>OY728142.1:299805932-301273863 GCA_963277665.1 Viscum album
CAGGAATCCAAACAGTTTTGGTATAAATTTTTTATATATTAAGGGTGTTGAAACTTTCTTATTATTGTCATCATCAAAACCAGAATTTTTTTCAAAAGGGGTAATTAAGTGTCCATGTGAAAAATGTTTTCTCAGGATGTTTGACACATTTTACAACATTGGGGGTTATCTATTTCATTTTAATTTTCAAATAGATTATGTTTTTTGGTATCAACGTAGTGAACACAATTCCAGAGAAGATACTAATGATTTGGTTCCAAATCCATCAGGGTTTTAAAATTTAGTACATGATGTGGTTAGTCCTTTTTAACAAACTGAAACTCATGATGATATTTATTTAACTTTGTAGTTATAAACATCTCAATTTTAATATTTTTTGTGGTCTGCTAAGGATGCCTTATATTCTGGTTGCAAGATAAGAAAACTTGTAGTGGTTTTAAAAATTATGGATATTAAATCATATAATGGAATGTAAAATAGCTATTTTGATCATATATTCCATTTTTTTAAAACACTATTACTTGAAGAAAATGTGTTACCTATAAATTTCTATGAGAGAAAGAGGTCAGTTTGTAATCTGGGTCTTGGTTATCAGAAGATTCATGCATGTTAAAATGATTTCATCTTATATTATGGTGAAAATGAGTCATTATATAGTTTTCATACATGTAGAAAATCTAGGTATAAAGAGGCTTAACTAGGGAAGTATGGATTGATTCCTGTAAAACAGTTGAGGTATTTCCCGCTTACACCTAGATTGTAGTGTTTATTTATGTCTTAGAACACAATGTCACTGATGTCATGGAACAAAACCAATATTTATACTTTTAAAATATTAAATAAACCCTATGATGGTGATTTATGGAAACATTTTGACCAATTACATCCATATTTTTCTTCAAAATCCTAAAATGTGTGATTAAGTCTTTCTACTGATGGTTTTGGTTCATTTGGTTTTTATGGTAGTCGATATTCTTATTGACTTGTCTCTATAACTCCGTACAATTTACCTCCTTGGATATTGATGAAGAACCAATATATATTTTTGACAATATTAATTCCAAGACATCCAAAAAATAATATTGATGTTTATTTGAAGCCATTTATTGAGGAGTTAAATTTATTGTGGAGTAATGGTGTCAGTGCATACGATATTTCTATAAAACAAAATTTCCTATTGAAAGTTTCATTGATGTGGACAATTAGTGAATTCCCAACATATGAAATGTTATCTAGCTAGAGTAAACATGGTCTAAAATCATTTTCATATTGTATGAGAGATAGAAAAGAATTTATTCTCATCAATAGAGTAAAAAATTATTTTTTCAACTGTCATTGCAGATTCCATCCAATCGATCATCCATTTCAGAGGAACAAATATCATTTCAGAAAAGGAGTAATTGAAAAAGATAGATCTCCAATAATGATCTCAAGTAGGGAGTTAAAATAATGTCTCTCTTCATTACCTACCATTCAATTTGGAAAAACTATAAACCAATGTAAAATTAATGCCTTTGGGAAAGAACACAATTGGATAAAATGGAGCAATTTTTGGGATCTGCCATATTGGTCTGATTTGTTGGTTTATCACATATTGAAAGTCATGAATACTGAGAAGAACTATTTTTTAATATATTTTATACAGTTTTGGATGCACCAGGTAAGACTAAAGATAATGTAAATGTCACACCCCGACCACAGATGCCCTTATTTTACTCTTTTCTTGGTATCAGTATGAAATTTTAATGTTTATTTGTGTTGAAGGGTTTCACGCCAGTGCGCGGTCATCGCATCGTTAGCGGTGACTGTGCGGTTGGCCCAGGTGACTACGTGTTCGCCCGACGTTTAAATTTGAGAACTTTATGTTGTCATTTTATTATTTATTTTATCATTACTATCATTATTATTATAAAGTTTCATTATTATTATTATTATAAAGTTTTATTAATATTATTATTATAAAATTTTTTTATTATTAAGATTAGTTTTTATTCTTTTATTTAGTCTTTTATTATTATTATTATCAATATATATATATATATATATATATATATATATATATATATATATATATATAATCCTAACCCTAAACCTACCCAGCCGCCACCCTCCCCTCTCCCCTCTCTCTCTCTCCCCCGTTTTTTTTTCTCTTTCCCCCCTGCTGGTTCGGCCGGCCCGTGCCGCCTCCTGCTCCCCTCCAGCCGTCGTCGTCCGGCTCCCGCTCAGCCCCAGGCATGCCGCAGCGCGGCCCTCGGATCCTGCGCACTCCCCTCTTGCGCGCTCCCCGAACCCGGCTCCTCCTGCGCGCTCCCCTCCTGAGAGCTCCCCTCCTGTGCGCTCCGCCGCTCCCGGCTTTGCGCGACCTCCGCCGCTCCCGGCTTTGCGCGACCTCCGCCGCTCCCGGCTTTGCGCGACCTCCGCCGGCCTCCTCTTCCCCCTGTCTGACACACCCTCCTCCTACTGAACCGCCGCGCCACCTCCCTCCGCCTCGCCGACCTACCGCCCCGCACCCAACCACCTCATGGGCTCCCGCCGCCGTCCCGACCTCCCGTTCAGAAGACTCCCCCTGTCCGGTGACCAGTCCCGACGACCCTCCCTCTTTCCGGCGAGTCCCACTGCCTCCAGTGTCCCCGTCCCAGCTCTGCCTCGCCGGCCGCCGCCTCACCATCCAGCCCGACCGCCGGCCTTCCCTCCCTCCGGTGGTGACACCCTATCCAGCTCCCGTTCCGGCCGCTGCCTCGTCGGCACCCCAACCTCGCCGTTTTCAGACCGCTAGCCGCACCTCCGGCGACCCCCGGCCGCCGGCCCGCACCCTCCCCTCCTGAAACCAGCCGGTGTGACGCCCCAGGTTTTATGAATCGGTTTATGTAAGAAGTGTTATGCCTTTAGTAATGTATCTTGTCTTGTTTATTTTTGCTAATGAGGAATTAGAAATGAAATAAAACATAGAGAATAAGGTAAACTGACATTTATTAAAACATTACTTTACAACGAGACCCAACTAGTTGAGTGTACCATGCACAAGACCTATCACGGCCACCGCAAGACTACAAAGGACCACAACGCGGGCAATCGGATAGTCGTCATCTTCAGGGTCCATCAGCGTGAAAAGTATAATCGCCAGGGCCACGGCACACATGCTCAACGCCAATGGTATGAGGAGAGCCATCCTTCTTGTTCAAGTGTTCTGTTTTAAAGGGTACCCCACATCCCTGTATTTATATTAGTTCTTTGAGTTTTGACCGTTATGTTTATATATATATATCCGTTGGATTTTCAAAAAACGACCGTTGTTTTCCCACTAATGAAATTTACTTTAAAAGGGAACTAAGTTTTATTCCCTCATTCTTAAAAACATTCCTTCATAGATGATTCTTCGTTTTTTGAAAGTAAATTTCTTTGTTTTTACAAAATCCCGATGATTACCTAGGTAGTTGGAAAATTGGTATTACTTTATAAGTTAGAGGAAATTCGTAATAACTATATCTTTTATCGCTTGAACTATGAAAAATTTTGGGAAAAAACTTTTGGTCTTTAAAAGAATTTTATAGAAACAAATGGTATAGTATTTTAAAAATACTAATGATTTTAATAGTATTGTAGAAAAAGGTATATCTTTTAAAAAAAAAAAAATTTAGCTCAAGAGCTAAAAATATTTTATCAAAACTTAAAATTGGTGCTAACATTTTGAGTTAAAATTATGTGTTTTACTGAATTCCCACATTTTACTATATTTTGAGCTAAGTACATGAAAAAAAAAACTTTTTATATAAAAAAATTTAGTGGGTCCCGGCCAGCCAAGGGCATCCTCAAGGGACAAGCCCTCAGGCCAAGGCCGAGAGCCCATGGGGACCCGAGGGGTGTGCGTGCGCGTTTAGGGAGCCAGCCAGGCTGAAGGCTCGGGCGTAGCCGCGCATGGGTTACCAAGGGGTCGCGAGCGGGCCCGTGTATAAGGCCGCGGCTCGCGCTGCGTGAGGGTGGGCCATGGCCCGCGGGGGACCCATGTGTAGGGTCCCGTGTGCGTGTGTGTTGGTGTTATTGAACCGAAGGCCGCACCCCTTGATATTTATACCGCGCCTCAAAATGTTGCGGTTTCGATGTGGGACGTGCTCCGCGCGACCAGAGCCGTCCGATCGACTTCTGCGTCGATCTCCGTCGTCCATCCTGTTTTAAACGCGATGCCTCTCCCGCGGTATCTCCATCGCCGTCCGATCTCTTCGGAGATTGAATCGCAGCCCTCCATCTCTTTAGTCATTTAAACTAAAATCCCGCTTCTCCCTCAGCCACACGATCTCGCCTTCTTCAATCCGGACCGTCCCTTCATCTCCCGTGTCACCCCATCGTTCTCTTCCTTGAGTCGGCCCCGACCAGTAGGTCTGCACCAAGGACGTCGGGCCCCTCCCTTCGCACTGCACCGCTGACCCCCGAACACTCCTCCCTCCTAGGTCCCTGTTCTCCGGTATTTCCCACGTCGGTCTACACCAGGGTCGGGACACCAGCAAGGCACCTAGGCCATGTTAAAATACCCCTTCTTCGTTGAAGCCGAGGCAGCCCCTTCCTCTTCCTCCTCCTGCTTTCCCTCGGACACCCAGCAGCGGCTCCGAGCTTCCTCCACCAGCACGGTAAGGGTTTCCTTTCACCCTTGCCTTGTTTCGAAATAACTTACCTTTTTATACTCACGGTGTATATATATATATAGTTTATACATATATATATACTTAAATATAACCCCCTCGGGTTGTTGTGCCTTCCAAGATCTCTGCCTTCATGTTTTTTTTTTCTTTTCATGGGTTGTACATGTGAGGGTGCGTACGAAACCTTGTTTCCAGTTTTCTTTCGAAACCCATATATATGCTGCTCACATATGTTATTATATGTTGTATGTATGGTTTCATATATATATTTGTGAACGGTGTATACACCGTGTATAAGCACGTTTACAATTTCTCCAGGTTGTCTATTTTACGATTTTATATTTTGGTTTTCAAAATATATAGATATATATATATATGTATATATATACATATCTCAACCCCGTTTTTATATGGTATGTATATATATATCTAGTTAGTGAATGTGTTCTCCCTACTTACCCGATCTGTTTTGGGCATCAATATTTAGATGAAATTTTTTAGATATATTTGTAAACTATGCCCTTTTGGTTTAAGTGAAGATATGTTTGCAAAACCTTAATCTTCTTACACATGGTTACATTTATAACAAAACTTATATGGATTTAGTTTCAACCAGTAATTGAATTATGATTGGAAACTTTGAGTTACTTAAGGGATTTAAATAAACTTTGCCTTGAATTGTGTAAAGCCCATATATGCACTTCGGATATATATATGTGCACGTGTGTATATGTTTATAAGATTATTTTCTTTTATAAATAGAAGGACTTAAACTGTTCTTGGATGATGGGATGATTTTATTTAGATATGAATTGTGTGATTTCTAAACCAACATGTTTTAAAATACACACAAATGGACATGTTTTACCAAAAAGTCTTATCTAACAATTCCCTGATGAGTTTTATGATAAAACTTGTATTTTGATCCAAGGGCCCGTTTACCCCCATAATTGATTTCATGTGTTTTCTTAAGATTTTCCCTTTTCCAAAGATTCATAATGACAAAGATTCATCATTTAGTATAATTCTGTTTATATGCCTTAGTGAAAAGAATGTTTTATTAAACTATGTATGTCATTAATTTGTCTTTGCCCTTTTTAGTGAGAACTGTCACATCATGTAAAGTGTGTAATGATTTATTAATTATGTTGGTTATTATTTACATAATGCATTTTTATGACATATCACTAAATGGACTAAGAAATTGGATTACCCAAAGTGGTATGGGACACCTTGGGTAAAATTAAAATGAATGAGATGTTCAAGGTGGAATGGGACATCTTGAATTACGTACCATTTCAATAAAGCATGAACGATGTGGCTCACATGATAATAAAGGCAAATTTAAGGGTGCGCCCTGATAGCGCTCCAATGCATTGGGTAATGATGTAACCACTAGAGATTACAATTTTCACGATACCTTGGTGAATAACCTTGGTAATTTTCAAATGACACCTTGGGGACGGACCTTGGTGAAACGAAACGATTGTCAATATTAAATGTTGATGCCACATAATTCAAGTTATATAACAAGTTTTTCCAAGATAAAGTTCTTTCATGACTGATGCCTTTAATGTTTGTTTAAAGTTCATAATTCCCTAGTTTGAAGTTTGAAGCATGCCTAGTGTTATCACTTAATAGAATAGTAACCAGCATATGAACGTCTAGTTGTTTCCTTGTGCGCAACTCTGATTATGCATTACTTTTAACTGTTTAAATTTTATGCTCAAGTAAATCACATGTAGTACATGTTTATATCAACCATTGTCACTCCTTCAAGAATTAACGTATTCGTTTCATGTTTGTCTTGAAAACTTTGATTAAAGAATTGTTATGTATGTTGTGTTAAAATCTTTCTTAGTGGACGCTCAAACTCTTTTAAAATAATGTTTTCAAATGTTACTGTATTTTAAATTCTTTTTAAAACCCCCTTACTGAGTATTTCAATGCTCACCCTATGTTTTGGTTTAAAATTTTCAGGTGTCAGCTTTTGTAAGATGGATGGTTTTCAGAAGTTTCCGGTTTCCCAGAACCCGAATCGCACACGATCCTCTGTATGGGACATGATGTGTTGCTAACAAAGTGTATTTTATTTTAAGATAACACATCATGTTCAGAAGGCACCGGCTCCTATAGTTATCTGGGGTCGGGGTCTCTACAGCCGGCGTCCTCCCTTACCGCACCCTCGTCCTGCCCCCGCACCCTGCCTCCGTGCGGCACTCGGCTCCGCCCCGTCGCTCCGCTCCAGCCGCTACACCTCCTCCCGACCGCTGGCCTCGCCCCGCCGTGCCGATCCCGACCTCCGTCGGACCTCTCTGCCGAATCTCCCCGTGCCCCTGTAAGTCAGGCGTGTTTTATTTTATTTTTTTATTATATTATTATTATATTTGAGTTATTATTATTACGTTAGCATTATTATTTTTAATATGTTAATATCTTTAATATTATTATATTATTATTATTGTGATTATATTATTGTTATTATTATTATTATGTTAATATTATTTTATTATTATTATTATTATTAGATTATTATTGTTATTATTGTTATATTATTATTATGCTTATTATATTATTATTATTATTATTATTATTATTATTATTATATTATGTTATTATTATTATTATTATGTTATTGTTGTCACTATTATTATTATTTTTACATTATTATTATTATTGTTATTACTATTATGTTATTATTGTTGTTGAACCTGTTTAACGGCCTATTGTTTTAGGACATGTTTGACGGCGTAATACGGTGCGACCATTACGCAACGGGAGTTTTGCGCCGTGTCATTTTTCATTCTGATTCGAGGTAGGTCTCCCATTGCACTCACCTTTAAATTTAGAATTTATTTATTCCTTGACTTTTTATTAAGTTTCAGTAAATTTAAAAGTATTATTAAGTAGTTATTTATAGTGTGGTGATCTGCTGATGATAAAAGCTGTTTTAATTCTAGCGTTTCATTGAAAGTGTTTTCTTGGATTTAATTGTGTGCTTCCATGGTAGTATTGCTAAATGGTTCTTTCTGAATAATGAAAGTCATGTTGAATTGTGTTTTGAAATGTTTTTAGAGTGTGTAAATTAGTAGATGTATTGTTAATGGAAAAGGTGTTTCTTAGAACCTTTATTAGAGAAAATGACCGTATGACCTTTAAACTTGATTTTGGAAACTTAAAGTGTGGTTCTTGGTTGATAAAAAATGTTTTCCTTTGTCGCGTGAACAAAAGTTTGGATTTCATTTGAGAAATGGTGTTCCTTCAAAAAGTGATTAAAGGCCCGTTTGGCTCTTGATAAAAGTGGGGTGCGTTTGGATATTGGAAAATGATTCTACTTGTGGAACCAGAGTGTTTCAGGTTTAATATGCTGATTTGAGTTTCTTAAATAAAGTTCTAAGTGTGTTTCTGGTTTTCAATGAAATGGTGTGTGTCATATCCCTTTCGGAATGCTTTAGTATTAAATGGTCAAAATGTAAATGATATGACGGCCCGGTTGACACTTTATTAAATGTGAAGTGATTATACATATGTATATATATATATATATGTACTTATGGGGCATCTCTACAAGGGGACTTCCCTTCGAGGTTTGTCGTGTAGCGATGTCCGTGTAAGGGGTTGGAAAGTGTGGTGAGATGAGTCACGTGTGCGAGGGCCTCCCACTTACACAGTGTTATTAAAACCACCGTGGGTTCCTGGGAGTCCTTTAGAGAATCGAGTGACGGTTGCTGGCTAACCCCGATTAGACGGGTTAGTCCCCCCTTGGTAGGTAAGGCCTTGTGGGGCGTGCCACTGGTTGGCTGTTAGGGCGGCCAGTTGGTTATTGACTATGGAGTACCATGCCGGTAAGTATTCTGAACCCGAGTACATCCAGGGATTTTCTAGGAATGTTTAGGATTGCCCATGGTTATTACTTATAACTTCTGGTTTACTTTTACTTGCAATTGTTTTCTCTGCTTGTTTACTTACAATCATCTTTCACAGCTTATACTGTTAGATTTTTAGGAAAAAGGTTTTCAAATGAAGATACTTTATTCTCTTTGTGTAAGATTTGAAAATGTAACACTTCTTTCCTTTTTAAATGAGTTTAGAACTAATGAAAGGAATCTAATTTTTGGAAAAGAATAAGGAAATGTCTTGTGTTTTAGTTTTCAAGTGAAACTTTATGAGATCTTACTTTTATACATTGTAGTTCAAACCTGGATTATGTAGATTCTTTATTTACTGGCAGTGCTTTGGGATTTGTTGTGGGGCTCACCTACTGAGTACTTTTGTGCTCACGCCTATCTTTTACCATTTCAGTTGCAGGTTCCTTGTGTTCAGGTTTTCCTGGCTTGAGTCTCTTAGTGAGGGAGCAACGTTGGTTTATAGTTGGGTGGTGAACCGCGAGGTCACGTGGAGGTATGTCGTGGTGTAGTTTTGTTTATGACGTTAGTATTTTGTCTGTTTTGTTTAGTTTATATTCTTTCTTTGATCCTGTTTTTGGTTTGGGCTGAAATCGTTCCCAACGATTAAAATTTCAATGCCTGGCACTTGTTGTCATCCCAAGGGGATCGGTAATGCCCCTCGGGACTTGCCGCGGACCAGCTCAGGTGACCGGTTCAGGGTCGACCCGGGCTGGTTCGTGACAGTAAAGGCATGATTAGATCTTGCCCAAATTTGGAGGTGGCCAGAACATGAACTGTTTGAAAATTTTAGATCATAGAAGTTAATAGATCCAAAATCATATTAAACAATTTCCAAAGAAAATATATTATTATTTTGTTAGTGGATTTCAAATATGAGACTTCCAAATGGCTATGTTTCCAATTTGGGAAGATGTGTAAGAAATAGTCATATTACTGGATTAAAGAGTCATGACTTCCACGTTATAATGGAAATAGTTCTACCAATTGGATTAAGAGGTTTATTGAATTCTATTATTGGGTATCTGCTAACAGACATATCATATTTTTTTTGATACATTTATGCAGTGACAACAGACTACGATGCACTAAGTAGGCTGCAATAATATATTGTTTTAATATAATGTAAACTGGAAAAAATCTTCCCACGAGCTTTCTTTGACTCGATGGAACATTTGATATTACATTTTCCATATAAAGAAAAATATGGAGGTACAGTACAATTTCAATGGATGTACCCATTCAAGAGAAGCACGCAGAAACTAAAAAAAAAGTACGTAACAAAGCATCTGTTTAAGGATCAATTATAGAAGATTATTTGTAGGAGGAAATTTCTATTTTTTTCTCTCATTATTTTCAATATAAATTTCATTACACGCAACATTGACTTGGCTTGCGTTACACACAACACCGAGTTTCTACGAAACAACATTTCATTATTATAATTATTTAAACAAGATAGTTATAACATGGCCATTAATCTTAGTAATATAAATTGTAATAAATAATTTTAAATATTATTTTCAATGGTTTTATATAAATAAAACATACTTATAATAAGACATACATTTTTAGTAAAGTCATTATATGTTTCAAAATGTTACTTTCTTAAAAGAACTGTTTTTTATGTCCTTCTGTGAAAAATAATAAAATTAATTTTAGAAAATTTTACAATTTTAATTTGATAAAATAAACTTAATTTTTTAATTCATAATTTCAAAATTATATTTGGGTGAATATTTTGGATTTTTTTGAGTAACTTTATTTTTGAATGAATAATGAAAATATTGAATTTTAAATCAAAACTGCTTTTTTGTCTAATTTATTTATATTGTTAAATCATATTTTTGTTAGTTTTAAAGTCAAAATAGATAAATTATACATATATGAATAAAATTTATGTCATTGTAATCATTTTTATATTTAATTTAGATATAAAATCATAATGAATATTTGAACATTCTCACTTTAAAAATATGCTTTCTCGCCATGTCTGTGGGGTTAGTTTGAAACTTAACTTTTCCACTTCCATGAACTAAATTTCAGAAAATGAACATACACAGTTATAATTAGTATAATTTTTATATATTTTATAATATCAACATAATTTTTGACCAAAAATAGTAGTGAAAGTGACTAAAATTAATTATAGTGATTAAGGTAAAATTAAGCTTAACAAGGGACTAAACCTTAAACTTGAGGGAAAAAATGACTTATACACTTATAAAAAACCCATAGTATTGATATATTTTTTCCATAAACCTTCCATTATTTATTTATTTTGTTTTTATGACTTTTTTTAGGTAAAAACGTGGGTACACCTAACTTGTTTTCAAAAATTCCAAATGTGTCCCCTCCCTCCCCTATAAAAGGCCACCATCTCTCCCCCTTATTCACACATCTCAAGCCACTTAATTTCAGACCAGATATATCCAATTCAATTCCCAAAATCCCCCCTTCCTCATGGAATCCTCCCTTTGGGAATAAATCCAACCAAGGAATCCCTTCAGTGCAAACCAAAAGGAGTTACCCAAAGAAGATGTAACATATTTTCTCAAGATCCTTTCTTTTATTTTATTTATACACTACCTCAATTATTATTATTAAATACATAAATAATAGATGAATTATCCTCAATATACTGATATGTTTCTATGATAATGGTTTTACCTAAACTTATACACACTTCCATCTAATGGGTAATGAACTTACCATTCTTGTGTACATTGAACTACCGCCTCACGTAACGATGTTGTTCGTTTTTAGTTTCCCACCATTAATGAATATGAATTATGATGGAAAAACTATTTATATATTAAATATTTTATATTTATAATGTATTTATACGTCTTTAATTTTTATATTGAACATATATTTCTATTTTTTTGTAACTATGCTAATTTCATTTGGGGAAGTACGAACTACCGTCTCCTCAAAGAGATGTATTTCGTTCACACTCTACATGGAATGTATTAAGGTTGGGTTCAGTAAACATATATGATATATATTAAATAAAAATTCTACTATAATTATTATTATATATATATATATATATATTTCATTTACTATCTTTTCAATATTATAATTAAATGAAAACAGCGTTCATGCATACGTACGACCTACCGTCTCCATAAACAATGTCTTACATTTCATATTTATATCTTTCATAGATCATTATAAATACACATTTATGGAATATAAATGACACTTATATCATGTTTCACATTATTTAAATCATGATATAAGTCTGAGGACCAGAAACATAACAAATTAAGACACATATAAAAAACAAAGCGGATATTACCTAAAGCAAAAACTTAACTTGGAATTATTAATAAAAGGGTAATATAAAGTCACAATAAAACCATATATGGTATTAGATATAAGAATATGGTTCTGTAAAATATTTATAATAAACTTATATTTATTATACATGAGGTTTGTATGAGTACAAAGATATTCAAGACATAAGGTAAAGGGATTTCTATTCTCACTTTCATTTCTGTGAGATTTGTGACTTATTCACCACTCATCTCTTTTGTGTGTGTGACTATACTACCCATGAATATATTCTATTATTTTTATACTTAATTTTAAGGTTATTTACATATCCATTTTATGATGTCTCTTTCACGGGTTTTATGTTTCAAGGGTTACTAAATCAGAAAAGTAGTTTTGTCTCAATTTTCCTTCTTTGAGGCACATTCCATGAACTTCAAGAACCATGTTTTCAAAAATGTTTTCAAATATAATATTTTAAAGTCATTTTCAAGGAAAAATGATTTTAATTTTTTTATGGTTTTCAAGATTCCTTTATATGTTTTTAAATTGTTTTCAATAAAATTATTTTCAAAGAGTTTTCAAGCTTTCTTTATAAGTTTTCAAAGTGTTTTAAAAGAAATGGTTTTAAAAAAATTAATATTTCTTTATAAGTTTTCAAAGTGTTTTCAAAGAAATGTTTTTCAAAAAAAATCTAGATTTATTTATAAGTTTTCAAGTTTATTTTCAAAGAAAAGGGTTTTCAAAAAGATTTATGTTTTAAAAATAATTTTTCAAAGAAGAAATGATATTTTCCTCAAGAAATGTTTTTGAAAGATATTTTCAAAACTATTTTCCATATAAGATGAAATTTGTTGATGTTACTCATTTATTTCTAGAAAATAATCAAATGTTCCATTCATATTCTTTCTCTGAATCATTTATTTTTTTATGATGTGATTTTTATGAAACTCAATTCTATTTCATGGGTTAGATGGTTATGAAACAAGTTTCTATTTCACATGTTATATGTTTATGAAACTCGTTCCTCTTACATGAGTTTTATGATTATGAAACCCACTTATTTTCATGGTTTATGATTTGAAAAAATGATTATGAAACCTATCTTTTCCATCTTATTATTATGTCCAACCATTTTCTGCAGAATTTCATAGAGGATTTTGTTGAATGACTTGATATTTCAATTTTCCTGCGCATGATAGTGGGAGGTCTGGTTAGAACGGATGTTGTGCTTAGCATACAATTTCTTCAGCTCAACTGCTCAGAATTTTGTGTCGTTGTCAGTGAATATGGCGTGAGGGACTCCAAATCGGTAGATGATGTTAGAGCTCACAAATTCAACTATGGAATAGGCCTTGACCTCCTTGAGCGGAACTAACTCTGTCCACTTGGAGAAGAAATCTGTAGTAGTCAGGATGAATCTGCACTGGAGAGCTATCACCGGTGGATATGGTCCCATGACATCGAGTCCCCATACCGTAAATGGACAAGAGTACTTGGTGAAGTGGAGAGGCTCTAGCAGCTAATGCAAGAATTTAGCATGAATTTGGAATGAATGGCACCTCTTGGAGAAATTTATGCAGTCATGGATCATAGGGGGCCAAAATTACCCCAGTTTCTAGATCTGGTGAGATAGTTTTGGCCTGGTCTGATGAGCCCCGCAGGAACTGGCATGAACCTCCTACATGACTTGGGAAATCTCGACTCCTTGAATGCAATAATGGAGAACCCCATCAAAACTGCACTTGTAGAAGATATGCTCACAACTAGGACATTCCTAGAGGGTAAACTGTAACGCGCGGTGTCGAATTTACTCGTGCTCAGTCTGATCTACTAGGAGATTACCATTCTATAGATACTCAACAAAGGGGTATCTCTAGTTAAGAGTCACTTCAATCACTGCATCCAAGGGACCTGGGAGTCCTGATGTGGAGGTGTCGGTGGTAAGGTGGCTTACCTGTAGGTCGTCATTGTCATCTTGAGTGACAGAAGAAATGACTCTCCGGTGTGCCACATGGATAATAAAATCATCTTGTCCGGGCTCTGGAAGTGATGCACCTAGGCTGACTAGGGCGTCAGCTCGACCGTTCTGAGATCGGGGGACATGAGTAACTTCTGGCCGAGATGGGAACTGGGCCATTAGTTGGAGATTGCACTCCAACAATGGTATGAGCTTTGGATTTATGAATACATAGTCATTTTTGATCTTCTTGATGAATAGTTTAGAATCCCCTTTCACATGAAAATGGGGCACATCAATCTTGAGGGCTAGCTCAAGGCCAGTGATGAGAGCCTGATACTCTGCCTCATTATTGGTGCAGCCTTCTGACAATAGGAATGATTATGGCAGAATGGCTTGTGTTGGGGTAATGAAGACAATACCCAAGAATACTCTATTGAGTCTAGTGTTATTGATCCTTTTACCGGTAGGGCTTCAGGAAGTACCATCGAAGTGTATTTTCCAACACGGCATGGATTGGTCCATCGAGAGAATTGCTTCATCGGGAAAATCGAGGTCTAGGGACTTGTCCACAGGAGCTAGATGGGCGGTAAGGAAGTCCACCAGTTCTTTCCCTTTAATATCCTTCTGAGGGAAAAACTTGATATCGAACTGCTGGAGGACTACCACCCACCAAGCTAGTCGGCCTGTCAACATGGGGTGGTTCAGGATGTACTTTAGGAGATCTACTTGGGAAACCAGCTATACATCATGATGCTGGAGGTAATGTTGCAATTTTTGTACTGTGAATACCAGTGCAAGGCAGATTTTCTCAATAGGGGAGTATCTGGTCTCTGTATCGAGGAGCATGCAGCTGTGGAAGTAGAGGCTATTCTATACCAGTGCAATGCAGCATGTATCTGGTCTCTGTATCTGGTCTCTGTACCAGTGCAATGTAGATTTTCTCAAGAAGGGAGCTAAGAGATTGTTCTAGGGTGGTCACATAAAGGACCAGCGGCTTTCTGGAGACGGGTGTCATTAAGAACAGAGGCTGGAGTAGATACTGCTTGATTTCCTCAAAAGAAGTCTGGAACTCTTCATCCCACTCATAGACAATGTCTTTCTTCATGAGCCGAGAAGAGGGCTTACACTTGCTGGTCAAATTCGTGATGAATAAGCATATGTAGGCTAAGTGTCCTTGGAAGCCTCGAAGCTCATGAATGTTTCTCGGAGGAGACATGTGGATAATGGCCTTAATATTCTCTGGTTCAATCTCAATGCCCCTGTATCTGACAACAAAACTGAGGAACTTTCCAAAGGTGACACTGAAGGCACACTGCAATGGGTTCATCTTCAGGTGATGGGAACGGAGGAAGCCAAACACTTTCTCAAGGTATTCGAGATGGTCCTAATACTGGCGAGATTTGACCACCAGGTCATCCACATAACATTCCACCAACATTTCATGGATCGACTTAAATATGCGATGCATAGCCTACTGATAGGTGGCACCTACATTCTTTAAACCAAAGGGCATTACTTGGTAACAGAAAGTACCTTGTGGTGCCGTGAAGGTTGTAGACTCCTCATCCTCAGGGCTATTAGGATCTGGTTATACCCGGAGTACCCATCCATGAAAGATAGGGCTTGGAACCTAGCTGTAGCATCGATCGAAAATTCCGTCACAGAAAGGGGAAAATCATCCTTTGGACAGTGACGGTTGAGATCCCGGAAGTCGATGTAGACTTTTATCTATCCGTTCTTCTTCCTTTTTAGCACAATTTTGGCCAGCAACTTGGGGTAATGGACCTCCTTAAAAAAATGGCTCTGATGAGATTATCAACTTCTGCCTCAACCATGGCACTGTGAGAAGGGTGCATCTTCTTGGGAGGCTGCTTGAACTCACAATGATTTGTCGGGAGACCGAGGTGGTGGATGGCTACCTAAGGATCTAGTCCTAGAATATCGTTATAACTCTAGGAAAATACATCATGGATTTGTTTCAGGAAGTTTATGTACTTTTATTTATCCTCGAGGGGCATGGAGGCACTGATCAATGTGGGTTTCAGGTCTACCTCTCTACCGAGGATCACCTGTACCAATTCGTCAATTGTGGTGGAGGCACCCTCTTCAAAGGAAGGGGGAGCACCTCTAAATCCTCTTCTTCACTTATGTAGTGAGGATCCTTGGAAGTAAGATCTTCTTATAAGTTGGTAGCTTTCAATTAGAGGCTGGTACCAGCCTGAGCGGTAGTGGACATTGTATTGGGGAACTCCTGTGCTACTGCAAACATAGTGATGAAGGTTTTTAATCCAATCCCATCTGGTCTTCAGCCCAAGGGGCCACACTTGATGATATCAAAGCAATAGTGATGTTTCAGCTTGATTCGGTTAATTCCGGCCCAGAGAAACAAGCAAGTATGACGTATTGTCATTGCCATGGGGCGGACATATTGATACTTTATAGGAGTAGGAGGCTCCGGGATCACCTGAGCCTGGTTTGTGTAGAAGTACGAGGTGATCTTCTGGTGTCTCTTAAACTTGGAAATGTTCTCCCCCATCATTCCAGAAACAAAAATTCATTTCCTCATGTCTGGCATTGTATCCTACAATCGGTGGATTGGGAAGATGTAGGCGTCATCTAGATCTGTCCATGGGTTGGTCGCAGTCGTGGCATGATCAACCTCATTAGCCTGAATCTGCTTGTCTTTTCTCTTGTAGTAGTCAACATCCAAATAGTGGGCTTCACAAGAGGCAAAGGGAGACGTGTCACCTTAAAGCATGCCCACTCGACCATTAAGGGAGTACTTGAGGAACTGGTGATATGATGAGGGAACCGCCGCATGCGGGTAGAGCCATGAACTACCCATCAATGCATTGTAGGCAGTGTCTTGGGAGACAACCATAAATTTAGTGCTGGCAAGTAGGCCACCGAACTGGGTCTTAAAGAAGATCTTACCTACCAGTGTCTGTTTCGTCCTGTCATAACCTTGGATTATTATGTTAGAGGGACTCATATCATCCTCGGATAATCCTTGTTTTCGCAGTGTCTGGGTCAAGATTAGGTTGATTCGAGAGCCTGTGTCGACAAGACATCGACGAAACTCCATTCCATTGAAATGACCAATGATATACAGTGGGTGAATGTGTTCCTATATGGGAGATCCTTCATATTCTTCAGATAATGAGATGATGGCCTGGCATTCAGCATTCTCGACTGCCTCATCATGAAAGGCTTTTGCGGCTTCTACCTCCGTCTTATAGTGGAGGGGGCTTTTTAAAGCCTCGGAAAGGGACTAACGCATATATGATGATAGAGGAAGGAAATCCAGGATGGATAGATTTGTTGGAATGCTAGAAAGAATTTTGATAAAATCATACTTCCGTACTAGGTGTGAACTTCTGATTACAGGAGGTCGCTCTATGATAGGAGGTGTGGTGGGTCCTGCCAGCTAGACCAGTGGCTGACTGGTACTGGGAATATCCCACTGCTCACTAGTAAAAGCCTGCGGAGTGATTACAGGATGAGGGCTAGATGACTGAGACCGGCCTGTGGAAAAGTGTGGATGGTCACGACATGGTCAAGGTGACTCTGCTTGATCCAACATCATGAACGGCAACAAAGGAAGGCCTGGTGTCACCAGATGAGAAGGCTGCGTATACTGAGCTCTACGCTGGGCCTGCTACCTGGTTTCTATCATGTGCACAGCCTGGCTAGAAGTACTGATTGAGGCACTCTGACAGCCCATATTGTTGTGGCTCCATCGACGTTGACTATGGCTGGGGACATTGGGGGGATCTTCCCGCTCCTCATCATCAGGAATCATGTAGGGATTTACCACCTCTACAGTATTAACCGAGGCATACCTTTGACCATCACTTAAATATTCGTCCACTACTGGATGGATTCTAGGATATATCACCCTCTCTGGGGGCATAAAATCACCAAGAGTATGGGATGATGATGTCATTGGAGGGGGGGATTTTTTTCCCTTACGCACCAGTGTTTGCTCTTCTGGGAAGAAGATAGCTAAGACGATGATGCAGAAGTAGTTGATGTGGCTTCTAAAGGCCCTGGCTAGTTTAGTTGTGCATGAATAACACCATGGGTGTGGGTGACTATTTTACAAGCCATCCAGTCGTCATACTTCTAAGACCCACAATCAGAGACCTAATGCCACTCGCCTTTGCTATCGCTGCTGCAGTCTAGCCTCACGAAGACACATAACACCTGTGCCAGAGCTGGGCCTAATCGGACTATGTTGTTATCTACCTGGTCTTGAAGCCAGACTTTGAACACATAGCACTATTTTAGGGTGTGCTCTGGGATCCGGTGTTAAGGGCAATAATTAGGGAGATCAGTGAGTTTTTCCTCTTCTATCCTCCTACACTCAGGAAAACGTACAATCCCCTGCTCTAGGGAACTTCAGAAATAACCAAGGACATGTGCCTCACTGAATGAGTAGGTCTGGTTCCTCCTTTCTGGGAAGGGGGGCCTCGGAGCCTAACCTTAATGAGGGGCTGGAGGAACCTACCGAGGAGGTGGAGCTTTGTTATCTCGCCTTGGTGATGGTGGCGCATTTCATGGGGGCACCTGCCGATTCTAAGGTGGGCGTTGCTGGGCCGTAGGTTGCGCCTGAGGTAGAGGGCCTCTATGAGGCTATGGAGGTGGCTCTACTGGTAACAAGTCTAATTTTCTGGGGGCATCTATTTGGGCCACTGTAGCGGGCTCGGCCCTGGCGGCCCTCCTCATAGGGATTGCAGGAGGCAATAGACGTGCCTGCTTAGCCTGCTGCAAGGCTTCCTCTAGGCGCTGGGCCTTATCAGAGATGTCTCGGAATCCCCTAGGGTAGTTCTGGGTGACCTGAGAGGGGACCAGTTCCATCTTGACATTCTCTATGCACATCGTCAGCAATTGCTCCCGAGTCAGCAGCATGTCAAGAGATTTTGTGAGTCCTTTCCACTGGGCGACAAAGTCTGCAATGTGATCATCAGGCCTCTGATTTCACTTGAAGAGTTCTGCGATACTCATCTTCTAAGTGGTGAAACTGAACTGGTAGATAAATTTCCTACGGAGGTGTTCCCAACTGGATACTAATCCAATGGGGAGATGGTTGTACTAGACGAATTCCCGCCCTTCTAATGTCTGTACGAAACACGAAGCTTTGTGGCTTCCTTCTACGTTGGAGTTCCCAACATGGGGCCACACCTTGAGATAAAATGGGCCAGGTGCTATGGTGGGTCCTCTATCCCATTAAAGGGGGAAAAGGTGGGATTATCGAAACCCAGGGGTGCTGGCATATCATCCACCCATGCCAGGTATGGATTTCCATCAGGTAGTATTGCCACCTATCGAGTCTCTAAGGCTTCGAGGTGGGTGATGAGTTCTTCAATTGGATCATTCGGTTGGGGGTTCTTATCTTGACGGGGATCCCTGACCACCAGTGCATTGGCGGGTTCCTCAACACGATAAACAGGCCCAGTGGCTCATGGAGCGGCTAGTGGAATGACCTGTGGAGCAGCTGTGGGAACCTGAGATAGATCCTGAGGATTTTCATGCCATTCAAAAGGATTTGGTGAGACATATTGTGCCCGCATTTTGTAATTTCTGGCCTCAACCCTATCTGTGTAGGAAGGACAGTCAGGGTCACCTAGAGGAAGTTCATCGAGGGGAAGTTTTTCTTGCCCCTGCTGCCCCAGACAAGGATCATCGTAGTCTAGTCATCAATCTGTAGCACATTCATCAAGGATTTTTTCAAACATCTTCTTCTATTTGGTGAGTTTCTGACACAATGCATCTTTTTCAGGGTTGCCTTCCACCTTCTGCACTAATCCAGATGGCTCGGAGGGTTTGACTGCTCCTAGAATTTCCATGCCCTTGTTGGGATTCCGGCTAAGGACTAGTGCCTCGGTGGGAATGGTAAGACCCAGTAGATTCCTCTGTTGATGATTAATCCTTCCTGATAGATCCAAAAATTGTAAAACTCCCTTGGGGGGTAGGTCCTCTCCAAGAATCTCTAGCTCATTCTCACCCTTTGGTAGGTCGGCCATGTTAATCGTGACCCTTCCTGGAGGCATATCCTCTATGTCACCCAAAAAATTGGGTTCACACTAGATAGGACTAAAGAGGAGGGAAGAATGCTACCCCCATCCACAGATCTGTATGTGGGGAGAAGCCTCCTTGATAATCTTGTAGAGTACCCTAATACTCTGAACGCACCGTTGCTGGAGGGCCCTATGGAGACCCGGTGACTCAGGGTGCTGGGTCATAGGAATTGCCGCCAAATCAACCAGACGACATTGTTCGCCAATGTCCTTGAAATGCACTTGGCTCTTTGGGTAAGCCACTCACTGATGACAAAGATGAAAATGAGTCGCCCAGAGGATATGGCATAAACACTCAACTTCCTCTTGGGTGATGGATTCTGACGCACAAAATTTAGGTGTTGTAACTGGCCAAAACATCTCAGGGAAATGGTCTATTATGAGGATATACCACAATCTCCTAGGCTTGGATGCAAAGTCTGGCCCTTAATTTCCCCACTCATCTACTGTAGGTGGCTGGGGAACCGGTAGTGGTATCGAAGCAGACTAGTGGGATGGTAGGCTGGCCGGTGGAGAATACAGTGGGCACACTGAAAAACCATCGCATCTCAGGCTATCCTCCAAAGAGTTTCATGACTTAGCCATGACATCATGGTAAGATGGGATGACGACCATAGTTTCAGTCATAGGGACCACGATTACTGGCGGTGAACCACACTGCTACTCGTCCACCATTGGTCCCCAGAATAGCTATTCGTAATCTCTTGTCAAGGTAGAGAGTGCTTCTGGTGAGGATGGTGGAGATTACACAATCATAACCTATGGAGTTTCAAAATTTTCTTCCTCCTAGATATACCTGTGGAGGGAGGTGGGAATCTGATGGACCTCACATTCTATAATTATTAGGTTGATGCACCTTGTTCCTGCCCCGGCCCTTGACACGGAAGATCTAGCCAAGGGTTCCATCGCTGAGTCGTAATCTGCTTCAGAATCTGAGAATAAAACTAGTTTGACCTCAGTATGAATCTTCTTAGAATTTTTTTATAGAGGAGGTGACCCACCCTCCTTCCCCATGATGGTTATTCAGGACAGGGTAGATTTATGGAATGAAGAGGACCTTTAGCCGTACTGGTGCTGGGGCGGAGAGGATTCCCGCCTGAGTAAGTTGGGGTGCGAGGTGCACCAAGATAGATATCAAAGGGGACATGGGAAAGACCTCTGTGGGAAGTGCTGGAGTGGGTAGGACCTCTACTAGATCTGATAAGAGCATGGGTACGACCTCAATGCTTGTTTCCCCTGGAGACATCGGTGCGAGAAGGGCCCTCACACTAGTCGAGTCGAACACTGGTAGGACCTCCGTGTTGGGTCCTGGTGAAGAGAAGCTAGCCTCCACTCCTCTGATTGATAGTTCAAGGAGGACCTTCATTCGCTACTGTAAAAACATGGGGAGTTCCCCTACACTGAATATTGACTGAACGTGTAACATCCCCACACTAGAGAACTTCAACAAGAGTAACAACTCCATAACCAATGTAGTGAGCGTGGGAGAGACTCCTGTAATGAGTGTTGCTATCGTGAGGAGGACCCTCGTTCAAATTAGAGGTGACATGGGGCATACCTCCCTACGGATCTTGAAAGTGGGGAGGTCCCACATTCTTCATGGTGGTGATACGGGGAGGACCTTCGTACTGGCGGTGGCCACTATCTGTGCCGGCGGTCAAGAGAGTCAACCCAGCCTACCTGTGGGGCGGTTGGGGCATCGATCTGGGTCAGGTATACAAGTCCCCCTTCTTATCATACACAAGGGGTTGGTGATATACACCGGTGGTGGATAGAGCCATAGTAGTTGTTGACGTAGATGCCCCTTGGCGGGCGTCCTCTTCGGCCTATGCCGGACACAGGTGTCGGGTCAGCCGGATCGGGGCCGGTGGTTCAGGTACATAGCTCACCTTCTCTTTAGCCCACGGGACTGGGTGGTGGCACTAGCACGGCCTAGTGGGGTCCCTCCTTGGGGGGGCCTGGAATGGGATCCCAGCTAGGTTGGCTCATACATCCCCGACTTCGTCAGCGTAGGGGAGAGAGTCGTTGAGGCATTTAGGGGAGAGGCTCCCGAAACGATTGTACGTTGGAGTGGGGAGTAGTGACTCCCTACGTGGCCCTTGGGGGTGCTGGCGATGAGGTGAAGATGCCTCTAGATCTTGGAAATCCATATCCCAAGTCAGGATAATCCCCTCCTCCTCATATCAGTGTATGAGGTTGTTGATCACCATCCGTTGAATGAATTCAGATGAGGAGATGGGGTGTGGGCGCTCGACGTTCATAGATGTGGGGATTGTCAAAAAAGCGGTGGAGCTGTGTGGGACTGTCGTGTCAGCATTTCCTCTGCCCCTGTGTCAGTAGATAGGTGGTGATTAAATTCCTACAGTAGCATGGTTCTTTGAAAATCAGAGAGATTAACCCATTAGTGCTGAAAGGAAAGGAATCAACGACCAATGCTCCAACGCTATTCTGTCTTCCATAGTTGTTAATATAGATCCACGCTGACAACGTCATAGACCGGGATGTCCAATGTTTTGATTGCCCCAACTTATGGCGAGTTTCACAGCAGGCCCACTATTTTCTTGGCAGTACCTGGCGCCAGATATCTGGATCCAGTGACATGCTAATCTACTGATACCTCGAATGCTATTAATATCCATGTTGAGGAGAAGAAATTTATTTTGGGTTCACCATTTCTGTTTCTGATGCTTTCGATGAGGTGGGCACATCCGTCTATGTAGGGTGTGCAACTATTTCCCCGCATTCCCTCTTTCCAAAGGCAGGCCTCATCCGTCGCTTATTTAGGGATGTTTTCTCCTTGATCGAAATGAGATGATGGGATGTCGGTTCTTCCTTCCATGAATTTCTCCTTAGAACTTGTCACCTAGTCCGATTATCCCTTATAGACTAAGATTTTGTTCGTGAAACTCTTCCCAGTACCATGTATTCATCGACGCCAGTTAATTACACTGCTTCTTTTGGGACATTCCAAGGGGTCCAGTTAGGCAGCAACCTTCGGTCGGGGGATTAGTAATGTTGGACATCACTGGCGTGTTTGGACGCTGGAGAACTAGCACATCTGGGTTTTTTCCCCTTATTATAGGGCTTCTCGAGGGTACGGAAGCCTGAGGAATCCCAAATCGAATGCGGGAAATTATATTCCATAGGCATGTATCTAAGGTTTTCCTCAGCTTTCCATGTTTAACAAAGGGTATGCCACGAGTTTAACATCTAGAGAAGAGAGACCTGACTGATTAGACCACTAACTAGAGTGGATCAGATGGGTTCAACCCCTAAAGGGAACGCTGATTCTAGGAGATGAATTGGCATGATCTCACCAAAATGTGGTGGCCTGGGTAAGAATTAGGATGGATGATGGAGAGTTGAATTAAGTGGATAGAGAATGGGATGGAACTGACATGACGATGACGGTGATGTTGGGATTGATCCTTTAAGAGACTTCCTACGTGTCCCCATGGTAGGGAATCAAAGTATACGTAGTTCGGTTAGATGATGGGGAACTTGAGGAGGCAACCCGTGAAAATGGATGCATAGATGGGACCCGGAGGAAGTGGAACCTCTAGGTTGGGGCATGACCTTCCTAAAACACATAGGCTCGAGGAAAAGATTAGTATGAGTCATGAGTGATGGGATTGAATCTCAAAGAGTCTTCCTATGTATCCCCATGGGAGGGAATCAAAGTCCACATAGTTCATCAGATGACAACTTACCGTCAATTGGGGACTTCAACGGCTTACTGTCTATTGGGGTATTTCAACAGCTTACTGTCGAATGTGGTTGAAAATGGATTATCACTGATTGGGGTGACAATGGATTACCACTGGATGGGGTTAACAACGGCTTCCTGCTGGATGGGGTTGACAAAGGCTTACTGCTGGATGGGGTTGACAATAGCTTACCACTGAATGGGGTTGACAAAGACTTACCGCTAAATGGGGTTGACAACATATTACTGTTGATTGGGGTGAAAACGGATTACCGCTGGTTGGGGTGACAACGGCTTACCGCTGGATGGGTTTGAATCTCATGGAGGCTTCCTACATACCCTGTCTAGGAGACAAGGATCAAAGACCACGTAGTTCAGAATGGTGGATATAGTTTAACGTCATACAGGATGAAAAGGGGGAATGCAGTTTAATGTCATGCGGGACAAAGGTGATCTTACATGAAGGGTAGATCAGAACCAATGGATGGTGGGATTGAACCTCAAGAAGGATTACTATATACCTTACCTTGGCAAGGATCAAAGACTACGTAGTTCAGGAATGGCGGGAACCAATTTGAAGGGGGTCGGAACCAATGATTGTGGGATTGAACCTTAGGGATGCTTCCTACATACCTTTCCTTGGAAAGGATCAAAGACCACGTAGTTCAGAATGGGTTTTGGTGAGCCGACATGAATATATTAAGGACAAATTATTTGTGGTTTTTAACCTCAGGGAGGCTTCTTACGTACCTTGACTTGGAAAGGATTAAAGACCGTGTAGTTCATAAAGGTTGTTGGGGCTTACACTCTAGGCTACCCAAGTAGGATGTCATGGTCGATGCTTACTCTAATCCCATGTGAGTCATGTTCGATGTGAGAAAAAAGAGATAGCAAAGTCCAGATGATCACATCGCAAAAGGTGCATCCATGGGAAGTGGAATGGGGGCTTACACGTGGTTAGCAGCCCAAGGAGATATAGATTGGGACTTACTCCAAGATGGAGACCCGATGGTGGCAAATCCCAGAGGGAGAAGATAGGAGGATTGGGGATTCTCTCCTGTAAGAAAGTCTCAGGGCTTACACCTAGGTGGTTTTCCTTTCCCCGTGGACAGACACCGCTCCAATAAGAAGGATCTCATTCCATGTGAGGAATGATTTCACTCCCGTAGATACCAGTGGGTGTGTATAATGTCCAAGGTGGGAGAACCCCAAATATGGCACACGGGTCGAGGTCACAGTTTAACGTTGTGTGCTGAGAACGAAGGCACTTGGTGGTTTAATGTCTTGTAGCTCGGGCGAGGTGGGTTCACTCCACACCCCTAGGACTTACATAACTGATGCCTCCCACCCCTTGGGGAAGGTAAGGCATCAGCAATTCTATAGATAAGGGGTGTTATGGAGTGATCCATTGAGGGGTCTATGTTAGCATGGCTTTGTGAAGGATCAATGGTCGTTAGCATGCCTATGAGAAGAAGCAAGAGGCAAAGCAATGCAATGGGAAGCACTACCCAAGGGACCATGGAATTTCTTCATGCAAACCTGAGGGGGAGCATGGGAGAAGGAGTTACAGAGCAAAGGGATTCATATGTATAATCCTTTTGAAGCTCTGGTGCTCCATGTAGTGGAGGAGCTTCGTGAAGGGGGGTGCTTCATGAAGTGAAGTGGTCTATCCTAGGCATAGGGAATAGGTGCATATAAAAGGTGATTCACGAAGCGAAAAGGAATTCGTGGAGCAGTGCTTTGTGAAGCAAGGGTTCCTTGTGAAGTGTTGAAGTGTGAAGCAATGTTCTTCACAAAGCACAGTGACCCTGCCTTAGCATGTGGGTCACATGTGCATGAGGGGTGCTTTGCGGAGCATGAGTGCTCCGTGAAGTCCTAAGTCCCTTTGGGGATCTCCTTCCTTCATGGAGGCCCATGGGATCCGTGAAGGGAATACCTCTTTAAAGAGGGGTAGAATTAATGCAAAGGGGAAGGCACTTCATGATGAAAAAGTACCTTGAAAAGCACATAGTTCACAGAGCATAAAATGCTTCGTGATATGGGAACTCAGGAGGCGAACGGTTGTAGGATCCATCCTTTAGGCTTGAGGGGAGCCTGGTATTTATAGGAAAGAGGCATCACGGAGCAGATCTTGCTCTGTGCGAAGCCAGAGCTTGCTCTGCTGTAGTTTGCAAATGTTAGAGGGGTTCGGGGAGCATCCCGCCTCCTCGCTCCGTAGTGGGTTCATGAATGTCACAGGTTTTCACGGAGAATCCCGCCTCCTGACTCCGCGGTGGGTTCACGAATGTCAAAGGGGTTCATAGAGCATCCCATATCCTGGATCCACGATGATTTTGCAAATTTCACAGGGGTTCATGAAGCATCCTGCCTCCTGGCTTCATAGTGGGTTCGCGAACGTCAAAGGGGTTCGCAAAGCATCCTGCCTTTTAGCTTCGTAGTGGCTTCGTGAAGGAGGAGCTTTTCCCTGGTCGTGGTGTTGTGGGGCTCCAAGAACGAGCTTCTCAAGGCAGGCCCTAAGGTTTTCCTATTTGTTTTTTCTTCTTCCCAAATTTTGGCACCAACAACTGTAAAGAAAATAATCCTAAACAATCAAAGAGTTTTCTAATTTATAGCCATCCAATGGTGAGATATTTTAGTTGCAATGAGTTGGGTCATTATGCTAACATGTGTCTGAAGCTAGTTGCACAAGATGAAAATCAACATGATCAGAAGTATAAAGGTATGTAAATGTCATTTGATACTACTATGGTTGATGTAGGGCCTTCAAATGAATTGGTGACATGTATGTTACTTTTATATTCAAATTATACTAATACCCCATTTGATTCTGTATCTTCACATTCATTCATATCTAATAAATTTTCAATAATACTAGGAAAATCACATCATGAAATTATGATAGAACTTTTGGTAAAAACACTAGGTTGGAATATTAAAGCAACCAAGATATATAGGACTCTTCCTATTGTAATTGGTGAAATTGTCCTTTATGAAAATGTTGTTGAACTATCCATAGTTGAGTTTGATATTATTTTGGGTATGGATTGGCTTTCATTTTATCATGCTAAGATAGATTTCATATCTAAGAAAGTTTTGTTCAAGGACTTCATACCTTTAATAATCCACTAAGAAGCAGATAAATTGATTATAAGTGGTAGTAGAAGTTACTTAGCACGTATCGTTGAAAAGAATGAAACTATTTAGATTAGTGATGTTCCAGTAGTTAATGAATACATGGATGTTTTCCTTGATGATTTTTATAGTGTTATTACTAATCAAGTTGTTTAGTTTGCTATTGACTTAGTCCTTGATGCTAAGTGAATTACAAAACTCCCTTATCGAATGGCTCAAGTAGAAATTTTGGAACTGAAAAAGAAATTGTAGGATTTTTTAGATAAAGGTTTTATTTGGCCTATAACTTCATCATAGGGTGCTCCTATTTTTTATGTTAAAAATAAATATTGTTCCATCAGTATTTTCATCGATTATAGAGAATTTAATAGAATCACTATTATGAATAAGTATCTCTTTCCTCATATTGATGTTTTGTTTGATCATCTACAAGGAGTACAGTAATTTTCAAAAATTGATCTTAGGTCAAGGTACCATCAATTGAAAGTTAAGAAGGCAGATATTCCAAACACCATATTTCAAACTAGAAATGAGCATTATGTATTTGTAGTTATTCCCTTTGGATTAAAAAATACCCCATTTGTATTTATGGATCTTAGGAATAAATTTTTTGGTTGTTCTTATTGATGATATTTTAGTTTATTCAAAAATCTATGAGCATCATGAAAATTATATAAGTATTGTTCTGAAAATCCTTAAAGAAAATAAGTTGTATTGAAAATTTATAAAATATGATTTTTGTTTACAATAGATTTCTTTCTTTGGGTACATTTTAAGAAAATCACTACTACAAATATGGCTTTTATCAGCGCTAAAAATAGCCATTAACAGCGCTAGAAAAGCACTATTAATGCCGGTGAAGATAAGGGGGGGGTTCTCTTTATCAGTGCTCCAAAAAGTTCTGATAAAGACCCCTTTTATCAATGCTTTTTTTAGCGCTGATAAAAATAAAAAAAATAAAAAAATACTGCCAATCTCGGGGGGGGGGGGGATTTTTTACAGCGCTTGAGCTCCCCTTTATCAGCACTTTCCCATACCTCCAGCGTCCGCCCGCACCACCTACACCCTTTATCTGCGCTATCCCTTTAAATCAACCTTGCGCGCGCACCTTTGCCTCCACCCGGATTTGATCTCGAGACCTCCCCCCTGCACACCTAAAGCCTTTTCCACTACCCTATATTGATTTGTTCTCTTATTCATGGTATATCTATTTATTTATATATATATTTAGTTATATTTATTCGTATAGTAATATATATTTATATTAATATATATAGTTATATTAATATATATATATATTTATTTATATTAATATATATATATATATAGTTATATTAATATATACATATAGTTATATTAATATATATATATAGTTATATTAATATATGTATAGTTATATTAATATATAGTAGTTATATAAATATTCATATATTGGTATTTTAAATAAAATGGATATTAGTTATTATTTAGATAAAGCTAATATATTTTATATGTAAATATGTTTAATTATTTATTTAAAAAATTTAATTTTTAGGTGTGAATATATAAAAAATATGTACATATATTTATATATTTGATTATAAATAGCAGTGCATTATAAAAATGGATTAAATTTCAAAGGCATGATATCAATATGAATGTAATACCTTGGAATAAATTCAGTCCCCACCAAAAAAAAGCCAATAATACCCCCCTTAAACGAGGCTAAAAGTCCACAAAATGTTAAAAAATCTGGGTACCCCGACTAAAAACTCAGTTTTGGAGGCCTTATGGGCCTCTTTTGGCCTCGAAAAACGCTTGACCGAGGTAGCCCAGGTCACAACGACGTAGATCTCATCGCAGGCTTTGATTTGATATGTGGTAGAGATCAAACGGACACCCAGATCAAAAGTTATGGTCGTTTGAAGTTCGAGTTGCGTTTTCAACATATTTTGGATCTTTTTTTAATTTTTTTTAATTTTTTTAGTCTTGAAATTGTTATTAAATGACTATTTCTACATAATAATTAGAAAATTATTAATTAAAAATATTTTTTAAATTTTTTAAGAATCCATTTTCACTAAATATCTTATATATTAAGTATAATAAGTGTAAATATACATTTATACTTATCTAAAATATATTTAAAAATTATATATTATATTTATATCAATATAACTATATAACTATATTTATATATTAATTTTTTTTAATTTTTTTTTGAATTCGACCCTTTATCAGCGCTTTTAAAAAAAGAGCTGATAAAGGCCCCCCCTTTATCAGCGCTATTAAACAAACACTGATAAAGGGGGTCCCTTGATCAGCGCTAAAAAAAGCGCTGATAAAGGGGTCCTTTTATCAGAGCTTTTTTTAGCGCTGATAAAGGCACCCTTTATTAGTGCTTTTTTGAGTGCTGATAAAGGCCCCCCTTTATCAGCGCTTTTTCGTTAGCGCTGATAAAGGGGTGGCGTTGGCCTTGCCCAGTTTTGTGGTAGTGAATATGGAATTACAGTTGAATTTACCAAACATAAATTTTTTAAAGAGTGTCCAATACCTACAAATGTCACAGTGATTTATATTTTTCTTAGATTAGTGGGTTACTACCAAAATTTTCTTAAAAAATTTACTTGGTTGTGTAGTCCCCTAACTAAGTTAACATGAAAAAGAGTTAAATTCATCTGGAGAGAATAATGTGATGTTTTTTTTTCAGGAATTAAAAATAAGATTGGTGAATGATCCATCTTTGGCCCTACCTTCAAGTAATAGTAATTTTTTCATCTACAATGATGTTTCATTAAAGGGACTTGATTGTGTTCTGATTCAGAATTATCAAGTAATTAATTATGCTTTACATCAGTTGAAACCTCATGTGTTAAATTAACCTACACATGATTTGGAGTTAGCTGTTGTTGTTTTTTCTTTTATATGGAGTAAAGTGTGAGATATATACTAATGAAAAAATTTTAAAATATTTATTCACATAGAATAAATTGAACATGAGGCAGAGAAGATGGCTGGAAATGATAAAGGATTATGATTTCATAATCAATTACCATCCTGAAAAATCAAACAAAGTGATGGATTCTTTGAGTCAAAAACATCATGAATCATTAACCATGTTACGTGTGTAACATGTGTAGGTTTTGGGAACTAAGGAATCATGCAATGGTTTAAGCCCAACTTTTCTTTTTGTTATGATCAATGATCAATATAAGATCTACCCAATGATAAATGTTGTGATCAATGGAATTGAATCAATGAAAATAGACAATGGATAAAACTCCAAAACTAGAGAAAGGATCATCACATATTATTTATAATTAATTTAATTAATTAAATAATTACCTTGTTGGAATTATTTATTCATTAATGGATCAGAAAACAGGTCAATGTTGTTCCATCATTATGTTGTAATAATCAAGAGTATATTCCCTCTAGCGGCGATTCACGCGTGTTCCAAAAATATTCAAACAATATTGTAGGAATCTACAGGTGCTAACATGGTAGATCTTATTGCTTTCATTGTCTACCTTTGATCACTTGGAGAAACACTTTGAAATAATTCTCTTTGATCTCTCTTTAATTCAGAGTGGGAGGTGGAGGAATATCTCTCTCTATTATTGGGAACATTCTTAGAGAAGGGAGCTCTCTAGGGATTGAGAGGATTCACTGAATCTGTTGTGCACAACCAAACAAATGAATTGGATCTTTGAAAAAAAATTGGGATTATATATCACTAGGGTTAAAAATAAATAATTTCACAAGTGCCCCTTATTATTTATTTAATCCCTTGAAAAATCCCATTTCTATTATAATAATATTATTATTATTTCTCGACGTGCTCTTAACTTTCAAAATTAAAATTAAATATTATTTATTAAAATAATATTCAATATATATTACTTCTCACCGGACCATTAAACTCGGTCTATCATTCCTCTATTATATTTAGCAGGCCTTGAATAATGATTATTTATTTATTAAATAAATATCATGACATTATTTTCTAATAAATTAATTAATATTATATTCACTAAATAGAAAAAAAAATATTTATTAAATATTCTACTCACATTATATTCTCTTGAATAACTGGTGATGAAATATATGTGATTAATCAAACATTAATAATTATTAAACCATGTGTGGGAATAATATTTATTCAACTTGTTAAATAATAAATAATAATATATGTCATCTAACTGAGATTTTGGATACACTTAGTGTGTAACACTCTAGTCCTCTTTCTTAGTGGCATTAGGTGAACCAGTGGTTGCTCTCAAATTTACCCTACTGGTAAAAGCGGTCGATGTAGTACTTGAAGGGGTTGAATCCACAGGGACCGAAGAAGTAACCTTGAGACGCTATGATTTGGTGGAGGATAGGCTATGAAGTAGAAAACTATGGTGTAGATTTATTTGAAGAAATAGTGATTTTATTTAAAGAAAAAAACAAACAAAATGACTTGAATTAAAAAAATTAATTAAGATGAGTCGATCCTAGGTTGTCTCTAGGGCTTGATTGGATGTATTTGTTTTTCTTTGGATTTTATGTTCATCAGTTCAAGAGGTATCCATTAAATGACTCTATGGAATTGGATCGTACTAGCACTCAAAATGTGTCGTCGTTAAAGTCGGTGAAGACAAAGAAGAAGATAAATCAAAGAAAAAAATATCCTAAAATAAAGAACAAATTTAAGAATTTAAGAAAATAAAATAACATTCAATACACCCCATGTGACTCCCTAGGATCAAACCATAAAATTTTACCCCTTAATTTACGTTATTCTGTTAATGTAAGTGGGAAGTCGACTTAAAGAAGCGGGATTGACGAAGAAAAACATTAAGAAAAAAAGTACACTCCACTGTTGTGTAAGGAATTCACAAGTGTTGGTGTCAATAAATTCACACCTAGATTCAACGGTATCAACGTGTGAATAAAATAAAAAGAAAAAATAAATAAGAAGAACAAATTTTATTAAGATACTCAACGTGAAACAAAAACTTACATGGGAAAAATTGACGATACGATTACAAAATGAAAGCAGAAAATTACAATTGAAAGGAAAATATAAGATGCCTATTCCCTTAACAACCATCTCCTTATATAGGCATATTAGGAGCCTTATGTCCACCCCCCACAATAAATTCACCCCCCAACAATTAATAGAGTCAAAATGAGGGTGAATAATCAAAAGGAAATTGACGTTTCCAATTTGACCCGGAAAACTGACCAGATTCGTCCACCATTTTGACGTGTGACTTTGGAATTGAAGGAGGCCTAATCCTGAGGGGTCGTATAAACCAAATATTCTCTTACATATGTTAACTATGAGCTGTAAAAATTTCAGGAATTTTGGCACATCCGTTTGAAAGTTATGGTCGAAATGGTGGAAAGGCTTTATGTACATTAATGTCGGGTCCACCATATAAATCTCAACTTCAGATCCATTTATCATCATGAAAACTTCAGAATTAGCTCCATCTACAGTTGAATAAAATGATTCTCATATTTTTATATTTCTACTGTATAAATTTTAGCTTCATTTGGCTTGGTTTGTGGGCTCCACATTTGTTTGATGGGACCTAGGCCCATTATGCTTTTTCCAGCAAGTTTCTGCATTCATCTGCAAAAATATTCATCTTGCTTTGAGATTCATCCATCAGACCTAAAAGAAAAAATGTTCCAAATAAAGTGATGAATAATATACCAAAATATCAAATTAAAATGATGAATATTATAATTTCCACAAGAAAATTATTGAGTGGTCCCAATATTGACACTTTAAGCATGAATTGTACAATGATGGGAAATGAAGTTCAATTTCTAAATTGGACTAAAATTGATGTTTATGAACTTTTAAAAACATTAAGATTAAGATCTTAACAATGAATATTAGCCACTTTCAGTGACTAATCACACCCCCCAACTTGAGTTTTGCTAGTCCCCAGAAAAATATATTACAAATATGAAATTCAAATCCCCTTTTCCAAAAACATTTTAATACACATTGCTCACCCAAATATCTCATACCAAAAAAATTATGAAACCCATCAAAATCATTTCAAACAAGCTAGGTACAAAAGCATATCCCAATCCCAAGCCCATTCCTTTATTCAAATTCATCACCACATTTCATCTAATTCCAATTAAGCATGATAAAGTGTTGTGCATCATAAAAGATATGGGGCCCATTTTATTTGTTCAAGGGGAAAAAATGGAAGCGCTAGGTGGGAATCACATTAAAACTTAAGATGAGTATCCATTTTTTTAAAAAATTTTGATTTTTTTGATTTTTTTTAACCACAATAGATATGGAAAGACTAACTCTGGGCAAGACAACTATGGATTCACGATCTCCAAGTGTCGGACGCCACACATATTGTCAATTCCATGCTCTACAATAGAGATATAAAGCCAAACTTTGGGCAAGAAAACTATGGAGTCGCGATCCCCAAGTGTCGGACGCCACGCATTTGGACAAAACATTGCTCTATGTGGTCAATTTTTTTTGTTTTTTTTTTGTTTTTTTTTGGATACTCAAATTAAACTAAAAGTGAACCCAGAACCCCATGCTATAATGAAAGGGACCCAAGAACTCAAATTTACACCCACGATCCAGTAGATGTGCATTGTGGCATTTTTATTAAGAGGATGAAAATGTAAACTTTGAAAAATCACATCAGACAACCATACTTTCCAAAAACTATGCTCATGAACTTAAACTTGCATTAAAATCAAAATCAAGGCATGCATAATTATTTGATATCCAATTTCATAGTCTGCAATGTGTGTTATCATGTTCAAGGTTAATGGAATTTTTCTTTCCACACATTTTCTTATTCACAAAAAAAAATCATTTTTTATTTCATCTCCCCCAACATAGAATAACAGTGTCCTGAGTGTTTAAAGAAAAGAAAAGTTAGATGGGGGTAGGAAAGGAGTTCAAAGAGGAAATTGAAAATGATAAACATGGAACAAATTCACCTGGTTTTTGAAGTTGAAGTTCATGATACTCCATATTACTCCTTTGATCTCTTGGGGAATTTTTTCACCTACTTGATTGAACATGTATCCCCCAAAATAGTTCATGAACCATACAAATAAGAACAAAGTAAACAAAACAAACAACACAACAATTTATTTAATTCCAAGTACCATCATTTTTATGGTTTTCCATGTTTTTTTTAAATCAAACTAATGATACATTGTCTTATTTTAAATTTTTGGGTAAGATATTACTCATGGATCACACTACATGACACGGATGAATACGGTGATCCCCTTTCATACCCATCCATACTCATAAGATAAGAACAGGTCAAGAGTCTAATTTTTTTTAACCTACAGAAAACATAAATAAAATAAAGTAAACTAATGATACATTGTCTTCTTTATATTTTCTGGGTAAGGTATTACTCAGGGATCACACCTCGTGACATGGATGAATGCGGTGTTCCCCTTTCATACCCATCCCTACTCATAAAAGAAGAATAGGTCAACATTCTATATAAAAAAATAATAAAATGAAGCAGAAGGAAACAAAAGATGATTCACAGTGATTGGAAACATGAAAACCATGGGTTGCCTCCCGTGCAACGCTTTTGTTTAACATCGTTAGCTCGACTTGAACCCCCAACTTATCCAATTCCCACTTTCAACATTTTAATTAACCCATATTTTTCCACTTCAATAAGATTGAGATTGATTATTTTTTTGAAATTTTTTTCTTGTAAAATCCTATTTTCTATAATTATTGGTAAAATCCAATGAATATCTAAAATGGTTGATCGAGTTGAACTTATATTCTTTCCTAAGACATCAATGACCATTCCAAAATTATTGGCTTCTTTAGATGAATGAACTAAAACTGCAAGGTCTTTTTTATCAGCTATGATGGAATTCTGTTCTGGGGAAGGAAGGATAATGATTTCGAGTTCTGGTCGATTGCAATTTCCTAATAAAGATTGGAAATTTGAATTAAAGTCAGTTTCTTCTCCAAAAAAATTAGAAATAAGTGGTTCCGTTTTAAAATATGATTCATCCCCACAAGTGTCTAGTTGAATTTGAGGTGTGGGTATGGGCTCAATGTTTGGTATTTCTCCCAATTGTTCGGTGATTTGTGTTTTTAAAAAATCATCAATGGAGAAATATTCAGGACTCTCCATCCACAATGTCAAGTTTCCCTCTTGTGAATACAAAAAATTAGTTTCCTCTTGATTTAAGCACCCATCAACAATTCCTTGATTATCTTCAAATATCCCAAATCCAATGGTTGGTTCTTCAATAAATTCATTTGAGTTTTGTGGGAGACAATATTCTTGTATTAGTGATGAGGAAGAGACATCCTGAGTAATAATGGTTTCCTCACAAGTCTCAATGCTTTGTATTTCTAATCTCAGTGATGAAACTTCTGAATTCATTTTAACCATTTTTTGACACAAATTTTCAAGAATTTTTTCAGAATTAGGATTGATAGATGTTTGGACATCATTCACATCATTAAGTTTTATTTCTTCAATCATCCTCGAGAGGTATGGAAATTGATCCTTTAAACAATCAGCATCCCATTGATTGTACATCTCATCTTGTATAGTGTATTCAATTAAGGTTTGATCAAATTAATTAAAAAAGTTTAGTGATTCTCAATGTGGATTTTCTAATTTATTCCATCCTGATTTTGTGAAGGGAAATTTTTTATTATACTCCATTGGATTCATTTGGAAATTTTGAATCGTAGTTTTCTGGAGTCGAAAAAAATAGAAAGGGGAAAAGAGAAGAGAAATTAGGGTGAGAATAGAGAATTTTGGGTTAGAAAAGAAGATGAGTGTCTGAGGTAACTTACTTGGGTCCCCAGCAATGGTGCCAAAAAAATTTTGCGCTCAAATTTACCCTACTGGTAAAAGTGGTCGATGTGGTACTTGTAGGGGTCTAATCCACAGGGACCGAAGAAGTAACCTTGAGACGCTATGATTTGGTGGAGGATGTGCTATGAAGTTGACAACTATGGTGTTGATTGATTTAAAGAAATAGTGATTTTATTTAAAGAACAAAACAAACAAAATGACTTGAATTAAAACAATTAATTAAGATGAGTCGATCCTAGGTTGTCTCTAGGGCTTGATTGGATGTATTTGTTTTTCTTTGGATTTTATCTTAATCAGTTCAAGTGGTATCCATTAAATGAAATAATTCTTCAATATCATTTTCCGATTTAATCCATACACAATTTCAAGGGTAATCACCAATGCACTTACAGGATCACTTTGATGATCACTCTATGGAATTGGATTGTACTAGCACTCAAAATGTGTCATCGTTAAAGTCGGTGAAGATAAAGAAGAAGATAAATCAAAGAAAAAAACCCTAAAATAAAGAAAAAATTTAAGAATTTAAGAACATAAAATAACATTCAATACACCCCATGCGACTCCCTAGGATCAACCCATAAAATTTTACCCCGTCATTGATGTTATTCTATTAATTTAAGTGGGAAGTCGACTTAAAGAAGCGGGATTGACTAAGAAAAACATTAAGAAAAAAAGTACACTCCACTGTTGTGTGAGGAATTCACAAGTGTTGGTGTCAATAAATTCACACCTAGATTCAATGGTATCAACGTGTGAATAAAATAAAAATAAATAATAAATAAGAAGAATAACATTTATTAAGATACTCAACGTGAAAGAAAAACTTACATGGGAAAAATTGACGATACGATTACAAAATGAAAGCAGAAAATTGCAATTGAAAAGAAAATATAAGATGCCTATTCCCTTAACCAACATCTCCTTATATAGGAATATTATAAGCCTTAGGTCCACCCCCCACAATCAATTCACCCCCCAACAATTAATAGAGTCAAAATGAGGGTGAATAATCAAAAGGAAATTGACGTTTCGAATTTGACCCAAAAAACTGTCCAGATTCGTCCACCATTTTGACGTGTGAATTTGGAATTGAAGGAGGATGAATCCTGAGGGGTCTTATAAGACAACTATTCTCTTCCCTCTTTCCTCTATGAGCTGTAAAAATTTTAGGAATTTTGGCACAGCCATTTGGATGTTATGGTCGAAATATTGGGAAGGCTTTATGTGCATTAATGTCGGGTCCACCATTTAAATCTCAACTTCAAATCCATTTATCATCATTAAAACTTCAGAATTACCTCCATCCATAGTTCAATAAAATGATACTCATATTTTTATCTTTCTACTGTATAAATTTGAGCTTGATTGGGCTTGGTTTTTGGGCCCCACATTTGTTTGATGGGCCTTAGGCCCATTATGCTTTTTCCAGAAAGTTTCTGCATTCATCTGCAAAAATCTTCATCTTCTTTTGAGATTCATCCACCATACCTAAAAGAAACAATGTTCCAAATAAATTGATGAATAATATACCAAAATATCAAATTATAATGATGAATATTATAATTTCCACAAGCAAATTATTGAGTGGGCCCAATATTGACACTTTAAGCATGAATTGTACAATGATGGGAAATGAAGTTCAATTTCTGAATTGGACTAAAATTGATGTTTATGCACTTTTAAAAACATTAATATTAAGATCTTAAAAATTAATATTAGCCACTTTCAGTGACTAATCACACCCCCCAACTTGAGTTTTTCTATTCCCGAGAAAAATATATTACAAATATGAAATTAAAATCCCCTTTTCCAAAAACATTTTAATACACATTGCTCACCCAAATATCTCATACCAAGAAAATTATGAAACCCATCAAAATAATTTAAAACAAGCTAGGTCCATAATAATATCCCAATCCCAAGCCCATTCTTTTGTTCAAATTCATCACCACATTTCATCCAATTCCAATTAAGCACGATAAAGTGTTGTCCATCATAAAAGATATGGGGCCAATTTTATTTATTCAAGGGGAAAAAATGGAAGCGCTAGATGGGAATCACATTAAAACTTAAGATGGTATCCATTTTTTTTAAAAAAAATTGATTTTTTTTATTTATTTTTTAACCACAATAGATATGAAAAGACTAACTCTGGGCAAGACAACAATGGAGTCATGATCCCCAAGTGTCGAACGTCACATATATTGTCAATTCAATGCTCTAAAATAGAGATATAAAGCCAAACTCTGGGAAAGACAACTATGGAGTCACGATCCCCAAGTGTCGAACTCCACGTATTTGGACAAAACATTGCTCTATGTGGTCAATTTTTTTTTGGATACTCAAATTAAACTAAAAGTGACCCCAGAACCCTATGCTATAATGAAAGAGACCCAAGAACTAAAATTTACACCCACGATCCAGTAGACATGCATTGTGGCGTTTTTATTAAGAGGATAAAAATGTAAACTTTGAAAAATCACATCAGACAACCGCACTTTCCAAAAACTATGCTCATGAACTTAAACTTTCATTAAAATCAAAATCAAGGCATGCATAATTATTTGATATCCAATTTCATAGTTTGCAATGTGTGTTATCATGTTCAAGGTTAATGGAATTTTTATTTCCATGAATGTTCTTATTCACAAAAATATCATTTTTTATTTCATCTCCCCCAATGTAGAATAACATTGTCCTGAGTGTTTAAAGAAAAGAAAAGTTAGATGGGGGTAGGAGAGGTGTTCAAAGAGGAAATTGAAAATGATAAACATGGAACAAATTCACCTGGTTATTGAAGTTGAAGTTGATGATGCTCCAGATTACTCCTTTGATCTCTTGGGGGATGTTGGCACCTCCTTGATTGAACATGTATCACCCAAAATAGTTCATGAACCATACAAAGAATAACAAAGCAGACAAAACAAACAACACAACGATTTATTTAATTCCAAGTACCATCATTTTTATGGTTTTCCATGTTTTTTTTAAATCAAACAAATGATACATTGTCTTTTTTTAAATTTCTAGGTAAGATACTACTCATGGATCACACTGCGTGACATGGATGAATATGGTGATCCCCTTTCATATCCATTCATACTCATAAAAGAAGAATATGTCAAGAGTCTTTTTTTTAACCTAAAAAAAACATAAATAAAATAAAGTAAACTAATGATACATTGTCTTATTTATATTTTCTGGGTAAGGTATTACTCAGGGATCACACTGAGTGACATGGATGAATACGGTGCTCCCATTTGATACCCATCCTTACTCATAAAATAAGAACAGGTCAACATTATATATAAAAAAATAACAAAATGAATTAGAAGGAAACAAAAGATGATTCACAGTGATTGGAAGCATGAAAACCACAGGTTGCCTTCCGTTCAGCGCTTTTGTTTAACATCGTTATCTCGACTTGAACCCCCCAACTTATTCAATTCCCACTTTCAACATTTAAATTAACCCATCTTTTTCCACTTCTATAAGATTGATATTGATTATTTTTTTGAAATTTGTATCTGGTAAAATCCTATTTTCTACAATGATTGGTAAAATCCAAGGAATATCTGAAATGGTTGATCGAGTTGAACTTATATTCTTTCCTAAGACACCAATGACCATTCCAAAATTATTGGCTTATTTAGATGAATGAACTAAAACTGCAAGGTCTTTTTTATCACCTATGATGGAATTCTTATCTGGGAAGGAAGGATAATGATTTTGAGTTCTGGTCGATTGCAATTTCCTAATAAAGATTGGCAGTTTGAATGAAATTCAGTTTCTTCTCTAAAAAATTTAGAAAGAATTGGTTCTATTTTAAAATATGATTCATTCCCAAAAGTTTCTAGTTGAATTTGATGTGTGGGTATGGGCTCAATGTTTGTTATTTCTCCCAATTGTTCAGTGATTTGTGTTTTTGAAAAATAATCAAAGGAGAAATATTCAGGACTCTCCATCCACAAAGTCAAGTTTCCCTCTTGTGAATACAAAAAATCAGTTTCCTCTTAATTTAACCACCCATCAACAATTCTTTGATTATCTTCAACTATCCCAAATCCAATGGTTGGTTCTTCAATAAATTCATTTGAGGTTTGTGGGAGACAAGATTCTTGTATTAGTGATGAGGAAAAGACATCCTGAGTAAGAATGGGTTCCTCACAAGTCTCAATGCTCTGTATTTCTAATCTCAGTTACGAAACTTCTTAATTCATTTTAACCAATTTTTCACACAAATGTTCAATAATTTTTTCAGAATTAGGATTGATAGATGTTTGGACATCATTAACATCATTAATTTTTATTTCTTCAATCATCCTCGAGAGGTATGGAAATTGATCCTTTAAACAATCAGCATCTCATTTATTGTACATCTCATCTTGTGTGGTGTATTCAATTAAGGTTTTATCAAAGTAATTAAAAAAGTTTAGTGATTCTCAATGTGGATTTTCTAATTTATTCCATCCTGAGTTTGTGAAGGGATATTGTTTATTATACTCCATTGGATTCATTTGGAAATTTTGAATCGTAATTTTCAGGAGTCGAAAAAAATAGAAAGGGGAAAAGAGAAGAGAAATTAGGGTGAGAATAGAGAATTCGGGGTGAGAAATGAAGATGAGTGTCTGAGGTGACTTACTTGGGTCCCCGACAACGGTTCCAAAATTTGGTTGCGCCCAAATTTACCCTATGGGTAAAAGTGATCCATGTAGTGCTTGTAGGGGTCGAATCCACAGGGACCGAAGAAGTAACCTTGAGACGCTATGATTTGGTGGAGGATGGGCTATGAAGTGGACAACTATGGTGTTTATTGATTTGAAGAAATAGTGATTTTATTTAAAGAACAAAACAAACAAAATGACTTGAATTAAAACAATTAATTAAGATGAGTCGATCCTAGGTTGTCTCTAAGGCTTGATTGGATGTATTTTTTTTCTTTGGATTTTATGTTCATCAGTTCAAGAGGTATCCATTAAATGAAATAGTTCCTCAATATCATTCTCCGATTTAATTTATACACAATTTCAAAGGTAATCACCAATTCACTTAGAGGATCACTTTGATGATCACTCTATGGAATTGGATCGTACTAGCACTCAAAATGTGTCGTCGTTAAAGTCGGTGAAGACAAAGAAGAAGATAAATCAAAGAAAAAAAACTCCTAAAATAAAGAATAAATTTAAGAATTTAAGAACATAAAATAACATTAAATACACCCCATGCGACTCCCTAGGATCAACCCATAAAAATTTACCCCTTAATTGACGTTATTTTATTAATGTAAGTGGGAAGTCGACTTAAAGAAGCGGGATTGACGAAGAAAAACATTAAGAAAAAAAGTACACTCCACTGTTGTGTGAGGAATTCACAAGTGTTGGTGTGAATTAATTCACACCTAGATTAAATGGTATCAACGTGTGAATATAATAAAAATAAATAATAAATAATAAGAAGAAAAACTTTTATTAAGATACTCAACGTGGAAGAAAAACTTACATGGGAAAAATTGACGATACGATTACAAAATGAAAGCAGAAAATTAAAATTGAAAGGAAAATATAAGATGTATATTCCCTTTACCACCATCTCCATATATAGGCATATTAGGAGCCTTAGGTCCACCCCCCACAATAAATTCACCCCCCAACAATTAATAGAGTCAAAAGGAGGGTGAATAATCAAAAGGAAATTGACGTTTCGAATTTGACTCGGAAAATTGTCTAGATTCGTCCACCATTTTCACATGTGAATTTGGAATTGAAGGAGGCCGAATCCTTAGGGGTAGTATAATCCAAATATTCTCTTCCATATATACTATATGAGCTGTAAAAATTTCCAGAATTTTGGAAAATCCGTTTGGAATTTATGGTTGAAATGGTGGGGAGGCTTTATGTGCATTAATGTCGGGTCCACCATTTAAATCTCAACTTCAGATCCATTTATCATCATAAAAACTTCAGAATTAGCTCCATCCGCAGTTTAATAAAATGATTCTCATATTTTTATCTTTCTAATATATAAATTTTAGCTTCATTGGTCTTGGTTTGTGGTCCCCACATTTGTTTGATGGGCCTTAGGCCCATTATTCTTTTTCCAGCAAGTTTCTGCATTCATCTGCAAAAATCTCCATCTTACTTTGAGATTCATCCATCGGACCTCAAAGAAAAAATGTTCCAAATAAAGTGGTGAATAATATACCAAAATATCAAATTAAAATGATGAATATTATAATTTCCACAAGCAAATTATTGGGTGGTCCCAATATTGACACTTTAAGCATGAATTGTACAATGATGGGAAATGAAGTTCAATTTCTGAATTGGACTAAAATTGATGTTTATGCACTTTTAAAAAAATTAATATTAAGATCTTAAAAATGACTATTAGCCACTTTTAGTGACTAATCACACCCCCCTACTTGATTTTTTCTAGTCCCGAGAAAAATATATTACAAATATGAAATTCAAATCCACTTTTCCAATAACATTTTAATACACATTGTTCACCCAAATATCTCATACCAAAAAAATTATGAAACCCATAAAAATCATTTAAAACAAGATAGGTCCATAAGCATATCCCAATCTCAAGCTCATTCCTTTGTTCAAATTCATCACCACATTTCATCCAATTCCAATTATGCATGATAAAGTGTTGTGCATCATAAAAGATATGGGGCCCATTTTATTTGTTCAAGGGGAAAAAATGGAAGCTATAGGTAGGAATCACATTAAAACTTACGATGAGTATCCATTTTTTTAAAAAAAAAATTATTTTTTTTATTTTTGTTTAACAACAATAGATATGAAAAGACTAACTCTGGGCAATACAACTATGGAGTCGCGATCCCCAAGTGTCGGACGCCACACATATTTTCAATTCCATGCTCTACAATAGAGATATAAAGCCAAACTCTGGTCAAACAACTATGGAGTCGTGATCCCCAAGTGTCGGACGCCACGCATTTGGACAAAACAGTGCTCTATGTGGTCAATTTTGTTTTTTGTTTTTTTTTTGTTTTTTTGGATACTCAAATTAAACTAAAAGTGACACCAGAACCCTATGCTATAATGAAAGGGAACCAAGAACTCAAATTTACACCCACAATCCAGTAAATGTGCATTGTGGAATTTTTATTAAGAGGATGAAAATGTAAACTTTGAAAAATCACATCAGACAACCGCACTTTTCAAAAACTATGCTCATGAACTTAAACTTGCATTAAAATCAAAATCAAGGAATGCATAATTATTTGATATCCAATTTTATAGTTTGCAATGTGTGTTATCATGTTCAAGGTTAATGGAATTTTTCTTTCCATGCATGTTCTTATTCACAAAAAAATCATTTTTTATTTCATCTCCCCCCAACATAGAATAACACTATCCTAAGTGTTTAAAGAAAAGAAAATTTAGATGGAGGTAGGAGAGGAGTTCAAAGAGGAAATTGAAAATGATAAACATGGAACAAATTCACCTGGTTTTTGAAGTTGAAGTTCATGATGCTCCAGATTACTCCTTTGATCTCTTGGTGGATGTTGGCACCTCCATCATTGAACATGTATCACCCAAAATAGTTCATGAACCATACAAAGAAGAACCAAGCAGACAAAAAAACAACAAAATTATTTATTTAATTCCAAGTACCATCATTTTTATGGTTATACCTGTTTTTTTTAAATCAAACTAATGATACATTGTCTTTTTTAAAATTTCTAGGTAATGAAATTTTTCTTTCCATGCATATTCTTATTCACAAAAAAATCATTTTTTATTTCATCTCCCCCAAACATAGAATAAAATTGTCTTGAGTGTTTAAAGAAAAGAAAAGTTAGATGGGGGTGGGAGAGGAGTTCAAAGAGTAAATTGAAAATGATAAACATGGAACAAATTCACCTGGTTTTTGAAGTTGAAGTTCATGATGCTCCAGATTACTCCTTTGATCTCTTGGGGGATGTGGGCACCTCCTTAATTGAACATGTATCACCCAAAATAGTTCATAAACCATACAAAGAAGAACAAATTAGACAAAACAAACAACACAACACTTTATTTAATTCCAAGTACCATCATTTTTATGGTTTTCCATGTTTTTTTTAAATCAAACTAATGATACATTGCCTTCTTTTAAATTTCTGGGTAAGATATTACTCATGGATTACACTGCGTGGCACAGATGAATACGGTTCTCCCCTTCCATACCCATCCATACTCATAAAAGAAGAACAGGTCAAGAGTCTAATTTTTTTAACCTACAAAAAACATAAATAAAATAAAGTGAACTAATGATACATTGTCTTCTTTATATTTTCTGGGTAAGGTATTACTCAGGGATCACACCGCGTGACACGGATGAATACGGTGCTCCCCTTTCATACCCATCCTTTCTCATAAAAGAAGAACAGGTCAACATTCTATATAAAAAAATAACAAAATGAAGTAGAAGGAAACAAAAGATGATTCCAGTGGTTGGAAACATGAAAACCAGGGGTTGTCTCCCGTGCAGCGCTTTTGTTTAATGTCGTTAGCTCGACATGAACCCCCCAACTAATCCAATTCCCACTTTCAACATTTTAATTAACACATATTTTTCCACTTCAATAAGATTGAGATTGATTATTTTTTAAAAAAAAATTTCTTGTAAAATCCTATTTTCTACAATGATTGGTAAAATCCAAGGAATATCTGAAATGGTTGATCGAGTTGAACTTATATTCTTTGTTAAGACATCAATGACCATTCCAAAATTATTGGCTTCTTTAGATGAATGAACTAAAAATACAAGGTCTTTTTTATCACCTATGTGGGAATTCTTGTCTGGGGAAGGAAGGATAATGATTTTGAGTTCTGTTTGATTGAAATTTCCTAATAAAGATTGGCAATTTGAATTAAAGTCAGTTTATTCTCCAAAAAATTTAGAAAGAATTGGTTCCGTTTTAAAATATGATTCATCCCTAAAAGTGTCTAGTTGAATTTGAGGTGTGGGTATGGGCTCAATGTTTGGTATTTCTAACAATTGTTCAGTGATTTTTGTTTTTGAAAAATCATCAATGGATAAATATTCAGGACTCTCCATCCACAATGACAAGTTTCCCTCTTGTGAATACAAAAAATCAGTTTCCTCTAGATTTAAGCACCCATCAACAATTCCTTGATTCTCTTCAACTATCCCAAATCCAATGGTTGGTTCTTAAAAAAATTCATTTGAGGTTTGTGGGAGACATGATTCTTGTATTAGTGATGAGGAAGAGACATCCTGAGTAAGAATGGGTTACTCACAAGTCTCAATGGTTTGTATTTCTAATCTCAGTGATGAAACTTCTAAATTCATTTTATCCATTTTTCACAGAAATGTTCAAGAATTTTTTCAGAATTAGGATTGATAGATGTTTGTACATCATTAACATCATTAAGTTTTATTTCTTCAATCACCCTCGAGAGGTATGGAAATTGATCCTTTAAACAATCAGCATCCCATTGATTGTACATCTCATCTTGTGTGGTGTATTCAATTAAGGTTTGATCAAAGTAAATAAAAAAGTTTAGTGATTCCCAATGTGGATTTTCTAATTTATTCCATCCAGAGTTTGTGAAGGGATATTGTTTATTATACTCCATTGGATTCATTTGAAAATTTTGAATCGTAATTTTCAGGAGTTGAAAAAATAGAAAGGGGAAAAGAGAAGAGAAATTAGGGTGAGAATAGAGAATTTGGGTTGAGAAAAGAAGATGAGTGTATGAGGTGACTTACTTGGGTCCCCATCAATGGCGCCAAAATTTGGTTGTGCCCAAATTTACCCTACTGGTAAAATCTGTTGATGTAGTACTTGTAGGGGTCGAATCCACAGGGACCGAAGAAGTAACCTTGAGACGCTATGATTTGGTGGAGGATGGGCTATGAAGTGGACAACTATTGTGTTGATTGATTTGAAGAAATAGTGATTTTATTTAAATAACAAAACAAAAAAAATGACTTGAGTTAAAACAATTAATTAAGATGAGTCGATCCTAGGTTGTCTATAGGGCTTGATTGGATGTATTTGTTTTTCTTTGGATTTTATGTTCATCAGTTCAAGAGGTATCCATTAAATGAAATAATTCCTCAATATCATTATCCAATTTAATCCATACACAATTTCAAGGGTAATCACCAATGCACTTAGAGGATCACTTTTATGATCACTCTATGGAATTGGATCGTACTAGCACTGAAAATGTGACGTCGTTAAAGTCGGTGAAGACAAAGAAGAAGATAAATCAAGGAAAAAAAACTCCTAAAATAAAGAACAAATTTAAGAATTTAACAACATAAAATAACATTCAATACACCCCATGAGGCTCCCTATGATCAACCCATAAAATTTTACCCCTTTATTGACGTTATTCTATTAATGTAAGTGGGAATTTGACTAAAAGAAGCGGGATTGACGAAGAAAAACATTAAGAAAAAAAGTACACTCCACTATTGTGTGAGGAATTAACAAGTGTTGGTGTGAATAAATTCATACCTAGATTCAACGGTATCAACGTGTGAATAAAATAAAAATAAATAATAAAGAAGAAGAACAACTTTTATTAAGATACTCAACGCGAAAGAAAAACTTACATGGGAAAAATTGACGATGCGATTACAAAATGAAAGCAGAAAATTACAATTGAAAGGAAAATATAAGATGTTTATTCCCTTCACCACCATATCCTTATATAGGAATATTAGGAGCCTTAGGTCCACCCCCCATAATCAATTCACCCCCAACAATTAATAGAGTCAAAATAAGGGTGAATAATCAAAAGGAAATTGACGTTTCGAATTTGACCTGGAAAACTGTCCAGATTCGTCCACCATTTTGACGTGTGAATTTGGAATTGAAGGATGCCGAATCATAAGGGGTCGTAGAGGCCAACTATGCTCTTCCATCCATCCTCTATGAGCTGTAAAAATTCTAGAAATTTTGGCACATCCGTTTGTAAGTTATGGTCGAAATGGTGGGAAGGCTTTATGTGCATTAATGTCGGGTCCACCATTTAAATCTCAACTTCAGATCCATTTATCATCATGAAAAATTCAGAATTAGCTCCGGCCACAGTTGAATAAAATTATCCTCATATTTTTATATTTCTACTGTATAAATTTTAGCTTCATTGGGCTTGGTTTTTGGGCCTCACATTTGTTTGATGGGCCTTAGGCCCATTATGCTTTTTCCAGCAAGTTTTTGCATTCATCTGCAAAAATCTCCATCTTCCTTTGAGATTCATCCATCAGACCTAAAAGAAAAAATGTTCCAAATAAAGTGATGAATAATATACCAATATATCAAACTAAAATGATGAATATTATAATTTCCACAAGAAAATTATTGAGTGGGCCCAATATTGACACTTTAAGCATTAATTGTACAATGATGGGAAATGAAGTTTAATTTTTGAATTGGACTAAAATTGATGTTTATGCACTTTTAAAAACATTAATATTAAGATCTTAACAATGAATATTAGCCACTTTCAGTGACTAATCACACCCCCCAACTTGATTTTTTCTAGTCCCGAGCAAAATATATTACAAATATGAAATTCAAATCCCCTTTTCCAAAAACATTTTAATACACATTGCTCATCCAAATATCTCATACCAAAAAAATTATGAAACCCATCAAAATCATTTAAAATAATCTAGGTCCATAAGCATATCCCAATCCCAAGCCCATTCCTTAGTTCAAATTCATCACCACATTTCATCCAATTCCAATTAAGCATGATAAACTGATGTGCATCATAAAAGATATGGGGCCCATTTTATTTGTTCAAAGGGAAAAAATGGAAGTGATAGGTGGGAATCACGTTAAAACTTAAGATGAGTATCCTTTTTTTTAATTTTTTCATTTTTTTTTATTTTTTTTTAACCACAATAGATATGAAAAGACTAAATATGAGCAAGAAAACTATGGAGTCACGATCCCCAAGTGTCGGACGCCACACATATTGTCAATTCCATGCTCTACAATAGAGATATAAAGCCAAACTCTGGGGAAAAAAATATGGAGTCGCGATCCCCAAGTGTCGGACGCCACGCATTTGGACACAAAATTGCTCTATGTGGTCAATTTTTTTTTGGATACTCAAATTAAACTAAAAGTGACCCCAGAACCCTATGCTATAATGAAAGGGACCCAAGAACTCAAATTTACACCCACGATCTTGTAGACGTGCATTGTGGAATTTTTATTAAGAGGATGAAAATGTAAACATTTAAAAATAACATCAGACAACCACACTTTCCAAAAACTATGCTCATGAACTTAAACATTCATTAAAATCAAAATCAAGGCATGCATAATTATTTGATATCCAATTTCATAGTTTTCAATGTGTGTTATGATGTTCAAGGTTAATGAAATTTTTCTTTCCATGCATGTTCTTATTCACAAAAAAAATCGTTTTTTATTTCATCTCCCCCCAACATAGAATAACATTGTCTTGAGTGTTTAAAGAAAAGAAAAGTTAGATGGGGGTAGGATAGGAGTTCAAAGAGGAAATTGAAAATGATAAACATGGAACAAATTCACCTAGTTTTTGAAGTTGACGTTCATGATGCTCCAGATTACTCCTTTGATCTCTTGGGGGATGTTGGAACCTCTTTGATTGAACATGTATCACACAAAAGAGTTCATGAACCATACAAATAAGAACAAAACAGACAAAACAAACAACACAACACTTTATTTAATTCCAAGTACCATAATTTTTATGGTTTTCCATGTTTTTTTTTAAATCAAACTAGTGATACATTGTCTTCTTTTAAATTTCTGGGTAAGATATTACTCATGGATCACACTGCGTGATATGGATGAATACGGTGCTCCCCTTTCATACCCATCCATACTCATAAAAGAAGAACAGGTCAAGAGTCTAATTTTTTTAACCTGAAAAAAACATAAATAAAATAAAGTAAACTAATGATACATTGTCTTCTTTATATTTTCTGGGTAAGGTATTACTCAGGGATCACACCGCGTGACACGGATGAATACAGTACTCCCCTTTCATACCCATCCTTACTCATAAAAGAAGAACAGGTCAACATTCTATATAAAAAAATAACAAAATGAAGCAGAAGGAAACAAAAGATGATTCACAGTAATTGGAAACATGAAAACCAGGGGTTTCCTCCCGTGCAGTGCTTTTGTTTAACGTCGTTAGCTCGACATGAACCCCCCAACTTATCCAATTCCCACATTCAACATTTTAGTTAACCCATATTTTTCCACTTCAATAAGATTGAGATTGATTATTTTTTTGAAATTTGTTTCTTGTAAAATCTTATTTTCTACAATGATTGGTAAAATCCAAGGAATATCTGAAATGGTTGATTGAGTTGAACTTATATTCTTTTTTAAGACATCAATGAACATTCCAAAATTATTGGATTCTTTAGATGAATGAACTAAAACTGCAAAGTCTTTTTTATCACCTATGATGGAATTATTGTCTGGGGAAGGAAGGATAATGATTTTGAGTTCTGTTCGATTGCAATTTCCTAATAAAGATTGGAAATTTGAATGAAAGTCAGTTTCTTCTCCAAAAAATAAAGAAAGTATTGGTTCCGTTTTAAAATATGATACATCCCCAAAAGTGTCTAGTTGAATTTGAGGTGTGGGTATGGGCTCAATGTTTGGTATTTCTCCCAATTGTTCAGTGATTTTTGTTTTTGAAAAATCATCAATGGAGAAATATTCAGGACTCTCCATCCACAATGTCGAGTTTACCTCTTGTGAATACAAAAAATCAATTTCCTCTTTATTTAAGAACCCATCAACAATTCCTTGATTCTCTTCAACTATCCCAAATCCATTGGTTGGTTCTTCAATAAATTCATTTGAGGTTTGTGGGAGACATGATTCTTGTATTAGTGATGAGGAAGAGATATCCTGAGTAAGAATGGGTTCCTCACAAGTCTCAATGTTTTGTATTTCTAATCTCAGTGATGAAACTTATGAATTCATTTTAACCATTTTTTACACAAATGTTCAAGAATTTTTTCAGAATTAGGATTGATAGATGTTTGGACACCATTAACATCATTAAGTTATTTTTATTCTATCACCCTCGAGAGGTATGGAAATTGATCCTTCAAACAATCAGCATCCCATTGACTGTACATCTCATCTTGTGTGGTGTATTCAATTAAGGTTTGATCAAAGTAATTAAAAAAATTTAGTGATTCCCAATGTGGATTTTCTGATTTATTCCATCCTGAGTTTGTGAAGGGATTTTGTTTATTATACTCCATTGTATTCATTTGGAAATTTTGAATCGTAATTTTCAGGAGTCGAAAAAAATAGAAAGGGGAAAAGAGAAGAGAAATTAGGGTGAGAATAGAGAATTTGGGGTGATAAAAGAAGATGAGTGTCTGAGGTGACTTACTTGGGTCCCCAGCAATGGCGCTAAAAATTGGTTGCGCCCAAATTTACCCTACTGGTAAAAGCAGTCGATGTAGTATTTGTAGGGGTCGAATCCACAGGGACCGAAGAAGTAACCTTGAGACACTATGATTTGGTGGAGGATGGGCTATGAACTGGACAACTATGGTGTTGATTGATTTGAAGAAATAGTGATAACAAAACAAACAAAATGACTTGAATTAAAACAATTAATTAAGATGAGTCTATCCTAGGTTGTCTCTAGGGATTGATTGGATGTATTTGTTTTTCTTTGGATTTTATGTTCATCAGTTCAAGAGGTATCCATTAAATGAAATAATTCCTCAATATCATTCTCCGATTTAATCCATACACAATTTCATGTGTAATATCCAATGCACTTATAGGATCACTTTGATGATCACTCTATGGAATTGGATCGTACTATCACTCAAAATGTGTCATCCTTAATGTCGGTGAAGACAAAGAAGAAGATAAATCAAAGAAAAAAAACTCCTAAAATAAAGAAAAAATTTAAGAATTTAAGAAAATCAAATAAAATTAAATACACCCCATGCAAATCACTAGGATCAACCCATAAAATTTTACCCCTTTATTGACGTTATTCTATTAATGTAAGTGGGAAGTCAACTTAAAGAAGCGGGATTGACCAAGAAAAACATTAAGAAAAAAAAAGTACACTCCACTGTTGTGTGAGGAATTCACAATTGTTGGTGTGAATAAATTCACACCTAGATTCTATGGTATCAACGTGTGAATAAAATAAAAATAAATAATAAAGAATAAGAACAACTTTTATTAAGATACTCATCGTGAAAGAAAAACATACACGGGAAAAATTGACGATACGATCACAAAATGAAAGCAGAAAATTACAATTGAATGGAAAATATAAGATGCTTATTCCCTTCACCACCATATCCTTATATAGGCATATTAGGATCCTTAGGTCCACCTCCCACAATAAATTCACCTCCCAACAATTAATAGAGTCAAAAGGAGGGTGAATAATCAAAAGGAAATTGACGTTTCGAATTTGACCCGGAAAACTGTCCAGATTAATCCACCATTTTGACGTGTGAATTTTGAATTGAAGGATGTTGAATACTGAGGGGTCATAGAATCCCAATATTCTCTTCCATATGTCCTCTATGATATGTAAATATTTCAGGAATTTTGGCGCATCTATTTGGAAGTTATGGTCGAAATGGTGGGAAGTCTTTATGTGCATTAATGTCGGGTCCATCATTTAAATCTCAACTTCAGATCCATTTATCATCATGAAAACTTCAGAATTAGCTCTGGCCACAGTTGAATAAAATTATCCTCATATTTTTATCTTTCTACTGTATAAATGTGAGCTTCATTGGGCTTGGTTTTTGGCCCCCACATTTGTTTGATGGGCCTTAGGCCCATTATGCTTTTTCTAGCAAGTTTCTACATTCATCTGCAAAAATATCCATCTTCCTTTGAGATTCATCCATCAGACCTAAAAGAAAAAATGTTACAAATAAATTTATAAATAATATCCCAAAATATCAAATTAAAATGATGAATATTATAATTTCCATAAGGAAATTATTGAGTGGTCCCAATATTGACACTTTAAGCATGAATTGTACAATGATGGGAAATGAAGTTCAATTTCTGAATTGGACTAAAATTTATGTTTATGCACTTTTAAAAACATTAATATTAAGATCTTAACAATGAATATTATCCACTTTCAGTGAATAATCACACCCCCCAACTTTATTTTTGCTAGTCCCGAGCAAAATATATTACAAATATGAAATTCAAATCCCCTTTTCCAAAAACATTTTAATACACATTGCTCACCCAAATATCTCATACCAAATAAATTACGAAACTCATCAAAATCATTTAAAACAAGCTAGGTCCATAAGTATATCCCAATCCCAAGCACATTCCTTTGTTCAAATTCATCACCACATTTTATCCAATTCCAATTAAGCATGATAAAGTGTTGTACATCATAAAAGATATGGGGCCCATTTTATTTGTTCAAGGGAAAAAATGGAAGCTCTAGGTGGGAATCACATTAAAACTTAAGATGAGTATCCTTTTTTAAAAAAAAATTTGATTTTTTTGATTTTTTTTAACCACAATAGATATAAAATGACTAACTCTCAGAAAGAAAACTATGGAGTCACGATCCCCAAGTGTCGGACGCCACACATGTTGTCAATTCCATGCTCTACAATAGAGATATATAGCCAAAATCTGGGTAAGAAAACTATGGAGTCTTGATCCCCAAGTGCCGGATGCCACGCATTTGGACAAAACATTGCTCTATGTGGTCTTTTTTTTTTGTTTTTTTTTTGTTTTTTTTTTATACTCAAATTAAACTAAAAGTGACCCGAGAACACTATTCTATACTTAAAGGGACCCAAGAACTCAAATTTACACCCACGATCCAGTAGATGTGCATTGTGGCATTTTTATTAAGAGGATGAAAATGTAAACTTTGAAAAATCACATCAAACAACCGCACTTTCAAAAAACTATGCTCATGAACTTAAACTTGCATTAAAATCAAAATCAAGGCATTCATAATTATTTTATATCCAATTTCATAGTTGGCAATGTGTGTTATCATGTTCAAGGTTAATGGAATTTTTCTTTCCATGCATGTTCTTATTCACAAAAAAAATCATTTTTTATTTCATCTCCCCCCAACATAGAATAACAATGTCCTGAGTGTTTAAAGGAAAGAAAAGTTAGATGGGGGTAGGAGAGGAGTTCAAAGAGGAAATTGAAAATGATAAACTTGGAACAAATTCACCTAGTTTTTGAACTTGAAGTTCATGATGCTAAAGATTACTCGTTTGATCTCATGGGGGATGTTGGAACCTCCTTGATTGAACATGTATCACCCAAAATAGTTCATGAACCATACAAAGAAGAACAAAGAAGACAAAACAAACAACACAATGATTTATTTAATTCCAAGTACCATCATTTTTATGGTTTTCCATGTTCTTTTTAAATCAAACTAATGATACATTGTCGTCTTTTAAATTTCTGGCTAAGATATTACTCATGGATCACACTGTGTGACACGGATGAATACGGTGCTCCCCTTTCATACCCATCCATACTCATAAAAGAAGAACAGGTCAAGAGTCTAATTTTTTTAACCTAAAAAAACATAAATAAAAAAAAGTAAACTAATGATACATTGTCTTCTTTATATTTTCTGGGTAAGGTATTACTCAGGGATCACACCACATGACACGGATGAATACGGTGCTCCCCTTTAATACCCATACTTACTCATAAAATAAAAACATGTCAACATTCTATATAAAAAAAACAAAATGAAGCAGAAGGAAACAAAAGATGATTCACAGTGATTGGAAACATGAAAACCACGGGTTGCCTCCCATGCAGCGCTTTTGTTTAATGTTGTTAGCTCGACTTGAACCCCCAACTTATCTAATTACCAATTGTGAAATTTTAATTAAACCATCTTTTTCCACTTCAATAAGATTGAGATTGATTATTTTTTTGAAATTTGTTTCTTGTAAAATCCCATTTTCTACAATGATTGGTAAAATCCAAGGAATATCTGAAATGGTTGATCGAGTTGAACTTATATTCTTTCCTAAGACATCAATGACCATTCCAAAATTATTGGCTTCTTTAGATGAATGAACTAAAAATGCAAGGTATTTTTTATCACCTATGATGGAAATCTTGTCTGGGGAAGGAAGGATAATGATTTTGAGTTCTGGTCGATTGCAATTTCCTAATAAAGATTGTCAATTTGAATGAAAGTCAGTTTCTTCTCCAAAAAAATTAGAAATAATTGGTTCCGTTTTAAAATATGATTCATACCCAAAAGTGTCTAGTTGAATTTGAGGTGTGGGTATGGGATCAATGTTTGGTATTTCTCCCAATTGTTCAGTGATTTGGGTTTTTGAAAAATCATCAATGGAGAAATATTCAGGACTCTCCATCCACAATGTCAAGTTTCCCTCTTGTGAATACAAAAAATCAGTTTCCTCTTGATTTAAGCACCCATCAACAATTCCTTGATTATCTTCAACTATCCCAAATCCAATGGTTGTTCTTCAATAAATTCATTTGAGGTTTGTGGGAGACAAGATTCTTGTATTAGTGATGAGGAAGAGACATCCTGAGTAAGAATGGGTTCCTCACAAGTCTCAATGCTTTGTATTTCTAATCTCAGTGATGAAACTTTTGAATTCATTTTAACCATTTTTTCATACAAATGTTCAAGAATTTTTTTAGAATTAGGATTGATATATGTTTTTACATCATTAACATCATTAAGTTTTATTTCTTCAATCATCCTCTAGAGGTATGGAAATTGATCCTTTAAACAATCAGCATCCCATTGATTATACATCTCATCTTGTGTGGTGTATTCAATTAAGGTTTGATCAAATTAATTAAAAACGTTTAGTGATTCCCAATGTGGATTTTCTAATTTATTCCATCCTGATTTTGTGAAGGGATATTTTTTATTATACTCCATTGGATTCATTTGGAAATTTTGAATCGTAATTTTCAGGAGTCGAAAAAAATAGAAAGGGGAAAGAGAAGAAAAATTAGGGTGAGAATAGAGAATTTGGGGTGAGAAAAGAAGGTGAGTGTCTAAAGTGACTTACTTGGGTCCCTGGAAATAGTGCCAAAATTTGGTTGTGCCCAAATTTACCCTACTGTTAAAAGCGGTCGATGTAATACTTTTAGGGGTTGAATCCACAGGAACCAAAGAAGTAACCTTGAGACGCTATGATTTGGTGGAGGATGGGCTATGAAGTGAACAACTATGGTCTTGATTGATTTGAAGAAATAGTGATTTTATTTCAAGGACAAAACAAACAAAATGACTTGAATTAAAAAAATTAATTAAGATGAGTCGATCCTAGGTTGTCTCTAGGGCTTGATTGGATGTATTTTTTTTTCTTTGGATTTTATGTTCATCAGTTCAAGAGGTATCCATTAAATGAAATAATTCCTCAATATCATTCTCCAATTTAATCCATACACAATTTCAATAGTAATCATCAATTCACTTAGAGGATCACTTTGATGATCACTCTATGGAATTGGATCGTACTAGCACTCAAAATATGTCGTCGTTAAAGTCGGTGAAGACAAATAAGAAGATAAATCAAAGAAAAAAACTCCTAAAATAAAGAACAAATTTAAGAATTTAAGAACATAAAATAACATTCAATACACCCCGTGCGAGTCCCTAGGATCAACCCATAAAACTTTACCCCTTCATTTACCTTATTCTATTAATGTAAGTGGGAAGTCGACTTAAAGAAGCAGGATTGACGAAGAAAAACATTAAGAAAAAAAGTACACTCCACTGTTGTGTGAGGAATTCACAAGTGTTTGTGTGAATAAATTCACACCTAGATTCAACGGTATCAATGTGTGAATAAAATAAAAAGAAATAATAAATAAGAAGAACAACTTTTATTAAGATACTCAACGTGAAAGAAAAACTTACATGGGAAAAATTGACGATACGATTACAAAATGAAGGCCAAAAATTAAAATTGAAAGAAAAATATAAGATGCCTATTACCTTCACCAACATCTTTTTATATAGGCATATTAGGAGCCTTAGGTCCACCCCCCACAATCAATTCACCCCCCAACAATTAATAGAGTCAAAAGGAGGGTGAATAATCAAAAGGAAATTGACGTTTTGAATTTGACCCGGAAAATTGTTCAGATTTGTCCACCATTTTGACGTGTGAATTTTTAATTGAAGAAAGCCGAATACTGAGGGATAATAGTATCCAAATATTCCCTTACATCTGTCCTCTATTAGCTTTAAAAATTTCAGGAATTTTGGCGTAGCCGTTTGAAAGTTATGGTCGAAATGGTGGGACTTCTTTATGTGCATTAATGTCGGGTCCACCATTTAAATCTCAACTTCATATCCATTTATCGTCATGAAAACTTCATAATTAGCTCCAGAAATAGTGTAATAAAATGACCCTCATATTTTTATATTTCTACTGTATAAATTTGAGCTTCATTGGTCTTGTTTTGTGGGCCCCACATTTGTTTGATGGGCCTTAGGCCCATTATGCTTTTTCCAGCAAGTTTCTGCATTCAGCTACAAAAATCTCCATCTTCCGTTGTGATTCATCCATCAGACCTAAAAGAAAAAATGTTCCAAATAAAGTTATGAATAATATACCAAAATATCAAATTAAAATGATGAATATTATAATTTCCACAAGGAAATTATTAAGTGGGCCCAATATTGATACTTTAAGCATGAATTGCACAATGATGGGAAATGAAGTTCAATTTCTGAATTGGACTAAAATTGATGTTTATGCACTTTTAAAAACATTAATATTAAGATCTTAACAATGAATATTATCCACTTTCAGTGACTAATCACACCCCCCAACTTGAGTTTTGCTAGTCCCGAGAAAAATATATTACAAATATGAAATTCAAATCCCCTATTCCAAAAACAATTTAATACACATTTCTCACCCAAATATCTCATACCAAAAAAATTATGAAACCCATCAAAATCATTTAAAACAAGCTAGGTCCATAAGTATATCCCACTCCCAAGCCCATTCCTTTGTTCAAATTCATCACCACATTTCATCCAATTCCAATTAAGCATGATAAAGTGTTGTGCATCATAAAAGATATGGGACCCATTTTATTTGTTCAAGGGGAAAAATGGAAGCTCTAGGTGGGAATCACATTAAAACTTAAGATGAGTATCCATTTTTTTTTAAAAAAAACTGATTTTTTTTATTTTTTTTAACCACAATAGATATGAAAGGACTAACTCTGGGAAAGACAACTATGGAGTCACGATCTCTAAGTTTTGGACACCACACATATTGTCAATTTCATGCTCTATAATAGAGATATAAAGACAAACTCTGGAAAAGACAACAATGGAGTCGTGATCCCCAAGTGTCGGATGCCACGCATTTGGACAAAACATTGCTCTATGTGGTCAAATTTTTTTTTGTTTTTTTTTTGTTTTTTTTTGGATACTCAAATTAAACTAAAAGTGACCCCAAAACCCTATGCTATAATGAAAGGGACCCAAGAACTCAAATTTACACCCACGATCCAGTAGACGTGCAATGTGGCATTTTTATTAAGAGGATGAAAATGTAAACTTTGAAAAATCACATCAGACAACTGCACTTTCCAAAAACTATGCTCGTGAACTTAAACTTGCATTAAAATCAAAATCAAGGCATGCATAATTATTTGATATCCAATTTCAGAGTTTGCAATGTGTGTTATCATGTTCAAGGTTAATGGAATTTTTCTTTCCATGCATGTTCTTATTCACAAAAAAAATAATTTATTATTTCATCTCCCCCCAACATAGAATAACACTGTCCTGAGTGTTTAAATAAAAGAAAAGTTAGATGGGGGTAGGAGAGGAGTTCAAAGAGGAAATTGAAAATGATAAACATGGAACAAATTCACCTGGTTTTTGAAGTTGAAGTTCATGATGCTCCATATTACTCCTTTGATCTCTTCGGGGATGTTGGAACCTCCTTGATTGAACATGTATCAACCAAAATAGTTCATGAACCATACAAAGAAGAACAAAGCAGACAAAACAAACAACACAACGATTTATTTAATTCCAAGTACCATCATTTTTATGGTTTTCCATGTTTTTTTAAATAAAACTAATGATACATTGTCTTCTTTTAAATTTTTGGGTAAGATATTACTCATAGATCACACCATGTGACACGAATGAATACGGTGCTCCCCTTTCATACCCATCCATACTCATAAAATAATAACAGGTCAAGAGTATAATTTTTTTTAACCTACAAAAAACATAAATAAAATAAAGTAAACTAATGATACATTGTCTTCTTTATATTTTCTAGGTAAGTTTTTACTCAGGGATCACACCACGTGACACGGATGAATACGGTGATCCCCTTTAATACCCATCCTTACTCATAAAAGAAGAACAGGTCAAAATTCTATATAAAAAATAACAAAATGAAGCAGAAGGAAACAAAAGATGATTCACAGGGATTGGAAACATGAAAACCACGGGTTTCCTCCGGTGCATCCCTTTTGTTTAACGTCATTAGCTTGACTTGAACCCACCAACTTATCCAATTCTCACTTTCGAAATTTTAATTAACCCATCTTTTTCCACTTCAATAAGATTGAAATTGATTATTTTTTTGAAATTTGTTTCATGTAAAATCCTATTTTCTACAATGATTGGTAAAATCCAAGGAATATCTAAAGTGGTTGATCGAGTTGAACTTATATTCTTTCCTAAGACATCAATGACCATTCCAAAATTATTGGCTTATTTAGATGAATGAACTAAAACTGCAAGGTCTTTTTTATCACCTGTGATGGAATTCTTGTCTGGGGAAGGAAGGATAATGATTTTGAGTTCTGGTCGATTGCAATTTCCTAATAAAGATTTGAAATTTGAATGAAAGTCAGTTTCTTCTCCAAAAAATTTAGAAATAATTGGTTCCATTTTAAAATATGATTCATCCCCAAAAGTGTCTAGTTGAATTTGAGGTGTTGTTATGGGCTCAATGTTTGGTATTTCTCCCAATTGTTCAGTGATTTGTGTTTTTGAAAAAACATCAATGGAGAAATATTCAGGACTCTCCATCCACAATGTCAAGTTTCCCTCTTGTGAATACAAAAAAATCAGTTTCCTCTTTATTTAAGCACCCATCAAAAATTCCTTGATTATCTTAAACTATCCCAAATCCAATGTTTGGTTCTTCAATAAATTCATTTGAGGTTTGTGGGAGACAAGATTCTTGTATTAGTGATGAGGAAGAGACATCCTGGGTAAGAATGGGTTCCTCACAAGGTTTGTGTTGATTGATTTGAAGAAATAGTGATTTTATTTAAAGAACAAAACAAACAAAATTACTTTACTTAAAACAATTAATTATGATGAGTCGATCCTAGGTTGTCTCTAGGGCTTGATTGGATGTATTTGTTTTTCTTTGGATTTTATGTTCATCAGTTCAAGAGGTATCCATTAAATGAAATAATTCCTCAATATCATTCTCTGATTTAATCCATACACAATTTCAAGGGTAATAACCAATGAACTTAGTGGATCAATTTGATGATCACTCTATATAATTGTATCGTACTAGCACTCAAAATGTGTCGTCGTTAAAGTCGGTGAAGACAAAGAAAAAGATAAATCAAAGAAAAAACTCCTAAAATAAAGAACAAATTTAAGAATTTAAGAACATCAAATAACATTAATTACACCCCATGCGACTCCCTAGGATCAACCCATAAAATTTTACCCCTTAATTGATGTTATTCTATTAATGTAATTGGGAAGTCGACTTAAAGAAGCGGGATTGACGAAGAAAAACATTAAGAAAAAAAGTACACTCCACTGTTGTGTGAGGAATTCACAAGTGTTGGTGTGAATAAATTCACACATAGATTCAACGGTATCAACATGTGAATAAAATAAAAATAAATAATAAATAATAAGAACAACTTTTATTAAGATACTCAACGTGAAAGAAAAACTTACATGGGAAAAATTGACGATACAATTACAAAATGAAAGCAGAAAATTAAAATTGAAAGGAAAATATAAGATGCATATTACCTTAACCACCATCTCCTTATATAGGCATATTAGGATCCTTAGTTCCACCCCCCACAATCAATTCACCCCCCAACAATTAATAGATTCAAAATGAGGGTGAATAATCAAAAGGAAATTGACGTTTCGAATTTGACCCGGAAAACTGTCGAGATTCGTCCACCATTTTAATGTGTGAATTTGGAATTGAAGGAAGCCGAATCCTGAGGGGTTTTAGAAGACAAATATTCTCTTCCATCTGTCCTCTATGATCTGTTAAAATTTCAGTAATTTTGGAGCATCCGTTTGGAAGTTATGGTCGAAATTGTGGGACAGCTTTATGTGCATTAATGTCGGGTCCACCATTTAAATCTCAATTCAGATCCATTTATCACCATGAAAACTTCAGAATTAGATCCGTCCACAGTTTAATAAAATGATACTCATATTTTTATATTTCTACTTTATAAATTTGAGCTTCATTGGGCTTGGTTTTTGGGCCCCATATTTGTTTGATGGGCCTTAGGCCCATTATGCTTTTTCCAGCAAGTTTCTGCATTCAGCTGCAAAAATATTCATCTTCCTTTGTTATTCATCCATCAGACCTAAAAGAAAAAAAATTCCAAATAAAGTGATGAATTATATACCAAAATATCAAATTAAAATGATGAATATTTTAATTTACACAAGCAAATTATTGAGTGGGCCCAATATTGACACTTTAAGCATGAATTTCACAATGATGGGAAATGAAGTTCAATTTCTGAATTGGACTAAAATTGATGTTTATGAACTTCTAAAAACATTAATATTAATATATTAACAATTAATATTAGCCACTTTCAGTGACTAATCAACCAGCCTAAAGTCTAAGGTTAGTGTCTAGAAACATGCCAAGGAACCCATAGAGAAATATGTTAATTACATAATGATATAATACCTCATACCGATGCTTACTATGTAATATAATCTCTTTATCCTGATATCTCTAATCAAGGTGATTTCATGTCGATTCCATCAACCTATGTGTTATATGTCTCCTTATTTGACTTCTCAAAAATTGAACTTTCCTATAGAACACCATGGCCATGGATTTATTTAGTATATTTCATTTTTATCAAAGGTCTTGAGATATCGACTTACGTTAAAGAACAAAAGAGAAAATTCCTTTCTCACATTATTCATTAATGTAATATTTCTCATGATGCATCCAACATATCTTACCACACCATTAACATCTGTTTTCACAATTTTTATCAATATATAAAATTATGTGACTCATAATACTCATTAATAATAATTTTAGAGTCTAAGGATCGATACACAGGTCCACAGATGGGAACATCCAATGACACATATAAATGTGGATTTTCTATTAGCGGGTCTTGTTCTCATAATATCTGACACTGGATATTACTAAGGGAGTACACCATGAGCAAGTGCCTCAAAGTCCTATGAGTCTCCACACCTAATATCCTGTATCATTTGTGTCCTTAAAATGATATCATCTGGATATATAAAATATATTTAATAATAGTTTTGTAGCACTTATGGGTTCTCATCATAGTGGGGAACTGCTATAACCTTTTATCACAATAGATACTCTTAGGACATTGTCACGTATTATGCTACGCAGAAGAAAAATCATGAGGTGATGAGAAGTTTATTAATATTCAAAACTATAAATACATGTTATCATAAAGTACACAAAAGTTTCTCTTAGGGAATAAACTCCAATAGACTCCCACTTGTACTAGATTTAACTGCTAACAACCTTCAATCCATGTGCTCTCACATAATACTCATGCTTCCATTGAGATAGGCCTTCAGTCAAGATTCCCACCACATTCTCTTTTGTGGGTACTGTACTTACTGAAACTTCACCCCTCTGATAAAAATTCCTCAAGATGTGATACTTCTGAAGTATATTATTTGTCTGTAGGTGTGACCTTGGTTCTTTTTTAAGATCCACTGTTGCAGTATTATCATAATACAATGTGATGGGGTCTTTACTTTTATGTTCTACATTAAGATCCTAGACAAAGTTTCGTATCAAAATAGATTCCTTGGTTAAATAATAAGCCACTATATACTCAGACTCTACTATAGAATTAGTGACAACTGGCTGCTCTGAACTCTTTCAACTCAATACCCCTCCATTGAGATAGAAAACATGTCCTAACTACAACTTCAGATCAATCTGATCTATCTAAAAACTAGCATCATTATAACCCCTGATGACCAGCTCCTTGTATGCGCTTTACACCAGGAACATATCCTTAGTCTTCTTATATACTTAAGGATAGCCTTAACAAGTAATGACCGGAATCAAGCTGGGTCTCAAGCTACAACTACCCCAAGCCCACCTCTATAGGCCAAGGGGTGGTGACAAGTGCTGATGGCACACTAAACTTGGGGAGGCCTTTTCCTAAAAACATGTACACATGAACACATCCAACACAATGTAAAGGTGTAGAGGGAAAAAAAGAAGAATGAAACACTACTATAAATATACCAAAAATTAATTAACCACTAAAGAGAACAAAGTACGGTAGTGTAAATAGAAAAGAAAAAGAAAAAATACACATCCACCCAAAAATATGCCTCAACGTGACAAAAATAGAAAAGAGTAAATATTTTAGAGATCCCAACTCCTATGTCCCAATCTATAACCATCATACGCATTCCAATCACCCGATATCCCTAAGCTCCTATGAAGTCATGATCAACCTATTAATCATCTACAGAAGACACATCATGTGCTAGGAAAATTCCATGCAGGGGCAAGTATATAAATACCCAGTAGAGTGACCCAAAAAGGGTGAAGGGGGTAGTAAGAGATACACTAAAGAGGAAAGTTGTAGATAGAACAAGGTACGGTAAAAGAGAACATCTCAACCCAATAAGAGAGTAAAATTATACTCATTCAAATGCAAAGATCCCAAAACCATGATAATATGAACTTCTCGTTAAGTCTTTTCTCCCTATAGTAGGAGAGTAGACTTGTCCAACCATGAGAATCTAGACACAAAAATCATGTGGCATACCCTGTGCGTCTTCTCCTCTCCTAGAAGGAGAGTAACCAAAACCCCAAGGAGTGGGTACTAAAATAAGATATATATATATATATATATATACGCTCAGTCAGATAATCCCAAATGAGAGGGTAAGGGGATCTCCATATCATAGCTCAGCCTAAGAAGAAGAGTCTCCAATAGTTATAAGGTAAGTCCACCTATGATGAACAGTACCCCACACATTTTCCCTGAACACAAAAGTCTAAGGGACTCAGTTACCACACCTTGATACTATTCACTTTGGGTGGAACTGACTCACCCGTAAGGTTTTAGGTCACATCATAAGGATGCATCTCATTGGGGAAATCATCCCTGTTTCTTGTGAGTCCATAGGTACATCAACTCGCATCTCGTCACTGTGTTTCACAGTTGAGGGGTCACGGACTATAGAGTACCTGCGCCCTAGTACGTCGAGGGGGGGGGGTCACTCTAGTCATCAAGGATCCACACCCTAGTACATAAAGGGAATCAACACCCAAAGTCAAAGGGGACCCACTACCCATCCTCATTTAAGGGTATATGTTGGAGGGTACTGCCCGTCAAGTAGCTGAAGAGGGCCTACATCCATGTCAATGGGGGTTCAACACTCTAGTAATCGGGGATCCATTCCCTATTACATCTAGGAGATCAACACTCGGAAGTAGCTGTAGAGGACCCACACCCATGTCGATAGTGGGGTCAATACTCTATTCGTCGGGTATCCACACCCTAGTACGTTAGGGGGATCATCACCAGGAAAGAACCCTTTGATAATCTACATGAACACTACCTGAAAGATATTTCATCATATCTCAAAATCCACTATAAAGGGAACTATCACGTTCTATATAGAAAAATACTCAGGATAGGATACTCGTGGGCCAAAGTCTGAGTCCAAAAGAATAATATACAAGAGGTATAAGATTCATAAGGAGGTACACGATGTGTATGGGTCCCACACGATGTGTGACCCCAACTCGTCACCTGACTATGTACCTATCCATACTCAGGTACTAAACATTGTACATGTACCCCTAGGCGTTTCATTGTACTCCCAGAGTACATGGAATATCTAGCCAAAAGGCTAACGATCGCACAATGCTCATAGTTGGTCTGGAGGGAAAAGGCATAACTTCACTAACATGCCTCCTCAAACGACCCTGAAAGCTTTGATCGCATATCTTCATACATCTTATCCACTCTCACATGATCCAATGCAGACCTAATTTGTGGGTTCTCTTTAAACGCATTAGAAGGATCTTCCACCGATATTCCTTTCATGTTTCCACATTTAATGAGATTATGAATAAGACTCTACACATCACAGTGAGTAGAAAATTAGGAGGCTTCTGATAATAAAATATATCACGTCATTATAATCCTTACGTAAAATTTCATAGGATAGACTATTCATTCTCCCAAGTCGGTCACCCAATGAAAAAGTTGTATTTCGCCGCATTACGCTCGAATGGAATATTGTGGGGCCCACACATCAATCCTGAATTAAAATCCAAATATTGGTCTCAAAATGTACATCTCAAAATTAGGGTCACAAATCCACTAATGGTGTGTCGATTGGATGTCGTATGCAGGAGTTATGGTGGGTCAAAGATTTAATAATATTATTAAATCTAATGTTTCACGGGCATTTTGCGGGCCCAAGTTGCAGGTCAGGGAAAATTATCCAAAAAAATATTAAAAATATTGTATCATAAAGGGGGCCATGCCACCATATATGGTGGGTGAATCTAACTCCCCAAGTGGGAGTTATGGGGGTTTAGATAAGTTAATAATAATAATAATAATAATATTATTATTATTATTATTATTATTATTATTATTATTATTATCATTTTTATTTTTATTTTTATTTTGTTTTCCCTACCCCTTCCCCATTATACACCATAGGAACCCTAGCCACCAGGTCCCCACAGTCACCACATCTGCCGGGTATTCTGCCGCCGCCTTCGGCCTGTCGCGCCACCGCGTTCCACTAGCCGCCTCGTCGCACTAGACCACCTCACCCTGCCGCCTCGACTGCACGGCCTTCGAACTGCCTCCTTTAGCCAAATCGGTTGGATCCACACTCGACCACCATTGGATACTCATGTCACCGCCCTGCTCATCGTCAAACCACCTAGATCCATGTTGGACCACCATCCCGACCACCCTGCTCGCGCCGACTCTGCTCCGCCAGACCACATGAAGCCGCCGCACCTTTGGTGATCCACCGCACCCCGGTTTCAACCAAAAACCTTGAAACGATTTTAGATATGTGATCCTTGTGTCCCGATCTACACAGATCCAGTCTCCATTCATGATTATGTCGTTGTTTTGTTGATCCGCCTCATATCTGGGCGCCCGGTCGAGCTTGGGTCACCTGACAATTGTCGAGCTGGGAACCGCGGGGTTCCAATAGTGAAGAATGTGAATAATGAGAGAATAAAATCATCACAACAAAGGTTTTAACAACATTGACCAAGCTTTCTTATCCAATTATCAAGATTGGGCAGTTGGGGTTATAAAACCTTGAAATAAAAGAATTAAAACCAGTATGTAGGGGCACGCTTAGTCCGAAATTGGCGCAGATCCAAGGAATATAATGGATCTGCTCAACCATTTAATCAAAAGGTGAAAACACCAAGTTAAAGATTTCTACTTGGATTGGATCAATCATCATTGACGAAGAACATGCTTGCCAAGATCAGTTGCATTTTTCTCGATTCGAATCACCTTGATCCAAAGTTTCATCATCACTCATCATCGTTCATCATCGTTTGACAATGGAAATGAGAGGAGATGTCATCGTTCACAATCCTAGGTTTATGAGGAAACCCTGAGAAAACCTCCATAGTGATATATCTATAGATATATCATTAGGTAAAATATTGAATTAATTAACTCATTGAACAAACCGCCAATGACTGTCTCATTCTAACATCCCATGCTGACCAACTTTAAGTCGCGCCTAGGAAAAACACCACATTACAAACTCAACAGTGGACTTGGATTTCCAATATGAATCTATGTTCATGAGTTATTTATATTATATCTAAAAATAAAATAATTTTATTTAACTATTTTATTTATGGTTACATCCTTAGTGACTTTTTCTATAGATGACCTGATACGAAAAAAGTTATGTTACTCCTAGGGTAAACATCTTATCTCGAACTCAACTATGCCCTTTGATTTTTTATTTTGGTTTCTTTTTAATATATATTTGGGTTTGAGCTATTGAATGAATGAATGAATGAATTAATTCATCCATTTAACATATCGCCAATGAGCAAGGGGTTCAGATATCCCACGCCGAATCATTTTATGTCGCCCCTAGGGTAAGCACCGCGTGTTGAACACAACTATGGCCTTAGATTTTTTATTTGAGCTACCATTTAATAGTTATCATGTTTTCTTTAATAATCTTCACACGCTCAATATAAAATATCTTTAATATTTTTATAAAATTAATTTTGGGCACACTGGGCCTTAGAATCGTACACCGTCTCAATGAATAGCTCCAAAAATATTCCTAGAAATATTACAAAGTCTTATAGGAAAAAACTAGGGTCTCTGCATAATAGAAGACCAATTTTGTTCTCCTGGATATTCTTGATATCTTCTTACCATGTTCAATTCATAGGAAACATCAAGTTTATTACATAACATGGAATACATGATTGATCCTATCACAGATTCATATGGGATCTTACTCATTCTCTCTTTATCCTATTGTGTCTGAGGACACATTTTCTTAGAAAGATGTAAACCATGTGACACTGGAACTACTAACCTCTTGGATTGTTCTATGCTAAATCACTATAGTATCTGGTCAATATATGCACTTTGACTTAGTCCAAAAATCTTCTTGGATCTATCATTAATGATCTTGATTCCTAGAATATAGGCTACTTCGCCTAATTACTTCAGGTAGAAACACTTGTTTAATCATCCCTTAAGAGAATGTATTACTTTTATGTCATATCCAATAAGTAATATGTCATCAATATATAATATTAAGATAATGACCGCATTCCCACTAAACATCTTGTAAACACATGGCTCAAATTATTTCTTAATGAAACCAAATTCTTTTATGGATTCATCAAATCAAATTTTCCATGACATGGATGCAAGATTCAATATATAAATGGATCTCTGTAACTTGAAAATCCTTTTGGAATCACCTATAGTCCCAAACCCTTTTGATTGTTTCATATAGAAATATTTTCTAAAGGTTGATATTAAGGAATATTATTTTGACATCCATCTTCCAAATATCATAGTCATGGTAAGATGTTATACCAAGTATAATTATGATGGATTTAAACATGGAAACTGATGAAAATATTTCATCGTATCCAATTCCTTGATGTTGTTTAAACCATTTATCCATTATCATTGATTTATAGGTATTTATTTTACCTTCTATGACCAATTTTATCTTGAATACCCATTTCACCCAATGAGATTTACATAAACTAGTGCATCAAATAGAACCCAAAATTGGTTTTGATATATGGAATTCATTTCAAAATCCATGGATTCTTTCCATCTTGCAGCTTATAATCACTCTACTGCCTCTTTGTATGAGATAAGTTCATCATTGTCAACCAATAATGAGTCACCATCTTCAGTGACTATAAAACCAAATATATCCGGTTCTCTTACCTTTCTTGAACTCCTATACAATACTTGTGTTTTAGGAACTACTTCTTCCACAGGGACCTATGGAATCTATTACTATACCAACTCTTGTATATCTTGATCATAAACTTCATCAAAGTAAATATTTCTCCCACTATCCTTTTTGAGGATGTATTCTATATCAAGAAAGACACATTGTCTGGTGACAGTCACTTTCTTTTCCAAGGGGTTGTATAGGTAGTATCCCTTTTTTTCCTTAGGATACCCTATAAAGATACACTATGTGCCCTAGGGTGCTAGTTTATTTCCTGATAATGCCTTGAAAAACTCCTCACAGCCCCATCCATGTGTATGTGAAAAAACAGGTTTCTTTTCACTCCATAACTCGAAGGGAATTCCATTTTCTACTTTAGTTGGTACCTAGTTTAATGTGTATGTCATAGTTTTTAATGCATATATCCAAAAGGATAATGGAAGATCTACATGACTCATCATTGAACTTACCATGTATAACAAGGTATAGTTCCTCCTTTCACTAACACCATTCCACTATGGTGTGTAAGGTGGAGTGAGTTGAGATATAATCTCAAACTCCCATAGAAATTCAATAAACTCTTGGTTAAGATATTCACCACCTCGATCTGATCAAATCTTCTTTATCTTCTTTCCAAGATGATTCTCTACTTCATTCTTGAATTCTTTGAATTTCTCAAAGGACTTAGACTTATACCTAATCAAGTAGATATATCCATATCTACTCAAGCCATTAGTAAAAGTTATAAAGTAAGAATATCCACCTCTATCTTCTATTGGAAATGGTCCACACACATTAGTGTGTACCAATCCTAGAAGCTCTATGGCCCTTTCACCCTATCCACAAAATGGAAGTGTGGTCATTTTTTCTTGTAAAAAGGCATGAAATATTTCAAGTGGTTTTAGATCAGACAAGTCTAAATAACCATCTTGATAGATCTTTGTCAAATACTTCTCATTTACCTGACCAAGATGGTGATTCCATTGATGGGTGTTATATGAGTCATGTGAATATGATTCATTATCAATTTACAATACTTCATTTTCATAATTTAATACATAAAGATAGTTATTTAAATGTGTCATACTATAACGTATGTTTTACTTATAAAAGAAACAACTTTTATTTCCTAACTTAAAAATATACCCATATGCATCTAAGCATGATACATAAATTATATTCTTGGTAACTGTTAGTATATAATGACAATATTTTAAAACCAAAACCATTCATGTTGGTAATGAAAGGTGGTAGTCACAAATGGATAGGGAATCCATCCTTGCACCATTATCAGCTCTCAGATCCACCTCTCCTCTAGCAATATTTCAAAATCTATTTGATTCTTACATTTGGATATAGATATTAGAACCATAAGATGAATCTAATACCTAATGTGTAGATATTGAAAGACTACACTCAATAATGAATGTACCTTTAGCTTCCCCTTGCTTCTGGGTACAGTTACTTTTATAGAGGCTTGAATTTCCACATGAAAAACATACTGCCTCCTTTTCATTTCCCTACCACTGGATCTTCCTCTTCTTAGAAGGGTGGTTCTCAAGATATCTAGACTTTTCATGGGTCTTGGGACCCATTTCCTTGTTCTTAATTTTTTTTCACCATAAGGACTGCGGGTTTACCACACCTCGTGTTCTTATCCACTTAGAGTATCAAAGTAAGAAGTTTTGAAAGACTCTTCTCATTATTGACCATATTGCAATTAACAATAAAACTGGAGAAGGACTTGGGCAGTGATAAAAGTGTGAAATATATACACAACTCATCTGGGAATTTAATCTCTAAGATTTATAAGTGTTCAATGTATCTAATAATCTTGACTACAAAAGTTCCAACTAGTATAGACTCTCAAAGCTTAGTTATAAACAAAGAATTGGAGATCTCATGCCTCTCTTGTCTTTCCTTATCTTGATAGAGATCCCAAAGGTGAGACATCATGTTATACGCATCCATGTCCTCATGTTGATTCAAAATATCATTGTTCATGGATGATAGAATGAAACACAAAACATATGTAGAATCATCTAGATGTTTCTCATATAGAGATAACTCTTCATCACTAGAATATTTACTATGTGCTTTAAGAATAGTTTATTCTGGCACATATAATTTCCTTTCATGGAGAAGGATAACGCATAGGTGCCTTTTCCATTCTTGGAGATTTGTGCCGGTGTGAAGGTTGTCTTTCTCAACTATGGATCACAGTGATATATATGAAATAATTTTAATGTTGTTTCTATAGATAAGATGAGAATAATTTTAGTACTTTATTTGATAAAATCTAGAAAAATAAATAAACATTATATTTATTAATCTCCTACTATTTTATCAAAACCCAATAGCCCTCACCATTGGCTTCATAATATCCTATTGGTTAGACATTCTAGTGGCAAGGATCTATATTCCCCTTCTCATTACCCCAAATTTGGTTGGTCAAGCAACTTGAATGGTTTTAGGTAGGAATTAAAAATTCCAAATACATTAACTCATAGTTTCTTGATCTCTTAAGTGGAGTCCCCAATCCTGAAATCCTTAAATTGGATTTCCTCAACTTTTTCCTCTTAGTTACACCAAGTCTTGATTTGGCAGTCAACCCTTGATGTGAACTAAGCTAAGTCAACCCAAAACTTCAAGTTATAATTCCTTGATAATTGAAATCACCCCAACTTTGGTTGTTCAAGCACTTTGAACTATGGTTTGATTTTAACTGACGTAATGGAAGGCTATACCGACTTAATATATATTATTGAGGGATTTTATCTTTTTTAGGCATAGATTTCCAATTATTATATTTATCACATGATTTTTAATATTAAGTGTATTTAATTAAGTGATTAACAATTTATTATATAATATTTATGCATAATCTAATTTATTTTAGTTCTATCTTGCATGCTTGTTAATTTCATTAATTCATGTGAACGCGAAAAAACATCCATAATGAAATAACCACGCAACTTAACAGAAATAAAATAATTAAGTGGTATGATCATGAGCTTTTATTAATGGTTAGTTTATCTAGTGGTTGAAAAGCTGACTATTGACCTAGGGGAAAAACCTTGAACCAATTAAGGTTCATGTTACATCTTTCCACATATCCACCTTTGTATCTCTCTTGGATTTATTTCACCTTGGCTACAAACTTAAACTACCTCCACTAGCTTGGGAGTTTAATCTATTACATATTCTTTTACTCACATGCAGGTGAGGGGGAAATTTTTACATAAAAGAAACCATGGGCATGCAGGCCCTTACATAATAATAGTAGAGAAGGAATGCAAGGCAACAATTTAATTTAATAATAAATTAAATAAAACCGATCACATAAAAAGGACTGGTCTATTCTCATGATCATCCACATGCATGAAACGAATTATGTATTTAATAAAAATAGCATTAAATTCTTAATCATTATTATTTAAGATAAATCAGGCTCTGGTCAATTAATTATCTTCTTTAATTAATCAATTATTTTATCTTAATTCTCATCTAAATTTCCTTCAGATTCTCATCCATCATAATTTTAAACAAATTAGATAAATTTATTTAAAATTAAATGTGTATATAAATGAACCTTGGAGGAAAAATGGTGAATACCCATCTGAATCTACCAAACATGTATTATAATCATATATTGTTTACTCTTGTGACATATGGAATACACAACTTATCACATACTTTCATGATGTGTACTATAAACTTAATGATTACATAGATTACATGATTTTTTAGTCATGTGTTATGCTTCAATGCACATAAAGTAACAACTATAATACAAATCCTTCATGATATACAGATCTGAACATTACACAAATATTAATTAAAAATTTATATATAAATATTAAAACCAATCACATGGTGTGTCTTATCAACTTAATGACCACACACAAGCACATGTTGATAAAGTTTACACAGAATAATAAATAAATTTTACATCTACGTAATTTGGTATAAGTACATGACATGTACAGGTGAGTTACACAACATTTACATCTCTCTCCATCTATCTGAGGCACATGCCTAGGGACTCGGCATGTAAACCAAGCCTCGGAAAATTAGAGTACATGATGTGTATAAGTAACTACACTATAACACCCTGAGATTTTATGAGAAAATATTATTTTTAATTTCTTTGATGTCTTGTGTTGTACGCTACAGTAAGATTAGCTTGAGCTATACGCAACACCGTATTATCTTGTAGTATATTCAAACACTATTCTTGGCTTGTGTTGCACGCAAGAGTGACCTTCCTCGATAACGTGTGTTGTACGCAATACCGAGTTTCACTAAACAATGATATATTATTATAATATTATGAACTAACCATTATGAATAGTATTAACTGAATTTTTAATTTTATAACAATATAATTCATCTTACACATTTTCTAGAATGAGATATGAAAACCAAATCAATTTTTCGATAAAAGAAGTATTTTTCAAAAAATGCAGTTTTACCGCCTTTTGATGGCATACCCATTTTAAAAATAATTTTTGACAAGTTTATAAGTTCAATTTTACAAAATAAACTTCTTCTTTTGAATTAGGATATAAAAATTTACATTGGATAAATTTTTTATACTTGTCTGATAACTTTCATATTTTGATAAATAGTAAAAATACGCTAAATTTTTCTTAAAAACAACTTTTTTCATCAAGATGATTTATATGGTTAAATGTTAAAATTTAATGGTTTTAAAGTATAAATAGATTATATTTTTACCATTTAATATAATTTATGTAATTACCAATAATTTTACATTGAATTCATAGGTAAAAACATTTCAATCTTTGACAATGTTTTAACTTTTAAAAACTCATTTTCTTAACAACGGGATTAATTTTAAATTAATTACTGCAACTTCTATATTTTTAATTTTAAAAAATGGATTCCATATTTGTATTAAGTGGGTAAAAATTATGTTAATAGTTTACGTTTATTTTTTTGACATTATGAATAATAACTACGGTAATTTTTATTTACTACAATTAAAGGTAAATCGGGTAATTAAGGGTAAAAATAAGATTATAAAATTACCCTAACACCTAAAAAAATTATATTGGATGAATAAAAGTACACCCATATCAATTAAGGGTTAGAATAGACTAATTTCATGGACTTTTGACCATAAAAATGATATAATTATTATTAAAATCAAAGAAAGTGACAACATGTCACTCTCTTATATCTTATAAGTGCAATAATTTTAATTTAGTGATAAACCTCATAAAACATAAAATAAAAATAGTCTACAGAAATATAATAAAATTATCTATATCATGAGAATTTATTTATAATTTTTATGGATTAAATAATTATCATAAATGATGACACAATAGTGATGCAGAAATTATTTTATTGATTGAAATATCAAATAAATGGGATTAAAAATATTAGAATAAATATTATATGAACTAATTAATGTTCTACACAAATTTTCTATATTAATATGACATTTTATGAATATATTAAATATTTTGGTTCTAATATATCCTCTGTGTGGATTTTATTTAAATTCAAATAAATGAATAGTGTCAAAATTGACACTATTGTTATTTTATAAAAATAACATATTATAAAATTGTTCAAAAATCACAAAAATATTTAAAAATTATAAATTGAAATTTATATGGTCTAAATTTTCATAAATTATAAAATTATGGACAATTCACAACACATAAGTAATTATTTATAACAATTTAAAATTTCGAATATTATTACCACAAATAAAATTAAATAGATTAAATAAAGATAATTCAATTTTATAAGGTTTAAAATAAATTAACAACATGTCTAAATATTATTGGTTGATGAGATTACAACCCTATATCATCTAATCTTTATATTTGAGTCATTTTTGGAGGTTTTTAAGTGGGGTTTGAGTTTATTATAAATTAATATTTTAGAGGTTTCCAAAAGTGCCCCTCTCCTATCTTATAAAAAGGCACCTCCTCCCTCTCCTCCTCACACCATTTTGAGCCTTAAATATCGTCCAAACCCTGAAAAGTTCTCTTCTCCACTTCCCTAGAAACATACTAGAGTTTCTGGTCTACTTTAAAGACCAAATTTAGTGCCCTAAGAGGAGGTTTAGAAGAGTCACGTCGAAGAAGAGGTAATATCCTTTATCGATTATTTCAAATTTATTTCTTCTTATACTTCCTCTTCTTTATTTGTTTCATTATAAAGTAATAAAATAAGTATCAATAATATACTGATATTTTATTACAAATATTAAACAACCCTATTTCAGCTTCTATCCATCCTACGGAAAATGAAATCACCGCGCGTGCATTTGTATGGAATACCGTCTCCACGCCGTGGTGTAATCTGTTTTCCACCACCACCTTACTTGGATGGGTATAATGATAGAAATAATAACTATATATGATTATTATAACATCATAATGATTTTGATAAATTATATCATCCACTCCAATTCTATTCAATAATTGTGGGAATGATATCATCACTCGTGCGTACGTACGGATTACCGTCTCCACAACGCGATGAGATTCATTCTCCATGATTAACCATTCAAGTATGATTATAAAGTATATATAATAAATAATAATGAAATATATGACATAATAATGATACTATATTTATGTACATATATGTTTCATTTACTTAATTCCATTCAATTCAATAAGGAAACGAAAACAGCGTTCATGCGTACGTACGACCTACCGTCTCCATGAATGGTGTATTTCATTCCATTTATCGATCTATCATATATATTTATATGCTGAATATATATTATATAAAATCATGTTTTACATTTTTTAATTAAGTAAATCAGTATATAAGTAATAATATCAATAACAACAAGTCGAAACACGTACGATAAATGAAACGATTTTACCCAAAACGCTGATTTAACATGGAATTGACAAAAGAACAGGTAATATAAAGTCCTAAGTGAATCATATATGATATAATAAATAATATTATGGTTTTTTTACCAGTTAATAATATTCTTAAACCCACTATATAGGAGTTTTGGACATGTACAGAAGAAATTGGACCTAAGGTAAGGGATAATTATTCCAATCTCATTCTTATCCGAGATTGTGTATTTGTAAGTATTTACTGGGGTTATGTTTATCATCCATGTCCATGTTTTCTCAAAATGTTTTCATAAAATTTTTATTATTCTTAAATGTATGTTTAAATTCATTTTTACCCTTTTATGACTTTTACCACAAGGTTTGGAAGTAATCTTTCTTTTGTTTACCATACGAGGTACTTTTTTACTTTTCCAGCAAAAGTACAAGTAGAATATTCTTTTAACTTATACGGAATGAACGGATTTTTATAGTTTCATAACACCTTATTTTCATGAAGCTTAATCTATAATATTTCATGATTAATTTCAACAAAATCCTTTTCTTTTAAAATTTCATGGCATTTTGTGAAAAGAAAATGATTTTGAAGAAGAAAGGATATTTTCCTCAAAAATTCATTTCAAGTGTTTTATCAAAACTATTTCCCATATAAGATGACATTATTTAGTATGATTATATTTCAAGTATAATGTATCTATTACTTACATGGTTTGATTTTTCTTATGATGAAATGGTATCCATTTTTTTGTATGGATTATGTTATGATGGGATGATGTTTATGAAACCCATTTTATTCTTTGGGTTATGATGAATGATTTATGTTTATTTTGTGTCACACGAAAGAATGATTTCATTATGAGATGGGTGGGACCTATATATCCATCCAATGAATTGGGTAAAGATTTATATCTCATGATATAGACATGGCTGAAACGGCAAGTAAAATCCGGTTCAGAAATACAGGGCTGGAACGGCAAGTAAACCCGGTTCAGTTATGGACTTTGTCCACTATGATGGTCTTGGAAGAAATGCCTTGTATACTATGGAAATCATAACATGTTCTTAATGGTTTTCCATAATTACATGTTTTATTACCGTGCTATTTTATCATGGTTGATGTTCCTTTATGATCTATGCCTTATGCACTGCCAAGATTTATGTCATTACTCGTGATTTTGATGTTTTAGGTTCATGTTCTTACGTTCAAATGTTTAGGGATTGTTTTATGTTCTCCATGTTTACCCTTACTGAGCATTTGAGCTCACCATTTTTATGTTTTCTTTTACCCAGGATATAAAGAAAGGTTTTAGGTAAGAAATCCAAAGGGGAAGATCTTTATGGGAGATGTTTAAGATCTTTCACCATGATTAGAAGATTATGTTCCAAGTTTCCAAAGACACTAAACTAATACGGTCTTTGGGCATCTGAGTTTGTCATGTATTAAGTATTATGAAAAATTAATGTAATTTCTATGTACATCAAGATTTGGGTCTCTACAGTTGGTATCAGAGTAAAGGTTTAGTTAACCTTTGGAAACTAGGATGCAAAAACTTTAGTGAGATCCCTAGAGATATTTCAAAGGTATGTCTAGGGATGTCCCTAAGGTTAAATATAAGTATAGGTTATAGTCCTAGAATTACGGTAATGATCTTAAAATTAAACCTAAGATGTTAGATATTGAAGGTAATCCCCCTTTATTATGTTGTTTTCCTAGTATGATTTTTTCCTCTCACGCTATTCTTTTTGGGTTTTAGAAAATGTCTGGAAACAGGAAGATTCATGATAATGGAGGATATGATGGACAATGGAATGATATTCTTCATGAGTAACCAAATGAAATGGGATTTGGAAGTCCAAACATCGTTATTATTCCTAATCAGCAATCTCATAATATGATTAGTAATCTCAACTTTGGTAAGTTTCCTGAATCAGCTAATAAGAGAAAGATGGAGTTTCATGATGATCATAGAGGAAAGAAAGTTAAATTTCCATCATGTAAATCATGTGGTAATAGGAATCAAGGAGAATGTTTCAAAGGAATTGGAAGATGCTTTGGGTGTGTAAAATAAGGATACAAATCCACTAATTGCAAAGGAAAAGGTTCAATTAACACCATGAACATAGATAATGGTATTTCTAAGACATATACAATGGTTAAATGTTCTAAATGTGGAATGTACGAGCATTATTCAAACCAATTCCCTAAGGGAAAATCTCATGAAGAGAATCATCATGGTCGTATGAGTAGTATTTATGTTGGTGATGATGAAGAGTTTACAAATGATATATGAAATAAAAGAAGTGTTGAGGAATAAAATGATGAAGCTCGGTCAATGGTTTAAGAAGGTAGTGGAATGATTGTATTTTTATCAAGAGTTAGGTTGTCTAGGTAATTTAATGGTACTATAGAATAAATAAATGTCTAAGGATTGTTACACTACTGTTTTTCCTAAAGTATTTGAAAGTATATGTTGAATGGTACCGGTAACCATGAAAGGTTATTCAGATATTTTTGGAAAGTAGATGATATACGCATAATGAAGGTATAAGGAGAAAATAATATGTTTGATAGTATTAATGAGCTCATGACTGATATAAGGACAAAGTGATATCATTGTTTGAGTATATATAAATTTTCTGATTTTGGTATGTGGAAAGAGTTAACTTTTGACAGCATTCATGTTTTCACTAAGGTTCAATGGGTATTAGTTTTTCAATAGAATGCATGATTGAGGTATTCACATGTTTGGAATATGACCAACAAGATATATCTTATGATATATGGGGGATAAATGATGGTATTCACATGCTTGGTAGATGACCTTTGTAATAGTCTTTTTCTTTATACTATGAGATTGGATAGAAGTATTTTCGATAATCCTAAATGTTGGAATGCATTAAGTTGGACATCAGATAGTATTGTTTAAGGCTATAAATTTTTGATATTATTTCTAGAATTTTGTAATAGTATAGTTTTAGAAAAAGGACAACCTGTAGGACGAGCAACAACCCGTCGCATTGAACAAGGATGCGGGAATCGAACCCACAACCAAAGTGTGACAGGACTTTATTGTCTACCACTGGCCTATAGGAAGTCCCTGGTTAGTAGAAATTAGTAAGCGGTATGATATATGAAGGATAATTCCAATTTTGGAATCATATACGGTTAATCTCACCATAGATGGACTTATTTATATTTAATAATTTGTGTTAACCTTTTTGTGATAAAGACAGACGGAATGACCTATCATTCAATCGCATGATCTGCTAACATTTCAAGAATGACAAATTCAACTTCATTTCTTTAAATAAGAGATGAAGTGGAAATTGTTCATGGAATGACCAATGATAATATTACACTAAAATCAAGTAAGTATTTCTCCTTATGAAAAAATTCTTCAACTTTAGGGAAATGATCTTGAAAACCAAAAATGTTGTCCTATTACCCTCATATCTGATGAATCAAATGGTACCTTAGATCATCACAAATTTATGGCTTTGTGATTGTTGTCTTTTTCATAGCCATGTTCTCTACCACTCTTCATCAGAACATGATGGTTAGACTTCTCTTCTATATCCATATTTTCACCAATATTCTCTTATGTCAAAACCCAGTGTTGAGTTACTTTGGGTGACCATTATGTTTCTAACATTCCTTTTTTAAAATTAAGTTTTAGTATTACTTTTTATGATTTGTGTTTCTATGAAAGAAACTTTCAAGTAGTAAACCATTTATAACCCCAACGAATTTCAAGGGCGAAATTCATTTTAAGGAGGGTAGAATGTAACACCCCAAGATTTTATGAGAAATACTATTTTTAATTTCTTTGATATCTTGTTTTTTACACTAAACCAAGATTATATTACACCATACACAACATTATATTAGCTTTCAGTATATGAAAACACTATTCTTGGCATGTCTTGCATGCAATAGCGGCCTTCCTCGATAGAGTGTGTTGTACGCAATACTGAGTTTCACTAAACAATCATATATTATTATAATATTATGAACTAGACGTTATGAATAGTTTTAACCTAATTTTTAATTTTATAACATTATAATTCATCTTACACATTTTCTAGAATGAGATATGAAAACAAAATCAATTTTTCGATAAAAGAGGTATTTTTCAAAAAATGCAGTTTTACAGCCTTTTGATGGCGCACCCATTTTAAATATAATTTTTGACAAGTTTATAAGTTCAATTTTACAAAATAAACTTCTTATTTTTAATCATGATATAAAAATTTACAATTGATAAATTTTTGATACTTTTCTGATAACTTTCAAATTTTGATGAATAGTAAAAATACGGTAAATTTTTCTTAAAAACAACATTTTTTATCAAGAAAATTTATATGGTTAAATGATAAAATTTAATGGTTTTAAAGTATAAATATAATATATTTTACCATTTAATATAATTTATTTCATAGTCATTAATTTTACATTGAATTCATAGGTAAAAATCATTTCAATCTTTGACAATGTTTTAACTTTTAAAAACCCATTTTCTTAACAACGGGATTAATTTTAAATTAATTACTGAAACTTATATGTTTTGAATTTTAAAAAATGGATTCAATATTTGGATTCATTGGGTAAAAATTATGTTAATATGTTACTTTTATTTTTTTGACATTATGAATAGTAACTACAGTAATTTGTATTTACTACAGTTAAAGATAAATTGGGTAATTAAGGGTAAAAAAAGATTATAAAATTACCCTAACACCTGCCAAAATTAAATTAGATGAATAAAAGTATACCCATATAACTTAAGATTATTAATAGACTCATTTCATGTAATTTTGACCATGAAAATTATATAATTATTATTAAAACCAAAGAAAGTGACAACATGTCCCTCTCTTATATCTTATAAGTGTAATAATTTTAATTTAGTGATAAACCTCATAAAACTTAGAATATAAATAGTATCCAGAAAGATAATAAAATTATCTACATCTTTATAATTTATTTATAATTTTTAAGGATTAAATAATTATCATTAATGATGACACAATAGTGATGTAAAAATTATTTTATTGATTGAAATATCAAATAAATGGTTTTAAAAATAATAAAATAAATATTATATGAACTAATTGAAGTTCTACATAAATTTTATAGATTAATATGACATGTTAGGAATATATTAAATATTTTTTTCCTAATATATCCTTAGTGTGGATTTTATTTAAATTCAAATAAATGAATAGTGTCAAAATTGACACTATTGTTATTTTATAAAAATAACATATTATAAAATTGTTTAAAAATCACAAAAATATTTAAAAATTATAAATTGAAAATTATATGATCTAAAATGTAATAAATTATCCAATTATAGACAATTCACAACACATAAGTAATTATTTATAACAATTTAAAATTTAGAATATTATTACCACAAATAAAAATAAATAGATTAAATAAAGATAAATCAAGTTGATAAGGTTTAAAATAAATTACCAAAATGTATAAATATTATTGGTTTATGATATTACAACCCTATATCATCTAATATTTGTATTTGAGTCATTTTTTTATGTTTTTAAATTGGTTTTGAGTTTATTATAAATTAACATTTTAGAGGTTTCCAAAAGTGCCCCTCTCCTCTCTTATAAAAAGGCTCTCCTCCCTCCCCTCCTCACACCATTTAGAGCATTAAAGATCATAAAAACCCTACAAATTTATCTTCTTCACTTCCCTAGAAACATACTAGAGGTCCTGGTCTACTTCAAAGACCAAATTTAGTGCCCTAAGAGGAGGTTTAGAAGAGGCGCGTCGAAGAAGAGGTAATATCCTTTATCGATTCTTTCAAATTTATTTCTTCTTCTACTTCCTATAATTTATTTGTTTCATTATAAAGTAATAACATAAGTATCACTCATATACTGATATTTTATTATAAATATGAAACAACCCTATTTCACCTTCTATCCATCCTATGAAAAATGAAATCACCACGCGTGCGTACGTACGGAATACCGTCTCCACGCCGTAGTGTAATCTGTTTTCCACCACCGCCTTAATTGGATGGGTATAATGGTATAAATAATAACTATATATGATTATTATAAAATCATACTGATTCTTATAAATTATATCATCCACTACAATTCCATTCAATAATTATGGTAATGATATCATCACTCGTGCGTACGTACGCATTACCGTCTCCACGATGCGATGAGATTCATTCTCCATGATTAACCATTCAAGTATGATTATAAAGTATATATAATAAATAATCAGGAAAGATATTAGATAATAATTATTCTGGATTTATGTACATATATGTTTCATTTACTTAATTCCATTCAATTCAATAAGGAAACGAAAACAGCGTTCTTGCGTACGTACGGCCTACCGTCTCCATGAACGGTGTATTTCATTCCATTTATCGATCTATGATATATATTTATATGCTGAGTATATATTATATATAAATAATGTTTTACATTCTGTAATTAATTAAATCAGGATATAAGTAATAATATCAAGAACAACAAGTCGAAACACATACGATAAATGAAACGATTTTACCCAAAATGTTGCTTTAACATGGAATTGACAAAAGAACGGGTAATATAAAGTCCTAAGTGAATCATATATGATATCATAAATATTATTATGGTTATTTTACCAGTTAATAATATGTTTAAACCCACTATACAGGATTTTCGGATATGTACAGAAGAAATTGGACCTAAGGTAAGGGATAATTATTCCAATCTCGTTCTTATCCGAGATTGTGTATTCGAAAGTATTTACTGGGGTTATGTGTATCATCCATGTCCATGTTTTCTCAAAATGATTTAATAAAATGTTTCATATTCTTAAATGTATGTTTAAAGTCATTTTTACCCTTTTATGACTTTTACCACAGGGTTTGGAAGGAATCTTTCTTTTGTTTACCATATGAGGTACTTTTTGACTTTTCTGGAAAAAGTACAAGTAGAATGTTTTTTTTAACTTATATGGAATGAACGGATTTTTACAGTTTCATAACACCTTATTTTTATGAAGCTTACTCTACAAGATTTTATGATTATTTTCAACAAAATCCTTTTCTTATAAAGTTGCATGGCATTTTTTTAAAAGAAAATGATTTTGAAGAAGAAAGGATATTTTCCTCAAGAATTCATTTCAAGTGTTTTATCAAAACTATTTCCCATATGAGATGAAATTATTTAGTATGATTATGTTTCAAGTATAATGTCTCTATTACTTACATGGTTTGATTTTTCTTATGATGAAATGGTATCCATTTGTTTTGTATGGATTATGTTTTGATGGGATGATGTTTATGAAACCCATTTTATTCTTTGGGTTATGATGAATGATTTATGTTTATTTTTGGGCACATGAAATAATGATTTCATTATGAGATGGGTGGTACCTATATATCCCTCCAATTAATTGGTTAAATATTTATATCTCATGAGATAGACATGGATGGAACTGAAAGTAAAATCCAGTTTATAAATACAGGGTTGGAATGGAAAGTAAACCCGGTTGAGTTATGGACTTTGTCCACTATGATGGTCTTGGAAGCAATGCCTTGGCTACTGTGGAAATCATAATATGTTCTTAATGTTTTTCCACAATTACATGTTTTATTACCATGCTATTTTATCATGGTTCATGTTTCTTTATAATCTATTCCTTATGCACTGCCAAGATTTATGTCATTACTCGTGATTTTGAGGTTTTATGTTCATGTTCTTACGTTCAAATGTTTAGGGATTATTTTATGTTCTCCATTTTTACCCTTACTGAGCATTTGAGCTCACCCTTTTTATGTTTTATTTTCCCTAGGATATAAAGAAAGGTTTTAGGTAAGAAAACCAAATGGGAAGATCTTTATGGGAGATGTTGAAGATCTTTCACCATGATTAGAAGATTATGTTCCGAGTTTCCAAAGACACTAAACTAATATGGTCTTTGGGCATCTATTTTTTTCATGTATTAAGTATTCCGAAAAAGTAATGTAATGTATATGTACATCAAGATCTGGGTCTCTACAGTTGGTATCAGAGTAAATCTTTAGTTAACCTTTGGAAACTAGAATGCGAAAACTTTAGTGAGATCCCTAGAGATATTTCTAAGGTATTTCTAGGGATGTCCCTAAGGTTAACTATAAGTATAGGTTATAGTCCTAGAATTATGGTAACAATTTTAGAATTAAACCTAAGATGTTAGATATTGAAGGTACTCCTCCTTTATTATGTTATTTTCCTAGTATGATTTTTGCCTCTCGCACTATTAATTTTGGGTTTTAGAAAATGTTTGGAAAGAGGAAGATTCACGATAATGGGGGATATGATGGACATTGGAATGATATTATTCATGAGAAACCAAATGAAATAGGATTTGGAAGTCCAAACATCATTATTATTCCTAATCATCAATCTCATAATATGATCAGTAATCTCAACTTTGGTAAGTTTCCTGACTCATCTAATAAGAGAAAGATGGAGTTTCATGATGATCATAGAGGAAAGAAAGTTCAATTTTCATCATGTAAATAATGTGGTAAGAGGAATCAGGGAGAATGTTTCAAAAGAACTGGAAGATGCTTTGGGTGTGGAAAAGAAGGACACAAATCCAGTAATTGCAAAGGAAAAGGTTCAGTTAACACCATGGATAAGGATAATGGTATTGCTAATACATCAACAGCGGTTAAATGTTTTAAATGTGAAATGTATGGGCATTATGTAAACCAATTCCCTAAGGGAAAATCTCGTGAAGAGAATCAGCATGGTCCTACGAGTAGTATTTATATTGGTGATTATGAAGAGACTAAAAATGATATATGAAATAAAATAAGTGTTGAGGAATAAAATGATGAAGCTCAGTCAATGGTTTAAGAAGGTAGTGTAATGATTGTATGTTTATCAAGAGTTAGGTTGTCTAGGTAATTTAATGGTACTATGGAATAAAGAAACATCTAAGGATTGTTACACTATTGTTTTTCCTGAAGTATTTGAAAGTATATGTTGAATTGTACTGGTAACCATGAAAGGTTATTCAGATAGTTTTGGAAAGTATATGATATGTTCATAATGAAGGGATAAGGAGAAAATAATATATTTGATAGTATTAATGAGCTCATGACTGATATAAGGACAAATTGATATCATTGATTGAGTATATAGAAATTTCGGGATTTTTTTATATAGAAAGAGTTTACTTTTGACAGCATTCATGTTTTCACTAAGGTTCAATGGGTATTAAGTTTTCAAGAGAATGCATGATTAAGGTATTCACATGTTTGGAATATGACTAACAAGATATATCTTATGATATATGGGGGATAAATGATGGTATTCACATGCTTGGCATATGACCTTTGTTGTAGTTGTTTTCTTTATACTATGAGATTGGACAGAAGTATTTTCGATAAGCCTAAAGGTTGGAATGAATTAAGTTGGACATCAGATAGTATTGTTTAAGGCTATAAATTTTTTATATTATTTCTGGAATTTTGTAATAGTATAGTTTTAGAAAAAGGAAAACCCGTAGGATGGGCGACAACCCATCATGTCAGACAAGGATGCAGGAATCAAACCCACAACCAAAGTGCGACAGGCCTTTATCGTCTACCACTGGCCTACAGGAAGTCCATGGTTAGTATAAATTAGTAAGCGGTATGATAGATGAACTATAAGTCTATTTTTGGAATCATATACGGTTAATCTCACCATAGATTGACTTATGTATATTTAATAATTTGTGTTAACCTTTTTGTGATAAAGACAGATGGAATGACCTATCATTCAATCGCATGATCTGATAATATTTCAAGAAGGACAAATTCAACTTCATTTCTTTAAATAAGATATGAAGTGGAAATTGTTCATGGAATGAACAATTATGATATTACACTAAAATCTAGTAAGTATTTCTCCTTATGCAAAAATTCATCAACTTTAGGGAAATGATCTTGAAAACCAAAAATGTTGTCCTATTACCCTCATATCTGATGAATTAGATGGTACCTTAGATCATCACAAATTTATGGCTTCGTGGTTGTTGGCATTTTTATAGCCATGTTTTCTACCACTCTTCGTCACAACATGATGGTTAGAGTTCTCTTCCATATCCATATTTTCACCTATAATCTCTTATGTGGAAACCCAGTGTTGAGTTACTTTGGGTGACCATTATGTTTCTAACATTCATTTTTTTAAATTAAGTTTTAGTATTACTTTTTATAATGTGGTTTTCTATGAAATAAACTTTCAAGTAGTAAACCATTTATAACCCCGATGAATTTCGAGGGCGAAATTCATTTTAAGGAGGGTAGAATGTAACACCCCGAGATTTTATGAGAAATATTATTTTTAATTTCTTTGATGTTTTGTGTTGTATGATACACCAAGATTATCTTGCACTATACGCAACATCATATTAGCTTGTATTATATGCAAACACTATTCTTGGCTTGGGTTGCACGCAAGAGCGACCTTCCTCGATAGCGTGTGTTGTACGCAATACCGTGTTTCACTAAACAATGATATATTATTATAATATTATGAACTAGCCATTATGAATAGTATTAACTGAATTTTTAATTTTATAACATTATAATTCATCTTACACATTTTCTAGAATGAGATATGAAAACAAAATCAATTTTTTGATAAAAGAAGTATTTTTCAAAAAATTCAGTTTTATCGCCTTTTGATGGCGCACCCATTTTAAATATAATTTTTGACAAGTTTATAAGTTCAATTTTAAAAAATAAACTTCTTATTTTGAATCAGGATATAAAAATTTACATTGTATAAATTTTTGATACTTTTCTGATAACTTTCATATTTTGATGAATAGTAAAAATACGCTAAATTTTTCTTAAAAACAAATTTTTTCATCAAGATCATTTATATGGTTAAATGATAAAATTTAATGGTTTTAAAGTATAAATAGAATATATTTTTACCATTTAATATAATATATGTCATTATAATTAAATTTAAATTGAATTCATAGGTAAAAACATTTCAATCTTTGACAATGGTTTAACTTTTAAAAACCCATTTTCTTAACAACGGGATTAATTTTAAATTAATTACTGCAACTTCTATGTTTTGAATTTTAAAAAAATTGATTCCATATTTTGATTAAGTGGGTCAAAATTATGTTAATAGGTTACTTTTATTTTTTTGACATTATGAATAGTAACTACAGTAATTTTTATTTACTACAGTTAAAGGTAAATCGGGTAATTAAGGGTAAAAAAAGATTATAAAATTACCATAACACATGAAAAAATTATATTGCATGAATAAAATTAGACCCATATCACCTAAGAGTAAGAATAGACTCATTTCATGGACGTTTGACCATGAAAATGATATAATTATTATTAAAACCAAAGAAAGTGGAAACATGTCACTCTCTTATATCTTATAAGTGTAATAATTTTAATTTAGTGATAAACCTCATAAAACTTCTAATATAAATAGTCTCCATAAAGTTAATAAAATTATATACATCATGAGAATTTATTTATAATTTTTAGGGATTAAATAATTATCATTAATGATGACACAATAGTGATGTAGAAATTATTTTATTGATTGAAATATCAAATAAATGGTTTTAAAAATATTAAAATAAATATTATATGAACTAATTAATGTTCTCCAAAAAATTTATAGATGAATATGACATGTTAGGAATATATTAAATATATTTTTTATAATATATCCTCTGTGTGGATTTTATTTAAATTCAAATAAATGAATAGTGTCAAAATTGACACTATTGTTATTTTATAAAAATAACATATTAGAAAATTGTTTAAAAATAACAAAAATATTTAAAAATTATAAATTGAAATTTATATGGTCTAAAATTTCATAAATTATCCAATTATGGACAATTCACAACACATAAGTTATTATTTATAACAATTTAAAATTTAGAATATTATTACCACAAATAAAATTAAATAGATTAAATAAAGATAAATCAAGTTGATAAGGTTTAAAATAAATTACCAACATGTATAAATATTATTTTTTGATCATATTACAACCCTATCTCATATAATATTTTTATTTGAGTCATTTTTGGAGGTTTTTAAGTGGGGTTTGAGTTTATTATAAATTAATATTTTAGTGGTTTCCAAAAGTGCCCCTCTCCTCTCTTAAAAAAGGCACCTCCTCCCTCTCCTCCTCACACCATTTTTAGCCTTAAAGATCTGAAAAACCCTGCCAATTTCTCTTCTCCACTTCCCTAGAAACGTACTAGGGTCCTGGTCTACTTCAAAGACCAAATTTAGTGCCCTAAGAGGAGGTTTAGAAGTGGCTCGTCGAAGATGAGGGAATATCCTTTATCGATTCTTTCAAATCTATTTCTTCTTCTACTTCCTATTATTTATTTTTTTCATTATAAAGTAATAACATCAGTATCACTCATATACTGATATGTTATTATAAATATGAAACAACCATATTTCACCTTCTATCCATCCTACGGAAAACGAAATCACCGCGCGTGCGTACGTACGGAATACCGTCTCCACGCCGTGGTGTAATTTGTTTTCCACCACCACCTTACTTGGATGGGTATAATGTTAGAAATAATAACTATATATTATTATTATAACATCAACCTTATTCTGATAAATTATATCATCCACTCCAATTCCATTCAATAATTATGGGAATGATATCATCGCTCGTGCGTACGTACGCATTACCGTCTCCACGAAGCGATGAGATTCATTCCCCAAGATTAACCATTAAAGTATGATTATAAAGTATATATAATAAATAATAATGAAATATATGACATAATAATGATACTATATTTATGTACATATATGTTTCATTTACTTAATTCTATTCAATTCAATAAGGAAATGAAAACAGCATTCATGCGTACGTATGGCCTACCGTCTCCATGAACGGTGTATTTCATTCCATTTATCGATCTATCATATATATTTATATGATGAATATATATTATATATAAACCATGTTTTACATATTTTAATTAAGTAAATCAGGATATAAGTAATAATATCAAGAACAGCAAGTCGAAACACGTACGATAAATGAAACGATTTTAACCAAAAAGCTGCTTTAACATGGAATTGACAAAAGAACGGGTAATATAAACTCATAAGTGAATCATATATGATATCATAAATATTATTATGATTTTGTTACCAGTTAATAATATGTTTAAACCCACTATACATGAGTTTTGGACACGTATAGAAGAAATTGGACGTAAGGTAAGGGATAATTATTCCAATCTCGTTCTTATCCGAGATTGTGTATTCCTAAGTATTTACTGGGGTTATGTTTATCATCCATGTCCATGTTTTCTAAAAATGTTTTCATAAAATGTTTACTATTATTACGTGTATTTTTAAAGTCATTTTTACCCTTTTATGACTTTTACTACAAGGTTTGGAAGGAATCTTTCTTTTGTTTACCATATGAGGTACTTTTTGACTTTTCCGGCAAAAGTACAAATAGAATGTTTTTTTTAAATTATATGGAATGAACGGATTTTTACGGTTTCATAACGCCTTATTTTCATGAAGCTTACTCTATAATATTTCATGATTATTTTCAACAAAATCATTTTCTTTTAAAATTACATGGCATTTTGTGAAAAGAAAATGATTTTGAAGAAGAAAGTATATTTTCCTCAAGAATTCATTTCAACTGTTTTATCAAAACTATTTCCCATCTAATATGAAATTATTTAGTATGATTATGTTTCAAGTATAATGTCTCTATTATTTACATGGTTTGATTTTTCTTATGATGAAATGGTATCCTTTTGTTTTGTATGGATTATGTTATGATGGGATGATGTTTATGAAACCCATTTTATTCTTTGGGTTATGATGAATGATTTATGTTTATTTTGTGGCACACAAAAGAATGATTTCATTATGAGATGGGTGGGACCTATATATGCCTCTAATGCATTGGGTAAATATTTATATCTCATGAGATATACATGGCTGGAACGGCAAGTAAAATCCGGTTCAGAAATACAGGGTTGGAACGGCAAGTAAACCCAATTCAGTTATGGACTTTGTCCACTATAATGGTCTTGCAAGAAATGTCTTGGATACTATGGAAATCATAACATGTTCATAATGGTTTTCCACAACTACATGTTTTATTACCATGCTATTTTATCATGGTTGATGTTCCTTTATGATCTATGCCTTATGCACTACCAAGATTTATGTCATTACTCCTGATTTTGATGTTTTATGTTCATGTTCTTACGTTCAAATGTTTAGGGATTGTTTTATGTTATCCATGTTTACCCTTACTGGGCATTTGAGCTCACCCTTTTTATGTTTTCTTTTCCCCAGGATATAAATAAAGGTTTCAGGTAAGAAAACCAAAGGGGAAGATCTTTATGGGAGATGTTGAAGATATTTCACCATGATTAGAAGATTATGTTCCGAGTTTCTAAAGACACTAAACTAATACAGTATTTGGGCATCTGTTTTTTTCATGTATTAAGTATTCTTCAAAATTAATGTAATTTCTATGTACGTCAAGATTTGGGTCTCAACATACATGGTGTGTGGTCTCTGTGTTACACGACCACTAGTCAGGTAGGCCTTGTATGTTGATACATGACTCATCTATGACTCAAAGGGACTACACAGTGTGTACGTGGGCTACACAGCATGTACTCTGTCTTACCGTGCACCAGGTTGTCCTAGTCAACACACGGTGTAAGAAATAAATACACCACGTGTCATCAATGCACATGGTTTGAATTAATTTCTGAATTAATTCCTATTGGATTGAACACAAGTACAAGGTGTGTAACTCCGGTTCCATGGCATATACTCCTGTGTTATCTGGCCATAATCCTCAGCACCTCCAGATGAGTTCCTCAATTTTATTTCCTTAATAAAATTAATCATTTTGATTAGATTTATAAGAAACAAAGGAGGAAGAAGTGGATATCAAAATTAAAATTAAAAGAAATATTATTTATGAATTGAAAAATAAATGAAAAATGCATAAATCAATCAACGATATTTAAATAATTATAAATAATTATGTAACCGCTATGACACTACTTTTAGGTTTGGGGAGCTATGGAAGCATGTGATGGTTCATTCCCAACTTTGGTTTTTGTCATGATCGATGATCGATTTGAGATCTACCCAATGATAAATATTGTGATCAATGTAATTGAATCAACAAAAATAGACAATGGATAAAATGTTGGAACTAGAAGGAGGATCGTCACGTATTATTTATAAATAATTTCATTAATTAAAGAATTACCTTATTGGAATTATTTCTTTGTTGATGGATTAAGAAAAAGATCTTTGTTGTTTTTTCGTTGCATTGTAGGAATCAAGAGTATATTCCTTCTAGTAGTGATGCGCACATGTTCCAAAAATCTTTAAACATCACTATAGGAATCTATGGGTTCTAGTACGATAAATCCTATCACTTGTGTTGTCCACCTTTGATTTCCTCGAGAACCACTTCCAAATAATTCTCCTTGATCTCTCTTTACTTGAGAGTGGGAGGTGGAGGAAGATCGCTCTCCATTCTTGGGAGCATTCTTGGAGAAGGGAGCTCTCTAGGGATTGAGAGGATTCTACAAATCTGTTGTGAACAACCAAAAAAATGAATTATATCTCTGAGAAAATTATATAATTGGGATTATATATCGCTAGGGTTAGAAATAAATAATTTCACATGTTCCCCTTATTATTTATTTAATCCCTTGCAAAACCCCATGTCTATTATAATATTATTATTATTATTTCTCAACATGTGCTTAACTTGAAAATTAAAATTAAATATTATTTATTAAAATAATATTCAATGTATATTATTTATCACTGGACTATTAAAGTCTATTCACCGTTTCTATATAATATTTATCAGGGATTAAATAATGACTATTTATTTATTAAATAAATATCACTACATTATTCACCAATAAATAAATAAATATTATATTCACTAAATATAAAATAAATATTTATTAAATATTCTGATCATATTATATTCTCTTGAATAACTAGTGACAGAATATATGAAATCAAGAAAACGTGAATAATTATTAAAACACGTGTGGGAATAAAATTTATTCAGCTTGTTAAATAATAAATAATAGTATATATCATTTAACTAAGATTCTAGATACACTTAGTGTGTGACCATCTAGGCCTCTTTCTTAGTGGCATTAGGTGAACCAACCTAAAGTCCAAGGTTAGCGTCTAGAAACACCCCAAGGCACCCATAGAGAAAGAAGTTGACGTCGAAATGAAATAATATCTCATATGGATGCTTACTATGTAATATAATCACTTTATCATGATATCTCTAATTAAGTAGGTTGCATGTCAGTGCCATCAACCTATGTGCTCGATGTATCTTTCTTTGAATTCCTAGAAATTGAACTTGCCTATAGAACACCATGGTTGTGGATTTATTTAGGCTATATAATTTCCATAAATGGGACTAAGATATCATCATCCATTAAAAACATAAAGGAAAAATCATTTCTCACTTTATTCGTTAATGCAATATTACTCATGACGCACCCAATATATCCTACCTCACTGTGAACATCTTTCTTCATGGTTTTTATAAATACATTAAAGTATGTGACTCATAATACTTCGTAATAATATTATTAAATTCTAAGGATCAATACACACATCCTCATATAGGAACATTCAATGAAACATATAAATGTGTATTTTCTACTGGAGGGTCTCGTTCTTATAATATCATACACTAGATATTACTAAGGGCGTACACCATGAGAAGGTGCCTCAAAGTCTTATGAGTCTCCACCCCTAATAACCTGTATAATTTTTCTCCCTCAAATGATATCATCCAGTTATAGATCATATATTTAATAATAGTGTCATAGCACTTCTAGATTCTCATCATAATAGGGAACTACTAAGACCTTTTAGTGTGATAATTACTCTTAGGAAATTATCACATACTATGTTACACAGAAGAAAAATAATGATGTGATAAGAAGTTTATTAATATTTAAAATTATGAATACATGTTATCATAAAGTAAAAAGAATTTGTTCCACTTTGGCGGTGGCACGGTGGTTAAGGTGAGTGGCCTAAATCGGTCGTTCTTTAGGAGGTTTGGGGTTTGAATCCTGGGAGTATACTTTCAGAGAGAGCCTCTCCCCAGGATCCAACCGTTTTTTCAGGTCACCCAGTCCTTGACTGGGTGGGTGTGAGGTACGGACCACCTATGCTGATGGATTTCTGTGTCAAACCATTTTTTATCAGGTTGCAAACCTCGGGGAAGCTCTGTCATATCGGTTGGCATCAGCTCCTTCCTGTATGGGGCCTCTCTAGAGTGATCCATTCGTGGGGAGGAGGGTTTCCTAGTGTATAGGGTTTGAAAATTCTATACCTGGGAATTCCCTTTTCCTATAATGAAATAAAGTACATAGAAGTTTGTTCTATGGAACAAAGTCCAAAAACATGACCCTTTGATTGATGATTTGATGAATTTTTTATTAGAAGTTATGGGTACATGAAATTTCTGTGTTTTTTTAGGTGTCAGTACAAACATCTATGTCTAAAAGAATTAAGCAAGCTTAGAAGGAAGATCATGAGTTTCCAAAAAAGGTAGAATTTGTTAAGAAGGGTAAGTTGGATGAATTTAATGTTGATAAATAATTTTTTTGAGATTTGGAAAGTGATTATATGTGTCTTGTGATTCCTAGCTAAAGAGGGAATTTTTGAGTGAGGATCATAGTTTTCTATTTTTTATTCATCCAAGAAGCACTAAGATGTATAGATACCTTCAGGAATATTACTGGTGGGGTGTAATGAAAATAGATATTGTTTACTTTACTATGAAATGTTTGACTTGATGGATGGTTAAAGTAGAATGATAATTACAGAAGTGTTTGTTCTTCCTTTGTCAGTTCCATAGTGGAAATGGGAAAATATATCCATGGATTTCATGGTGGGACTACCAAATACTTCTTGAGGAAACAATAAAATTTGGGTTATTTTTTATCAACTAGCTAAATCTGTATATTTCCTTCCTATCTGAGATGCTATGTTTTTAGATCAAATTTTTCGACTGTTCCTCAAAGAGATAGTTAGGTTACATGGATTTACTATCTCCATTGTATCATATCGTGATCCTAGTTTCACTTATAATTTTTGTAAAGGCCTTCAGAATTTTTTTGGTACTAAATTAAATTTCAGTATATCTTTTCATCCTCAATTAGATGGACATTCAAAATGAAAAATTCATACCTTAGAATAAATTCTTTATTCTTGTTCAATAAATTATCAGGGATTTTGGGATAAATATATTTCTTTGGTTGAGTCTTATTATAATAACGATTTTTATTTTAGTATACATATGAAACCTTTTTAGGCATTATATGAAAATCGGTGTCAAACTCTAACATTTTGGGGATGAAGTAGGTAAAAGGAAGGTAATGGGACAAAAATTGGTAAAGTGGATGAGAAGGTGAAAATAATTTAGAAACATATGAACATAGAGCAGAGTAAACAGAAAATTTATGTAGATAACAGGAGGAAAGACCTTTCATTCGAGGTAGGTGATCATGTTTTTCTTAAAGTATCTCCATGTAAAAGTGGTATGTATTTTGGTAATAAGAGAAAGTTAAGACCATGGTGTAACATATCACCCCTTATCATTGTCTTGAGTTGAGGTGAAATAGCTACTTGGCCTTAAGAGACAACCCCAAGGTGCCAAAGGCTGGAAATAAATATTGAAGGGCTTCAATACATGTGGGGGATGATTTTCCCTTTAAGAATAAAACAACAACCCAAACATTATATAACCAAATAAATTTTATATTATGAATGAAACAATGAAATATAACTCAACCATTTCATTTATAACAAAACTAAACTAAAACAAAGTGTTGTAGTGGAAAACTACAATATCAAAGTACACAAAAAAAAGACAAAACTATCAAAACTCAAGAAAACCAAATAATATCTAAAGCTCCACATGCTCCATGATTCAACTCAACCAACATCCCAAGTATCAATAATTACTAATAAAGATGTGTGATACATTACCATTTCCCCTGTCCTAGTAAACAATATCTGCAAAATCACTAAAGTTCCAAAGAAGGGGTGAGTAATGAAACTCATTAAAATTTTCCCCAATGAATTCCCTATTCATGCCACAAGGATAAAATATGTTAGTAATATTTATATAAAAATATTTTATATTGAATAATTTCTAAAATAGTTTTTATAAAAATATAAACAAGTGCCAATGAAACTATTTTCTCAAAACAATATCAAGTTCCAAGAAAAGAAACCAAACAATGATCTAAAATTATTTTAGAAATTCTCCTTTGGCATAACCATTCCATTTCACTTATCCACACATCCAACCATGAAAAAAAACCTGGACCTCCCTATACTCATGAGTGGAGAGTAATCCTTTCACTAAGTCATTACTTAATGAACCAATTTTATGGGGGAGATCCCTGACCCTTATCCATCTCACTAATTATGGGGGATACTCCTTACCCTTATTCATCCTGAATGCACATGAACACACACAACCATTATTCTAGACCAATTCCAAAATAATCATTTCAATATTTTCAATAAAGTTATTCTTTTATTGAAAACCTTTAACCATTCCAATTCATTTCAATAAAACCATTCCTTTTATTGAGAACATTATGATTAATCCATTTACCACAATTCCATAAAATCCACATTTTAAAATAAATAACCAAATCAATTTCTACAAAAACACCCAATTTCCATGTTTCTACAAACCGTCACTCAAGAGGGTTTTCAAAATTCATTACACAAAAAATTTAAAAGTAGTTTCATACAAAAATATCAATTTGAAATCAAACCTTAATATTCTAAATAGATTAGTTGAGAGTGAAGCCACCTACCTCAGGTTTTATGATGAAAACGAAGAACGACATGAAAAACATCCATGAAACTGGGTTAAATCTCCACAAACCCACCTTAAATATCTCACCCTATCATTAACAAGACCAAATATCAACATATTTAGAATCAAATATATTTTATCTATCCATAGTGGACATAAATCTAAGAAAATGAGAGGGATCGAGAAGAGGATCTAAGAAAAAGCACCAAGAATGACCAAGAACGATCACTTACTGCAAGGATCCAGCTTCAAAACATAAAGGAAAGTCTTCGGACCACCTTTGGATTGATGGGAGAAGCTTCCTTAACCTTTGGGAAGAGAGAATATTGAGTTAGGGTAGTATAGAGGTAAAAATGAGGGAGTTAGAGGCCAAAAAGTGTGAGATCCACAATTTTAGGATCTCACTTTTAACCCGTGCATGGTTAGTCACATGGTTAGGTAAATTGTGTGCTAACCATGCACAAGATACTGCCTATAGGGTTGAACCACGCATGGTTGGCTCACATGGTTTCCAAACTATACGCCAATTGTGCCAAATCCCACTTTCCAACAAATAATGGTTTCTCTTGGGCTTCTGCATGGTTTGGACAAAACATGCACATCATGTGCACCTTCCCTTTGGACCATGATTCATTGTGCACAGTTTCCTGTAGGTGTTTCATAGTTTTTCCAAACCATTCACCAACTGTGAACCTATATAAAAAACCCTCAAAACACTCCAAAAGTTCTCCAAACTATCCTAAAATTCACCTGTATACTTTACATACCTAAAAAAGCATAAATAAAGGATTACTTACTTGAGACCACAGGTGCTACATTCTCCCCACCAATGGTATTTTTGTCCTCAGAAAGTAGAAAACCATTGTTTTTGTGAAAGATTTTTGTCCATTGATCTTTCATTTCCCTCTCTCATTCCTAATTCTCTTCTTGGATCTGACCATATTTCCACAAAACACGCACTAAACTGATGCTTTTTCCATGCAAGACTTTCTATTTCCTATCCAAAATTTTCACTACCCTATGCACCAATTAAGCATTCAGATATAGGTCAACATGATCCAATCGAATCACATGATTTGGATCAAGATGATACTTTTTCAACTAATACACATGGAACACATTATGCACCACACTGAACTGTAGTGTTAATGCCAACTGATAAGCCACCTCACTAACCCATTCCATTATATCAAAAGGGCCTAAGTATCTAAAAGATAACTTTCTATACTTCTTAAAACATCAATGTCCAAGTATTGGAGAGATCCTCAAGAACACATGATCACTCACAGAAAATGAAAAGGGTCGTTAATGATGATCTGCATAAGATTTCTGACAATTCTAATCCAATTCCATCCATTTTCTAATCAAATAAATCTTCTCTGTTGTTTCTTGAAAAGGTTTGTCCCAACTAGTGAAGTCTCTCATATTTCCACCCAATAAAGTGTAGAGCGATAAGGATACCCATACAATGCTTTAAAAAGAGCCATATGTATTGAGTCCTGATAGTTTTTGTTATATGAGAACTCAACTAATGGTATATGCTCTTCCCATGAGCCACTAAAATCCATTACACAATCCCACAACATGTCTTCCAAAGTTTGTATTGTCCTTTTGGGCTGGTCATCCATCTGAGGATGATATGTTGTACTCATTATCAACTGAGTCCCAAGGTTAATCTATAAGAATATCTAGAAACAAGAGGTAAACCTCATATCTTCATCTGATACGATCAAAAATGTTACTTCCTCTTTACCACTTCTCATGTATAGATTTTAGATAGATCCTCCACCATATGAGATTCATGAATAGGGATGAAATGATCTGAATTTTTGAGCTGATCCACTATCACCCATATGGAATCATATTTAGAAACCATTCTTTGTAGGTCTATTACAAAATCCATAGCTACCTACTCCCATTTCCACACTAGAATAGGTAAATATTGCAACATACTAGCCAGTCTATAATGTTTTGCCTTAACTTGTTGACAAGTTAAGCATCTTGAAACAAACTCAGTCACCATAATTTTCATGCCAACCCACCAAAACTATGTTTTAAATGGATTATAAATCTTTTATATTCATGGATGAATAGACCATATTGAATGGTGGTAAGCATGAAGGATTTTTTCCTAACAATCCATAGGTATAACCATCCAATTTTTGAATCACGGCACCAAACTCTCATCCAGCTTCCATCCCTCAATGGTCTCCCCACCATTGAGTTTTGAAATCATCACAACACATTCTAAATCAGATTTTTGTGCCTCTTTAACCATATTTATCAAATTAGGAACCACTAAAACTGGTAAGAAAACCATAACATCACCTCGATCTTCACCTTTCAAGTGCATGTTGGCTAGGACTAACTTCAACTACCACTCATTTGAAGCCTCTTTTTCCAACTGATCATATGACTTCCTTCTTAACGAATATGCCATCATATTTCCCTTACCTGGTATATACATCAAATTAAAATTGAACATTTATAGATACTCCATTCATCTTATTTATCTAAAATTCAAATCTCTTTGTGAGAAAATATGTTTCAAGCTCTTATGATCTATAAACACAATAAATTTATCACCAAAGAGGTAATGACGTTAAGTCTTCAAAGCATGGACTATGGAAGCTAACTCTAAATCGTGATTTGGGTATTTCTTCTCATGAACTCATAAATTCCTTGATTCATATTAAACCACATGATCTCCTTACATGAGAACACACCCCAGACCTGATCCAAAAGCATCACAATACACCACGTACCCTTGTCCTGATTCTAGTAAAATCAATATCAGTGCGGATGTAAGGCAAAGCATAAGTTCTTGAAAGGACTTCTGGCATTGATAATTCCATTTAAATGGAAAATTATTCTTTTTCAAAGATATCATAGGAAAATCTAGTTGTGAAACTTTATGCACAAAGTGTCAATAATAAGTATCCAAACCAATAAAACTATGTATCTTGAAGACGTTCTTCACTGTTTTCCAAGAGATCATATACTCGGTCTTTTTTGGATCCACAAAAACACATATTTTAGAAATTACATGGCTAAGAAAATGTATCTCTTATATCCAAAAACCACACTTTGATCATTTTTCATAAAAATGATGATCCCTCATGATTTCCAACATTGTTGTCAAGTTTTTCTCATGCTTAGACCTTGTACTTAAATACACCAATATGTCATCCAAAAACACCACCGAAAAATAATTAATATATCTATAAAATATTTGATTTGTGAATTACATAAATACCATGGGTGAATTCATAAGATCAAAAATCATTTCCACATATTCATAATGTCCATATCTACTTCTGAAATTTGTCTTTGAAATATCCTACTTCCAGACTCGCAATTAGTGATATCCTGATCGAAAGTCAATTTTGGAGAACCAATGAGCTCACCTCAATTAATTGAAAATATCATCAATGTGTGGAATTGTATATCTATTCTTTATCATAACTTGGTTAATCTCAGGATAATCCACATATAGCCTTAGAGTTTCATCTACCTTTTTGACAAACAAGACTGGTGTTTCCTATGGAGACGTGCTAGGCCAAATGAAACCTTTGCTTTCCAGCTCTTCCAACTACACTTTCATCTCCCTAAACTCATTTAGTGACATCTTATAAGATGGAATGGAAATAGTACTAGTCCCCAGAAGGATATCAATCACAAACTCCACTTCCCTTATAGGTGGTAACCCTGATAATTTATCAGGAAAAACATATAGAAACTAATCGACCACTACTGGAAAACCGTTACCCTCGATTTCATCCATTGATATCAAGGAAAATTATACCAACTAGTATGAATTGTTCCAACCATTGGTGCCAACAAGCCTATTGCACTCACCTATACACTTTGGTCCCCTCGAAAGAGATGATCGGTTCCATGTTCAATTGTAAAATTGACCTTTCTAGTATAATAGTCAATGTAATCCTTGAACATTGTCAACCGATACATACCTAGGATTATATCAAAAACATCTATCTCAAGCACAGAGAAATTCCATTTCATCTCAGCTCTATAAATGGTTATAGAACATATTCTACACACAAAGGCTTGATATTCTCTTTGACCAAGAGGAGTTCGAATTTTTATCACATAAGGCATCATCTCAACTTTTAAACTCAGTGAATCAACAATATGGGAAGAAATAAAGGAATGGTATGTGCCTATATCAAAAAAAACTTTTATAATGTTATAATTCAGAAGAATTTTACCTCACACCGTAGATGGTCCAGGCTGATCATCCACAATAACCTAATCTGCTCCATATAATTGCTTCATCGCAACACTTTTCTCCTTGTTTCCTTATTGAGATTTCACTACCTAAGGAGTAATGGTATTCCTAGAATCACCATGTATTTATCTATTATACTGACAATATTGATTCTTTCTCCCCCCATCAAATCATACAATGCCTATGATACCTAAGAAGTGTCCCGAGCACCTAACCTTGGAGCATTGCGACAATAGTGCTAAAGATGCCCCATATGATTGTAGTCATGGAATGATCTAGGTGGTGTTGTATGTTGTCTTTTCATGTGGTTGAATGAACCACATTGAAAAAATATAGGTTGGATCTTCGGTTTTGGAGGAAGATTCACTAATCCAGTCATTTGATTTTGATTCATGCTCCTGTCTTGGAAATAGGTGTCCCTCTTCCACTTTCCCCCAGCATTAGAGTTCCTGCCATTTCCTATGGTTGTCAACATGCTTCCTCCTCCCATATCTCCTGAGATATCCCTTTCATCCACCATAAATCTATTGACCATCTATGAATAGTCTATAATACAGAGCACAAAAATCTTCGAGTGAATCTCTTATCTCATCCCCGGCTCAAATATGTGTGCCTTCAAGGATGCACTAGTGGAAAATTTTGGTGAAAAGTGCACTAAATTCATGAATTTATCCACATACTCCATTATAGAAAGATTTTACTTCTTTAGGCTGAAGAAATCTACCATTATTTGAATTTTGAACATGTGAGGATAGAATTGTTTGTTGAACTATTCCTAAAAATCCTCCCAACCAAGGCCTTGATCCACTTTATCCAACAGAGATAGATCCCACTAATTTCGTGTAAGATCCTCTAGTATATATGTCGTCATATTTAATTTCAACTCTGTTGGTGTTCTGATGAAATTGAATATATGATTCATCCTTTTTAGCCACACCTCTTCTTTCTCTGGTTCAGAATCACCTAGAAAGATTGGTGTATTCTACTTCTGAAATTGGATGGAATGATCCACTTGTCTTGGATCATCCCTCCTATTTCCACTATCCACAGCTTTAAAATCTTGAACTATACTCTGAACCAGCTATTGCTTCACCTGTGGCTCAGGTGCAACCACATTCTCAGCAGTTTCTTCTAGTTGGTTTCTACAATGCCTACCAGGTTCCATTTTCAAGAAACACAAAAAACTCCATAAGTCTCACTCTCAATTAACTAAATTATTGGCATTTAAAATTATACCATATCATGTTATCACAATAGTGCTTTCAAAAATAATCCTTTTACAAATTCAACCATTGTTGAAAAATATTAATTTTCTTTTTTAAAATCAAACCATTTTCAAAATACTATCATCGTGCTCTTTTCCAAAATCTTTCATTTTAAAACAGTTTCAAAATTTTTCAAAAATCAATATATTTCACCAAGACATAAATCATTACTCAAAATGAAATATTCAATACTAGTGGGAATTAATTCTTCTAATGAAAATCTTTCTCATCTCATTGGATAAACCCATGACAATGAGATCCCAATTCCTACAAGTGTCTCTAAAACAATTATGTATCCAACTCCTTGGTAACTTGAAGTTCAGCATTAAAAGGTTAGCTATGTTTTTTTATTCTCTACATTTCAAGTCCTGACAATCCTACTCCTTTTTATGATCCCAATGAAAGTAATATACCAGAATTAATTCAACTCCAAGACCAACAACCAATACCTAGTCAAATACCACTTGTTCTAGAAAAATGGAAGGACCAAGCTGATACCACTTGTCTCAAACAAAATTTTTGACCGAACAAAACCGATACCACTTGTAACATCCTACCCCTTCTTATTGGCTTGAGTTGAGGATGATTTTCTATTTGACCTTATGTGACATCCCCAAGGTGCCAAAGGTTGGAAATAAATTCCAAAGGGCTTTAATTCATGCGGGGATAATTTTTCCTTTAAGAATAAAACAACAACCCAAACATTATATAACCAAATAAATTCTATATGATGCATGAAACAATGAAATAAAACTTGACCATTTCATTTATAACAAAACCAAACTAAAACCAAGTTTCGTAGCAGAAGACTACAATATAAAAGTACACAGCGGAAGGAAAAACTAGCATAACTCAAGATAGCCAAATAATCTCTAAAGCTCTACATGATCCATGATCCAACTCCACCAACAACTCAAGTATCAAAAATTATTATTAAATATGTGTGATACTTTACCTTTTTTTGTTTCCCAGTAAACAACATCTACAGAAGCACCAAAGTGCCAAAGCAGGGGTGATTATTGAAACTTAGTAGATTTTACACAATGACTTACCTACTTATTCCACTATGATAAAACATGTCATCAATATTTATGTAAAAACAGTTTAATATTAAACAATTTTTAAAATAGTTTATATAAAAATATAAACAAGTGACAATGAAACCATTTTCTCAAAACAACATCAAGTTACAAGTAAAGAAAACAAATAATTCTCTAAAATAATTTTACAAATTCTATTTTGGCATAACCATTCCATTTCACTTATCCAAACATCCAACCATGGATCAAAAACTGGACCTCCCTATACTCGTGAGTGGTGAGTCATAATTTTACTAAACCATCACTTAATGAAACAATTTTATGGGGGGGATCCCTAACCCTTATCCATACCACTAATTATGGGGGAGACTCCTTAACCTTATCTTCCCCAAATGCACATGAACACACATAACCATTATGCCAAACCAATACAAAAATAATTATTTCAATCATTTCAATAAAACTGTTATTTTATTAAAAACCTTCAACCATTCCAATTCATTTCAGTAAAACCATCCCTTTTATTGAGAACATTTTGATTAATCCATTTAACACAATTCTATAATATCCACATTTTAAAATCAACATTTTAAAATCAAGAATCAAAGCACTTTGTACCAAAACACTCAATTTTCATGTTTCCACAAACCATCACTCAAGAGGGTTTTCAACAATCATTTCACAGAAATTTCATAATAAATTTCACATAAAAAGATCAATTTGAAATCAAGACTTCAAGTTCTAAATAGAGGATTCAAGAGTGAATCCACCTACCTTGGGTTTTATGATGAAAACGAAGAATGGCACAAAAAAACATCCACAAAACCCGGTTAAATCTCCACAAACCTACCTTAGATATCCTACCCTATCATTAACAAGACAAAATATCAGCATATTTGGCATAAAATATCTTATATATATCCACAATAGACATAGATCTAAGAAAATTAGAGGGATAGAGAAGAGGATCTAAGAAAAAGCACCAAGAACGACCAAGAACGGTCACTTATCATGATGATCCGGCTTTAAAACACCAAGAGAAGCCTTAGAATCACCTCCAGATCAATGGGATAAGATTCCTTGACCTTTGTTAAGAGAGAATATTGAGTTAGGTCCACATGAGAGGAAAAAAGAGAGATTTAGAGGCCAAAACCTATGAGATCCACAATTTTAGGATCTCACTTTTAACCCATGCACGTTTAATCACACAGTTAGAAAAATTATGTGCTAACCATGTACAAGATACTGCCTCTATGGTTGAATATTACATGGTTGGATCACACGGTTTCAAAACCATGTGCCAACCATGCCAAATCCCACTATCCAACAAAGCATGGTTTCTCCTAGGCTTTCACACAGTTTGGACAAACTATGCGCAGCCCGTGCACCTTCCCTTTGGCCCCCGATTCATTGTGCACATTTTCCTGTAGGTGTTGCATGGTTTTCCCAAATCGTACACCAACCATGAACCTATAGAAAAGACTCAAAAACACTCCAAAAGTTCTCCAAAATCTCCCAAACTTCCTCCATACACTTTACATACTTAAAAATCATAAAGAAAGGGTCGCTTACTTGAAAACGGGGGTGCTACACATGGTTCATTGGACCATATGAAATCTTAGATAAAGTTAGATCAGCTGCCTACCAAGTGGTCTTTCCTCCAAGTTTATCCCAGGTAAAAAATGTTTTTCATGTTTTGATGTTAATAAAGTATGTACCAGATTCATCTCATGTTTTGAGCCTTGAGGTTGTACAGTTTAAAGATAACCTTTCTTATAAAGAGAATCCAATTCAGATTCTTGACCATAGAGAGTAGGTATTGTAGAATAAGGTAATTCACCAGGTTAAGTTTCTGTAGAGTAACTATATGGTTGAAGAGACAACATGGGAATTTAAAAATGCTTTGAGGGAAACGTATCCTCACATATTTAATAAGTGAAAAAAAATTACGAAGATACAATTTTCAAAAGGAGGGGAATGCAACAACCCAGGTACTGATATAATAAATTATTTTCATATTTATTAGTATTATTTAATTAAATAGTTTAATTCATTATAAATATGTTAAATAATTCTTAAGATTAAAAATAAATTAGTTTTATTAAAATAATTTTGTATATTTTTATATTTAAAAGACTAATTTTAAAATTATGGAATTTTAATTTAACAAAACTAATTTAATTTTGGATTTCAGTATGTCAAAATTATTGTTGTTCAGAGAGGATACTCAAGAGGGGTGTGAATTGAGTTCCTATTAAAATTTTTGTTTAAAATATTTATATTAAAAATCCCAAATTTAATAAACAAGTTAAACTGTAGTGAATTTATAAAGATTGTAAGTGTTCAATTAGTTTCTCAAATATTGGTTATTTCTCAGTTAACTTAATCTAAAGATTAAGTTAGCTTTTGAAACTAAATTACTGGCTAGAAATAATTACAAATACTTGCTAGTTCAACTATCAGAGTTACTTTAACACAGATTTGAATTTCAAAGTAATTAACAGTGGAATATTGAAAATAGTTTAAACTAAAATAAGAAGAAAAACAGTTTTAACCAAGAGGTTCAGTCTCAAGCTGAGGCTTAGTCCTCACAAATAGTTTATATAAAACTTTTATCCACACCCTGGATCGGGGTAAACAATAGTACTGAGACTGTCCAGGTATTAAGACCTCTACCATAGTTCTATGTGACAAAAATTATAACAATAGCACACAGGCTATCCAGGTCACACTTGACCACTACCACAATTCACAATGGGATACTAGAAGGTTTAGAAAGTTTGAGTGAGGATTTTAGATACCCTCCAGTTATGCTTAGGAGACATTGTGTGTTTAAGATAAATAAAAGCACACACACTACTTGAAATGTAAATAAACAAATCATGGTAGAGCTAATAAGATTGAGATGAGTTTGAAAAGATCTAAGTGATGGCAATGCAGCTCTGGACTCCTTTTGGATTGAGCAGATGTTTTTTTGAGTCCTTCTCTAGAATTTGTTTGGAAAACAGAGTATCGTGGTTCTGTTTCTTGACTTCCAGGTATGAGTGTTTTTCTTGAGATTGCAGTAGTCTTTGTAGCACAGCAATGTCCTTCAACTTCCAGTGAAGTTCTTCTTTGAAGCTCTCATGTATCTATTACTTTTTATCTAACATACTTCTCTTTGTGCATCCTCTATGTCTCTATTTTATGTGCAGCTTTGATCTTCCTTTTATAGCTCATGCGGTAGTTCGACATAAGGCATGATTACTTATGTGGGTATGAGGTATGATTCCCTGACATCCAACAAACATCATTAATTAATTTCCGACATAAGGAGTTATTACTTTTTCAGGTACGAGGTACGATTTCCTGACATCTAATAAACATCATTAATTAATGTCAGTTGCATTAAAAGCACCAAATATGACCGTTGTTAATAAATAAATAGAGATAGAGTTTAGAGAAATAGTGATTGGTTTCCATTGGTAGCTCTTTGTATCGGTGAACTTGTAGTGGTGGACTTGTAATAGTAGGTATTGCATCGGTAGTTGTTACTCTTTGTAATGGTAGCTTGCTTGTATAGTGGTAGCTCCTTCTATCGATAGCTGTTTGTGTGGCAGTAGTTCCTTGTATCGGTAGCTCCATCTGTCGGTAGCTCTTTGTAACGGTAACTCTTGTCGCAGTAGCTCATGTATCAGTAGCTCCTTCTATCGGTAACTATTTGTCTGTGTAGTGGTAGACTATGTATCAGTAGCTCTGTGTATACCAGTGACTCTAAAACTCGAATGCTTATAAAGTATATGTTCTATATATTTCATTTCCAGATTGAGTAAGTATCAATATTAATCATTGTTAAACATTTATAATCATAAGTAAACATTGAATAACATATTCTAATGATATGATATGATCATTTTGATATTCATATTAACTCATTAGCATGATGTCATAAAGTATAATTAATATATAGATAGACATTATTTGGGATTATCAAAGCATATCGAAACATAATTGAGATTATCAAAATAGGTGAGTCCAATAATCTCTCCCTTTTTGATAATCATAAATTATGGCATTATAATCCAGAATAATCATTAATGTAAAATATATTTGTTCTCACTTCTCAGTGTGTTCAATGATATTTTCAAATGATGTCAAAATAGCATTCCTTGTAACCATAAATGAAATATTTTAGATGAAATAGAGAATATGGAATAAAAGATAAATGTATCAGAGGTAGAATTATATATAAAAAAACATTATATATATGAGACTCACATTATATATCTGACACTCATTTTCCCTATCCTTAGCCAGATAATTCTCCCCTACACTTCTCCAAATCATTATTTCTCCCCCTTTGTGATTAGCAAAAAGGAGTAAACAAAAATGGAGCAGAGATACAACATAAAGTAAAGTAGAATGAGATCATATAAGTATTACTTCATGCAATGATACATAGAAATAAAAAAATGATACAAAAAGAATACAAGTGATCCCTATCAAATTTCCTAGCCACTAATCAATCCACCTTCTCAATAGGTAATTTGGAGTTGCCTTTGGGATCAGAAGAGGATTCAGGCTTGGTGGACATAAGTGAAGGCTTGGGAACACCAGTGATGATCAAAGGTGGTTGAGCTACTGAAACACTGTCGGGCCTGTAATGGGTACTCTTTTGTGTGATCATAGGAGTAAGACTTCGAATAGCTTGAGCTGGAGTCAACTGAGGTGTGGAAGCAGACTGACTAGAGGCAGGCAGGGTTGGAGGTACAATAATAGGTGTATTGTCTACATGCAGAAAGGGAAGTAACAGGTTCCTAAAATCCATGATGATTCCTCCTCCTCTCTCCATAGCATAGATAAAATCATCCTTGTTCTCCATAAACTTGTCTAAGGAAGGATTCAACTCCCTGAGCTTACTAACTTTTTCTTAAAAGTCTTTAGTAACTGGGGGAAGTTTCTAATTATCTAACAACAGCTTGAAATGATTGGTTAGATGATTCTTGGTGTACACTCTCTGAAAATAATAATCAATTTTGTCTTTGATTTCCTTCTGGGCTGCATTAGAATCTCTCATATAGTCCTGAATGATCTTTCTGATATCCCTTGTGGTAGATATCACCTGAGAGTCATATGAGCTACTGGCACTAACTTGACCAAGGTCTTCTTTTAGAAAAGATCTAAAATGTTTAACATCAACTAAAACTTTAGAGGTACCAAGAGTTTTTACAGTGAAATATACTGTTTCTTTGAAGGATTGTGTCAAATTACTTATCGGTTTCTTCACAACTAAATCTTGAGTAATGACATGCTCTTTTATGGTCTGTTTAAAGCTCTCAAAAACATCCACAAACTATTTTACTACACCTAGAATGTAGTTGATGTCAGTACCAACTTGATATTGGGCACTAAAAAAGGTATAAAATGAAGCAACAGATTGCTTCAAAGAATCAACAGCCTCTGTCAAACTCCCAATATGATTTTGACACTCTTTTAGTTTATCCATCACTTCTGTCATAGCACTTAAAAAAACACTTCTCAGAGAAGATACCAAAGAAGTTTCCATATTACTTAGCTCTTCAACAAAACAGGTTTTCAAATCAGATTTCAGTGCCTCAAAATCTTCTTTTCTCACAATGTCTTCAGGTAGAGCTAGAGGAGATACTGGTTAAGCAGTAACTTCCTCTGAGAAAATATCATAAGACACAGTATTCATTCTAATGGGTGTCTCATCATTAGAATCAGGATAGTCTAGTCCCAATACAACAAATCATGGATCCACAGACCAATCTTTCACTTCATAGGTCACAGAAACTGATCCTATCCTTACAAGTTGCTCCCCCTCAATCTGAGCTTCTTCCTCTTCAACACCAGCTGCAGCCATCTCCTCCTCATAGGATTCATCTACAACCATATTTATATCCAAGCCAGGTGGCACAGGCTGGGTTATGTTAGCAATAGGTACTGGTCTTTCCACTTCAACAACCTCCTCAACAGGCAGAATAGAGCTCTCAATCAGAGGACTGAGACTCAAATAGGTACTTCCATTTTCAGATACTTCTTCCTCTTAATTATCAATAATACTAGAATCTGGAGCAGTCTTCTTATGATCTGATCTAGGTAGGTCTTCTTCATTTATAGAGATTTATTCAACATTTTCTTCTTGAACTGCTTCCTTCACAGGTGGACTTTCTTTTCCATATGATATCTTTTCAGCAGCTGGGCTTGGAGGAAAATCAGGATCCCCTCCATCTTCTATAGAGGTATCCTCCTCATCATCAACATCACTGTATTGAGGTTCTTACTCATCATGTCCTAGACCCGGATCTCTCCTATCTCTTGGCCAATTGGGATGCTCAACAGGGTTAAATTTATCATAAACTTTCTCATCATCATTTACCCATTCTCTTTTCCATGGGTTCCATCCAATCTTTATGTACTTACAAACTGTTTTTGTAACATAAAATTTTTCTCTTACAACCACTATCTCATCCTAAAACTCAGCTACTCCTTTTACCTTGATCATCAAAGAAATCAGCTTTGCAAAGAATAGAGCATTTGTTTTTTATTTTGGCCTGGTCATATCTTTGATTTGAATCATCATAAGCCTACATAAATTTACCTTAACATTATTCCTTAGCAAATATAACAATAATATATCTTGGAATCTGAGGTTTTAAAAATCATCTCTTCTTGGACTTAACACGTGCTGGATAAATTTGAACAGCAACCGGTTTTCTCTATCCATTTCTGTAGAAACTAATTTTCTTAGTGTGCTATCTCCAGTGAGCTCTTTCAAAGAAGTTTCATACTCAAAAATATCACTAGTGGGACATACTGACTTTGAGACATATCCAAACTCACCCTCGTGTGGAACTTTTAATCACTCATCCCATTCAATGGAAGAAAATTATATTATCTTGTCATTCACTACAAATACCATTCTGTTCTCACCTTCATATTTCTCAAAACGAACAAACTTATAGAATTCCTTTACCAATTTCAGATAATAGGGACCATTGTTATTCTCAAAACATTCGAGCCATCCTTGTTCCTCCAATATCTTTAGAATCAAAGATTTTCTAGGTAGGATCCATTCTGCACAGAGTTCTTTCTCAATTACGATGTTTCTATTCAGTAAGTGCGGGTTCAATACACTCTTCTCACGACTTATTCCACTACCACTGCCTTTAGATCCTTCTTTTTGCCTCTTTCCACTAGGCACATTACCTTCATCTCTGAATACCAGCCTTTTTACTCTTGTTGTTTCCAAATCGAAGAACTTAGGGTTCGCAATAAATACGGGAGTTTGAGAAGTAAGGTTTGAAGTGTAGAGAGTTCGTGGTGGATTGAAACGTGAATTAGACTTAATTTTTATCATTTAGAAATCAATATGTAAAAAAAAGAAATACATTAAAAATAATAAAGGTTTCCATTAAAAACAAGAAATCCAGACAGCGCAAAACATATTGGTGATAGCTACCAGTGAGAATCCTAATGGCAAGGTCTCTCTAACGGTGAGGTTTCTCTAACGGTAAGGTTTATCTAATGGTGAGGTTTATCTAACAGTGAGGTTTATCTAACGGTGAGGTTTATCTAACGGTGAGGTTTATCTAAGGGTGAGGTTTATCTAATGGTGAGGTTTATCTAATAGTGAGGTTTATCTATCGGTGAGGTTTATCTAACGGTGAGGTTTCTGCACAGTTTATCATTCCTAACTCATGTCTAATGTAACTTAACCTTTCTGAACTTAAAGGCTTGGTGAAAATGTTAGCTAATTGATGTTCAGTGCCTATAAATTCAAGATTAATATCACCCTTTTGATAATGATCCCTCAAAAAGTGATGTCTTACATCAATTTGTTTAGTCCTAGAGTGAGATATAGGATTCTTAGAGATATTGATCGCACTAGTGTTATCATAGTTTATAGATACATGCCTAAATTGATATCCATAGTCCAATAAAGTATGTTTCATCCATAGAATTTGTGAACAACAACTACTAGCAGCTATGTACTCTGCTTTAGCAGTAGACAATGCAACAGAATTCTCCTTCTTACTACACCAAGATACTAAGGACTTACCTAGAAAGTGACATGTTCCAGAAGTGTTCTTCCTATTTAACTTGCAACCAGAAAAGTCAACATCTGAATAACTTATTAAATCAAAATATTGTACTTTGGGATAAAATAATCTGAAATTAGTAGTATGTTTAAGATATTTGAAAATCCTTTTAACAGCAAGCAAGTGTGACTCTTTTGGATTAGCTTGAAATCTTTCACACATACACACACTAAACATAATATCTGGTCAACTAGCAGTAAGATAAAGTAAACTCCCAATCACACCTCTATAAATGGTTTGATCCACTGGTTTCTCAGTTTCATCTACATCCAATTTACAAGTGGTACTCATAGGTGTATCACTTTTCTTATTATTATTCAATCCAAAATGTTTTAAAATAACCTTTGTATATTTTCTTTGATTTAAAATAATACCATTTTCATTTTGAAAAACTTGAAATCCAAGAAAATATTTGAGTTCTCCCATTAAACTCATTTCAAATTCACTTTGCATACTCTTTGAAAAATCAATACACAAAGCATTTTTAGAAGATCCGAAAATAATATCATCAACATAGATTTTTACTATCAAAACATATTTGGAAATACTTTTGATAAAAAGAGTTGGATCAGCAATTCTTTTAATAAAACCTTTTAAAATGAGAAAATTACTAAGTCTATCATACCAAGCTCATAGATCTTGTTTTAAACCATATAAAGCTTTAAAAATCTTAAAAACTTGATTTAAAAAATGAGGGTTAGTAAATATAGGTGGTTGTTCAAAAAAAACATCTTCAATTATAAAACCATTTAGAAAATCACTTTTAACATCCATTTGATATAACTTGAAATTCAGATGAGCAGCATAAGCAAGTAAAATTATAATAGCTTCTAACCTAGCTACAGGTGCAAAGGTTTCCTCATAGTATATTCTTTCTTCTTGATTATATCCTTGTGCAACTAATCTAGATTTGTTTCTAACTATATTTCCAGACTCATCAACTTTATTTCTAAAAGCCCATTTAGTGCCTAAGGTCAAGGTGTCCTTAGGTCTTTCAACTAATTCCTAGACTTTTTTTCTTTCAAATTTATTTAATTATTCTTGCATAACCATTACCCAAAATTCATCATTGATAGCATCATTGATATTTTTAGGTTCTGATTGTGAAAGAAAGGCTTGATGTTCAACCTTATTTTTTTGAGAAGTTCTAGTTTGTGTTCCTCTATCTAAATCTCCTACAACAAAATCTAAAGGATGGTTATTTAGAATCCTAGTTGGTCTGGTCAAGATAGGACTAGAGAGTTCAGGTTCTTCTGTATGTTCAGTTCTAACATAAATAGGTTCTAGAAAATTTCCAGAATTACTTGTTTTTACAGCAGGTTCACAGTTTCTATCATTAAGGTCTAGAATTGACAGGTCTTCTTCAATATTTTTAGGTGAAGACTTAGGTTCATGCGGATTGGTTTCATCAAATTTGACATGTACTGATTCTTCCACACATTTGGTTCTTTTGTTAAAGACTCTATAGGATTTAATGGTTATAGAGTAACCTAGGAAGATTCCTTCATCGCTTTTGGATGCAAACTTATCAAGATTATCTTTAGCATTGAGAATAAAGACTTTGCAACCAAAAACTCTAAAGTAACTAACTTTAGGATTCCTATTATTCCACCGCTCATAAGGGGTATTTTTAATAACAGGTCTAATCAAGACTCTATTTATAATATAAAAAGCTATATTTATAGCTTTTGCTCAGAAGTAAATAGGTAAGTCATACTCATTGAGCATAGTTCTTGCAATTTCTTGAATGGTTCTATTCCTTCTTTATACTACACCATTCTGTTGAGGTGTCCTAGGGGTAGAGAAATTGTGACTGTAGCCATTTTGTGAGCAATAGGTTTCAAAGTCATGATTTTCAAACTCATGACCATGGTCACTTCTCAGGGTCTTAATCTTAAGTCCACTAAGGTTCTCTACAGACATGTAGTATTTAATGAAATAGGAACAAGCTTCACTTTTATGAGCAAGAAAGTATACCCAAGTGTATCTAGAAAAGTCATCTACTAGAACATAGACATAATGCTTCCCATTTAAGCTAGAAATTATAGATGGTCCAAACAAATCCATGTGAATCAACTCGATAGGTTGAGAAGTTGAAACTTATTTCTTTAATTTGAATGAAACTTTATGTTGCTTTCCCTTTTAACAGGGATTACAAACTTTATCTGTTGGAAATTTTAGTTTGGGTAGGTCTCTAACTAAACCTTTCCTAGTCAGTTTCCTAAGTGAATGAACATTTCGGTGTCCTAATCTTCTGTTCCATAACCAATATTCTTTATGAAAAGAATTTAAACAAGTAACATTTTGTTTAGCTAAAGAATTCAGATCTACAGCATATACATTTTCATTTCTTAAAGTAGTAAATACCAAAATATTTTTAGAATCAAATATATTGAAAGCATCATTTTCAAATTTAACATTGAATAAATCATAACACAACTGAGAAATGATTAATAGGTTGTATTTTAATCCATCAACAAATAATACTTTAGAAATTAAAATTGAATCATTATTACCAATCTGGCCTAAGCCGATGATTTTTCCTTTGTAATTATCACCAAATGTGACATGTCCTCTATCAACTTTTATTAAGCTCTTAAAGCATCAGTAGTCTCCTATCATATTCCATGAACATCCACTATCCAAGTACCATATCTTCCTATAGGATATTTTCAAGCAAGCTTCCTACAAAACAGATTTAGACAGAAGATAATTTTGGTACCCAGATTTTCTTGGGTCTAGACAGGTTATCAAGTAAAACTTTAGGCACCCATATTTGTCTAACATGTTTTCTATAGTTAACATATTCAAAAGATTTTGATAAATAAACTTTGCTTGGTCTATAATAATTTGAATAGCTAGATGAAGCATAAGAATTGCCAGAGCTTGTACTAGCAGCATACTGTCCAGATTTTGGAATGAATTTATTCTTAACAAACTGTCTCTATCGAGGTTGGTATCCTAAACCAGTAGTATACTTTGGTGAAACTTGTTTTCCAAGAATTTTAGTTAGAGTATTCTTTCCATTTGTGAACTTCTCTAAGTATTTTCTAAGTTGCTCATTTGACAATTTAAGTTCAGTATTCTCCTTTAACAGTTGAGAATTATTTTCCTTTTCTATACTAAGATCAGATTTAATAGTACTAGCCAAGGCATACTATTTCTTTAATGATTTGTACTTATCTTTCAACTCATTACAAGTATCTTATAACATGTTACAATATTCAAATAATTCTGCTTTAGATATATTATCATCATTATTTGAATCACTTTCATTCCCAAAATAATAATCATTGTGAATAGGGGAATTAAGTGTTACCTTAGATGTTTCAATCATGAAACACATGTTGGCATGATTCTTTTCTTCAGAATCAAAAGCCTCAGACTCACTTGTGCTGTCTTCCGAAGCACTCCATGTTGCCTTCATAGCTTTCTTATATTTTTTGTCCTTGTAATCATATTTCTTCTTAAAATTCAATTTTGGACAGTCATCCTTAACATGTCCTTTCATTTTACATTTATAATAGACTATCTCATCATCTTTATCAGCTTTCTTCCAATATTTATTCTAATTACCTCATTGGTCATACTTACCCTAATAATTTGATTTTCTGAAAAATTTCTTCTTCCTATAGAATTTCTTGAATCTCCTGGCTATATGAGCCATCTCTTCATCACTATCTGAATCTGAACCTTCACTTGTTGAGCTTTTGACGGGTATGTGAAATTTCTCCTTGTCCTTGGCCTTTGAGGCAGTAGACTTAAATTCCACTGACTTTTTCTTAGGTTCATCATCTTCCTATTTGTTTACCTTCATCTCTTCTTCATACATCATCAACTTACCAATCAGCTCTTTAATAGATATTTAACTTATATCACACAATTCTCTTATTGAAACCGATGTGCCTCTCCATCTTTCTGGCAGACATCTGAGTATTCTCATGATTTTCTCCTTTGTTGGAACAACTTTTCCCAGCGAGCTCATGGTGTTAACAATTTCATTGAACCTGAGATACATGTCAGAAATAGGTTCATCAGGCCTCATTTTAAAATTATCATATTTCATAGTGTAAGTTTTTAATCTCATCTTATTCACATTGGTTGTTCCTTCATGAGAAACAACCAAAGTATCCCAGATTTCATGTGCTATTTTACAACCAGAAATTCTGTTAAACTCTTCATCTCCTAGAGAGCAGTAAAGAGTATTCAGTACTTTATAATTATTGTTGTAGTCAGATTTTGTAGAATCATACCAAGTAGTTCTATCAGTCTTTGGAATCTCATACTCAGACTCTATAGTAGTCCAAATGTCAAATCCCATACTTTATAAATGGATTTTCATTTTGATTTTCCATTTGGAATAATTAACACCATTAAATAAAGGTGGAATATTGGTAGCTGCACCTTATAATTTGTTATCCATAATAACTAAGTTTTAAAAAGAAATATAAAGATATAAAAATTTAGAATTAACAAAAAATTTGAGATCTTTAAGATACAACTAAAATCACAGTTGAAAAATTTTCACAAACAGAGTTTTTTGGAAAACTTTTATCTACTACCTCTGATACCAAAAGTTGTTCAGAGAGGATACTCAAGAGGGGGGTGAATTGAGTTCCTATTAAAATTTCTGTTTAAAATATTTATATTAAAAACCCCAAATTTAATAAACAAGTTAAACTATAGTGAATTTATAAAGATTGTAAGTGTTCAATTATTTTCTCAAAGATTGATTATTTCTCAGTTAACTTAATCTAAATATTAAGTTAGATTTTGAAACTAACTTACTAGATAGAAATAATTACAAACACTTTCTAGTTCAACTAGCAGAGTTACTTTAATAAAAATTTGAATTTCAAAGTAATTAGCAGCGGAATATTGAAAATAGTCTAAACTAAAATAAGAAGCACAGCAGTTTTAACCATGAGGTTCAGTCTCAAGATGAGACTTAGTCCTCTCAAACAGTTTATATAAAACTTTGATCCACACCCTGGATCGGGGTAAACAACAATACTGAGACTGTCCAGGTACTAAGACCTCTACCACAGTTCTACGTGAGAAAAATTATAACAATAGCACACAGGCTATCCAGGTCACACTTGACCTCTACCACAATTCACAGTGGGATACTAGAAGTTTTAGAAAGTTTGAGTGAGGGTTTTAGATATCCTCTAGTTATGATTAGGAGATAGTGTGTGTTTAAGATAAACAGAAGCACGCACACTGCTCTAAATGTAAATAAACAAATCACAGTAGAGCTAATAAGATTGAGATGAGTTTAGAAAGCTCTAAGTGATGGCAATGCAGCTCTGGACTCCTTTTGGATTGAGAAAATGTTGTTTTGAGTCCTCTGAAATTTTTTTGGAAAATAGAGTATCGTGGTTTTGTTTATTGAATTCTAGGTATGATTGTTTTTCTTGAGATTGTAGTAGTCTTTGTAGCACATCAATGTCCTTTAACTTCCAGTGAAGTTCTTCTTTGAAGCTCTCGTGTGTCTATTCATTTTTCTCCAACATACTTCTATTTGTGAATCCTCTATGTCTCTATTTTATGCGCATCTTTGATCTTCCTTTTATAGTTCATGCGGTGGTTCGACATAAGGCATGATTACTTTTGCAGGTATGAGGTACGGTTCCCTGACATCCAACAAACATCATTAATTAATTTCCAACATAAGGCATGATTGCTTATGCAGGTACAAGGTACAGTTTCCTAACATCCAATAAACATAATTAATAAATGTCAGTTGTAATAAAAGCACCAAATATGACCGTTTCTAATAAATAAATAGAGATAGAGTTTAGAGAAACAGTGACTGGTTTCCATTGGTAGCTCTTTGTATCAATGAACTTGTAGCGGTGGACTTGTAACGGTAGGTCTTGCATCGGTAGCTATTACTATTTGTAATGGTATCTTTCTTGTATAGTGGTAACTCCTTCTATCGGTAGTTGTTTGTGTAGCGGTAGTTCCTTGTATCGGTAGCTCCATCTGTCAGTAGCTCTTTGTAATGGTAACTCTTGTCACAGTAGCTCATGTATCAGTAGCTCCTTCTATCAGAAATTGTCTGTCTGTGTAGCGGTAGACTATGTATTGGTAGCTCTGTGTATACCAATGACCCTAAAACTCGAATTCTTATAAAGTATTTTTTCTATATATTTCATTTCTAGATTGAGTTAGTATCAAGATTAATCATCTTTAAACATTTATAATCATAAATAAACATTGAATAACATATTCCAATGATATGATATGATCATTTTGATATTCATATTAACTCATTAACATGATGTCATAAAGTATAATTAATATATAGATAGACATTATTTGGGATTATCACATCATATTGAAACATAATTGAGATTATCAAAACAGGTGATTCCAACAATTATCTTAGGATGAATTTTTGAGATTTTTCAGAAAATATTGATTTTTCAATGAATATTGAAAAATACCGATTTTTATTGAAAATTTTATTTTGTTTTCAAGTATTTAAAAATTCAAATTATATTGGTTTTAAAAACTTAATTTGTTAATTTTGATTTAAAATAATCTAATTTTGGTTTTTGAAATGGATTTTACACTTGAATTTAGTATAAAAGCATTTTATATTTAAAAGGGGCATTTTTCCAAAAAAAACTCTTTTTCTTTGCATTTTGATGATTTAATTTTGAATTAAATATTGAAACTTCTGTATTTTAAATTTTGAAAAATGGATTCCATATTTGTAATCAGGATTTCAAAATTTATTAAATAGGTCACTTTTATTTTTATACAATATGAATAGTACACATAGTATTTTTTATTACCATGAAAAAAGGTAAAATATGTAATTAAGGGTAAAAATAAAATTATAAGGACTATAAAATAACCCTAAAACTTGATAAAATTTAATTATATGGGTAATATTATACCATAATCATCCATGTTTCAAATTTTTAACCTTTTTTATCCACATGGATGAGATTATAACCTTTATAATATCTTATTTAATGATAAATCAAACACGTCACACTTATTTTTAATAAGTATAATGTTTTTAATATATGTTTATCTAGAAGATATGTTTGACCATAAATAGTATTTTTAAATATAAAATATTTATCTTCATCATGGTGATTTTTTTAATTTTTAGGGAATAAATAATTTCCTTAAAATCTTGCACAACATTGATGCATTAATTATTTTATTAAAGTAAAATTTAAATAAATGATATTAAAAATATTAAAATAAATATAATTTTATATAATTAATGTTATCCATGAATTTTATAGATGAACTTGACATTTTTAGGATATAATAAAATAGTTGTTTTGAATTTGAATTATTGTCTTGATGTTTTTAATGTCAAAGTAATGAATAGTATTAAATTTTACAATAATGATATTTTATGGAATTAATATTTTATTAAATTATTTAAAAAACATAAAAAAGTAAAATAAGACCAAAGGGGATAATATATGGTCAAAAATTTCATATATTGTTCATTTATAGTCCATTTGTAAGTCTTTGGATCTATAATATCCTTATTATATTTTAATACTTTGAGAAATTCCAAGAGTGTCCCTCCCCTCTCCTATAAAAGGGCGCCCCTTCTTCCCATTTCTACACACTTCAAAACCATTTTAGTTCAGAAAATATTTTCCCAAATATCATTATAGAATCCCTACTCTTATTATATAGGCTTTAGTTTAGGCAGAATATCAACCTTAGAAGGCTTAAGGTATTAATCAAAGGTGGTCTCCCAAAGAAGAGGTATCATTTTTAATCAAGTGTTTCTGTTTTATTTCTTCTTCCACCTCATCCAAATATTCTTTTTCCATGATAAAATAATAAATTTTGTATCCTTAATATATTTATATTTTATTATGTTAGTTTCATGACCCATATCCATCTCCAATTTCATCAAATGGGAAAAGAATTCATCATTCGTGTGTACGGCGGACTACCGCCTCGCGAACCGATGTAATTCAGTTTTCATCACTGTATCTTAAGAATAGTTATAATGATAAAAACTTAATGTTTATATATGATATTAATGACAGGTTTATCATTCTATAAATATAATATATCATTTACATTCTTACCTTTTAATTCATAAAAAATGATAACATCATTCGTGCGTACGTGTAGACTGCCACCTCCACGAAGTGATGTGATTCATTTTTCATCATCACATAACATGGATGATATATATATATAATTATATTTAAAGAATTAATATGATATATATGATATTATTATCATTATATAAAGATAAAATAATACTTTCTTTCTAAAAATGATCATTGAAAAATAAAAATGTTACTCATGTGTGTGTACGACCTGTCGTCTCCATGATTGTAACATAGTTCATTTTTAATAAATATATTTAATGGATGGATTTAAAATAATAATTAATGTATAAAAATTTTAATTATTTCATGATTATTATTCTGGAGATGATGGAACATTATCCACTTTGACCATAGTAAACCGATCGAATTCATTTTGGACACATGAACTGAATATCGTCAAAATGTTTGATGCAAACTTAAATAATTACATAATTGTTGTAACATGGTAATAAGTGATATGAAAGTAATGATAAACTTTAAAAAGGTTATTAATCAGGTAAATAATTAACATAAGTTTATTATTCAGAAAGATAAAGTAAATATGTGACAAATCGGACTCAAGGTAAGGGAATTCTTAACTCAATTTCCTTTCTTTGAGTTAAAATTCTACTCCATTGATTATGTCATGCTAAGATTATGTGTGAAATTAATTTTGATTATATTATTTTGTATTTAAACTTATTTTATTTTTATTTATATATTATGCACATAATTTATTCTTTTTATTAATGTTCACTTCAATGATATGATATTTGTAAGGGTCTTTCTTTTAAAAATCATGTTTTAAAGTTCCTTTTTCAGCTCTTTTTAAAAAAGTCTGAAGAAATGTTTTTTAAAATTATGAATCATGAGATAATTTTCCTAATTTCATGATTCTTTAATTATTTGATGTTTCCTTTATTTTTTTCCATTTTTATTTTAAATAAAATGGTTTCTTTATGATGTGTGCAGTGTTTCGATTTTAAAAGTCATTTTTAAAAGAAAAGAGTACTTTAATATCCAAAAGTGATTTATTTACAACTTGAAAAGAGTTTTTAAAATATTTTATGATGAAAAGGTGAAATAATAAAAAAAAAATCATGATATGATACTTTATCATTATCCATGTGAAATGGGTGCACCTATATAGCACTGGGTGAGCCCGTTACAACTTATATGATGGGGTGGTGCAGATAGTGCCGAGTGAGCCTCATATAGATTAAACAATGGGTAGACCGAGATAGTGCTCTAATGCATTGGGTAATGTACCATGTATTTTTAAGGTAATAATTAGGAATTTATCAAAGTGTTTCTCCTTTGGATTTAACTGGGCTCTAGTTATTTCTGACATGGGTTTAAAACGGGTTATGAATGTGGTGCTCTAAGTTTCCAAAAAGGGGTTTTATTTTCTTTTTATGAGTTTAATGGATTTTATATGAGATAAAAGTGTGTGTGTTTTCATGGGAAAATTATTTAATTCATTATCTCAAATAAAATTTATATAAAGGTAAATATTTCATGGGTTTACATGTTTTTCAATGGACTAATGGTTTTCTTCTTTATATGTACCTTACTGAGATTTTTGTGCTCATACCAAGTTTTAAAATGTTTTCACCGGATTTAAGGGATATTAGGGAAAATTATGAGGTAAAGAAGAAAATTATAAATATTTATCATGAAAATAAATCATGTTTTGTTTTTAAAAATTCTCATTTTGTGAAAAAATGGTTACTGGGTAGAAGTGTCTACTTTGTAATAATTGAGTTATTATGTGTGAGTTATAACCTAATTCTCTAAAACTATAAACCAAAAAGATACTCAATATTGTAAGAGTGTGATTTATAGTTCAAAGAAACTAGAATATATAATGTTTAAGGTTAAGGCCTTACATTATGTGTCCCTTTATAGTATGTTATTCAATTGTATAACTATATTAAGAATATTGTTATAGCACTTCAAGGTTCTCATCATAGCAGGGACTACCATGCCCTTATCAATGCGAGAAATACTCTAAGTTGTTATTATATTAAATTCATGTAGAATAATGAACAATATGTAATAAGATGTTTAATTAATAATCAATACATAAAATATACATGTAATCAAAGTAAAATCAGTTTGTCCTAGGACACCAACTCCAACAAAAAAATATCATATATTTCACTCATTCAGAATTTACATTCTGGATCATATTTTTCACATCGAATGAGATATTTTTCCTTTTTCAAATCATCGACCAAAAATTAAAAATACTGCTCTATGTGGTATTATTTTATCACATTTTTCAAGAAAATTTTACTTTTAAACTCCTACCCAACATATATAGTGTTATCAGTCGATGCTGATTTATTACCTATAATGCCAAGGAATTTAGTAGCTAGTGTAATGACATCCCGATAAAAATGTTGTGCACATGAAATTCCTTCAAATAAGGAAGTAAATAATATAGGATGGTTACCACTGTCTAGTGGATGATTATATATCAAAGTAATCTCAAAAGTTTCATTCCCTGCATCATCCTCATCCACATCATCTCCTAATGCATCACCAGAGACTTCCTCATCAGATAAAGTGACATTTAGTAAATCGGAAGTATGCATAGGTATTTCCCCTATAGTTCCTTCCAAATCTTGATCATCTTCTTCATAATTTTTTTATATTACCAAAGTCATATGAGAAGACAATGAATGATAGTGTTGTGAAGTATCAACTTACACAGAGCTCACATAACATGGTTTTTTAAAAGTAGGTTACACCTCATCGATATTATAAATAACCACATATAATTCCATTAGACTATTACTACACTGTTTCTTGAACAACAATGATGCATCCATTCAATCATCCTCATTGACCAGAGGATAATTAGTGTGTCATGGACATTCAGTATATTGAAGATGTCGATATGTAATTGAAGTAATTGATCGATCAACCCCCAATTTTAACCAACTATGAATCTTTTTATGGACTTCATCCAATGTCACACATTCATGAAGATTTTTCACTCTTACAGGTGGAAAATTATAGCTAAAACTCTGATTAGTATAAATTACCTCACTCTTGTAATATATTTGTGCATACATGATTACCTAGAAAAAAAATAATTAATAAAATGTTTTATACTATATTAATAAATGTTTAAAATGTTTAAATTGGTTATGATTAAATAATTATGACATGATATTGAGAATTTTTCTATGATTTATTTATCATTATTTGATAAACCGACCAAAAACTAGGAGGTGCTCCTAACACCTCTATTGTCTTAGATTTCAATAACCATAAGTCTCCTTTTAGTCATGGTGTAAAAATCAAGTTTCGAATAGAAAAACTTCTTATTGAATGCTCTTTTATTACAATTTTACTCACATTCAAGTGAGGGAGTCTAGTGATTGTTCTGGGAACAACAGAAACATGCAAAGGTGAGAGATATATTAAAATTTATTTTAATAATCGTTGCCTGAAACCAAGAGCGAGGATCTTTCACTTCAAATTTATAATTAATCTGTTTAATATTTGAAGAAATAAATACCTTAGCTTAGTAACTTTATTCATTGGTTAATGTTGATCATCTAAAAAGACCCTTTCATATTATCTTCATTGCGTTGTAATGATCCAAGGATCGAATCCCTTTAGTGGTGATCCACACGTGCTCCTATGATCTCCAAGAAACACCACTCAATCTTCAGGTGCTAGTACAGTGAGTTGAATGTCTTGCATTGTTATTTCTTGATTTCTCATTCTTCGGCCTTGAAGAAATCTCTCTTACACTTCTCATTCTTGAGAGGGAGAGAGAAGGAGGAGTTGGGAGAGAATTCATTGTGTGTAATAATTCTTTATTCTCAATTTTGGATGCTCTACCCAATAGACATAGGTGCCTATTTATAGAGTCGGGGTTTAAGTTAAAATATTATTTATTTTCATACCAGCCATTAAATAACATTTATTACCTTTAATAAATCACATGTCGTATAATAATAATTATATAATTATTATTTTGTGTTATACGTCAACTTGCGTAATAACAAATATTGTATAACGGTCTTGTTAATTAATATTTTTCACTAAACTTGATCTTGTTATGTTCAAACTTATCTAGCATTTATTGAACAACTGAATAAATATTTTATTCACAAATAAATATTTTATTCACAATCTAGAGAATAAATATTTATTAAAATATTCAATAAATAAAATAAATATTGTATTCACAATCCAACGAATAAATATTTATTTAATTTATGCGATCAATATAACTTGAATAAAATTATTCCTCAGACATGAGAATAATATTTATTCCATTACTTAAACTCAAATATAATTTAATTGAGATCAACATAAACACTTAGTGTGTAACCCTATTTGGTTTTTTCTCGTTGTCATTAGGCGGATTTGTCTAAAGTTCAAGATTACTATCTAGCAACAGGTGGAGGCACCCAAGATAAAGAACTTAATGTCACAACATTAACAACCACATATGAATACTCACTATGTAATATAATCTCTTTGTCACAATATCTCATCAAGAAGGTTGCACATCCATGTCACCAACCTATATGCCCAATATGTCTTTCTTTGACTATCTAAAATAAACACGTCATTACACTATGGAAATGGAATTTAATGTGATGGTTCTGTTCCAATAAAAGGGTTGAGATATCATCTTCCATAAAGATTAAAGGGACAAAACTTGACTTATTCATTAATGACATGTCACTCATGACACACCCAAAACATCCAACTTCTCCATGAATTGTTATAGTCATGGTTTATGAAATACATCTAATTACGTGAGTTGTAACATGCATTAATAATAATCTTAAAGTATAAGGACCATCATTGATAGGAATATCCAATTACACAAAAACATGCAGAATTCATATTGGTGGGTATGTTCTCATAATATCTCATCTTGGAGATTACTAGGTGTGAACTTTATGAGAAGAAGCATCATATTCTTACGAGTACTCACACCTGACAATCTATATACTATGTGTCACATCATAGTACATTATCCAACCGTGAAACATTATTTGAGAATATTGTCACAACACGTCAAGGTTCTCATCATAGAGGGGAATTGTTATGAACTCAAATGATAGTCATGCTTTTGCTAAGTCAAGGCTTTAGTCAAGGGGTCTACCGCATTGTCTTTCATGGAAATATTGCTCACCGCAACTTCACCTCTTTGAGAAAAATCCCTCAAGATATGATACTTTAAAATTATGTTCTTCCTCTGTTGATGCGACCTTGGCTCTTTTGCAAGAGTCGCCGCTATAGTATTATTACAAAAGAGTGTGATGGGATCTTTACTACTAGATACCACATCAAGCTATTGGATGAATTTTTGCATCCATATTGCTTCTTTAGCTACCTCATAAGCCGCAATATAATCATACTCTACTATAGAATCTGTAATTATGGCCTACTTTGAGCTCTTCTAGCTCACAATACCTCCATTCAAAGTGAAGATGTATCCCGTTTGTGACTTCATGTCATCTTTATTAGTTTGGAAACAATAATCTACATATCCTCTGATGATTGTTTCTTCATCTCATCCATAAACCAAGAATATATCCTTAATACACCTTAGATACTTAAGGATAGTCTTGACTACCATCCAATGGCGGTCACCTAGATCATCTTGATATCTTCCTACCACACTTAATGCATAGGCAATATCTAGCCTAGTATATAGAATAACATATATGACTTACTCAATCACTGATGTGTGTGGAATCCTTATCATTCTGTTTCTTTCCTTATATATCTAAGGACACATTTTCCTATAAAGATGAATGTCATGTGACGTTGGCCACAATCCCCTCTTGGATTGTTCCATACTGAATATCTTCAATATCTTGTCAATGTATGTAATTTGACTTAGGTTGAGCAACCTCTTGGATCTATCATGATGGATATTGATCCCAAGAATATATGTTGTCTCATCCAAGTCCTTCATAGAGAATCATTTATTCAACCACGCCTTAACAGACTGTAAGACTGATATTTCATTTTCAATGATTAATATGTCATCAACATATACTATTAAGAAAATGTCTGCACTCCCACTAAACCATTTATAGACACATGGATTGCATTAATTCTTTATGAAACCAAATTTCATTATGGAATCATCAAAATGAATGTTCCATGACCTATATGCTTGCTTTGATCTGTAAATGGATCTTTGTAACTTTCATATCTTGTTGGCATCCTTTGGAGTCACAAACCCTTTGGGTTGTTTCATATAGACATCTTCCTAAAGGTTCCCATTAAGGAAGTTTGTTTTGAAATCTATTTTAAAAATCTCATAATCATGGAAATCCACAATGGAAAGTAAAATTTTGATATATTTCAGCATTGAAACTGGTGAAAAGGTTTCATCATAGTCAATGTCTTAACGTTGTTTAAACCCTTTTGCAACCAGTTGTGCCTTATAAGTATTGACTTGTCCTTCCATATAAAATTTCTTCTTTAATACCCATTTTTAAATATTAGGTACACTAGGTATAATACCCTAAGATGGGTGGGTGAATTAGGGTATGGCAGATCAAAAATTTCTCCCTTTTGGATCTTGTTTCATTGTTAGACAAAACTCAATTCTCTCTTCCTCCCATAGCAATATATGAACATATATGAAATCATGAATAGGACACAACTATTGTACTCCTCATGTGTTAGTCATGTTTTAATGATCACAAATCCTATACATTCTTTAACACTTGTTAATCCTATGTAATCTATCTCAAATCATGTGCATAGATGATTGGTTTCTTTATGCTTTAAATAAACCTATCCAATATCTAAAGTGCTATATTTAATTATTGTAAAATATTTTTAATTCGTGTTATAATGAATTTCTTTGATAAATGGTTAAGTCAATCAATTCTATGAATATCACTATTTAAGTATGTATACAGATATTTTGCTAAGTCTCAGACACCGTGACCCAGACACTATGAATCAGATATCGTGACCAGACATTGTGATCCTAACACCGCATTTGTGATACCGGTTCCTGATCTTTATACAACTGTGCCATCATAGCTGTCTCACTACTCAAATACAAACAAGGAGACACCATTTCAAGGATAAATTGTTTCAAGGAGACACCATTTCAAGGAGACACCATTTCAAGGAGACATCGTTTCATAAAGACACTGTTTCCAGACAAACTATGACACCATTTCTTAATTTGTTTTGTCATTTTTCAATTTAATCTCTAACGGTCATATTTGAAGCTTTTAAATGCATTGAAATGATTAATTTTTCTTTGTAGACATGTCACCTGGTAGTAGGAGGTACGATGTGCAGAATACATGCATCATGTCGGATCCAACACATTCATTCTAAGAATAAAAAGAACAACATGGTTAGAAGAAAAGCGTGATAATAGCTACAATAGTGACAATATAAAAACAAGTGTGTGCACGATAACAAATAAGCACAAGCATTCTTGAAAGAAGAACTGACACATGCAACCTGATAGTACTGAAGAACACACGAAGCATACTTGAATCCTAGTGTCGAGAACAATTTCATACTATTAACTCCACAAAGAACACGAGCCAGATCTAGCTGACTTGCAATACTTTGTTTTTCGCAAAAGGACTCGATTTCTACATATGTTTCATCCTAGAAGTCCAGAGCTTCATAGACTAACACTCATAGCACTTCTAACCTTATCTCATCATTTTTTCTTTATTGTATATTATTTTTATCTTTCGAGCAGTGTGTGTGTGTCTGTATATAAACATGCATTGTCTCCTGTATTAAACTGAAGGATACAAGATATCATTTCTCATATATATTTTTACACTTGTGTATACCCATTGATAAGTGTGGAATAAGTCCTTGTGTGACCTGGTAGTTCTTACCCATGAAGAAATGTGGAAGAGGTCATGTGACCTGGACAGTCCTGTGTACTATTGTTAACCCCGATCTAGGGTGTGGATCACATTTATTTATATAAACTGCTTGGTGGTAGGTGATCACCAAGTGGAGTGTATTAGGTCTTATCTTGAGATCGAACCAGTTGTTTTATATTCACTTTGCTTTTTAATTTAATTTTCTCTGTTTTACTGTATAATTCATAAATCACTAAATTTACTTTGATAGTTAATCTTGGAAAGAAGTTATAATTGTTTTTCCTTATTAGAGTAGCTTCAAAAGTAATATTAATAACTAATATTAATATTACTGAGAATTAATAAATCTTATGAGAAGTTATTTAAATAGTCAAACTTTCATAACCGTATTACTTTGATTAACTGGGATGTATTTAAATTTATTGGAGAACCTTTTTAAGAATAATTTTTAAATATAAATTTTTATAGATACTAAATTCACCCCCCTCTTGAGTAATCTACTCTGAACAACATTTGGTATCAGAGGATTGTTTTTTATTCCTATTAATACTCTGTTTTTGACCCTATTCAACTTTGATTTTAGTTGTACTTTAAAGATCCATAAATTTTTGTTATTTCTAAATTTATAGCTCTTTCGAAGTATTTCTTTATTATGGATAATAGATTTGAAGGTGTCATAAAAAATAGACCACCATTCTTTAATGGAATCAATTGTGCTCAATGGAAAATTAAAATGAAAATGCATTTATAAAGTATGAGTTTTGAAATCTGGTCTTCAATTATAGATGAATATAAGATTCCTAATACTGATAGAATCACTTGGGATGACCCTACCAAGACTTCCTACAATAAAAATTGTAAATCCATGAATGCTTTATATTTCTCTTTAGGAGATTAGGAATTTAATAGAATTTCTTCATGTAAAACTGCCCATGAAATTTGAGATACTTTGTCTGTTTCACATGAAGGAACTTCTAGTGTGAAAGAAATGAGACTTAATACTTATACTATTAAATATGATAACTTTAAAATGAAACCTGATGAGCCTATTTCTGATATGTATCTCAGGTTCAACAAAATTGTCAACATAATAATTTCTCTTGAAAGAGAAGTCACTGCTAAAGAATAAATCATGAGGATTCTCAGATGCCTACCTAACAGATAGAGAGGAACCTCTGTCTCTATTAGAGAATCATGCAACATCAGCAAATTACCTGTAAAAGAACTCATTGGAAAACTGATGATGTATGAAGAAGATCTGAAAGTCAACAAGGAATAGAAGGATGAACCCAAAAGAAAATCAGTTGCGTTTAAGACCACCACCTATAAACATAAGGAGAAAGGAAAATTGGAAGTCTCTGTAGAAAGTTCCAGTAGTGAATAATCATCACCTGACAGTGATGAGGAGATGGATCAATTATCCAGAAGGTTTAAGATATTTTACAAGAAGAAGAACTTTTTCAAAAAGCCTAAATTCAAGGGAATATATGATCAAAAAGGAAGTTGGAAGAAAGATTGTAAAACAAGTGACAAGTCTAATGAGATAGTCTACTGTGAATATAAGAGAAAGGGACATATAAAGTCTGACTATCCCAAGCTCAAGTACAAAAAGAAATATGTGGACAAAGATAGAAAGTATAAAAAGGAAATGAAAGCAACATAGAGTGATTCTAAGGATAGTTCGAGTAACTTATAATCTTCACATGATGAATAGGCTAACAAATCCAATATGTGTTTTATGACAAACACATCTGAGGTAACACTAGAATCTCCTGTACACAATTCATATTATTCTAGAGATGATAGTGACTCTGAAAATATGTCTAATAAAGAAATGTTTGAATATTGTAATATGGTTGAATATACATGCAATGAATTAAAAGATAAATACAAGTCTTTAAAGAAACAACATGCTCTTACCTCAACTGTTAAAACTAAAATTAGTGTAGAAAGAGAGAGAAATGCTCAATTACTCAAAGAAAACAATGAACTAAAACTATCTAATGAGAAATTGAAAAGGGATCTTAAAAGGTTTACTAATGGTAAAGATACCTTGGTATAAATGATAGGTAAACAGGTTTCTCCTAAATATACTATTGGCATTGGCTATCAACCTAGTAAAAGAAATTTTTGAAGAACTAATTTTTTTTTAAGTCTAGGACATACAACTTTACTCCTAGTTATAGAAAACATTCAGCTAGTTCAAATTATGATACACTCTCTATTTTTTCAAGATTTTCTAGATCAAATAGATTTTATTTTTCATATACTTTACATAATGCTTATAGGAAACCTATGAGGTAGATATGGGTTCTTAAAGAACTAGTCACTAATATTACTGGACCCAAACAAGTATGGGTACCAAAATCTGTTTTCATTTGACCATTTTGTATGAAAGTTAATTAAAGAGTTCCTATAAAAGCTTATGGTACTTAGATAGTGGGTGTTCAAGACACATGACAGTAGACTATTCATGCTTTAAGAATTTAATAAAGATTGATAGTGGACATGTCACCTTTGGTGACAATTCCAAAATAAAGATTATTGGCCTTGGTCAAATCGGTAACTCTAACTCAATTTTGATTTCCAAAGTACTTTTTGTTTATGGATTGAAATATAATTAGCTTAGTATTTCACAACTATGTGATAATGGATTTCATGTTAAATTTGAAATTGATGCTTGCAATGTATTCAATTATAAAAATGAATTATTATTTTCTAATTTAAGAAATGAAAATGTATATTCTGTTAACTTAGATTCTTTAGTCTCTCAAAATGTTTCATGTTTAAGTGTATTTCACAAAAAGTCTTGTATTTGGCATAGGAGACTAGGACACTATAATAATCACTCCCTTATAAAGTTAACTAGAAAAATCTTAGTCAAAGACCTACCCAAACTTGAGTTTCCAAATGATAAATTGTGTAATCCTTGTTAAGAGGGAAAGCAACACAAAATTTCCTTCAAACCAAAGAAAGAAGTGTCAACTTCTCAACCTCTCGAATTGGTTCACATGGATTTTTTTGGACTATATAGAGTTTCTAGTTTAAATGGGAAGTACTATGTTTATGTTCTTGTAGATGACTTTTCTAGATATATTTGGACTTTCTTTTTGGCTCACAAAAGTGAAGCCTGCTCTCATTTTACCAAATATGCCAAAACTATAGAAAATCTTAGTGGACTTAGAATTAAATCCTTAAGAAGTGATCATGGTCGTGAGTTTGAAAATCAAAAGTTTGAATCCTTTTTCTCACAAAATGGATATAGTCATAATTTCTCTGCCCCTAGAACACCTCAACAAAATGGAGTTGTGGAAAGAAGAAATAGAACCCTACAAGAGATTGCTAGAACCATGCTTAGTGAATATGACTTACCTATTTATTTTTGGGCTGAAGTTGTAAATACAGCATGCTATATTATCAATAGAGTGTTGATTAGACCTATTCTTAAAATAACTCCATATGAGTTGTGTAACAATAGAAAAACCAGAGTAAGATACTTCAAAGTTTTTGGTTGCAAAGTCTATATTCTTAATACTAAGGACAATCTTGAAAATTTTTCATCCAAGAGTGATAAAGGAATATTTTTAGGATATTCAATCTCTAGTAAAGCCTATAGAGTGTTTAATAAAAGAACTAAATGTGTGGAAGAATATGTCCATGTCAAATTTGATGAAACAGAACCACATGAGCCTAAAACCACTCTAGAGAACCTGGAGGATGGTGTATCAAATCTAGACATTAATTCAAAATCCTCTAACCATCCTGTGAATAAATCTGTGAAAACTTCCAGTTCTGGAAATTATTTGGATTCAAGTCACAATGAACCCAAACCTATTGAAGAACCTAAAATCACTAGTCCTTCTTTTTCTAGAGCTGTTAGAACTCTTAAGAACCATCATTTAGATGCTGTTGTAGGAGACTTAGATAAAGGAACTCAAACTATAGATTCTCTTAGAAATCAGGTTGAACATCAAATATTCTTGACACAACTTGAACCTAAAAACATTAATGATGCTATCAATGATGAATTTTGGGTTATGGTTATGCAAGAAGAACTTAATTAGTTTGAAAGGAATAAAGTTTGGAAACTTGTTGATAGACCCAAAGACACATTCACCATAGGCACTAAATGGGTGTTTAGAAATAAGGTAGATGAATCTGGTAATATAGTTAGAAAAAATTCTAGAATGGTTGCACAAGGATATATTCAAGAAGAAGGAATTGACTATGAAGAGACCTTTGCACCAGTAGCTAGAATTAAAGTCATCAGAATTTTACTTGCTTATATTGCACATCTGAATTTCAAACTATATCAAATGGATGTTAAAAGTGCATTCCTAAATGGGTATATAGTTGAGGATGTCTTTGTTGAGAAACCCCCTGGTTTTACAAATCCTCATTTTCCAAATCATATTTTTAAATTATCAAAAGCTTTATATGGTTTAAAACAATCTCCAAGAGCCTGGTATGATAGATTAAGTACTTTTCTTATTTCCAAAGGTTTTATAAAAGGAATAGATGATCCTACCTTTTTTATAAAATGAATTTACAATGATGTTTTAGTAGTTAAAATCTATGTAGATGACATTATCTTTGGATCTTCAAAAAATTATTCATGTATTGAATTTTCTAAAATGATGTAAAATGAATTTGAAATGAGTTTAATGGGTGAACTAAAATTCTTTCTTGGATTTAAAATCTTTCAAAATAATGATGGTATTATTTTAAATCAAAGAAAATATACTAGAGATCTTCTAAAACGTTTTGGTTTGGATAACACTAAAAGTAGTGACACTCCAATGAGTACTACTTGTAAGTTGGATCTTGATGAAGATGGAAAATTTGTTTATCAAACCACTTATAGAGGAATGATTGAAATTATGCTCTACCTAACTACTAGTCGACCTGACATTATGTTTAGTGTGTGTACGTGTGCTCATTTTTAAGCAAACCCCAAGGAATCTCATTTAAATGTTGTTAAAAGAATCTTCAAATACCTTAATCATACACCCAATCTAGGATTGTTCTATTCCATAGGACAATCATTTGAGTTAGTGAGTTATTATGATGTTGACTTTAGTGGTTGTAAGTTAGATAGAAAAAGAACCTCTAGAACATGTCACTTTTTAGGCAAGTCACTGGTATCATGGTGTAGTAAGAAACAAAATTTTGTTGTATTATCTACTAGAGAAGCTGAATACATAGCTGTTGGTAGTTTTTGTGCACAAATTTTTTGGATGAAGCACGCATTACTAGATTATGGATATCAATTCAAGCATGTACCTATAAATTGTGACAATACAAGTGCTATTAACATCTCAAAAAAACATGTTTCACACTCTAGGACAAAACATATTGATGTAATACATCACTTTTTGAGAGATCATTATCAAAAAGGTGAAATCACTTTGGAATTCATTAGAACTGAATATAAGATTTCTAGTATATTCACCAAACCATTAAATTCTAAAAGAATAGATTACATCATACATGAATTGGGAATGATAAATCTTAAGTAGTAAGTATATTATTTCACAGTTTACAGTTTCAAAAGTCACTATCTAACAGTTCTATAATTTTACTGTCTTAAGAATTTTTGTTTCATGTTTACGGTCTCACTATTACTTTCTGGAACTTACTATCTAAAACAATACGGTTGCACAGTTTAGAAATCACACAGTTACAATCTCACCGTGAAAGCTAGTTACGGTCTCACCATGAAAGTTGATTACATTCTCACCGTAAAGATGCTTTATTGTTTTATTTATACATTATAACCCCTATCACGGTAATCAATTATTTTACCCTTTTAATTTCCCACATTTTTTATCCTGTGATGCTTGATATCCCTAAATGATAAAATAAAAGAAGTTTCACTCCTTTCTTTACTCGAGCTCTCTTCTCTCAAACCGTAACCCCTCTCTCAACCCTTCGGTTTTCTCTCTCTCTCTCTCGAACCTTCATTGAATTCCTAGGATGAAATGATCATCATCATCAACTCCTGAGAAGCGCAATTCAAATAAGAAGTTGAAAATAGCACTGAAGTTAGCACTCGAAGGTCCTCTAAATCTGAATCTGGTAGACGGAATAGTGGTTCCCAAAAAGAAGATATGCCCTAACTGGCTTCTATAAAGTAAGTCTTTGGTATTGAAAGTACTTAGAGAGAAATAATGGTTGGATTGGTTCACAAAAGATTATAGGCTTATTTACCTAAAATTAGTTTCATAATTTTATTAGTATGTTCAATTCTCTTTTGATACAAAAGATGACTATGTTGTGTGAAGTTGGATCAATGGCCAGAGTTGTACCTTTTCTTAGAGGTTATGGGCTGCATGCCATAGGATACCTCATGAGGATATTTGTGAGGACTACTAGAGAGGCCCTCCACCTCCAAGTGAGTTATTTTTTTTGGAAGAAGCATTAGGAAGCTTAACTGGTAATGAAACAAAGGGAAGAGCCATAGCTGCTGAGCTAGATGGTGAAACCAGAATTTTGAGTTTGTTCAGAATCTGATTAGCCCTAGAAAAGGTGATTTTGATACACTCAAGTATCAGGATATATTATTGATACACCTTATAAAGAATGGACATAAGATCAACCTATGAAAATATGTTATACTCCATATGTGTGAGTTGACCAAAACAACCTCCAAGTCAACCTCCATGTTTTATTCAAGGATTATCTTAGCTATACTTCATGCAAAAGGGTTGATTAGACCATATGAAGAATATATTAAGGATTATGAGTTTTTTCTTTCAAAAGTTACAGTAAAGAGAATGAAAATCAGTTGGAATCCATGGAGAAAATCATGAGTGGAAGATAATGAAAGGGTTTATGAAAAGTTTAATCTGGTGGAACACTCTTCAAGACCTATGGATATTTCTGATCCTAGTTTGGAACTAGATGAAATTGTTGAGTATTATGATGAGGAAAAAGGGGAAGAGGTTGTTGTACCTACAAGAGAAATTGTTTTGGATGGGAAAGACAATGAACCTATTCTCCAAGACTTAATTGAGAAGGAAATACGTGTTCCTAAAGAAGTTTTTGATTTGGAAGAACAACATGTTGCTGAAGAAGAATATGTTGCTAATGTAAATGAAAAGGATTTTGTAGAAGATAATATAGAAGAAGATCTTTATGTTTTACAAGAAGCTGCTCTTAAGGAACACCTAAAGGAACAAGTTATTCCTAAAATTATTCCATCTGCTGAAGATAGAATGGAGAAAGCCTTTTAGTTGACTAGAAAGGAAATGGGTATTAGGGATGAAATCTTGGAAATAGATCAATGATCTAAATCTATAAGTCCTGAGAAAGATGCACCTGTTGAGGGGGAGAAGCACCCAAATATGGAACCCATTGAAGTCCCCAATCCCATTGATCCAAGATCAGTTAATACATGGTATAAATTCCCTAGTTATTTTTATGTAATTGATTCCCAGGAAGTCTCAGTTAAAAGAATAGATTTGTCTACTATATTTCAATTAAAATTGGCATCTGATCCTAATGTTATCTCTACCAAAGATCCTGAGCCTGTCTCAGCCCCTATTATTGATCCTTCACAATAACCTTCTACCTTGGTAAGTAAAGATGATTTTAAAGCTTTTAAAGATACCCTATTGGCTGGAGTTGAAAAAATCATGAATACCCAACTAGATCCTATAACCAATTTGAGTGAGATAGATGATGCTTTGTTGTTGGAAAAGATCATATGGAATATTCAACCTAAGATGATTTATGAGATTCAAAAAGTTAGATTTGAGAAAAAATAGTTAAGTGATGAAGTAAATACTCTCAGAGGTATGGTTGAAGAAATGTAGAGAGTGATGAACTCAAGATCAGAACCTGTTTCTCATCCTGTTGAGGATATTGTTAGTCAGATTCCATAGGAAGTATCCTCCCTAATTCAACCTAATCTAACCTACTTGGTTGACAAGGTAGTTTAAAGAAACAAGAATATTGTTGAAGAGATGCATGAACTTGTTATTGGTCTTAACAAGTTAACTTATGAGTATAAGGTTTGTCTCAAGAAAGTTCTAAATCAATTGAAATTCCTTACTTTGGTTGTTATTACTTCTTGTACTTCTGTACAATCATCTCAACCCTCTTTATATAGTGATCTTCTTAGAATAGTTGTCAAAGAATAAATTTAGGTTGTGCTCAGTGGTTTTGAAAAAGAATCTCTATCTGAAGTTGTAAAGAACAGTGACAGAGTTCTTGATTTGGTGAGAATTAATTCCAAAATAGCAAATGATGCTCAAGAAGAGATTACTAAGAAGGTGGACTTCTACTTCAATAAGATATTCTCAAATCATGACATGACCAACCACTTCAAGTACATTGTAGAGAATATGAGAATACCTCCTATCACTCAAGCTTTCAAAACTCAAGTCCAAAAGCTCAAATATTTAACTACTTTGTTGGATAAGTTTATGGAGAACAAGGATGACTTTGAGAAAGCCATGCAGTGTGGTGGTGAGATCATTATTGACTTCATCAAGCTTTTGAGGCCTTATATTCATGTCCATATTACTACCATTATCACTCCTATAGCTGCACCCCTGAGATTCGGTTTGCCTACCTTATCATCCTCTTCCCTTGCCTCTACATCTATGTCTATATCTCAAGCTCTGAGTCAGATCAGACCGGTTATCCTTGATCAACAGTTGTCTCAGTCTTCCACTACACCTACCTTGGCCCCTTCTGTTTTTGAAGGACTCCCTTTACCTTCTCTGTCAACTGGTTCACTCTCTTCTTCCACTTCTACCTCTGCTCTTATGGCTTCGTCTTCTGATGCTGCTACCAAGGGCAAAGAGAAGACAAGCCAGTACTAAAGAAAAGTGACTACTATATTTTTATAGGGATGATTTTTGTATTCTTATTACTTACTGTTTGTAATGACACTTTTTATCCATTTAATGCATTGTGAAATTTTATTTTCTATTTCTTATTTACTCTTTTTGATAATCCCAAAAGGGGGAGAAATATGTATTCTATATGTATTCTATATTCACACTAAGGAAGAGACGCATTAACTAAGAATAGATCTCTCAAGCACATGATTTTTGATCATTAAAAAGGGGGAGATTGTTGGAGTCATCATGTGTTAATCATGTTTTAATGATCAAAAATCCTATAAATTCGGTAACACTTGTTAATATTGTGTAATCTATCTCAAATCATGTGCACAAATGATTGGTTTCTTTATGCTTTAAATGAACCTATACAAGATCTTAAGTGCTATATTTAATTATTGTAAAATATTTTTAATTCGTTTTATAATGAATTTCCTTGATAAATGGTTGAGTCAAATCCATTCTATGAATATCACTATTTAAGTATGTATATAGATATTTGGCTAAGTCTCAGACACCATGACCCAAACACCGTGAATTAGATACCATGACCAGACACCATGATCCTAACACCGCATCTATGCTACCAGTTCCTGATCTCTATACAACTATGTCATCATAGCTGTCTCACCGCTCAAAGAGACACCATTTCAAGGAGACAATGTTTCAAGGAGACACTGTTTCAAGGAGACACCATTTCAAGGAGACACCACTTCATGAAGACACCATTTCCAGATAGATTGTGACATCGTTTCTTAATTTTTTTTGTTGTTTTTCAATTTAATCTCTAAAGTTCATATTTTAAGATTTTAAATGCACTGACATAATTAATGTTCCTTTGTAGACATGTCACCTAACAGTATGAGGTATGAGGTGTAGAATACATGCATCTTGTCAGCTTCAACACATGCATTCTAAGAATAAAAAGAACAGGGTGGCCAGAAGAAAAGTGTGATAATAGCGACAATAGTGACAACAGAAAAACAAGTGTGTGCATGATAACGAAGAAGCGTGATCATTCTTAAAAGAAGAACCAACACATGCAACCCAAAAATGATGAATAACACACGAAGCATACTCGAATCCTAGAGTCGAGAACATTTTTGTACTATCAACTCCTCGAAGAACACGATCCAGATCTAGCTGACTTGCGATACTCTGTTTTCCACAAAAGGACTCAATTTCTACATTTGATTCATCCTAGAAGTCCATATCTTCATAGACTAACACTTAGAGCACTTATAACCTTATCTCATCATTTTTTCTCTATTGTGTATTATTTTTATCTTTTGAGCAGTGTGTGTGTATCTGTATATAAACACGCACAGTCTACTGCATTAAACTAGAGTATACAAGATATCCTTTCTCATGGATCTTTTTACACTTGTGTATTCCCACAGATAAGTGTGGAAGAGGTCCCTGTGTGACCTGGTAGTTCTTACCCATGAAGAACTGTGGAAGAGGTCGTGTGACCTGGACAGTCCTGTATACTGTTGTTAACCCCGATCCAAGGTGTGGATCATGTTTATTTATATAAAATTCTTGGTGGTAGGTGATCACCAAGTGGAGTGGATTAGGTCTCGGTTTGAGACTCAACCACTTGTTTTATATCCACTGTGATTTTTAATTTAGTTTTCTCTATTTTACTGTATAATTCAAAAATCGCTGAATTTACTTTGATAGTTAATCTTGGAAAGAAGTTATAATTGTTTTGCCTTATTAGAATAGCTTCAAAAGTAATGTTAATAACTGATATTAAGATTACTAAGAATTAATCAATCTTCTGAGAAGTTATGTAAACAGTCAAACTTTCATAACCGTATTACTTTGATTAACTAGGTTGTATTTAAATATATTGGGGAACCTTTTTAAGAATACTTTTTAAACAGAAATTTTTATAGATACTCAATTCACCCCCCTCTTGAGTACTCTACTCTGACCAACAAAAACAATTTTTACTTAGTTTACCCTCACTGGGCTACGTCCAAGGAGCATATAATAACGATGTGTCGATGTACCAAATTCACTAAGGCTCACAGCCAATAATAAGTATAATGTTCGGGCTAGATATTTTATGTCCAGGATCACTGGATTTATAAGGTTTAGAGTCTTCTCACTGCATTCTCAAGGTTCAATCCCTATGCCTCTTTCTCTAGATCACTGCTGGTGGAAAGTTTCACCATCTTCCTCTTCCTTCACTCACTACTCTTGGAGAGGAATCCATACACAATTTATCGACTTGTAGGTCAAACACAGTTTATGGACATGTAGGTTTCTTCATTTGCATGAATTCTTGTATCCACAACTATAGGTAGATGCTCTGCTAAAGTCCCTTTTCACCAATAGATGAATTTCACCATCCCGAGTAGTTCTAGGTTCCGGGAAATACTTTTGCAAACTGATTTAAAGCTCTCATGAGATTCCTTGTGCAAATCGCGAACCACCTTCTTCTCCCACGTACTGAGTACCGGGTTTGGTACATGAATCACCTCCTCCGCATATTGTTGTCGTTGCTGCGAAACTCCCTTCATCCATGGACTACCTCAGCCTTCCCTATCGCGTACCGCCTCTGTGTACCAATCTTTTAAACCTCCTCTGCGAAACCCCTCCTATCCGCGAATTGTTCTCTGTTCGCAGATTGCCACTACGAATCACCCTATGTCCGTGAACTATTCTTTATTTGCGGACTGTCTTCTCTAACCACCTGCATACCACACCTTCCTCCTCCACATATCGTGTCCTTTGAAAAATATAGTCTCTTGCAAAAACCTTCAGTGAAATTTCTTCCACGCGAACCACTTCAACCTTCGCAGAATTATCCCTCGTGAACTCTCTTAGGACTTTATCGAATTCCTGGATCAAAAAGATATTCTCTAATGATATTCGGTCTCAATAGTAATCAGTGGGATTATCGATTCTTATATAGTAAAAGATTCCCGTAAAATCTATTAATCTAAGATTTACCAAATCTTTAATCCAGCCTTCACCGCGTACTAATCCTTCTACCGTTGTGAACCGCAAGCCACCCATGAACCATTTTTCCTATTTGGTTCATGTACTGTCATTGTTAATATGCATTCAATATCCTCCACCGACATCAAGCCATCCACATACCGCACCGCCTTCCGCCACAAACCATTTTTGGTTTCGCGAACTGCTCCGGCATACCGTTCCCGCCGCTCTGCATACCATTCCCGGAAGATGGTACGCAGTCCATGAATTGTGGTACGCGGTTCTCATCCTTTGCCAATTTTATTCAACTTTCTTCATACCGTTCACTCCTATGAAGAAATCCTTCCTTAGCCAACATCAAACTCCCAATTTTGAGGCCCAAAAATTTGGCAAACATTGGGAAACTACACCACCTTAAAAACCTATCTTCATAAAACACAAACCATACTCATTTGCGGTCATCTGGTTTTGTCAACAAACACAACCACACTCAAAACATACTGAGAGGACACCTTGAGGGATTTTTGACCAACAATATCCCCCTTTGGGTTTGTTGACAACTCTTCTCATAACAATGCTGCACATTTTGATACCTCATTAATACTCCTTCCAACTTCAACCACCATTCGCTTCATGAAATTAAGATAGAGATCAAGGATTTAATCAACACATACTCTAATCCCACATGATCTATGCTCGGTGTGGGAAAAAAGAGTATAATTAAAATTTCATTAATAAATCACTTCAGTTATAATCACCAGTTGTTGATACCATACTGATACACTGATACCAATGAACTGCTTTCATCACAAACCTTAGTCTTCGTGATATCTAATCATTGATCGATCACTTATAGCATTGTCAGATTTAATGCTCCCCCTATATTATAGATTCTCCAAATAGTTTCAGCTTAGATTCAACTCCCCCTATCTCGCTACTCTACTTAACGGCTTCTCACTATGTCTTTCCTCCCCCTAGAATAGTCACACTTTCTCCCCCTTTGTCAATGAACCCGAAGGGCACTTCAAGGTTGTCTGCAACAGGTTAAAGAACACATATCAGCATATTAGGGAAAGACACATCATACCTCAGAGAGAGGGGGACCCACATATACACTTTTTCAAGTGCAGGAAGTCGAACAAACTCCCAGAGCCAGTCGATGCCTTTCAAATGCTTCTTTGGGTAAGGCCTTTATTAGAATGTCTGCAACCAGTTGCTCTATAGGCACATACTCCAACTTCACAAGCCCTTACTCCACCTTCTCCTTGATAAAATGATATTTGATTTCAATGTGCTTTGTTCTTGAGTGATGGAATGTATTTTTTATAAGATTTATAGCACTTGAATTATCACAATGAATTTTAATTGGAAATTTCACTTCAATTCCCATATCTTCAAGTTGCTGCTTCATCCACAATAGTTGTGTGCAAGCTTGAATAGCTGAAATGTATTCAGCTTCTACGATTCTTAATGAAATGGAATCTTGTTTCTTTCTTAACCAATAAATACACAACTCTATAAGACAAAAGGCACCTCCTGATGTTGATTTCCTATCATCTGCTGAACCGGCCCAATTCGCATCTGTATATCCCAACAACTGTGGCTGAGTTTTTCCATTATACATTGAACCAAAATCCATTGTTCCCTTTATATACCGAAGTATTATTTTTACTTCAATCATTTTTCTCTCCTTTGGATTGCTTTGATACCTTGTTGCTTGGCATGTGGCAAATATAATATCAGGTCTTATCGCTATCAGGTACAATAGACTTCCAATGATTTGTCTGTATTCTGTGATATTAAATGTCTTGCCTTCATCATCCTATAATAGCTTCAATTAGGTAGCAACTGGATTCTTCATTTCTTTGGAATTATCCCTTCCAAACCTTCTCAAAACCTCATTATCATATTTAGATTGAGAAATAAAAGTTTCATTCATTCCTTGTGTCACTTGTAAGCCAAGGAAAAATTTCAGCTCACCAATCATCGACATTTCAAACTCACTTTTCATGAATTCAGAAAATTGTCTACATTGTGTTTCATTTGATCCACCAAAGATTATGTCATTGAAATAAACCAGCACCATCATCCTTTGATTGTTTTCATTATTGAAATACAAATTGTAATCAACTCCACCACGCTGAAAACCGAGCTTCTTTAGAAACTGATCAAGCCTCGAATACCATGCTCTTGGTGCTTAAATCAAACCATATAAAGCCTTCTTTAACTGATAGACTTTGTTCTCATCTTCATAAATGATAAAACTATATGGTTTCTCAATGTAGACTTCTTCTTCCAAAACTCCATTCAAAAATGCTGACTTGACATCCATCTGGAAAATTTTAAACTTTATTTGCACTGTTATGGCCAGGAATAATATGATTGTCTTCAGCCTCACAATAGGTGAAAATTTCTCATCAACATCAATAACCTCTATTTGAAGAGTACCCTTTTTCACACCAGGCATGCTTTATTTCAAATCACAACACTATCTTCATTGATTTTATTACGAAATACCCATTTCATCTCTATGACATTCTTGTCTGCTAGTCTTGAAACAATCTACCATGTTTGATTATTTTCAATTTGGTTAATCTCTTCATTCATGGCTTGAACCCAGTTCTCATCTCCATCTACTTCATCAAAACATTTAGGTTTCACCTGTGATAAGTATGATGATTGTTGTACAACCTTTATCCTCCTTGTCTGCACTGGTGTTGTCTGATCACCAATTATGTTCTATCTATCAATTTTAGCTCTTCTCATTTGTCTCTGGATAGACACTGATTTATTCTCATCATCTGAGTCTTCTTCTGAATCATTATCTGGATCTGAAGTGTCTTCTAATCTTCTCATCTCTTCATCACTATCCTTCTGAGTCTGATCATGTATTTTCTAAATATTTTTTTCATTTTCTACTATAGTCACATCATGAATTTCAACTATATTTCCTAGAAACTTATTGAAGTATTTATATGATTTTATTTTCTTTGAGTAGCCAAGAAATATCCCTTCATCCCCATGGGATTCAAATTTCCTATGTTTCTCTTTATTGAGAATTAAACATTTACTTCTGAATATTTGAAAGTACTTCAATGACAGCTTCTTTCCATACCATAAATTGTATGGAGTCTTCTCTTATTTTGAACAAAATAAAGCTCTATTTAAAGTGTATACTACTGTCATTACTGCTTCTTTCCAAAATTTCTCTAGAAGGACTTTTTAAATGAGCATTGTTCTAGCCATATTTTTGGAAATCTAATTTATTCTCTCAACTACTTCTTTCTACTGCAGAGTTATTACTATTGAAACTTCATGCCTTGTCCCATGTTTTTCGAGATAATTCTTTACTTGGCTATTTGTCAACTCTATTCCATTATCTGTTCGAATCATCTGGATTTTCTGACCAAGCATTTTTTCACATTCCCATCGATATATTGTAATGCAACTGAACACTTCATAATTGTGGGTGATTATTGAAACCCATGTCATTCTACTATAGCCATCAATGAAGAGAACATAATATCTCCTCTCATTAATATCCCTCGGTGAGATTGGACCACATACATCAATATGCACCAACTCAATAAATCTTGTTGACTTTTTATTCTCTGGCTTATATGTCTTTCGAATGATATTCCCCTGTTGACAGGAATCACACATATGTGTACGATCACGTGATAATCTAGGGAGATTTTGAGCTGCATCATATTTCACCAGATCTTCCAAGGAACCTTGGATTATGTGGCCAAGACGCTTATGCCATAACTTGTTTTCTTCATCCTTGGACAGAAATCACATATCTTTTTCTCCACTCATGAGGTAGAGATTCTCTTTCATACACTTTCCTTGCAACACAACAGCACCATCCTTTGCTTTGATGATACATAATCTCTTGGAAAAACTTATGGCATGTCCTGAGTCACACAATTGACTATCACTAAGCAAGTTGTGACTAAGCCCCTCAACAACCAAGACACCTACTCGCCTCATGTCTTTTCCTCAAAACTTAGATTTTCCTAAACCAATAATTTCCAATCCCTCTTCATTACCAAATATTACAATACCTTCTTTATCATACCTGATTCTGGTCACTAGATCCTTATTTCCTATCATATGGGAAGTGCATCCACTATCAATGATCCATATCCCAGTGCAATCTGATGCCTTGAATGCAATTTTTGCAACCACTACCTGCTCTTCCCTTTTCTTTTTGACCCAAGTATTTTAATTCATATCTGACATGGAATGATAATCTTGATCTTTCTCAATATATGACGATCCAGCTTCAACCTATAGATCTGCAAATTGATTTTGAATTTTCAGCTCTCTTAAAGATATATTTGGCTACTCCCTATGAGCAGATTCAGTCATCCTCAGCACATTCCTCTACATTGTTGATATGCAATATCTTGTCATATGTCCAAGTCCTTTACACCTAAAACAATGACCATCAAATGATGACCTAGAATTTTGAGCTCTATACGACCACTTTTGTTGGTCTTGTTCCCTTTGGTACCGCTTTGCTATGAAACATACATTTTGAGAGTGTCCCATCTTACCACAACAATAGCATCTTATGTGAGTTACATTATTATGTGGCAATGATTCACCACTATTTGTGCCTTGGGTTCTCTGAATCTTCTGATTCTTCTTTGTACCCAAGTCAATATTCAATCTTGGAGTGGGTGCTTGTGGTCTGACTTGAACCATAACTGCTTTTTATTTTAGATCAAGCCCCATACCAACCTTATCATTCAGAATTGATTGTTTCTTCTGTTCTGATGGACCACTATGCTCAAATATCATCTTATTTGTTGCCAATATGATCTTCTTTCCTGATGTCGAACTGAGAGTTAACAGTTTCTCTTGATCATCAATTATTTGTCGCAGACTAACGACTTCCTCTTCTAGTTGTTCAATGCATTTGATTTGATCTTTTATAGTTTTAGTCAAACTATCAATTTCTATTTTCTATTCTTCAATTTTGTGTTTGTACTCAACCACCTTTTCTGAGTTTTTTTGCATCGAAAACCCCAACTTTTCAATTTCTGTATTCAGATCAGAATTCTCTTCTTCATGCTGCTACATAAAGAGTTTGGATTCATAAACAACTTTGTTGTATTTCTTTGTTATAGCTCTCAAAATATCTACCTCTTCAAGGGAATCTTCTAATTCAGCCTGAAGATCAACTCTTCCTTCAATTTCTCCTTCTCCATTGTCACTTTCCTTTATTGTTAATGAATTTATGACAACTGCAACCAAAGCATCTATTTTATGATCCTTGTAGTCTTCCAAATCTTCTACCTCGGATTCTTATGAACTTTCATCCTCTCTTGAAAGCAGATTCTTCTTTTTGAAGAACTTTCTCCTAGTACTTCTCCTCCCTTTCTCATCTAATGAATACTTATTTTGAGGAATTTCATCATTTTCTTCATTTTCATCATCAAACTTATTAGGACACTTTGATGAAAAATTCTTTATCTTTCTGCATCGAAAGCATGAAAATGGAAGTTTACCTTTGAACATCCCTTTTCCCCTTTGTAGATTGGAGGAGAGAAATGACATAAAATCATCCATATTGTCCTCATCAGGACTATCTTCAACAAAGAGATTCTTCATGGCCTTGAATGTCACTTCCTTAGACTTTCCCTTTTCCACTGCATCATTATCATCATTTCTCATTTCATATGCTGCAAGGGTACTGTATAGGTTATTTAATGTAAGCACTTTCGGGTCTTTGTCTTCCAACGCTAAAACTTTCAGATTGAACCGTGGTGGAAGTTTTCTCAAGATACGTTTCACAATCTTTATATCTTCAATGACTTCTCTAAGACCCTGCATGTCTTCCACAATAATATTTATCCTGTTGAATATTGCATCAATAGTCTCATTGGGATTCATTATGAGATCATCATAATTGTTTCATAGAACCTACAGCTTTGCTTCTCGGACTTTTGTGTCACCCTCAAAAATGTTTAACAATTTTTCCCACATTGCATTTGATGTTTTACAGGACATCACCTTCATATAAATTGAATTGTATAGGGCTCCCCATAATGCATTGATCCCTTTAGAATCAACATCCAATTCCCTTCATTTAGCTTCTAATAAAGCACCACTATTAATTTTAGTTGATATTCCATGCATAGATTTTGTGAAGACATTCATCCCTACTGATCGGAAGTAGTGCTGCATTCGATTATTCCATGGTTGAAAATTATTTTCGTCAAAGATCAGAATTCCTTTATGATTGACCACCTCTAATTCTTCTTCTTGAGAGAAAACCACTGACTTTCAACCTTTCCCTCTGATACTAATTTTTAGGTCCACTAGGTCGAATACCCTAAGAGGGGGGGTGAATCAGGGTATGGAAAATTAAAACATTCTCCCTTTTGGATCTTGTTTCATTACTTGAAAAAGCTCAATTCTTGTAGAGACCCAAAGCTTGACGTACATGGACATTACATTACTTTTGCGGAATACTTAATACATAACAAAAATAGACACACAAGGACCGTAATAGTTTAGTGTCTTTGGAAACTCGGAACATAATCTTCTAATCGTGGTGAAAGATCTTCAACATCTCCCATAAAGATCTTCCCCTTTTGTTTTCTTACCTAAAACCTTTCTTTATATCCTGGGGAAAAGAAAACATATAAAGGGTGAGCTCAAATGCTCAATAAGGGTAAGCATGGAGAAAATAAAACAAACCATAAACATTTGAACTTCAAAACATGAACATAAAGTTTACACATCAAAATCTTGAGTTGTGAAATAAATCTTGGCAGTACGTAAGGCACAGGTCATAAAGGAACATTAATCATGATAAAATAACATGGGAATAAAACATTTAATTGTGGAAAACCATTAATCACATGATATTATTTCCATAGTAGACAAGGAATTACCGCCAAGACCATCTTAGTGGACAAAGTCCCTTTCTGAATCGAGTTCACTCCTCATTCCAGTCCTGTATCACTGAACCGGATTAACTTACCGTTCCAGCCATGTCTATCTCATGAGATATAAATCTTTACCCAATGCATTGGAGGGAGATATAGTTCCCACCCATCTCATAATGAAATCATTCTTATATGTGCCACAACATAAACACAAATCATTCATCATAACCCAAAGAATAAAATGGGTTTCATAAACATCATCCCATCATAACATATTCCATATAAAACAAATGGATATAATTTCATCATAAGAAAAGTGAAACCAAGTAAATCATAGAGACATTATACTTGAAACATATTCACACTAAATAATGTCACCATAGATGGAAAATAGTTTTGACAAAACACTTGAAATGAATTCTTGAGGAAAATATCCTTTCTTCTTCAAAAATGTTTTTCTTTTCACAAAATGCCATGAAATTTTAAAAGAAAAGGATTTTGTTGAAAATAATCATGAAATATTGTGGAAGAATCTTCATGAAAATAAGGCTTTATAAAACTGTAAAAATACGTTCATGCATGTATAAGTTAAAAAAACATTGTCCGCATACTTTTAACAGAAAAGTCAAAAAGTACCAAGTATTGTAAAAAAAAGAAAGATTCCTTCCATTACACAAAGTAATAGTCAAAGAGGGGTAAAAATGACATTAAACATACATGGAAGAATATTAAACACTTTATGAAATACATTTTATCGGCATGGATGAAAAATATAACCCCAGTAAATACTTACGAATAAATAATCTCGGATAAAAATGAGATTGGAAAAGTTATCCTTTACCTTATGTCCAATTTCTTCCGTATGTGTCTGAGACTCCTGTATAGTGGGTTTAAACATATTATTAACTTGTAACAGAACCATAATAATATTTATGATATCATATATGATTCACTTATGACTTTATATTATCCGTTCATTTGTTAATTTCATGTTAAAGCAGCGTTTTGGGTAAAATCGTTTCATTTATCATCCGTGTTTTGACTTGTAATTATTAATATGATTACTTAGATCATGATTACTTAATTCCAGAATATAAAACATGATTTATATATAATATATATTCAGAATATACATATATATAATAGATCGATAAATAGAAAGAAATAAACCGTTCATGGAGACGGTAGGCCGTACGTACGCATGAACGCTGTTTTTCGTTTCCTTATTGAATTGAATGGAATTAAGTAGATGACATACATATATATACACATAAATCCAGCAGCATTATTATGTCATATATTTCATGATTACTTATTATATATACTTTATAATCATTCTTGAATTGTTAACATGGAAAATGAATCTCATCGCGTCGTGGAGACGGTAATCCGTACGTACGCACGAGCGATGATATCGTTCCCATATTTATTGAATGGAATTAGAGTGGATGATGTAATATCTTAGAATCATTATGATGTTATAATAATCATATATAGTTATTATTTACACCATTATACTCATCCAAGTAAGGTGGTGGTGGAAAAACTGATTACACCACGGCGTGGAGACGGTATTCTGTACGTACGCACGCGCGGTGATTTCATTTTCCGTAGGATGGATAGAAGGTGAAATAGGGTTGTTTCATATTTATAATAACATATCAGTATATAAGTAATACTGATGTTATTACTTTATAATTAAACAACTAAAGAAGAGGAAGTAGAAGAAGAAATAAACATGAAAGAGTCGGTAGAAGAGATTACCTCTTCCTCGACGCACCTCCTTTAAACTTCTTCTTAGGGCACTAGAGTTGGTCTTTTGAGAAGACCAGAACCTCTATGATATAACTAGAGAGGTTGAGAAGAGGAATTGGTAGGGGTTGGCCGAGATTCAAGGCTCAAAAGGGTGTGAAGAGAAGAGGGAAGGGGTGCCCTTTTTATAAGGGAGGAGAGGGGCACCTTTGGAAGAACTTAAAATATTATTTTATAATAAAGTCATATTTGGTTTATAATAGCTCCAAATTGATTTATTTCGAAGATAAAGTGGGGATGGGTCGAAATCCTCTCAACCAATAGGTTTTAGACAAGTTTAGGTTACAATTTTAACCTTATCATTTAGATTTAACTCTAAGTTAAATAATTTAACTTTTACCGTGTCTTCTTGTTTTCTTACACTATATGGTTAATAAACTTACTATAAGAAGACAAAATAACCTCAAGTGGTTTATTATTAATATATATAACCTTATCTAAGTCATTTGGCCGAACCTTATATTTTTAGGAATAGAATAACAATTAATAATATAATATTTTTTTTAAAAACTATTTCATGTCAATTTTGACACTATTTGGTAATTGATTTTTGTGAAAATCATAACAACATGATTAGTTCGAAAAAAGTTAATTGAATCAATACTAACATGTCATATTAACCTATAAAATTAGTGGAATTCATAAAAAGTCTCAAATTACATTTATTTGGGTATTTATAACATCAATTATGTTAATATTTCATTAATAAGGTAATTACTGCATCATCATTGTGTCATAAATAAATTAAATTATTTAATGTCTAAAAATTATAAATAAAATACCATTATGTAGGAATTTTTTTTAGATTTCTAATGAATATTTATAGTCGAATTTATCTTATGTATAACCCTATATTAAAAATGTTTTAGTTATTAAACTTTGATTTTAACTATTTTAACTCTTCTTTAAATAAAATAATAATAAGTGTCCTGATCTAATCCAATTGGACCTAAAGGGTAATATTTTATTCCTAAGGTTGTTTTTTGTCGAATTACACTTATCCAATAGAATTAGGACATGTGTTAGGGTAATAATAATATCATTTGTTACCATTAATTACCATATTTACTTTTTACCGTGATAAATAAAAGTAAAAAGTTACTATTCACCAAAAAATATTTTTATCTTATTGAACCACATTTTACTCCTTGATATTAACCGTGTCTCTCGGATTTTCGAAATTCCACTCACATAAGTGGTAAAATTAAGTTTTATGTAAATTTTCAAATTCTCCTAGGAGGTGGGTAAAAGACGGTGAAAAGTTAAATAAAATTTTTATATATCTAAAATTATTATAAAATGACTCAAATGAATTACATTGAACTTATATAGGTATTATGTATCAATTTTGACCTAAAATAATTTTAAATAAAATAAATAATTATTTAAATAAAAAGTCGGTTTTTAAATAGTAACCCAGTGTTTTCACTATTTATCAAAAATTGAAAGTTTTCAGAAAAATACCAAAAATTCACCCTAGGCTAATTTCGATATTCCGAATCCAAAAATGAAGTCCATTTTGAAAGATAAAATTTATAAAAATTCAAAAAGTGGGTATTACTATTCATAATGACTAGTTCATAATAATATTATAATAATATCTCGTTTAGTGAAACTCGGTATTGCGTACTACGCACGCTATCGAGGAAGGTCTTGATTGCGTGTAATGCAAGCCAAGTCAAGGTTGTGTGTAGTGAAAGCTTTGTTTGGTGTTTCTTATAACATAATCAAAACTGATTTCATTTAAACATTAAACAAAATCTATACTTAATGTTGTGTAGAGTAATTTTCACAAAACGAACTTGAAATTGTGTGTAACACGAGCCAAGAATAGTGTTGCGTATACTACAAGCTAATACGGTGTTGCGTATAGTAAAATCTAATCTTGATGTAGTGTATAATAGAAGACATCAAAGAAATTAATATATCTCATAAAATCTCGGGGTGTTACAATTCTCTCTTCCTCCCATAGCAATATATGAACATATATGAAATCATGCACAGAACACAACAATTTTTACTTGGTTCACCCTTACTGGGTTACGTCCAACGAGCATAAAACAGTGATGTGTCGATGTACCAAATTCACTAAGGCTCATAGCCAATAATGAGTACAATATTCGAGCTAGACCTTTTATGCTCAGGCTCACTGCCTTTACAAGGTTTAGGGTCTGCTCATTGCATTCCCAAGGGTCACTCTTTATGCCTCTTTCTCTGGCTCACCGCTGGTGGAAAGGGTCATCGTCTTCTTCTTCCTTCGCTCACTACTCTTGGAAAGGAATCCACACATAGTTTATCGACTTATAGGTCAAACACATTTTATGGACATGTAGGTCCCTTCATTTGCACGAATTCCTGCATCCTAAACTATAGGTAGATGCTCTGCTGAAGTCCTTTTTTCATCCGTAGATGAATTCCACCTTCCCAAGTATTGCTAGGTATCGGAAAATACTTTTGAAAACTAATTTGAAGCTCTCGCAAGCTTCCTTGTACAAATCATGAACCACATTCTTCTCTCGCGTACTGAATACTGGGTTTGATACGCAGATCACCTCCTCCGCATACTGCTACCGCTGCTGCAAACCGCCCTTTGTCCGCGGACTACCTCATCCTTTGTTATCGCGTACCGCCTCCGCGTACTGATCCTGTGAACCTCCACTGCGAAACCCCTCATGTCCATGAACTATTCTTTGTTCGCGGACTGCCTCTCTGTGAATCACCTTATGTCAATTAATTAACCATGTTAGATAAAACATTTATGCATAATTCATTTATTTAATTTCATTATGGTTCCGTTTTGAATCACCTCCACACATCTTGAGATGCTCCATTAATTACAAATATTTATTATTTACACGCATGTGAGGGGAACCAAAGGATTGGTTAAAGGAAATTACATAAATATCTTTGGACACACAGATCCTGCATAATAATGGAGGGATGAATGACTCGCATACCATCATTTAATTTAATATTAAATGATTGTAAACTCATGCAATAAATTAAATTAAAACATTCAACGCATACACAGGTCTAGGTCAAGCTCGTGGACGATCATACATGCAACGAATATGCAAAAGTAAATTGCTAGCATTCATTTCTTTATTCATTCTTTTATTAATTAATTCTCTTTCATCTTTAATGATCATCTGATATTTTTTGGAGATACTCGTCATTAATGACATTCATGACATATAAACGACAAAACCAATAATGACATATTAATTACAATAAATTAATTGAGTATTTAAAATTCTTTAAAACCATTATTAAATTGTTAAACACACAGCGTTGTGTCAGTCGATAAAATAAGATTTTTAATGCTACAATGTTCAAATTTAATGTAATTTTAATTTTGTCCATTAATGGGAGACTACAAGGCATGTACATGCAGTTACACATCATGTACCTCAGTTGTCGTATATCCAAATCACACATTTGGGGCTTCAACGTGTTAACTCGGCTGAACTACGTGGTGTGTACATGTCAGCTACACACCCTGTATTTGATTGTCGTGTGCCAAGTTGGTCTGGTCAACACACGGTGTGCAATAAAAGCACCGCGTGTAATTAATTCTTCAACGTGTCTATGTACAATGCGCATGGGTATACGGTGTGTGCTCCGACTGCACGTCATGTAACCCAGTTTTACCGGCCAAAGATTTGGCACTTCCTAATGGCATCTCTAGTCGTTCTTCATATTTTCTCAAATCTTTAAGAAAATGAAACATTAAACAGACATGATTAATATGTCAATAACATGTTAATTCAAATTGGATTAAAGAACAAATAACTCGAAATGAAAATCTAACCACAGTTGTGCATAGATCAATAATCAAATAAATAATTATAAATTTAAACGTGGTCGCTTTGATATCACTTAAAGGTTCTGGGCGCAGCGGAAACACGCAGAGGTGGGTGATATATTAAAATTTCTTTTAATAGCATGATGTTCATCAATGAGGAAAATACTCAAAAGATGCAAGGTCCTTGACCCTTAAAATTTATTAAAGAAAAATAAACAAACATCGTTCGACATTACAAGGAGTTTTACAAAGACGAGAGTGCATTACACCCCTTGTATTTGCATCCACCAAGGGTGCCCAAAAATATGGGGTCCTAAAGGAACACATCTTGCTAATTCTCCACGATCGCTCTCTTTGACGGTGCATCCGCCACTTGATGTCCTTTCCCTATAGACATGCGATAATCAATGAGCAATATAAAATGCAATTATTACAAATTATATAACCACATACACACAAAAAAGACCTTCAATTTCAATTATGCATTGTTCGGTTATCTTAAGATCTGTCATCACACACTACTCTTAACATGTTTTTTTTATACGTATTATGTTCTACATATTATAACTTTACCTATAACTATATATAATATATAATAAATATCTACATATGTATCCATATATTTATATTACATGTTTTCCAAAATTTAAACTTTTCAACGCTTGTGTGTGTATATATATAGGTAGATTCGTTTTATTTACCTCTGTGTATCAAATATTATAATTAAAATTTATTTTACTTTAGATATAATATACAATAATATATACATGTAAATGTATTTGAATAATATAACATAAATATATACAAATTTAAATATATTCAACTTTATTTATTAATATTTTAAAATATAATTACATATAATTTTATAAACAATAATAGTTTTCTCAATATAAATATTATTAATTTATAAATGAATACTGAAAATATTATTAATAGTAAAGTTTATTAATAAAAGTAATATAATTTACACTTATATAATAACCATTAAAATAATGTAAATTTATGTTATTTTTAATTTTATAAAATTACATTTGTATATATAAAATTTTTGTAGTATTTATGCTTTTCAAAATTTATGTAATTATATTTTATACATTGTAACTTTGAATAATAACTATTTATACTTAATATAATTTAAAATTATTATTTATAGTAAACTTTTTTATAAAGTTAACAAAAATAATATTATATATATATATATATATATATATATAAAATTAAATATGATACTTAATATAACTAGTATTTTTTATAAATAATTATTCATAATATATTTTTTATAAAATATTTAGCTATATTCATTTTATTTGCCTATTTCTATGAAATATTATAATTTAAATTTATGTTACTTTAAATGTAATATATATTATATACATATAAATATATTCAAATCTAATTATTCATCATTTAAATTACAAATATATACATTTTTTTAAACAATAATATTTCCTGAAATATAAATTATATTTTATACATAAAATTTAAATCATGTAAACATCATATTTAAATTTCTTAAATCATTCAATTTAAATTAAATCATACAAAAAATAATAACACATTCATAAATTAAATCGTACAAAGGACAATAATTTATACATCCATACATCCATACATATTAAATAAATAAATAAAGCAAACAAAATAAATAAAAACAATTAAACAACTAAAGAGTTTTAAGGGGTTATATTTTATACATCCATACATATATCCATACATCCATACTTTTTTCTATGGATTGATTTATCATTATTTGATAAACCAGCCAAAACCTAGGAGAGACTCCTAACGCCTCTATTATATCATATTTCAACAACCACCAGTCACCTTTTTGGCATGGTGTAAGAGTCCAGCTTCATATTGAACGTCCTTTTATTACAATGTTGCTCACATGCAACTGAGAGGTTCTTGGGGGTTTGAAATACATAACATTTTTTATACAAACACGTAGGTCCTTACATACTTAGAAAGAGAGATGACACACAAATCATCGACGAGGAAAATAAAATGAAATTATTACAAATTATATAATCACAAAAAACACACACCATGCAATTTCAATCATACATTGATCGATCATCTCAAGATCATTCAGTTGTTGCAAATTAAATAATCAGATACAAAAAAAAAATACAACATAGAATTTCAATCATACATTAGACGATCATCTAAAAACTAGTCATCATACAAGATTTCTAACATGTTTGTTTGAGATATTTATTATGTTTTACATCTTGTAACTTTACCTATAACTATATTTAATATAATGCCTCATGGGGCACAACCTAGTCACACACAAACACACATCTATTTATATTCATACTTTCATGAAGATTTTTCACTCTTACAAGTGGAAAACTACAGCTAAAACTTTGATCAATATAAATAATCTCATTGTTGAAGTATATTGACGGTGATATGATTATCTAGATTTTTTTTAATAAAACGTTATATATATTTATACCACATCTTCAAATGTTTAACATGTTTTAATTGGTTAAGAATAAATAACCCTGACTTGATTTGGAACTCTTGGAGTCTCTATTGTCGTAGATTTCAGCCATCATTATCATTTCAAACAACACCACCTCTCGTCGAATGCCTCTTGTCGAATGTTTTTTTTTATTACAATGTTACTTACATGTCAGCGAGGAGGTCAAAGGGTTTGTCAAACGTTTTTTTATAAATAATTATTGATAATATATTTTTTTTATAAAATACTTAGCTATATTCACTTTATTTACCTATTTGTATGGAATATGATAATTTAAATTTATGCTACTTTAAATATAATATATATTATATACATATAAATCTATTCAAATCAAATTATTCACCATTTTAATTACAAATATATACATTTTTTTAAACAACAATATTTCCCAAAATATAAATTATATTTTATACATAAAATTTAAATTATGTAAACACCGTATTTAAAATTTCTAAATCATTTAATTTAAATCAAATACAAAAAATAACAACTCATTCATAAATTAAATCATATAAAGGACAATAATTTATACATCCATATATCTATACATATTAAATAAATAAATCAAACAAGATAAATAAAAATAACTAAACAATTAAGGGGTTTTAAGGGGTGATATTTTTAGAATATTTTAATGTTTAAAATTTTGTTACATATATATATACATATATGAAGAGAATAAAACATAACCAAAAAATTAAAAATAATTACATAGAGGTGGCTTCCTAGATATAATTTGAAAATTTTTATTTTCATTATAAATAAATTTGAGTAAATATATATTTCGTAATAAATGTGTTGTTTGTAATCGAAGTGTCCCAAAAAAATCTGGCTTTAAGATAATTATTATTGTTTGGAAATCAATAACGCGTTTAGTTTGTAAAAAATATAATTTAAATATTTTGTTCGTAATTGCGGTGGCGGTGGCACCAAAATCTAAGAGAACGCATCGTTAAGAGCATTAAAAACAGTGAATTTAAGATACTGTTTAAATCAATTAATTAGTTTAGTTTTTAATTAAGTTTGCGTGTGGCTTTAAAAAAATATAACGGTGGAATTATGGTAATGAAATCAATTAATTAAGGCCGCCTTTAATATTTTAAAAACATAATTTAATAAGTCACGCATTATGTTTTTTAATAATTATCGCAATGGATTCAATTAATTAAGGCGGAATTTAGTCACGTTTTATGTTTTTTTAACAAAAAAAAAGATATTTTTTAACAACAAAATCAAAAAAATATTTTTAATGATTATAAACGTTTGTAAAAATATATTTTAAAGTTAAAAAAAGGATCGAGTTGAATTTAATTTATTAAGAAATTAAAAAATAAAATTCTGACAAAAAATTTTAATAACAATTTACCTAAAAATTGATTAATATCATACTCCGAAAATAGAGTCAATAATTGCGGGGTGGGCGTGTGGAATTTTCTTCGACGCGTCAAGATAAAAATATATAAAAAGCGCACTCTCTGGTTTTGGAAGTCAACACAAAACCGGAGCGATCTCTGTGTGTTTGAGTTTGGCTTTTAAATAGCCCCTCTGGTATTTTCCTTCATTCGCCGCCGTGCTCTCTCTCTCTCTCTCTATCCCCCTCCCTCCCTGCTCTGCTGCCGCCGCCGGAGCCGCCGCCGCCGCCGCCATGGCAACCAAGGCCTCGCTTCCATCCTCCGCCGACGTGAGCTCTCTCTCTCTCTCTCTCTATCAAAAAATTTAACGATGCGTTCGTCAGTCCGTCGTAGTTTTATTTATTTACGGAATATCTGAGTTTAGTACTCGGATTATCTCACCGATCTAAAATTAAAATTTGGATTCTGTTGCAACGAAACTATATTTTAGATGGATTTTATTTGAATTTAATCTTGATTTGTTCGTAATTTCGGAGGATTATCTTGATTTTAAATGAAATTTAGTTTTGTTAAGAAATTGTAATGATAAATTATTCGTCGTTAAATTTTCAATTCATTTATAAAATTCTCACATGAGACCTGCGTTTAAAGCTTATTGTTAATAAATTTCATTTTTCTAAAAATAAAAAAAACTGGACAGACGTGTCTGGCGACTATTGGCTGTCAGATTAGACTTGGAAATCGAAATCTCCTTTTTCCCGCTGCATGTGGATTGGAGGGCAAAAGCGGGAACATGGCCTTTTGTGCTCGGTCTCCGGATCTCCGTGATCGGATCCATTGAATTACCGGAAATGACCCTACCAGTGAACGTCGTCGAAAACGACCTTTCTTTTTTGATAAAATTATTAAATTCTGGGTTAATTTTCTTCCACACCAGGGGGACAACCGGACGGCGAAGGAGAAGGCGATCGAGGACTGGCTTCCGATCACATCATCCCGGAACGCGAAATGGTGGTACTCCGCCTTCCACAATGTCACCGCCATGGTCGGAGCCGGCGTCCTCAGCCTCCCCTACGCCATGGCCGAGCTCGGCTGGTACGCGCTCCTCTCCCCCTCTCACCTCTCTCCTCTCCCTCGCTGCCGGGGGCGCTGAGCTTCGCAGATCTGGAATCTGCAGGGGTCCGGGAGTGGTGATCCTGGTGCTGTCCTGGATCGTTACGCTGTACACGCTGTGGCAGATGGTGGAGATGCACGAGATGGTCCCCGGGAAGCGATTCGACCGGTACCACGAGTTAGGGCAGCACGCGTTTGGGGAGAAGCTCGGCCTCTGGATCGTGGTCCCGCAGCAGCTCGTTGTGGAGGTCGGGGTGAACATCGTGTACATGGTCACCGGCGGCAGGTCTCTGAAGAAGGTCCACGACACCGTCTGCCATGACTGCAAGCCCATCAAGCTCACCTTCTTCATCATGATCTTCGCCTCCGCCCACTTCGTCCTCTCCCACCTCCCCAACTTCAACTCCATCTCCGGCGTCTCCCTCGCCGCCGCCGTCATGTCCCTCAGGTACCTTCCACCCCCTTCTCGCCGTGCACGCAAGGTGTTTGATGGTTTTCCTGTGAGGCAGCTACTCGACGATCGCGTGGACGGCGTCGGTCCACAAGGGCGTGCTGGACAGCGTGGATTACGGGTACAAGGCCAGCACGGCCCCCGGGAAGGTGTTCAACTTCTTCAGCGCTCTGGGCGACGTCGCCTTCGCGTACGCCGGCCACAACGTGGTGCTGGAGATCCAGGCCACCATCCCCTCCACGCCGGAGAAGCCGTCGAAGGGCCCGATGTGGAAGGGGGTCGTGGTGGCCTACATCGTGGTGGCGCTGTGCTATTTCCCGGTGGCGCTCGTCGGCTACTGGATCTTCGGGAACCAGGTGGAGGACAACATCCTGATCTCGCTGGAGCGGCCGGCGTGGCTGATCGCCATGGCCAACATGTTCGTCGTGGTTCACGTCATCGGGAGCTACCAGGTGTGGACGGTGATTCCTTTGATTAACCCTTTCTCCCTCGTCCGGTTTGATCTGGTTCATGTCTCTGTCGTTTTAGATCTACGCCATGCCGGTGTTCGACATGATTGAAACGGTGCTGGTGAAGAAGCTGAACTTCGCGCCCACCACGACCCTCCGGTTCATCACCCGCAATGTCTACGTGGGTAGGTACCTCCGCCATGGATCCATCTGTTATGGAATTGGGTGTTTTGTATGAAGTAGATGTTCTCTGGCTGCAGCGCTGACCATGTTCATCGGCATCACCTTCCCCTTCTTCGGCGGACTTCTTTCGTTCTTTGGAGGATTCGCCTTCGCCCCCACGACCTACTTTCTCCCTTGCATCATGTGGCTCACCATTTACAAACCTAGGAGATGGAGTCTGTCCTGGTGCGCGAACTGGGTACGTTTTCTTCCTCCCTTGAAAGGCTGTGTGGGGTGATTGAGGGCTCACTGGTGTTCCTGAACTTCAGATATGCATCGTGTTGGGGCTTCTGCTGATGATTCTGTCCCCCATCGGAGGGCTGAGGCAGATCATCATTCAAGCCAAAACCTACGAGTTCTATTCCTAGGCGCAGTTGCTCTATGCTGGAAGACAGCCATGCGACACAGAAAGAGAGAAGCAGGAGAAGAACAGGGATCATAGTCTCCAAAATCATCCTTCTAAACTCCCTCACTTTCCTCCTTTTGAAACCAAAGCATGTATGAATGGATGTATGGGTTTTGTTTCATCCCTCTCTTTTCTTTATACAGTATAGGTTTTGTTTCTCCATCCCGCTGTTCTTCATACAGTATGTTCTGTTCATAACGGTCATATTTTAATTTCTTTGGGTTTAGTTAAAAAAGCTCAAGATGACTTTTGCTACATGACATTGTTATAGATCTATTTGCATGCCACCACACGATATGTTCACTATCGTGGGCGCTTAGTTCGCTATCATCAACATTTGGCATACCACAAAGGCGACACTTCACCATCATCAACACTTTGCCCAACACCCGTCACATTCATATCATGTACATGCATTTGTGTGTCACATAGAACATACGATATAAGAATTTCTTTCATCGCTTTGAATTCCAAAAGTGCGGGTCACATATATGGAAGTTCTCATTCAATGAAGGATAGTTGCATCTTAGTGAATACCCTAGTGAAAATGAGGATGATTTTTGACAAAATAAAAGTTTGGCATGAAAAATCACGAGATAATTTCAAAACATAATAGGTGATTATAAAGGTTTATGGAATCTCTCATTACTTGGGAACACATTACTACATGATCAATTGGAAATCAAAAGGCTTAGTTTAAAGAAAGTATTTGAAATAAAAAGGAAAAGAAGATGATTCCTTACTTCTAGTAACGACTTAAGGTTATAATGAGGGGATAAATGATCTATCATTCAAAAGACTAAATATAAAGAAGGTACCTAAATGGAAAATAAGAGAGATATATCCCTTATCTTGAAAGGGTGATTCTAAAAGCTTCTTAAGAGTTTGGGAACACCATGAGAGAGATTTAGAGAGGGAGAGAGAGATGAACTTTGTGATCAAATACCACTAAAGGGAGCATCACAAGGTTCATTGAGATATTCAGATCGTAAATATTGACAGGGGAGAAGTTATATGCTTGGGATGCAATAATTGTAGGTTTCGGGCGCAGATGAAGCGCCTTGGTGGGTGTACCCAACTTTATTTTAGCGTTAAACAATGTTCAATCCGAGATTCGTCACGATAATAAAATGTCGGATCTTCAGAATAGAACGAAGAACGAAAAGAAAGAGATGGGTCTCAGAACCATCAAGAGGATCATCATATGTTGCTTATAATTAATTTAATTAATTGACAAGAATTACCTTGATGGAATTCTTTCTTCGTTGATGTTTTCAGGTCACGTTTCAATGTGATTCGCCGTTGCGTCGCAGAAGCCAAGTGTAGACTTCCTCCAACGGTGATCCACACGTGCACCACGTATCTCTGGACGTCGCCAAAGGAATCTCTGAGTGCTAGTGTGGAGAATCCTTTGCTTGCGTTGTCTGCCTTAGATCACCTTGATCCGATGGCGGAGGATCTCTCTCGGTCTCGAGAGCGTTCTTGGAGGAAGGGGTTCTCTCAGCCTTGAGAGAATTTTCCAAAATTTTTGTGCATAGCGATTCATAGAAAAGTGTTGGGGGTTGTGAGGATATTTATAACCGGGTATGAGTAGAGTTATGACAATAAATAAACACGTTACACGTTTTGTTTATTTCATCAAACTCTTATTGAAAACCCCCATGTCGAATGATTAATTCCTTGACATGCACCCACGCTGATTAAAATAAATATCATTTAATAAAATGATATTATTTCCTCAAAATCCCGACTAGAAAAACTACATGGCGTGTAATCATTAATACACGACGTGTACTCGTTTTCCATGAAAACTACACGACGTGTAAATTCAATGTACACAGCGTGTTTATCTTGTTTTCATTTTTCTTTATTTTCTCCACCACATTTATTAGACCTTGAGTAATGGCTATTTATTTCTTAAATAAATGTAACTGTATTACTCGCTAATAAATATATATTATTTCGCCCACAATATATACTCTCGAATAACTAGTGTCAAAATAAATGCGATCAGACATCCTTAAATAATTATTAAACAACAATCGGGAATAATCTTTATTTAACTTGTTAAATTAATATTTAACTGAGATACATGGACACACTTAGTGTGTGACCCTCTAGGCCTCTTTCTCAGTGGCATTAGGTGGAGCCTGCCTAAAGTCCAAGGTTAGCGTTTAGCAACACGCCAAGACACCCATAAAGAAAGAAGTTAACGACGCAATGACATGTCACCTCATACAAATGCTTACCGTGTAATATAATCCCTTTGTCATGATATCTCGAATCAAGTAGGTTGCATGCTAGTGCCATCAACCTAAGTGCTCGATTATTCTTTCTTTGACATTCCGAAATTGAACTCGCCCATTCCTTACCATGACCATGGATTTATTTAGGCTATATCAATTCTATCAAAAGACCTGAGATATCTACTTCCGTTATGGAATAGAAGAGACAAATCTTTTCTCGCATTATCTATTAATGCAGTATTACTCGTGACGCACCCAACGTATCCTACCTCACTGCGAACAGTGTGTCGTCACAGTTTTCGTCAATACATCTAAGTGCGCGAGTTGTAATACCCATTAATAATAATCTTAAAGTCTAAGGACCAATACACATGTCCGCATATAGGAACATCCAATGACACTGTGAAATGTGGATTTCCTACTGACGAGTCTTGTTCTCATAATATCCTCCTGGATATTACCAAGGGCACACACCATGTAAGAACCCAGTTTTTATTGCGAAAGACTTTGGAATATTCTTGATGTTATTCCAGAGCAGCGCCTTCAGATGGCGTGCGATTCCGAGCCCCGGAGTGGTCAGAATTAAATTTTCAGTGCGTTCACAATGGAAACGCCAAATAAATGGGATAACTCCTAAACGATGATCCGGATTAGAGATCCGAGTGCACGAATGGGTCCGAAATGGGGTGTTTACCCTAGGAACGACATAAAACTTGTCGGCGCGGGACGTTTGGACCCCTCGCTCGCTTTCGGAACGTTAAACGGATAAATTAATTAATTAATTTATTCATTTAATGGTGAAACTCAAGTATCTCTTAAGCGGTGGCTCGGATTGGAAAACCGAGGGCACCGTTGAGTTCAGAGCGTGCCGTTTAACCTAGGAGGGGTGTAAGTTTTCCAGGTGCGGCCCGTCTGTGAAAAATGGCCCCAGGGGCGTTTTCGTAATTTGGCGGCTTTGGGCGTTCAGCTTTATAACATTAAAACGGAAGCTCAGAATCAAATTCCGAGACCACCGTTGCGCTCGGAGCATCGTGTTTACCCCAGGGGCGACCTCCTTTTTGTCTGCGTCGGGAGCGGAGTCGGGGCGTGCCGGGCGGGTGGTTTAAGTATTTTTTCTACTTAAACACCCCCCTTCTTCTCCTTCTTCTTCTTCGCCTGGGCAGCCCTTCCCTCTCCTCCTCCACTCCGGCGAGGCACCTCCGGCGAGGCAACTCCGGCGAGGCAGCGGTGCGGCGGCGGACTCCCCGTGAAGCTCCGGGCATCGCCCAAGAGGTAGGATCTTGTTTCCGTTTTTGATTTTTCCCGCTTTTCGAGCTCAATTTACAGCTTCAAATTGATGTTTAATCTTCGAACAAATCCCGTAGTTGCGTAGTAGTTTTTCTAAGCTCCACGTCGCCGGTTTTGGATCGAAAATCCGAGCTCCGAGGTGACCGCAACACTCCGCCGAAGATCAACGGGTTTTGGTGTTCGTCCGACGGTTTTTGGGTGCTCCGGCGAGCAGGGACGGCGGTCCGGCGGTTTCTCCGGGCGGTGGCGGCTTCCGGTGGAGGCGGCGGCGTTGCGGTCGGGCGGTGGCAGCAGGCTGACACGGTGGGGCGTCGGGCGTTCGACGGCGGTGCGGCGGCGCCTCCTCAGTGAGGCGGCGTGGGTAGCTTAGGCGGCAGGGGAGCGCCGAGGCGCCGACGAGGGGACAACTGGGGTCGCGCTGCGACCCCGCGGGGAGACCGGGATCCGCCGATGGCGGGTCTCCGCGTGGACGCGACCGGCCAACTGGCCGGTCGGTGGAGCAGGCCGCGCGGGCCTCACGGGAGGCAGTGGGCCGCGGTGCGGCGGCCCGTGGGTCCGGGGGGACCGGGCCCAGCGGCTGGGCCGCGGTTCAGCGGGCCAGTTGGACCGGGCCGGTCCGGCCCAGGGGTGATCCCCCTTATAATTTTTTTGGACACCCGTATTTCGAGCTACGGGCGTCCGTTTTGAGCGCCGTCTGTGGCAGCGCGGACCTGACGTCGAGGCGAACTCTTTGTGGTGGTTCCGGGAGTTTTAACTTCCGAGACGAGGGGATCGGGGGCACGACACGTGCGTAAAGCAGCTAAGCGGGCTTCTCGAGAATTCTTGTTTTGGAGGGCGCAGACGCGTCCGACGTCCGTTTCGAGCGCCGTCAGTGGCGTTGGAACCCTGACACCGCGGCGGAGCTTTCCATGGTGGTTTCAGGCGTTGAGGCCGAAGTTGAGGCGTGGGCCCCATGACCCGTCTTTTGAGCTGCGAGCAGCATTTAACGAATTTCTCATCGGGCGTCCGTTCGGGGCGTGCGAGCAGTAATTTCTGGATGTTTTTTTTCCCAAGGGGATTGCAATGGTGCAATCCGCCCGCTTTAATTCCGCACGCTGGTGCGTGTCCCACGAGGGCTGTTTGGGCGTTGAAGGTGATTTTTCCATCTCTATCACCAAGCGACCATTTTGGACAAGTGAATAGTCCATCTTGTGTACTTTTTTGAGAGGATCACAACGGTGCGATCCGTTCGTTGATTTTCGGGACCGGGTTGTGGGTCCCACGAAGCACCGCTCGTGTGCGGTGCGCCGGAATGCATCTTTTTTCTCCGGATATCCCTTGTGCTCAAGTGAGCAATCTTTTTGACGTGTTTTCCCGAGGAGATCGCAATGGTGCGATGCACCCGACTATTTTTTGGGGCCGAGGCTCGGGATCACGAGACGCTGTTCAGGCATGAGGCGGTGTTGGTGACTTTTCCGTCAGATATCCGTGTGAGGCGAGTAAGTAGTCTAACTCGCGTGTTTTTCCACGAGGATTACAACGGTATGATTTGTTTGGCTGTGCGGAGCCTCTTGCGCAATCTTATTAAATGTGGAGCATGCATGGTGCTCCGGTGGTGGTTCGTCCTACCTTGTTTGTAGCGGACCCTTGGCGTGTGATCACGCACTCTTGGAAGAGTGATGTAAATGGTTCATAAGATGTGGTTGGCTATGCCTGAGCCTTTGAGGTGGAGTTGTTACATTCACGCCTTCGCATTGACGTTGGGTGCCGTGTGCACGATAGCCTTTGGGCTGGAAAAAGGTATACTCGGGGGGTATATGGGAACGCTTGGAGGTACATGTGGTTGTTTGTACCTGAGAACGTTTGTGCGTTCGGTTGGGGTTGACTTGGGGCCACATGTCGTGTGGGCCCCATGTGCATGCCGTGTTCTGCTTTGCGTACTTTTGACCTCTCGCGACGTAGAGGGTCCCTCGGTTTTCGATTGTTGACCAGTGGGGTTGAGGTTCTTCCCCTGGCTCTGTGCTCGATGGTTTAGATCTGCAGGGTTGAGTGGTTTCCCCTGGTTTTGTTCCGGAGTCGGGTGGTTGCACAATACCCACTCCGTGTTCGGTTGGCCAGTGTTGTACCCTCCAGTGGAGATGGCCAGAGCAGTTTTGGGTCGTTTATCGACTTCTTCGGGTTTACCCTCCAGGAGGTACTGTATAGCATCCCGCCTTTTTATCACATAAACTTTCATTACATTTTACAAAACCGAGGATCTTTAAGGTTTAGTGTCTTGGAAACCAGGAACATAATAAATGAAACAAAAAAAAAAACATTCTTCTTAAACACTTGAAAGGCTTCTCCTCAAGTTCATCCTAGGTTCATTACTGCATCTCATAACCTGGGGACATACATCAAAAGAAAGGGTGAGCAGAAGGCCCAGTAAGAGAAACCAGAGAAACATTTTACATGTGAACTTGAGATACTTCAATAAGGTCATGAAAATAACATTAAGGCATGAGAATGAAATCATGAGATACATCATAATAAAAATAAATTTTTTTTATAACTTGAATATGTGGCTACAACATTTAATATTGACAATCGTTTCGTTTCACCAAGGTCTATCCCCAAGGTGTCGTTAAAATTACCAAGGTTATTCACCAAGGCGTCGTTAAAATGGTCATCTCTAGAGATTAAGTCTTTACCCAATGCATTAGAGCGCTATCAGGGCGCACCCTTAAATTTGCCTTTATTATCATCTGAGCCACATATATCATCATCAAACATTTCATAAATAACCCATATAGCATAAAATAAATGGGTTTCATTTCATAATCATAACATTTTAAAAACTGCTTTAAAGACATGATCTTTACGTCACTTTAAACCCACGGAAAGGGAAAGAGGGTTTCATTTATGTAATTCCCAGAATTTAAAATAGAACATTTTGATATATATGTGAATACCCCTGTAGAAATAAGAGCTTTGAGTATTCACTTTATAACATAAAATAATTTTTAGAAAAGAGAGAGAGACATTTTGAGACGAAAATTCTGCAGCATAACGGCTATGTTACAAGGTTTTAGAAAACATTGAGAAGAGATGGGACATGGGTCAAACATTCATAAATGACCCATCAAACCGTAGAGGGACAAAATATAAGGTATTTAAGAACATGGTAATGAAATTTGAAAATATACCATATGAAATGAAGAACATGAAAGGAAGAAAAAAAAGATTTCTCTTGTGAGAATTCGGCAGCCTAACGGCGTCACTTAAACTTCAACAAAATTGAATTGACAAGGTCAAATAGGGTCTCTCATCATATGAACATAAGAGTCCAGTATGATAGATATAGAGGTCATACCCCAACATAATAGAAAGGAACTTGAAAGAATTGACATGAGAGTAGAACTTCAAAATGAGAATGGTGAAGAACCACTTAAAAATTCGGCAGCCTAACGGCGCCACTTAAACTTCAACAAAATACTGAATTGAAGAGATCAAATGGGGTCTCTCATCATATGAACATAAGAGTCCAGTATGATAGATATAGAGATCATACCCCAACATAACAAAAAGGAACTTGAAATAATTGACATGAAAGTAGAACTTCAAAATGAGAAGGGTGAAGAACCACTTAAAAATTCGGCAGCCTAACGACGCCACTTAAAACTTCAAAATACTGAATTGAAGAGATCAAAAGGGGTCTCTCATCATATGAACATAAGAGTCCAGTATGATAGATATAGAGATCATACCCCAACATAACAAAAAGGAACTTGAAATAATTGACATGAAAGTAGAACTTCAAAACGAGAAGGGTGAAGAACCACTTAAAAATTCGGCAGCCTAACGACGCCACTTAAAACTTCAAAATACTGAATTGAAGAGATCAAATGGGATCTCTCATCATATGATCATAAAATATCAGTATGATAAATTTAGAGATCATACCCCAACATAATAAAAAAAAGGAACATGAAATACTTTACACGAAAATAGATCTTGAAAAAGGAGAAGGGAGAAAGAATCCGTTACAAACATTTCGGCAGCCTAACGACGCCACTTAAAAATTCATAAAACGAAATAATGAGAGTAAGAGGGGATATCTCATTATATTAACATGAAAAGGGCAGTAAGAGGAGTATAAAAGAACATCCTCCAACATAAGAACATGGAGCATAAAAGGAATGACATAAAAGAGATTACTTGAAATGAAAGAGAGAGGTCGGATCCCTTACCTTAAAATGTAACTCTTAAACCTCAATGGTTGGGACCTTGAGGGCTTGGGGGCACCTTGGGAGGACTCCTTGGGAGGTAATGAGACCAGAACTTCGTTGGGGAAGAGTGAGGAGTCGAATTGATGAGAGGAGGGCTTGGTATTTATAGGGAAAGTGAGGGGACAAGGCATTAATGGCCAAGGGACACCTCACATGTGCTTTTCTCAAACCCATGTGCTTTCCCTTGGCATTTACCATGGAGTTAGGCCACATGGGGCCCCCAAAACAATAATTCATCACCCTTGGCCGTCCAACCCTTAAAATATCTCATGACATCATCATGACACAACTATGATGTCATTAAACATACCGAAACCCTAAAACTGCATTTTTACTATTCACTGAAAAATTCATCTTTCTCAGAAAAATCCCAAAATTTCACCTTAACTAAATATCCATGCTCTGATTTCAAAAATGAACTCCATTTTATAAAAATAATTTTCTAAGTATTTTTAAATTTATTTTTAAATAAAAACACTATTCACCGAAAATTCATTTTTTCAGAAAAAACCCCAAAAATTACCATAACATAATATCGATGCTCTGAGTTCAAAAATAAAGTCCTTTTTATAAAAATAATTTTCTAATTATTTTTAATTAAATTTTTAATTAAAAAACACTATTCACCCAAAAAAACTAATACTTGAATAATAATTTATGAAACCGTTATTTAACCATTTTATTGAATCACATTACTTAATCAAGGTGCCTAGATTATTTTAAAACTTTCTTTAAGTGAGGTTACTAATCCATTTGGTCATATTACTAATCCTAATCATAAAATCACTATTCATAATTTACTATTCATCAAAAATCAAGTTGATCTTATTAGACTCTAAATTTCGTACTGGACATAATTGTAGAAGACCATTTTTTGAGAATCATTACACATTTTAAATTATTTAAGGTTTACACAAACATTTTTTTTAAAATATCCTTTTGAAAATTCATCAAAAATATGCATACTATTTTTATCCAGTCATTTGAAAATTCATAAACATCATCATAATAAGAAATCCCAATTTTTATTTAAAACAAGGATTACACAAGGCAGTTATGGTCTCATTACATAGCCCCTTATAATACCAGCATAGGACCTAAGAGTAAGGTGTGCTAGGGTGATAGAATCTTGGGGCGGCTCAGTCAACATTGCCCGAGTAGTAATTTCTATCAGTTTGAACTTCTCGCGAAGACGATTCCGTTCTAGCTTCACATGATGAAGTTCAGCTTGGATTTGGTCCAGAGCAAAGCCCAATGGTGCTACCTCCTTCCCAAGCTCTGTTAGATGGACTTCGATCGGTCCAAGACTACTAGGTGAGGCCATCAAATCTTCTTTCTATAATAGTTAACCAAGATTACTTATATTTGGAGACAATAATCAAAACATTTTGTTCACAGTGGTCATATTGACCGATGGTCATATAACAGTCAAAACCCACCGGTCTCATTTTAATTATAATCATGTTTATCAAATAAAACATTTTTGTTGAGTATAAAAATAAAATAAAATAACACATGAAATTAGGGAACAAGATTTATTCAAAATTTCGGGCCGTTACAATCTTTCCCCCTTAAGAAATTGCGTCCTCACAATTTTTAAAATTGGGTTTTGAAATTTCATTTAAAGTCCCACATCGGAAAAAGAGTCAGTAACACCATTACTTTAAAAGAAAGAAAAGGAAGTACAAAGGCCACCCGAGTTTACTCATACTAGGATTCCATGTAGGAAATATGGACATGGAGGAGAAAACAAAGGGTAACGTTCTTAAAGGAGAGTGATAGAAAACATGATTAGGGGGAAGTTAACCACCAGAAAATCCCAAAATTATGATGTGTGTAAGCGGTCTTTGATTACCTAGTAGGAACGTAAACCAACAACGTTTTTGTTTTACGTTCCTTTTAATAACTTTGAGGAATTCATTTACAACATAGAACAAAAACATAAGGAAATATATCTACCTTCATGTAGAGTTTCATACATTAATAAGTTTCTACCAAAACTAATCTTTTCTCCAAACGATGAGCATTCAAAACTACTTGGTCTCATCAAAACACAAGAATCATCATCTAGAGAATCACATGATCCACAAAAGATCAACTATCTATTTCTTCTATCTTTAAACATTATCCCAAAAATAGAATGGGTAAGGTAAAACAAATCTTCAAAAAGAATCCCATAGAAATGGAAACTACTTTTAAATCTTCAAAGTTCCATGGTACTACCCAATGTTCATCATAGACCATTCCGTAAATAATGGTCCTTAAGATTCCTTAAAATAAACCAAACTAAGATTGAAACCCAAATACAATAAGGACTTGATAACATAGTCTTCCAAAATAAACTTCATTGTTTATCTCCAAACAACATCAACCACTCCTAACATCTTATAACAAAAGTAGCTAACCTAAACATATTTTACCCAAGATAGGTTAATCATTCCCATAAGTAACCTAAATTACTATAAGGCCACCTTAAATTCATTGATTCTTCAAAATATAAGTCAACCTTACTCCTCAATGAAGACACCGTAGTAATCTATTTACCTTGATCATATATGGTCCTCAAAATAGTGAATGTCTTCCAAAATAATAATCATCTTTTAATCCCCTAATCATCTCTGTCGTATTAATACGGCAATCGTAGCATTTCCTATCACATTGGTTTTTGGGACATGTTATTCCATTTCCCGCCATTAACTAAGAAAAGAAGCTATAGTTAGGGGCTTAAATACTTAGCCAATAATCATGAAAAGAAACTTAAATCATCTAAGGATAACATGTAGGAGTAAAGTATACCCTAACTTGTGATCCCCTAGGTTCCCTTCTAGGTTATCCATGATCATATATTCTTATGTGAATCTTTATTTTATTTTATCTTTGTTCCTTTAACAATGGTTCATACTAAGCTTATGAATTTACCAAAGCATATCCCCCGGGAGTGTCGTAACCAAGAGTGCAGCAAGGCCCGTTGTCGTGTACCAGTTCCCGTTCGAGTCTAGCTCAAAGCGGTGTTTTCGGGTTTTACCCCTATGTACATCTGTGCCAGAGCCACCTCTACCTGCTCGTATCCAGACAGGGATGTATTTGCTTGGAAACCCTTTACTCAATACTCACCAAAATACTAGGAAGATTTCCTATATTTAAACCTTTTTATAGGGTTCTTCCTAAAGTTTTCATATCCTAATTTCCACAAATAACTAAACCATCCTTTGATACCAACTATAGCATCCCGCCTTTTTATCACATAAACTTTCATTACATTTTACAAAACCGAGGATCTTTAAGGTTTAGTGTCTTGGAAACCAGGAACATAATAAATGAAAAAAAAACATTCTTCTTAAACACTTGAAAGGCTTCTCCTCAAGTTCATCCTAGGTTCATTACTGCATCTCATAACCTGGGGACATACATCAAAAGAAAGGGTGAGCAGAAGGCCCAGTAAGAGAAACCAGAGAAACATTTTACATGTGAACTTGAGATACTTCAATAAGGTCATGAAAATAACATTAAGGCATGAGAATGAAATCATGAGACACATCATAATAAAAATAATTTTTTTTATAACTTGAATATGTGGCTACAACATTTAATATTGACAATCGTTTCGTTTCACCAAGGTCTATCCCCAAGGTGTCGTTAAAATTACCAAGGTTATTCACCAAGGCGTCGTTAAAATGGTCATCTCTAGAGATTAAGTCTTTACCCAATGCATTAGAGCGCTATCAGGGCGCACCCTTAAATTTGCCTTTATTATCATGTGAGCCACATATATCATCATCAAACATTTCATAAATAACCCATATAGCATAAAATAAATGGGTTTCATTTCATAATCATAACATTTTAAAAACTGCTTTAAAGACATGATCTTTACGTCACTTTAAACCCACGGAAAGGGAAAGAGGGTTTCATTTATGTAATTCCCAGAATTTAAAATAGAACATTTTGATATATATGTGAATACCCCTGTAGAAATAAGATCTTTGAATATTCACTTTATAACATAAAATAATTTTTAGAAAAGAGAGAGAGACATTTTGAGACGAAAATTCTGCAGCATAACGGCTATGTTACAAGGTTTTAGAAAACATTAAGAAGAGAGGGGACATGGGTCAAACATTCATAAATGACCCATCAAACCGTAGAGGGACAAAATATAAGGTATTTAAGAACATGGTAATGAAATTTGAAAATATACCATATGAAATGAAGAACATGAAAGGAAGAAAAAAAAGATTTCTCTTGTGAGAATTCGGCAGCCTAACGGCGTCACTTAAACTTCAACAAAATTGAATTGACAAGGTCAAATAGGGTCTCTCATCATATGAACATAAGAGTCCAGTATGATAGATATAGAGGTCATACCCCAACATAATAGAAAGGAACTTGAAAGAATTTACATGAGAGTAGAACTTCAAAATGAGAATGGTGAAGAACCACTTAAAAATTCGGCAGCCTAACGGCGCCACTTAAACTTCAACAAAATACTGAATTGAAGAGATCAAATGGGGTCTCTCATCATATGAACATAAGAGTCCAGTATGATAGATATAGAGATCATACCCCAACATAACAAAAAGGAACTTGAAATAATTGACATGAAAGTAGAACTTCAAAACGAGAAGGGTGAAGAACCACTTAAAAATTCGGCAGCCTAACGGCGCCACTTAAAACTTCAAAATACTGAATTGAAGAGATCAAATGGGGTCTCTCATCATATGAACATAAGAGTCCAGTATGATAGATATAGAGATCATACCCCAACATAACAAAAAGGAACTTGAAATAATTGACATGAAAGTAGAACTTCAAAACGAGAAGGGTGAAGAACCACTTAAAAATTCGGCAGCCTAACGGCGCCACTTAAAACTTCAAAATACTGAATTGAAGAGATCAAATGGGGTCTCTCATAATATGATCATAAAATATCAGTATGATAAATTTAGAGATCATACCCCAACATAATAAAAAAAAGGAACATGAAATACTTTACACGAAAATAGATCTTGAAAAATGAGAAGGGAGAAAGAATCCGTTACAAACATTTCGGCAGCCTAACGACGCCACTTAAAACTTCATAAAACGAAATAATGAGAGTAAGAGGGGATATCTCATTATATTAACATGAAAAGGGCAGTAAGAGTAGTATAAAAGAACATCCTCCAACATAAGAACATGGAGCATAAAAGGAATGACATAAAAGAGATTACTTGAAATGAAAGAGAGAGGTCGGATCCCTTACCTTAAAATGTAACTCTTAAACCTCAATGGTTGGGACCTTGAGGGATTGGGGGCACCTTGGGAGGACTCCTTGGGAGGTAATGAGACCAGAACTTCGTTGGGGAAGAGTGAGGAGTTGAATTGATGAGAGGAGGGCTTGGTATTTATAGGGAAAGTGAGGGGACAAGGCATTAATGGCCAAGGGACACCTCACATGTGCTTTTCTCAAACCCATGTGCTTTCCCTTGGCATTTACCATGGAGTTAGGCCACATGGGGCCCCCAAAACAATAATTCATCACCCTTGGCCGTCCAACCCTTAAAATATCTCATGACATCATCATGACACAGCTATGATGTCATTAAACATACCGAAACCCTAAAACTGCATTTTTACTATTCACTGAAAAATTCATCTTTCTCAGAAAAATCCCAAAATTTCACCTTAACTAGATATCCATGCTCTGATTTCAAAAATGAACTCCATTTTATAAAAATAATTTTCTAAGTATTTTTAAATTTATTTTTAAATAAAAACACTATTCACTGAAAATTCATTTTTTCAGAAAAAACCCCAAAAATTACCATAACATAATATCGATGCTCTGAGTTCAAAAATAAAGTCCTTTTTATAAAAATAATTTTCTAATTATTTTTAATTAAATTTTTAATTAAAAAACACTATTCACCCGAAAAAACTAATACTTGAATAATAATTTATGAAACCGTTATTTAACCATTTTATTGAATCACATTACTTAATCAAGGTGCCTAGATTATTTTAAAACTTTCTTTAAGTGAGGTTACTAATCCATTCGGTCATATTACTAATCCTAATCATAAAATCACTATTCATAATTTACTATTCATCAAAAATCAAGTTGATCTTATTAGACTCTAAATTTCGTACTGGACATAATTGTAGAAGACCATTTTTTGAGAATCATTACACATTTTAAATTATTTAAGGTTTACACAAACATTTTTTTTAAAATATCCTTTTGAAAATTCATCAAAAATATGCATACTATTTTTATCCAGTCATTTGAAAATTCATAAACATCATCATAATAATAAATCCCAATTTTTATTTAAAACAAGGATTACACAAGGCAGTTATGGTCTCATTACATAGCCCCTTATAATACCAGCATAGGACCTAAGAGTAAGGTGTGCTAGGGTGATAGAATCTTGGGGCGGCTCAGTCAACATTGCCCGAGTAGTAATTTCTATCAGTTTGAACTTCTCGCGAAGACGATTCCGTTCTAGCTTCACATGATGAAGTTCAGCTTGGATTTGGTCCAGAGCAAAGCCCAATGGTGCTACCTCCTTCCCAAGCTCTGTTAGATGGGCTTCGATCGGTCCAAGACTACTAGGTGAGGCCATCAAATCTTCTTTCTATAATAGTTAACCAAGATTACTTATATTTGGAGACAATAATCAAAAAATTTTGTTCACAGTGGTCATATTGACCGATGGTCATATAACAGTCAAAACCCACTGGTCTCATTTTAATTATAATCATGTTTATCAAATAAAACATTTTTGTTGAGTATAAAAATAAAATAAAATAACACATGAAATTAGGGAACAAGATTTATTCAAAATTTCGGGCCGTTACAATCTTTCCCCCTTAAGAAATTGCGTCCTCACAATTTTTAAAATTGGGTTTTGAAATTTCATTTAAAGTCCCACATCGGAAAAAGAGTCAGTAACACCATTACTTTAAAAGAAAGAAAAGGAAGTACAAAGGCCACCCGAGTTTACTCATACTAGGATTCCATGTAGGAAATATGGACATGGAGGAGAAAACAAAGGGTAACGTTCTTAAAGGAGAGTGATAGAAAACATGATTAGGGGGAAGTTAACCACCAGAAAATCCCAAAATTATGATGTGTGTAAGCGGTCTTTGATTACCTAGTAGGAACGTAAACCAACAACGTTTTTGTTTTACGTTCCTTTTAATAACTTTGAGGAATTCATTTACAACATAGAACAAAAACATAAGGAAATATATCTACCTTCATGTAGAGTTTCATACATTAATAAGTTTCTACCAAAACTAATCTTTTCTCCAAACGATGAGCATTCAAAACTACTTGGTCTCATCAAAACACAAGAATCATCATCTAGAGAATCACATGATCCACAAAAGATCAACTATCTATTTCTTCTATCTTTAAACATTATCCCAAAAATAGAATGGGTAAGGTAAAACAAATCTTCAAAAAGAATCCCATAGAAATGGAAACTACTTTTAAATCTTCAAAGTTCCATGGTACTACCCAATGTTCATCATAGACCATTCCGTAAATAATGGTCCTTAAGATTCCTTAAAATAAACCAAACTAAGATTGAAACCCAAATACAATAAGGACTTGATAACATAGTCTTCCAAAATAAACTTCATTGTTTATCTCCAAACAACATCAACCACTCCTAACATCTTGTAACAAAAGTAGCTAACCTAAACATATTTTACCCAAGATAGGTTAATCATTCCCATAAGTAACCTAAATTACTATAAGGCCACCTTAAATTCATTGATTCTTCAAAATATAAGTCAACCTTACTCCTCAATGAAGACACCGTAGTAATCTATTTACCTTGATCATATATGGTCCTCAAAATAGTGAATGTCTTCCAAAATAATAATCATCTTTTAATCCCCTAATCATCTCTGTCGTATTAATACGGCAATCGTAGCATTTCCTATCACATTGGTTTTTGGGACATGTTCTTCCATTTCCCGCCATTAACTAAGAAAAGAAGCTATAGTTAGGGGCTTAAATACTTAGCCAATAATCATGAAAAGAAACTTAAAGCATCTAAGGATAACATGTAGGAGTAAAGTATACCCTAACTTGTGATCCCCTAGGTTCCCTTCTAGGTTATCCATGATCATATATTCTTATGTGAATCTTTATTTTATTTTATCTTTGTTCCTTTAACAATGGTTCATACTAAGCTTATGAATTTACCAAAGCATATCCCCCGGGAGTGTCGTAACCAAGAGTGCAGCAAGGCCCGTTGTCGTGTACCAGTTCCCGTTCGAGTCTAGCTCAAAGCGGTGTTTTCGGGTTTTACCCCTATGTACATCTGTGCCAGAGCCACCTCTACCTGCTCGTATCCAGACAGGGATGTATTTGCTTGGAAACCCTTTACTCAATACTCACCAAAATACTAGGAAGATTTCCTATATTTAAACCTTTTTATAGGGTTCTTCCTAAAGTTTTCATATCCTAATTTCCACAAATAACTAAACCATCCTTTGATACCAACTATAGCATCCCGCCTTTTTATCACATAAACTTTCATTACATTTTACAAAACCGAGGATCTTTAAGGTTTAGTGTCTTGGAAACCAGGAACATAATAAATGAAAAAAAAACATTCTTCTTAAACACTTGAAAGGATTCTCCTCAAGTTCATCCTAGGTTCATTACTGCATCTCATAACCTGGGGACATACATCAAAAGAAAGGGTGAGCAGAAGGCCCAGTAAGAGAAACCAGAGAAACATTTTACATGTGAACTTGAGATACTTCAATAAGGTCATGAAAATAACATTAAGGCATGAGAATGAAATCATGAGATACATCATAATAAAAATAATTTTTTTTATAACTTGAATATGTGGCTACAACATTTAATATTGAAAATCATTTCGTTTCACCAAGGTCTATCCCCAAGGTGTCGTTAAAATTACCAAGGTTATTCACCAAGGCGTCGTTAAAATGGTCATCTCTAGAGATTAAGTCTTTACCCAATGCATTAGAGCGCTATCAGGGCGCACCCTTAAATTTGCCTTTATTATCATGTGAGCCACATATATCATCATCAAACATTTCATAAATAACCCATATAGCATAAAATAAATGGGTTTCATTTCATAATCATAACATTTTAAAAACTGCTTTAAAGACATGATCTTTACGTCACTTTAAACCCACGGAAAGGGAAAGAGGGTTTCATTTATGTAATTCCCAGAATTTAAAATAGAACATTTTGATATATATGTGAATACCCCTGTAGAAATAAGAGCTTTGAATATTCACTTTATAACATAAAATAATTTTTAGAAAAAAGAGAGAGACATTTTGAGACGAAAATTCTGCAGCATAACGGCTATGTTACAAGGTTTTAGAAAACATTGAGAAGAGAGGGGACATGGGTCAAACATTCATAAATGACCCATAAAACCGTAGAGGGACAAAATATAAGGTATTTAAGAACATGGTAATGAAATTTGAAAATATACCATATGAAATGAAGAACATGAAAGGAAGAAAAAAAAAGATTTCTCTTGTGAGAATTCGGCAGCCTAACGGCGTCACTTAAACTTCAACAAAATTGAATTGACAAGGTCAAATAGGGTCTCTCATCATATGAACATAAGAGTCCAGTATGATAGATATAGAGGTCATACCCCAACATAATAGAAAGGAACTTGAAAGAATTTACATGAGAGTAGAACTTCAAAATGAGAATGGTGAAGAACCACTTAAAAATTCGGCAGCCTAACGGCGCCACTTAAACTTCAACAAAATACTGAATTGAAGAGATCAAATGGGGTCTCTCATCATATGAACATAAGAGTCCAGTATGATAGATATAGAGATCATACCCCAACATAACAAAAAGGAACTTGAAATAATTGACATGAAAGTAGAACTTCAAAACGAGAAGGGTGAAGAACCACTTAAAAATTCGGCAGCCTAACGGCGCCACTTAAAACTTCAAAATACTGAATTGAAGAGATCAAATGGGGTCTCTCATCATATGAACATAAGAGTCCAGTATGATAGATATAGAGATCATACCCCAACATAACAAAAAGGAACTTGAAATAATTGACATGAAAGTAGAACTTCAAAACGAGAAGGGTGAAGAACCACTTAAAAATTCGGCAGCCTAACGGCGCCACTTAAAACTTCAAAATACTGAATTGAAGAGATCAAATGGGGTCTCTCATAATATGATCATAAAATATCAGTATGATAAATTTAGAGATCATACCCCAACATAATAAAAAAAATGAACATGAAATACTTTACACGAAAATAGATCTTGAAAAATGAGAAGGGAGAAAGAATCCGTTACAAACATTTCGGCAGCCTAACGGCGCCACTTAAAACTTCATAAAACGAAATAATGAGAGTAAGAGGGGATATCTCATTATATTAACATGAAAAGGGCAGTAAGAGGAGTATAAAAGAACATCCTCCAACATAAGAACATGGAGCATAAAACGAATGACATAAAAGAGATTACTTGAAATGAAAGAGAGAGGTCGGATCCCTTACCTTAAAATGTAACTCTTAAACCTCAATGGTTGGGACCTTGAGGGCTTGGGGGCACCTTGGGAGGACTACTTGGGAGGTAATGAGACCAGAACTTCGTTGGGGAAGAGTGAGGAGTCGAATTGATGAGAGGAGGGCTTGGTATTTATAGGGAAAGTGAGGGGACAAGGCATTAATGGCCAAGGGACACCTCACATGTGCTTTTCTCAAACCCATGTGCTTTCCCTTGACATTTACCATGGAGTTAGGCCACATGGGGCCCCCAAAACAATAATTCATCACCCTTGGCCGTCCAACCCTTAAAATATCTCATGACATCATCATGACACAGCTATGATGTCATTAAACATACCGAAACCCTAAAACTGCATTTTTACTATTCACTGAAAAATTCATCTTTCTCAGAAAAATCCCAAAATTTCACCTTAACTAAATATCCATGCTCTGATTTCAAAAATGAACTCCATTTTATAAAAATAATTTTCTAAGTATTTTTAAATTTATTTTTAAATAAAAACACTATTCACCGAAAATTCATTTTTTCAGAAAAAACCCCAAAAATTACCATAACATAATATCGATGCTCTGAGTTCAAAAATAAAGTCCTTTTTATAAAAATAATTTTCTAATTATTTTTAATTAAATTTTTAATTAAAAAACACTATTCACCCGAAAAAACTAATACTTGAATAATAATTTATGAAACCGTTATTTAACCATTTTATTGAATCACATTACTTAATCAAGGTGCCTAGATTATTTTAAAACTTTCTTTAAGTGAGGTTACTAATCCATTTGGTCATATTACTAATCATAATCATAAAATCACTATTCATAATTTACTATTCATCAAAAATCAAGTTGATCTTATTAGACTCTAAATTTCATACTGGACATAATTGTAGAAGACCATTTTTTGAGAATCATTACACATTTTAAATTATTTAAGGTTTACACAAACATTTTTTTTAAAATATCCTTTTGAAAATTCATCAAAAATATGCATACTATTTTTATCCAGTCATTTGAAAATTCATAAACATCATCATAATAAGAAATCCCAATTTTTATTTAAAACAAGGATTACACAAGGCAGTTATGGTCTCATTACATAGCCCCTTATAATACCAGCATAGGACCTAAGAGTAAGGTGTGCTAGGGTGATAGAATCTTGGGGCGGCTCAGTCAACATTGCCCGAGTAGTAATTTCTATCAGTTTGAACTTCTCGCGAAGACGATTCCGTTCTAGCTTCACATGATGAAGTTCAGCTTGGATTTGGTCTAGAGCAAAGCCCAATGGTGCTACCTCATTCCCAAGCTCTGTTAGATGGGCTTCGATCGGTCCAAGACTACTAGGTGAGGCCATCAAATCTTCTTTCTATAATAGTTAACCAAGATTACTTATATTTGGAGACAATAATCAAAAAATTTTGTTCACAGTGGTCATATTGACCGATGGTCATATAACAGTCAAAACCCACTGGTCTCATTTTAATTATAATCATGTTTATCAAATAAAACATTTTTGTTGAGTATAAAAATAAAATAAAATAACACATGAAATTAGGGAACAAGATTTATTCAAAATTTCGGGCCGTTACAATCTTTCCCCCTTAAGAAATTGCGTCCTCACAATTTTTAAAATTGGGTTTTGAAATTTCATTTAAAGTCCCACATCGGAAAAAGAGTCAGTAACACCATTACTTTAAAAGAAAGAAAAGGAAGTACAAAGGCCACCCGAGTTTACTCATACTAGGATTCCATGTAGGAAATATGGACATGGAGGAGAAAACAAAGGGTAACGTTCTTAAAGGAGAGTGATAGAAAACATGATTAGGGGGAAGTTAACCACCAGAAAATCCCAAAATTATGATGTGTGTAAGCGGTCTTTGATTACCTAGTAGGAACGTAAACCAACAACGTTTTTGTTTTACGTTCCTTTTAATAACTTTGAGGAATTCATTTACAACATAGAACAAAAACATAAGGAAATATATCTACCTTCATGTAGAGTTTCATACATTAATAAGTTTCTACCAAAACTAATCTTTTCTCCAAACGATGAGCATTCAAAACTACTTGGTCTCATCAAAACACAAGAATCATCATCTAGAGAATCACATGATCCACAAAAGATCAACTATCTATTTCTTCTATCTTTAAACATTATCCCAAAAATAGAATGGGTAAGGTAAAACAAATCTTCAAAAAGAATCCCATAGAAATGGAAACTACTTTTAAATCTTCAAAGTTCCATGGTACTACCCAATGTTCATCATAGACCATTCCGTAAATAATGGTCCTTAAGATTCCTTAAAATAAACCAAACTAAGATTGAAACCCAAATACAATAAGGACTTGATAACATAGTCTTCCAAAATAAACTTCATTGTTTATCTCCAAACAACATCAACCACTCCTAACATCTTATAACAAAAGTAGCTAACCTAAACATATTTTACCCAAGATAGGTTAATCATTCCCATAAGTAACCTAAATTACTATAAGGCCACCTTAAATTCATTGATTATTCAAAATATAAGTCAACCTTACTCCTCAATGAAGACACCGTAGTAATCTATTTACCTTGATCATATATGGTCCTCAAAATAGTGAATGTCTTCCAAAATAATAATCATCTTTTAATCCCCTAATCATCTCTGTCGTATTAATACGGCAATCGTAGCATTTCCTATCACATTGGTTTTTGGGACATGTTCTTCCATTTCCCGCCATTAACTAAGAAAAGAAGCTATAGTTAGGGGCTTAAATACTTAGCCAATAATCATGAAAAGAAACTTAAAGCATCTAAGGATAACATGTAGGAGTAAAGTATACCCTAACTTTTGATCCCCTAGGTTCCCTTCTAGGTTATCCATGATCATATATTCTTATGTGAATCTTTATTTTATTTTATCTTTGTTCCTTTAACAATGGTTCATACTAAGCTTATGAATTTACCAAAGCATATCCCCCGGGAGTGTCGTAACCAAGAGTGCAGCAAGGCCCGTTGTCGTGTACCAGTTCCCGTTCGAGTCTAGCTCAAAGCGGTGTTTTCGGGTTTTACCCCTATGTACATCTGTGCCAGAGCCACCTCTACCTGCTCGTATCCAGACAGGGATGTATTTGCTTGGAAACCCTTTACTCAATACTCACCAAAATACTAGGAAGATTTCCTATATTTAAACCTTTTTATAGGGTTCTTCCTAAAGTTTTCATATCCTAATTTCCACAAATAACTAAACCATCCTTTGATACCAACTATAGCATCCCGCCTTTTTATCACATAAACTTTCATTACATTTTACAAAACCGAGGATCTTTAAGGTTTAGTGTCTTGGAAACCAGGAACATAATAAATGAAAAAAAAACATTCTTCTTAAACACTTGAAAGGCTTCTCCTCAAGTTCATCCTAGGTTCATTACTGCATCTCATAACCTGGGGACATACATCAAAAGAAAGGGTGAGCAGAAGGCCCAGTAAGAGAAACCAGAGAAACATTTTACATGTGAACTTGAGATACTTCAATAAGGTCATGAAAATAACATTAAGGCATGAGAATGAAATCATGAGATACATCATAATAAAAATAATTTTTTTTATAACTTGAATATGTGGCTACAACATTTAATATTGACAATCGTTTCGTTTCACCAAGGTCTATCCCCAAGGTGTCGTTAAAATTACCAAGGTTATTCACCAAGGCGTCGTTAAAATGGTCATCTCTAGAGATTAAGTCTTTACCCAATGCATTAGAGCGCTATCAGGGCGCACCCTTAAATTTGCCTTTATTATCATGTGAGCCACATATATCATCATCAAACATTTCATAAATAACCCATATAGCATAAAATAAATGGGTTTCATTTCATAATCATAACATTTTAAAAACTGCTTTAAAGACATGATCTTTACGTCACTTTAAACCCACGGAAAGGGAAAGAGGGTTTCATTTATGTAATTCCCAGAATTTAAAATAGAACATTTTGATATATATGTGAATACCCCTGTATAAATAAGAGCTTTGAATATTCACTTTATAACATAAAATAATTTTTAGAAAAGAGAGAGAGACATTTTGAGACGAAAATTCTGCAGCATAACGGCTATGTTACAAGGTTTTAGAAAACATTGAGAAGAGAGGGGACATGGGTCAAACATTCATAAATGACCCATCAAACCGTAGAGGGACAAAATATAAGGTATTTAAGAACATGGTAATGAAATTTGAAAATATACCATATGAAATGAAGAACATGAAAGGAAGAAAAAAAAGATTTCTCTTGTGAGAATTCGGCAGCCGAACGGCGTCACTTAAACTTCAACAAAATTGAATTGACAAGGTCAAATAGGGTCTCTCATCATATGAACATAAGAGTCCAGTATGATAGATATAGAGGTCATACCCCAACATAATAGAAAGGAACTTGAAAGAATTTACATGAGAGTAGAACTTCAAAATGAGAATGGTGAAGAACCACTTAAAAATTCGGCAGCCTAACGGCGCCACTTAAACTTCAACAAAATACTGAATTGAAGAGATCAAATGGGGTCTCTCATCATATGAACATAAGAGTCCAGTATGATAGATATAGAGATCATACCCCAACATAACAAAAAGGAACTTGAAATAATTGACATGAAAGTAGAACTTCAAAACGAGAAGGGTGAAGAACCACTTAAAAATTCGGCAGCCTAACGGCGCCACTTAAAACTTCAAAATACTGAATTGAAGAGATCAAATGGGGTCTCTCATCATATGAACATAAGAGTCCAGTATGATAGATATAGAGATCATACCCCAACATAACAAAAAGGAACTTGAAATAATTGACATGAAAGTAGAACTTCAAAACGAGAAGGGTGAAGAACCACTTAAAAATTCGGCAGCCTAACGGCGCCACTTAAAACTTCAAAATACTGAATTGAAGAGATCAAATGGGGTCTCTCATAATATGATCATAAAATATCAGTATGATAAATTTAGAGATCATACCCCAACATAATAAAAAAAAGGAACATGAAATACTTTACACGAAAATAGATCTTGAAAAATGAGAAGGGAGAAAGAATCCGTTACAAACATTTCGGCAGCCTAACGGTGCCACTTAAAACTTCATAAAACGAAATAATGAGAGTAAGAGGGGATATCTCATTATATTAACATAAAAAGGGCAGTAAGAGGAGTATAAAATAACATCCTCCAACATAAGAACATGGAGCATAAAAGGAAAGACATAAAAGAGATGACTTGAAATGAAAGAGAGAGGTCGGATCCCTTACCTTAAAATGTAACTCTTAAACCTCAATGGTTGGGACCTTGAGGGCTTGGGGGCACCTTGGGAGGACTCCTTGGGAGGTAATGAGACCAGAACTTCGTTGGGGAAGAGTGAGGAGTCGAATTGATGAGAGGAGGGCTTGGTATTTATAGGGAAAGTGAGGGGACAAGGCATTAATGGCCAAGGGACACCTCACATGTGCTTTTCTCAAACCCATGTGCTTTCCCTTGGCATTTACCATGGAGTTAGGCCACATGGGGCCCCCAAAACAATAATTCATCACCCTTGGCCGTCCAACCCTTAAAATATCTCATGACATCATCATGACACAGCTATGATGTCATTAAACATACCGAAACCCTAAAACTGCATTTTTACTATTCACTGAAAAATTCATCTTTCTCAGAAAAATCCCAAAATTTCACCTTAACTAAATATCCATGCTCTGATTTCAAAAATGAACTCCATTTTATAAAAATAATTTTCTAAGTATTTTTAAATTTATTTTTAAATAAAAACACTATTCACCGAAAATTCATTTTTTCAGAAAAAACCCCAAAAATTACCATAACATAATATCGATGCTCTGAGTTCAAAAATAAAGTCCTTTTTATAAAAATAATTTTCTAATTATTTTTAATTAAATTTTTAATTAAAAAACACTATTCACCCGAAAAAACTAATACTTGAATAATAATTTATGAAACCGTTATTTAACCATTTTATTGAATCACATTACTTAATCAAGGTGCCTAGATTATTTTAAAACTTTCTTTAAGTGAGGTTACTAATCCATTTGGTCATATTACTAATCCTAATCATAAAATCACTATTCATAATTTACTATTCATCAAAAATCAAGTTGATCTTATTAGACTCTAAATTTCGTACTGGACATAATTGTAGAAGACCATTTTTTGAGAATCATTACACATTTTAAATTATTTAAGGTTTACACAAACATTTTTTTTAAAATATCCTTTTGAAAATTCATCAAAAATATGCATACTATTTTTATCCAGTCATTTGAAAATTCATAAACATCATCATAATAAGAAATCCCAATTTTTATTTAAAACAAGGATTACACAAGGCAGTTATGGTCTCATTACATAGCCCCTTATAATACCAGCATAGGACCTAAGAGTAAGGTGTGCTAGGGTGATAGAATCTTGGGGCGGCTCAGTCAACATTGCCTGAGTAGTAATTTCTATCAGTTTGAACTTCTCGCGAAGACGATTCCGTTCTAGCTTCACATGATGAAGTTCAGCTTGGATTTGGTCCAGAGCAAAGCCCAATGGTGCTACCTCCTTCCCAAGCTCTGTTAGATGGGCTTCGATCGGTCCAAGACTACTAGGTGAGGCCATCAAATCTTCTTTCTATAATAGTTAACCAAGATTACTTATATTTGGAGACAATAATCAAAACATTTTGTTCATAGTGGTCATATTGACCGATGGTCATATAACAGTCAAAACCCACCGGTCTCATTTTAATTATAATCATGTTTATCAAATAAAACATTTTTGTTGAGTATAAAAATAAAATAAAATAACACATGAAATTAGGGAACAAGATTTATTCAAAATTTCGGGCCGTTACATACTGGGCAGTGGGTTTCTCACTGACTTCTAGGGTTTACCCTCCAGCAGTGACTGGGCAGTGGGTCACTCGACACTCTTAGGGTCTATCCTCCAGCAGAGACTGGGCAGTGGGTCACTCGACGACCTCTTAAGGTCTACCCTCTAGCAGAGACTGGGCAGTGGGTCACCCGACCTCTTAGGGTCTACCCTCCAGCAGAGACTGGGCAGTGGGTCACCCGACGACCTCTTAGGGTCTACCCTCTAGCAGGGCTGGGCAGTGGATCGCCCGTCGTCTAGTTCCAGGTCTACCCTCCAGCAAGGCTGGGCAGTGGGTCGCCTGTCGACTTATTCCAGGTCTACCCTCTAGCGGAGCTGGGCAGTGGGTTGCCTGATGATGTATTAGGGTTTGCCCTCCAGCAGGGCTGGGCAGTGGGTCACCCGATATCATATTATGAATTACCCTCTAGCAGGGCTGGGCAGTGGGACACCCGTTGACATTCCAGACTCAGTCCTTTCTACTAGGCTAGTCTGTGGCTTTCCTCCGTGATTACCGGAGCGGGACCCTTGGTTGTACGGGTCAGTGATGGAACGACCTTGACTTTGAGGAGACCTCTCGACTACGGGGCAGTGACGAGGCATGGTTTGACTTAACCCAGAACTCTCAAGTACGAGGGGCGCTTTCCCCCACCGAGACGCGTCCTTGTGACGCGACCTAAAACCGTGCGGACGAGTCAGTGCCGCCCAAAGCGGATAGTGTTGAGGTGCGGTGGTTTGAACCCCTTGACTTGTAGTTCGGGGCAGACGTGCGAGATGCTGGGCATCGATGATGTTTACTTCTGGGACTGTTGGCGACTCACCTTTCTTGGGCTGAGCTACAGGATTGAGATCCCTTTACAGTCTTGTTCGGGCTTTTTGACAGAGCATATGAATATGTATATACCTTGTTTCAGTACCCACTTCTTGGGTTTGGTTACTCTCCTTCTAGGTGAGGCGAAGACGCGCGGGGTATGCCACGTGCTTTCCGTGTCTAGCTTCTCGTGGTTGGATGAGTCTACTCTCCTGCTATAGGTAGCGAAGACTCGACGAGAATTTCATCTTCTCACCATTTCTAGCTCCTTGTGTCTGGACGAGTCTACCTCTTTTATCTTGTTGGGTTGAGCTGGACTCTCTACTGTACTCTTTACTGCACTTTTGGTTGTACTCCTTTACTTTTCCCTGTTCGCTGTACTGTTCACCCTTCAGTACCTCCTTTGTTACTCCCTCGAGCCTTAGGGGTATCCTACTGAGTATTTTTATATTCACCCCTGCTTGGGCTTTGCCCGCACTTGGTGTGCCCTTGCAGACGACGGATAGGTTGGTCGTGACGTCAGAGGAGCTTAGGAGCGTGGGAGCTTGGACCGCGTGCGGTGGTCGGAGTCAGGTTCCAGGTGGGGGACCCTAACAGTTGTTTTCTTTTGTTTACCTGTTGCCGGGTTGTGGCACTTTTCTGTTTGGGTGTGTGTTTTTCCCCTTTTCTTTTCAGCCTTTACTTTGTACTGTTTAGAGGCCGATGCACTCTTGTGGTTTATTTATAGCAGTTGCTCTTTTACTTTGCTTGTCCTTTCTTTTACTCTGCACTTTTTCATTGAGTGTGCTGTGTGTGTGTGTACAGGTACTTAGGAAAAGGCCTCCCCGAGTTGTTGTGCCTTCAGCGCTGGTCGCCAGCCCCTGGCCTATGGAGGCGGGCTTGGGGTAGTTGCGGCTCGAGCCCTGGTAGGGTCAGGTTGTGAGAAAGTGGTATCAGAGGTGGTTTCGTTCCTTGGGATGCTTTTCGGACGTCCCTAAAATAAAAGGAATTGGTTGGGATTTAGGGAAAAAGTGTTAACGTGTCTCGAGAGCGACTCTCAGGCCAGGGAGTCCAGTGATGGTGCGGCGGCTGACGTATCCATTCACCAGGACCCTGATAACCCACTTGTTGACTCGGCATGCTGAGACACTTGTTACAGGGAAAATTGGTTTGTGCATCACATAGGATTGAGTCTTTGACTGTCCTTCTTGAGTCAGATCCCCATTGTTGTTATTGGTATATACATATATGCTCATCTGACCGCGACACTCCTTGATAATATTCAGGATGTCTCCGCGAAGGCAGCCAGCCAAGATACGAGATTTGGTGCGTGACGACGACCCTGTGAGCTACGATGCCACAGTCCAGGACCCATCATGCGAGCCCCTTTCTCCGGGTGGGCCGGTAGCAGCACCCCCACCTGTTGAGTAGCAGACAGCTTCAGTAGAGCAGGCTGAGCTTGAGCGCAGGTTGAGCGCACTCCGTGAGTTCCAGCGGCAGAGACCGCTGATGTTCAGTGGTGAGCTAGACCCTCAGGAAATAGAGGTTTGTATGGAGACAGTGGTTCACCTTTTCAGGCTTGTACAGACGCCAACAGATTAGAGAGTGGCTTTGGAAGCCACCCTTTTTTGTGGAGCAGCTTGGCGTTGGTGGAGTCTAGTGACTCAGCTTCTTGACGAGTCATCGCTTTCGTGGGGTGACTTTCAGTTGTTGTTCCGTGAGGAGTTTTTCCCCTTCTGCTTGTGCTCCGTTTAGATTCAGGATCTCCTGCAGTTTCAGCAGGGAGGGATGACGATGGCTAAGTACGCGGCTAGTTTCGCAGACCGTGCACAGTTTTACCCGGACTTGGTCCATGACGACGACATCCGAGCGCGGAAGTTTGAGCAGGGTCTCCGCCGGGAGATTCGTGCTGTCATAGTACCCTTGGGCATTTCCACATATGCCGAGGTGCTAGATCAGGCGCTGGTAGTAGAGAGCTTCTTGTCACGTTCTAGAGTCGGTGGTGGCAGCATGCACGTCAGAGCCGAGACGTTTTCCGCAGCTAGCGGGCGTCGACAAGCAGAACCTCGACGTAGGTGTCTTTCTCACAACCAGGCTCAGGGGCGTGGTCATACACCACAGTGGCGCCAGAGGGAACTAGTGCGGCCCGAAGAGAGTCAGTGCTATGCTTGTGATTGGCGAGGTCACCTGGCACGAGACTGCCCGACCAAGCATGCGGAGAGCTTCGGGCAGGAAGCAGGTGCACCACCATGACAGAGGCAACGTCGTGATCGGAGTAGTACCTAGAGAGGTGGTGCTAGAAGAGGAGCGGGAGGAGCTGGTAGTGGGGGACGACTTTATGAGGTCTTTCCATCACCACTAGGTGGCTTACGTCAGGCTCCGGGAGCTGACAGTCGGGACCACAGACATCCGCGATCTTTGGATGTCTACGATCCTGCAGAGCATGAGGTAATAAGAGGTATGCTCTACAACTCTTATACTTCTTGCAGCATAATTGTTAGACTCTGTCTGTGAAATGCTTTCCTCCTTGCTTCTTGCTTGAGGTGTCACCAGGGTGATGCAGGGCGTCGGTGTAACCCTGTGTCGGTAAGGTAAAAGGTGTAGGACCTTTTTCTTTAGTTGATGGTGTTGACTCCTTCGCTCTCCGAGCATGTAAGAGAGTCTTGGTTGCGAGACATCGACTGTGAAACTTTGCGCGACCAGATATCCTTGGGTGTTCCATCATATGGATATTCTGAAGGAGGGAATCACCGGGCCTTGTTCCAGGTGCGGGCGGTGATTCTAGTCGCGACGTGCGACGTAAAGGTTTGGTCGGGGAGGTGAGTTACCCCCGAGGTCCTTCAGGCTGTTTGAGACCGTGCGAAGGGATGTCGAGGATCTCTACCGCCTAGCCCTAAACCCAAAGTCAGGAGTGGGTGCACGATGTCCCCCGCGTGGCTTACCTGAGGAGATGTGTGCTTGCTCCTGTGCACGTCAGCAGCGAGGGAAGATCTCGTGTGAACAGATCAAATCCTTTGGTCTGTGTGTGGTGACACAGAACTGTACAAGAGTTCTTTTGGGTACGGGAGAGCCAGGTGCAGGCTTAGTACCCTGAGTTGTTCCCTGGTTTTGCTTTTCGGGGATGAAAAGCTTGAAGGAGGGAATGATGTAAGAACCCAGTTTTTTGCTGCTAAAGACTTTGGAATATTCTTGATGTTATTCCAGAGCAGCGCCTTCAGACGACGTGTGATTCCGAGCCCCGGAGTGGTCGAAATTAAATTTTCAGTGCGTTCACACTGGAAACGCCAAATAAATGGGATAACTCCTAAATGGAGATCCGGATCAGAGATCCGAGTGTACGGATGGGTCTGGAATGTGGTGTTTACCCTAGGAACGACATAAAACTTGTCGGCGCGGGACGTTTAGACCCCTTGCTCGCTTTCGAAACGTTAAACGGATAAATTAATTAATTAATTTATTCGTTTAATGGTGAAACTCAAGTATCTATTAAACGGTGACTTGGATTGGAAAACCGATGGCACCGTTGAGTTTGGAGCATGCCATTTACCCTAGGAGGGGTTTAAGTTTTGCGGGCGCGACCCGTATGTGAAAAATGGCCCCAAGGGCGTTTTCGTAATTTGGCGGCTTTGGGCATTCAGCTTTATAACTTTCAAACGGAAGCTCAGAATCAAATTCATAGACCACCGTTGCGCTTGGAGCATCGTGTTTACCCCAGGGGCGACCTTCTTTTTGTCTGCGTCGGGAGCGGAGTCGGGGCGTGCCGGGCGGGTGGTTTAAGTTTTTTTTCTACTTAAACACCCCCTTCTTCTCCTTCTTCTTCTTCGCCTGGGTAGCCCTTCCCTCTCCTCCTCTACTCTAGCGAGGCACCTCCGGCGAGGCGCCTCCGGCGAGGAAACTCCGGCAGGGCAGCGGTGCGGCGGCGGACTCCCCGTGAAGCTCCGGGCATCGCCCAAGAGGTAGGATCTTGTTTCCATTTTTGATTTTTCCCGCTTTTCGAGCTCCATTTACAGATTCAAATTGATGTTTAATCTTCTAACAACTCCCGTAGTTGTGTAGTAGTTTTTCTAAGCTTCCCGTCGCCAGTTTTGGATCGAAAATCCGAGCTACGAGGTGACCGCAACACTCCGCCGAAGATCAACGAGTTTTGGTGTTCATCCGGCGGTTTTTGGGTGCTCCGGCGAGCAGGGACGACGGTCCAACGGTTTCTCCGGGCGGCAGCGGCTTCCAGCGGAGGCAGCGGCGCCTCCTCATTGAGGTGGCGCGGGTGGATCAGGCGGAAGGGGAGCGCCGAGGCGCCGACGAGGGGACAACCGGGGTCGCGCTGCGACCCCACGGGGAGACCGGGACCCGCCGATGGCGGGTCTCCGTGTGGACGCGACCGGCCAACTGGCCGGTCAGTGGAGTAAGCCATGCGGACGTGCGGGCCTCACGGGAGGCGGCGGGCCGCGGTGCGGCGGCTCGCGGTTCAGCGGGCCGGCCGGACCGGGCCGGTCCGGCCCAGGGGTGATCCCCCTTAGAATTTTTTTGGACGCCCGTATTTTGAGCTACGAGCGTCCGTTTTGAGCGCCGTCTATGGCAGCACGGACCTGACATCGAGGCGAACTATTTGAGGTGGTTCCGGGAGTTTTAACTTCTGATACGAGGGTCTCGGGGGCACGACACGTGCGTAAAGCAGCTAAGCGGGCTTCCCGGGAATTCTTGTTTTGGACGGCGCAAACACGTCCGACGTCCGTTTCGAGCGCCGTCAGTGGCGTTGGAACCCTGCACCGAGGCGGAGCTTTCCATGGTGGTTTTAGGCGTTGAGGCCGAAGTTGAGGTATGGGCCCCACGACCCGTCTTTTGAGCTGCGAGCAGCGTTTATCGACTTTCTCATCGAGCGTCTGTTCGGGGCGTGCGAGCAGTCGTTTTTGGATGTTTTTTTTCTAAGAGGATTGCAATGGTGCAATCTTCCCGCTTTAATTCCGCACGCTGGTGCGGGCCCCATGAGGACCGTTTGGGCGTTGACGGTGATTTTTCCATCTCTATCACCAGGCGACCGTTTTGGATAAGTGAATAGTCCATCTTGTGTACTTTTTCGAGAGGATCGCAATAGTGTGATCCGTTCATTGAGTTTCGGGACCGGGTTGCGGGTTCCACGAAGCACCGCTCGTGTGCGGTGCGCCAGAATGCATCTTTTTTCTCCGGATATCTGTTTTTCTCAAGTGAGTAGTCTTTTTGACGTGTTTTCCCAAGGATATCGCAATGGTGCGATGCGCCCGACTTTTTTTGGGGCCGAGGCTTGGGATCACGGGACGCCGTTCGGGCGTGAGGCGATGTTTGTGACTTTTCTGTCGGATATCCGTTTGAGGTGAGTAAGTAGTCTAACTCACGTGTTTTTTGAGAGGATTACAACAGTATGATCCATTTGGCTGTGCGGAGCCTCTTGCAAGATCTTATTAAATGTGGAGCATGAAAGGTGATCCGATGGTGGTTCGTCCTACCTTGTTTGTAGCGGACCCTTTGCGTGTGATTGCGCACTCTTGGGAGAGTGATGTAAATGGTTCATAAGATGTGGTTGGCCGTGCCTGGGCCTTTGAGGTGGAGTTTTTACGTTCACGCCTTCGCGTTGACGTTGGGTGCCCTGTACATGATAGCCTTTGGGATGGAACGAGGTATACTTGGGGAGTATACAGGAATGCTTGGAGGTACATGTGATTGTTTGTACCTAAGAACGTTTGTGCGTTCGGTTGGGGTTAACTTGGGGCCACACGTCGTGTGGGCCCCATGTGCGTGCCGTGTTCTGCTTCGCATACTTTTTACCTCTCGCGACGTAGAGGGTCCCTCGGTTCTCGATTGTTGACCAGTGGGGTTGAGGTTCTTCCCCTGGCTCTGTGCTCGATGGTTTAGATCTGCAGAGTTGAATGGTTTCCCCTGATTTTGTTCCAGAGTCGAGTGGTTGAATGATACCCACTCCATGTTCAGTTGGCCAGTGTTGTACCCTCCAGTGGAGATGGCCAGAGCAGTTTTGGGTCGTTTATCAACTTCTTCGAGTTTACCCTCCAGTAGGGACTGAGCAGTGGGTTGCTCACTGACTTCTAGGGTTTATCCTCCAGCAGAGACTGGGCAGTGGGTCACCCGACACTCTTAGGGTCTACCCTCCAGCAGAGACTGGGCAGTGGGTCACCCGACGACCTCTTAGGGTCTACCCTCCAGCAGAGACTGGGTAGTGGGTCACCCAACCTCTTAGGGTCTACCCTCCAGCAGAGACTGGGTAGTGGGTCACCCGACGACCTCTTAGGGTCTACCCTCCAGCAGGGCTGGGCAGTGGGTCGCCCGTCTTCTAGTTCCAAGTCTACCCTCCAGCAAGGCTGGGCAGTGGGTCACCTGTCGATTTATTCCAGGTCTACCCTCCAGTGGAGCTGGGCAGTGGGTTTCCTGATGATGTATTAGGGTTTACCCTCCAGCAGGGCTGGGTAGTGAGTCACCCGATATCATATTATGAATTACACTCCAGCAGGGCTGGGTAGTGGGACACCCGTTGACATTCTAGACTCAGTCCTTTCTACTAGGCTAGTCTGTGGCTTTCCTCCGTGATTACCGGAGCAGGACCCTTGGTTGTACTGGTCAGTGATGGAATGACCTTGACTTTGAGAAGACCTCTCGACTGCGGGGCAGTGACGAGGCATGGTTTTACTTAACCCGGAACTCTCAAGTACGAGGGGCGCTTTCCCCCACCGAGACGCGTCCTTGTGACGTGACCTAAAACTGTGCATACGAGTTAGTGCCGCCCAAAGCGGATAGTGTCGAGGTGCGGTGGTTTGAACCCCTTGACTTGTAGTTCGGGGCAGACGTGCGGGATGCTGAGCATCGATGGTGTTTACTTCTAGGACTGTTGCCGACTCACCTTTCTTGGGATGAGCTACGGGATGGAGATCCCTTTACGGTCTTGTTCAGGCTTCTTGAAAGACAATATGAATATGTATATACCTTGTTTCAGTACCCACTTCTTGGGTTTGGTTACTCTCCTTCCAGGTGAGGCGAAGATGCGCAGGGTATGCCACGTGCTTTCCGTGTCTAGCTTCTCGTGGTTGGACGAGTCTACTCTCCTGCTATAGGTAGAGAAGACTCAATGAGAATTTCATCTTCTCACCATTTCCAGCTCCTTGTGTCTGGACGAGTCTACCTCCTTTCTCTTGTTGGGTTGAGCTGGACTCTCTATTGTACTCTTTACTGCACTTTCAATTGTAATCCCTTACTTTTCCCTGTTCGCTCTACTTCTCACCCTTTGGTACCTCCTTTGTTGCTCCCTCGAGCCTTCGGGGTATCCTACTAAGTATTTTTATACTCACCCCTACTTGGGCTTTGCCCGCACTTGGTGTGCCCTTGAAGACGACAGACATGTTGGTCGTGACGTCAGAGGAGCTTAGGAGCGTGGGATCTTGGACCACATGCGGTGGTCGGAGTCGGGTTCTAGGTGGGGGACCCTACCAGCTATTTTCTTTTGTTTACCTGTTGCTGGGTTGTGGCACCTTTCTGTTTGGGTGTGTGTTTTTCCCCTTTTCTTTTCAGCCTTTACTTTGTACTATTTAGAGGTCGATGCACTCTTGTGGTTTATTTATAGCAGTTTCTCTTTTACTTTGCTTGTCCTTTCTTTTACTCTGCACTTTTGCATTGAGTGTGCTGTGTGTGTGTGTGTACAGGTACTTAGGCAAAGGCCTCCCTGAGTTGTTGTGCCTTCGGCGCTGGTCGCCTGCCCCTGGCCTATGGAGGCGGGCTTGGGGTAGTTGCGGCTCGAGCCCAGGTAGGGTCGGGTTGTGACACACCATGAGAAGGTGCCTCGAAGTTTTATGAGTCCTCACCCCTAATGGACTGTATTATTTGTGTCCCTCAAATAACATCATCCAGGCATAGAACATATATTCAAGAATAGTGTTATGACACTTCTGGGTTCTCATCATAGCAGGGATCCGCTATGACCCTTTAATGTAACAACTATCCTTGGGACATTATCACATGCATTGTCACGTGGAAGAACAATCAAGATGTGATAAGGTGTTTATTTAATGAATAAAGTACAAAGTAGTTGGTTCTAGGCCACCAACTCCAACAGACTCCCACTTGGACTAGAGCCAACTTCTAACAACTTTTAACCCGCTAGCTCTCACATGATATTCATGCTTCTGCTGAGATAGACCTTTAGTCATGGGGTCCGCCAAGTTCTCTTCTGTGGACACTATGATCACTGCAACTTCACCCCTTTGATAGAAATCCCTCAAGATGTGATACTTCTAGAGTATGTTCTTTGTCCATTGATGTGACCTTGGTTCTTTTGCAAGAGCCACCGCTGTAGTATTATCACAATACAACGTGATAGGATCTTTACTGTTAGGCACCACATCAATCTCCTGGACAAAGTTCCGAATCCAGACGGCTTCCTTGACTGCATCAGAAGCCGCTATATATTCAGACTCTACTATAGAATCAGTGACAACTGGCTGCTTTGAACTCTTCCAGCTCACAACTCCTCCATTGAGACAGAAAACATATCCAGATTGAGACTTCAGATCGTTCCAATCTGTCTGAAAACCAGCATCAACATACCCTCTGATGACAAGTTCTTCGTCTCCTCCATACACCAGGAACATATCCTTAGTTCTTCTCAGATACTTAAGGATAGTCTTAATAGCAGTCCAATGATGTTCTCCTGGATCTACTTGATATATGCCTACCATGCTCAGTGCATAGGCAACATCAAGCCTGGTACATAACATGACATACATGATAGATCCTATAGCCGAAGCATATGGGATCTTACTCATTCTATCTTTCTCTTGTTGTGTCTGAGGACACATTTTCTTAGAAAGATGTAGGCCATGTGACACTGAAACCAATCCCCTCTTGGATTGTTCCATAATAAATCTCTTTAGTATCTGGTCAATTTATGTACCCTGACTTAGTCTAAGAAGCCTCTTGGATCTATCACAAATGATCTTGATCCCTAGAATGTAGGCTGCTTCACCCAAGTCCTTCATGGATAAACACTTGTTCAACCAGTCTTTAACTGACTGTAAGACTGGTACATCATTTCCAATAAGCAATACATTGTCAACATATAATACTAGGATAACGATCGCATTCCCATTAAACCTCTTATAAACACATGGCTCACATTTGTTCTTAATGAAACCAAATTTCTTTATGGATTCATCAAATCAAATGTTCCATGACTTGGATGCTTTATTTAATCCATAAATGGATTTCTGCAACTTGAAAACCCGTTTGGATTCACCTGGTGTCACAAACCCTTCTGGTTGTGTCATATAGACATCTTCCTGAAGGTTCCCGTTAAGGAATGCTGTTTTGACATCCATTTTCCAAATCTCGTAGTCATGGTAATCTGCTATGGAAAGTATGATTCTTATGGATTTAAACATGGCAACCAGCGAGAAGGTTTCATCATAGTCAATTCCTTGATGCTGTCTGAATCCTTTAGCCACTAGCCTTGCTTTATAGGTGCTAACTTGACCTTCCATGTCCAGTTTTCTCTTGAATACCCATTTGCATCCAACAGGCTTTACATCAACTGGCTCATCGACCAGAACCCAGACTTGGTTCTGATACATGAAATCCATCTCAGAATTCATAGATTCTATCCATCTTTCATCTTCTGAGATTTCTATTGCTTCCTTGTAGGATATAGGTTCATCATTGTCTAACAATAATGATTCACCATCCTCGGTGACTAGGAAACCAAATCTCTCTGGTTCCCTTACCTCTCTTGAGCTTCTATGCAGTACTTGTGTTTCTGGAACCTCTTCCATGGGGACCTATGGAACTTGTTCCTGTACCAACTCCTGTGTATCTTGAGCATCAACTTCGTCAAAGTCAATCTTTCTCCCACTATCCTTTTTGAGGATGTTCTCCCTCTCAAGAAATACGGCTTGTCTCGCGACAATCACTTTCTTGTCTGAAGGGTTATATAGGTAATATCCTTTCGTTTCCTTGGGATATCCTATAAAGATACACCTCGTGCCCTAGGGTGCTAGTTTGTTGCCTGAGAAGACCTTACCAAATGCCTCGCATCCCCATACACGTGTGTGCGACAAAATGGGTTTCTTTCTATTCCATAACTCGGATGGAATTCCATTTTCTGCCTTAGTTGGTACTCGATTTAATGTGTATGCTGTAGTTTGTAATGCATCTCCCCAAAAGGATAATGGAAGATCTGCATGACTCATCATCGACCTCACCATGTCCAAAAAGGTGTAGTTCCTCCTTTCACTAACACAATTCCACTGTGGTGTATAAGGAGGAGTGAGATGAGATAGAATTCCAGACTCTCGTAGAAGATCAATGAACTCTTGGTTCAGATATTCTCCACCTCGATCTGATCAAAGTTTCTTTATCTTCTTACCAAGTTGATTCTCTACTTAATTCTTGAATTCCTTAAATTTATCTAAGGCTTTTGACTTATACCTCATTAAGTAGACATAACCATATCTACACAAATCATCAGTAAAAGTAATGAAGTAAGAATATCCACCTCTAGCTTCTACTGGAAGTGGTCCACACACATCTGTGTGCACCAATCCTAAAATCTCTGTGGCCCTTTCACCTTGTCCACCGAAAGACGACTTGGTCATTTTACCTTATAAACAATCGTGACATATATCAAGTGGTTTTAGATCAGTAGAGTCTAAATATCCATCTTGGAAAAGCTTTGTCAAGCGTTTCTCGTTTACATGACCGAGACGGTGATGCCATAACTGGGTGATGTATGAGTCATGTGAGTTTGTTTCGTTATCGATTGCCAACACTTGGTTTTTGTAATTTAATACATACAAACCATTATTTAAATGCGCCATACCATAACATAAGTTGTTATTATAAAAGATACAACCCTTATTTACAAACTTTAAAATAAATCCATCTATATCCAAACAAGATACATAAATTATGTTCTTGGTAACACTAGGAACATAATAACAGTTATGTAAAACCAAAATCATCTCAGTCGACAATGAGAGGTGGTAATCGCCAATGGCCAATGCAGCCAGCCTTGCGCCATTGGCAGCTCGAAGATCCACCTCTCCTCTGGCAATCTTTCTAAATCTACTTGGTTCCTGCATTTGAATATAGATGTGAGCCCCAAAAGATGTATCTAATACCCAATGCATAGAAATGAAAAGATTACACTCGATAACGAACGCACATTTAGCGTCCCCACGCTTCTGGGTGCAGTTCCTCTTCCAGTGGCCTTGCTTGCCACATGTAAAACATACTGACTCCCGTTCCTTACCCTTTCTTTGGATCTTCCCCTTCTTGGAAGGACAACGCTCGGGGGCTTCAGACCATTTATAAGTCTTTGGCCCCTTTTCCTTGTCCTTTATTTTCTTATTCACTATAAGGACTGCGGGTTTGTCACGCCCCATGTCCTTATCTTCCTGGAGAATTAAGGTCATAAGTTCTGATAGACTCCTCTCATTGTTGCTCATGTTATAATTGATAATGAAGCTAGAGAAGGTCTTGGGCAGTGATGATAGGATGAGATCTGTATGCAACTCATCCGTGAATTTAATTCCTAAGATGTACAGACGTTCAATGTAGCCAATAAGCTTGACTACATGAGGCCCAGCTAGCGCAGACTCTCCAAGCTTAGTTGTAAACAAAGCATTGGAGATCTCATATCTCTCTTGTCTCTCCTTCTCTTAGTAGAGATCCTTAAGGTGATACATCATGCTATACGCGTCCATGTTTTCATGTTGCTTCAAGAGCTCATTAGACATGACTGATATCATGAAACACTAGACATCTGTGGAATCATCTATATGTTTCACATAGAGAGATATTTCCTCATCATTTTCCTCTTTCCCAAGTGCAACTGGAATAGGTTCTTCCATCACATACAATTTCCTTTCGTGGCGAAGGATGACGTGTAAACACCTCTGTCACTCTTGGAAATTGGTGCCGATGAGAAAGTTTTCCTTCTCGAGTATGGTTCGCAATGATATGTTTGAAGTATTTTTTCTTATCATTTCTACAAATTAAGATGAGCAAAGGTTTTAGTACTTTATAAAACTGAGAAAAATAAATAAATTAATACTTATTAGTCTCCCACTATTTTATCGAAATCCAATAGCCCTCATCATTGACTTCAGAATATTCTGTTGCCTGAATATTCTAGTGGAAAGGGTCCATATTTCCCTTATAATTACCCAACTAGGGTTGGACAATCAAGTTGAAGGGTTTTAGGTAGGCATTACAAATTCCAACTGCATTAACTCGCAGCTCCTTGATCCACTGAGTGGACTCCCCAATCATGAAATCCTTTTATTTTGGATTTCCTCAACCTTTGCCTCTTGGTCACACCAAGTCCTACTGTGGCAGTCAACCCTTGATGTGAACCAAGTCAAGTCAACCCAAAACCTTGAATTATAATTCCCTGATAATTGAAATCACCCCAAGGGTTGGTCAAGCACTTTGAACTATAGTTCAATTCTAACCAAGATTATGGAAGGCTATACCGACTTAATATTTCTTTGAGGGATTTTATCCTTATACGTAAATTTCAATTTTATTATCTTTGATTACATGCTTGTTAATATTAAGTGGGATATACTTAAGTGATTAACCATGTCTAAGATAATATTTACGCATAATCCAGTCTTATTTTAGTTCCATCTTACATGCTTATTAATTCATTAATTATGTGATCGTGACAACACACCCACAATAAATAAACCATGCAACTGACAAAAATAAAATAAATGGTATGATCATGAGCTTGTTCTATTGGTTAGTTTATCTAGCGGTTGATAAACTAACCCAAGACCTAGGGGATAAACACCTTGAACCTTTCGGGTTCGTGTTTACAGATTTCCACCTGTCCACATTTGTATCTCCTTGGATTGGTTTCACCTTAGCTCCTGACTTGAGCCGCCTCCACTAGCTTGGGAGCTCTATCCATTACATATGCGTTTATCTCACACACATGTGAGGGGTAAAAGGGGTTTTTACATAAAAGAATCTTTGGGTGCGCAGGCCCTACATATTAATGAGGAGAAGGCTCGCAGGCCAACAAATTTAATTTAAATAAATAAATTAAAAAAAACCATTCACATACAAAGGTCTTGGTCTATCTCATGACCATCCATACATGAAACGATATTTACGCATAAATAAAACTAGAATTCAATTCTTTAATCGTTATTGCTTAAGATAAATCATGCTCGAATCAATTAATTATCTTTAATTAATCAATCATTTTATCTTAAACCCTTTTATGAATTTCCTTGAGATTCTCATCCATCATAATTTTAAACAAATAAATTCATTTAAAATTATATTTGTATGTAACTTGTACCATGGAGGAAACCCGGTGAATTCCCGTTTCTTATGCAGATATTCAATTGAACACACATATATAAAAAACATATCACGTGTTGTGCCTCGGCTTTACGCTTGCACTATGGTACACATCTCAAGGGTTTGTATAATATAATAATAAATTTTAATAAATCTGCGTAATTTGGATGAGTACACGGCGTGTAGTTCCGACTACACGGTGTGTAATTTTGTTCACCGTCCATTCGAAGTACACGCCCGGGGACATGACGTGTAGATGTACTTCAAAAATTTTCGGAGTACACGGCGTGTTCAATGGGACACACACCGTGTAGTATCCGCGTTACATGGTTTCCAGCTGGGCAAGACGTGTACGAGGTACACGGTCCAACCCTAACCCGAAGGGACTACACACCGTGTTCATTGGACCACACGACGTGTAATCTGGAAACCGTGTGCCACCTATTCCTGGTTAACACACGGTGTCATTTATGAATTAGGTATACTCCAATACACGACCTGATTTGGTGGACCAGTCCGATGCATTGAACCTAGACTACACGGCGTGTACTTCCAAATACACACCGTGTATTCTTGTGTTGTACAGACAGGAAGTTTTGGAACCTCCGGATGAGATCCTTTATTTTATTTTAATCAAATTTAAAAGAAAAATTCGTTTCTGTAAGGTGAAAGAGAAATGAGAGAGGAGGAACAGATCACGAGATTCATATTTAAATAATGATTAACTTGAATTGAAACAACTAAATTATTAAATGCATAAATCACCAATGAAAAACTAAATAATTACAATCAACGATATGACCCCTCTGATACCACTTGTAGGTTCCGAGCACAGTGGAAGTGCGTTGGTGGGTGTACCCAACTTAATTTTAGCATTAAAAAACGTTCAATTCGAGATCCATCACAATAATAAAATGCCGGATCTTTGGAATAGAATGAAGAACGAAAATAAAGAGAAGGGTCCCGAAACCATCGAGAGGATCATCATATGTTGGTTATACTTAATTTAATTAATTGACAAGAATTACCATGATGGAATTCTTTCGTCATTGATGTTTTCTGGTCACATTTCGATGTGATTCATCATTGCATTACAGAATCCAAGTGTAGAATTCCTCTAGCAGTGATCCACACGTGCACCACATATCTTTGGACATCACCAAAGGAATCTCTGGGTGCTAGCGTGGAAAAGACTTTGTTTGTGTTGTCTTCCTGAGATCGCCTTGATCCGATGGAGGAGGATCTCTCTCGATCTTGAGAGCACTCTTGGAGAAAGGGGTTCTCTCAACCTTGAGAGAATTTTCCAAAATTTTTGTGCACAAAAATTCATAGAAAAGTGTTGGGGTTGTGAGGATATTTATAATCGGCTTTGAGTTTATAGAGTTATGATAATAAATAAACGTGTTACACATTTTATTTATTTCATTAACTCTTATTGAAAACCCCCATGTCGAATGATTAATTCCTTGACATGCACCCACGCTGATTACAATAAATATCATTTAATAAAATGATATTATTTCCTCAAAATCCCGAATGGAAAAACTACACGGCGTGTAATAATTAATACACGGAGTGTACTCATTTTCCATGAAAACTATACAGCGTGTACATTCAATGTACATGACGTGTTTATCTTGTTTTCATTTTTCTTTATTTCCTCCACCACATTTATTAGACCTTTAGTAATGGATATTTATTTCTTAAATAAATGTAATTGCATTACTTGCTAATAAATATATATTATTTCACCCACAATATATTCTCTCGAATAACTAGTGTCGAAATAAATGCGATCAAGCATCCTTAAATAATTATTAAACCACAGTCGGGAATAATCTTTATTTAACTTGTTAAATTAATATTTAACTGAGATACATGGACACACTTAGTGTGTGACCCTCTAGGCCTCTTTCTCAGTGGAATTAGGTAGAGCCTGCCTAAAGTCCAAGGTCAGCGTCTAGAAACATGCCAAGGCACCCATAAAGAAAGAAGTTAACGTCACAATTACTTGTCACCTCATACGAACGCTTACCATGTAATATAATCCCTTTGTCACAATATCTCGAATCAAGCGGGTTGCATGCTAGTGCCATCAACCCATGTGCTCGATTATTCTTTCTTTGAATTTCTGGAATTGAACTCTCCCATTCATTACCATGGCCATGGATTTATTTAGGCTATGTCAATTCCATCAAAGGGCTTGAGATATCTACTCCCGTTATGGAACAGAAGAGAAAAATCCTTTCTCGTATTATCTATTAATGCAGTATTACTCATGATGCACCCAACGTATCCTACCTCACTGCGAATAGTGTGTCTTCACACTTTTCGTCAATACATCTAAGTGCGCGAGTTGTAATACTCATTAATAATAATCTTAAAGTCCAAGGACCAATACACACGTCTGTAGATAGGAACATCCAATGACACTATGAAATGTGGATTTCCCACTGGAGGGTCTTGTTCTCATAATATCCTCCTGGATATTACCAAGGGTGCACACCATGAGAAGGTGCCTAAAAGTTTTATGAGTCCTCACCCCTAATGTCCTGTATTATCTGTGTCCCTCAAATAACATCATCCATCCATAGAACATATATTCAAGAACAGTGTTATGGAACTTCCGGGTTCTCATCATAGCAGGGATCCGCTATGAACCTTTAATGCAACAACCATCCTTGGGACATTATCACATGCATTGTCATGCAACAGAATAATCAATATGTGATAATGTGTTTATTTAATGAATAAAGTACAAAGTAGTTGGTTCTAGGCCACCAACTCCAATAGTAATTGCCACATTTTCCATTTTCATCAATAGCTCGACTTCCATGTTTTAAGGTGGCGTTTGAATAATTATACTAAGCTTTTGTGATAGGAAATAATTCATAAAACTAGTCACAAATAAAATTTGAGCTTCATGACTAGATAATAATCCTACCTTTCACTATTTGATTCTAGTTGTAATAATCTATTTCATCCAAAATAGACTTAAGGATGATAATTTTAAAACTATTAAGCACATAAAAGGGAAACTATGAGAATTTAAGGGATAACCCATAAAATAAATATATTCCTTAACCTATGAATTTCTAGATCTCAATCTAAGTTATATATGGTATTTTTCTTAACATAAAATTTCATAGGCATTTTCCCCCTTCATAATAGTTCATAAAGAACTTGTGAATTTACCAAAGGATATCAACCATGAGTGTCAAACCAAGTGCGCATCAAGGCCTCTTTTTCATGCACCAGGTGGTGATATATTTAATACAAAATGCACCCTTTTAAGGGTCATGACCCTTAGGTACAACTGTTCTAGAGCCACATCCACTTGTAACATCTGGATAGGGATTTTGTTGCTTGGAAATTGGTTACTTTAAACTTTACCAAAATTTAGGTATGTTTTACTATGTTTATATCTATCCTTAAGGATTTAACTATGGTTTTCTAATCCTAATCCCTAAAAATAACTATACCTTGATCTGATACCAACTATGACAACCCATATCTTTTATAAACATTAATTCATAGTTTATTACATAAATAAACACATAATAAAATCCCAAAAGACTGAAAGGTAAAATGTTTTTGGATAATTAGATACATAACACTATAAAATGAAATATGGATACAATAATATTATTTAAAAATCCCATAATAATCCCTTAAATTCCTTTGATATTCTAAAACTGCATGAGATAACCTAGAGACATACATAAGAAAGGGGTGAGCTATAAATCCCAGTAAGGGAATAATCAAAGCGTAACATGATGAAAGTAATACATATGAGTCAAGAGGTATATCAAGGTGACATAAAAGGGGTCAGAATCATAAAAATGAACATCAAATCATGTCATAAGATGATAACATCAAGGCAACATAATAATGCGGCAACAACATAAAACATGTCATCATAAGCATAAGTAAAGGATAACCATTGAGATATCATAATATAACATGCTTAGGATAAAATCTTGTGCACCATACATGAAATCTCATGAGATAAAAACATTACCCAATGCATTGGAGGGCTATATAATTCTGGGCCCACCCATCACATTCATATATGTTCATGTATTTGTGTGCCACATAGATCATACAACATAAGAACATATTATTTTAATCCCACGATTATGGAATGCGAGTTACATACATGGAATTCCATAATAAATGAAGGGTAGTTACATATAGGTGAACACCTTTGAGTTGAAATGGGGATGGGTATTCACGATACAAAAGTTTGGCATGGAAAATCATGAGATAATTTTAGAAACATAATGAGTGTACATAAAGGTTCATGGAAGGACTTAACGAGAGTGAAAGGTGGCATCTCATTACATGGGAATAATAATGAAAGTAAAGGGATGTATAAAAACAAATTACATCATGATAAATTGGAAATCAAAAGGATTAGTAAAAATAAAGTACTTAAAATAAAAAGGAAGAGAAAATGATCCCTTACTTCAGCATAGTAACGACTTAGGTAAAGTTTATAACGAGAGGGGATAAATGATCTCTCATTCATATAAAATAAATTGGATAGTAAATTAATATTTATAAATACATGAAATCATAATCAATTAATATTCAAAAGGCTAAATACAAATAAGGTGATCGAATGAAAAAAGAGAGAGAGACCCCTTACCTTGAGAGGTCACTTCTAAAAGATTAGGAGGAGCTTCTTAAGAGCTAAGGAATAAATTAGGAGGAATTTATAGAGAGAGAGAGAGAGAGGGAGAGGAACTTCTTTCTCAATAGGTTTTGAGTGAGGATGAGTGAGAGGTTGGGCGGATATTTATAGTAAAACATAGGAGAATTCTTTATTAATTTCTAAACTTGGGTTTTGGACTCTATATAATAAAATAATCAAAACCAAAAACCTTCCCTTAGTTTTTTCTCATGGTTTATTCCAAATAGTATTGGTTTTCAATATTTCATAAGTCCATGATCTAAACATATTAAAATAAGACTATTGGTGATGTGGTAGTGAGTCATGTCCATAAAGAATTGATTTTGAAACCTTAAAATATAATATAGGTTTTGGAGGATTAATTAAAGGTTTATAAATTTAATAAAATAACTTTAAAAAAATATTATTTTAAAGGGGAAATCTATATTTGGTTGTGAATACCTTTTATAGAATTTATTACATCACTTTTGGGCTATTATGATGTCATAATACCAATTGTATATTTATACCATATTTGATTTTTATCCAAAAAGTTGACTATCTTAGAAAATTATGAAAAATCACCATTTAATAATTTTGACACGTTGATTTAAAAAATAATATTTAATTTTACAAAATAATTTTATACATATGATAATTTTTACAAATAAAAATCCTTATTTATTGGAAAATATTAGTTTTTTACAACACTAACAACCTTTTAACCCTTATAAAAATTACATTGGACTTCATTAAATTATATTTTCATTTATATTTAAATAAAAATTATTTAATATTAAAAATTTATTAAAATAAAATTTATTTAAAAAATTATTGAATTCATCAAAAGAGTGTTTTAATTGAAACTATATATTTCCTAAAAATACAATTTTAGTTTCTTTATATCAAAATCTAATTTTTATCAAACTCTTTATATAATCATTTATAAAGTAATAATGAAAAGGGATAAATATAATAATTATTTATTTGAAATAAAATATACAAATTCATACTGTTAGGGTCTAGATACATAACCCCTTATTACACCAGAGTACGCCCTAAGGGTAAGGTGTGTGATGATGGTGCTTTATTGGGGTGATTTGACGAACATGGTTTTGGTCATGATCTAAATAAGCTTGAAATTATCTCATAAATGGTTTTGATCGATATTTAGTTATTGTATCATCTTGGACTTGGTCAAGGGAAAATCCTAATGATACCATCTCCCTCAGAAGCTCCAATAAATGGGCTTCATAGGGTATGATCATACTAGTTGAGGCCATCACTTCTTCCATCTATGTCAATTTGATTCCATCACAACCCTTAATATATACCAATCTTAAGGATAAATATAGAATATCTATATTATCAATGGTTGATATGATTAATGGTCTTTTAAATCTGACATTCTATATTTTATAATGGTCTAAAATAACCAAAATGGTGTATGTGTTTTCTATAAGACATTTATTCATTCAAAATAGAATTCATTTATAACATTTTGGGTCATTAAATATAATGTATGAGTTAATGTATAGGCCAATCATGCATTCATATCATGAATTCATTGACTCTATTATACATTTCACCTTATGAAACAACTTGTTTTAATGATATCTAATGGAAGTGATTTGAAGGTTTAAATTTTAAACATTTGAATTCCATGCAAAGCTAGTGGCATGCAATATATCAAAACCAAAAATATTCCCCCAGTCGTACCCTACGATTAGCCAAAACCCATCATATGAGTTTAAGGATTTAGGGTATATCTCCTTCAATCTTCCACTTTCACTAAATACTTATAGACTTTGTGCTATTTCACCTTATATGGTATCATATAAAATAACTTATGAAACCATTCCCAAAACTCCTTTTGGATATCTTTCAAAAACACTTTTGTAAATATGTAATTAAATTATCATTAACTTCACCATGTATCACATCATATGAAATACCTTGTGAATCCCCATCCAAAAACTCTTTTTCATAAACTCTAAAACACTTTTAGGGAATCTCTCTAATTCAAACTCAATCCTCATCTAGTCAACCACAAAGTGTGACCCCAAAAGCCTTTATAGTGTTGAAAAAAATACAAATCAATAGATCTATAAATGTAATAAAAGAGAATCCTCTATAAAATAATCAATGTTACTCAACCTATAAAGGGATCTGACATGATCTCCATTAAACACATGTATCTCTATAAATGTGACAACTAGATGCATCATATGTAAGAATGAATTCTCATTTAATTCATTTGTACAAGACATTGAGTGACCATGGGTATAGAGTGTATCAATCATGTTGTATTCATAGGGGTCTAATTGTAACACCCTTGGAAAAGTGAGGATTATAAAAGACTAAATGTACGTCAACAAGGTGCAACTTTATTTTCATAAGCCTAACTGATTAGAACTATACAGTTAAAAATGATTGTCCTAGAGTAGTGTCAGTATGGGTGAAATACTAGGAAGTTTATCAGGATGCATGTGAGTGAGGAAAAAACTCATTAAAAGAAGGAAACCAAAGTATTGCAAGATAACCTTGGAGTCAGATGACTAGGTTTGTGGACCAAGGAGGTTTGGTCATGAAAATGGTATTAGAGCCAATACCCAGCCAGAAGTGTAGAGGCATTACCTATGTTTGAGGTGTGGGGTCCATAATGAGGACATTGTGCATTAAAGGGGGAGAGTGTAACACCCCCAAAATGGTGAGACTTAAAAGAATAAATTTTACTACCCATGTTAACAAGGATAACCTTTGTTTTTGGGAGCCTACATGATCAGAACTCCACATTTGATCATGATTGGCTTGGAGTAGTGTTAAAATGGGTGAAATATTGGGAATTTTCCCAAGGTGTGTGTGAGTAAGGACAAAACATATTGAAAGAACTTGTGTGGGCCTATGGGGATAGTCATTAGTATGATAAGTGAACACAATGGGTAATAATATGCGGTGTTTTGGAAAGGAAACCAAGGTATTACAGGATACCCATGGGGTTAGATGACTAAGTAGATGGACCAAGGAGGTAGATTCATGAAACTAAAAACACTTATTAGAACAATAATAAGCGTTAATAATCCTAAAACCAAGATCACCATGCTAAGAAAGATAAAATAATGCTAAACTAGAAATGAAAATGATAAACCTAGTGTACCTTACACTGAAGCCACTACCTACTATTGCATCATTATTTATTCATCTTCGTATGGGTTTTAAGAACTTGTGTTGGCCTATGGGGATAGCCATTAGTCTGATAAGTGACCTCGATGGGTAATAAACTACAATGTTCTAAGAAGGCAACCAAGGTATTATAGGAGACCCATGGGGTCTGATAACTAGGTTCATGGCCCATGGAGGTTAGATCGTCACACTAATAAAACTTATTAGAATAGTTGGAAATGATGATAATCCCAAACCCAAGATCACCATACTAATCATTCTTGGCTTGGAGTAGTGTTAGGATGGGTGACCTCCTGGGAAGTTTCCCAGGGTGTGTGTGAGTAAGGACAAAAAATGTCATGACCTGACCCAACGGGGCTCGAGCTGTGACTCCCCAACCTTGCCTCCATAGGCCAGGGGTTGGCATCTAGCACCAAGTAGGCTATCACACACACATGGGAGGACTTAGCCTATCATACCTATATGCACACACCCACATACACATTCATGAAATAGTGTATAAATATAAATAAACTAAAAATAAATGCATGTATACATTTATCCCAACTAGAGTACAATAGAAGTACAAAAAGGAAAAATATAGGGCCCACCAAAAGAAACTATAAAAGCATCCAACCTGCTCATAAGGAGGGGATCACTGTCAAAATAACCCACCAGAAATATCATCAGTAAAGCTCCAGTATACACCTCGTTCGGTCTAGCTCACTAAACTCCACTTGCTCCTGGTCCTCCTGGGACTCCGTTGAAAGGCCCGTGGTTTTCACAAGACATAAGAAGTGTGAGAAAACCCCGAATAGGGGTGAGTATAAAGATACTCAGTAGGCACCAAAAAAACCCAAAAGGAAAGGGAGAAACTGAAAGACAATAGTCAACTCGACCCAACCATAGGGAACCCAAATGAGAGAGAAACTTCATTTAGATACCATTCTTGACACAACACAACTGATTAGCTCATACCACATGATGTGTCAATCCAGATGTGAAAACGCCACAAGGAAACCCAAAAACGACACCCAAATATACTCATCTTAGGAACTAAGCCTCATGATGTTCCGACCTCATTTCCAATGAAAGGTTTCTACTCGAGGCTCTAAAGCGACACCACCTAAAGCACTCACTCCATGATCCACATCATCCTAGATGACATGCGTCCGAGAGATACACTCCATTAGGAACAATACAACCATCCTAGATGGAACATATGAGAGATACCACTCAATCAGGTATCACAAGATGATGGAAACACCACCATTCTAAGGGTATATATCTGAGAGAACACGCTCGTCATATATCACCACTAAGAACGTCATGTTGGAATTCAGCAGAACTCAAAACTCAAAGGGGATCTCACTCAAGATCCACTAGGAGATGCTATGAACCCTACAAGAAAACCAAAACCCACAACTCCTTAGTTAGGGGATCCCTCCTAAGATCCACTAGGGGACACCAAAAACACAAACTGATACCACAAATATCTCACCCAGAGAGGGGTCCACACCCATGGTCCGTTGGGGGACACCACAAGCCAATCTGATTTCCTAGAGATCATATCACTTAGATAGAGAATCATTGACAATGTAGTGTTGGTCACAATGATACCACAAACCCCATATGGTATAACTCACAATGTAGGGGATCATATCACCAATGATTCTACAAACCCTACCCATAGAATGCATCACAGAAGAATGACGAAAGAAGAGATCTTGATACACAGATAGAGGGTTAGAACCCAGGGCTCATTGGGGATTCTTCCCCTACTGAAACATCCTAGGTAGAGGAATGATGAATGTGTAAATATTGGTCAAAAAAATTCTAAGAACCCTACCAGGGAAACATGAAGGGATGTGAGGATCACACCGAGCCTCTCGGGGCGATACGTTCTCCAAATCCGCTGAGTCTGTAGTCAAAGAAGACTGAGACAAATCACTCCAGAAAGAGGGAACACACCCACTCTACATGTATGAAAAGTATTCGAAGAGGTTTCACAATCCTGTGAAGAGGATGTGATAATAAAAACCCTCAAAGAGAAAGGACTAGGGGGAACCACTCAAACCTGCTGGCCCAAACGTTTCTATTAGAGATCAGGGGGAACCCACTCAACCCTACCAGTCTAAACATATCCAACCCAAACAACCCAAAAAACAAAACCTTAACACCACACCTCCTAGGCCCAAAATGTGTCCACAATTGAGTTCTGCATAAAAAACACTCAGAATGGACTACTCACATGCCCAATTCTGACTTCCAGGGTACAAAAGACCCAAAACCTTTAAGCTGGAAAAATTACACAGCGTGTGCTCTAATATCTCCTCCCGACCATGTAATTTTACATGGCCAGAGAAACATGGGGTTTTCCTGTGTAAAACTACATGGTGTGTATTGTCTAAAAACCATATTTCAATGTTCTTTTTCACAAGGTTGTACACACGACCATGTGCTACTACACGACATGTACTCAGAGTACACAACGTGTACTTTTGAAAATTACTTCTTCCCCGAATGTGAAGAACACACAATGTGTGTGTCTGGTTTACACACTGTGTAAATGGGAAAATCTGTTAGAAATTCCCTACAAATAGCCCAAATCACCCCCATTCACCCCGAAACACTCAGATCGACCCACGAGGCATCCCTAGAAAGCATCTAAGGGATTTAAAATCTTAAAATGATGCATAAAAGGGAGATTAAAGATAAAAAAAACTTCCTACATCACGGGAGAAACATCGAAACTTTGAGGTCGAATCGACACTTGGAATCCACTGCTGCTCAATCTGGGAGAGTCTTCTATTAAGATCTAGGACCGAAGACGCTTTGTTTGCTCGATTCAGACATCGGGTCATTCATCACCAAAGAGGGAGAGGGAGGGTATTCATCTCCTCCTGTCATGTGCACCAAAGGGTGGGGGAGGAGGAATATTGTTTTAATTTTATTAAACCAATATAATTCATTTAACACCCTTCTCAAGATATGCCTCTAACCCATCACCCAACCTTGACAAAGTTTATGTCATGCCTAGGGTAAAAACGGTGTTATGAACTCAACCACGATCTCAAAAATCCGATCTAAGACTACACTCAGGATTTATCCACATTTCCAAAGAAACTGTGCTCAAGTGATAAAATATATTTAATATTTTTAAAATCACCCCGTCGAGGCTCCCCAGACCCTGGGTTCTTGCACCGAAACAACGCATGTCTTTGGAAATATTCTTAGGAATATTCCAAAGTCTTAATGGTCGAAACTTGAGTCACTACAAAACACATTGAAAGAACTTGTGTTGGCCCATGGGGATAATCATTAGTATGATAAGTGAACCCGATGGGTAATAATATGTGGTGTATTGGGAAGGAAACCAAGGTAAAACAAGAGACCCATGGGGTTAGATGAAAAATTTCATGGCCCGAGGAGGTTGATTCGTGACACTAATAACACTTATTATAACACGTAGAAGTGTTAATAATCCCAAACCCATGTTCACCATGCTAAGAAAGATAAAATAATGCTAAAATAGAAATGAAAATGATAAATCCAGTGTACCTTACATCGAAGACACTGCCTGATATTGAATCATTCTTTATCCATATGCATATGGGTTTGAAGAACTTGTGTTGGATTATGAGTACAATCATTAGTTGGATAAGTGACCCCATTGGGTAATAGACTATGGTGTTCTAAGAAGGAAACTGAGGTATTATAAGAGACCCATGGGATCTGATGACTAGGTTCATGGCCCGGGGAGGTCATATCGTCACACTAATAACACTTATTAGAACAAGTGGAATGAATAATAATCCCAAACCCAATATCTCCATGCTAATTAAGAAAAAATAATGCAAAACTAGAAATGAAAATGATAAAACTAGTGTACCTTACACCGAATACACTGGCTTCTATTGCATTGTTATTTATCCATCTTCACATGGGATTGAAGAAGATAACCAAGGACCGGTCATAAGAATCCACCCTTCATGGTGTATCCATAGGAAAAGATGAATCACACATCACATGGGTGAGATCCTTCCAAACTCCATGACATGCTAGTGAATCAAGCGTAAAGAAGGTAGAAGAAGAGAGTAATGGGAATGAGAGTACTGAATGAGCAAGGGAAACCTTGAAAACCCTCATCACATGGTAAAGAACCTCCTTATATTGCCTTGAGGATAGTCCTTAAGTGTTCATGCATTAAATAATGCGTTACAATGCATGAGTTAATTCCTCAACCAACACATCTATCATATACATGAATTCATGAACTCCTATGAATTACATCTCATACAATTCATCTCTTTAAAATATATCCAACATTGAAGATACCCAAAATATTGAAGCTAGTGGTATTGTATCATATACAATGCTTTAGGATATAGCTAGTCATACCCTACGACTGCATGGAAAGTTTCCATATGATATAGCCCAATCATAACTTACAATTGCATGGTAAGAAGCATGTATTACATGCTTTATGAAATCCCATGTCATTAAATATGATATGGTAGGAAGATGCATGGTTTCTTGAAACCATGCATTACAATATGTCCCTATCATATAATATGATTGTCCCAAATGAATCGCATATAAATGGAATTTGGGGAAAATATCTCCTCCAATCTCCCACTTGAACTAAATCCTTAAAATACTTTGTGTCATTTCACCTTACATTGTATTAAATACAATAAATTAGTAAATAATATCTGAAACTTTTTTTGGATATCTTCCAAAACACTTTTGGAAACCTATCACCAACATCAACATGTATTACATCATATACAATACCTTATAAAAAAATACATCCAAAAAACTTTTGGATTAACTCTAAAAAACTTTTAGCATAGCTCTCTAAGTCAAACTCAATCCCCATTTAGTGAACCACAAAGTGTGAACCCATGAGAATTAGCATTGAAAAAAATATGGATCACTTAATATATAAATGTAATAAAATAGTGACATCTATTAAATAATAAAAGCTACTCAAGCTATAAAGGGATTGATGTGGCTTTGATTTGATATATGACTGTCACATAATTTTTATAGAAATATTGTATTTTAATGTCAAAATATGTTTTTGATGATCAAATATTATGTTTTATTATTCTAGAGATGAATTTGTAGTCCTTTGAGTTTTTGGATAAAAATACTATAATTTTGGAGTTTAAAAGAATAATTTTTATTCACTATGAATTTTCATATATTTTTAGAAACAATATTCAGTGTTTCTAATGGAATATTCATTATAATCCATAATTTAAGAGATTCTGAGGATTCTGGAAATTTAATGTTTAACTCCCATGTTTTGATTTTTGAAATTTAATATTGAGATTTATTTTAGGATTATTTTATTGTTTTTTAATTGAAATATTAATTTTTGGAATTTTGTGGAAAAAATATTTTAAAATTTTGAAGCACAATTCTTCACTTTTAATGATTTTTTTTTCATCAAGTTGAATTCTGTGTGCATAATTGGATACATAGAAGATTTCCTACATGGTAGAAAAAATACCGCCCCAAATAGTCTATATACTCTGATATTAGACTAAAAAATACTACCCTGATATAGTTTTTTTATCTGAAACCATGTTGGAAAGAAAGGATGCTAGTCTCTTGAGTTCAAAGGCCAACTTTAGTAATGTGTTCCCAGTTGGGAGATGGGGGAATTCTGGGGGACTTTGTATGCTGTGGAATGATGAGTTTGGTATTAAAATCTCAAATTTCTCCAAAAACCACATTGTAGTGATGGTGGAGGAACCCAAATTCTCCCTATGGCCTTTCATTGGATTTTATGGGTGGCCCAGAAGCGATGACAAAAGAAATTCCTATGAGCAGTTGAGGAGACTACGAGAATGGTTCCCTGGACCCCTTCTGGTGGGAGGTGACTTTAATAAGGTTCTCTCCTCTTCTAAAAAGGAAGGAGGATGGTGCTGAAATAGAACATATATGGAAGAATTTAGGAATGCCCTGGTGCCGAATTCCCTTCACGACCTCAGGTTCTTTGGATCGCCTTTTACCTGGTATAGAGGCCGATCTCTGGAAGGATGCATTGCTGAGAGGATGGATATATATGTGGGGTCTAATGATTGGAAAGTCCTTTTTAATTACTTCTATTTCACCCATTTTCTGCATGTGACATCTGACCATGCTCCAATTTTCCTCTCCACTATACTAAATGAGGAGCAAAGGAGAACTAGGCGGCCCTTTTACTTTAAAAGTATGTGGCTTCGAGATAAGAACTACGAAGAAGTGGTTTGCTCTTCCTAGGAGGGGCATAATCGAAGAGTTATTTCTAATATCAACAATATGGTGCATTGTCTACAGAGTTTGAGTGAGAATCATTTTGAGGATACTGAAAAATGGGTCAATAATGCTGAACAACACCTAAAATCCCTTTATAATATGTTTGGAAGTTGGAAGGTGTTAGATGACATCTGTGCTATGGTAAAAAATCTGAATGTTGCGCTTAAATACAAGGAATTTTTCTGGTTCCAAAGAGCTAGAGAATACCACATTAGGTACGGGGATCAAAACACCATATATTTTTACCAGCAGGTATCTGCGAGGAGAAGGAAAAATAATATCTCTAAGCTCGAAGACTCAGAAGGTAGAGTGAAGCAAGATAATGAAAGCATTCAATCCATTATTCTGGAGTTTTTTGGTAGTCTCTTCAAGGTTGAGTGTGTGGAAATTCTCCCATGTGTTTCCAGCTATATCCCAAGGCGTGTTACGGCTGATATGAACCACATCCTGGAGAGAGATATTGCTGATGAGGGAGTCCTCAAGAATCTACACCACATGCACACTTCAAAAGCACCCAGTCCAGATGGGTTCCATGCAATGTTCTTTAAAATATTTTGGTACATAATTGGACCTCATGTGACCCGTATGATAAAGTATTTGTGGGATGGTAAGGCTTTATTTAAGGATATTAATGAAACCATTATTTCTCTTATCCCAAAAACTCAGTTTCCTTGGAAAATTGCGGAATTCTGACCCATTATCCCATGTAATGTCATCTATAAAATTTTCTCCAAGATTCTAGTGGAAAGAATATAGAGGTTCCTCCCACTCTTGGTGACCGAGCAACAGAGTGCCTTTATCCCCTTGAGGTCCATTAATTATAATGTATCCATTGCTTATGAAATTTTCCACTCTATGAAGACTCGATCCAAGGTGAAGAAGGGGGTGATGGATCTGAAACTTTACATGATGAAAGCCTATGATAGGGTAGAATAGCCCTTCCTAGAATTAGTTCCTACAAAGTTGGGGTTTGGGGATAAATGTACTCTTAATGTTATGAACTATATATCTTCAGTTACATACAAGATCAACATCAATGGGATACGTTTATAAAGTTTCACCCCCTTGAGAGGATTGTGGAAAGGATACCTACTTTCTCCCTTACTCTTCATCCTTATGGCTGACATTTTTTCCCATTTTCTCTTGGACTCATCAGGGCGAGGTTTCACCCATGGTAAAAGGTATGCCAAAATTCTCCTCCCATTTCTCATCTTTTCTTTGTATATGAATTCCTTTTATTCTCTCGATCCACCCCATACGAATGTCAAGCAATTTTAAAGACTATTAGTATTTATGAAAGGGCCTCTGGGAAGTGAATCAATGCTTTGAAATTAGAGATTTCTTTTAGTAAAGGTGTTCCCCAGTCAAGAAAAGAGGAGCTTCAACATCTGTGTGGCTTTCCTCTTATTGAGAAGCACCAGAAGTATCTGGGGCTCCCAACTTGAGTCAGGAGATCTAAGAAACAGGTTTTGCCTCAATTGTGGATAAGGTGGATAGCCTTATCAGGGTTTAGTCGAGCAGAATGATTTCAAAGGATGGGAAATAAGTCTTGGTTAAAACTATTTCCCAAGCTATTCTGTCATATGAAATGTCACTGTTCAAATTCTCGGATACTCTTATGGACCAGATTCATTATCATCTTACTAATTTCTGGTGGGGATCTTCAAATGGAAAACATAATACTCGTGTCATGGGAGAAATTATGTGTTTCTAAGTTTTGTGGTGGCCTTGGATTTAGGAACCTGAAGTGGTCTAATGATTCTCTACTGGTTAAGCAGGGATGGCATCTGCTGACCTACTCCTCTAGCATTTCTGCTAAAGTTTTCCAGGAAAAGTACTTTCCCCATTCTGATTTCTTGCACGCTCATCTGGGGTCATGTCCTAGCTTCATGTGGAGGAGTATCTGGGGTGAAATTCCACTTCTTTCTAAAGGTTTCATGTGGAGGATTACTGATGAAAGCTTAATTAATGTTTGGAATGACCCATGGATGCTAGGGGGAATCTTTCAAGAGTCACTTCAATAACTATTCTGGGTTATGAAGATTCTAGAGTTAGAGACCTTATTGACAATTCTCTTGAGGGATGGGACCGAGACAGACTCAACTACTGGTTCAATGATATTGACCAACAACATATTCTAAGAATTCCTCTTATGTCGGGGCTGGGTTGTAATCACATCTACTGGAATGGTGAAACTGTGGGGAAATATTCGGTTCTCTCAGGGTACAGAATGCTGGTTCATGATTCTTTTCTGGCTCTTCTAGAGGACAGATGGAGGAAGTTGTGGGCTTTGGATGTCCCACCTAAAGTGAAAAATTTATAGTGGCAGATCTGTTCGAATGTATTGCCTACTCGTGATCTTATGGCCAAACTCCATATGATCGAAGACAACTCATTCCCGTTGTGTTCTCTTCACTCTGAAACACCGCTGCATGCAATCCTGTTTTTCCATAATGTGACAGGAGTGTGGAAGGAATGGTACCCAGGGTTCTCAATTTTTTTTCAACCTTCTTTTAGTTTAGCCTAGAAATTTTATGTATGGGTGGACACCTTGGATTCAAACATTATTGAGAAGATCAATATGCTGGCATGGTTGGTGTGGACCATAAGGAATGAGTAGATTTTTCATAAGAAAATGACTCTTGACTAGATATGTGCTGAAAGGGATTCAAAATGGATTGACTGATGGTTGGATTCTATTGAGGAGAAATCCTCGGCCCATCCACAACATGATCCACCAATATGGACCCCCCTATAGAGGAATTCATAAAGATTAACTCAGATACAATAGTTTCTAATAGGTCAATGACCAGAGTGGGGATTATTGAAAGGCAAAGCAATGGTTGAATGGTGACAGATCGCTGTATGAATTTCCAGTTTAGTTGGAGTCCTGTCATGGTAGAGTTGTATACTATTTTTTAAGGGATTCTCTTAGATCAATAAAAAGGATGGACAAATGTGGTGCTTGAGTCAAATTTCTTCATTGCAATTAGTGCTTTGGAAAAGAAATAGGGGGATTCTTAAATTTTTGGGATTATCTTGAGGAAAATTTGGGCTATTGTTGTGTCATTTTCCTTTTTTAAGTTTAATTTTGTTGGGAGTGGGGGAAATTCTCATGATCACCGGTTGGAAGGGTTTGGATTGTATCAGGGTTTCCATTGTTGGGATGGTTCCTTTCCCGATTGGCTTGGTCTGTCTGACATGATTGATCATTAATATGATTCTTGATTCTTGGTTCAAAAAAATGGAAGTGGAATCCAAGTATCCAAATTCCTAAGAGTATCCACATATAAAAATTTCAAAATGCAGCATTCACATAACCAAATATAGCTAGTTGATATGTAACCAACATGTTCCCAGGTTTACATAGACAAATATATAAATACACTCATATATGGAATTATTAGGAGGAATTTATGTATCCAAATTATAAATAGAAATCCCCATGCATCCAATTGGCCTCCATGATCAGATATCCAAAATTCAAGAATAAGAATACCATGTGCCTAAATTATCTTGATGCATAGCCTGATGTTGAGCCCTATCAAATCCTTCTAGACCAAGTGAGGAAATGATGAATCTGAGTATATCGATCTTGAATATGAGAAGGTGTGCCATCAAAAGACTTACCCAATAATTTCTAAGGATAAAGAAACCTAAATATAGCCTAATCTTAAAGATGGGAAATGATCGAACCAGTCTGATTGAAGCTGAAGATGAACCAAGTTTTAAAGAGACAATCTTAGCAATCTTGGAAAAAACATATGGAGATCTACGCAAAGTGTGATGATGACTTAGATATAAAGAAATCAACCCAAACCCAAACATGCTCAATCCATCAATACTTCATTTGAAGATGCGATTAACACTGAAAATAAAGCCATGCATCTAAAACTTAGGTTGATGAATTCTGGAGGTTTCTTTGCTGTGTTAATCGGTAAAGGGTTTTCATGTGGTGATTGATGAAAATATACTATTTTTCATTGATGAAGATGAATCTAGGAATTTGAAACCTTGTGGACTTGTATACCGAGGAAGAACATTTGAGATCAAATGATTGAAGAGGATCAAGGGACAAGTTTGTTGAATATCGTTGAAGTCGCAACTGAGAACCTGACCAAGTCCATTGAAGGAGATAAACCTAGTCGATTCTTGTTGATGAAGTTTCAAACCTGAGTTCATGCGAATATTACATCGATACTTTAGTTTATTTTTCAAAATATTTAAATAAATCAAATGTTGAGAACCAATTTGAAAGAGGCTATGTATTGAAGAATTATCTCAGCATTGCCTGAGTTTTTATTTCTATTAATGAGTTCTTGGGTTTGAATGAAGAAGAAAATGAGTTGAAACTTCACCAGTACTAAATCATGGAAGTTCAAGAATGAAGGGAATCCTACTAAGCTCGAGATCACTATTGATAGAGGTTATAGATATCTAGATCATTGGTTTTTTTTCTTTTGATTTATAGATTTGATGTAGAATTAAAGATGATGGGGCCTATGAGTACTTGGTCATTATGGTTGCATGATTTGAGATAGGAGTACGTCAGGTGTTCAATTGATTATTGTAATAAAGTATTTGGGTTGATGCTGCTGATTTGGAATCAGTCAAGGGAGAAATTGGTGTGATTTATTTTTAAAAAAAAAATCTAATGTCAAGACCTGGTTCTAACACATGGATTTATTGCTAATAAGTTTTTTTCTTGACTTTTGGGGAAATTTAGTGCTTTTTCAGGAAACATGAGTTCGATGGAGAGTTTTTCTAAAACTACTATGAAATGATATAATCCTGAATTAAGAATGGATGGATGTTCAGTTTCAGTGATGATTTGTGTGTGAGTTTAGTAAAACTTAATTTGGTGGAAAAATTATTTATAAAGGGAAGTAACATAAAAAAATACATTAAGGAACTGTATATGGAACTAGAGAGATGAAGAGAAATTCTGTGACCAAGAGAAAATCAGTCATGAAACACATCAAGAAATCAAGAAATCACAACATAAAGAGAAGAAAATGATCAGATTTTGGATTCAAATCATTATAGAATACTCTTCTCTTCTTTATCTTATTTTATTTCTGTTCTGTTAGATAATTTTTATGTTTTAATGGAATTGAAATGGATGTTAGATAAATTTTTTAATAGTAAATAATATTGTTCTATTTTTCATCTTTAAACTTTGTTCTTTTATTTTTATTGGATTTATTTTATTCAAAATCAAGTGAAAACATGATATTTTCAAAACCATGTTCAATTCTTCTTCAGATTGAAGAATTTGAAAGCTGAAAGATCATTGAATTCATCCAATTGAGTAGTTTTAACATTAATATAAGGTTTTTGTGACATCTATGAATATTGGAAATCTAATTTGACATTTATTCAAGAACAAATCAATTTAACAACCAAAAATCTAAATTTCCCATATCTTATCAATTATTTTTTCTTTTAACTTTCAATTTAAAATTTTTCTAGTTCTCATTAGTTTCTCACTTGATTATTCTTTTCCCATTATTTACCACACTTTTTTTTCACATCACCACACCACCTATTTCCCTATTTTTTATTTTGTTTTTTTCTTGGTTCTGAACACACCTTCCTTGTGGTTTCGACCTTACTTCGGTTTCACTAGTTTAAGTAGGAATAAAAATTAATAATTTGATCTAGTCCAATGATACTATATAAAATTTTGGAATCATTTTAGGGAAGTATTTGTGCAACCAAGTTAAAAAAGATCAAAAAATCAAAAAAAAAAAATCAGAATATTTTCAAAATAAAAAAATAAAATAAAAAACTAAAATTTGTTGTGTTCCCTTTGAGAACTTCTAAAATTTTCTCAGTGTATGAACACTAGATCCAAAACTAAGAATCTAGAGTCTTTCTTATTGTAAATAAATAAACACATTAGTGCTCTTAGGAAAGGAAACAAAATTGAAATGGATGATCATAGAGAATCCAATGAACATCAAAATGAAAATTTCATTCGTCCTCTTCCTAGGAATCAAGTTGCTCAGATACCTAGAATTAGGGAGTTCTAGATTTTCATAGTTTTTAGTAATCCTTCATTCATTAGGTGTAATCCTATATCTACTAACTATGAGATAAAACAATCCAATCTTTCCATGCTTCCATCATACAATGGTCTTCCTAATGAAGACTCTTTAGACATCACTAGAGATATATATAGTGTGGTGAAATAAATATTTCTTAGAGTACTTAGTGATAAGGATTTGAAACTTAGGGTTCTACCATTCTACTTAAATATTAATGCTAGAACTTGGTTTCAGTAACTAGATGAGGAAATTTTTGATACATAGGACTAGTTCTTCAATAACTACTAGAAAACTGGGCTATATCCACAGACCTATAGCCTTGATTTTACAAAACCATGGATATATGTATTTATACCAAGGATATATCCATGGTTTTATTTAAAACCATGGATATAAGGTATATTTTCTAAGGCTATAGTCATGGTTCAGTGAAATCGTGTCTATAAAGTTTTTTTCGACACCCATAGCAATGGTTCTATAAAACCGTGGCTATAGAGTGTTTTTTTCAAGGGTTATAGCCATAGTTTGTGTAAAACTATGGCTATAGAGTCTTTTTCCTAAGGCTATAGCCATGATTTGTGTCAAACCATGGCTATAAAGTTTTTCCCAAGGATATAACCATGGTTTTACACAAACCATGGCTATATAGTTCTTTTTCAAAGGGCTATAGCCATGATTTGTGTAAAACCATGGATATAGAGTGTTTTTTGGGTCTATAGCCACAATTTTCCTAAAACATGGCTATAGAGTATTTTTTCCATTTTCTATAGCCACAGTTTTGAGAAAACTGTGGCTATAGGTCCCTCGCCCTTGCGCGAGAAAAAAATTAACCCACGAAAAAAGAGTGGGAAGGGATATAGCCACGATTTACATGCTATAGCCACAATTTTTAATAATATATATAACAATATATATATATATATATATACACCCAAAGTCATTCATGGTGTGGCGGTTAGGTGGCTGGTGCGCATAACAGAGGTGCAAAGATCGAATCCGACTGTGCACATATTATTTTTGGGTTATAGCCATAGTTTACTTAGGCTATACCCACGATTGTCCACCATAGGAATAGATCTGTTGCCACGGTGGAAAACCATGGATATATCCCAAGTGCCATGGTGGAAAATTATGGGAGCTATTTTTATGGTTTGGAAAACTATGGCAATAGATTTGTTTCCATGGTAGACAACCGAGGCAATAGCTCAGAGAAACATGGCTATATCTTTTTTCTATAAGCATGAAAATATGTTCCATGACCAGCTGGAACTGTGGATATAGATTATAGCCATGGTTTTGGGCTGTGGATATAGCCAAAATTTCTACTTGTGAATTCTTTTTCCATGAATTTATACTCTAGAAGAATGACCACTAAAATCATACATAAAATAACTATTTTTTTTCAAGAGGAGAGTGATATTTTATAAGAAGATTGGGATAGATTTTGGGGTTTACTTAGGTAGTTTACAAGACATAAATTCCCTTCTCACAGCCTTACAGACACATTTTATAATGGATTCACCCATGTACCACCAAAATTTAGTTCACCAATCACATGAAGGGATTTTTTATAACAAAATAGCTGAAGATATCAAGAAGATTTTTAACACACTTTCTCAAAAATTTCAAAAAAAAAATGTTCAAGGAGAATAACTATTCATATAATGAAAACAAATCCTACTCAGGTTGTTGTAATTATTAATGAAAGATCAAAAAAATCACAAAAAGAACAATGCTAATATTGCGGCATGTATGGGCACATTAGGGCTTGTTGTCCAAACTTTTATTTTACATCTATGAACACTAAAAATATTAACTCTACTTGGTATGGTCCAAGAATAAAAGATAGTGTTGATAAATTCTCAAACAATTATAATCAGGTTTATAGGAACCATCCCAACCTCTCTTGGAAGGAACAAGGAACCTTTAGACCCACTCCGCTTTTCCACCACAACCTAGACTATAATTCCAAAATCAATAAAGGGATGAAGCTTATAATTATCAAGGAAATTTAGAGGTTTTGTTGCAAAAAACTATAGTTAGGATGGATGCTAAATATTCTAGGTGAAAAGATGAAATGGAAACTCAAATGAGTGACTTCAAAAATGATATGAATAATATCCAAACCCAAATTAGTCATATGGCCAGAGAACTATGTGGTAGGGATAAAGAAAAATTTTCTAATACAACAGAGGTGAATACTAGGGAAAATATGATAGAAGTTACAGCCATAAGTGGTTTTAAAACTCACATGGAAACTATAAATCACCATAAGAATGCTAAAAGTGAAAATCGGGAAGAAACTGGAAATCAAAATCTAAAAAATTAAGAATATGTAATTCTATAAAGCTTTGATAAAAATAACTCAAAACCTATTGTTCAGACTAAAAAAAAAACGTGAAAAAGATCCTAAAAATAAGTTAAATAATGAGAAGTAAAATCTTGAATAATAACTTAAAGAAACACCTAGTGTTTTTAATTTTTTTTCCCAATAATCCGATTTTTCTAAAGAATTAAGAAAAGAAATAAAAAACCATAACTACTCAAATTTATTGATTTATTTAAGAAACTTAAAATAAATATTCAATTCATTAAAGCATTAGTTCAAATCCCATAATATTTCAATTTATTGAAATATATAATTTAAAATAAAAAGTACTTATAAGAATTCTTTACTTAAGATTTGATAGAGTAGTGCAATAAAGTCCTTCAGAATAGGATTCCTCATAAACTCAAAGATCCATGAACCTTTGTCATTCCATGAACTTTTTGAGATAGTCATCTTCTTAACTATTTGTGTGACCTAGGAGATATCATTAATTTGATCCCATTTTCACCATTTCAACACTTAACATTAGAAGAATTAAAACCCACCTCAGTTGTCCTTCAGTTAGTTGATCTATCCATCACTCACCCAATTAGAAGAGTGGATGGATTTCTTGTTAGATTAGGAAAACTGTAACTCTCAATGGATTTCTTAATTTTAGATATAGATTTTGAAAAGGAAGAACCTATCATATATGGAAGGCCCTTCATAGATACTAGTGGAGCTGTGATAGATGTTTTTAAGTGAAGCTTTATATTCAAATTGGATGAAGAAAAAGAGGAGATTAATGTTTTTAAGAAAATTAATGAACTTACACAAGAAAATAAATTTATAAAATATGAGTAACCTTTTGATTCAGAGAAAGAATAATTTTTGATGATTTTGGATGATATAAATTGTCAATAATTTTTAGCTGAAACTTGCATGGAAATAAGTTCTAGTAATGAATAAGAAGCATTGGATGAGTATGAGAGAGAGTTTTTAGAACACCTTGATGAATTTTCCAAATAAAAAATTTTAAACCAATTTTGAGAATTTTAATTTGAAGAGTAATTTTCTGAAGAAAATAGTGGTGAAGAATATGCTTTTTATTTTAATTTATTTAAAAGTAATATTGAAGACTTATAGACACCTAGACCCAAAATTCCATCCTCTAGTCAACAAACATCTATTGTAGAGCTCAAACCTCTTCCATCTCACCTCAAATAACCATTTTTCACTGGTAACCTTTCAAAGGTGTATTATGAACATTTTTTGGATATTAATGAGAGGATAATTAAGTTTTTTATGGATTATTTTTCAATAATAAAAAGTGTATTTGCAAGTTGTTTACCCAATTTGGAATTAGTTTTGAAAAGGTTCCAAGAGACCAACCATATTCTTAATTAGGGAAAATGTTAATTTATGGCCACTAAGGGAATTGTGCACTACCAAAAGGTATTAGATAGGGGAATACAAGTTGTTAATTCTAAAATCAAGGTTATTCAAAGAACACCCCTTCCTAAAAATGTGAAAGGAATTAGAATCTTTTTAGGTTAGGATGGTTTTTATTGAAGATTTATTAAGGACTTCTCAAATATCCCAAGACACCTTTTCTCAATTTTGGTTAAAGAGACACCCTTCATATTTGATGAAAATTTCTTGGAATCATTCAGTCTTCTCAAGTAAAAACTTACTTATTCACCCATTATCATTTCTCTAGATCATAAGATCCCATTTGAGGTTATGTCTGATGCTAGCGATGTTGTCGTAGGGTTTTTTTGGAGAAGGTAAAAGAAAAGAGGCTACATGTGGTGTGTTATAATAGTATATTTCTATAAAATGATAAAAAATATTACACCAAAATAGAGAAATAATTGTTATATGTTATGCTCTCTCTTGAAAATTTTAGGCAATATTTGATTGGGTTCAATATTATAATATTTTCTGACTATGCTATTAAGTATCTTCTGTCTAAGAAATATTATAATCCAAGACTCATGAGATAAACCATTTTTTACAAGAATTTTACTAGGAAATAAGGAAAAAATAAGGGGATGATGTTTTTTTGTGGACCACCTTTCTAGGTTGTCTCGTACTCAAAATGATGACCCTATAATGATTAATTTTTCATTTATAGATGAAAACATGCTTTAATTTTTCACTAGAAAACTACATGGTATGTATATTTTTTGAATTTTTTAGCTTTAGGAATCATGTCTAGTTTTCTCTCACAAAAACAGAAGGAAAAAATTTATTTTAGACATTAATTATTACATTTGGGATGACCCATTATTGACTAGGAGGTGTATTGATGGAATTTTGAGAAGGTGTGTTCCTGAAGAAGAGATGTTTCCTATTTTATAATGTTGTCATTATTTACCTTGTAGAGGACACCACAATGGGTAGAGAAATTCTAAAAATATGATTCAAGATGGTTTCTATTGGCCTAAACTTTTTAAGGTTGCTAGATGTCTTGTTATAGGGTCTAATAAATGCCAAAAAATGGGCAATGTTAGAAGGAAAAAAGAGATTCACCAAAATGGAATTTTATAGGTTGATATATTTGATGTGTGAGGAATAGATTATATGGGACCATTCCTTCATCTTATGGGAATGAATATATCTTAGTTTCTATTGATTATATATCAAAGTGGGTTGAGTTAGTGGAATTACAAATAAACAGGCCCATAGTGTGATTTAATTCATCCAAAAGAACATTTTCTCAAGGTTTTGTGTTCCTAAAGCATTCATCATCGAGAATGGTAATCACTATAAAAATTTCAAAAATTAAATCTTTTATGGAAAAGTATAGCCGTGTGAAAAAAATGGTACAACCTATTATCCATAATCAATTGGAAAAGTTAAAATCTCTAACAGAGAGTTAAAACAGAATTCAGAGAAGACCGTGAGTAGCTTAAGGAAAGATTAGTCTATGAAATCGGATGAAGCCTTATGTGCCTATAGAAAAACCTTTAAAACACCCATAAGGATGTCTCTTTATAGGATTATTTTTGTGAAATCATGTCACTTTCCTATAGAGCTTTGTAATAAGTCATTTTAGGTTGTTAAGCCATTAAAATTTAACTTTAATTCTTCTAGAGAAAGGAGAACACTTAATCTGAGTGAGTTGGATGAAATAAGGAGAGAGTCATATGAAAATGATAGAATTTTTAAGGAAAGAACAAAGGTTTTTTCATAAATAAATCATTTAAAATATTCAATTTAAGGTAGAAAAAAGGTGATGCTGTTCAATTCCAGACTCAAACTATTCCTTGTAAAACTTAAAACTAAGTGTTTTGGACCCTTTACCATCCTTAGAGTTTTGGTTAATGGAGCTTTGAAGATGTTTGGAGAAGTGAAAAAACCATTTTTGGTTAATGGTTAGAGGATAAAACATTATCTTGAAGGGCAGAAAAAGGGATTAGTTTTCATCTCTATGTTAGTCGAGTGAGTTTTCACTAAGTCTAACTAAGAAATATAAATTCAGTGATTCATGGATTGAATGGCCCGAAGGCCTTATTTTTATTTTATTATGGATAATACCCCTTTTAAGGGTTGAAGGGGAACCCATACATGACCCGTAGGCCCAAGGCCCAAGGCCCGACTGACCCGCAATACATGACCCGAAGGCCCAGAGGCATACCATGCCCATTACATGACCTGTAGGCCCAACCTACTAGAACTGCCCCCAGCTTTTGCATCATTGATCACCTATCTCTCCAACTTGCATTGATGATCGGTTAGCATTGCCCCATACAAAGCTGCATAGTGCTTGGTTTCGATGGTGGCTGCCATACCCCCTCATTCTTCTAATCTGATTAGCTCTGCTTCTAGTGGCTGCTACTCTTGTTGCTCTAATCCTCTTCTGAGGCCTGTTCTGTGTGAACTGGGATACTCCATGGTCTCTGTGGCCCGAAGGCCCTGTGTCCTTAAATCCTTTGATGACCCTAAGGCCCTTGAGACCTGTAGGCCCAAACCGGTGGCCCGAAGGCCCAAATTAGGTGAATAGTTACGACTGCTATAGTACCGAATAGTAACTGCTATAGTGACTAATACAGTACTAATACAGTACCGAAAAATCACCTCCAACCAATTTTTGAACCTGGGTCTCTTGGATGCCAAGCAGGAGCCCTTACCACTCGGCTACGAGCTCGTTGTCTTCAATGCTTCATGGAAGTCAACCCATTGTCATCCTCCAATGGCCCGAAGACCTTCATTTTTTATTGATTTTGATAATCCACCTTTCAAGGGGTGAGATGTAACCCTTACAAGTCCCGTAGGTGTAAGTATTACATGGCCCGTAGGACTTAGAGGAATTCATTTGCCTGTAGGTTTCAAACATTACATACAACCCAAACTAACTACTTGGAACTGCTCCTCCCCAACATCTTCATCATGAAATCAGCTCTCCACCTTCGCATGGCTATTCATCTAGGCATTCCCGTACATGCACAGGCTTGTCCCAATAGAAGGTGCCATACCCTCTCATTCTTGAAATCCGTTTAGCTTCTGCTATGGTGAAAGCTCCTTTCTCATCCTCCTTATAGAGCTTGTTCCTCATAGGTGGTCTGGTTTTCATATGCACTTATGGTGGCCTGAAGGCCTTGTGGTGGCCTGAAGGCCTTACTAACCCAAAGGCTTGGGTGGCCCAAAGGCCTTAAAGGATTCGAGGACTAAATTGGTGGCCCAAAGGCCCAAACGGGGGCATTTTTCTGACTGCTACAGTGCCAAACAGTACCTGCTACAATTCCTGCTACAGTACCTATTACAGTACCTGCTACAGTACTGCACAGTTCCCTCTACAGTGCCTATTATAGTACTGCTACAGTACCTGCTACAGTACTACTACAGTACCCCCCGAAAATAATGTCACCACCTGGATTTGATCTCAGGTCTCCCGGATGCACTTACGGAGTCCTTACTAACCGGGATAAGGCTCATGTGCGTCAACCCATTGTCATGCTTTTGTGTTTACCCTTGTTTTTGTTAAGAATACAATGCTATTGTGATCCGCCTATTGCTATCTATTTACTTTTTAGATTTAATTATTGGCCTCTCTATCTTTTCTTAAAGAAGGTTTATAATGTTTTAATAAAAGAAGAGCATAATTCCAATTGTTTCCAAGTTAAGAAGCAGTTTTTTGATGAAGTTTTCAAAATTAAAATTTCCTAAGCTCTACCTCTAGTTTCATATTATTTTGAGCTTAATTATTGAAATATAATTCTTATCTATTTAAATTTTAGGCACTGAAAGTTAAATAACAAGAGGTGTTTTCAATTAAGAAAATAAGGAATAATTCAGGATGCACTTTAAGGGATAAATCTTCTTAAATAAAGAGAGTTCTTATTTTAATTCTTGTATTTTTACTTTTCTTTTTGCTGATGAAAGTTGAGCTAATTTTTTTTAAAATTTTCACTACTTGTAGTTAAGTGTGGGATAATTTCCTCTAATGTTATGAACTAAGGATTATATTACTTACTTATATTTAAGATTAACATGCTAATTTATTGTTCTATATTTAATATCATTGTATTTTGACATATTTTGAAGCATGCTCAATTTTAAGTTTGTGGAAAAAATACTGCTTGAAAATTTTTGCGACCCTATTAGTGAAATTGAACTTTCAAATTGAGAATATTTTCAAACTTTAATGTATAATGTTTTCTTCCACTCTTGACATTCAACATTAGGGGAAAGGTTTAGTTTTAAGTGTGGGGGAGGGATCTATTTTGTGCTAAACTATAATTTATTGAGAACCCATCAGAAAACACCAAAATTTTTTCAATGTTTTTTATTTTCAAGTTTCAATTAATCATTTATAGTGGTTAAATTTGTTTTTTACGAATTTTGAATGTTTATTAGCCACTTTGAGGAGGTTAATTCCTTATTACCGCATGGATTCAATTTAATTTATTATTTTTCTTTCCCTATTAAAATATTTTTTGGGTAAAAGTTTTGATGAATGTTATACAATCGTCACTGACCTTGAACTTTTTAAACTTGGATTTAAACTCATAAAATATGTATTCAAATGAATTATTAAATGAAAATCCTAATTTAGGTTGAACATTTTTCCATTAATTCTTTCATTATTTTATTCTTTAATATATTGGATGAGTTATTTTTACTACCTTTTAATTATTAAATTTTCTCATCCAAATAGAGTGTCTAATTATTATGACTATTATTTATGTGAGTTTGTTAGAATAGAGGTAAATAGAAGTTTGAAATTTCATTTGAATTCAAATTTAATTTTGTTTAATTTAAAACAAAATTTTTAACCTCAATATTTTTTTAATGAATAAATCATATTTTGCACAAAAAATTAATTTCTTGAGGGTAAAATCATTCACAACTTAAGAAAAATACATGGGGGAATTGTTTTTGAAAACCAATTCTGTGTGGTAATCCAACATTTCAGTATTTAGATGTATTTTATTCCACTAAATTTGAGTAATTGGTTGCTTGAGGACAAAAAATATTTTAATTATGAGAGAATTTTATGTGTCTTTGATTTGATATATGATTTTAGCATCATTTTTATGGATTTTTTTATTTCAATTTTTTTTATGATCAAATATTGTGTTTGGTTGTTATAGAGTTGAATTTACAGCCCTTCAAGTTTTGGGATGAAAGTATTTCAATTTTTGAGTTTAAAATAATAATTGTTCTTCACTGTGATTTTTTTTATATTTTTTAGAATAATATTTAGTGTTTTTGGTGGAATATTCATTGCAATCCATAATTTATGACATTTTTAGGTTTTTGGAAGTTTAATGTTTAAAGTACCATGTTTTTATTTTTGAAATTTAATATTGGGATTTATTTTAGGATTATTTTGTTATGTTTTAATTCAAACATTAATTATGGGATTTTTTTGGAAATTTTTTTTAAAGGTTTGAAACATAATTCTTCAATTTTAATGGATCATTTTTCATCGAGTTTAATTATTTGTATAGAATTGGATATATAATAGATTGCTTACGTGGGAGTAAATTTTTGATTTAACCACATAGACAAATTTTAGCTCAATTGACATAGATGAATATCCAAGTGATACTCACATATCCAAATAGCATTGGAATCCATATATCAAATTTATAGGAGTAACCATATAAAAGAATGTCAAAATGAAACATTCAAATAACCAAATATGCCCAGCTACTACGTATCCAATATATGCCCAACTTGACGTAGCCAAATTTGAAAATACACTTACATATGGAGTTATCATGACGAATTTATGTATAAAAATTAAAAATGGAAAACCCCATGTATCCAATTGTCCCCCATGATCACATAATTGAAATTTAGGAATGATAATACAACGTACTTGAATTATCTCGATTCCCTCCTGATGTCGTTCCCCATCAAAATTTGTAGAACTGAGTGAGGAAACAAATAACAAGAGTATATTGATCTTGAATATGAGAAAGTGTGTTGTTTTGAGGATTCCATGAGAATGGATGTGGCCAAAGAAACCTAGACTTAAATTAATATTGAAGACAAGATCCAATCGAACCAGTCTAATCAAAGTTGAAGATGAAACGAGCTATGAAGAGGGAATCAAACCAAGACACAATGAACAACATAAAGACCTACCTGAAGCATGCCGATGAATCAGATATTAAGAAATCAACCTGAAATGAGCATTCTCAATCCGTCAAAGACCACATATGAAGATGGGATTTCTACCCGAAACAAATCCATACATTTTCAACTCAGGTCAATGGATTCTAGAGGTTACTTTTCTTTGGTAATCAAAGATGGGTGTTTGTGTGGTGACTGATGCTAATCAACTATTTTTTGATAATAGAGATGAAGCCAAGTCTTTGATCCCTTATAGACCAGAATATCAAAGAAGAAAACCTAAGATCAAATGATTGGAGAGGATCAAGGGTAGAGTTTGTTGAAGATTGATGAATCTACATCCAAGAACCTGACTGATTCCATTGAAGGATAAGAATATAACTGATGATTTTTGATGAAGTTTCAACCTTGATTTTGGGAGAAGATGACACCAAGACTTGTGTTTTTTTCCTTGTGGTCTAATAAATCCAACATTGAGAATTGATTTGAAGAAGTATGTGTGTTAAATAATTATCTTAGCACCACCTAAGTTTTTATTTTAGTTGATGAGTGATCAAGTTCAAATGAAGAAGAAAATGCGTTGAAGATTCACCAGTACTAAATCCTGGAAGTTCAAGCATGAAGGGAATCTTTATAAGCTTAAGATCACTGCTGATGGAGGTTATATATATCTATATTGATGTTTTTTGTCTATTGATTTGTATATTTGATATAGAATTGAAGACAATGGGGCCTCCATGTACAAGGTCATTTTGGTTTTATGATCCAAGACCAGTACACGTTAGGTGTTTGATTGATCGTCACAATGAAGTCACTGGGTTGATGTTGATTATTTGGAATTATTCTAGGGAGAAATTGTCATAATTTAAAAAAAAATTATGTTATTAAGATATAGTTCTTGTTAGGTACCGGGACTGCGTAGCGGAAGCCAGTGGGCCGGGAATTTAAAATTTTCTGCTTCACTGGATTGACATAACCCTGTCAACTCTGGTGATCTTGTCCCGGCTTGGTCCGAGGATCTCGCAAGGTTCATAAGGAGCACAAAAATTAAACTAAACATTTACCTTGTTCATAATTGACGTGAAGGACGCCGGAGATCGTTTCTCGAAGACTCCAACGTCGAATCCCTCTAGATCGTCCACACACACCTCACGAATCTGCACGTGCGCCGTTCATCCAGATCCAGGTGCTAGCACGGATCTTCGACGCTCACTTCAGTGCAGCGATGATCACCACAAAGGAGGAAGCTTCAATCTGGGATGGATGATCTTGAAGATCCTTCTTTGCTTGAGAGTCTCTCTCTCTAAATTCTAGGAGGAGAGAGATGCTCTCAATCTTGACACATGAATAGTAAATATCGGAGAACCTCTCTCTCACTTATATAGGGAGTGTTTAAAACACGCGGTGTAGGTTCCCGGCCCCCGTGTAATAGACGCCCGCTATATAAGTGATATAAATAATTATTTATGATAAATAAAAAATGACATAAATAATTTTTACAATTTATCACTTACTTGTAATATATAAATATATTACGTGATAAATTTGTGTCTTTAACTCGATTCCTCCTACTAATATTAAACGAACCTAGGATATTTAAATCCATTCGAATAATATTAATATTTGTATTTACTATATAACTTGTAAATACATGTTATAAATAAATTCAATGAATTATTCTAAACTTGAATAATTAATGAATTTATTTATTCTTTGGTGATCCATATAACTTGGATAGTGCTCGGACCCTTTGGCGGGGCCCACCAAGTTCTAAATTCCTATTCCCAGAATAGGGCAGATTCTCAAGGTGCTATTGTGTGTGACCCTCTAGGACCTTATCTCAATAGCAGTGAATAATATCACCGACCTAGAGCGGGGTCTAGCAACCCATCAAGGCCCCTATAGAGATAAGGAAAAGTCAAAGCAATGACTGCCTTCCTACGAACATGGTCCGTGTAATATAATCTCTTTGTCATTGATATCTCAATAAAGTAGAATGCATACTAGCGTCATCATTCTTTATTTGATTTATTTTATTTGTTGATTTGTCAGGACGGTCTTACCTTTGACTACCATGGCCATGGATTTATTGAAGGTGCAACCATCCTAATCAACCAGGCCCGAGATATCTCTTCCTGAACTCGGAAGCGACAAATCCTTTCTCGATCATTCAATCAATGCCATGCCATTAATGAAGTACCCGATAAAAACTACCTCACCATGACTTTGTCGCCATGGTTTTCGCCTTATATCAAATGTATGTAATTAAATGACATTCATTGTAATGATCTAAAGTTAGGAGACCATTACACATGTCTGTAGATAGGAATGACCAATGACACCAGAAACATGTGGTGTTCCTATTAAGCGGGTCTGTCCTCATGATCTCAATAGCTAGAGATCATCAAGTGTGAAATTAATGAGAAGAAGTCTCAATGCTTATGATCCCCCATCACCTGATGGTCACACATCATTTGTGTCCTTTCAGAATGATGTAACTAGACCATAGGATGTTACTTTAAGATTACTGTCATGGCATCTCAGGGTTATCATTATAGCCTGGGACCTGCTATAACCATTTGATGAGACAGGTAAGCTAAGGAAATTTCCATTAATGAAGTGGATGCAGAAGTATCTACACTATCATGGAAAGATAAACACATGTATAAAAACAAACTGAATACATGTATCAGTAATCAAAGTACAATACAAGTTGGGTCTAGGGCACCCACTTTCAACACTCCCACCTGCACTAGAGCCAACTGCTAACAGGTTTCAATCCGCTAGCTCTCACATGTGAATCATGCTTCTGCTGAGAAATGGATTTAGTCAGGGGGTATTCCACATTATCCTTGTGGCTACTCTTTTAACTGTCACTTCACCTCTTTGAGTAAAATCCCTCAAGAGATGAAACTTCCGAAGAATATGCTTTGTCCTCTGGTGAGACCTGGGCTCCTTGGTAAGAACCACTGTAGCAGTATTATCACAATATACTGGAACAGGGTCTACACTGCTAGGTACAACACCAATGTCTGAGATAAAGCTACGTATCCAGACTGATTCCTTTGCTGCATCGAAAGCTGCAATATATTCGGAATCTGCTGTAGAATCAGCAACCATAGGTTTCTTTGAGTTTCTCCAGCTCACTGCACCACCATTCAGGCAAAAGATGTAGTATGATTGCGATTTCATATCATCATGATCTATCTAGAAACTAGCATCAGTGTATCCCCTCACAACTAGTTCCTCATCTCCTCTATACACCAGGAACATATCCTTAGTACACCTCAAGTACTTAAGGATAGTTTTAACAGCTGTCCAGTGCAGCTCTCCTAGATTGGCTTGATATCTACCCACTATGCTTAAAGAAAAGGCAACATCAAACCTAGTAAATAGCATGGCATACATGATAGAACCCACTTCCAAAGCATAAGGGACTCTACAAATTCTTTCAATCTCCTCATGTGTTTGTGGACACATTTTCTTGGAGAGATTTACACCATGTGACATAGGTAACAATCCTCTCTTTAATTGTTCCATATTGTACCTTTTGAGTACCTTATCAATATATTTACTTTGACTTAGGCCAAGCATTCTTTGAGATCTATCTCTATATATCTTAATCCCAAGAATGTAGGCTGCTTCACCTAAGTCTTTCATGGAGAAGCATTCATTTAACCAATTCTTAAATAACTATAAGACTTTCACCTCGTTTCCCATGATTAATATGTCACCAACATATAAAACTAGGAAAACGATAGCATTCCCTTCAACCTTTTTATAGACACAAGGCTCTCTTTCATTTTTGAAAAAACCAAAATCTCTTATGGCCTCATCAAAGCGTACATTCCATGATCTTGATGCCCACTTTAATCCATAAATGGACCTCTGCAACTTGCATACTTTATTGGAATTCTTTGACTTAACAAACCCTTCAGGTTGAGTAATATAGACGTCTTCAACCAACTTCCCATTTAGAAAAGCAGTTTTTACATCCATTTTACAAATTTCATAATCATGAAAGGCTGTTATTGCAAGCAATATTCTGATGGATTTAAGCATTGCCACTGGTGAGAAGGTTTCATCATAGTCAATGCCTTGACGTTGTCTGAAACCCTTTGAAACCAGTCTTGATTTAAAGGTATTAACCTTACCATCCATGTCCAGCTTCTTCTTGAAAACCCATTTGAATCCAATGGGCTTTACATCAGCTGAAGGGTATACCAAAATCCAAACTTGATTTTGGTACATGGACTACATCTCAGAATTCATGGCTTCTTGCCATGTAGCAGCTTCTTTGCCTTCTACTGCTTCCTTGTAGGTTAGAGGTTCATCATCCTCAAGGATTATTGTGTCACCTGACTCGGTGACAAGAAAACCATAATGCTCTGGTTCTCTAACCTCTCGTGTAGACCTACGCAGTATCTGAGTCTCAGGAACAATTTCTTCTTCCACTTACTCTTGTGGAGATTGTTCCTCTACCAACTCTTGTGCATATAGAGCATTAACTTCATCGAATTCAATCTTGATCCCACTATTTCCAGTAGAAATGCGACCCATTTCTAGAAATGTGGCGTACCTTGCCATAATGACTTTTCTATCTAAAGGGTTATATAGGTAGTATCCTCTAGTTTCCTTAGGATAACCTATAAAGATGCACTTAGTGCTTCTGGATGCTAATTTGTCACTTGGTAAAGTCTTGAAAAATGCCTTGCACTCCCACACACACATGTGTGTCAGATTGGGTTTCTTTACATACCATAACTGATATGGAATTTCATCTGTAGCTTTAGTTGGTACTCAGTTAATGGTATATGCTGCTTTCTGCAAGGCATATCCCCAAAAGGATAATAGAAGATTTGTATGACTCATCATTGATCTGACCATGTCAAGCAAGGTTCTATTACTCCTTTCACTAACACCATTCCATTGTGGTGTATAAGGAGGAGTGAGTTGGGATAATATCCCACACTCCTTCAAGTGATCAATGAAATCTTGGTTAAGATATTCTCTGCCTCAGTCTGAGCGAAGTGCTTTTATCTTCTTAACAAGTTGGTTTTTTACTTAATTTTGGTATTCCTTAAAGAAAAGAAAGGAATATGACTTATACCGCATTAAGTAGATATATCCATACCTACTATAATCATCGGTAAAAGTAATGAAGTATAGAAAACCACCCCTTGCCTCTACTGGAAATGGACCACATACATCAGTATGTATTAATTCCAGCACTGCATTGGCTGTTTCTCCCTTTCCTGAGAAAGGTGCTTTGGTCATCTTTCCTTGTAAACAAGATTGACATACATCTAAGGGTTCTAACTGTACTGAGTCTAGATACCCTTCTTGATGTAATCTTCGTAATCGCTTATCGTTTACATGGCCAAGCCTGAAGTTCCATAGGCGGGTATTATTTGAGTCATGTTGGCTGTTTTTGTCATTGATTGTCATTACTGAGTTCTCTAGTTCTAGCATATATAAACCATTATTAATATGTGCCATACCATAACATATGTTATCCCTATAAAAGAGACAAATTTTATTTCCAAACTTGAAATAAAAACCCATAGTGTCTAAACTTGACACAGAGATAATGTTCCTGGTAACAGACGACACATAATAGAAATTGTTTAAAACAAGAACCAAACCAGTTGTTAAAGTCAAGTGATAGTCTCCCACTGCCAAGGCTGCCAGACTTGCACCATTTGCAGCTCAAATATCCACTTGACCTTTTGAAATCTTCTTGAACCTACTTGGTTCCTGTATATGAATACAAATGTGTGAACCATATGCCGTATCCAATAACCAACTTGTAGATAAAGATAGATTGCATTCAATGAAAAAAATACCTAAAGTAGAAGCATCAACTTGCTTCTTCTTCCCAGCTCTGCAATTATTCTTCCAGTGACCTTTCTTGCCACATCCAAAGTAGACAACTTCCTGCTCATTACTTTGCCTCTGAATCTTTGGCTTCTTTTCAGGACGATGCATTGGTGTCTTTGGTCTTGACTTGGCCTTAGACCCATTTTCCTTTCCCTTGTTTTTCTTGTTAACCATAAGGACAGTTGAATTGGTGTTTTTCATGTCCTTATCAGCTTAGAGAACTAAAGCCAAAATATCTTGGAGTGACTTTTTTATATCATTCATATTATAATTGACAATGAAAATCAAGAAACTTTATGGTAAAGAGGCAAGAATGAGATCCACTACTAGTTCTTGGTTCAGTTTGAACCTAAGGGCTTCAAGCCTCTCAATATACCCAATCATTTTGAGTATGTGAGGACCAGCTTGGTGCCCTTCTGCTAGCCTGCACTTATAAAGCGCACTTGAGATCTCATACCTTTCTTACCTAGCCCTCTCCTCATATAGTTCTTAGAGATGTGAAAACATCTTGTAGGCATCCTCTTCCTCATGCATTTTTTGCAATTGGCTGTACATGGATGACAACATGATGCATTGTACATCAAGATCATCGTCTACATGCTTTTTCCACTTATATTTTTCCGTCTTGATTGCTCCCTGAGGAGGCTCAGTAGGAATTGGGGATTCCAGCACATATAACTTCCTTTCTTGGCGTAGTACTATGCGCAAGCGCTTATACCACTCCTGGAAGTTATTTCCGGTCAGGATATTTTCTTTATCCAAGATCGATCGTAGTGATAAAGTACTTGTGGTCTTGGTGATTTCCATTTTGAATCTACATCAGATAAACGTTTAGCAGTTAGTACTTTGTCTTGATTACCTTTTTATATTTTATTATTAATAAATTATTATATCATTTAAAATCTCCCACCATTTTAACGAACCTCAATAGCCCTCACTATTAGATTTGGAATACTCTGTCGCTTGAACATTCTAGTGGCAAGGATCCTCGAAACCTACCTCGTAGTCTACAAGCTAGGGCTACGACACTACTTGGAGGGTTTCAAGGTAGGCACTATGCTGGAAAACCACTTGTTCTTGTGGTTCCTTTTGTTATTGAGTAAAGTCCTAGATTTTGGAATCTGAACTTTATTCCCTCAACCTATTACCTCTAAAGTGATATAAAGTTATCTAAGTATAATCCTTGACTACTCACTTTAGTTAAGTCGACCCATTTCTCACATGGAAACGCCTCGGTAGTAAGAGGCACTCTCAACTGAGGCTGATGAGCACCCAAACAACCGGTTTTGTTTAGATGTGAGAAATAAAAGGCATTTTGGACTTAATATATCTTTGAGGTATTTTTAATATTGATTGAAAAATATAATCCTTTTCTATTTATTATGTTCAAACAGGGTTGTCACGCTCACAACTGAACATGCAATGGAAAATTATTCGTCACAACTTTATGCATTTTATCTTGTTTACTATCCTATGTTATCATGCAATAATCATGCAGACATATAAAATAATAAACTGTGCATAAAGTAAATCATGAATTCTGACTGGTCTTGAGCATTCTATAATGATTGATCGATAACTGATCAATCATCACCTAGGGGAATCCATACCTGAGTCGATACATGACTCGTGTCGCTGCTTGCCCCAGTTCAAAGCACCCAACTCCTGTCTGGACTACCGCCTCAACATGGCGGGGTCTACCTCTCGGATCATCACCGTATAAATACAAATATACTCGCACGCAGGCGAGGGGGTCTGGGTACAAAATACAACTGGTGCAATGGACGCGCATGCCCTTATACATATTTGAATTAAAAGACGATTCGCAGACCGTCACTTATCTAATTAAATATTACAATCATCGCATGCATTGAATAAATAAATAAATAAATAAATAAATAAATGCTAGACATACACAGGTCGGTCAATAGCTCAAGACCAGTCAGGTTAAAAGTGCAATAAAATTAAATTGCAATAAATTTAAATTATGCGAGGGTGTTCTAATAAATTAAATGAATTTGATTAAATTCAAATAATTTATTTTTATCGGTTCCATTTTTTTAATTTAATTTTAATTCCAAAAATTAAATTAAATTAAACCATTAATTTAATTCTTAAACTTAAATTAAATTAATATTTCGGATTAAAATAATTTAAACCCCTAAATTAATTCCAATTAATTTAATTTTAAAAACTAAATTAATTAAAATTAATTTAATGCAGGGTTACCTCTAACCGGAGAGGAGTCCGACAAGACTGTGTATCGTCGCAGGATGTCGTCCTGGAACCGCAACTTGACCCCGGCATGACCGCGGCGTGACCGCGGCGTCCAACGACTCCCGCGATGTCTGCATCTTCGGGCATAGTCCGAGGGGAGTGGAAGGAGTCTGGGAAAAAGGCCGGCCAGCCACTTGGCCGGTAGCACGTTGCTTCGGCGAGCTGGTGAGGCGGCTGTCTGGTCCGGCACGGGCTCAGGGCGGCCGGATGGAGGAGGTTCGACACGAGGATTAGCCGGCACGTGGAGGTCCGGCAGAGGGGAGGCCAGTGTGGCTGGCGGCTGCCGGAAGGAGCCGGTCTGGCGCGGACCGCGTCCGGCGCAGAGGAGAAGGTGGCTGGCATGGGGAAGGTCCGGCGCGAGGCGGTCTGATAGAGGGGAGGCCGGCGTGGCTGGCGGTTGCCGGCAAGAGCCGGTCCGGAGCGGACCGCATCCGGCGTGGAGGAGGAGGTGGCCGACATGGGGGAGTTCCAGCACAAGGCAGGAGGCTGGTGCGAGGCGGTCCGAGGTGGCGCAGCAGGCCGGTCCGGTGGAGAGGAGGTGCCCGGCGCGGGCTCGCGATGGCCGGACAAAGGCAGTCCAGCGGAGGGAGGCGCTAGGGTTCCTCCCTCCTTTGCGCCGCATGAGAGAAGACCCGTAAGGGTCTTCCTCCTATCATTTTTTATATATACTATTTGTCCTTTAGACAAATATGTCCACCCCCCCCCCCCCTCATTTTTTTATATAAAGGGAGAAGACCCCATTTTGGGGTCTTTTCTTCCCTCCTTTTTTTTATAAATAAAAAATAAAATAGACTTGACTTGACCCAAGTCTTTTTAAAAAAAATATATTTTATAATAAAATAAAATATTATATTTTATAACAATAAAATATAACATTTAATTTTTATCTCAATAAAATTGAGATTAACATTAAATGAACAAAAACTAGCGACGTCGATCCATTTAAAAAATTTAAATGATCATAACTTGATCATTCGAAATTGAAACGACACGCGGTCGAATCCGAATGAACCGTTTTAACACCCCACAATTAAATTTAATGCATTTTAATGTTTTTGACTCAGAAAAACCTTGCTCTCTCTCTAATACCACTGTTAGGTACCAGGACTGGGCAGCGGAAGCCGGTGGGCCAGGAATTTAAAATTTTCTGCTTCACCGGAGTGACATAACCCTGTCAAATCTGGTGATCTTGTCCCAGCTTGGTCCGAGGATCTCGCAAGGTTCATAAGGAGAAAAAAAATTAAACTGAACATTTACCTTGTTCAGATTTGACGTGTAAGACACCGAAGATCTTTGCTCGAAGACTCTGACGTCGAATCCCTCTAGATCATCCACACACGCCTCGCAAATCTGCTCACGCACCGTTTGTCCAGATCCGGGTGCTAGCGCGGATCTTCGACGCTCACTTCAGCGCAGCGATGATCACCGCAAAGAAGGAAGCTTCGATCCGAGATGGATGATCTTGAAGATCCTTCTTTGCTTGAGATTCTCTCTCTCTAAATTCCAGAAGGAGATTGATGCTCTCAATCTTGACACATGAATAGTAAATGTGGGAGAGCCTCTCTCTCACTTATATAGGGAGTGTTTAAAACACGTGGTGTAGGTTCCCGGACCCCATGTAATAGACGCCCGCTATATAAGTGATATAAACAATTATTTATGACAAAAAAAATATTCCGTAAATAATATTTACAATTTATCAATTACTTGTAATATATAAATATATTACGTGATAAATTTGAGTCTTTAACTCAACTCATTCCTCTTGCTAATATTAAACGAACCTACGATATTTAAATCCATTCGAATAATATTAATACTTGTATTTACTATATAACTTGTAAATACATGTTATAAATAAATTCAACAAATTATTCTAAACTCTAATAATTAATGAATTTATTTATTCTTTGGTGACCCATAGAACTTGGATAGTGCTCAGACTCTTTGGCGGGGCCCACCAAGTTCTAAATTCCTATTCCTAGAATAGGGCAGATTCTCAAGGCACTATTGTGTGTGACCCTCTAGGCCATTATCTCAATAGCAGTGAATAATATCACCGACCTAGAGTGGGGTCTAGCAACCCATCAAGGCCCCTATAGAGATAAGGAAAAGTCAAAGCAACAATTGCCTTCCTACGAACACGGTCTGTGTAATATAATATCTTCATCATTGATATCTCAATAAATCAGAATGCATACTAGTGTCATTATTCTTTATTTGATTTATTTTATTTGTTGATTTGTCCGGATGGTCTTACCTTCGACTACCATAGACATGGATTTATTGAAGGTGCAACCATCCTAATCAACCAGGCCCGAGATATCTCTTCCTGAACTCAGAAGCGACAAATCCTTTCTCGATCATTCAATCAATGCCATGCCATTAATGACGTACCTGATACAAACTACCTCACTACGACTTTTTCGCCACGGTTTTCGCCTTATATCAAATGTACGTAATTAAATGACATTCATTGATAATGATCTCAAGTCAGGAGACCATTACACATGTCTGTAGATAGGAACGACCAATGACACCAGAAACATGTGGTGTTCCTATTAAGAGGGTCTGTCCTCACGATCTCAATAGCTAGAGATCATCAAGTGTGAACTTCATGAGAAGAAGTCTCAATGCTTATGATCCCCCAACACCTGATGGTCACACATCATCTGTGTCCTTTCAGAATGATGTAACTGGACCATAGGATGTTACTTTAAGATTACTGTCATGACATCTTAGGGTTCTCATTATAGCCTGGGAACTGCTATAACCATTTGATGCGACATGTAATCTAAGGACATTTCCATTAATAAATTGGATGCAGAAATATCTACACTATCATGGAAAGATAAACACATGTATAAAAACAAACTGAATACATGTAACAATAATCAAAGTACAATAAAAGTTGGGTCTAGGGCACCCGCTTTCAACAGTTCTGACACATGGATTTTTTGCTGAGAATTTTAGTGTTTGATCATTGGGTTAATTTAGTTCTTTTATAGGAAGAATGATTTGGATGGAGAGTTTTTGTAAAACTACAACATCATGATAGAAGTTTTAATTAAGAATAGACAGTTGTGAAGTTTCAGTGATGATTGGTTTGTGAGTTTAGAAAAACTTAATTCGGTGGAAAAATTACTTATAAAGGGAATCAAAATAAAAAAATACATTGAGGAACTATATAGGAAACTAAAGAGATAGGAGGCAATTTTTATAGTATGAGAAAAGTAGTCAAGAAACACATCAGGAAATCAAGAAATCGTCACATTAATAGAAGACAAAGATCATAGTTTAGAGTTGAATCATTAGAGAAGAATCCTCTATTCTTTCTCTTATTTTCTTTCTTTTTTTGTTATATTTTATTAAAACATAAATGATTTTTGGATAAATTTTTGAATGAGAAATAAGATTGTTCAGTTGTTCATATTTAAAATTTGTTCTTTTATTTTTATTGGATTTATTTCCTTCAAAATCAATTGACAATATAATCTTTCTAAAACCATATTGAATTCTTCTCTAGATTGAGGAATTTAAAGGTTTAAGGTTCATTGAATTCATCTAGTTGAGAACTTTTACCATTGGTAGAAGGTTTTGGTGACTTCTATGAAAGTTGGAAATCTAATTTAACATTTCTTTAAGAACGAAACAATTCAAAAACCAGTAATCAAAATTTACACCATCTTCTCAATTATTTTTATCCTGGTCTTGTTGCATAAAATTCATCCAGTTCTCATTAGTTTATCACTTGATTCGTTTTTTCTCACATTTTCTCACACTTTTTTCCACATCACTTCACCACCTATTTTATTATTTTCTTGTTTTGTTTGTTTATTTTATTTTTCTTGGTTCTTCACACACCTTCCATGTGGGTTTGACCCTAATTTCGTTGCAATAGTTTAAGTAGGAATAAAAATAAATAATTTGATCTAGTCCAACAATCCTCAATCATAGATCAAGCATGATCTCCATCAAATAGATGTATCTCTATACTTGTGTCCACCATCAGCATCACATGAAAGCGTAAATTATTATACATTCCCTTCGTGTAAGACGTTGAGTGACCATGGGGAATATAGTATGTCAATCCCATATAGCCAACTCACACGTTCTCAAATATTTGAGTATAGACTAACCTGATCGATGATTACATAATATGTTATTCATATTTTTGGATGAGCATGTAAGGATTCTGGTTTTTATGTATAAGACTTTGAAATATTCATGGGAATATTTTTAAATCCCGGCACTGAGACAACATATGATTCCGAGGCCAGGTAAACCCGAAATTAATTTTATAAAAATATTAAATATATTTTTATTACACACACACAATTTTTCTGAAAAAGTGAAATATCTCATAAACGGAGTCTCAGATCAGAAATCTGAGACCATGATTTAATCCAGAACATGAAGTTTACCTTAGGCACGACTTAAAGTTAGTCAATGCATGATATTCAGATGGGGAATTCATTAGTCGATGAATTGGATAAACAAATAAATTAAATTAATTTATTTAATAACACTAACCCAAATAACTCACAGACAGAGACTCAGATAAGAAATCCGAGACCACTGTTGAGTTCAGAATGTGGTGTTTACCCAAGAAACGACTTAAAATTGGTCAGCATGGGACGTCTAGTAATGACAGCTGTTGGCAGTGCGTTTAATGGATTAATTAATTAATTAATTAATTAGTCTGATTTCTGTGTAACGATAACCCTATAAGAGTTCTTTTAGGATAATTTCTCTAGGGTTATCTGCATAAACCCTACGAGAAATCCAGATCTCTTTTACCCTCCTCTATTGGCAGATTATGATGAAACTTCATATCATAGCAGATCAGGACATAGTGAACACAACATATCCTCTAAAATCATTGGAAAACATGTTATTCACCAATGATTTATCCATAATCTAGGTAGGGATCATCAATTTAGTGTTTTATTCCCTTTTGATTAAATGATTGAGAAGATTGATCATTGTTCTTTGATCTGCATTCTTTTGCATCCTTTTCATGTGCCCATGTATATAAATTAATTTGTTGTTAAGTGTTTTCTAACCCTGGGATCCCCGCTCTTGATCAACTAGTCAAGAACGATTGAAATTGATCCCTAAACCTTTGTTCTTGTGTATTTATTCCCATTTTTCTTTGCATTCATCACCGGTTGGATCCCCGCATTCCCGGTTCGACTTTTCTGGGAGGTACTGAGCCTGATCAGACCCTCAGATTCATGATGGATCGATAAAATGAGAACATATTGATAAACGAGAGAGGTGGTGTTTGGTGAACATATCATTTTGGTACCACAGGTGTGAGCTTTGTGATTAGAGGTGATTTGGGATCAGATTGGTGATCCCTGTTTTTCCCAGTTGGTGCTCGACATGAACGTGATGGTGTTCGGGATCGGATCTCTAATGAGTTGTTAGATGTAGTCAACATGGTGAGTGTAAATAATAATAATAATAATAATAATAATAATAATAATAATATTATTATTATTATTATTAATGTCGACGAGTTAATAAGATGAAATGATGATTTGTTATTATTATTATGTTAAATAATAATAATAATGGTGACATAAAAATGTGTGGTTAATTAAATTAAATGATTTTAATTTAATAAAGGAATTTAATTGGAATAGTTAATTTATTTCAAATAATGAATGGTGATATTATTATTAAATTTATTAATAATACAAATGATTAATGTGAATGGGGGAGGCAAGATGTCTGGCGTGATCTGGGCGTCGTGAAAGGGGTGAAGGATCTTTGAAAGTTTGAAAATCTTAATAGTAATAATATTATAAATTTATAATAGTATTATTTATTTAATGAAGAGAAAAAGGAAATGGTGAGGTGCCTTGAAGAGGGGAAAAGTAGCAAGGGAGGCACCCCTTTTTGTCGGTGAATCTCATTTGAGATTTGATTTTAAAAAATATATAATAAAAATAAAATAATAACAATATTATTATTTTTGGTTATAAAACATTAATCTACTCGTAACTTCTTCATACAACATCAGATTTATGTGTCATCACCGACAACGTGACCCTATAATTGAGACAGTCATTTTAAAATCGATGTTGGATTCCTTTTTTGGACTTGTGCCTCGGGTCAACAAAACACATAATAATAACAAAATTATTATTATTTTGGAATCTTATCTCCATCATACAGTGTCAGAATGATGAACTGTCTATGATGCTGCGACCCTGAAATTAAGGTGGATGTTTCAAGACCAAATTTATGTATTTAATTCGGACTCTTGGTTCAGGCCCACGAGATGCCATTTTAGCATGATGTGGTGAAATGTGCCCTTTTCACTGGGTGTCCGATTGAGGCAGGTGAATAGCCTATCTTGAGTGTTTTTCCATGAGGACTATAATAGTGAAATAATTTTGGACATATGGGATCATTTTAAGAGACATATTGGTGAAATTATGTTTTTCCCTTGAACCGATGACGAGCCTCATGCATTCGTTAGGACTTTTTCTAAGACACATCGTATAGTACGCTTACACGCCATATAGTGCTACATGGCTAGAAAGCCGTGTTCTGGTGAGGACACGACTGAGTAGCAGAGTGGGACCACACATCATGTGGGTCCCCAACATGCTGCGTACCTCTTTTTAAGGAAACTTCAAAGTTTCTTATCTCCTTTGTTTGAACTCAGATTTTGGTTTAGGAGTAGTCTATCCTGAGTGTTTTCTACGTATAATGCAATTTCACCCTCGGTTCTAGATTTAGTGACGTGATGTGTAATGTTCTAGACATGACACACTATGGTGACACCTAATGACGACAATGATCATTTAGGATCACCAGAGCTTTTCAGGCGATACCCTTCATTAGGGTTGGGCAGTGGAGTTCCCCGAGGACCCTTTTCGGGTCTTACCCTCCAGCAAGGATGGGTAGTGGAGTTTGTCAAGGACTTTTTTTGGGCATTACCCTTCAGCGAGGATGATAAGCAGAGATCCCCGAGGACCCTTTCTGGGCATTACCCTCCAGGGGGGCTGGGCAATGGAGTTTCTTGAGGACCCTCTTTGGGTGTTACCCTCCAGCGGGGCTGGGTAGTGGAGTTCTCCAAGGAATTCTTCCAGGCGTTACCCTCCAGCAGTGCTGGACAATGGAGTTCCCCTGTGACTTTTTCTAGGCATTACCCTCCATTAGGGATGAGAAATGGAGTTCCCCAATGACATTCCTGAGTGTTACCCTCCAGTGGGGATAAGTAGTGGAGTTCCTCAGTGACTATCAGAGTAGGACCCTCCTATCGTATCAGGGCATGAGATCCTTACCTAGAGTTTGTATCCCCTCGACTGTATGACACAATAATGAGATGTGGCTTGACATAGATTTGGACTCACAAGAAAGAGGGATGGTTTCCCCACCAAGATTCATTTTTGTGATGCGACCTAAAACTGTGCGGGCGAGTCAGTGTCACCCAAAGAGAATAGTATCAAGGTGTGGTGAATGAGTTCCTTAGACTTGTGTGTTCGAGGAAAATGCATGGGATGCTGAGAATCATTGATGGATTATTTTAGAACTATTGGCTACTCTTATTATTGGGCTGAGCTATGATATGGAGATACCCTTAATCTTTTAGTTGAGGTTATTTGACTGATCATATATATATATCCTTCCTTTTTACCCACTCATTGGGTTTGGTTACTATCCTTCCAGGAGTGGCGAAGACACATAGGGTATGTCATGTGATTTCTGTGTCTAACTTATCGTTGTTGGATGAGTCTACTCTCCAGCTATAGGTGGAAAAGACTCAATGGGTAGTTCATCTACTCACCTTGTTTATCCCCTCATGATTGGATGATCTTACTTTCACTCTTTGTTGCGTTGATATGTACTCTTTCACTATACCTTGTGTATCTACTACCTTTCTCTTTATTTTGTATCTATTACTATTCCCTCATCTTTTAGAGCATTTTACTGGGTATGTATATACTTACCCATGCGTGAGCCTTTCCCACACATGTTGTGTCTTATGCAGGTGGTAGATAGGTTGACCGTGACTACAGAGTATCTTAGGGATAATGGGTGCTTGGACTGTGTATGGTGGTCGTAGTTTGGGATTTAGGAGTGGGGATCTCTTAAACTGTTTAATTTTATAGATTTTTTGTCAGATTGGGACATATTTTTGGTTGGGCATGTATTTTTCCCCTTTACCTTTTAGTTTACACTACCTTACTTTTGTAATGTCTAGAGGTTCATACATGCTTGGTTTACTTTATAGAAGTGTTGCATATTTTCTTCTTTCCCTCTTCACTTATGAATTGAGTTGGCTATGTGCATGTGTACATGTTCTTATAAAAAGGCCTCCTCGGGTTTAGTTATGCCTTCGACGCTAGTTGCCACCCCATGGCCTATGGATGTGGGCTTGGTGTAGTTACAGTTTAATCCCGACTTGGGTAGGGTTGTGACAGATTGGTATTAGAGGTGGTTTGATCCTTGATACATTGCTATAACATTACCTAAAAAGGATTTTTTTAGGTTTTAAGGCAACAATGTCAAAGTGTCTCGAGTGTGGCTCTCAGGACAGTGAGTCCAGTGATGGTGCAACGACCGATGCATCCATTCACCAGGATCCTAACTACTTGATTGTCGACTTAGCATGGTGAGATATTTTTTGCAAGGTTAAATGGTATATTAATCATATAGGATTGAGTATTTTACTGTCCTTATTGAGTCATATCCCCATTATTTTTGGTATATATATATGCTCATATGATCGCGTTACTCTTTGATAACATTCAAGATGTCTCTGCGATGACAGCCAGCCAGGATACCAACTCCGGTTCAGGATGACAATCATATGAGTGACAAGGCCTCAGTTTAAGGTCTGTTCCACAATCCCCTTCCTCCAGGTGGGAAGGTAGTAGCACTTCCACCTATCGAGCTATAGATCATCCCAACAGAGTAGGTTGAGGATGTGTATAGGTTTAGCGCACTCCATGAGTTCCAGAATTATAGATCACTGAGGTTATACAACGAGCTAGATCCCTAGGTAGCATAGGATTGTATAGAGTCATTGGTCCATATATTCAGGCTTGTTCAGACTCCGATGGATTAAGAAGTTTCACTGGTATCTAACCTCTTCCATGGAGTAGTTGGGTATTGGTGGAGCCTTGTTATGCAGATCCATGATGAGTCGACACTCTCATGGGATGAATTTCAAAATATTTTCTATGAGGAGTACTACCCATCGTAATTAAGCTAAGTCCAGATCTTGGAGCTTCTAGAGCTATAGCAGGGAGGGATGGCAGTGGCTGTGTATGCATCGAGGTTCCCAGACCTTACGTGTCACTCCCTTAACATGATCTAGGGTGGATACTTCTGTGGAAAAAAGTTTGATCAGGGAATCTACAGAGAGATCTGAGACAACGTTATACCCTTTTTCTTTACCACCTATACTGGGGTGCTAGAGTATTCACTAGTGACAGAGAGATTTCTGTTAGAGTGACATCAAACAACTAGAGCTGGCAGTGGGCATCACAGAGTTGAGTCATCTACAACAAATAGCAGATCTCAGACACTAGGATCTTAGCACAAGAGACCTTTTTGTGATCAGACTCAGGCATATGGTCAGAGGCAACCCATAGAGTGGTGGTGCTTTACTTGTAACAGGAAAGGTCACATGATGCGAGACTACCAGACCCGACATGTTGGTCAGAACAGGAAGATAAATGATGGACCACCATGGAAGAGGAAACACCATGATCAATGATCTCCCATGCATGGACAAGATGGTCCCTAGGGAGGTAGAGTTAGAAGAGAAGAAGGAGGAGCTGTGGGTGGTGGACGTCTTTATGAGATCCTTCCACCACCACTAGGTGGTCCACGTTAGGCTCAGGGAGCTAGTGGCTGGGGCCACAAACAACTGCAGGATTTGGATGTTTATGACTCCATAGTGCACGAGATGATAAGAGGCACACTCTCTGTCTCTTATAATTTCAGAATTAGTAATTGTTAGACACTATGTGAGTTACTTTTTTCTTTTTTCTTCTTGCTCAAGGTTTAAACTAGGGTGACATGGGGAATCGGTGTAACCCCATGTCGGTGTTGTTTGACATAGCTTCAAATGCAGATGGAAGAGGGGTCCTTCCCCCATCGAGACATGTTTTTTAGATATGAGAAAAACCGTGAGGTCAAGTCAATGCTGTCCAAAGTGGATAGTATCGAGTTGTGATGGATGAGTCCTTATGACTTGTGCATTTAGGGTGAGGTTGTGCGATGGAGTGTTGGAGCAGGTCCTAGAATTGATGGTGGAGTTTTTCTACTTGAACCTTTTTTATTGGGATGCCACTAGTGGGTGTGATGGAGTTTATGATTTGGGGTTACTCTCCTTCCAAGAGAGGTGAAGATGCATGAGGTATGCCATGTGATTTCTATGTCTAACTTCTCATGGTTGGATGAGTCTACTCACCTGCCTTATTCATTGGTACCCTCACGTGTTCAACGTCAACCTTGATGCAATGAAAGATAGTTATCGCATACTGGTCGAGGTATTTGAGACCACATGAACAGAACTACACGAATAACTACCTAGAGATGACAATGGTAGTCTTCACCTTGAGGATGTGGAGGCACTACCTTCTAGGGGACATCAACTGTGAGATCTTGCATAACCAGATATCCTTAGGAGTTTCACTAGATGAATTTTCTGAAGAAGGGAATCACGTCATCCTTTTATAGGAAAAAATAGTGATTTTTAGAACATTATGAGAGGTGGTGATAAGGGAATTTTACACTTATCCTTTGGTTGTACATCTCTATGTAGGGAAGATATATGGAAAATCCAGATACGGGCTCACTATCCCCACCTTTTTGCTTAGTTTCACTTTTCAGGGATAAAAAGATTTGAATAAGGGAATAATGTAGGGACTATGCTTTTGTTGTGTAATACTTTGGAATATTATTGTGAATATTTTAGAAGCTATACGCTAAGACGATGTGCGATTCCGAGACCCGGTGAGCCCAAAATTAATTTTATAAAAATATTAAATATATTTTTATTAAGCACACACATTTTCTTGAAAAATTGGAATATCTCATAAAAGGATTATCAGATCAAAAACTTGAGACCACAGTTGAATATGAAACATGGATTTTACCCTAGGTACAACCTAAAGTTGGTCGGCGTAAGACGTCCGAATGAGGCAACCGTTGGTGGGTGCATTTGATAAATTAATTAATTTAATTAATTTATTTAATAACCCTAACCCAAATAACTCACAAGAAGAGACTTGGATGGAAAATCTGAGACCACCATTGAATTTGGAATGTGGTGTTTACCCAAGGTGTGACCTAAAGTTGGTTAGTGCGGGACATCTGGTAAAGGCAGCGGTTGGTGGTATGTTTAATGGATTAATTAATTATTAATTAATTAAATAGTTTGTTTTTTTGCATAACAAATAACCCTATAATATTTTTTTTGGAAAATTTCTCTAGGGTTAGCTGCATATACCTGAGGAGAAATCCAGATCTCTTCCACCCTCCTCTGTTGGCAGATTACGACAAAACTTCAGATCATAGCAGATCAGGACGTAAAGAACGCAATGAATCCTCTAAAATCATTGACGAATGTGTTATTTACCAATGATAAATCCATAATTGAGGCAGGACTCATCAATTCAGTGTTTTTATGACCTTTTGATTAAATAATCAAGCATATTGATCTTTGTTCTTCGATCTGTGCCCTTTTGCATCTTTTTCATGTTCCCATGTACATAAATTAATTTATTATCAATTGTTTTCTAACTCTGGGATCCCCGTTCTTGGTCGACTAGTCAAGAATGTTTGACATCGATATGTAAACCTTTTTATTGTTCATTTATCACCATTTTTATTCACATTCATCACTGGTTGGATCCCCACGGTCCCAGTTCGACTTTTTTGGGAGGTACCAAGCCCGATTGGATCTTCAGATTGACAGCAGATCGATGAAACAAGAACAGATTGATAAAAAAGAGGGTTGGTGTTTAGTGAACATATCAATTTGGTATCGCAGGTGTGAGATTTTTTATCAGAGGTGGTCTGGTATCGGATTGGAGATCCTTATTTTTCCTGATTGGTATTTGACATGAATGGGACAGTGGCTGAGCTCGGATCTCCGACGAGTTGTTAGATGTGGTCAACATGGTGAGCATAATTTATTGTTATTATTATTATTAATAATGGTGGTGAGTTAATAGGATGAAATGATGATTTTTTATTACTATTATGTTAAATAATAATAATAATGGTGACATAAAAATGTGTGGTTAATTAAATTAAATGATGTTAAATTAATAAAGGAATTCAATTTTATTTTAAATGAATTTAATTGGAATAGTTAATTTATTTCAAATAATGAATGGTGATATTATTATTAAATTTATTAATAATAAAAATGAGAAATGTGAATAGAGGAGGCCAGATGCCAGGCATGATATGGGCATGGGGCAAGGGGAGAAGGATCCTTGCAAGTTTGAAAATCTTAATAATAATAATAATAGTATCAATTAATAATAATATGATTGATTTAATGAATAGAAAAAGGAAATGGTGAGGTGCCTTGAAGAGGGTACGAGGAGAAAGGGGACCCTTGGGTGAATCTCCTTTAAGATATAATTTTAAAAAATATAATAATAACAAAATAATAATAATAATATTATTCTTGGTTATAAAACATCAATCCACCCGTAAATTCTTTATACGACATCAGATTGACATGTTGTTAGTGACAACATGACCCTAAAATTGAGACAATAATTTTAAGAATGATATTGGATACCATTATTGGACTCGTGTCTCGGGTCAATGAAACACCCAATAATAATAAAATTATTATTATTACAGAATCATGTATCTGACATATCTCCCTCATACGGTGTCGGAATGACGAACCGTTTGTGAAATTGTGATCCCGAAATTAAGGTGGACATTTTAAGACCAATTTAGGGTATTTAATTTGGACTCGTGGCTCGACCCCATGAAATTCCATTCAAGTGTGATGCGTTGAAATGTGATTTTTTTCACCGGGTGTCCGATTAAGGCAAGTGAATAGTCTAGCTCAAGTATTTTTCCATGAGAATCGAAACACTATGATCTGTTTGGCTATCCAAGGCCATTTGAAGAGGAATATTGGTGAAATTATGTTTTGGCTATAGACCGGTGATGGGACTTGTGTGTTTGTCAGGACTTTGGATGAGACATATCGTGTAGTATGCTTACACACCGTGTAGTGCTACATGGTTAGAAATCCATGTTCCGGTGAGGACATGGCCAGACAGCAGAGCAGGACCACATGTTGTGTGGGCCCGTGACATGCCATGTACCTATTTTTGAGGAAACTTCAAAGTTTCGCATCTCCTTCATTTGAACTTGGATTTTGACCTATGAGTAGCCTATCTTGAGAATCGATGGTGCCCTCAGTTGTGGATTTAGAGATACGATGTGGAATGTTCTGAGTATAGAGCACTTAGGCGACACCTGATGATGATAGTGATCATGTAGGACCACCAGAGATTTTCGGGCATTATTTTCCAGCAAGGCTGGGCAATAGAGTTACCCAAGGACTCTTTCTGGGCATTAAACTCCAGTGGGGATAGGTAGTGTAGTTTCTCGATGACTTCTTACAGGAATCACCCACTGTTGGGGCTGGGCAGTGGAGTTCCCCGATGAATTCTTCTGGGCATTACCCTCCAGCAGCACTGGCCCGTAGAGTTCCCTGATGGCATTTCTGAGCATTACCCTTCAGCTGGGCTGGGTAGTGGAGTTCCTTGGTTACTATTAGAGTAGGACCCTCCTATCGTATTGGGGCATGATATCATTACATAGAGTTTGTGGTCCCTTGACTATGTGACACAGTGACGAGACATGGTTTGACGTAGCTTTGGACTCATAAGGAAGAGAGACACTTTCCCCATCGAGACACATTTTTGTAACACGACCTAAAACCATGCAGGTGAGTCAGTTCCACCTAAAGAAGATATTATTAAGTTGTTCCAAATGAGTTCCTTAGACTTGTGTGTTTGGGGAAGACGCATGAGATGTTGGGCATCATTGATGGATTCTTTTGGAACTATTGGCTACTCTTCTTATTGGGATGAGTTGTAAGATGGAGATCCCCTTACTCTTTTGATTTGGATTTTTTTACTAAGTACACACACACACACACATCCATATTCTATAACCACTTATTGGGTTTGGTTACTCTCCTTCCAGGAGAGGCAAAGATGTGTGCGGTATGCCACATGCTTTCCATATCTATCTTCTCATGGTTGGATGAGTCTACTCTCCTATTATAGGTGGAAAAGGTTTAACAGGTAGTTTATATACTCACTGTGTTTATCCCCTTGTGCTTGGATGTGGTAACGTTCACTCTTTATTGGGTTGAGATATACTCTTTCACTGTACCTTGTGTATCTAATTCCTTCTTCTTCCTTTTATATCTCTTAATGACACCCCTCATATTTCAAGGCATTATATTGGGTATGTATATACTCAACCCTATATGGGTATTTCCCACATGTGTCGTGTCTCATGCAGGTGACATACAAGTTGACCACGACTATAGAGGAGCTTAGGGATACTTGGTGTTTGGACTACGTAAGATGGTTGTAGCTTGGGATTTAGGAGCGGGTATCTCTCAAGCTATTTACTTTTCTATTTTGTTGCCAGGTTGAGACACATTTCTGGCTGGGCATGTATTTTTCCTCTTTACTTTTTAGTTTACACTATCACACTTTTGTATTGTCTAGAGGTTCATGCATGTTTGGTTTACTTTATAGCAGTGTTGCATATTTTCTTATTTACCTCCGCACTTTTGTATTGAGTTGGCTATGTGCATGTGAACAAGTTATTAGGAAAATACCTCCTTGAGTTTATTTACTCCTTCAATAATAGTCGCCACCCTCTAGCCTATGGAGGTAGACTTGGGGTAGTTTCTACTCGATCCCGGCTTGGGTCGGCTCATGACAGATCACATCACATATCCCTCATTAAAGTAGATAAAAACATTATATGTACTATCTAGGTGTGGCTTCATGCTCCCCATCCTATCAAAATCGAGTTCCCATATTCCATACTCATAATATAATAGGAAACATCCCATCTTGGGTGAGTTCTAACCGATGAGGTAGTTAAAAACATACCCAACCACCACCTAATTAGCTAAGCCTTAAGGCTTTCATAATAAATGTATCAAAGTATAGAGATTCACATGCTAGGTACCTTGACAACCTAAATTAATGGGGACTCCTATTTTATCCATGCACCTCTAGTATACCAATGACATAGTGTATGAAACTCCATGTGGTATACTAAAGGGTTCATCTTGTACATAAAAAACAATTTTTCTACCTCATGATCATATTTCGTATCTCATACAAGAATCCTACTCACACTAACCTTTATATTTCATCATAAACTATAATAAACCATAATTAACATCAATTAGAGATAAATAAAATTCATACTTTGAGAGGTCAATTATCCTTACATTTTACGAAATTCATATATATATATACATATATACGTCCAACCTAAAAGAATGATAAGATTTATATTACCTAGTTATATGATACATTTTTATATTATTAAACTCTTTTAAGGATACTTAACAAAACCCTACATAAGCACCTGTCTAACTTATCATATATGATAGACTACCAGACCATCGTTAGGTTTCCTACACTTTTTAGAGTTTTATTAACTCATTACATATATATGTAATTTCTACCACATCATGACATGACCATCATATAAAACCCTCACACTAAAATATTTAATGAGTAACATATATTAAGAAAGAAAGTTTGAATAATGATGAGATTTAGGAATCATATTCCTAATGTTTAACTCCTTGAACATATTAAAACTTCTTAACTCTATAATATCAAATGTGATAATGTTAATAACTTCTATTATCTACTTTTAACTCTTTATAAGTTTAACATCATCATCCTTGGAACCATTTCCATAAAAATTTTCCCTTGACATCTTATGGTAATTAATGTAACTATTTACATTATCAATTACCAACACATACTAAACTCCTTTAGGATAAAGTGACATTAAATTTATTAAATTAACTAAATGAAACTATTTACATTTCTCTTTACCACCATACCCTAAAACTTTTTTAGGATATGAAGTGAAATTCACTTATAATTTTGACTAGAATAATACTTTAAGAAATAGTGATATTCACATTTCACGGTAACTAAATGTAACCTTCATATATTTCTTTATCATTACATATCCTAATATATTTAGGATATTAAGTGAGAATCACTTCAATATTATAATGATATATTTTTATTTATAAACTTTTAACTTCTCTAAGTTCAAAAATTCTATCAATAGTCTCATAGACATTATATTCTCCTCATAATATCATGGTAAGAAACAAAAACTCATTTGTGCTAGAAAATTACAATTATTATATTTTAATAGGAATACTTAATAAAAAAACTATTTTTTCCATATCATATATGATATTTTATGTGTTTAAATAATTTTACACTTAGAAAGGAATTTATACTTTAAAATTGTCTATTTATGGGTGGGAGGAACATATTCCATCATTTTTTAACATACTGGATGAACTCTTTATCCTAGATAAAGTAATTTTATAGTTTTCACATTTTAAAAATGTGTTATATAATTCATTGGATAATAAACTATGTGTATACAATTAATCAATTCATTTTTTTCAAAACAACTATTTTTTATCAAAAAATTCTCTTATACTATAAAAAGAATGACAAAAGGGGTGGTCATGGATTCCAGATGCCATTGCTGTGTCTTGCCTCATTAAGAAACAACATGAAATGTTTTTTTGAAGGTGAATGGGACAAGGGATTATGGAACTTCATGAGGAATGACTTGGGTATTCAGGTATGCGAGTACACTATGCATGATCTCCTCAAGGATTGGTTCCAGGGTGTGAGTCAACACGATATTGAGTTGAAGGTACAAGCAATGATTTTCTCAGTGGTCTGTTGATCCCTTTGGGAAGCCAAGAATAAGGTAAGGAACAATTTCAAGTTATCCTTTCTTTTCATTGAGTTCAAGGTGAAGATGTTGTTGGAAAAAGTGGGTGCACTCATCAAAGGCAAGATATTTTATTCTAGGATCAATGTCTTTCTGCCAAAGTACTGTGTTAACTCAGAAGGTGGATGCAGTAGGATGGATAGATGGGTTAAGTAGAATCCACTGAGCATGGGGATTAAATTAAATGTTGATGGATCATGCAGTTTGGGATAAATGAAAGGGGAAGGTTAGGTTAGAGACAATAAGAGATTATTTTCTCTTGTATTTAGTACCTTTTACGGTCCAGAGACTTCTATCAGAGAAGAGGAAAGATCTATGGTCACTGGTCTCATTTTTTACGGGTTCTATAATATTCAGATTACTGAAGTCAATTCAGAATCTGTGATTTTGCTTGGGTTCCTACTGGGGAGGAGAATACCTCTATGGGAGTTGATATATTTTATAAGGAGGTGAATATATTTTTCCAATTAGGGGTTTCAAATTACTCACACTTGGAGAGATGGTAATTTTGTGGCTGATGTGCTCTCCAAAAAAGGAACTCCGGGTGATCCTATTATTATCTATAACGCTTTAGGGACTTTACCTGATGATTTTAAGAGTTTTTTGGTAGGCTATTCCCCTTTACTTTATCATTTCCACCCCCCTTGAATGGGTGAGACTCTTTTTGTTTTTATTTTTTTTTCTCATTAAAATAATAAAAAGTCAACTATTAGTAGTAGTTAAAAAAAGATGAAGATAAACATCATTTTCTTAGATTCATCAAAGTTTCTTAAAATTATTTACATTAAAATGTTTTATATACCGAATATTTGATTCATCACTTTTATTGAAAATTATAATCTTTATCAAATATTTACTTGATTTTGAACTTTTGTATATTTAAAACACTTATAAAGTATACATTTTGTATCACATACCCTTAAAAATCAAAGAATTGATTTTTATGACACTAATACTTGGCATATACATTCCATGAAGTTTCAAAAACCCCTTTAGGTATCTTAGACAATTACATACTGTAGAATCATCACTCTTTCCTTCCTGATTTCACTTTTAGGTTTCAATGACTTTTACTTGATGCTTAAAGAAATTTCATTGAAATCTCTAACAAAATTTTCTTCTTTCAGATAAAATTTTACCTACCCATATAGCCTATGAAATAAAATAACCTAGACTTCATATTCCTAGTTCATATATTTTCAACTCTTAATAATATCAGGTAAAATTTTCTTGAACTCATTCATCTTGTTAGAACATTTCCATAGATGACAACCAAATGAATTCCTCAACCAGAATAATCCTAAAGGAATCCTCTAGTCTCATAAATTCATTAACATAACCAATCATATTGAGTATATATGAGTGGGGGATAAAGTTCCTTAGGTAAATTTCAATCTAATTCCTTTGAAACCTCAAGTGAATTATTCCATGATTCTCATATGCATGTAGATTCATCTATTGAACAACTTCAACACTTGGTTACTTAAGTAAATATTTCTCTAATGCATCGAATTTCTCTTTAATTAAGAACTCTTATTAAGTTAAAATTATTAATAGTTGGTTAAATTAAGATTATCCTTCCTAAAGGATTAATCTAAAATCTAAGTTTGATGATGATGATGATATTATTTACAAAAAAAATCTTATCATAATAATATTATTTTTTTATTACCATTACTAAGGAATTTTATTAAATAGGATCCCACTAAAATGATGACCCCATTTTGAATTCATCACATCCATTAGTGGGATAAGATACATATTTTACCCTGACTTACACTAGTTAATCATGTAAATAAGACATGAATATATCTGGTAAAAAAATTATCAATCATATAATATATGATTCTTAGATGGATAAGTGGATAAATCTTTATCCAAATCCATAAAATATAAACTCTTCTTTATTCCTATGATATCCTAATTGTCACGGTTTCCTAGTTAATTTTAACCCAATGAAAATTCCAAGAATAAGGAACCTAACTGTTGGGGTCACCTTATTACTTACTTGTCTTACATAAGATAATTCAGGGGTAACCGACTATGTTACAACACTACCAGGTTGGATGGTCAAGGTCTAAACAAGTTCTTCTTTGGAAGGAATAAAACACTTAGTATTTCGAAGGGGATTTAATCTCATAATCTTATCTCATGTTATTACCTTTATGTATTCATGATTACAAAAATTTATTTTTGGAATTCTAATCCATCCAAAAAATTAATATAATAAAACCATATTAATTTTTAACACTTTACACAACCCAACATTTTTTAAACTTACCCAAAAATATACAAAAAATACATTTACATATATCCAAATGCATCTCATTCATAATATGCACAAGCATTTCATGTAAATATTTAAAATTAAAATTGACAATATCCTTATGAGTAATCCTAGAGCCATAGATTTCCAACCCCGACCTTTCTAAAACAAGTCATAATAATCTAGGATAATGGGAAGTCTGACCCAAAGTCCCTCTACCCAGGGATACTTTTCTCAAGGTAGAATCCAATTTAGCATAACTCTAAAAAATAATATATATAAACTATATTCAATAATTAAATTCAAGCTAATAAATTTAATTAAAAACCAATGTCAAAGTGGATGTAAAGTAAATCCATTAATCATACCTAGAAAATCACTCTTAAATGATTATGTGACAACTAAGAAGTATTTTAAACAATTTAAACTAAAGTATAAAAATATTAATAATATAAATAATTTATAACTATGAATAAATTAATGAATAACCTTTAAATAAATGAACATTTAATATATTTAAACACGAGATAAACATTTATGAACAATTCAAAAATAAAATCTAACAATAATCATTTTATAATTAAGTTATACAATATTGACATTCCATAATCTTGAATATAAAAACTTTATATTCATTTCATAATAAAAACTTTTCATACTATTCATTATATGACATTTCATTTTAAATAGATGATATTTCATGAATTATAAGAATTTTATAATCAAATTTCTATTATCTTAATATTTTTTATAATATAAATATCAAATTATTAAGGTTTATTTAAACCTTGATCAAATAAATCACAAAAAACTCTCTTTATGCGGATTAAATAATATCCCAAACAAGGTTTTTTATTTGGAACAATTCAAATTAATTGTGAACAATTCATAAATAAATATAAACACTTTATATTTTTTCCTTTTTTTTAATTTATAAACACTTTAAAAACTACCCTTATGATTTATAAATAAGAAATTTATTTATATATCATAATTATTTCCATATAATTTTTTAAAATGCATTTTTAATATTAACATTTAATATTAAGGAATATTTATTAAAAAATGTTTCAAAAACAACTATTAATTAATTAAAGAATCTTTATAATTAATTAATTAATAAACTCTGTAAATTAATAAATATCCCAAAACTATTTTTTATCATTATCTATATATAATTTATAAAAAAAAAAATCAATTCATAATTTAATTTCAAGAAAAATATATTTTTTTCTTCAATCATTTTTTATGATATTGGCCCAGTCATAGATTATGATTCAAAATCATATTTTACAATCCAAGGGAAATGATAATATATGATTAAAAAAATAGAAGTGTGAAATATCATTCGTATTTTTTAATTGATAGCTTAATAGTCACTTATGATATCTTATATTGTATTTAATGATGGCATCGATATCATAATAGTAATGCGGTGCTATGTTCTTTTACAAAACATGGTGCTACTATTGTAAGATATGATTCTTGAGAGTTGTATTCTATGACTAGTGAAAATCTATGAGATTTACCCTGAGTTAAAACTAATGATATTGGTCTCGCCCAAATTTACCCAAGTTTTAGGGTTAAGTGGTCGCTTGTAGTTTAGCTTGGGTTGTCGAATCTTTAGAGACCTAAGAAGAAACATATAGACACGTACATTCTATGGACTATTTTTGGCTATGAAGTGGCCAAATTTGGGTTGATTTTATATATATTTAAGTGAAAACTAAGAGTCTTAAGTAAATTCAATTTAAAATAATGATTTGATCCTAAGTTATCACTTGGGGTGGATTGGATACATTTATTTTTCAATTATTTCAATTTCTTATATTTGAGATGGGTTTATTTAAAGAGATCAAACATCATCATCACTTACTGGTTTAATTCCTAAACACACTAATACTAATCACCTATACACTTTAAGGATCAAAGTTTTGAGCACTTCAAGGTAAAGGTTCGTATTATCACTTGAAGTATGTGGCCTTAAAATTCAACAAGGACGAAGAAGTGTTAAAATCATCAAATAAAAATCTCAATTAAAGAAGTGATTATACATTAATGGGGTGATAAATAACATCCAATACAACCCCTTTATACTCCTTTGGATCAAACCGTAAGAGGTTTATCTCTCCATTGATGCTGTGGTTTCAATGGAAGCAGGAAGTAGACTCGTGAGGGAGGAAATGGAGAAGTAAAAAGAAAACAATGAAATAACAATCACTCCACCGTTGTGTGATAAATTTCAAAAGGTATGGTGTGAATAAATTCAATCCTTGAGGAAATGGTATCAATGTTATATGGATAATAATATAATAAAAGGAGAAGAATAAATTTTATTAAGAAACTAAGATGAATTGAACAAATTACATGAGAAAGAAATGCGATTACAAACATAAAGCAGCAGCATAACACTACAATGAAACCAAGCACAAAAGATGTATAAATCATCCAACAAAACTGACTTAAATAGGCATTTTAGGAGCTTTGGGTGGAGTCTCAAATAGTGAAAGTCATCCCACTTGAGTATGGTAGGCCTAGGGTGGTGGAAAGTAAGGGAGATGAGACTTTTCCACCCTTGACCCAAAGTTGCAGCCAACTTTCATCCACCGAACAAAGGCACCTAGATGACCTTCTATATGGAATAATTGGAGTGGTCCATATAAGTGAAAAATGAAGATCCGGATTTCTAATAACCCTCTGTAAAATATCATCCAAAAATAATATGTTTTTTTCTAGATATGATTAAATTGGTGGGATATTTTTATGGGACATAGAATCTGGCATAAAATTTCATCTTCCAGTTGGGACGCCTAGAACTCCATTAAAACATCTGAATTAGATATTTTCACTATTTTATGAAATGTTCCCCATTATGTCTTCTATATTTAATTAAATTTTTATAATTATTGGGCTTGTATCTTGGCCTCTACAGTCTCTTTATTGAGATGATGTCCAGTTTACTTTTCCCAGAATGTGTTAGCATGAAATACCATTTTGGTGGTCTTCCAATGTGAATCTTCAAGTGCTCTAAAATCATTAATTGTTCCTTATAGAATGGTATACCTGAAAATAAAATATTAAAATAAAATCAAGATCATTTTTTATTTTAGGAGGTGTTCAAAAATGTACTATGTAGTAGTTCATTTTAAGAGGGAATTACAATCATAATGTAAATTAGTGTTCAAAACGTAAAATGTACTAAAATGGTGTACATGAATAATTTATCACATGAATATTATATATATTAAAAATTAATATTATCCTCATTTAGTGTCTAATCACACCCCCCAACTTGAGTTTTTCTAGTCCCGAGCAATATATATCTCAAAAATATGAAATTCGAATTCCCTTTTCCAAAAACATTTTAATACACAGTGATCACTAAGAACCCTTATACCAAAAAATCATGAAAACCATTAAAATATTTTAATAAAAGATATTTTCATAAGAATATCCCAATCCAAATACCATTCCTTTGTTCAAATTCACCACCATATTTCATCCAATATCAATTAAGCATGAAGATGTGTTGTGTATTCTAATAGACATGGGGGTTCATTTTTATTCAAGGAGGAAATGATGGAAGCGTTAGATGAGATCACATTTCAATATTAAGATGAGTATTAAATTTTTATTTATATATATACATATTTGCAATTTTTCCATAGTAATTGAAATTGAACTCAATCGAGTCAACCCATGTAGCAAGACTTTGCCGATGACTCCCAACCTCAAAGACCTTAGGGAACCAAGTGAATCCCACATAATCGGGCATCATCTCGAGTAAACTCAGTAAAAAACAAAGTAAAATTACCAAAAATAGATATAAAATTACTAACTATGGGCCATACAACTATGGAGTCATGATCCCCAAGTGCCAAAATCCACACATTAGGTCATTTCATTACTCTACGTGCATATTTATTGTTTTTTTTGAATACTCATATTAAAACTAAAATGATCACCAAAACTATGATATTTATTTGGGGGAACCCATGAACTCAAACTAATACCCCACTATCTAAATTAAGTGCATTATGATTCTTTTTTTTATTTGAATGAAAATATAAACAATAAAATATCAGATTATACAACCACACTTTCCAAAATCTATGCTCATAAAATATACATGGATTAAAATCAGAATCAAGGCATGCTAAATTATTTGATATTCAATTTAAAATTATGCAATGTGTATTATCATGTTCAAGGTTAAAGGAACATTTCCTTCCATTAAGGGACATTTTTTTTTTCAAATCATTTTTTTTTCACACAAAATATTTTTTTTACACAAAAGATTTTTTTTATTTCATCTCCCCCCAACTTAAAATAACACTGTCCCCAGTGCTTGAATAATTTTTTTAGAATGTGGGTAGAGGTAAAAGAGAGGAGTTCTAAAAGGAATTTGAATAAAAATGTAACAAATTCACATGGTTTTTGAAGTTGAAGTTCATGATGCTCCTGATTATTCCTTTGATTTCCATGCTACTCATGGACTCCTAGTGGAAGATGGTAGAAAATTGAGGAAGTTATGGATATAGTTGATTTACCTATAAAACTCTTTGACCTCAATAGACTCTTCTTCTCACTCACAAACTAAATTAGAATCTATGGAAACCCTGAGAGGTTCCCTTAATTAAAAACAGACAAAGAGAAAAAAACATACCTATTTATTTTAGCATACCAAAGACCAATAATAGTATCACATAAAAAAAGAAAATAATAATAATAATAATAATAATATATATATATATATAAGTCAAATATAATTATATATAAAAAAATTATAGAAGAAGGAAGCACTATAAGCTGTAGGTTAGTGGAAAGCGCGTGCCCCTGTCTCCCTTCGGTCCCGGGTTCGAGTCCCCACGGCTTCACCAGTTGTGAAGGGGTTTTCCCTAGGACCTATGGCATGTCCTTTTATTTTTTTTAATTATTTTTATTTTTCTGTATTTTTATTTTAACCTATAAACACATAAAAATAAAAATAAACTAATGATACATTGTCTTCTTTTTTTAAATTTCTGGGTAAGGTATTACTCAAGGATCACACCACGTGACACATATGAATATGGTGCTCCCATTTCATACCCAAACATACTCATAATAGAAGAACATGTCAATATTATACGGTACTATCATATTCATATTTTTTTAAAATATAAATTTATTTATTAATCTTATTTGAAAAATAAAAATGATGCACAAAGATTAGAAACATGAAAACCATGGGTTGCCTCCCATACAACGCTTTTTTTAATGTTGCTAGCTTAACATAAACCCCTAATTGTTTAAGTATTTTCCTCATCTATGGTTGGTTCAAACAATTCTTCATCTACTTCATGTTTTTGGAATGGTTTAATGAATGGTCTGACTCTATGACCATTAACATTAAAGGTTTGACCATTGGTGGGATTTTGAATTTCTACAGCCCCATGGGGGTACAACTTATGCACTTTGTATGGACCCAACCATATGGACCTCAACTTTCCTGTGTGTAAATGAAGTTTAGATCAATACAAAATAATAGGTTTAATCGGTACAATGTTGTTGTTTTTAATATTTTGAGATTTTTAGGATTGAACTCTAGCTTTATTTATCCTTGAATTTTCATAAGCCTCTATCCTAAGTTCCTAAAGTTCATTGAGATCTAATTTCCTTTTTTTTCCAGCCAATGAGAGGTCATAATTCATTTTCTTAATTTCCCAAAAAACCTTATGTTCAATTTCAATTGGTAAATGGCATGATTTTCCATAAACCAACCTATATGGGGACATTCCTAAAATGGTTTTAAATGTGATTAGATAGGCCCAAAGAGCATCTAAGAGTTTTCTTGACCAATCTTTCCTATATGGATTAACATTTTTTTCAAGAATTTGTTTGATTTCTCTATTGGATAACTCAGCTTGACCATTGGTCTGTGGGTGGTAAGCAGTGGACACTTTGTGAGAAATTCCACACTTTTCCATAAATTATGAGAATGTAGGATTGCAAAAATGAGTTCCACGATCACAAATGATAGACCTAGTAATTACAAATCTAGAGAGGATGTTTTCCTTGAGAAATCTAATAATAGTTTGATGATCATTGGATTTTGTAGAAATGTCCTCAGTCCATTTAGATACATAATCAATAGCTAAAAGGATGTACATATATCCCCTAGAGTTTGGGAAGGGAACCATGAAATCTATTCCTCAACAATCAAAGATTTCAATAACTAAGATGGGAGTGAGTGGAATTTGATTAATTTTTGTGATGGACCCTACTTGTTGACACCTAGGACAACTTTGACAAAATTTGTAGGATTTCCTTGAGAGGGTGGGACAAAATAGACCACACTGAAGAACCTTAGAAGAAGTTTTCTTAGAGGAAAAGTGACCTCCACATGCCTCACTATGACATAATTTAAGGATAGACTCTTGTTCATATTCTGGGACACACCTCCTGATGACTTGGTCAGGGAAGAACTTATAGAGGTATGGATCATCAAACACATAATTCCTAACATCAGAAAATAATTTCCTTCGATATTGATTCCCTAAGACTTTTGTAATGAATTATGTATCTAAGAAGTTGTCTATATTAGCATACCATGGGAAATCACCCACTGAATATAGGTGTTCATTGGGAAATGAATCAGACACAGAAAAGTGATTTGAGTTGTCTTTTAATTCCATCCTAGAGAGGTGACCAACTAAAACATTTTCAACACCCTTTTTATCCTTAATGGTTAAATCAAACTCTTGAAGAAGAAGGACCCAACTAATCACTCTATCCTTGGCATCTTATTTTTGGAAAAGGTATTTCAAGGCTGAATGGCCAGTGAAGACAATAATGGGTGGTCCTAAGAGATAGGACCTGAATTTATCTAAGTATAAGACAACATCAAGCAACTCTTTCTCAGTGGTGGTGTAGTTTATTTGTGAATCATTTAATGATTTTCTTGCATAAGCAATGACACATGGGGGGCCTCGGATTGGCTTCTCATTTCTCTCCTGCGGTGACTAGGGTTTCTTCTCTGTTCTCACGCTCCTCCCCTCTCCGTCCATCTCGTCCTGGGTCTCCTCTCTTTGATTCATCTCGTCGGATAGGTCGGCTCAGCACGTTGATGTCGTCGTGTGTGCGACTCGTCCGGTAGGGCTCGACTTATGTGGAGGTGAATTCTTTTCATTGAGGTTGACGATGGGTATAGAGTGGCCTCGGGAGGGGGGGATTTTTGTTCCTTGTTTTCTTTGAGTTGTTTTATAGTGCTGAAGGATCTCTCTTGGCAGTCTTCGCTTGAAGCTGGCAGTGCTAGGGTTTATCTAGGTGCCGCCTCATCCCTGTGGTGGATCTTCTTCGGATTCCTCAGGTGTTCTCCACGATGATCTTGTGGTTCTTCCTTCTTGCTGTGGAGATTCTCTTTGGGATTCTACGACACTTCTGGACTGATCCGCGGGCGTAAGACCGGATACCGGCACACTCTAAGGAGCATTCAAAGGTTTTCTATTGGTTGTGAGTTGTTGTCCTATGGCGGTCTCTCAGCATGTGGAGGTCGTCACCTGATTTGCGGCGGCTGAGTACTTTGAGGGCCTGTGAGAGTTTCCTTCAACGGTTGGGGTGGTTGCAGTGGGATTTCCCTGGTTTGAATTTATTGGATCCATTTGTTTTCTATTGTGGAATGGTGATTCTGATCAATGGTCTTTGGGCTGGAGGCCCTGTTATTTGGAAACGATGAGGAAAGCCGGTTGTTCGGGTTCCTGTGTTCCGGTAAGGTTCATGACGACGGTGGCCGGACCAGATTATCTCGATGCTCCGACGACGGCTCCGCTATCGTCCTGCTATGAATGGTGGCATGTGGTGTTCCGGCTTGTCTCGCTGGTGGTTTGATGGATTTCGTGTTGACTCTCTTCTCGAGGTGGTTGTGCGGATCGAGGTGGACACGTGGTTCGTGGTGTTTTGAATTTTGAATTTCTGAGTTGTTTGCTTTTGGTTGATTTTTTGTTTGGTTGTGAGGTTACCGGTTATCCTAAACTGGCTTTATGAAAAAAAAATGATTTGCAGTCAATGACACATGGATTTTTCTCACACCCTTGTTCTAAATACTCCTATAACAAAGTCACTCACATCACACATGAGCTAAAAAAAGTTTCAAATTTAGATATTTCATGATAGGTGGAGATATAAAATATGACTTGAGTGTAGAGAATGATTCCTCACAACTTTCTATCCATAAAAATGGATCATCTTTGACCAATAGAGCACAAAATGGTCAAGAAATAGAGCTGAAATTCTTAATTAACCTTCTATAGAAACCAACATGTCTTAATAAGGACCTCACTTCCTTAACAATTTTAGGATAGGGAAGGTGATGAATGATGTTTCACTTAGCTTTATCAACTTCAATCCCTCTACCAGATACCAGATGACCTAGAAAAAGTCCTTAATTTACCATGAAATGGAAATTTTTCCAATTTAGGATGAGATTCTTATCCTCATATCTTGAAAAAACCCTTTCAAGATTTAGAAGTCATCCCTCAAAAGTATCCCAAAATATGGAGAATCCATCCATGAAGACCTCTAAACAATCCCCTACCATGTCTGAGAAGATTCCCATCATGCACCATTATAAGGTACCAGGAACATTACATAACCCAAAGGGAATGCACTTAAAGGAAAAAGTGCCGAATGGACAAGTGAAGGTTGCTTTTCCTTGATCCTCTAAGGAGACCTCAATTTTATTATACCATGATAATCCATCTAGGAAGCAATAGAATTGATGACCCGCCACTCGCTTGAGGACTTGATCAATAAAGGGAAAGGGGAAATAGTCTTTCTTGGTACAAGAGTTGAGTTTCCTATATTCAATACAGACTCTCCATCCACTACTGACCCTTGTGGGGAGAAGTTCACCATCCTCATTGGTGATCACAATAATTCCATCTTTCTTTGGGACAACTTGAATTGGGCTTACCCACTCACTCTTAGCTATGGGGTAGATGATACCCACTTTCAATAACTTAAGAAGTTCTTTCCTTACCACATCTATAAGATTTGGATTGAGTCTCCGCTAAGGTTGAATACATGGTTTGGATTTCTATTAAAGAACAATCCTATGAGTTACAATGAGTGGGATAATCCTAGGAATATCAAAAAGGGTCCATCTAATTACTTTATTATGATTTCTTAGGACATCTAGAAGCATCATCTCTTGATTTGCTTCAAGAGAGGAAGAAATGACAACAAGAAAGGCTCAATTTTACCCTAATAATTCACTCTTGAGTGATAAAGGTAATAACTTAAATTCGAGATCAGATTGGTTATCACTTTCCAAGAAATGATGAGACTTTGTATTGAACTCAGTTTCTTTGTTCATATTTCTTGATAGAATTGGTTCCTTGTGAATAGAATTTTCATCCACTAAATTAGCTAGAGCAGTGTCACGAATGGGTATAGACTAAATGTTATTGATTTCACCCATGTTATCATTGATTTTTGATTCTAGAAAATTATCAATAGAGCTATCTGAAAGAGATTCAAGCCAATAGGACAAATTTCCCTCATGTGAATAAATAAAATCAATCTCTTCTTGACTTAAAAATCCTTAGTAATTCCTTGATGTTCCTCAAGTTCACTATCAACACCACCAATAAAATTAACCTTATGTATCTCTTCATCATCCCCAATTTGAGAGTTTTCATTGTAGATGTTCAAGTCTAGACTCATGTTTCCAAAGGTGATGGTCATGTTCCCATTTTGGACTCGGATAACAGAGTTGATTGTTGTAGGGAAGGGACGACCAATGGTGATTGAGGTTTGATCCCTAGGACCTAAGCTTGAGTGATTTTCAAGGACAATGAATTCAACTTGGTAAATGAAAATTTCAACTTTCACCAAAACATCCTTTAATATCCCCTTTGGAACTCAAACACTATGATAAGCAAGTTGAAGAGTGAAAGATGTGGGTTGGAGTTCTTTGAGCCCTAATTGACAATACATGGCATAAGGAATGAGATTCAAAATAGTTCCCATATCACAAAGGGCTATGAAAACTTTGTTCTCTCCTAACTCAACATTGATGTATGGATATCCTGGATCTTTCAACTTTGGAGGAATGGTCCCTTGAATGGTGGTACTCACATTAGCAGCCAAAAAGACATTGTTTTTATGTGAAAATTTACTTTTAAAAGTGAACAAGTCCTTAAGGTACTTTGATTAGGCAGGAATGGTTTGGATTGCATCAAGAAGGGGGATATTCAACTTAACCTCTGATACAAGATTTCCCTCAATGTTTCATTCAGTTCTGGTTTAGATTTTCCTCTCATGCATTGAGGGAAGGGAGCATGTTGTTTGATTGTTTGGTGTGGTTTTAGTTTCTTCACATTCTCATTGGGGTTTTTAGAATCTATGGGCGGTTCTTCATCATTTTCATGAATTTTTGAATATTTTAATGATTTTAGAATGGCTTGTTCAGGTTTCTCAATGTATTTCCCACTTCTTAAAATAATCACTGCTTTGAGTTGTTCATGAGAGGTTTGTGTGTAATTGGATTCTCCCATTGAGGATGGTACCACCTGAGTAGGCATGGGTGAATTACCAGTTTTATTGGTTTGTATTTCATGTTTAAGGGATGAGACTTATGAGTTCATTTTCTCTATTTGTTTACACAACTGCTCAAGGATTGTAAGAGGGATATATTTAGTAGGGGCTTGTGCTGGTTGGTTTATCCCAGGAGGATACTTTAGTTGTTGGATTGGTTGTTGCATGGGTTGTTGGATGTGTTGTTGGTATTGGATATAAGGGTGTTGGTATTGGGATGGTTGTGGTTGGAACTGGTTATGGTTTTGGAAATTTTGTGTAGGGTAGGGGTTTGGTCCTTGTAGTTGGCTAGGTTGTTGGTTATCTTTCCAGTGTAAGCTTGGGTGGTCATTATACCTTGGGTTGAATGTGTTTTGGTATTGAGGATTTTGAAAGTTCAGAGCATTAACCTCCGCTGGTGGTCCTCCTAGAATAACATCTTTAATGGAAGGGATGGTTGGGTAGTTTTCAGTCTTGTGGTCATGTTTTTCACAAATTGTGCAAACATGGTCAACAGTTTGAATTTCATGGACATTCTTAAGATCGATCTCCTCGACCTTACTAGTGAGTGCAACAAGTTTTTGCCTAAGGATTTCCTCCTCCATAAGTGTGTGAATTCCACCAGATTTGGGTGGCTTCTCATAGTAAGGTTATGTTCCCCATGTTTGATTTTGTTTATCAAGGATTTTTAGATACTCGTAAGCATCATTTGGGCCTTTGTTTTTAAAGGTCCCATTACACATCATGTCAATGAATTGTTTGTTCCCTAGGCCCAACCCTTCATAGAAAATTCTCACTTGTTCAGGAATAGAAAAACCATGGTGTGGAACCATGTTTAGTTTATCTTTGAACCTCTCCCATGTTTTTTAGAATGACTCTCCCTCTTTTTCAAAAAAGTTTTGGATGCTCTTTTTAAGTGCAATTATTTTGTGGTGGGGAAAGTATTTTTTGTATAATTCTCTTTGTAATTGGTCCTAAGAGTTGATGAATGATGGTCTCAAATTTTTTATACAATTTTTATCTCTATCCTTTAAAGAAAAAAGAAATAGCCTCATCTTAGCTTATTCTAGTTGATGTGGGGGACACATAGTTTCTACAATGTCATTGAACTCCTTAACGTGAAGGTAGGGCATCTCGGACTCCATTCCATGGAATGTGGTAAGGTGGTTTAGGACATGGGGTTTAAATATGTAGTTGGAATCTTATAGGTAATTGTGTCTAATTCATGAGGGGCCGTTGGTATAGGTAGGTGTGAGATAGTCATTCATGGTTTGATCGACTACATTCCCCAAGTTTGGGGCTTCCTCATTTGGATTTCCATTTTGGCTCCCCCATAGATTTATGAGTTGGTTTATTTGAATACCTTCAATTGAAATGGGATCAATTTTTGACTATGGATTATTAGAAATATTAGGATCTAATGTAAAGATCTCCCTTGGTGTACTTGTCTCCCCAACCCTAGGACTATCCACCCTAACTAAATAGTTTGATTGGTCACGGGTGTAGGCAGACATGAGTTAAAAGAAAAAAAAATGAGAAAGGGAAAAGATAATAGAATTTGGGTGAGAATATAAGAAATAGGTTAGAATTTAATGGTTGTTGAGATGAATTAATTGGGTCTCCGTCTATGGGACCAAAATTTTTCCTCACCCAAATTTACCCAAGTTTTAGGGTTAAGCGGTCACTTGTAGTTTAGCTTGGGTTATTGAATCCTTAGAGACCTAAGAAGAAACCTATAGACACATACATTATATGGAATATTTTTGGATATGAAGTGGAAAACTTTGGGTTGATTTTATATAGGTTTAAGTGAACACTAAGATTCTTAAGTGAATTCAATTTAAAATAATGAGTTGATACTAGGTTATCACTTGGGGTGGATTGGATGCATTCCTTTTTCAATTATTTCAATTTCTTTTATTTGAGATGAGTTCATTTAAGGAGATCAAACATCATCATCACTTACTGGTTTAATGCCTAAACATCCTAATACTAATAAACTATACACTTTAAGGATCAAAGTTTTGAGCACTCCAAGGTAAAGGTTCGTATTAGCACTTAAAGTATGTGGCCTTAAAATTCAACAAGGACGAATAAGTGTTAAAATCATAAAATAAAAATCTCAAATAAATAAGTGATTAGACATTAATGAGGTGATAAATAAAATCAAATCCAGCCCCTTGATACTCCCTCGGATCAAACCATAAGAGGGTTATCCCTCCATTGATGCCATGGTTTTAATGGAAGCAGGAAGTAGACTCATGAGGGAGGAAATGGAGAAGTAAAAAGAAAACAATGAAATAACGATCACTCCACCATTGTGTGATAAATTTCACAAGGTATGGTGTGAATAAATTCACACCTTGAGGAAATAGTATCAACTTGATATGAAGAAGAACAAAATAAAAGGATAATAAGAACTTTTATTAAGAAACTAAGATGAATTGAACAACTTACATGAGAAAGAAATACGATTACAAACACAAAGAAAAAACATAACGCTACAATGAAACCAAGAAAAAAATATGCATAAATCCTCCAACAAAACTACCTTAAATAGGAATTTTAGGAGCCTTGGGTTGAGCCTATAATAGTGAAATTATTCCCACTTGAGTATGATAGGCCTAAGGTGGTGGAAAGTAAGAGAGAGGAGACTTTTCCACCCTTGACCCAAAGTTGCATCCAACTTGCATCCACCGAACAGAGGAACCTAGATTACCTTCTATATGGCAGAATTGGAGTGGAAAATAGAAGGAAAAAATGAATATACATATTTATACTAACTCTCTATAAAATTTCATCCCAAAATAGTATGCGGTTTCTGAGATATGATTAAATTGGTGGGCTGTTTTTCTGGTCCATAGAATCTGGATCATAATTTCATCTTCCACTTGTTCCACCTATAAATCCATTAAAACATCCAAATTAACTCTTTTCACTATTTGATTAACTGTTCCCCATGATGTCATCTATCTTCAGTTAAATTTTGAGAATCATTGGGCTTGTATCTTGGCCCATAAAGTTTCTTTATTGGGTTGCTATTCAATTTACTTTTCCCAGAATGTGTTGGCATGAAATCCCATTTTGGTGGTCTTCCAATGTGAATCTACAATTGATCAAAAATAATTAATTTTTACTTATAGAATTAGATACATTAAAATAAAATATGAAAATAAAATCAATAACATTTTTTATTTTAGGAGGTGTTCAAAAAATGTACCATGTAGTAGTGCATTTTAAGAGGGAATTACAATCATAATGTAAATTAATGTTCAAAGTGTAAAATGCACTAAAATTATGTATATGAATAATTAACCACATGAATATTATATATATTAAAAATTAATATTAGCCCCATTCAATAGATAATCAGATATCCTAAATAATATTCCATAATTAAACCAACCAGTATAAAATCTGAATCATATTTTATGATATGATATATGATTGAATTATTCTTTATTTTATGCATTGATTCAGAAATATAAAGCAAGAGATTATTTAAAACCATTGTTGGTATTCACAGGGGTCTAATAAAAATTATTAAAATAAGAATAAGTGATAGTAATCCCAAACCTAATATCACCATGATAAGAAATATGAAATCATAAAAAATTAGAAATGAAAATGATAAAACTACATTACATTAAACTAAAGATGCTGCTTGATTCTGAATCATTCTTTATCCATCTTAGTATGGGTTTAAATAAGATCACTAATAAGAAATCATAGGAATCATTCCTCCATGGTGTATTCACAGGCTAAGATGAATCACACATCATTTGCATGGGATCCTTCCAACCTCCACGACATGCTAGTGTCTTAAATGTAAAAGAGGAAGAAGAAGATAGAAATGGGTAAGGGGTGTTTTGTCAATCTAGGTTAATATTTTACCCCTTAATCACATGGAAATAATCCCCTTTATATATCCCCAAGGATGATCCTTGAGAATTTTTTCATTAACTCATGTGTTATAACACATGAGTTAATGCCTCAACCAACACATTCATCATATACATGAATTAATGAAATCTTATGAATTATATCTCATGCAACACCTCTCTTTAAATGATAACTAACATGGAAGATACCTCAAATATTGAATTCAGTTGAATTCTATCATATAAAATGACTTATGGAATAGCTAGTTGTACCCTAATATTGCATGGAAAGTGTCCATACGATATATCCCAATCGTAACTTATGATTTTATGGGAAGAAACATGTCTTACATGCTTTATGAAATCCCATATCATTAAATATGATATGGTAGGTAGTTTCATGGTTTCTCTAAACCATGAATTATGATTTACCCCTATCGTATAATATGATTTCCCCAAATGTATCACATGAAAATGGGATTTATGAAATATATGTCCTTCAAATCCCATATATCCAACTCATATGTTCCTGATTCTCTGAGTATATACTAACCAGGTCGATGAATACAATACATGTTATTCACATTTATGGATGAGAACATCACATTCCACTCACCCGAATAGATAAGCATATAATATTCATTATCTAGGTATGACCAAACACTTCCTCAGTCTATCTCAATCGATGACCTAGTTGTGATACTCATCATATGAGAAGAAAAATCCAATCTTGGTTGAGTTAAAACCAATTAAATGATTAACAACATACCCAAAAACCCTTGATTATATAAGCCTCAAGTCTTGCATAAGAAAGTTATCAAAGTATGAAGGTTCATATAATAATTATCCCGCTAACCACATTTAGTGGGGACTCCAAATATGATCCATTAACCCCCAATATACCAAATAAATAGTGCATGAAACTCCATGTGGTATACTTTTGGTCCATATAGTGAAAAAAACACTTGTTTTGTGCCTCATGGGCATATTTCATATCCTGATACAAGAATAAAACTTTCACTAAAATTATAATTTCATTATAACCTACAATGTCACATGATGAACATCAAATATGGATAAATTAAATTCATACTTTTAGAGTTTAATTATCATTTCAATTCATGAGATGTAGATCAATATTTACATATATGCACCCAATATAAAAGAATGATAAAGTGAATATTTCATTTTTTTAATAAGAGACATTTTATATTCTTAAACTCCTTTAATAATGCTTAAAAAAACCATACATAAGTTCATATCTAACATATTGTATCTTATAGAATTCTATACCATCCATATGTTTGCTTCACTTTCACGGATTTTGTTAAACTCATTACATCTCTATGTATTTCCACCACATCACTATGGGACTACCTAGTAAAACCTTCCCACTAAAATATTTAGTGAAGAGCATCTATAAATCAACATAGTTTGAATAATGGTAAAATTTGAGAATCATATTCCTAGTGTTAAACTCATTGAACAATTTCAAACTCCTTAACCCCGCAACATCAAATGTTATGATGTTAATAACTTCTTTTGTTTACTTAAAACTATTTATAAGTACATCATCATCATCATTCTTGGAATCCTTTCCATTAAAATTTTCTCTAAAATATTTTGGAAACTACTATAACTATTTACATTAGTCATTTAACCCTAAAATCCTTTAGGATATAAAGTGACATTCACTTTGTATTTAGATTAGAAAAATCTTTTATTTATTAACTTTGAACTTCACTAAGTCCAAACCTACTCTCACTATCCTCTTAGACAATATATTCTATTTAGAATATCTTTCTATAACCCAAAAAATCCTTGATTCTTAGAAAATAACTCTTATTTACTTTTTTAGTAATATTTAATAAACTATTATATCCATGTAATATATGGAATTCTATGTGTTAGGAAAAATCCTATGAAAATAAGGCTTTATTATTTAAAATACGCCACTCATGGTGGTGGAATCTCAATTCCTCATATTTTAACAAATATATAGATAAACACTTTTATCCTAGATAAATTTTTTTATCCTTATATTCTTATCAAGTATGTTATAGAATCCAATGAAACATTATTGACACTCTCCTTCTATGAAATGTAAGTAGATCTTGAGAAAGGAATACCTAAAACACATGAAGAAAAATTCATAGAGAAAGGCAAGGTAATCTTCCCCCAAACCCTTAAAGTGAACTCAAGTTGACCCCAAACATGAAAATTGCACAACCAAGTACTTTGTGCAAGTTTCACCTACATGAATAACTACAACTAGATACCACCTTCACCCAGGGTCCTAAATTTTCCTATAAACAGGACTCTTGGGATCCTCATTTTTTTATATTCAAAGTGGTGTAGACCATGAGTTTTAGCCCATGGTCCCCAAAATTTATAAAAAAAAGTAAAGTAAAAATAAACTACAATGGGGCACATCAATTACCCCCCCTAATAAAATGTGGCAAAAAAGATACCCAAAAAAAGTAAGGATCGAATACCCCATTAATACATGACCCATGGGCCCACAAAACCAGCCCAAAATGAAAGTTGGTCCAAAACCGATGGAATCTTGAAAATCCCACACCAAATAAATGGCCCACTAGCCCAAATGAAATGAATTTATCCCAAAGTTTTCCCCATTAGGTTTCCAACCAAAGTGTCTCCATCTCGAGATATCCTCACATGCGCCTCGACACCCCGTCACTAGATAGCCTCAACGACACTCTCAAGAATGTCACCATTCCACCCCATATTCCGAGGTTAGGTCACCTCTTGTGATATGAAGTCTGCATCCCTATGCACACAATCATCACCGTCTTTTTCCCTGTGTACACAATCATCCCCATAATCAAGTGGGAAACCTTTGTTATCATCCTAAACTAAAATTTGGAGCTATCCAGACTAAACTACTGCATATTGGGTTCATCCGCCGAAGACCAGCCTAATCCTGAGCACCGTCGCCAACCGCATCCTAATATACAAAGCTACTCCACATCTCATCACACCAGAAATCAACCAAATTACATACCCAAATCACTAGGGTTCTAGCTTGAAAAAGTACCACCTAGATCTAACCACCCCATATCGTGCTGCTGAACCGGAGTTTCACAAAGAAGTTGTGTCGTCAGAGCCGCACCAACTGTAGTCATCGAATCCATCATCTCCCACCACTGGGGTCCTAGACTAGTAATATCCCCACTCCAAAATACTTTCCTTGACACACTAATAAAAAGATATTACTTTCCCCACCATTGGGTCGCCATTTCCAACGCCACTCCATCATCAGCGGTACTCGATTACTTCTTCCTAGATCTACAAAGCCCCCAAGATTTTCACATGATCATTTCCTAATCGAAATGGAGTACCCTATCTATGAGATGGATTTAAGCTCTTATTTCCCTGTCCTCTCACATAAGTCCTGAAGTTCCCTTAATTATCCTATTAAAGACATAAAAATAAGGCAATTGACCAAAAGAGAGGGTATTTGAGTTCCCTAAAGTTCTAAAACACCAATAAATTTTGTGAGGAACCACTTACTCCCTAATCTAATAAAACTACGGTGAAGGAACCTTAAACAACTATACAATTGCACATCACTCTTCCAAAGTCATCCATAGATACCCCCTACAACTAGGGCGAAGCTTCTACCAAGTCCTATTGCCCAGAGCATCACTTTGCCATAGTATCACCTGGGAAAAGACTTAATCACTTCTACATAGTATCACATGGGTGAATACCTCATCACTTTTCCCTTAAATAACTTTAGAAAATCATTCATCACTTTGACCTAGCTTAACATCGATGAAGTAGTCAACCCTTATCCCTAGTGTCACTTGGGTAAATCCTTTCCACTCACCCTATAATCACTTGGGAAAGTTCTTCTTACATACCTTTTAGTATTCCATGCCATCCTTTTCCTATATTATACCAAATAATCATAAACCTATTGGATTTTATGATGGATAAATCATTCATTCAAGTTTTCCATTTGGATATCTAATTATGAATGGCTCCCCCAAAGCCACAAAATACATATATTTAAGGTATGAACACCATCATGATCCTCTTTTGATCATGGATTATCTTGATAAAATGTTTCTCGCATGTGATTTTCTCAATGCATAGGTTCCCTAGGGGTTTTAAAATCCTACATTCCCTTAATAATGGGGGTCCTAATATTAAGGATGCTGATGAGAATTACCCCAACACATGTAATAATACTTGGCTGACCCAGATTTGAGCTTTATTTTATTGGGTTCTCAGTGGATGACCAAGTCCACTTAAGGAGAGAGGAAAATAAAATTAGTGTAATCACTACATCTAAATTTCCAACCCCCTGACTAGAAGCATGACTCCTACGTGCTACCCTAAAATGTGTGGCATCCATGCCTTCTATTTTCTAATCGCACCTGTATAACAGATGCGTATGACCTGGAGATGGTACTATCAATAGTGACCACTCTATAACCTTCTCCTCTACACTTATAAGTGTAAAAGGGAATACATCATGGATTAATCCCCTATTATTTCTTTCTATAGTCCACCCTTCTCTATCCTTTATATTCTGTACACTGTCCTGGCCTAGAAAAAAGTAGGATTATGGGAGGATAAGGCTTCACTTTAGACATGTGACCTAATAGGTTCCCATTGATTATTTCACCTATCATGAATCATCAATTATATAAGGAGAGAGGAATATCCTTGGGCATCCTTAGTGTGTAATACCTATTAAAACCTAGTTTTTACACTCCCACGTAATATGCATGATACTCTCTTATCTCTTTATTCTCACATCGATCATGATTCATGTGATCTTAGAGATATGGTTTGATCATGATATTAACATCACTAAGGTGCTTCCTTAGGAATCCTTCTAGGTGTAAGCCTCAACAACCATATTTTATTCTCCTGAAGGGATATATTCCTAATGAATTTTACTAGTGTATCCCCAGACATGTAAGCCCCACATAATCATTTATCATTGTACCTTTCATGACACAAACATCCATAAAACATGATGTTAAACTATGTAGGCAATGTTCTAGTCACATGAAATTAAAATATATGAAAACATCCTTATTGATTAATGTAAAAATACATAGTATGGTATTTTCACATGATCTTAAACTTTGTCATTCTAACTATATAGAATTTGATTCCTCTTTTTATGGGATATATAGGATACCTCTCCATGGTTCAAACCCAACATCATAAATTTTCTATATCCATTCCTGTAGGGACATATTCATCATGAGATCATTTAATACCCCCTAACCTATATATATTCCCATTTGTTTGTACATACTAGTCATTAGGGCCATATTCTATGTAGATAATCCCTTTAGTAGACTATATTCCTGATAAAATCATGCCTTAGTCAGAGGTCCATATTCCCTATGGGTCTTGTCATATTATTTTCATTGAAAAAAATTACCAGTGAGAACTATCTTCACTAGGACACATACCCCATGAGACCAACTCATCCTTGTTGGGACATATTTACTTTAAGTCTAACTATAAAGGTCCCCTCATGTATTATTCCCACACAAACCATTTCAAGGCATATTTCACCCAAACATCCTTATCATATGATGTTAAAATACATGGATCAGTTCTTATCACATAAACTTAAAGATTACAACATACCTCATAAAGAAGTACCACACTATGTGGGTTATGATTCCTTTCATAAGGATACATAGAAATCCCCTTAATGTGCTTGATCCTTACACCACAAATATCCACCACCTTCTTGGATAGAAATAAACTCTGGAGTGCCCAGTTGTGTGGATTTAAACATATTGACCTATAGAACATCAATGCTATGTAATAATAAGATAAAGATAAAGAAATTATGATATATATATATATGGTGTCATGGATTGAGAACCTCTTATATATATAGATTTCACATCAAAAGAATACATCTGATTTGTGGATACATTCACACCGATATATGCTAACAACTGATTTCTAATGCCTGGGTAACTAGTCCCATACTAGGATCTGGGAAAGATTTAAAAACATGTCTTAAATCTATAATAGAGTCATAGAGTAGGAAATAATTACCCCCAATAGGGTGTGCTGAGATTGACCCGCCATCCTCTTGACTAGTGCGAGTTCCTAGACATCATTGGTAAGAAACACCAATGACTACCTACCTTTGGAAAGAAGGTCAATAGTTTTTCGTGGATGTAGGAGAAGTTGGGTGTTTTTAGTTCCATGAACAAGACCTATTGGAAACCATTTAATATAGGAGTAGTGACCTGATGAAAATATTATATAACCACACATATCCCCTTACAACCAAGTGCAGATCCACCCTATCCTGGGTTTAAACAAAAAGGTTGAATCCGATATGAATATTTTATTAACAAAAAAAGGGTTACCACACAAAAAAATTAATTAAACACGATTTATTACTTGATATATTATATTAATGGTTTCTTTTGTTTGTGTTTATTGTTCCATATCAGGACCTACATCACCAGAACTTTGATACAAATTGAATCCTTTCAATGATAAACTTATGATTTAGTACCTGCACAAGCATGGGACTCATCGAATCCGAGGGCTCTGTCACCCACCTAGTGCCTTCAGTGACAGGTAAATAATGTGATGATCTAAGAGTACCAATTTAATGTAACTATTATAACATTAGAGGTTAAGTGAGAATCCCTCCATGAAACAAAGCCTCACAAACTGTCTTCACAACAATGGGTTGTGAATAAGCAAGTGGTACTTACCATAACTATGAACACCTTCGGGAGTCTTTACCAGTCTCGTAACAAAAAATTACTCCCTTATTATAGGGTGGATAATTAGTAGGTCGATTATAAATTCACCCCAATTCAAGATTCACCCAGGATGTATCCTTTCAACCATTTCTATTAGCACCATACCCTCAACAACCAACCAAGGATGCTATCTAGGAAATCTCTACCCCGGTCATCCAAATTTGATAATCTATGAAATCTCACCAAGAACAGTTAGATTCTAACCATAGGGAGTGTTCTCATATTCCCTATTCCACTGAATAAGACCCCTGATATATATTGGTGGAAACCGAAGGACATGAAAACACCCCTTCATGCACTTAGAAATCCTTCCAACATACTCTGAAATCACCAATAGAAGCTTTCCAACATATCCCAAAAACAGCCAGGGGGAAGAAACACATTCCTACCCCTACACATCACGCCCTTCAGCATATAATAGTGAAAATTGGATGCCAGGAGTGGGATCATATCCGTACTCCCAGCAAGGAATGATCATATATCCTCATTCCTACTATAGAATCCTACCAACACATTTTGGAAGCAATAGATGGAAAGGCCTATATTCCTGCCCACATTTTATAGAGTTGTTCACATTTATTAGTATCATAAGAAACATATGTTTGTTAAGATCCCTGAAAACCATTAAGGAACATGTTTATAATCCAATCCCCATTACCAGAACAACTCTTAACATATATCAAGGGTTACTCAGGAGTAAGCATGAATTAATTCTCTCATTTAAGAGGATAGTCAACAAATCTTGGTGAAAAATGAACTACAAGACTAGAAAAACATTCTTATTCAAACTAGATATCAATGACCCATCTCAATGGACACTTCAAGGAAGATACATATTCCTGCCAAATTCTCAAAGACTTTTTTGAAATATTCCAATAGATCCCAAGAGAAGGTGCATATGCATACCCCCTTCAGTGCATGGAGTGTCATTATTATATCCTGATGGAAACCAAGAGGCAAGTACATATAACTTTTCATTTAGAATAATCTTATCATCATAATCCAATGGAAAAAAGGAGTTACCAAAGGAGGCCCCCACATATTAATTCCACTGTGCACAACACACAACTTTGAATTCTTAAAAGTGAGTATCAAAAAAGAAATATTTCCAGGGGAAGCCCAAAGCTCTGGAGTAGGACCATATCCCTGCTCTACTTGATGCTATAATTCTTAAGGCCCTTGAAAATTTGTCAATGATGGCCCAAGATCCTACTAAATCATTGTTATATTGTGGAATTCATAATAATTGTGGAGATCCTCCCCATAATATCACTAAAAGTAGATCTAGAGGTCCTCCCTAGAGAAATTTCCACAAAGGTCCTCCCTGTGGTGGTATCATGATCAATCATAAGAAAATTTCTCATGATGAGTACTATGGAAATCCTCACTATGGTCAGAATATTAAATGAAAAGAAGGTCCTCCCCTTTCCACTGTCCACCTTGAACGTCCACCCTAGGGTATATACTGTAGGAAGACTCACTATATCTATAAATTATACCATAATAGTAGTCATACTCATAATGGTGTTCACTGTAAAGGTCCTCCCTATAGTGACATATTACTTTGATAGGAAGTCCCCCCTTTCCAAAACAACTTTAAGAAAGATCTCATATCATGAGGAACTCGAGAGATTGAGTCCAAATACATGAAGAACCCTATATTTAATGAGAAATATTATTTATCAACCATAAGACAACCCAAGGAAACAATCACTCTCTAAAACACCCTTTAATCACTTAACTTCCACCATAATAGAAAAGGTACCAATCAGACCTAATCTCTAAAATAAGGTAGTTGTGAAATGGATACTCTGGTAAAAAAAAGTTAAGTAACCTCTCATAGAAGATGAAGAGAACACCTTAGTTATTAAGAAACAACTAGATAAAGGAAACATACTAGTTATGTGTTGGACTATAGACACCTTTCACTATAGAATTATGAAAACTCTGATAGAGGAATATATACACCATATTAGGATAAACCTATGGATGGATATTCATCTTTTAAAGGAGAAATTTATGATTTATGTGGAATATGAAAACCACATTAAGGAAATATAAGTATTTTACTAACATATTTATTTATCCACCCTTTCAGTGGCATGATGCCTGAATTTGGAAAAGCAGTGTAAGAATCTCTAAAATGCTTACTTTGATGCTTTGAGTAAATTATGACAGCTGATTACAGATACTCCATATGACATGAATATCAGAGGATGGGGAAAACAAGGAGAGTTACATGTAACCTCACTCCCTAATCAATATATCTCACCAAGAGTGACATCAGATAACTTCATTACTTTAAGTCAAGGGCCTACTTATGATAACTGGTATACTCAATAGAGTTATATTATGTTAGGTCTCAGAAACATCGAACCTGGAAAGAGTGAGATATTAAAGTAATCTCTCATCAAGCTTATGAAAATGTTGAACATGCATCTCATTTGATAAAGGAAAAACCCTCATCAATAGTATTTCCTCCAACATTGAGTAGCTCATGCTCAAAGTAGGCACTATACCCAGCTAATGATCGGTTAAAAGCCCATAATATCAAAAGGGTAGCAATAGAATCTATTAATGTAAAAATCATGGAGAAACTCAAACCACAGGTCTAGGGGAATTTTTACCACTAATATCACCCCCAAGGTCATCAAATCTCCAAAAATTTCAAAATATTACAGTGATGGTGGAAAATCGACCCCAACCCACAGGGATGGTGGTTTTTTTACCACAACCTCCTCCTCCCCAATAGAAGTCATTATTTTCTAGATTGGGAGAAACATAACAAGAAAACCATTCACAATTTCTCCCATTTCATGAACCATATTTCTCCTTGAGGATATGTATGAAAATAAATTCTAGATACTCTCTTTGAATTACCCTCTACAAAGTAGTCCTGGGGAGTTATGGAAGGAAAAGATGAAGACACATAGGGGTCGCAAATTGAAATTACCAATTAAGAGGATGGGATATAAAATTAATGGTGACATACCACTCAATATATACACTAAGGGAGATGAGTCTCCTAATTATTATTATGAAGATATTATACTGAAAGAACATTATACATTAGTAAATATCATTTACACTAGCCTTGAAGATGATGTGGAGTATGGAGCCGTTATAGGAGAGAAAAATGAGGTTGTTTTTGTTCAGAATATTGTACACACTAAAATATTTGAAGAAGGTTTGCATACCAAAAACCAAAGGAAAGATAAAAATTTTAGATCTCCCTCAAATGCTTAGTCAATGTCTCTCCGGCAGGCTTAAAATAAAGAAAAGGGAAATGGTGTGGCCACGTCCCACCCATTACCTAAAAAAGTTAAAACCCTATAATCGAGGAGAGATTAAACCTATATGGGGAATAATTAAATGAGTTAAGAAGAATCAATACTAAGTTAATCATTTAAAATTTCCCTGCTAGGTATTCCCTCCAAATATAGACTCACATGACTCTTTTAAAAAATACCCCTCAATAAGAAAATATTTCCATACTAGATTGAGTAGATCCAAGTCATATAACTAGAGTGGGATCTAGATAAAAATTTTATCTAGATATAATGGTGGAGTAATATCAGGAATTATCTCCCCAAGGGTATTATCTAGGACCATTTCAAGAAATCCACCCTAGGTTGACCCTCACTGGCTATCATCAGTGAATGTAGGATGGAACACCGTGCTAGGATCAGTACATTATTTATTATACACAAATTTATGCCCAATAATTCATTCCATTAGATTTAATTGAAACTACAAATTCTTTAGTAGTGTGAATGGAATCTATGGAAGATTGGTGTGTACCAGTGCAAATAGAAAGAAAGGCATAGCCCAAATGGGAGGACACGAATCATACTCTTCCCAACTTTAGAAATTTAACTTTACTAACTTTTAATGGAATTGGGTACCCAAAATAGAATTTGATGCATTTTTTATCTCAATACAGTCCCATGATGACAAACCTCGAACAAAAGGAGGTAGCTAAGATTAGATTCTTCATGAAAGCCTTATAATAACTGACATTTTTCAGGTATAACAATTTTTTTATCCAAACTGATTGAAAGTTATGAAGACCTATGTTAGTAGTTACTCTACCAATTCATCTCCAAATTAAATAAGATGATAGTAATTAACCTCTAAAACAACAAACAACATGAAAATGAGAGATAATTACACTTTACCACATTCAAAGGTCTAACCTATTCCTTTAATATATAACTCCATTAAGAAGAGTTTCTAGGGATCTAAATTGAAAATATATATGATGAATTAAAAATATTACACATCTCAACAAAGTACATGAGAGGATTTTTTGAGATTTCTATAGTCATGCATTGCTTGGAATATTCCATTCGACGAATCAAGCTCAATCCTTGGTCAATGCTAATAGTTCTAGGAAATAGAACTAGAAAAGTAGAAACAACTGTTACACTTAAGACCATTTTGATATTAGATCCAACACTTAAACTTGTGCAATATCACATATTTCACCCTCCTTAATGAAGAAAAACAAAAACCCCTTCACTAGGATGGGATAAAAGAGCAGAGGTGCATGTCATATGAAGAATAGAAGAATAAATTTTACTCTTTTTGAAATGAATAATTCCTTGGATATTTCATCCCAACCATGGAATTTTTTTTCTAAATCTTCTAGAACCTAGGTATCTAGATTAATTTGGCCTCATAAAATGGTTGAATTACTATACCTAACATTAAATGTTGGGAAACACTATATAAGAGTGATTTTTTTAAATATATACTTTAGATGATCATATATTATGGATAGGTAATATTGGGTAAGATACCAACACAAGTGGATTATGTCTTATACATTCCACTAGAAGAATAAGGAGAATGAAAATAATTCATAAATAAGGGAGTACAACTAAACTATCTAGTCATGTCCCTAGTTTCTTCTATTATGGTGTGACAAACTTCTTTAGAAACACAATATTCTATGATTCAGTCTTCTAAAAGCCGGTATAAGTGGAATGGAATGAATACATTATCAAGAAATGAAGCCATATTAATGACTTAATCTAGTTCAAAACCTCTTAGATTTCATTCCTTAAGTACTAGGACAATGGGTACCACACTTCCAAATGGTCAAATGGGAACTTTACCACCAGATAGAATCCATGTCATATGGAGATTCTATTTATAGCTCTATCAATGTGATTCACTAACAATGCTTTCTCGAATGGAGATTAAGATTCATACAAAATTACCCCCTTATAATTGAAGAATAGAAGGGAGAGGTCATCAAGGTTAATGGGGCCAAAAAAGATGTGGTTGAAAAATATCTCAACATTTAGGCCATATCCCCACTAAAACCATATATACTATCAAAATCCAACAACAGAAACTTTATAAATATCAACAAGATCATCAGTATACCTCTGAGTCATTTAGAGATTGATCAAACATGATCATATTGGAAGATCAATTTTAAAAAAAAGTCACCAGGTTAGCATTAGAATGTGGGAAGGAGGGATCAATATAACTCACAAGTGATAAAAAGATCCCCAAATTCTGATTGGAAACAACAATTTCTAGTAAAAGAAAGTCTGCATCCCAGACCTCAAGCCAAGGTTTTTATTCAAGGCGAGAAACACAAACCTCTTGCTAAAAAATATGAAATATTGAAATAGTTGGAGTTTATTCCAAAAAAGAAATCAATCTTGTATTCCATTCATTTATTAAAATATCTATAGGAAGTTCTTCTATGGGCTCTATTAATACCTTAAGAGTTTGAAGTTGAGGTTTTTTACACTGAGGTTTACCATGCATAGATTGATTTCATAGAATTTCATGTAGTAATATTCTTCATAGAACAAGATAAGGAGACCATTACATAAGGAAACATCAGGCCCTTTTACATATCTGGAAAGTTGGACCACATTAATTTTCATAAAGTTTTGATTGACATTAGATTTGGGATTAATCTCATGCTATTCTGGACACTCTAATGATTAGGACAAATAGAATATGATATATATCCCTCTACTTTGATGATCTATGGGTATGGAAAGAGTTAAAAAAATTCTCTTGGAAAAATAAATCTTAGAGATTAATTCATAGATCTCATCTCTGACTCCAAATTTATGATTCTTCAATAATACACAACATTTAATGTCTTATTAGGAAGAACTTGGTTGTATCAACATGCAAAATTTCCCTCATCATATCATCACTATCTCAAATACTCTTTTGATAGAAAAATAAGGATATTGTATAGTGATAAAGATCCTTTTGAATCATGGGAGTCTTAGTACATTGATGCAGGTTTCTACTAGAGATAATAAATATAACCCATGACTAATAATATTTCTCGAATCACTACTCTGATTGGTTTAGAAATGCACCATATTAACCCATTTCATGAAATTAGTGAGGATTATGTGCTACCCATCTACTGGATTGAAGATATTACTCTAGATTTAGGAAGTCACTAAGTTATATGTATCCCATATAAAAGGATAGTGCGTCCAATCTACTTCATATCATAATATGGCCAAGAAACCACCCTTATAGAGTAGATTACATCAACATAGGGAGATATATATGTGTTTCTCATAAACAATTAACTCAATATTGAACATATCTATGTGAGGGTTAGTTTGAACAACATTCAAACCACACATCCAAGGATCTTTAATCACACCAAACTCAACCATTGAGGTAGGATACAGATTCATGGCCTAGATACATTCTCTCCCATCTTCATGATATCATTCATGCCCACTAAATTCAACCATATAGGAGAAGGATCTTTCTCTAGTAATAATGATGATTTCCCATAGGTAAATACTCTTAATTTATCTATAAAATATAAGGATACCCATGCATCACCATCTAGGTCAGAAAATTACCCTACTTCACTAAAGGGAAATATAAATTCCCCTATGACACCTCTATAATATTAGATTTTTTTCATTTATTCTACCCCAAGTAATAGATTAAAATAAAGAGAGTATATCCAAAATGATTCTAATGACAATTCCTACACATTGACACTTTTTGATCCTAGAATAATCTCCTCATTATTCTAAAAAGATAAAAATTCTCTCATATCATCTTCTAGATCTAAAAATTTATCTTCGTATATTACTTATAACAAGATTAAGGAAGATAGAGGGAAAATAGACCATTTATGGAGAACCATATACTATAATTATCATACATCATCACTCTTAGGATGTGGAGACCCCCATAATTTACAAAGGGCCAAATTTCCCCTATATTATCTCTCCAAAAAAAAAACTTCCTTCACCCTCTACTCCTGCCATGATTGAATTAGAAGAAGAGGATGAATAAGATCTCATAGATTCACCTTTATCATTTGAGGAAGGCATATTTACCACTATTGATAAGCTCAAACAAGTGAATTTGGGTATATATTAAGATCCAAAACCAATTTAATTAGTTTCACCATTTCTCCTAAATAAAAAGAGACATATGTATCATTTATGAAGTAGCATCATGATGTATTCACCTGTAATATTATAGAAATACCAAAACTTGATCTTGATATAACCAACCATCATCTTTTCTTACCCGATGATCATTATATTTATAAGAAGAAAACTAGGAGAATGCATCTGACTCATGCTTGCAAGGTTGAAGCTGAAGTAGATATGCTTATCAGAGTCAATTTCATTTGGGAAGTCTAGTACCCAAAATGGATTTCCAATATTTTCTTGGTCAATAATAAGAATGGATATATTAGGGTCTGCATTGATTTTAGGGATCTAAATTAGAATTTCTTGAAGAATTATTTACCAATCCCAATTATAAAACATCATATTGATGCGACCATGGGCTATGAGACCCTCTCTTTTATGAATGGATATTCAGTATATAACCAAATATGAATGGATCCTGAAGATAAAGATCCACTAATTTTAGGGAACCTTAGGGAGTCTACTGCTATTGAGTGATTTCCTTCATCTTGAAGAATGATGACACCATATATCGACATGATATGCATCGTATTTTTAAAACTTTCTTAGGAAAAATCAGTGAATGTTATGTAAATGAATTGGTGGTTAAATATCAATATAATTATTATTATATTTCTGATATTTAGATAGTATTAATAATTTAAAACAACCCAACCTAAAAACGAACCCTTGAAATGTGATTTATAAGTTTCTTTAAGAAATTTTCTTAGCTTCATGGTATGCCATCGTGACATTGAAGTGGACCCTGAGATGACCAAGTTGATCATTAATATCCCACCTCCTTAGAATATCAGATAGATGAGATGGATTCAAGGAAACCTTACTTACATCAGGTGATTTATAGGGAATCTCATAGGAAAGTGATCACCCTTCACCAAGATTATGAAAAAGGGATTCACTTACCAGTGGGAAGAGGATTGTTAGGAGGTATTTGAAGATATCAAGAAATGCCTATCAATCCCACCACTATTAATTATAACAATAGAGGGTAATTCACTCATATCATATGTGGAATCCCTCAATATATTGCTTGATGTTATTCTTACATAAAATAATGATGATGGAAAAGAAAATAGTCTCTATTATCTTAGCATAACTATGATAGATACTGAGACCTGATATTCCATTATCATGAAGAATTTTCTTGAATTTATTTTCACTATTCAGAAATTGAGGCACTATATACAACATCATGAGGTATATTTGGTCTCCTACATTGACCCACTCAAGTACATACTCAATATCTCAATATTAACTGGATAAATGGAATGGTGGGTAGTAATTTTATAATAGTTTGATATCCAATTAATACCACAAAAGGTAGTCAAAGGAAAAAATTAGTAGAATTTATTACTTCACATCCCATCACAAGAAGAATACTAATAGATGATGAATTTCTTAATCAAGAGGTACTATCTGTTCAAGATGTTCCTCAGACCAGGGCTATGTACATTGATGGTTCCTCCGAAATCCAAACATAAAAAAGAACACAAAACTCAAAATTCAATAGGGTTAGTCTGGGAAACATCCCCATCTCCCAAAATAAGGAAATATTTCCCTATTATTTATTATTATCCTAAGGTTTATACAACAATGAAGTAGGGTACCAAAATCTTATTGTGGGTTTATAATTATCACTGTAGATATCAGTGGTTTTACAAAACATCAAGGGTGATTTAGATTTATTGACAAAGTAGATTATATTAGATAATAATATTTTATGATGGATATAAGGAGGGGGGGGGGTGAATTTTAGTTTAAAAATTAAACTAAAACAAAACAAAATTCCTCTTAATTAAAAATGACCAGAATAAAAAATCATCTAATGATTAAAGTGTTGGAATCAGAACCAGAAAGAATCTAATTAAATCAGAGTGTTATTAGTCTCATAGTCACACTGATAAATTTTTTTTTAGAAAGATAAGTATAAAACTTACTTTCTAATTCACATGTGAAATGAAATGAAAAACTTGTATAAATAATAAATACATAAGATTATAGAATTAATAATGACTTATGGATTTAATAAAATAATTTACTCTTTTATCTTAAGAGTTAAGGTATCCAAAAACCTTAACTAAAAGTATCCATAGTTTTATACTTACTCTAAGTTATTCCTTTCCTTACCAGGAAATACCTCAATATTATGATCAATATGAATCTGTCTTCCTAGGCCTAAAGTCCCTTGATATGATGATTGGTCATTATCTCCCTATCCCTAGAGTACCTCGATCTGATGGATTGGATTTACTGTATTCCTATCCCCAGAATCCCTCGATCAATAACACAATCAAACAAAAAATAAAAAATTAAACTGTTCTAATGAATATAAAATCCTTTAAAGGATTCCTTAAAACTTCAACTCTCTAAAGAATTATAAAGACCAGGAATGAGTTGTTCACACAGAGAAATATTTAGAATACTTGAGTTGCAAATTGAATCAGCTCTCAACTCTTTAAATGACCTTATATTTATTGAATAACCTCTAATGGTCATATTTTAGAGTTAGTTTCAATAACCTCAGACATCTTTCACTTGACATATCATAGTGATATGGATTAACTGAATGTCCAACATAATTTTGTATATCACCATTACAATTTTGTTTTGATTTTTTTTCTATATAAAAAAATCTATATACTCTAATTATAAACTTTGTATAGTTGGATAGACTTGTTTATTATTTGTAAAACTAATAAACTGAACAAAGTTCAGTATGATGTATTAGTCCCAATGTCAGTCTGATGGTCATGAATTTAGTTAGTTTGATAGATATGACATAATTCTAACCACTGGTCAAATAAAAGGTTGATCCAATGTAATAGATAAACCTTCAGTTCGATGGATTATGTTGAATAATTGAAGTTTATATTCATATTATATTAGATATATTTCATCATTTGGTATAAAAGAATATTTTCTAAAAAAACACACTAAAATACTTGGGAAAAATAAATTTAGTAAACATGGTTTTAAGAAAATGTTTATGATTTCCAAAACTAAGAAAAGGAAAAGTAGAAAGTAAAACTTTTGACTCAACAATATTTCTCTTTTTGTAAATCACAAAACAAAACACTTAAAAGAAAACAATAACTTTAAAAAACTTATAGCCCTTTTTTTCTATTTAATAACTATGAATATATACTTATTTTTACAACTCCCTTGATTTTATGACATTTTTACGATCTTATGGAATGAATTGAAACTTCAAATTCTCCCTCTTTTTAAAATTATTTCTTAAGGATTTCTCCCCCTTATACATAAATCTTGAAACTTCTCCAAACTCTCTCAAACTTATCCCTCTATAAAATTTTTTCCCTTTAAATATTTCTACCTCTTTATAAATTTCTCCCCCTTTGCGATTTGCAAAAATATGAGGGAAAAAACTTATAATTTCATGAAAATTTAGTAAATTAATAACATGAAAAACTATTATATGTGAATAAACTATTCATCCAAGAATTAAAATAAAGAACATACATAAAAAAAATTGGAATACATTTAGAGATAATGAATTTATATAAAGAGTTATTCACATACAACAACCATTAAAAATGTTTCAAAATATTATATAAATATTTCAAAAGAAAATATTAATTATTTATTCATTAATTTTTTCACAATCAAAATTATTTTCTTGAAATAATCATGATCCTTATGAGACTTTGCGACTGGAGAATGAAGCTTCACGATCTAGTCCTCCATCATTGCCTTCTTTTGAACTTCTAACTTTAGTCTTTCAACTTCCTCAGTGATATTTTTTATTTTCCTCCTTTACAAGAAAAATCTCATCTTCACACATTCTGAGTCTTATATTCTCTAACTCCAAGTTTCGAACTTTTTCTTTTAATACTTTTACTTCCTCATTATGATCATCAGTCATATCTCTGAACTATTCAATAAACTTAACATAGTCTAAAACATCTGTTGATAACTTTTCAAATGATTTGTCCTTTTATATAAAAAGTTTTTTGAATTATACAAATCAGTCATCATGATCTATGATCTCACTATAAACTTGGTTCGACCACTTAACCATCTAATTATAAGATCTATTTTGTACCCTTGTGTTCTGTTTGAAAATTTTAAAGTCCACCTCAATGTTAACTACTGATTCTATTAGAACTCTTACTTACTTTGATTTTTTATTAAGACTATTCTGATTTAGTTGAAACTTTTCCTCAATGGTAGGAAGATATGGAATTAAATCAATTAAAATTTACAAGGTTTTAAAAATGTAATCAAATCCTTTTTGAGAAACTATTCCTATAGAGTACAATGACTCTAATAATTTCTGAGGAGCTTTTGGATGACTTGGTCTGATACCTGACTTCTCTTTATTCTCAAAATTTTCTTTACCTTTGTTAGAAACTTTTTTATCTTTTGATATATTTACAATATACACTTCTTTATCTATCTCAATTTTTTTAAAAAATTTCATGTGGGATTTTTGATCTTGTTCCTTTACTTTTGATGATGAATTTTATTCTTATTTAGATGATGATTCTTATTTACCTAAATTTTATAACTCCGAATCCTTATTAGATTGAGAAGGAAATAAGGTTTATGGTGTAGAAGACTATGATGCACTATTCTTTTCCTTTGATTCTTCATCAGTCTCTATTTATTCATCATCACTTTCTTCCCATTCTTGTTCATCCAATTTTTTTTCTTATTCCTCTCCTTCTTCTATTTCTTTCCCTAACCATTGTGTAGTTTTGAGAATCCCTTTTCCAAACTTTTTAGAAACCGATGTTTTTTACTTCTCAAAAACCGCATATACTTCTATTTAGATTGAAATTGTGACTTATTCAACTATTTATTTTCCTTCACCCTTGTCATCCATCAATGAAACTATTTGGGGTATAGCTGACATTTCAACAAATTCCAAGCTGGAATCTGTAATAATATGATCAGTGTGAGGTATAATTCTAGTATGAAGAGCTTGTTGTACAACTGAAATAAGTGAAAATGATAACAATGGATTCTCTAAATATTTATCCACATTATTAATTAACCTTTATACATCCTTTTCCTATGATAATCTCTTATTTTGTTTCTTAATTTTCTCTACTTCTTTTAATTTGTCAGTTGTTTGAATCTTTAAGGATTTGGCTTCATCCTTATCAAGAAATTTTTTTGGTTCACTGAGTTTCTTATTATCCTTTTGTTCTATAAAATATTTGAAATTTGTATTAGATATTCTATTTTTTTTGATTTTATGGTGGATAATATTCAATCATTATTTTCTTCTTAAAAGCCTCTACTTTAAACATAACTCCATCTACTTTTTCAAGGAACGTTTTCAACTTTGAGTCAAAGACTAAATTCATCCTTAAAATTTTTTCATCACCAATCAATTAAATCATTTCTCTCATTGGATAAATTTTAGTATAAATCTTGAAAACTTCAATATAATTTAAAATAAATATATTTATGAATGAAGGAAACATAAAGATATTTAGCTTCATAGAAGCTTTCTTAATCTCTTCCACCATAATGAACAAAAACTTCACTAAGTTAATTTGACTCATGTTCATAAAATAATACAAAAAATATATATCTAATACTTTTCATGTATCTCTGTCACCCTTTCTTGGTATGAGATAACATTTTATCCATAGCGTGAAAACCCTTACATCTAGTGAAATATGTGAAAATTTCCTAACCTTTTCATATAAAGGAAACAACTACACCTCAACTTTAGATTTTACAAAACTTACAGGGTTATCTGCTAACTTGTGTGAAACATAAAATTCTCTTACTATTTCTGGGTAATGTCAGTAGAATTCTTTTTTTAGATTTTCTACACATACTTTATACTATATTTGAAAACCAATGATATTTTTAAGTTTTTAATCATAATTTTCATACCATTTTCTCTAAAAAAATCTTTCTCTGAAAAATTCTATGTTCATGAAAGCTTCCATAGTGTCCATATGACTGAGTCTTGTACCAATGGTTAGACGAAACCCAAAAAATAGGAGTGATCACTTAAAGGGGTGCTAAGAGTTGGTATAGAAACTTTTGAAAAACCAATGTGAGACACATGGTGTCTTACCCTTATATAGGCATGAGAAACATAGGTTCATATCCTAGAAAACTTTCAATGGATTAGATTTAAACTCTTTTAAATCTGATGATCGATATTTATTCAAAGATTTTTTTTAAATATGAATTTGAAATATGAATTTTTTTAATAATTTTTTTATCAGTGAGATTTATTCTAATTAGAAAACATTTAAGTTTAATGTTTTTTTTGTAAAACTGAAAGAACATATATAAAATTATTAATAAAATAAAGTAATGTATAAGTACAAATACTAAAATAATATAAGAGTACCATTAGAAGTAGAAAAGTTTCATTGGTATGAGTTACCTATTCTTCTTGATTTTTGTAATGAAAACTGATTATTATATAATTTATAAAAAAATTATTTTCCAAATTTTTTTTTGATTCTAGAAAATTTTACTTTAGAAAAAATTTTATTAACATTTTTTACTCTAAAAATTTCGAATCTGAAAGTTTTATAATAAATTTGAGTCCGATTTGGTCATTACGATAAAACTTTTAGAAAAATAAAAAGTCTTAGAAAACAAAAGTTTTTTAGAAAAATATAATTTTTTTAGGAAAATAAGAAACATATGTAATCCCAGTTTGAAAAATAATATATTAATATAAGGATATTGGTAAAAAATAATTATATATGAATATTCACTTGATATTTATCATTCCTAAGTTTTTTTAGTGTATTCAGATCTATCAGAAGTAAAGGTTTTAGTAAAAATGTCAACAAATTGTTCTTTCATTCCAATGAATTGTGAAATGATATCTCTATTGAGTGTGTGATGCCGAAGGAAATGGTGTATTATGTATATATGTTTATCATGTTAGTGATGTTATGAGTTTTTACTTATGGAAATGGCACTTGTGTTGTCACAAAAAATTTGAGTTTTAGAAAAAGTCATTCCATAGTCAGTGAGTGTGTGTTGCATACACAACACTTGATCACAACAACTTCCAGATGCCATATATTCAGATTCAGTTGTGTAAAGTGACACTAAGTGTTTTTTCTTGCATGAACCATAAACTAAAACTTATCCTAATAAATGACATGTTTTAGACGTACTTTTTCTATCCATTCTAAATCTACCAAAGTTAGTATTAGAAAAAAAAAATTTAGTTCAAAATAATTTCCAAAAGAGTAAAACAAACTTGAATCCATAGTTCCCTTAAGGTAATGAAAATTTTGTTTTTTAACTTTAAGATGAGACTATTTTGGATTGTCTTGATATATTGCACAAAATTATACTGAAAAAATTAAATACGTATGACTAGCTGTTAAGTAAAGTAAAATTCCAATCATACCTCTAAAAGTATTTTGATCAACTAGCTTCCCAATTTCATCAAGATCTAAAGTATTATAGGTTTTTATAAGAGTAATAATACTTTTAGTATTTTCATACCCAAATTTATTATGTAAATATTTTATATAATTATGTTGATATATAAAAGTTCCTTCTAGTTTTTATGAGGTTTGAAAACCTAGAAAGTATGTTAACTCACCAATCATACTCATTTCAAACTTAGATTTCATAAGATCCACAAAGTATTCTATTAAATCATTTTAAGTTAAACCAAATATAATATCATCAAAATATATTTATACAATCATAATGTTTTTATGAACTTCTTTTATAAAAATATTTGGATACAAATCTCCCTTAACAATTTTTTTTTACAAAAATCCAGTTAACTTATCATATCAAGATCTATGATCTTTTTTAGGTCCATAAGTTTCATTGGTATTTTTATAATAATGTTTTGTATGTTTTTTTATTTTCAAAACCATATGGTTTTTCCATATAAAATTCCTCCTAGACATATCCATTAAGTAAAGCACACTTCACATATATTTTAAATAGTTTGTAATTTAAGAATGATGTATAAGTTAGAAGTATACAAATAGCCTCCAGTCTTGCTACCAAAGCATATGTTTCATTATAGTATATTAAATATTATTTATTATAACCTTTAGTAAAAAATTCTATATTTATTTATAAATATTATACCATTTTCATCACATTTATTTATAAAAAACCCATTTTACTCCAATAACAGAAGTATCTTTAGGTCGTTAAACTAAAGTCCAAACTTGGTTCCTTTAAAACTCATTGAGTTCATATTAAATTTTTTTTATCTAGTACTAATCACCTAAATCCTCATTGGGATTCTTATGTTCAAATTTTGATAATAAATATAGATATTCAATTTCATTTCCCAAAGAACTTCTAGTCTAAACCGGTTGTTCTACATCACCAATGATATAATCACTAGGGTGATTCCTAATAAACAACTGATTTCTTGGATTTTCAAAAGTCTATTATTAAATAATATGTTTTAAATCATATTGAGGAATAACTTCCTAAACATATTCTTGTGTTATTTATTTATGATCAAAACTTTACAACATAGGTTGAAAATCAGTTTTAGAAATAACATCCAAGGATGTAGGTTAGGGTTGTTTGAAAAAAAAAGAGTCCAGTTTCATAAAACATAACATGTACTGTTTCCTAAATAGTAATTTTGTTTTTATTAAAATATTTATAAGCCTTATTAGTTGTGGAATAACCTAAAAATATTCCTTCATATGATTTTGGATCAAATTTTTGTAAATTATCTTTAGTAATCAAGATGAATACTTTGCGTCCAAAAACATTGAAGTAAGAAACTTTTTGTTTTCTTACTGTCCAAAAATCATAAATATTATTGTTTTTAAAAGTTATTATTAAAAATAGATTTATAGTATAATAAGAAGTACTAAATACTTCATCCCAAAAATGGTTATCAACTGAGTATTCACTCATCATGGTTCTGGTTATCTATTAAAGAACAATATTTCTTATTTCAACTACACCATTTTGTTGTGGAGTTCTAGGTATCAAAAATTTATGTATGATTACATTATTAATATAAAAAGTTTTAAAATTATATTTTAAAAATTCTCCACCATGATCACTATGAATAGTTATTGAGGAGATGTTTTTCCCATTTTTAACTCTGGCTACAAATTTTTTAATTTAACTAAAGGGTTCGTATTTTCTTTCTAGAAAGCAGACCCATGTATATTTAGTGTAATAATCAACTAAAACATATACATAGTATTTTCTAGTGATACTCCCAGTTTGTGTCGGACCAAATAAGTCCATGTGCACTAAATTTAAAGAATAAAAAGTTGACACTTCGCTAATAGATTTAAAACTTAACTTATGTTGCTTACCAGATTGATAAGGATCACAAAATTTTGAAGAACCAAACCTAAGTTCTTATAGATCCTTAACAAGTCCTTTATTAGTCAAATTAGCTAAAATTATATGGTTATAGTGTCCTAACCTTCTATTCCATAACCAAGATTGGTCTTCCATTACACTAAGGCCAGTTAGATCTTAGATCCTAAGATCTTCTAAGTTTAAAGTGTAAACATTCTCATGTCGATTGGAAGAAAGAATAAATTCAAATTTAGATTTATGTACAATATATTTTTCATTCCTAATGTTGACAAGAAAACCCTCATAACATAATTTAATTATGTTTATAAGGTTGTTCTTAAGTACTACAATAATTAAAACACCTAAAATTAATGCTTTTCCAAGGAGAACAATATTACTTATACTGATAATCACTCCTTGAACATTATCTCTAAAAGTTACTTTTCCAAATTTCATCTTAATTATCTTCTTAAAAAAATCTTTGTTTTTAGTCATATTTATAGATCAACCACTATCCATATACCAAATGTTTTTGGTAATTTCTCTATATTCCTAAAAAAAATAAATTAGTTTTTGAGAACCCAAACCTTCTTGGTTCCAATATTATCAAAAAAAAATATTTGGTAACCACATTTGACCGACATTACTACATTGATAAAATGTCATTTCCTTTAAAAAGTAAGATTTATAAAAACCTATAGATTGAACTTTATTTAAAGAACATTTATTTTTTCAATGTCCTCCACTTTAACACTTTTTGAAAAATGGATTAGTTTTTAGAACAATATAATTATTATTAAAAACATATTTTTATAAGTAAAACCCATTCCAGAAATATCATTGTGAGGTATAATTTGTTTGTACATCTTATCAAAGTTTTACTTACCAATGGTAAACTTAGATAATGTAGGTTCCGGGAGCAGTGGAAGCACAGTTGGGAAAACACTCAACTTTGACTTTTTACCGTGATCAATGATTATTCCAAGATCAATACGACAATGAATGCCAGTATCCACGGAATAGAATCAAATATTTAGATAAAGAATTAAGAGGCCTGAAACCTTTAGAGAGGATCTTTCACATCATGTTTATAATTAATTTAATTAATTTCATAAAGAAAATAATTCTTGAATCTTCAGTGTTTTTCTTCATTGATGATGTTGATCATATGGAATGACCCTTTTGGATTATCACATTGCGCTTGCAAGGATCCAAACTACACTCCCTCTAGCGGTGATCCACATGTGCTCCAATGGCCTCCGATCGACACCACTTGTTCTCTAGGTGCTAGCATGGTGAAGTGAGTGTCTTGTATCAGTGGTTCTTGATCGCTTGTTCTTTAGCCTTGAAGAAAGTATCTCGTTCTTGAGAGGGGTAGGAAGAGGATTCGAGAGAGAAATTGTTTAGCTCAACAATTATCAATTCACCAGGCGTGCAGTTCTATACATGGAACAATAGATATATGTGTCTATTTATTGACATGGGGATTCAGTTACAATATTAAATTTCATAGCATCAATTAAATAAATTCATAACCTTAGAGAAAACCCATGATTTTAATAATAATACCTCGTCTTTATTTATGGTGCGCCAACTTGCACAAAACGGAATTATAAATAAAATTCCACATCACAAAATAATAGAAATGTTATTGTTATTATTTTAATTTGTGCCAACTAGTTTAATAATTATTTACTGTCTTGAAAATAATTATTTTACTAATGGACTAGCCTTGGTCCGCTCGAACTCCACTTCCATTTATTAAACACCCGAATAAATAAATAAATAATTTATTCTCTTAAATAAATATTTTATTTACAAACTAGTAAATAAATATTTATTAAATTTTAAATAAAATAAATAAATATATTTTACCCACAATCTAGTGAATAAATATTTATTTAATTTATGGAATCAATTTAACTTGAATAAAATTATTCCACGATCTTGAGAATAATATTTATTTCATCAATTAAATTCAAAGAGAATTTAACTAAGACCACAAAAAACACTTAGTATGTGACCCTCTAGGATTATTTCTCATTGGAATTAGGTGGGATTGCCTAAAGTCCTAGAGTATTATCTAGCAATGGTTCAAGGTACCCAAGAGAAAGATCTTAAAGTCACAACAAAAACATCCACATACGAATGATCACTGTATAATATAATCTATTTTTCACAATATCTCATCAAGTAGCTTTCATGACAGTGTCATCAAATTTTATACTTGATACGTCGTTCTTTGAATACCTAAAATAAACACATTGTTACACCATGGACATGGAATTTAGTACGATGGTTCTATTTTAATCAAAGGGATGAGATATCAACTTCCATAAATGGAAGGGACAAATCCTTCCTCACCTTATCCATTAATAACATGCCACTCATGACACACCCAACGTACCCTACTTCCTACCAACCATCTTCATGATGGTTTTCATCAGTAAATCAAACTACACAAGTCATGACATGTATTAATGATAATCTTAAAGTCTAAGGATCATTACACAAACTTGCAGATAGAAATATCTGATGACACCAAAACACGTGGAATTTTTTACTGGCAAGTCTGTTCTCATAATACCTATATTAGATATTACAAAGTGTGAAATTCATGAGAGGAAGTCTCATTTACTTATGAGTACTTACACCTGATGGTCTACATGCTATGTGTTCCATAATTGTATTTCATCCAACCATATAACTATATTTAAGAATATTGTTATAGCATTTCTAGGTTCTCATAATAGTAGGGAACTTCCATGACCTTATTAATACAAAAAATACTCTAAGACATTATTACATCATGGTCATGAAGAACAATGAAAAATATGTAATAAGATGTTTAAAATTTAAAAATATTAAATATCCATGTAATCAAAGTACAACCAGTTGGTTCTAGGACACCAACTCTTACAAACTCTCACTTGGACTAGAGTTAAATGCCTATGACTTTCAGTCCGCTTGACCTCACATGGTGATCATGTTTCTGCTAAGTCAAGGATTTAGTCCAGGGGTCTACCACATTGTCTTCCATGGAAATACTACTCACTACAACTTCACCTCTCTTAGAAAAATCCTTCAAGAGATGATACTTCCAAAGTATGTGCTTCATCTACTGATGTGACCTTTAATCTTTTGAGAGATCCACCACTGTAGTATTATCACAGTATAATGTGATGGGATCTTTACTACTAGGTATTACATCTAGATCCTGGATGAATATTTGCATCCAAACTACTTCTTTAGCTACCTCAGAAGCTACGATATACTCAGAATCTACTGTAGAATCGGTGACCACAGTTTGCTTTGAGATCTTCTAGATCATTACACCTCCATTAAAAGTGAAGATGTATCTCGTTTGTGACTTCATGTCATCTTGATCAGTATGGAAATTAGTATATTCATATACTCTGATGACTAGTTCCTCATCTCCTCCATAAACCATTAACATATCCTTAGTACACCTCAAATACTTTAGAATAGTCTTGACTACCATCCAATGGAGGTCACTTGGGTCAGCTTGACATTTGCATACTGAACTCAATATGTAGGTGAAATCTATCCTAGTACATAGCATGGAATACATGATTGACCCAATAACTGATGCGTATATATTCCTTGACATTATATTTATTTCCTCATGTTTTTGAGGACACATTTCCTTAGAAAGATGAATTCCATGTGATGCTGGAAACAATCCCCTCTTAGATTGTTCCATACTGAATATATTTAGTATATTATCAATGAATTTACTTTTACTTAGGCCCAAAAATCTCTTGTATGTATCATGATGGATTTTGATCCCAAGAATATATGCTTCCTCACCCAAGTCCTTCATGGAGAATCATTGATTCAACCATGCCTTAATAGACTGTAAGACTAGTATCATGTTTTCAATAAGTAATATGTCATCAACATATACTATTAGGAAAATGAATGCACTCCCACTAAACTATTTTTTGACACAAGGATCACATTCATTCTTGATAAAACCAAATTTCGTTATAGCTTCATCAAAACGAATGTTCCATGACCCAGATGCTTTATTTAATCCATAAATGGATTTTTAAAACTTGCATACCATATTGGAATCCTTTGGAGTCATAAAACCTTAGGGTTGTGTCATGTAGACATCTTCTTGAAGGTTCTTGTTAATGAAGGATGTTTTGACATCCATTTTCCAAATCTCATAGTCACAATAAGAGACAATGGCCAATAGAATTTTGATGGATTTCAGCATTGCAACTTGTGAAAAGGTTTCATTGTAGTCAATACCTTGACGCTGATTGAACCCTTTTGCAACCAGTCATGCCTTATAGGTATTGACTTGTACTTCCATGTCCATTTTATTCTTGAATACCCATTTTCAACCAACAGTCTTTACATCAACTAGATGATCTACCAAAATCCAGACTTAGTTTTGGTATATGGAATCCATTTCAAAATTCATGGCTTCTTAACACTTGAAAACATTTGTGCCACTTACTGCTTTTTTGTAGGTTAGAGGATCATTATTATCAACTAATAATAAGTCACCATCCTCGGTAACTAGAAAAATGTACCGTTCCAGTTCTTTAACCTCTCTTTTACTCCTACATAGTTCTTGTGTCTCTAGAATAGTTCTTTCTTCCACAGGGATTTATAGAATCTGTTCCTATACCAACTCTTGTGTACCTTGAGCCTAAACTTCATCGAATTCTATCTCGCTCCCACTATCTCTTTTGGAGATGTGTTCCATCTTAAGGAATATGGTGTGTCTTGCCACTATAACCTTTTTTATAAGGGGTTTTATAGGTAATATCCCCTTGTTTCCTTGGGGTATCCTATAAAGTCACACTTTGTGTCTCAGTGTGAAAGTTTGTTACCTGAAGAGGACTTAACAAATGCATCACTTCCCTACACATGTAAATTCAATAATATGGATTTATTTACACTCCATAACTCATATGGAATACCATTTATAAATTTAGTTGGTACTTGTTTTAGTATGTGCACCACTGTTTGAAATGCATATCCTCAAAAGGATAATGGAAGACTCACATGACTCATCATTGATCTCACCATGTCCAACAGGGTGCGATTACTCCTTTCACTCACACCATTCCACTAGGGCGTGTATGGAGGAGTGAGTTGGGATAAGATCCCAAACTACTGTAATTAATCAATCAAGTCTTTATTAAGATATTATCCATCTTGATCTAAGTGGAGTTTCTTAATATTATTACCAAGATGGTTCTCAACTTCATTCTTGTATTTTTTGAACTTATCAAAAGAATCTGACTTATACCTCATTAATTAGATATATCCATATCTAATAAAATCATCTGTAAAAGTTATGAAGTATGAGTACCCTCCCCTTGATTCAACTAGAAATGGTCCACACACATTGGTATGAACCAATTCAAGAAGTTATTTAGCCCTTTCACCTTTCCCACTAAATGTGGCTGTGGTCATTTTTCCTTGTAAACATGCATGACACATTCCAAGTGGTTTTAGTTTGAAAGAATCTAAATATCAATCTTGATGTAACTTTTTCAAGAGTTTCTCGTTTACATGACCTAGATGGTGATGCCAAAGTTGGGTGTGGTATGAGTCATGTGAATTATCTTTGTTATGAATTTCCATTACTTGGTTTGTGTAATCCAACACGTAAAGACTGTTGTATAAATGTTCCCTACCAAAATAAATGCTATATTTGTAAAAGAAGCAACATTCATTTTTAAACTTGAAAAAAAATCCATCTGTATCTAATTTGGATACATAAATAATGTTTTTTAGTAAAATAAAACAAATAATAACAAACTTTTAACACCAAGATAATCCCAATTGGCAACGTGAGGTGGTAGTCCTTGACAGCTACAACAACAAGTCTAGCTTCGTTGGCTGCTCGTAGATCTACCTCCCTTAGGTCAATCTTCCTAAATCTACCTGGTTCTTGTATTTGGATACATATGTGAGTAACGATATCTATATCTAATACCCAATTTGTAGAAACATATAGATTTGATTTGATAAAAAACATACCTGAAGATTCCCCTTACTTTTTAGGCTGGGTGCAGTTCTTCTTCTAGTGGCCCTTCTTGCCACATGCGAAACAAACGGCCTCCTGTTCCCTTACCTCCCCTTTGATTTTCCTTTTCTTGGAAGGCCGTAAAGAATCTTTGAGCTTAAAGATATTTTCCTTCCCTTTCCTCTTATTCAACATAAGGAAAAAAGGCTTTTTGTGCTTTATATATTTGTCCACTTGGCGAATGAGGATAAGAAGATCAGATAGAGACTTATGAATGTTGTTCATATTGAAATTGAAAACAAAGTTAGAGAAGATCTAAGGGAGTGATGTGATAATGAGATCAGTGCCCAGTTATTTGAGGAGTTTAAACCCTAGAACATTCAGGTACTCAATGTAGTAAATGAGCTTGACTACATGAGGTCCAGTTGGGGCACCTTCCCCAAGCTTACTCTGAAAGAGTGACTTAGAGATCTCAAACCTTTCCTGTCTTTCTCTCTCCTGGTAAAGACCACAAAGGTGCTCGAGCATTCTATAAGCATCCATGTTATCATGAGACTTCATGATCTCACTAGAAATTGATGATAACATCAAACATTTAATATAGACCACATCATTCAGATGTTTCTCATAGATGAGGAAATCCTCATCACTCGCCTCATTGGCAGGCAGATCAGGTAATGCTGACTCCAGTACATAAGACTTCTGTTCATGGTGTAGGATAACCTGAAGGTGTCTAAAACATTCCTGGAAGTTACTGCTGGTGAGGATGTTGTATTTATCTATAATTGATCACATGGATTGTATGGTTGATGAGCTTGTCATTTTTATTCTACAATTAAAAGAGAAGACCATTAGTACTTTCTTAATTACATTTTATGAGAAATAATAAATTTTATTAAGTCTCCCACTACTTTATCAAGTCCCAATGTCCCTTACCATTGAACTCAGAATGTCCATTTTCCATGTCATTCTAGTGGAAAGGATCCATATTCCCCTTTTAATAACCCCAACAAGGGTTGTTCAAGCTATTATAAGGTATTTAGGTAGGTAGGTCTTTTCTAACTGTGGGCTTTCAGCTCCTTGATCTGTTGAGTGGACTCTCCAATCTTGAAATCATGACTCTGGATTTCCTCAACTCTTGCCTCCAATATTACACCAAGTCTAGAAAGGGATACTCCTCTTGGTGTAATATGGTTAAGTAAACCTAAAACCTTTCATAAGGCCTTCATGTATAAAAGTAAGTGTCCCTACAAGGATTGGTCAAACACATAGTTTTATTGAGTTTTTTCCCTTAATGAAGTAACGGAAGGCTTGGTCTGACTTAATATTTTATTTGAGTGATTTTTATCTCTTATGTGTGAATTTATTATTATCATTATCACATTCTTGTTAATATTAAGTGGAACTTACTTAAGTTATTAACCATGTCTTGATAATATTTACGTATAAGTCTGGTTTATTTTAGTTCCATCATGCATGCTTGTTTAATTCGTTAATTGCGGGATCATGACAACACATCCATAATGATAAACCATGAAACTGAGAGAAATAAAATAAAGGGCATGATCATGATCTTTTATAATGGTTAGTTTATCCAGTGGTTTGATAAACTAACACTAAACTAGGGGAGAAACATCTGGAACCTTTTGGGTTTGTGTTTAAAGATTTCCACCTGTGCCCCTTGGTATCTTCTGGGATTGGTTTTGTCTCGGCTTCAGCTTGAACCACCTCCACTAGCTTGGAAGTTCCATCCATTACATATGCCTTTTTAAATCACATGTAGGTGAGGGGTAAAAATGGGTTTTACATAAAATAAACCTTGGGCATGAAAACCCTACATATTAATGAGGAGAAGGCTCACATGCCAACAAATTTAATTTAAATAAATAAATTAAATGAAACCATCCATATACAAAGGTCTTGGTCTAAATCATGATCATTCATACATGAAAAAATATTTACATATAAATAAAACTAGAATTCAATTCTTTAATCATTCTTATTTAAGATAAATCATGCTTGAATCAATTAATTATCATGTTTAATTAATCAATCCTTTTATCTTAAACCCTTTTCTAAATTACCTTGAGATTATCATCCATCATAATTTTAAACAAATAAATTCATTTAAAATTTTCTTTGTACGTAACTTGTAACTTGAAGGCAACCTAGTGAATTCCTATTTATAACCACCTAATGAGTAGAAATGAACCTTACACAGATGTTAAATTAAACACATATATATAAAACAGCTATCACATGTTGTGCCTGATCTTTACACCCACACGATGGTACACATATCAAGGGTTTGTATAATATAATATTAAATTTTAATAAATCTGCATAATTTGGATGAGTACACATCGTGTAGTTCTAACTACACGGTGTGTACTATTTTTCACCGTCCATCCGAAGTACACACCTAGAGAAACGACGCGTGAGTATACTTCAAAAATATTTAGAGTACACGGCGTGTCTAGTGGGCCACACACTGTGTAGTTCCTTATTACATGGTATCTAGCTAGGAAAGCCGTGTATAGGGTACACGGTCCAACCCTAACTCAAAGGGACTACACATCGTGTCCAGTGGGCCACACAATGTATAATTTAGAAACCAGATTCCACCTATTTCTGGTTAACACATAGAGTCATTAAGACTTAGACAAACTAAAATGACATGAATTGGTTTGGTGAACCAGACCTAGTGCATTGAACCTTGGCTAAACATCATGTACTTCCGAATACATGTCATGTGTTATGGTGTTGTATGATTAAGAACCATTGGAACCTCAGGATAATATCCTCTGTTTTATTTTAATCAAAATTAAATTAAAAGATCATTTTTGTAAGGTGAACAGGAAATGAAAGAGGAGGAACAGATATCGAGATTCAGATTTGTATAACGATTAAATTGAATTGAAGCAACTAAATTATTAAATGTGTAAATCATCAAAAAAATATTTAAATAATTATAAACTATGGTGTAACCACTCTGATACCACTTGTAGGTTCTAGACGCAGTGGAAGAACGGTTGGGCCAGCCCCCAACTTTGATTTTTTACCATGATCAATGATTATTCCAGGATTAATACGATGATGAACGCTAGTCTCCATGGAATAGAATCAAAGATTTAGATAAAGAAGGAAGAGACCCGAAACCTTTAGAGAGGATCTTTCACATCAGGTTTATAATTAATTTAATTAATTTCATAAAGAAAATAATACCTGGATCTTTAGTATTTTTCTTCATTGATGATGTTGATCATCTAGAATAACCCTTCCGAATTATATAATTGCACTTTCAAGGATCCAAACTATAATCCCTCTAGCGGTGATCCACATGTGCTCCGATGGCCTCTGATCGACACCACTCGTTCTCCAGGTGTTAGCACGGTGAATCGAGTGTCTTTTCTTGGTGGTTATTGATTGATTGTTCTTTGATCTTGAAGAACATCTCTCTTCTTTGAGAGGTGTGGAAAGAGGATTCGAGAGAGAAACTGTTCAGCTTAACAATTCTCAATTCACCAGGCGTGCAATTCGGTACATGACACAATAGACGTATGTGTCTATTTATTGACATTGGGCATTGGTTACAATATTTAATTATGCAACAAAAATTAAATACATTCATAACCTTAGAGAAAACCCATGATTTTAATAATAAAACCGTGTCATTATTTATGGTGCACCAACTTGCGCAAAATGGAATTATAAATAAAATTACGCATCAAAAAATAATAGCAGCGTTATTATTATTATTTTAATTTTTTCCAACTAGTTAAATAATTATTTAACATCTTGAAAATAATTATTTTACTACCAGACTGACCTTGATCCGCTCGAACTCCACTTCCATTTACTGAACACCTGAATAAATAAATAAATAAATTATTCTATTAAATAAATATTTTCTTTACAAACTAGTAAATAAATATTTATTAAATTTTCAATAAAATAAATAAATATATTTTACCCACAATCAAATGAATAAATATTTATTTAAATTATGAAATAAATTTAACTTGAATAAAATTATTCCACGGTCTTGATAATAATATTTATTTCATCAATAAAATTCAAATATAATTTAATCGAGACCACCAAAAACACTTTGTGTGTGACCCTCTAGGATTATTTCTCGTTGGCATTAGGTGGTCTTGCCTAAAGTCCAATAGTATTGTCTAGAAATGGGTTAAGGCTCAAAAATAAAGAAATTAAAGTCACAACAAAAACATCCACATATGAACACTCACTATGTAATATAATCCCTTTGTCGCAATATCTCATCAAGCAGATTTCATGATAGTGTCATCAACGTTTATGCTTGATGCACCATTCTTTTACTACCTAAAATAAACTTGTCGTTACACCATGACCATGTAATTTTTCACGATGGTTCTATTTAAATCAAAGGGCCAAGATATCAACATTCATAAATGGAAGGGGAAAATCCTTCCTCGACTTATCCATTAATAACATGCCACTCATGATGCACCCAACAAACCCTAATTCTCGCTAACTGTCTACGTGACTGTTTTCATTATTAAATCAAAGTGCGCGAGTCATGACATGTATTAATGATAATCTTAAAGTCTAAGGATCATTACACATGATCACAGATATAAATATCCGATTACACCAAAGCACGCCGAATTCCTAACGGTGAGTCTGTTCCCATAATCTACTATCTTGAAGATTACCAAATGTGGACTTAATGAGAGGAAGTTTCATCTACTTATGAGTACTCACACCTGATGGTATTCATGCTATGTGTCCCATAATAGTATTTCATCTAACCATAGAACTATATTTAAGAACATTTTTATAGAATTTCAAGGTTCTCATCATAGCAGGGAACTTCCATGACCTTATCAATGCAAAAAATACTCTAGGACATTATTACATCATAGTCATGCAAAAAAATGAACAATATGTAATAAGATGTTTAATATTTAAATACATTAAATATCCATGTAATAAAAGTACAAACATTTGGTTCTAGGACACCAACTCTTATAGATAATAGTTTATTCAAAATAAAAACTTCATAATCTAGTTTAACAACTAAATATTTATCCTTAGTATTAGAAGTTTTTGAACTAAGTTTCACAAAATCATTTTGTAAATTAGTTTTCTCAAAAATAGTTTTCTCAAGATCTTTTGAAAGGATATCTTTATTAAAATTATATTTATTGAGACCTTTAGAAAGATATGATATTTTAATAGTAATTGTAGTTATTCTTTGGTTTTCATTCACAATTTTTACTTATCTACTATCATAATTTTTTACAAACTTTACAATTTTTGTTTTATAAGTGTTTAGAAAACCTAGATACTTTTTTATAAATAGGTATAGTATTATCCTCATCAGATGAAGAAGATTATTCATTATAATATGTAGAATTATTTTTATCATTACTTTCTAGGTAAATATCTTTTAAAGTTTGATTGGTAAGGGATTAAACAATTTGTACCTTATCCATAATACATTTTTTCCCAAAGGTATTTCTAAAAATAGGCTAGTGTTCCTCTATCTGGAAATTTCATTGTTAGAAGATTTATCTAAGGAAATATATCCACCAATGGAACTCTAAGTGTCAAAATATTTCAAAACTTTCTTGATTTTCTACTTGTAATACTTATTAGAATTTCTATTAGTATTTATCTCTTTCTCATCCTTCCTTTTGAGCTTAGGAAAATCCGGTTGAATGTGCCTTGTCTTCTTACATTCATAATATATAACATTAGAATATTCTTTCTTATCATTCTTATCCTTATGATTTTTATTTTATATATATTGAAAGCCTTTCTTGTGCATGATTTTATTCATCCTTCTAGAAAGATTTGATAACTCATTTTTAAAAGGTGATGAATAACTAAAATCTTATTCAATAATAACTTTATTCTTCTTTGTAGGCCTGAAAACCTTTTTAGTTGACTAATATTTAGAAGAAACATTATATATTGTTGCAAAATCAACTCCACCATTCTTCTTTTTAATATTTTTATCATATCTTTTAAATATTCCTTCATATTGCATGAGAGTTCTAATAATATCATCAAGTGTTAGATTTGTAATCTTCTATGTATCATCCATGTATATCCTTTTGGATTCCCACTCATTAGGAATGATTTTTATAATATTTTCAAATAATATTACATTTGTTAGATCCTTCACTCCAAGGGAATGTAAAATATTCACAATAGTCATGAATATTTGATGCATTTTTTCTATAGATTCTCTAATTAAGAAATAAAAGTCTTGATAGTCTACACTCATCATAGTTCTTCTAGTCATATTTGGATATATATATTCCTTGTTATGGAATATAAAAAAGTATTCCTTGCTCTATAATTTAGTTGATATTATTGGTTTTATTGATGAGTAAAGGTAGTAAATTACTTATTAGGAATATTATAATCAAAAGTAATCATAAAAAAGTTATCAAAACCAGTTTTGATAATGAAATTATTCATTTGATCTCTCCAATACTCATAATCAGTACCATCAAAGATAGGTGGTCTGCTCGGATTTATATTTTTATGGGTTCCAGAGTTTAACCCTTCAATATTATAAATAATAGAAACTATTTTCTACAATTACATGTTAGTTTTATAAAAATTAATAAACAACTAGTTTATAAAACTTTTAGTTGATAATGAAATTAAAAACATAACAAGTATTTAGTAAAACCAAATCTGATACCAATTGTTGGATCGTAAGAGTTTACGATGTCTATAAGGGGGGGGGGGGTGGTGAATTGTAGTTTAAAATTTAAAATAAAACAAAACAAAATTCATTTAAGTAAAAATTATTGAACTCATATATAATTCAACGATCTAAGTGTTGGAATACAAACCAAAAAGAGTTTGATTAAATCAAAGTTTTATTAATCTCACAGTCACATCGATAAATAGTTTGTTAGAAAGATAATCATAGAAGTAACTTTATAATACACATGAACAATGGAATGTAAAAATTGTCTAAACAAGAAATCTGTAAAATTATAAAATTAATAATGACTTAAAATATTTAATAAAACAAATTTCTCTTTAACCTTACGAGTTAAGGTATCAAGAAACCCTGACTAAAAGTATCAAAAATTTTATACCTATAATAAGGTTTGTCTTTCCTTTCTAGGAAATCCCTCGATATGATGATCGATATGTCTATTTCTTCATATCCTTGGAAACCCTCTATATGATGATAAGTATCTATATTCCTAACCTCAAAATCCCCTGATCCAATGGATCATATTCACCATCTTCCTATCCTTGAAAACCCTTGATCAATACCATGATCGGACAATGAATAAAAAATAAAATTGTTCTAAGGAATATAAAATTCTTGCAAGGATTCCTTATAACTTAAACTCTATATAGAATTATAAATGCTAGGAATAAGGTGTTCATATTGATAAATCTTTAAACAAATTGAGTTTCTAATTGCATTTGCTCCCAACTCTTCAAATGACCTGTTATTTATAGTTAAACCTTCAACTGTCATATTTCAGAGTTAGTTGTAATGACCTCAGACAATATTCACTTGATAGATCATAGTGATATGGATTAACTAAATGTATGACGCCATTTTTTTAGTCTCATTAAAATTATGTTTAGTATTCTGTTTGATATAAAAAAATCCATATACTATGATTATAAACTTTGGATATTCTGATGGATTTCCTTTTTATTTTTCAAATCGATAAACTGCACAAAGGCTAGTCCTATTTATCGATATGAATGTCATTCCAATAGTCATGAATTCTTTCCATATGATAGACATGACATAAGTATAACCAGTAGTCATGACTAAGGTTGATATTATGTAATGGACTGACCTTTAGTCTGATGAATCAGATTGAGTAATATAAGTTTATATTTGTATTATATTAGATCTATTTCATCATTTGGTATAAAAGAATGTTTTATACAAAAAGAAACTAAAACACTTAGAAAAAATAAATTTAGTAAACATGGTCTTTAAAAAGTGTTTGTGATTTTCAAAACTAAGGAAAGGAAAAGTAGAAATTAATTTTTTTGACTCAACTAATTAATGGAGAATATACTATTAATAAAGAGGAATTGATCCTCATTTTTGTTTATGTGTGAGGGTTGATAGTAGAATTACATTTCGAGATAACATTGTATCTTTTTACCCATTCAAAAAATTATTGGTAAGATATGTTGGATAATATAGCCACCACCCTGGAAGATCCAAACCAAGATGATACAATTATCAACATTGCACACTATAGGATAATATCCCCATTAACTGAAAATGACATGGAAGATATTGGTGACATCAACATCACATTTGAGTAAGTAAAGTTGATATCCTATCCAAATAATACTTCAATTGGATGGATGTCTCCCATATTTGACTACCTCCAAAGAAGAACTCTTCCATCATACTAATAAAATAAAGAACAAATCCAATGTTTGGTAGTCAATTTTACTCTTTATGATGACCCAAATGATTAGAGAGCCCTCTATAAATGAGTATTTAATAAATAACTCCTCATAAATGTTTAAGGAGAAGATAATCTCACCATTATGCAAGAAGTACATGCAGGAACTTATGGTGCTCATCATTTAGGAACCAAGATCTCTCATTAGATTAGGAGGCTCAATTATTTTTGTCCATTGATGAACAATATTGTAAAGAATTTTCCAAGAAATGTAATTTTTGTTAGATATATTCCAAATTCATCCATAAAACCTCATGATTTATACATACCACCAAATATTATTGTCCATTTTATGTTTGGGGAGTCAATGTCATGGGGAATTATCCCCAAGTTACAGTTAGAAAATTTAAGTATATCCTTCCACTGATTTCTTCTCTAAGTGGGACAAGGCTATATCCCTTAATGAGGTTGGGACATAAACTATCATCATATTTGTGAATACTATTATCCCAAATATATAAAATATGCTACAAATAAAGGTATGAAAGATATAAAAAAACATTCCCTTAGGATCTTGTTTCATTGTTAAACAAAACACTTTTATCTCTGTTTTTCATAGTAATATATGAGTAGAAATTAAAAAATGAAGGAGAAACAAAAATTTTACTTGGTTCACTTATACTGGGATATGTATAGGTATCATACAAAATAAATGTTCCTATGTTCAAAATCCACTAAAGCACACTACTATTACAAAGTTTGGAGAAGACTCACTATCCCTCCCAGTTTACACCAAATTACAGTTCAAAAGCTCCCTGCTCTCTCAAATGAAGTGTTCAAACTAATCCTTCATAAGTTTTTTCTATTAATAACTTAATTAAATATTTTATATACCACATTTTGTGTGGCATGAAGCTAAATTTTCATCCACTTTAGGAATACCACTTTACCGCAATTTTTTTGGGAAATTCTTTCTAGTTCATGTAAGATTAACTTTTTTACAACCCTTGATCATATTTCATGAAACATTCCAATTTTTTCATGAAAATTTACACTTTTGTGAAACTCAAAACCTTTTTTAAAACCTTGAAAACTTTTAAAAAATCACCTTTTTCATTTTGGCACAAATTTTGTTATTTGTGGAACTGATGTTCTTATGAATTCTTCACACAATAAAATACTTCATGATTTGTTTTTCAAATTTAGAGCTTCTAGATCTTCATTAAACTTTATTATTCTTTAAAGTAGGTGGTAAACACATATTTATCAATTTTTATACCCATTTTAAAATTTTATCTCTCCCTATTTCCTTTTTATGAAACTCTTTATTCAATTAATGAAGCCCCTTTCCTCAAAAAACTTTCATGAATATCTTATATTCTTCTATGCTTCTGAAAACATGGTATCTTAATAAAACTTATTATATTTGAAAAACTTACCACCTTAATGAAATTTTATTCCATGAATCACTAATATTTCATGAAACAATAAATATTTCATGAGTTCCATGCATTTTTTATATTTTTATGAGGCTATCCTAAAACTCTATCTTTCACTAAACTTATCCCTTCCTCCAAATTTTGGACTCCAAAAATTTAGAAAACATTGGGAAACACTTCCACAATATACATGAAACATTCTAAACCAATTATAGATCATCCATACTCTATCTTGGATATTTTTTAATATACATTTTCCATAATCACACTAGAACTTCACAATTGACCTTGTCAACCTTCTTTTCTAACAAATACAATCAACCCAAAAACACTATAAAGTCACCTTGAGGTATTTTTTTCTAACAAATACAAATATCATTACTAGATTTGGTTTCCCCCATATAATATTGTTGTAAAATTGTACAAAATTATACTCTTTTGAATTGAAAAGGATATATCATTAATAAAACATTCATTCAAACCACTAATCCAACTATCGTGAAGTAACAAAGAAATTCAATAATGATTTTAACAAGACTCTATCTAACGTATTACAAAATATGGTGGATAAAGGAAAGAATCATTGGCCTAAAAAATTTCAACATTATTTTTGGTATTATCACACCATGATTCATATTTCATGCAAATGAACCCATATTTGCTTGTATATGGGATAGAGATAGTCCCACCCATCGAGGTTCAATTTCCCTCACTTTTCACTGCTATATAAAACTAGTTTTTTGAAGATCAATAGTCTAGATGATTTGAAATGAATTTATGAGAATAGATAATACATATTAAAAAACTTAGAAGTTCATTAGATTCGATTTTCACAATCTTTCAATAAGAAAGTTTTCCTTTGTACATTCCTCCAGAGAGATTGGTATTGGTTCTCATAACTTTGATGATACCAGAAAATAAGCCTCCAAAGTTTGAACCAAAGTGGGAGGGACCATATGTTATACACAAGGATTACTATAATAGAGATTACTCCTTAGAAACCATATATGTGGAATATATTACACCGACCAACAATGCAAGGTTTCTTAAGAAATGATTTTCGCAATTTTCACATTGGTATTAATGTCCTTACCATACAACCTTAAACTACATAGCATGAACATCCCCACCATATGATGTTAAACCATTCAACACAAGTCCTAACTATACGACTATAAACTACATGACACATCATCCTAACCATATGATGTTAAACTACATGGTCTTATCTTATCCACATGATGTAAAACTACACAAAAATTTCTTCACAATATAATATTAAACCACATGTTTACTATCCTCACTATAAGATATTAAATTTTATTGTAAACATATTCATCACATGACATTAAACTATATGACACCCTTCATATCATAGATTCCAAATCTCACGATATATGTTGCAAACACCCGTTATGTGCCCTAGTATGGTGTGGTTTATTCTACAATTACCTCTTATTTATTATATTGATCATGAATCATGTGATAATATAGTTATTTGATGATAACCCCATATTGTGTAACTATAATCACCATGGAAAAATACGAGAGGAAAAATGGTCTACCCTACAAGACCATAAACTGCTTAGAGAGGCCCATTTTATACAGCACAAATTTCCTTATATAAGAGCCAAATAACTGTAGGAATCCTTAGTGCACAATCTTCCTGGACCCAAAGGATATTGGTTCCCCATATTCCTTACATATAAGTAAGATCTATAAAAGGGAACTTTGTATGAATTGATTCATTTTTTCATAGATACACAATAATGCTGAGATCCCTTATTCTAGGCCCAACCATGAGTTTCATCAATAATAAAATTCCTCACCCCTATATAAGAGCCCAATCTATATAGGATATTATAATATAAGAACTATGTGTGTATTTATTCTTATCCTCATAGGATACGTTGTTATGGTTATAATTCTTGATCTGGGTCCAGCTGAAAAGTTCAAAAATTCCCCCACATCATCTTAGTGCCTAACAAGATCACCCTTCATTCATAATGTGTCTTGTCCTTTTTTCACCAACACTAAGATGAGTTAATTTTATTTCATGTGTGAATCATATCCATGCAAAAATAAAAAAAATTAAAATTCCCCATCCTACATAGGATCTATATTTGCATGGGAGTATTCAGCAAGAGGTCCCTCATTTAAGAGCTTATTCTTAGAAAGTCCCCCTTTTCCCTACATATGAGACATAGATATATGGGGAATTACACAATAAAGAAATATGCACGGTTAGATTCATGTTATAAAAGGATATGTAGTGACATCAAGATCCATGGTCTTAGGTATAGATGCAAACCCCATCAACAAAATAACCTATCTTTTATCCTGTATTTGAGCCAGATCAATACAAGGATGGATTATAAGAAATATGTGTGGCTTGATTCTTGATTACTTTAGGATATGTGATACTGGGATCTTTTTTCCTAGGCCCAATGATAAATTCTATCAAAAAAATTCTCTAATCTCCTACACATATGAGTTTCCATTGGATATTCATTCATATACATGTACTAAAAAAATATAGAACATAAAATATTCCCCCATACTAGAATTGGTGATATATCCATAGACCTATGTTGTGATAAAATATCCTCATTTTCATATGATGGTATTTGTGTCTTTGTCACATGATGTTAAACTAAAAAACACATGGTCCACCCTACATGAATTTAAAATACTCAGAGCAGATTTCTACATGAAACCAAGTCTCCCTACATGAGAGATAGATCCATGTAAAGGTTCCTCATGTAAGGTAATCCCCTAAAAAACATCAGAACAAAATTCACCCTTTTTAGCATTATATCCTAACATTGGGAGACTCCCCCATCATATAAGGTCTATAAATGGATCAAATATTTCTTTCTTAGGATATAAATATAGAAAATATGATCTATATTAGATTTGGTGTCCTAGAACCAACTGTTTTCATTTTGATTACATGAATATTTGATGTATTAAATATTAAATTAAACATCTTATTACATATTGTTAATTGTTATGCCTGACCATAATTTAATAATGTCCTAGAGTATTTGTCACATTATTAATTTCATAGTAGTTCCCCACTATGATGAGAACCTTGAAGTGCTATAAAAACATTCTTAATATAGTTTTGCAGTTGGATAAAAAACTATGATGGGACACATAATATATAGACCATCAGGTGTAAGTACTCATAAGAAGATGAGACTTCTTCTCATGAAGTTCACACTTGGTAATCTCCAAGATAGAAGATTATGAGAACATACCCTCTAGTAGGAATTCTGCATGTTTTGGTGTCATCATATATTTCAATCTACGAGTGAGTGTAATGGTCCTTATAATGTAATATTATCATCAATGCATGTCATGAATCATGCACTTAAATTTGTTGATCAAAATGGTCACACCATATGTTGGCAGTAAGTAGGGTACATTGGGAGCATCATGAATGACATTTTATTAATGGATAAGTCAAGAAAGGATTTGTCCCTTCCATATTTATGGAAGTTGACATCTTATCCCTCTAATTAAAATAGAGTCGTCACCCTAAATTCCATGGACATGGTGTAACAATGAGTTTATTTCAGATAGTCAAAGAATGATGTATCAAGAATATAGGTTGAGGACACCATCATGAAACCCACTTGATGAGATTATGTGACAAAGTGATTATATTACATAGTGATCATTCATATGTGGTTGTTGTCATTGTGACTTTAAGTTCTTTCTCTTGGGTGACTTGACCCATTGCTAGACAGTAATCTTAGACTTTAGGCAAGCCCGAATAATGCCTATGGGAAAGAATCCTAGAGGGTCACACACTAAGTGTTTTTGGTGGTCTCGATTAAATTATATTTGAATTTAATTAATGGAATAAATATTATTCTCAAAGCTAAGGAATAATTTTATTTAATTTATATTGATCACATAAAATAAATAAATATTTATTAACCAGATTGTGAATAAAACATATATATTTATTTTATTGAATATTTAATAAATATTTGTTTACAAGTTTGTGAATAAAATATTTATTTAAGAGAATAAAATATTTATTCAGGTATTCAATAAATAAAATAGGAGTTCTAACAGACCAAGACCGTGTCCAGTGATAAAATAATTATTTAAGAGTTGGTAAATATTATTTATCCATTTTTCACAATTTAGCGCCCCATAAAATAATAATAATGTTATTATTATATGGAATGAGATTTCATTAATGGTTATAATTATATTTAATGGTTGTTCTGTAATTAAATTTTTTTAACCTAAATCCCAGCTCTATAATTAGATGGATACATCTATTGTGTAATTCATTTGAAACCAATTACAAGTTTGGTAATAGATAATTGTTGGAAAAATGAATTATCTCTCAACTCATCCTACTATATCCCTCTCAAGAATGAGAAACCCAAGAGAGAATTTATTTAAGACCGAAGAATGATCGATCATGAATGAACAATGAAAGACATTCGATTCTCCGTGCTAGCACCTAGAGAATGAGTGGCGTTGCTCAGAGACCACTGGAGCATGTGCGGATCACCTCTATAGGGATTATACCCTTGTATCCTCACAAGAACAATGAAAGAAATCTAGAAGGTCTATTTTAGATGATCAATAATCATCAATGAAGAAATTTCCTAAGACAAGGTATCTATTTATTCAGATATTAAATAAATTAATTATAAATTTGACATGAAAGATCCTAGATCTTAGTTTTAAGAAATGATTATTAAAATAAAATTTAATATATTACCCACCAATGCATGCTTCCGATGCACCTAGAAACAACAAGTGGTATAAGAGTGATCACATTTAAATTTAAATTTATTTATTTGATTGTTGATCTATGCACAATTATGGTTAGATTTTATTTCATGTTATTTGTTATTTAATCCAATTTGAATTAACATGTTATATAAATATTAATCATGTTCACTCAATCTTTATTTTTCTTAAATGTTTAATAAAAAATGAATAACGACTAGAGATGCTATTGGGAAGTACCAAATCATTGGCCAGTAAAACTGGGTTACAAGACGTGCAGATGGAGCACACACTGTATACCTATACACAATGTATCTAGATGATTCAAGTAATTAATTACATGTGGTGATTTTATTACACACTATGTGTTGATCGGGTCAACCTGGCACACGACAAGCAGATACAGGGTGTGTAATTGACATGTACACACCATGTAGTCTGGTCGAGTCAACACACCCAATCCCTAGGTGTGTGATTTGGATATACGAAAAATAAGGTACATGAAATGTAGATATATGTACATGTTATGTTGTCTCCCATTAATGAAAAAAATTAAAATTACATTAAATTTGAAATTGATGCATTAAAACCTTATTTTATTGATCAACACACCATTGTTTGTTTGACAATTTAATAATGGTTTTAAATAATTTTAAATGATTAATTAATTTATTGTAATTAATATGTCATTATTGGTTCTACTATTTATTTTTCATGAATTCCATTAATTATGGGTATCTCTAAATAAGATCATATTATCATTAATATGAATGATAATTAATTAATTAATTTATTAATTAATTAATGCAAGCATGTTTATCGTAAAAAATTAAAGAACGAATAATAAAATGAATGATATCCATTTAATTTTGTGTATTCATTTCACATGTGACCGTTAATGAGCTTGAACAAGACATATGTATGTGTTGTAATATAATTAATTAAATTTATTGCATGGTTTTGCAATTATTTAATATTAAATTAAAAGATGGACCGTGAGTCATCCCTCCCTCCATTATTACGTAGGACCTGCATGTCCAAAGATATTTTTGTAATTACTTTTAACCAATCCTTTGGTTACCCTCACCTACATGTGGGTAATCAATATTTGTAATTAATGGATCAACTCAAGGCGCATGGGGTCAGTTAAAGACATAACCATAATGACACCAAATCGGTGATAGATTGGTGGAAACGTGGAATGATGTAGATCATGCCAAGTTTGACATAAGGAGTTATTTACCCTAGGTCATAGGTTGATTTTATGTCCACTAATTAAATCAACCATTATATAAGATCATGATTAGTTCATTTAATTAATTAATTATTTTTTATCTAATGCGTTAAAATTATATTTATTGATGAAAGACCGCGATCACATAAATGAATGAATTAATTTTCAAAACATGAATTTTAAATAAAATTGATTATATGTAAATGTTTTATCCAACCATGGATAATTAATTAAGTAAAACATCTACTTATATATTAACAATACATGTAAAGAATAAAACAAGATAAAAATTTATACATAATAAAATAAAATCCCCAATTCTAATATTAAGTCAGACTAAGCCTTCTGTTACTTGATTAGGAAAAAAACTCAATAGAACTATGTGTTTGACCAACCCTTTTTAGGAAACTTACTTTTATAAGGGAAGTTCTTATGAAAGTTTATGGTTTAATTAACCATTTTACATCAAGAGGAGTATCCCTTGCTAGAATTGGTGTAATTTTGAGGCAAGTGTTGAAAAAATCCAAGTCAGAATTTCTAGAATGGGGAGTCCACTCAACAGATCAAGAAGCTGCAAGCCTGCAGTTGGAAAAGAATTTCCTACCTAAATACCTTCAAAATAGCTTAACCAACCCTTATTGGGGTTATTTTAATGGTAATATGGATCCTTTACACTAGAATGTCCTAGAAACTAGACATTCCAAGTTCAATGGTGAGGGCTATTGGGACTTGATAAAATAGTGAGAGATTTAATAAAATAAATTAATTATTTATCACAAAATCTTTAATCAAGAAAATTACTAATAATATTCTATTTTAATTATAGAATTACGTGTAAAACTCAATATCCCTATGATCAATATTTGATAAAGGAAATCTCCTCACTGATAGTAACATTTAGGAGTGGTTTAGATGCCTTCAGGTTGTTCGATGCCATGAACATAAATCTTACGTGCTAGAATCCTCAATGCCTGATCCTCCTACTCAAGAGGCGAGTGATGAAGAGATCCTAGTCTATAAAAATCATACAAATTATTTATTCAATGTTCAAACTTTTATGCTTTCATCTATGTCTAGTGAACTCATGAAGTCTCACACAAACATGGATGCGTATAGCATGCTTGAGAACCTCTGTGGTTTTTACCAGGAGAGAGACAGACATGAATGGTTTGATATTTCCAAGGTGATCTTTTAGAGTAATCTTGGATAGGGTTCCACATTTGGGAATCATGTAGTCACGATAATTGGCTACATTTAGCACCTAGAGGTTCTAGGGTTTAAACTCCCTAAAGAACTGGGAACCGATCTCATTCTGACATCACTCCCTCACATCTTCTCTAGTTTTTTTTGTGAAATTTAATATGAACAACATTGAGAAGTATCTTATGGATATTCTTATCTTCCTTATCCAAGTAGATAAAGATATAAAGTGAGAAAATACTTATGTCTTTATAGTGAACAAACAAAAATGGAAACCAAAGATCTTTAAGCCCAAAGCTTCTTCAAACCATTTTAAGAAGAATGAAATCAAATGTGAAGCAAGAGAATAGGATGCTATCTGTTTTGTATGTGGAAAGAAGGGCCACTGGAAAAAAATGCACCTAGATAAATAAGAAAGGGGAAGATTTAGGTGCGTTTGTTATTGAGTGAAATTTATCTATTTCTACAAATTGGGTATTAGATACATCTTGCGGTTCTCACATATGCATTCAAATATAGGAACCAAGTAGATTTAGAAAAATTGATCAAGGGGAGGTATATCTAGAAGCATCCAATAGAGATAAACATATTTTTGTAGCTACAGGGGACTACCACCTCACATTTCTGATCATAATGATTTTGGGTTTAAAGGTTTTTTATTATGTGACTTTAGTTACCAAAAACATTATTTATATATCCGTACTAGATACAGATGGTTTCATTTTAAAAAATTGAAATAAATGTTGCTTATTTTATAAAGATAGCATTTGTTATGGTAAGTCACATTTATATAACGGTCTTTACATGTTGGATTACATGAACCAAGTTATGGAAATCGATAATTAAGTTACTTAATATGACTCATACCACAACCAACTTTGTAATCACTAACTAGGTCATATAAATGAAAAATGATTGACAAAATTACATCAAGATAGATATTTATATTCTTTCGAACTAAAACCACTTGGTGGATGTCAGGCATGTTTATAAGGAAAAATGACCAAAGACCCATCTAGTTGGAAAGGTGAAAAGGATAAATATATTCTTTAATTAGTTTATACCAATGGATGTGGACCATTTCTTTTTTAATCAAGGGGTGGGTACTCATACTTCATAACTTTTGCTGATGATTTTAGTAGATATGGATATATTTACTTAATGAGGTATAAGTCAAATTATTTTTATAAATTTAAGGAATACAAGAATGAAGTTGAGAACCATATTGGTAGAAATATTAAGAAACTACACTTAGAATGAGGTATATAATATCTTAATCTGGATTTCAGTGATTACTTATGAGATTTTGGGATCCTATTCCAACTCACTCCTCATTACACGTCTCAGTGGAATGGTGTAAGCGAAGGGAGGAACTGCACCTTATTGGACATGGTGAGATCAATGATGATTCATGCAAGTATTCCATTATCCTTTTGGGGAATATACATTACAAACAATGGAACACATACTAAACTAAGTACCAACTAAATTGATAAATGGTATTCCATACAAATTTTGGAGTGGAAGAAAAACTATGTTATCGAATTTACATGTGTGGGGAAGAAAAGTGTTTGTTAAGGCCTCTTTAGGTAACAAAAATTGCACCTCAAGGAACAAAGTGTACCTTTAAAGGATACCCCAAGGAAACAAGGGGATATTACCTATATGAACCCTCATAAAAAGGGTTATAGTGGAATGACATGCCATATTCCCTGAGAGGGACCACATCTCCAAAATAGATAGGGGGAGAGAGATAAACTTTGATTAAGTTGAGGCTCAAGTCACACAATATTTGGTACAAGATCAAATTTCACAAAGCCTCATATAATAAGAAACTATTCTAGAGACACAAGAACTAAGTATGAGTACAAGAGGGGTTAGAGAACCAAAACGGCATGGTTTTTTAGTTATCGAGGATGGTGACTCATTATTAGTTGATAATAATGATCCTATAACCTATAAGGAAGTATTAAGTGGCACAAATGTTTCTAAGTGGAAAGAAGCCATGAATTCTAAAATGGATTCTAGGTACAAAAACCAAGTCTTTATTTTGGTAGATCCTCCAGTGGATGTAAAGACCGTTGGTTGCAAATAGGTATTCAATAAGAAAATAGACATGAAATGACAAGTTAGTACCTATAAGGCGTGACTAGTTGCAAAAGGGTTTAAACAAAATCAAGGTATTGACTATGATGAAACATTTTCACCAGTTACAGTGATAAAATCTATTAGAATTCTACTTGATATTATAATTGACCATGACTATTAGATTTGGAAAATGGATGTCAAAATAACCTTCATTAATGGGAAACTTCAAGAAGATGTTTAAATGACACAAAATTAAGGGTTTGTGGCTCCAAAAGGTTTACAATAATATATTCAAGTTGGAAAAATATATTTATGGATTAAATTAAGAATCCGTGTCATGGAACATTCATTTCGATGAATCTATAATGAAATTTTGTTTTATAATGAATGAATGTGATCCTTGTGTCTACAAACGGTTTAATGGGAGTGTATTTATTTTCTTAATAGTATATTTTGATGACATATTACTTATTGAAAATGAAATACCAGTCTTATAGTCTGTTAAGGCATGGTTGAATAAATTCTTTTATATGAAAGACTTCGGTGAGGCAACATATATTCTTGGGATCAAGATCCATTGTGATAGATCCAAGAGGAGATTGTTTCCACCATTACATGACATTCACCTTTCCAAGAAAATGTTTCCTCAAACCCATGATGAAATAAATATAATGTAAGGATTACATAAAAATAATCAATTGGTTCATTCATGTATGCTATGATATATACTAGGATAGATGTCGCCTATGAATTGTGTGTGGTAGGCAGATATCGAGCTGATCCAGTTGACTGCCATTGGATGATAGTCAAGACTATCCTTAAGTATCTGAGGCATACTAAGTATATGTTCCTAGTTTATGGAGGATATGAGAAACTAGTTATCATAGTATATTCCAATTCTAGTTTCCAGACTGATCAAGATGACATGAATTCACAAACTAGATACATCTTCACTTTGAATGGAGGTGCTGTGAGCCATAAGAGCTCAAAAAAGGATATAGTTGCAGATTATATATTATAGTCCAAGTATATTTTAGATTTTTAGGCAGCTAAATAAGTAGTTTAGATGCATAATTTCATCCAAGATCTTGATGTGGTACCTAGTAGTAAATATCCCCTCACACTCTATTGTGATAATACTGCAACGATGGATCTCGTAAAAGAGCCAATGTCACATCAGTGGATGGAGAACATACTTAGGAAGCATCATATCTTGATGAATTTTTATCATAGAGGTGAAGTTGTAGTGAGAAATATTTATATGGAAGAAGATGTGGTGGACCCCTTGACTAAAGCCTTGACTCAGCAGAAACATGATTATCATGTGAGGTCTGGTGAACTAAAAGTCATATGTAGTTGGCTCTAGTCTAAGTGGGAGTTTGTAGAATTGGTGTCTAAGAACCAACTATTTATACTTTGATTACACGAATATTTGATGTATTAAATATTAAATTAAACATATTATTACATATTTTTTATTGTTCTGCTTGACCATAATGTAATAATGTCCTAGATTATTTGTTATATTGATAAGTTCATAGTTGTTCCACACTATGATGATAATCTTGAAGTTTTATGATAATATTATTAATATAGTTTTGCGGTTGGATAACATACTATGATCAGACACATAATATATAGACCATATAGTGTGAGTACTCATAAGTAAATGAGGCTTCTTCTCATGAAGTTCGCACTTGGTAATCTTCAAGACGAGAGATTATAAGAACAAACATGCGAGTAGGATTTCCGCATGTTTTGGTGTCATTGGATATTCCTATCTACGAGCGTGTGTAATGGTCCTTAGACTTTAAGATTATCATTAATGCATGTCATGACTCACGCACTTAGATTTGATGATTAAAACCGTCATGACATATGTTGGTGGAAAGTAGGGTACGTTGGTTGTGTAACAAATGACATGTTATTAATTGATAAGTCAAGAAAGGATTTTACCCATCCATATTTATGAAAGTTGATATCTCAGACCTTTGATTGGAATAAAATCATTACCCTAAATTCCATGGCCATGGTGTAACGATGATTTTATTTTAGATAGTCAAAGAATGATGTATCAAGCATACAGGTTTATTACACCATCATGAAACCTTCTTGATGAGATTATGTGACAAAGGGATTATATTACATAGTGATCATTCATATGCGGTAGTCGTCCTTGCGACTTCACATTATTTCTCTTGGGTACCTTGACCTACTTCTAGATAGTAATCATATACTTCAGGAAATTCTGCCTAATGCCAACAAGAAATAATCCTAGAGGGTCACACATAAGTTTTTTTGGTGGTCTTGATTAAATTCTATTTGAATTTAATTAATAGAATAAATATTATTCTCAATACTAAAGAATAATTTTATTTAAGTTATATTGATTGCATAAATTAAATAAATATTTATTCACCAGATTTTAAATAAAATATATTTATTTACTTTATTAAATATTTAATAAATATTTATTTTCTACTTTTTGAATAAAATATTTATTTAAGAGAATAAAATATTTATTTCGGTGTTCAATAAATACAAGAGGAGTTCGAACGGACCAATACCGTATCCGATGATAAAATAATTATTTATGAGTCGGTAAATATTATTTATCCATTTTGAAAAAGCTGGAACACCAAAAAATAATAATACTGTTATTATTATGTGACATGGGATTTAATTAATACTTATAATTATATTTAATGGATTTTATGCAATTAAATTTTGTAAACAAAATCCCATATCTATAAATAGACTGCTATGTCTATTGTGTAATTCATTCGAAACCAATTCCAAGTTTGGGAATAGATAACTATTGTACACAATGAATTCTCTCTCGACTCCTCCCCCTCTATCCCTCTCAATAATGAGAAACCCAAGAGAGAATTTCTTCATGACCGAAAAATAATCGATTAAGAAAGAACAATGCAAGACATTCAATTCACCGCGCTAGCACCCAAAGAACGAGTGGTGTTTCTCAGAGACCGTTTGAGCATGTGTGGATCACCACTAGAGGGATTCTACTCTTGGATCCCCAAAAGTGCAATAAAGGCAATCCAGAAGGAAAATTTTGGATGATCAACAATCCTCAATGAAGAAAGTTCCTAATCCTAGGTATTTATTTCTTTAGATATTAAATAAAATAATTATAAATTTGATGTTCAAGATCCTTGCTCTTGGTTTTTGGGAAACGATTACTAAAATAAATTTTAATATATCACCCACCAATTCACACTTCCACTATGCCCGGAACCAACACTCTAGACCCATCTACAAGTCCTCATGTATTTCCACTCCTTTTAAGGGAATCATAACAACCTAGTCATAGAAAATTCAAGCCCAAAATAAATCCACCATGATTTTCAAATGCTTCCTTTTCATGAACCAAATTTTGTGATTTAGGAATCTTGTATTACTATAAACCTCCCTTGGATATTAGTAATTAAAACATTCAAATACAAAGGACACTTACTTTTGACTATGCATACTATGACCATGATATAAATGTTCATAAGAATCCCTGATATGGCATGTTAATCAGAGGCATATTCATCTTGAAAAAGAGAATCCTCTAATTTCCATATGCCTTCACTGCATCTCAGTATAACCCATATTTCTAATATGGTCCATAGTTATCCCCTACGTATATGCTCCACATCACTATTACAGATCCAAGAACCTTAAGTTACAATTTATAATGTCATCATTTACTATTCAAAAGGTATTGGGACATTATTAGAATTTGGGCCAAATTTGAGTTTTTTTATCATTAATCATATCCATGAACCATGATCATAAACTGTGTATACCTACCCTTTGATATAGTCTATAACGACATTGGGCCCTCCATTCACGTTGAGTTAAATTTCCCCTTTTTTCGAATAAATGAATTGTTTCAAGCCCTTATGGCCTGAGCACTATGAATTTAAACTATATGAACATCCTTTTTAGGCATCCTATACTGGTATTGGGCTTTCCATTCATGTTATTTTTTCACCTTTCCCTTTTTATATAGGTTTCACCAATTTACATGTGGTCAAACTATATGACCTTAAAAATCTGTATCCATGTCCAAAGAGTTATGACCACAAACTGTAGACCCTTTATGGTCCAAAAACAATGATCTTAAAATATATACACCCCCTCTATGGGATTGTGTGGTATGTACACAATGGAGTAGTCTTTAGGGTTCCAAAATTGTTCTTGAATATTTATTTCTTCTATAAAAATACTTCATTTCTCAAGTGTTTGAATACTCACAAAACTTTCCTTGGATACCAGTAATGAGAAAATTCAACTTCAGGGGACACATCTACTTGACTATGAACACTATATTCATGATGTGGATCTACATAATAAATCATTATATGAATTTTCTATTGGAAACATATTCATCCCAAGGAAGAGAATACTCTAATTTCTATACACCCTGAAACTATTACAACATAACCCACCTTTTGATTATAGTCTACATTCATCCCCCATATATGTGTATTATCTCATCATTATTGATTAAAAATCATTGGGTTATGACTTATGCAATCCATAATCGAATTATTTAAGTAGATTCAATAACCTTGATGTTATACATTTTTTCATAAAACTCATTTTCATAGGTGAGAATCTGAAATCTCACCCTCAAACTTTTAATTAGTCCTCATAATTTGAGTTTAGACCATATGAAGCAATGGTCCAAGATTCATGACCATAAACTAAATGCTCCCTTATTCAATGTAGTTTGTTCCAACATAGGTATCTCTACTAATGTTGAGTTTTTCCATTCCTTTATAAGGGGAAATACTCCACACCTATGGATAGAGATATAAAACCTTAGACTATAAAAACCTCTAGTCAAATCTATACAACCTTAAATGCTAATAATATGTGGTATAAACATCATGAACTTAAACTATGCACACCTGGGTCAAATTTTTCCAACCTTTAACATTAGTTATATTGGAATGAATTGAATGAATTAAAAATTACATAATAAAAGAGACAAAAATCATGAGGTTGAAAACCAATAAAAGGGCAACTAGTAAAAAATTTAAATCTCTAATTTCTGGATGTGCACCTAATGTGATTCAGGAAAAATCAAGCATTTATATTTGAAAGAGGAAAAAAGTTTGTTAGTTTTATAATCTATAAAGGTAAGCCTAAGAAAAAGCTGAGTCTTTTCCTATTATCTCCCTTGATATGAGACTTTGGAAAAATGAAAGAAATCAAAGTAAAATGATTAAATCTTGTGGGTTCTATAATATGATTCCATTATAAGTTAGGCTGTGCTTACTAGGCCCCCCAGTCTAATATTTTTTTTGAGAATTCACCCATACTCTCATCTCCATTTCATAAATCTATATAATTAGCATGAAATACATAAAGAAATAACTTTAGGGTTCTCAAACACTTTTGAATAAGGTAATCCACAATCTAAATCCACATTTTAAATCCCCCCTTTGGGATCCTTATCACAGTGATTCGACTCGTTCATCTAAGTGGGTCTAAATCCATTATTACAATGATGAAAATTATGACTATACCTATCCTTAAGGCATGCCTAGGATGAAATCATCTGGCACAAATGGTTGAAAATTATATTTATTCTTAAAGGAGCATTATAAATAGGAAAATGGACAATCAAGGAAAAAATGGTTTTTTATTTTTTGATTAAAATGAGATGAGAATCCATAATTAAGTGTCTATCTATTCATTGGAATGATACATTAAAAAATTCCATCAATGTAATTATATATTTTATGTATTGATACCCGAGCCTCATCAACACTCTGTTGAATCCTTAACAGCTCCATATCTTCAACCTCCTCAGCAAGATGAAGATTTTAGATCACAGAAAGACCAACATATTTTCCCCAAATGTGGATTTCTTTAAGTGACCATTGGAGTTATACTAACTAAAACTTGGAAGAATAAAAATCTTATTAAAGATTTATTTCCTAGAGATATTTCTCTCCAACTCGGTGTTGATATTCTACTAGCTCCTTATCATGGTTATGTTATTATTGAGACACTATAGCTCATAGATCATCAGATTTTGTTAACAATTTTACCTTGATAAGAATCCATCTTGGAACTTTATCTTGTTCCTAATGACTTACTTCATAGTATAGTGGATCAAGTGATAGTTAAATCAACCATATCACAATATGTTTAACACACTAAAGATATTATAAATTTTTAATGGAAGGTCTCTTAGGTGTGTATTTGAAACCAACCACCATATGCCCCACTAGATAAATTGATGGGACACGTGAAAAGTGTTATAAGTCTCAAATTCCACCTCAAAATTACTCAAAAGAGGATAGAAATACCCTATAATTGATTAAATCATGGAAATGACTTGTGTTTCACCCATAAGGTTGTTATATTTTGGAGTGGTTTTAACCCTTGATTGATCCAATAGTTGAATCAGAGTGAGGGACTCTTTTACAAGCCCAAACTTTGATGTTGAAACCACTGAATGTGATCAATTAAGAAGAAAAGTTAATGATTGAGTTAACAATAAAGGAGGAGAATAAATAGAGTGGTAGAAACTTACCCATGTATTGATCAACTAACGAGTCTGGGTTTCCCTCTATGATTCTAACTTCATCATCTCACAATGTGGGGAATTCATTAGGGAATACACCGTCATGATTATTTTTTAGGGCCCATCTCAGATGACCCCTGAGATTCCACTATTTCATGATTTTTGGATAGTGACCTCTCTATCGTATGGGTATGAGAAAACTTAACTTACAACTTGTGTATTTCCTTGTCAATGTTCTCTACAGATAAAGTTTCATAAATCAGAAATTTTGATCAACAAACCACATATAAGAAGACTAATTTGTCATGAATAAGGAGACTTACACCCATCAAACTATTTATTTAAACTCTGAAACTCTTATATAGAATCAGGTATATCGATGTGAATGAGCATATATTCTATTTTTATAGACCACTAAACAAATTTTCAAGTCCTTTAACATCTCATCCATTGGAAACAAATCTTGAGATGGTTTGATCAGGGTTCAAATTCATCATTTCTTCAAATCTACATGTTATGGCCCTAATGGGCGCCTCTTTATAATGAATGGGAGTTGAAAAACCCTAAAGGGTTAATGTATCAAGGTTCATGAAGAGACGCGTTCTTAGTAAGTTCACCTTCTTCCATTCTCAAACATCCTCAATAGTCAAGATTTTATAGAAGATGGTTGATGAAGACATAGAGAACTCTTTGTGGGAATCAATAGTTACTACCTCCATATTCCTTATCGAACCAGGATCACCTCTATTACCTATTTTTGTTTAACCATCCATTGATCCTTAAAATCCCTCTATAAGGTAACCCCACTCAATATGTTGGACCTGAGTTTCCAAATGGGAAATTACATCAACATGAGGCTCATTGCTCAAATAAAGAAACATTTATTCCCAACTCTCTCCTTTTGAGATAATTGGATGTCCATTAATATCTATTTATATTAGGAAACTCTAAAAATTGTGTGATGGTTCCAGAAATATAATGGACCCTGTTATGGAAAGACAAGTCAACAATCATTACATAACATTACAATCACATATAATTGTTAGGCCTGAAATATTTTATCCTCCTTCATTAAGAGGAGTAGGTTGGGTTCTTTTTATTGATATAATTTCTTCTAGAGGTATGATCCTACCAATAATGATCTATAATCCATCTAGGGAATATTATTCAGTATCTTCAAGACTAGATCCTAAAACTTTAAGGGAGGAGATAGAGAAAGATTATGTAATTGATAAACAATATTATTTATTTGATGAATAGATCAAAGACATGTTGTGATAAATAATCATAATGAAAGACATGTTTGGAAAATGAATTTTTTCTTCATAGACGTTTGATTTTAGATAGCAGAAGACTAGTACACACCTTCTCAAATACCAACATTGAAGAAGGCTTGTGAGAACATCCACCATCCATCTCTTCTTGCATAATCCTCTGGCCTAAGGATAACTACCATGTAGGTTCCGGGCGAAGCGGAAGCGCATTGGTGGGTTTTCCCAACTTTAATTTTAAAGTTAAACAACGTTCAATCCGAGATCCGTCACGATATAAAACGCCGAATCTTCAGAATAAAACGAAGAACGAAAAGAAAAGAAGAGTCCCGGAACCCTTGAGGAGGATCATCATGTAAAGACCCGCAAATTTCAAGGAAAATTTTTTCTTAATATTCTTTGGAATTTTACAAGAATGCAGTTTCTGACGGCGCCTGATTCCGAGGCCCGGTGTGCCCGGAATTAATTTCCGAAGTTTGGCTTGGGTACGTTCAGTGAACGAGCGAGCGGGAATTTCTATCTTTTGAACCGGTGCTCAGAATTGAAATCCGATTGCACCGATGAACTCGCAACACCGGTAATCCCTTAAGAGAACCTTTACCGTAGTTGCGTTTGTGCGGGAGGAGAAGTTAATTTTTGGGGTTTAATTAAAAAAAGTGAATAAAATTGTTAAATCAAATTTTAACAATGTTAAGTGGTTAACTTCTCCCATGGGAAGTTGGTGGTGGGCCCACATCCATCCAACTTCCCATGTGTGGATATTTGAAAGGGTGGGGACCACACGAACCCCCCACCTTTTCAAATTCCTTAAACTCCCTAACCCTCTTAACCCCTCACATTCCAACTCCCCATTAACTAACATTCTTTAATATTTGACAACTTGATTAATTAATGAGGTGAGTTAAGTATGGTTTATTTGAATTTCAATCTTTTGAAATTCTTGCCAACACTTTGCAATTAATTAATTAAACCAACTTAATTAATTATTTTGAGTGTTCGAATTCTTTTGAATTCATTTTGCCAACATTTAAAAGAGAGATTATATTCTTCTTTTTGGGGTTCGCATAAACCTTGTGGGGAGAACTAAGGTGAGGAGAAGAACTCTTGGTAGATCACCAACCTCTCGAGGAAGAACGTTCCACGTTTCCGAAGAACGTGAAGCAACGCCTCCGACCATCTTCAACCGGAGTAAGGAAGGGAAGCACCGCCGCCTTCGAAGTATATAGAGTGTGACGTCTCGGCTCGACTTCACCGAGCTCTTCTCCCACCAACCTAGACAGAACGACGCCCGACCTCCGCGACGCTTGTCTTCCGCGGGTCGTTGAAGAACTCCGTTCTTGAAACCGAGGTAGGGGTTTTAACTTTTTAAAGTTATGTGGATCTCTCCTTCGAACTTGAAGGTTTATTTTTTGTCGGGCCTTGATTCCAAATCTTTTTATTTAATTTAAAAGATTGTGAAAGTTGATCGTTCATTAAAGGCCGATTGCTATCAATTTAACGCGAGGAGTTCGGACCGCACAAACCCGGCCGACCCTCCACCTTTTTATTCGTGTTGAATCTTTGTGGATTGGTTCGGGAAGGCGTGGTGCCGTCGCACCACGCGGATTCAAGCGGAAGGAAATGCGCGGCGCCGTCGCGCCGCGCCGTGGAAAGATTTCAAGAATGCGACGCCGTCGTGTCGCGACGAAAGAATTCAAAGGCGCCGCGGCCGGAGCGGGGCCGCAGCGGAAGGGGCGCGGTGTCGTCGCACCGCGCCGGACAACGAAGTCTGCGGCCGGTTTCGGGCTGCGGCGGAACGAGAAGACCGGCGGCCAGCCGGGCCGCCGGTGACGGAAGCCGGAAGGGGGACCGACCATTGCCGGTCCCGTTGAGGAAGAACCGGCCGGCCAGGTCATGCCGGCGGAATGGAGAAAACCGGGGGAAATAATTTCCCCCGGCCAGCCATAATGGCCCCCCATTATGAGGGGGGCCGTTTTCACAAAGGGGGGCAGGCGGCCCCCCCGTTTTTCTCGAAGGCAGGCCCCCACGTGAGGGGGGGCTGTTTCTTTTCAAGGCGCGACAGGTTGCCGCGCCGCCAGCTGAGGAAAGGCGGGGGCTTTGCCCCCCGCACGCGGCGCTCACGCGGCACCCGGATCGCGCCGCCGCGCCGGACCGCACCGTAGCGCCGGACCGCGCCACCGCGCCGGCCTTCGCCGCCGGGCCGGGCCGGATTTTCCAAGCCGGGCCGGATCGTCGGGCCGGGTCGCCGCCCGGGCCGGGTCGACTCGGTTCGGCCGACCCAGGGGGGGGGGGGGGGGTCGGGCCGGGTCGGCCCGGGCCCAAACCCCCAGTTTCGGACCACTTTCGGTCAAATGCCCGTAACTTGGGCTACGGGCCTCCAAACGACTCGTCGTCAGCGGCAACACGATCCTTGGATCTAGACGGTCATTTCGGTATACTATACTCAAGGTACATCTTCCTTTTCGGGAGCATATGTGGTTAAAACTCCATAGTTAAGCGTGCTTGGCCTAGAGTAGTGATCAGGATGGGTGACCTCCTGGGAAGTTTCCCAGGGTGGGTGTGAGACGAAAAAGCCAATAACTCTCAGACCGGGCGTCCGATTGACGCGCCGTTTGTTGCGTTGAGTTCCTGTTGACGATACGGAACTTTTGGAGTCCTCTGCCTGAGATTTGGATGCAGATGAATAGTGGCCAGGTTGGATCGCACCGAAATCCAACCGGGCCCCTCGAACAGAAAAGCTGATATCTTTCTGACAGAATGTCCGTTTGACGAACCGTCAGTGGCGTTGGTGATATCATTGAGAAACGGTCCCTATGAGTATACCCTATGAGAGTTCGGGGTACAGTTGAGATACGGCCGGGTTTGGTTCGCTCACGAAACCAACCGGGCCCCTAGGACGAAAAGGCTAATAACTCACAGACCGAGCGTCCGATTGACGCGCCGTCTATTGTGTTGAGACTCCTATGACGAGGCGGTCCTTTGAGATACTTCTTCGTGGGACTTTGAGATACTTGGAGTATCAACCTGTAGCTCGTGGAGCGGACCATCCCAGTGACGAGCGTGCGGAGTACGGAGACCGTGTAACTGGCTGAGACCTGACGACTGCTTGACCGACTCGACTTGGAGTGAGTCGACTAGCCCAGTGGACGGAGCACTACTTTCTGAGGTGCAGACCCATGACGGACGGAGCACTACCTGTGTGACAGTGCAGACCCGCGGTACTCGTCCGGAGAGTACCTCAGCAGGCTACTAGGGGGTGTGCACTACTATGTTTGGGTGACATACCTCGACGGGAAGCACTACTGTGTCTGGGTGGCTGACCCGCGGTACTCGACAGGAGGAGTACTTCAGCAGTCTTAGGTTAGTGAGCAGTACCTCTGAGTCGTGACAGGACCACTGTACACTCCAGAGACGGAGCTCTTCAGCAGTTACAGTTTCGATAATGAAAATCCTGGTTTGAGCTGAGACTTTTGACCTTTGTGTTTACTGCATGATTTAGATGGGTCACTTGATAACTTAGGTATATGTATGGGCATATACCTGGGTAGTGGTTATCCGTTGATTTCACAATCCTTGTGTTTCCTCAGGATTGAGATGGGTTACTTGATAACTTAGGTATATGTATGGGCATATACCTAGGTAGAGGTTATCTATTGAGATCGTCTTTGTGGTTAACCTTGTTGATTTTAGTGAGACCGTGAGGGTCTCGGGGTCCCTACTGAGTATCGTTATACTCACCCCTGCACGGGCTATGCCCGCACCTCGTTGTGTTTGTTGCAGACGACGGGCAGTGCTGATGGAGGTCGAGTGTTCGAGGACTGGACGGTACCCGGAGGTGGACTACACGACGAGTCGGTACCCGGAGGTGGACTACACGACGAGTCGGTACCCGGAGGTGGAATACACGATGAGTCAGTACCCGGAGGTGGACTACGCGATGAGACGACTCACAGAGGAGGTTGACGGACGAGAGAGTGGAGGAGGCTATCTGTACCTACCCTTCAGGTAGGATCCGAGGTGGACGACCAGGAGCCGCGCTATCTGTACCTACCCTTCAGGTAGGACCCGAGGAGGACGACCCAGGAGCTGCTTCCCTCTTCCAGCTGTTTGTCTTTTTACGGTTGTACCTTGTTCAGTTGTAGTTGTAATTTCTTTTGGGTTTGTATTCTGGCCCATTTACTTTTCAGCTTTTCTTTTGTACTTAGTGTTTTGTTTCCGCTTGTACTCTGTGGTGCTTGTTTTCTTTTATAAAGGCAATGTCTTCCCAGTTATCGGGATTTTACGCCTTTGGTGCTAGTCGCCAGCCCTTGGCCTATGGAAGGCGGGCTTGGGGTAGTCACGGCACGGGCCCCGAGGACGGGTCGTGACAAATTGGTATCAGAGGAGTCTGTTCTACCGCAGAACTTATAACTCTGATATTTTCTTTCTGTGAAGCAATAGTGTTAAAGGTACCGAGTGTGGTCTTCAGTTCAGGGAGTCCAGTGTTGGTGCGAGCGGCAGACGTATCCATACACCAGGACCCTGCCAACTGATTTCCGACTTTTTGCACGAAAAAACAGATTGCGTGTGTGTTTTCAAAGGTTTTCCCTTAAAACAGATCAAACTAGGTCAGCTCACCAGGTATGAACGTTTGACCATGTCACGATGTTTCTTTCATGATGCCTTTTCACTGACGACCAGCTAGAGCCCAGAGGGATGTGCGTGCTGACAACCTGTCGAGCGATGAGGCTTCGGTATAGGGACCCCTTGCAGTTGAGGCACCAGCGGAGGCACCAACAGTACTGCTACCCATTGGACCACCGATGCCACCAGCCCCAGCAGTAGGCGATGCATGACGCTTGAGCGCGCTGCACGAGTTCCAGCGCTAGAGGCCACCCAGGTTCCGGGGAGAGACGGACCCGCCGGCGGCTGAGGTTTGGCTGGAGGCTGTGGTGAGAGTCTTCAGGCTAGTGGGGACGCCGACAGACTTCATGGTGATCTTCGCTACCAGCCACCTTCCGGCAGCAATAGGCAGGTGGTGGAGCCACTTGTTTCAGTTTTGCGACGGGATGAACTTCGCATGGGAATACTTCGAGACCTTCTTCAGGGTGGAGTTTGTGCCAGTAGCTCTACACCCCGAGTGTGTACAGGAGATTCTGCCTTTGCCCCGTGTTTTTCGATCAGTAGTCGAGTCATCTGTGGGAAGTAGACAGATGATGCAGAGGTCCAGGAGGACCAGACTAGCAGTTTGACGATCTCGGGTTTTAGGACTGGTGGTGCGGGGCACCCGTGGTGGGAACAGAGCTAGGCATGCCAAAAGAAGGTTGTGTTACTCATACGGCGGAAAGGGTCACCTGGCACGTGACTGTCTGACTCCTCATACAGTTGATCAACGGGTGTTGGAGGAGCCACCAAGGCAGAAGCAGCGACGAGTGCTTGAGAAACAGCCAAGCAGTGGACAAGGCAGTAGAGCTCTGAGAGCAGGTGGTCAGGAGAGGAACTAGTGGATACGTCCTTTGTACTTCTAGTTCCATGTTGCTTTTGTATTCGTGTCTTTGTACTATGAGCTATGAGCTGCAATAATAAAAAGACTCTTATCTTTGAGATGTTTTCTTTCCTGTCCTTTTGTTTGGTTGATACTGAGTGGTCCTAGTTAAACTATTGACTTGACCCTCACTTTCGAGATTTCTACTGGAGGGGACCCAGTGACCTCACACTGATGCCGACAGTGCGACTCGACCCTTGGAGGCGAGAGTGATAGTTGAATCACTTAGTAGTTACGTCGAGGCCTTACGACGTCATCCATGGCATGAATACATCATTCATGTCAGGATTGACTGTATTAGGCAACGAATGTGGTTCATCTAGGGGATGAGACCAGATTTCTCTTATCGGCAAAGAAGAAATCATAGCAGCTCTTGTGAGACTAAAGGAGGTCCAGGACATCCAAGAGAGGATGAAGACTGCACAGTGCAGTAAGAAACAGGAAACCGGTGCCAGTCTTAGAGACTCGGGCGTATTAAAGAAGATGAAGCTTAAAGGAGAGATGAGTCTACGAAGTAGCAGACGTGGAGGCAGAGCTAGGAGAGAAGCATGAGGTGGTGTACATCCTAACAATGTACAACCACCCGCCTTAGTTATTCCTTCCAGGCTCAGGGAGCTGGAGGGTGGAGGAAGAGTGCGGCTGCATGCGGTCAAGGAGTGTGACCCAATGGCTCTAGAAATGATTCATGGGACAGTCTGTGTCCACTACTAGCTGTTGTAGTAATGGACGTCGATGTGAATCATTTCTTGCTTTCACAAATCTTGTTCCAGACCTAGAGTTTCTGGTAAGCCGTGGACTTGACCATCACGTTTGGAGATACCTTGGGAGGAGACTTGATAATCACACTTACGCCGACGGTGTGGTCAGACCCTCGAGGCGAGAGTTTCAGTTGGAATCTCTTGGTGACAGCGTCGAGACCTTACGACGTTAGTTTGAGTATGGAATGGGAAATAACTGTTCATACTCAAATTGACGGTTTTAGGCAAATGTCGGGATGGGTTTTCCTTGGTTGGCTGAAAAAAACCCCAGGCAGCGCAGGGTAACTCTTGCACATGAGGGTGCGACTGATCACTCTTGATTCGGTCAACCTTAGCCTCGTGGTAGCAGCCTTTCCAGTTCTAGTTCTAATAGAAAATGGAGACCTCTGGAGTTCGAGGATGACGATCACGTCCTTATATGGGTCTCACCTCGATGAGGTTTATGGAGATGTGGCCAAGGCAAAAAGTTATCTCCGGGGTTCAGCGGACCTTCTTAGGTCCCCAGCTGGGTAGGCGGGGTGGTTTACCTCTTGACCCATTCACCGCAGTTGCACCAGGTGCACGACGACTTCCACGTATCTCAATTGAGGAGATACGTGCTCGACCCTTCGCATACCATCGACCATGAGGAGCTAGACGATGGCGATGGGGTGTCTTTCATGGAGATTCCAGTGGGGATCGAGGATCGACAGGAGCAGATCCTACGAGGACGATCGATTCCTCGGGTGCACTTTCTTTGGCAGTACAGAATCTCTAGGTAAGCACATGGGAGCGGAAGGCTCAGATGCGTGCTCTGTACCGCTTTTGTGACACTAGTTTGTTTGAAGCTTTACGGGAACGTAAAGCCCTGAGGTGGGAGTAATGTAAAGACTTGTAAATTTCAAGGAAAATGTTTTCTTAATATTCTTTGGAATTTTACAAGAACGCAGTTTCTGACGGTGCCTGATTCCGAGGCCCGGTGTGCCCGCAATTAATTTCCGAAGTTTGGCTCAGGTACGTTCAGTGAACGAGCGAGCGAGAATTTCTATCTTTTGAACCGGTGCTCGGAATTGAAATCCGATTGCACCGATGAACTCGCAACGCCGGTAATCGCTTAAGAGAACCTTTACCGTAGTTGCGTTTGTGCGGGAGGAGAAGTTAATTTTTGGGGTTTAATTAAAAAAAGTGAATAAAATTGTTAAATCAAATTTTAACAATGTTAAGTGGTTAACTTCTCCCATGGGAAGTTGGTGGTGGTCCCACATCTATCCAACTTCCCATGTGTGGATATTTGAAAGGGTGGGGCCCACACGAATCCCCCACCTTTTCAAATTCCTTAAACTCCCTAACCCTCTTAACCCCTCACATTCCAACTCCCCATTAACTCACATTCTTTAATATTTGACAACTTGATTAATTAATGAGGTGAGTTAAGTATGGTTTATTTGAATTTCAATCTTTTGAAATTCTTGCCAACACTTTGAAATTAATTAATTAAACCAACCTAATTAATTATTTTGAGTGTTTGAATTCTTTTGAATTCATTTTTCCAACATTAAAAAGAGAGATTATATTCTTCTTTTTGGGGTTGACATAAACCTTGTGGGGAGAACTAAGGTGAGGAGAAGAACTCTTGGTAGATCACCAACCTCTCGAGGAAGAACGTTCCACGTTTCCGAAGAACGTGAAGCAACGCCTCCGACCATCTTTAACCGAAGTAAGGAAGGGAAGCACCGCCGCCTTCGAAGTATATAGAGGGTGACGTCTCGGCTCGACTTCACCGAGCTCTTCTCCCACAAACCTAGACGGAACGACGCCCGACCTCCACGACGCTTGTCTTCCGCGGGTCGTTGAAGAACTCCGTTCTTGAAACCGAGGTAGGGGTTTTAACTTTTTAAAGTTATGTGGATCTCTCCATCGAACTTGAAGTTTTATTTTTTGTCGGGCCTTGATTCCAAATATTTTTATTTAATTTAAAATATTGTGAAAGTTTATCGTTCATTAAAGGCCGATTGCTATCAGTTTAACGCGAGGAGTTCGGACCGCACAAACCCGGCCGACCCTCCACCTTTTTATTCGTGTTGAATCTTTGTGGATTGGTTCGGGAAGCTGTGGTGCCGTCGCACCACGCGGATTCAAGCGGAAGGAAATGCGCGGCGCCGTCGCGCCGTGCCGTGGAAATATTTCAAGAACGCGGCGCCATCGTGTCGCGACGAAAGAATTCGAAGGCGCCGCGGCCGGAGCGGGGCCGCGGTGGAAGGGGCGCGGTGTCGTCGCACCGCGCCGGACAACGAAGGCCACGACCGATTTCGGGCCGCGGCAGAACGAGAAGCCCGGCGGCCAGCCGGGCCGCCGGTGTCGGAAGCCGGAAGGGGGACCGACCTTTGCCGGTCCCGTTGAGGAAGAACCGGCCAGCCAGGTCGGGCCGGCCGGAATGGAGAAAACTGGGGGAAATAATTTCCCCCAGCCAGCCATAATGGTCCCCCATTATGAGGGGGGCTTTTTTCACAAAGGGGGGCAGGCGGACCCCCTGTTTTTCTCGAAGGCAGGCCCCCACGTGACGGGGGGCTGTTTCTTTTCATGGCGCGGCAGGTTGCCGCGCCGCCAGCTGAGGAAAGGCGGGGGCTTTTCCCCCCGCACGCGGCGCTCACGCGACACCCGGACCGCGCCGCCGCGCCGGATAGCGCCGCAGCGCCGGACCGCGCCGTAGCGCCGGCCTTCGCCACTGGGCCAGGCCGGATCGTCGGGCCGGGTCGCCGCCCGGGCCGGGTCGACCCGGTTTGGCCGACCCAGGGGGGGGGGGGGGTCGGGCTGGGTCGGCCCGGGCCCAAACCCCCAGTTTCGGACCACTTTCTGTCAAATGACCATAACTTGGGCTACGAGCCTCCAAACGACTCGCCGTCAGCGGCAACACGATCCTTGGATCGAGACGGTCGTTTCGGTATACTATACTCAAGGTACATCTTTCTTTTCGGGAGCCTACATGGTTAAAACTCCATAGTTAAGCGTGCTTGGCCTAGAGTAGTGATCAGGATGGGTGACCTCCTTGGAAGTTTCCCAGGGTGGGTGTGAGACGAAAAAGCCAATAACTCTCAGACCAGGCGTCTGATTGACGCGCCGTCTGTTGTGTTGAGTTCCTGTTGACGATACGGAACTTTTGGCATCCTCTGCCCGAGATTTGGATGCAGATGAATAGTGGCTGGGTTGGATCGCACCGAAATCCAACCGGGCCCCTGGAACGGAAAAGCCGATATCTTTTTGACAGAACGTCCGTTTGACAAACCGTCAGCGGCGTTGGTGATCTCATTGAGAAACGGTCCCTATGAGTATACCCTATGAGAGTTCGGGGTACAGTTGAGATACGGCCGGGTTTGGTTCGCTCACGAAACCAACCGGGCCCCTAGGACGAAAAGGCTAATAACTCACAGACCGGGCGTCCGATTGACGCGCCGTCTGTTGTGTTGAGACCCCTATGACGAGGAGGTCCTTTGAGATACTTCTTCGTGGGACTTTGAGATAATTGGAGTATCAACCTGTAGCTCGTGGAGCGGACCCTCCCAGTGACGAGCGTGCAGAGTACGAAGACCGTGTAACTGGCTGAGACCTGACGACTGCTTGACCGACTCAACTTGGAGTGAGTCGACTAGCCCAGTGGACGGAGCACTACTTTCTGAGGTGAAGACCCATGGCGGACGGAGCACTACCCGTGTGACAGTGCAGACCCGCGGTACTCGTCCGGAGAGTACCTCAGCAGGCTACTAGGGGGTGTGCACTACTGTGTTTGGGTGACATACCTCGGCGGGAAGAACTACTGTGTCTGGGTGGCTGACCCGCGGTACTCGACCGGAGGAGTACTTCAGCAGTCTTAGGTTAGTGAGCAGTACCTCGGAGTCGTGACAGGACCACTGTACACTCCAGAGACGGAGCTCTTCAGTAGTTATGGTTTCGATAATGAAAATCCTGGTTTGAGCTGAGATTTTTGACCTTTGTGTTTACTGCATGATTGAGATGGGTCACTTGATAACTTAGGTATATGTATGGGCATATACCTGGGTAGTGGTTATCCGTTGATTTCACAATCCTTGTGTTTCTTCATGATTGAGATGGGTTACTTGATAACTTAGGTATATGTATGGGTATATACCTAAGTAGAGGTTATCTGTTAAGATCTTCTTTGTGGTTAACCTTGTTGATTTTAGTGAGACCGTGAGGGTCTCGGGGTCCCTACTGAGTATCGTTATACTCACCCCTGCACGGGCTATGCCCGCACCTCGTTGTGTTGGTTGCAGACGACAGGCAGTGCTGACGGAGGCCGAGTGTTCGAGGACTGGACGGTACCCGGAGGTGGACTACACGACGAGTCGGTACCCGGAGGTGGACTACATGACGAGTCGGTACCCGGAGGTGGACTACACGACGAGTCAGTACCCGGAGGTGGACTACGCGATGAGACGACTCACAGAGGAGGTTGACGAACGAGAGCGTGGAGGAGGCTATCTGTACCTACCCTTCAGGTAGGATCCGAGCTGGACGACCAGGAGCTGCGCTATCTGTACCTACCCTTCAGGTAGGACCCGAGGAGGACGACCCAGGAGCTGCTTCCCTCTTCCAGCTGTTTGTCTTTTTGCTATTGTACCTTGTTCAGTTGTAGTTGTACTTTCTTTTGGGTTTGTATTCTGGCCCATTTACTTTTCAGCTTTTCTTTTGTACTTAGTGTTTTGTTTCCGCTTGTACTCTGTGGTGCTTGTTTTCTTTTATAAAGGCAATGCCTTCCCAGTTATCGGGATTTTACGCCTTTGGTGCTAGTCGCCAGCCCCTGGCCTATGGAAGGCGGGCTTGGGGTAGTCACGGCACGGGCCCCGAGGACGGGTCGTGACAAATTGGTATCAGAGGAGTCGGTTCTACCACAGAACTTATAACTCTGATATTTTCTTTCTGTGAAGCAATAATGTTAAAGGTACCGAGTGTGGTCTTCAGTTCAGGGAGTCCAGTGTTGGTGTGAGTGGCCGACATATCCATACACCAAGACCCTGACAACTGATCTCCGACTTTGTGCACGAAAACACAGATTGCGTGTGTGTTTTCAAAGGTTTTCCCTTAAAACAGCTCAAACCAGGTCAGCTCACCAGGTATGAACGTTTGACCGTGTCACGATGTTTCTTTCAGGATGCCTTTTCACTGAAGACCGGCTAGAGCCCAGAGGGATGTGCGTGCTGACAGCCTGTCGAGCGATGAGGCTTCGGTATAGGGCCCCCTTGCAGTTGAGGCACCAGCGGAGGCACCAGCGGTACTGCTACCCGTTGGGCCACCGATGCCACCAGCCCCAGCAGTAGGCGATGCACGACGCTTGAGCGCGCTACACGAGTTCCAGCGCCAGAGGCCACCCAGGTTCCGGGGAGAGACGGACCCGCCGGCGGCTGAGGTTTGGCTGGAGGCTGTGGTGAGATTCTTCAGGCTAGTGGGGATTCCAGCAGACTTCATGGTGATCTTCGCTACCAGCCTCCTTCAGGCAGCAACAGGCAGGTGGTGGAGCCACTTGTTTCAGTTTTGCGACGGGATGAACTTCGTATGGGAATACTTCGAGACCTTCTTTAGGGTGGAGTTTGTGCCAGTAGCTCTACACCCCGAGCATGTACAGGAGCTTCTGCCTTTGCCGCGTGTTTTTCGATCAGTAGCCGAGTCATCTGTGGGCAGTAGACAGATGATGCAGAGGTCCAAGAGGACCAGACTAGCAGTTAGATGATCACGGGTTTTAGGACCGGTGGTGCGGGGCACCCGTGGTGGGAACAGAGCTAGGCGTGCCAGAAGCAGGTTGTGTTACTCATGCGGCGGCAAGGGTCACCTGGCACGTGACTGTCCGACTCCTCATACGGTTGATCAGCGGGTGTTGGTGGAGCCACCAAGGCAGAAGCAGCGACGAGTGCTTGAGCAACAACCGAGCACTGGACAAGGCAGTAGAGCTCTGAGAGCAGGTGGGCAGGAGAGGAACTAGTGGATACGTCCTTTGTACTTCTAGTTCCATGTTGCCTTTGTATTCGTGTCTTTGTACTATGAGCTATGAGCTGCAATAATAAAAATACTCTTATCTTTGAGATGTTTTCTTTCCTGTCCTTTTGTTTGGTTGATACTGAGTGGTCCCGGTTAAACTGTTGACTTGACCCTCACTTTCGAGATTTCTACTGGAGGGGACCCAGTGACCTCACACTGATGCCGACAGTGTGACTCGACCCTTGGAGGTGAGAGTGACAGTTGGATCACTTAGTAGTTACGTCGAGGCCTTACGACGTCATCCATGGCATGAATACATCATTCATGTCAGGATTGACTGTATTAGGCAATGAATGTGGTTCATCGATGGGATGAGATCAGATTTCTCTTATCGGCAAAGAAGAAATCATAACAGCTCTTGTGAGACTAAAGGAGGTCCAGGACATCCAAGAGAGGATGAAGACTGCACAGTGCAGTAAGAAACAGGAAACCGGTGCTAGTCTTAGAGACTCGGGCGTGTTAAAGAAGATGAAGCTTAAAGGAGAGATGAGTCTACGAAGTAGCAGATGTGGAGGCAGAGCTAGGAGAGAATCATGAGGTGGTGTACATCCTAACATTGTACAACCAACCGCCTTAGTTATTCCTGCCAGGCTTAGGGAGCTGGAGGGCGGAGGAAGAGTGCGGCTGCATCCGGTCAAGGAGTGTGACCCAATGGCTCTAGAAATGATTCAAGGGACAGTCTGTGTCCACTACTAGCTGTTGTAGTAATGGACGTCGATGTGAATCATTTCTTGCTTTCACAAATCTTGTTCCAGACCTACAGTTTCCGGTAAGCCGTGGACTTGACCATCACGTTTGGAGATACCTTGGGAGGAGACTTGATAATCACACTTACGCCGACGGTGTGGTCAGACCCTCGAGGCGAGAGTTTCGGTTGGAATCTCTTGGTGACAGCGTCGAGGCCTTACGACGTTAGTTTGAGTATGGAATGGGAAATAACTGTTCATACTCAAATTGATGGTTTTAGGCAAACGTCGGGATGGGTTTTCCTTGGTTGGCTGAAAAGGAAACCCCAGGCAACGCAGGGTAACTCTTGCATAGGAGGGTGCGACTGATCACTCTTGAGTCGGTCAACCTTACCCTCGTGGCAGCAGCCTTTTGAGTTCCAGTTCTAACAGAAAATGGAGACCTCTGGAGTTCGAGGATGACGATCACATCCTTATATGGGTCTCACCTCGACGAGGTTTACGGAGATGTGGCCAAGGCAGCAAGTTATCTCCGGGGTTCAGTGGACCTTCTTAGGTCCCCAGCTGGGTAGGAGGGGTGGTTTACCGCTTGACCCATTCACCGCAGTTGCACCAGGTGCACGAAGACTTCCACGTATCTCAATTGAGGAGATACGTGCTCGACCCTTCGCATACCATCGACCATGAGGAGCTGGACGATGGCGATGGGGTGTCTTTCCTGGAGATTCCAGTGGGGATCGAGGATCGACAGGAGCAGATCCTACGAGGACGATCGATTCCTCGGGTGCACTTTCTTTGGAAGTACGGAACCTCCAGGTAAGCACATGGGAGCGGAAGGCTCAGATGCGTGCTCTGTACCGCTTTTGTGACCCTAGTTTGTGTTGAAGCTTTACGGGGACGTAAATCCCTGAGGTGGGAGTAATGTAAAGACCCGGAAATTTCAAGGAAATTTTTTTCTTAATATTCTTTGGAATTTTACAAGAACGCAGTTTCTGACAACGCCTGATTCCGAGGCCCGGTGTGCCCGGAATTAATTTCCGAAGTTTGGCTCGGGTACGTTCAGTGAACGAGCGAGCGAGAATTTCTATCTTTTGAACCGGTGCTCGGAATTGAAATCTGATTGCACCGATGAACTTGCAACGCCGGTAATCTCTTAATAGAACCTTTACCGTAGTTGCATTTGTGCGGGAGGAGATGTTAATTTTTGGGGTTTAATTAAAAAAAGTGAATAAAATTGTTAAATCAAATTTTAACAATGTTAAGTGGTTAACTTCTCCCATGGGAAGTTGGTGGTGGTCCCACATCCATCCAACTTCCCATGTGTGGATATTTGAAAGGGTGGGGCCCACACGAACCCCCCACCTTTTCAAATTCCTTAAACTCCCTAACCCTCTTAACCCCTCACATTCCAACTCCCCATTAACTCACATTATTTAATATTTGACAACTTGATTAATTAATGAGGTGAGTTAAGTATGGTTTATTTGAATTTCAATCTTTTGAAATTCTTGCCAACACTTTGCAATTAATTAATTAAACCAACTTAATTAATTATTTTGAGTGTTTGAATTCTTTTGAATTCATTTTTCCAACATTAAAAAGAGAGATTATATTCTTCTTTTTGGGGTTGGCATAAACCTTGTGGGGAGAACTAAGGTGAGGAGAAGAACTCTTGGTAGATCACCAACCTCTCGAGGAAGAACGTTCCACGTTTCCGAAGAACGTGAAGCAATGCCTCCGACCATCTTCAACCGGAGTAAGGAAGGGAAGCACCGTCGCCTTTGAAGTATATAGAGGGTGACGTCTCAGCTCGAATTCACCGAGCTCTTCTCCCACCAACCTAGACGGAACGACGCCCGACCTCCGCGACGCTTGTCTTCCACGGGTCGTTGAAGAACTCCGTTCTTGAAACCGAGGTAGGGGTTTTAACTTTTTAAAGTTATGTGGATCTCTCCTTCGAACTTGAAGGTTTATTTTTTGTCGGGCCTTGATTCCAAATCTTTTTATTTAATTTAAAAGATTGTGAAAGTTTATCGTTCATTAAAGGCCGATTGCTATCAATTTAACGCGAGGAGTTCGGACCGCACAAACCCGGCCGACCCTCCACCTTTTTATTCGTGTTGAATCTTTGTGGATTGGTTTGGGAAGGCGTGGTGCCGTCGCACCACGCGGATTCAAGCGGAAGGAAATGCGCGGCGCCGTCGCGCCGCGCCGTGGAAAGATTTCAAGAACGCGACGCCGTCATGTCGCGACGAAAGAATTCGAAGGCGCCGCGGCCGGAGCGGCGCCGCGGCGGAAGGGGCGCGGTGTCGTCGCACCGCGCCGGACAACGAAGGCCGCGGCGGAACGAGAAGACCGGCGGCCAGCCGGGCCGCCGGTGTCGGAAGCCGGAAGGGGGACCGACCTTTGCCGGTCCCGTTGAGGAAGAACCGGCCGGCCAGGTCGGGCCGGACGGAATGGAGAAAACCGGGGGAAATAATTTTCCCCGGCCATCCATAAAGGCCCCCCATTATGAGGGGGGCTGTTTTCACAAAGGGGGGCAGGCGGCCCCCCCGTTTTTCTCGAAGGCAGGCCCCCACGTGAGGGGGGGCTGTTTCTTTTCAAGGCGCGGCAGGTTGCCGCGCCGCCAGCTGAGGAAAGGCGGGGGCTTTGCCCCCCGCACGCGGCGCTCACGCGGCACCCGGACCGCGCCGTCGCGCCGGACCGCGCCGCAGCGCCGGCCTTCGCCGCTGGGCCGGGCCGGATTTTCCGAGCCGTTCCGGATCGTCGGGCCTGGTCGCCGCCCGGGCCGGGTCGACCTGGTTCGGCCGACCCAGGGGGTGGGGGGGGGGGGGGGGGGGGGGGGTCGGGCCGGGTCGGCCCGGGCCCAAACCCCCAGTTTCGGACCACTTTCGGTCAAATGCCCGTAACTTGGGCTATGGGCCTCCAAACGACTCACCGTCAGCGGCAACACGATCCTTGGATCGAGACGGTCGTTTCGGTATACTATACTCAAGGTACATCTTCCTTTTCGGGAGCCTACGTGGTTAAAACTCCATAGTTAAGCATGCTTGGCCTAGAGTAGTGATCAGGATGGGTGACCTCCTGGGAAGTTTCCCAGGGTGGGTGTGAGACGAAAAAGCCAATAACTCTCAGACTGGGCGTCCGATTGATGCGCCGTCTGTTGCGTTGAGTTCCTGTTGACGATACGGAACTTTTGGCATCCTCTGCCCGAGATTTGGATGCAGATGAATAGTGGCCGGGTTGGATCGCACCGAAATCCAACCGGGCCCCTGGAACGGAAAAGCTGATATCTTTCTGACAGAACGTCCGTTTGACGAACCGTCAGCGGCATTGGTGATCTCATTGAGAAACGGTCCCTATGAGTATACCCTATGAGAGTTCGGGGTACAGTTGAGATACGGTCGAGTTTGGTTCGCTCACGAAACCAACCGGGCCCCTAGGACGAAAAGGCTAATAACTCACAGACCGGGCGTCCGATTGACGCGCCGTCTGTTGTGTTGAGACCCCTATGACGAGGCGGTCCTTTGAGATACTTCTTCGTGGGACTTTGAGATACTTGGAGTATCAACCTGTAGCTCATGGAGCGGACCATACCAGTGACGAGCGTATGGAGTACGAAGACCATGTAACTGGATGAGACCAGACGACTGCTTGACCGACTCGACTTGGAGTGAGTCGACTAGCCCAGTGGACAGAGCACTACTTTCTGAGGTGCAGACCCATGGTAGACGGAGCTCTACCTGTGTGACAGTGCAGACCCTCAGTACTCGTCCGGAGAGTACCTCAGCAGGCTACTAGGGGGTGTGCACTACTGTGTTTGGGTGACATACCTCGGTGGGAAGCTCTACTGTGTCTGGGTGGCTGACCCGCGGTACTCGACAGGAGGAGTACTTCAGCAGTATTAGGTTAGTGAGCAGTACCTCGGAGTCATGACAGGACTACTGTACACTCTAGAGACGGAGCTCTTCAGTAGTTACGGTCTCGATAATGAAAATCCTGGTTTGAGATGAGACTTTTGACCTTTGTGTTTACTGCATGATTGAGATGGGTCACTTTATAACTTAGGTATATGTATGGGCATATACCTGGGTAGTGGTTATCCGTTGATTTCACAATCCTTGTGTTTCCTCATGATTGAGATGGGTTACTTGATAACTTAGGTATATGTATGGGCATATACCTAAGTAGAGCTTATCTGTTGAGATCTTCTTTGTGGTTAACCTTGTTGGTTTTAGTGAGACCGTGAGGGTCTCGGGGTCCCTACTGAGTATCGTTATACTCACCCCTGCACGGGTTATGCCCGCACCTCGTTGTGTTGGTTGCAGACGATGGGCAGTGCTGATGGAGGCCGAGTGTTCGAGGACTGGACGGTACCCGGAGGTGGACTACACGACCAGTCGGTACCCGGAGGTGGACTACATGACGAGTCGGTACCGTAGGTGGACTACACGACGAGTCAGTACCCGGAGGTGGACTACGCGATGAGACGACTCACAGAGGAGGTTGACGGATGAGAGCGTGGAGGAGGCTATCTGTACCTACCCTTCAGGTAGGATCTGAGGTGGACGACCAGGAGCTGCGCTATCTGTACCTACCCTTCAGGTAGGACCCAAGGAGGACGACCCAGGAGCTGCTTCCCTCTTCCAGCTGTTTGTCTTTTTGCTGTTGTACCTTGTTCAGTTGTAGTTTTACTTTCTTTTGGGTTTGTATTCTGGCCCATTTACTTTTCAGTTTTTCTTTTGTACTTAGTGTTTTGTTTCCTCTTGTACTCTATGGTGCTGTTTTTCTTTTATAAAGGCAATGCCTTCCCAGTTATCGGGATTTTACGCCTTTGGTGCTAGTCGCCAGCCCCTGGCCTATGGAAGGCGGGCTTGGGGTAGTCACGACACGGGCCCCGAGGATGGGTCGTGACACATCATATGTTGATTATAATTAATTTAATTAATGCATAAGAATTACCTTGTTGGAATTCTTTCTTCATTGATGTGTCTGGTCACGATTCGGTGATCCGTTGTTGCGTCGTAGAATCCAAGTGTAGGATTCCTCTAGCGGTGATCCACACGCGTGTCACGTATCTCCGGACATCACCGGAGAGATCTCCGGGTGTTAGCGCGGAAGAACCTTTGCTTGCGATGTCCGCCTTCGACCGCCTTGATCCGGTGGAGGATCTTGCTCTCGTAACTTGAGGGCGTTCTTGGTGGAAAGGGAATTATCTCTTGGCTTGAGAGTATTTCCAAATCCGTTGTGCACAACAATGGCTCTAAAAAAATGTTGGGGTTGCGAGGATATTTATAATCAGGTTTGAGGTTAATATAGTTATGACAATAAATAAACGCGTTACGCGTTTTATTTATTTCATTAACTCTTATTGAAAACCCCCATGTCGAATTATTAATTCCTTGACATGCACCCACGCCGATTATAATAAATATCATTTAATAAAACAATATTAAATCCTCAAAATCCCAATTGGAAAAACTACATGGCGTGTAATAATTAATACACGGCGTGTACTTTTATTTTCCATTTTTCTCCACCACATTTATTAGACCTTGAGTAATGACTATTTATTTCTTAAATAAATGTAACTGCATTACTCGCTAATAAATATATTATTTTATCCATAGTATATTCTCTCGAATAACTACTGTCAAAATAAATACGATCAGACATCCTTAAATAATTATTAAACCACAGTCGGGAATAATATTTATTTAACTTGTTAAATTAATATTTAACTGAGATACGTGGACACACTTAGTGTGTGACCCTCTAGGACTCTTTCTCAGTGGCATTAGGCTGAGCCTGCCTAAAGTCCAAGGTTAGCGTCTAGCAACACGCCAAGGCACCCATAGAGAAAGAATTTAACGCCGCAATGACGTGTCACCTCCTACGAACACTTACCGTGTAATATAATCCCTTTGTCCCGATATCTGCAATCAAGAGGGTTGCATGCTAGTGCCATCAACCCAAGTGCTTGATTATTGTTTCTTTGACTTCCCAGAATTGAACTTTCCCATACCTTACCATGGCCATGGATTTATTTAGGCTATATCAATTCCATCAAAGGTCCTGATATATCTACTTCCGTTATGGAACAAAAGGGACAAATCCTTTCTCGCATTATCTATTAATGCGGTATTACTCGTGACGCACCCAACGTATCCTTCCTCGCTGCAAACAGTGTGTCTTCACAGTTTTCGTCAATACATCTAAGTGCGCGAGTTGTAATACCCATTAATAATAATCTTAAAGTCTAAGGATCAATACCCACGTCCGTAGATAGGAACATCCAACAACACTATGAAATGTGGATTTCTTACTGGCGGGTCTCATTCTCATAATATCCTCCTGGATATTACCAAGGGCGCACACCATGAGAAGGTGCCTCAAAGTTTTATGAGTCCTCACCCCTAATGACCTGTATTATTTGTGTCCCTCAAATAATATCATCCGGCCATAGAACATACATTCAAGAATAGTGTTATGGCACATTCAGGTTCTCATCATAGCAGGGATCCGCTACGACCCTTTAATGTAACAGCTGTCCTTAGGACATTATCACATGACATGTCACGCAGAAGAACAATCAAGATGTGATAAGGCTTTTATTTAATGAATAAAGTACAAATTAGTTGGTTCTAGACCACCAACTCCAACAGACACCCACTTGGACTAGAGCCAACTGCTAACAACCTTTAACCCTCTAGCTCTCACATGATATTCATGCTTCTGCTGAGATAGGCCTTTAGTCATGGGGTCTACCACGTTCTCTTCCGTGGACACTCTGCTCACTGCAACTTCACCCCTTTGATAGAAATCCCTCAAGAGGTGATACTTACGGAGTATGTGCTTTGTCCGTTGATGTGACCTTGGTTCTTTTGCAAGAGCCACCGCAGCAGTATTATCACAATACAATGTAATGGGATATTTACTACTAGGCACCACATCAATCTCCTGGACAAAGTTCCAAATCCAAACGGCCTCTTTGGCTGCATCATAAGCCGCTATATACTCGGACTCCGCTATAGAATTGGTGACAACTGGCTGCTTTGAACTCTTCCAGCTCACAACTCCTCCATTGAGACAGAAAACATATCCAGATTGCGACTTCAGATCATTCTGATCTTTTTGAAAACCAGCATCAGTATACCCCCTGATGACAAGCTCCTCGTCTCCTCCATACACCAGGAACATATCCTTAGTTCTTCTCAGATACTTAAGGATAGTCTTAACAGCAGTCCAATGCTGTTCTTCTGGATCTGCTTGATATCTGCCTACCATGCTCAGTGCATAGGCAACATCAAGCTTGGTACATAACGTGGCATACATGATGGATCCTATAGCCGAAGCGAATGGGATATTTCTCATCCTATCTTTCTCCTGTTGTGTCTGGGGACACATTTTCTTAGAAAGATGTAAGCCATGTGACACTGCAACCAATCCCCTCTTGGATTTTTCCATACTAAATCTCTTTAGTATCTGGTCAATGTATGTACCCTGACTTAGTCCAAGCAGCTTCTTGGATCTATCACGAATGATCTTGATCCCTAGAATGTAGGCTGTTTCTCCTAAGTCCTTCATGGAGAAACACTTGTTCAACCAGTCCTTAACTGACTGTAAGGCTGGTATGTCATTTCCAATAAGCAATATGTCATCAACATATACCACTAGGATGACGACCACATTCCCATTAAACCGCTTATAAAAACATGGCTCACATTCGTTCTTAATGAAACCAAATTCCTTTATGGCTTCATCAAATCGAATGTTCCATGACCTAGATGCTTGCTTTAATCCATAAATGGATTTCTACAACTTGCAAACCCGTTTGGCTTCACCTGGTGTCACAAACCCTTTTGGTTGTTTCATATAGACATCTTCCTGAAGGTTCCTGTTAAGGAATGCTGTTTTGACATCCATCTGCCAAATCTCATAGTCATGGTAAGCTGTTATGGCAAGTATGATTCTTATGGATTTAAACATGGCAACTGGCGAGAAGGTTTCATCATAGTCAATTCCTTAACGCTGTCTGAATCCTTTAGCCACTAGCCTTGCTTTATAGGTGCTAACTTGACCTTTCATGTCCAGCTTTCTTTTGAATACCCATTTTCATCCGATAGGCTTTACATCAACTGGCTCATCGACCAGAACCCAAACTTGGTTCTGATACATGGAATCCATCTCAGAATTCATAGCTTCTAGCTATCTTGTAGCTTTTGAGCTTTCTACCGCTTCTTTGTAGGAGAGAGGTTCATCATTGTCCAACAATAATGATTCACCATCCTCGGTGACTAGGAAACCAAATCTCTCTGGTTCCCTTACCTCTCTTGAGCTCCTACGCAATAGTTGTGTTTCTGGAACCTCTTCCACGGGGACCTGTGGAACTTGTTCCTGTACCAACTCCTGTGTATCTTGAGCATCAACTTCGTCAAAGTCAATCTTGCTCCCACTATCCTTCTTGAGGATGTGCTCCCTCTCAAGAAAGACGGCTTGTCTAGCGACAGTCACTTTCTTGTCTTGGAGGTTATATAGGTAATATCCTTTTGTTTCCTTGGGATATCCTATAAAGATACACTTCATGCCTCGGGGTGCTAGTTTGTTGCCTGAGAAGGCCTTAACAAATGCCTCGCATTCCCATACATGTGTGTGCGACAAAGTGGGTTTCCTTCCATTCCATAACTCGGATGGAATTCCATTTGCCGCCTTAGTTGGTACTCAGTTTAATGTGTATGCTGCAGTTTGTAATGCATATCCCCAAAAGGATAATGGAAGATCCGCATGACTCATCATCGACCTCACCATGTCCAACAAGGTGTGGTTCCTCCTTTCACTAACACCATTCCACTGTGGTGTATAAGGAGGAGTGAGCTGAGATAGAATCCCAGAATCCCGTAGAAGATCGATGAACTCTTGGTTCAGATATTCTCCACCTCGATCCGATCGAAGCTTCTTTATCTTCTTACCAAGTTTATTCTCTACTTCATTCTTGAATTCCTTAAATTTCTCTAAGGACTCTGACTTATACCTCATTAAGTAGAAGTAGCCATATCTACTCAAATCATCATTAAAAGTAATAAAGTAAGAATATCCACCTCTAGCTTCTACTGGAAATGGTCCACACACATCTGTGTGTACCAATCCTAGAAGCTCTGTGGCCCTTTCACCTTGTCCACCAAAAGGTGGCTTGGTTATTTTTCCTTGTAAACAAGCGTGACATCTATCAAGTGGTTTTAGCTCAGTAGAGTCTAAATAGCCATCTTGGAAGAGCTTTGTCAAGCGCTTCTCGTTCACATGACCAAGATGGTGATGCCATAACTGGGTGATGTATGAGTCATGTGACTTTGTTTCGTTATCGATTGCCAACACTTGGTTTTCGTAATTTAATACATACAAACCATTATTCATATGTGCCATACCATAAAATATGTTGTTCTTATAAAAGAGACAACCCTTATTTCCAAACTTGAAAATAAATCCATCCATATCCAAACAAGATACAAAAATTATGTTCTTGGTAACACTAGGCACAAAATAACAGTTTTGTAAAACCAAAATCATGCCAGTTGGCAATGAGAGGTGATAATCTCCAATAGCCAACGCAGCCAGCCTTGCACCATTGGCAGCTCGAAGATCCACCTCTCCTCTGGCGATCTTTCTAAATCTACTTGGTTCCTTCATTTGAATACATATGTGAGCCCCACAAGCTGTATCTAATACCCAATGTGTAGAAATAGAAAGATTTCACTTGATAACGGACGCACCTTTAGCGTCCCCACGCTTCTGGGTGCAGTTCCTCTTCCAGTGGCCCTGCTTGACACATGAAAAACACACTGCTTCCCGTTCCTTGCCCTGCCTCTGGATCTTCTCCTTCTTGGAGGGACGGTGCTCGGGGGCTTCAGACCGTTTATAAGTCTTTGGCCCCTTTGCCTTGTCCTTCCTTTTCTTGTTCACCATAAGGACCACGGGTTTGTCACGCCCCATGTCCTTATCTACCTGGCGAATCAAGGTCAGAAGCTCCGATAGACTCTTCTCATTGCCGCTCATGTTATAGTTGACAATGAAGCTAGATAAGGTCTTGGGCAATGATGATAGGATGAGATCTGTACGCAACTCATCTGGGAATTTAATCCCTAAGATGTCCAAGCGTTCAATGTAGCCAATAAGCTTGACCACATGAGGCCCAGCTGGCGCAGACTCTCTAAGCTTCGTGGTAAACAAAGCATTGGAGATCTCATACCTCTCCTGTCTCCCCTTCTCTTGGTAGAGATCTTTAAGGCGAGACATCATGCTATACGCATCCATGTTTTCATGTTGTTTCAAGAGCTCATTAGACATGGCCGATAGCATGAAACACTGGACATCTGTGGCATCATCCATGTGTTTTATGTAGAGAGATAATTCCTCATCACTAGCCTCTTTCCCAGGCGCAACTAGAATAGGATCTTCCAGCACATATAATTTCCTTTCGTGGCGAAGGAGGACACGTAAACGCCTCTGCCACTCTTGGAAATTGGTGCCAGTGAGAAGGTTTTCTTTTTTGAGTATGGTGCGCAATGATATGTTTGAAGTCATTTTCTTGTCGTTTCTACAATTTAAGATGAGCAAAGGTTTAGTACTTTATTATAAAAATTGAGACAAATAAATAAATTAATACTTATTAGTCTCCCACTATTTTATCGAAATCCAATAGCCCTCACCATTGACTTCGGAATATTCTATTGCGTGAATATTATAGTGGCAAGGATCCATATTTCCCTTCGCATTACCCCAACTAGGGTTGGTCAAGCAACTTGAAGGGTTTTAGGTAGGCATTCCAAATGCCAACTACATTAACTCGCAGTTCCTTGATCCGCTGAGTGGACTCCCCAATCCTGAAATCCCTTTTGGATTTCCTCAACCTTTGCCTCTTGGTCACACCAAGTCCTACTGTGGAAGTCAACCCTTGATGCGAACCAAGTCAAGTCAACCCAAAACCTTGAATTAGAATTCCCCGATAATTGAAAGCACCCCAACTAGGGTTGGTCAAGCACTTTGAACTATGGTTCGATTCTAACCAAGATTATGGAAGGCTATGCTGACTTAATATTTATTTTGAGGGATTTTATCCTTATACGTAAATTGTCATTTTATTATCTTTGATTACATGCTTGTTAATATTAAGTGGGATATACTTAAGTGATTAACCATGTCTAAGATAATATTTACATATAAGCCAATTTTATTTTAGTTCCATCTTTCACGCTCGTTTAATTCATTAATTGTGTGATCATGACAACACACCCAAAATAAATAAACCATGCAACTGACAGAAATAAAATAAATGGTATGATCATGAGCTTTTCTATTGGTTAGTTTATCTAGCGGTTGATAAACTAACCCAAGACCTAGGGGAGAAACACCTTGAACCTTTCGGGTTCGTGTTTACAGCTTTCCACCTGTCCACCTTTGTATCTCCTTGGATTGGTTTCATCTTGGCTCCTGACTTGAGCCGCCTCCACTAGCTTGGGAGCTCCATCAATTACATATGCATTTATCTCACATGAAGGTAAGGGGAAAAAAGGGGTTTTTACATAAAAGAATCCTTGGGCGCGCAGACCCTACATATTAATGAGGAGATGGCTCGCAGGCCAAGAAATTTAATTTAAATAAATAAATTAAAAGAAACCATTCACATACAAAGGTCTCGGTCTAGCTCATGATCATCCATACATGCAATGATATTTACGCATAGATAAAACTATCATTCAATTCTTTAATCGTTCTTGTTTAAGATAAATCACGCTCGAATCAATTAATTATCTTTAATTAATCAATCCTTTTATCTTAAATCCCTTTTCTGAATTTCCTTGAGATTCTCATCCATCATAATTTTAAACAAATAAATTCATTTAAAATTATACTTGTACACAACTTGTACCTTGGAGGCAACCCGGCGAATTCCCATTTATTACGCAGATGTTAAATTAAACACATATATATAAAACACCTATCACGTGTTGTGCCTCACCTTTACGCCTGCACCATGGTACACGTCTCAAGGGTTTGTATAATATAATAATAAATTTTAATAAATCTGCGTAATTTGGGTGAGTACACGGTGTGTAGTTCCGACTACACGGCGTGTACTTTTTCTTCACCGTCCATCCTAAGTACACGCCCAGGGATACGACGTGTTAATGTACTTTGGAAATTTTCGGAGTACACGGCGTGTACAGTGGGACACACGCCGTGTAGTTTCCGCGTTACACGGTTTCCAGCCGGGCAGGCTATGTACGGAGTACACGACCCAACCCTAACCCGAAGGGACTACACGCCGTGTTCATTGGACCACACGACATGTATTCCGGAAACCGTGTGCCACCTGTTTCTGGTCAACACACAGTGTCTTAAATTCTTAGAAAGAATCCAATACACGACCTGATTTGGCGGATCAGTCAATGCATTGAACCTAGACTACACGGTGTGTACTTCCAAATACACGCCGTGTATTCTGGTGTTATATGGACAGAAACATTTGGCTCCTACGGATGATTTCCTCTATTTTATTTTAATCAAAATTAAAAGAAAAATCCGTTTCTGTGAGGTGAACGAGAAACGAGAGAGGAGGAACAGATCTCGATATTCAGATTTCCAGAACGATTAAACATGAATTGAAATAACTAAATTATTAAATGCGTAAATCACCAACAAAAAACTAAATAATTATAACCAACGATATGACCCCTCTGATACCACTTGTAGGTTCCGGGCGCAGCGGAAGCGCGTTGGTGGGTTTGCCCAACTTTAATTTTAACGTTAAACAACGTTCAATCCGAGATCCGTCACGATATAAAACGCAAAATCTTCGGAATAGAACGAAGAACGAAAATAAAAGAAGAGTCCCAGAACCCTTGAGGAGGATCGTCATATGTTGATTATAATTAATTTAATTAATTCATAAGAATTACCTTGTTGGAATTCTTTCTTCGTTGATGTGTCCGATCACGATTCGGTGATCCGTCGTTGCGTTGTAGAATGCAAGTGTAGGATTCCTCTAGCGGTGATCCACACGCGTGTCACATATCTCCGGACATCACCGAAGAGATCTCCGGGTGCTAGCGCGGAAGAACCTTCGCTTGTGATGTCTGCCTTCGACCGCCTTGATCCGGTGGAGGATCTTGCTCTTGTAACTTGAGGGCGTTCTTGGTGGAAAGGGAATTCTCTCTTGACTTGAGAGTATTTCCAAATCCGTTGTGCACAACAATGTCTCTAAAAAAATGTTGGGGTTGCGAGGATATTTATAATCAGGTTTGAGGTTAATAGAGTTATGACAATAAATAAACATGTTACGCATTTTATTTATTTCATTAACTCTTATTGAAAACCCCCATGTCGAATTATTAATTCCTTGACATGCGCCCACGCCGATTATAATAAATATCATTTAATAAAATAATATTAAATCCTCAAAATCCCAATTGGAAAAACTACATGGCGTGTAATAATTAATACACGGCGTGTACTTGTTTTTCATAAAACTACACAGCGTGTATATTTAATATACACGACGTGTACTTTTATTTTCCATTTTTCTCCACCACATTTATTAGACCTTGAGTAATGACTATTTATTTCTTAAATAAATGTAACTGCATTACTCGCTAATAAATATATTATTTTATCCACAGTATATTCTCTCGAATAACTAGTGTCAAAATAAATGCGATCAGACATCCTTAAATAATTATTAAACCACAGTCGGGAATAATATTTATTTAACTTGTTAAATTAATATTTAACTGAGATACATGGACACACTTAGTGTGTGACCCTCTAGGCCTCTTTCTCAGTGGCATTAGGCTGAGATTGCCTAAAGTCCAAGGTTAGCATCTAGAAACACGCCAAGGCACCCATAGAGAAAGAAGTTAACACCGCAATGACGCGTCACCTCCTACGAACGCTTATTGTGTAATATAATCCCTTTGTCTCGATATCTCCAATCAAGCGGGTTGCATGCTAGTGCCATCAACCCATGTGCTTGATTATTCTTTCTTTGACTTCTCGGAATTGAACTTGCCCATACCTTACCATGGCCATGGATTTATTTAGGCTATATCAATTCCATCAAAGGGTCTGAGATATCTACTTCCATTATGGAACGGAAGGTACAAATCCTTTCTCGCATTATCTATTAATGCGGTATTACTCGTGACGCACCCAACGTATCCTACCTCGCTGCAAACAGTGTGTCGTCACAGTTTTCGTCAATACATCTAAGTGCGCGAGTTGTAATACCCATTAATAATAATCTTAAAGTCTAAGGATCAATACACACGTCCGTAGATAGGAACATCCAACGACACTATGAAATGTGGATTTCCTACTGGCGGGTCTCATTCTCATAATATCCTCCTGGATATTACCAAGGGCGCACACCATGAGAAGGTGCCTCAAAGTTTTATGAGTCCTCACCCCTAATGACCTGTATTATTTGTGTCCCTCAAATAATATCATCCGGCCATAGAAAATACATTCAAGAACAGTGTTATGGAACTTTCGGGTTCTCATCATAGCAGGGATCCGCTACGACCCTTTAATGCAACAGATGTCCTTAGTAAATTATCACATGGCATGTCACGCAGAAGAACAATCAAGATGTGATAAGGATTTTATTTAATGAATAAAGTACAAAGTAGTTGGTTCTAGACCACCAACTCCAACATACCATACCTATAGAAGAGATGAACTCTATACCCCAGTAGGGCTTCCAGAATTTTTATATCTTGATGATTACATTGGTAGTGATTATGTCTCCACCCTCTATAATTTGAGATTAGGTCTTTTTTCTAGCAATAGTTTCCCATTTAAAATATTAAAATAATATGTACTCTTTTATGAGAATTAGATCCTTGATATCAAAAAATTTAACCCATTCACCAACCGATCAATCAACCACCTCTTTAGTGATGATTCTCTATATTATTTCCCTTACCCACTTTGTGTTAGGGATCTAGATTTTGGTGGAATAAATGAGAATCTCTAGCTCTCAGATGTAATTTCCTAACTCTACAGAATTGGTGTTATAATTGAAGTCTAGGGATATTTTTATTTAATCAGGTTATGGAATTCACACAATGATATAGTGGTTCAACCATAAATCCCTAATGTCTAAGTGACTATTATACTTTAATTATGTTGCCTTAGGACATAAATAGTTTGAGGACTCCTCATATGGTTGTGAAGATGACCCAATATCCTTTGGATTCATTGGTTTTTCAAGTATCTACACTCTAATAGGAGTCTTAAAAACAGGGACCTGGGTCTCTTCCAGGTTATGATTATGAGACTATCTTATTATAACTTTAGTTCTTATGGGATTTTACACTTTGGCTTGCCAAATAACCCATAGTTGGGGTCATTTTTTTGTTTCTAGGACTTCATAACTATTTCTCTCTAGATGATCCCATTTGCCTCATTTTCCTCATTGAAGAGTCATAATGACAATAAATAAAGGATCACTTTTGTCTATAATACCATAAGGAGATAAAGAAATCCATATGTTGGCATATCCAAGGTTTAACCTGATAGATGCACTCAGCAGAGGCATCTTGATCACCACTTAAGAGATTTACTGGGCCATTATTACCCATAATTGTCATGCTCCCATCATTTTTTTCCTGAGAGTATGTCCATTAGAGGTGACACAGTCGGTTATTGCAGGCACCTAAATTATTTTGAAAACTTGTAATACACATAATACTTATAGATTAACTATCCATATATCTCTATCACCAACCCATAGTCTCTCAGAGACATTATATATGACTTTGAATCAAATTCACAAATGCCTTAGTCAACGATTGTGCTAGTGGGGGGATCACTATATGGGAAGAATTTGAACTATGAAAACAAACTTAAAATATTTAGAGTTGATATATACTTTAAAATATAGGGGTATGATTCTAGAGGAAACTTTAATGAAAGGATAGAATGCCATACATGAATACTAACTTCACAAAGTACCATATATTCATTAAAGTGCACTGTTATCCATCCCCACAACATCTGGAATGGGCCTGAAATAAAAAATGGCCTTTCCCATGTAAACATTCATCAAGAACTGGTGGATATTTTCCAAAACAAGTGTATCTAGTTCCATGTGTTCCCCTTATGCTAACATAGACACCATAAAAAATGATATTGGCCTCACACCATTGTTAGAATTGTGAACTAGAATCAAATAAGTGTGAATATACATTACCGGGAGGCCATCAAGTCAGGTCCTCACAGTGATGTGAGGATCAATAGTATAACCCCACACCTTATATTGACCTTGTTCCAGAACAAAACAGTACAATCCATAGATTACCCTATTTTCCATTGTTAGGAACCCCATTGGATGCTTACAAATTAGTCTTTCCCATAGGGTTTCGAGAAGGAATTCATCCATACTTCATGGTGTATGTCAGCTCATGGGTGCTGGTCTTTCCCCATAACCTTCAAGGTTATTTTTAATAATTTGAGGGCCACGACAAGAATCTGTTTAGTATCCTCTCACATTGTATTTGGAGGTATATATTCATCATATATGGCCCCAACCACGATCACCCCTAAAACATTGTAAACATCCCATAAACTAATTCACACTACATTATGAATTAGACGGAAAGTATTTGTTTGAGGGATACATCTTCTCAACAAATCTATGACTAAACTAGGGTGTTTGAATATATATACTTGAGAAAACTAGAAATTTTTTTAAATTCAGACTTCCTTAATCTCAACTTCAAATTATGCACACATCATATGAATCCAGTAATCCCACATCCATTCAAAACTGACTCCTCCTATCACATGAATGTCCCATTATTTATTATATAATTTTGACTGATCAGTTTCAGAATAGAGAAGAAAGGATGATAAATAATGTGTCTTTAGATTGAAAATATGAGGCTGTATATCTGGATCACTCATACTATGATTCATTTGGAACATATAACACATTGTTCCTTCATTGTTGTAGGCTCTATTGGCATAAATATTGGCTATAGCCAGATTTGTATACTCACTAAACAAGAATGATGTAATATAGTTATCTAACCTCATAATGAGAACATCTATCAGATGAACATGAACATATAGTAGAAAAAATTCACATACAAGATACTCCAGATGATTATTCTTCAGGTGTATTATAAGGATTGATAGGAAAATGTTGTATGAGTGGTAGTAGCTTGGTCTGATAATTTCAAGAATTTATTTGATGAGAGAGGAAACCTCATCATTCTAAATGAGAGTAATATTCTAAACCATCATATATCCCCAATAAAACATAATGGTTCATAAAAATAAATTATTAATTTGAGTTGAATATAATCAAGTGAAAAAGATCACAAAAATGAACATGGGGTGGAAAATTGGATAAATCCATTTTTTTACATAGTTAGTTTGTCCAAAACTAGGAAAAAAATTATCTAAGTCAAAATTTTTCTTTCCTAAGTAGTTCGCCCAAAACTAGACATAAATTTGGATAAGTATAAATATGCTTTCCCAAATAGTCTTGCAAATGGATTTTCCCAAGTATTTCAAATTGCTGATGTTTTTTTCTTATTTCCATCACTCTAGTCTATCACCCAGGTAAGGACTTCATGTAATATCTTCAATAACCCTCCGCACCTAAAAAAATCACTAAAGGTAGAGAAAATACCAAAGGTGAGTTCATAACCTAGGATAGCATAGAGGACTTGGGTGTCAGGACACCAATAAATCCTCTCCTTCTTGCAAAGGCACAAACAGATGGGGTGGGGGTCCTTCATCTAAAATTTATAAGTGATGGATGGAGGTTTGTGCATGATTGAGGCATGTGAAATTCACATATACAACTTTCACAAATGGTTTTCTCATCCTACTAGTGTGAAACATCCAAATATTAATCTCAATATCATCATATATTAAAAATTAATTCATAATTGTATCACATTTACCTCAAGATTAAATCCTCCTTCTTCCAGTTCAATCCAATCCCAAGGGGGGAATTTTTTTGGCACTCTTTATTCCTAAAAATGATAAAGATATTGAGAAATAAATAACTCAAACACATAAAGTAAAATTACTAGGGAAATTAAATGTAATATTCCCCAAAACCCATGAATTGTGCCTAAATTAACCATGTTCATGGTACTTTCATGACGAAGTTCCTCGTGCAAGTTTCACCTACATGAATAACTAGTACGAGATGCCATATTTTCCCAAGGTCCTAAATTTTTCTATAAATATGACCCTTGGGCTTTTCATTTTTATAATTTGTAAGATTTATAGATGGTCCAAATATCTTCTCACCCCATTCTCTCACCAAGTCCTCAAGTTCCATAAGGTAGATTATTCAAGCCCTAAACCTAAAGGAATTGACCAAAATAGAGGGTATTTGAGTTCTATAAGGGTCTAAAACACCAATAAAATTTATAAGGAACTGCTTCCTCCATAGTCCAATAACACCAAGGAAAAGAAAACTTAACCAACTGTACACATATGAACCCATCTTCCAAAGGAATTTGTGGATACCCCCCACAACTAGGGTGATACTTCACCCAAGTCCTATCACACATAACATCACCACTCCATTGCATCACTTGGGTAATTCCTTCATCACTTCACTCTATCATCACCTAGGAGAAGACTTCATCACTTCACCCTAGTATCACCTAGGTGAATCCTTCATCACTTTTCCCTAACATGACTTGAGTGAATTCTTAATCACTTTTCCATAAAATATCTTTGGTGAATACCTCATCAATTTTCCATAGTGTTACTTGGGATAATCCTTTACACTCACCCTAATATCATTTTGATGGTCTTCTTCTATCTCTTTTACTATAGATTGCTATAATTTTGCACTCTTATACCAAAGCATCATGAATATCCTAGATTTGATGATAGATTAATCCTTTATCAAAATTTTCCATTTGGATCTCTGATTATCAAACCCCCTATTAAGCCATTGAATACACACTTTCAGGGAATACACACTAGCATGATCCTCTTTAGATCATATATTTCGTTGATAATATGTGTCTCCTGTGAAATTTCATCAATAGACAGGGTCCTTGAGGGATTTTAAAATCCTACATTCCCTTGATAATGGGGGTCCTAATATTAAATATTTCAGTGATAATTACCTTGAAACAGGTATAAATACTTGACTAAACTATATTTGAGCACTATCGGCTTGGGAACCCAGTGGACACCTAAGTATACCCGAGGAGTGTGATTGTCACAATTGGTGTAAGACCTACATCCAACCTTCTAGTCCTCTAATTAGAAGAAATTATTCTTTGTGCTTTTTGAAATGTGTGGCATTCATGAATTCTACTTTCCTATCACACCTATACAATGGATTTGTAATCGCCAATAGTGGCAATATTAATGGTTCCCACCCTGCAAACTTCTCTAATACACTCCTAAGTGGAAAAGGGAATCCCTCCTAGATTAAGACCCTAATATTTCTTATTGGATATCACCATACTCTTAACTATATATTCCATACCCCATCTTAAACTATAAATAGGTAAGAAGATGGGAGGATAGGGTTTATCTCTAGAAATGTGACCCAAGAGGTTCACATTGATGATTTCATCAATCATGAATCATCAATAAGATATAGAGATAGAAAGAGCCTTGGAGAACCTTAGTGTGTAAGACACATTCAAACCTAGTGTCATGATCGCATGTAATATTCTCGATCCTTCATTATATCTTGTTTCTCATACTGATAATGAATCACATGAGTATAGAGGTATGGGTTAATCATGCCATTATCATCACTAAGGCACCTACTTGGGTCTCTTTTCAAGTTGAAATCACCAATAACCATATTCATTTCTCCCAAATAGATATTTTCCCGATGAAGATTACCAAGGAAACCTCATATGAATAAGCCCCATACATGTCACGACCCGTCCTCGGGGCCCGTGCCGTGACTACCCCAAGCCCGCCTTCCATAGGCCAGGGGCTGGCGACTAGCACCAAGGCGTAAATCCCAGTAAAAAGGGAAGACATTGCCTTTGTAAAGTAAACAAGCACCACAGAGAAAGCAAGCGGAAAAGTAAACACTAAGTAAAAACTGGTACAATAGTATGTGCGGAAAAGTAAGTGGGCCAGTATACAAACCCAAACTGAAAGTAAAGTACAACTCGAAAGGGAAAACAACAACTGAAAAGTAAAGGCCGTTATGCCGAGCTGTCCACTGGAAATCCCACCTGAAGGGTGGGTACAGATAGCTCCACTGCTCCTTGGGTCCCGCCATCCGCTCCGAGTGCGTCCCACCCAGTGGTCCACCTCCAGGTACCGTCCTGCTCTGCAAGGCTCAACCACGATCAACGCTGTCCGTCGTCTGCAACCAACACAACATAGTGCGGGCATAGCCCGTGCAGGGGTGAGTATAAGCTACTCAGTAGGGACGCCGAGACCCCCGAAGGTCTCCCAAAATCCACAAAGGATAAACCACAAAGGAAAGATACAATCACGAAGTAACAACCGACACTACTTAGGTATATGCCCATACATATACCTAAGTCATCAATTCCAGTACGCTCCAACCTCCGAGCCCAAGTATAACCCAGTCCACACAGGAAAGTATACGTATTCCACACAGGAAAGCAAAACGTAATCCACACAGGATAGCACAACACAATCCACACAGGAAAGAAAATAGGATTCAGCTCACACAGGTATACTTCTTCGAAGACGATAGAGATGATCACTGATCCATCTAAGTCGTCGGACCCACAAAGGATCGATATGTACTAACCCCCGCAAAGACCCACACAGGATCAGACCCACATAGGATCTGTAGGCGCTGGCTCACACAGAACCGCTGAGCGCTGACCCACACAGGATCGGACCCACACAGGATCGGTAGAACTGATCCACATAGGATCGCTGAGTGTTGTAGTCGTCGTCGTCGAATCCACTGAGGATCTCTGCACAGTCGTCGTCGCAGTCACAGTAGCAGTCGCAGCCAGCTCTAGGGTTCCCGCACACAGCAAGCTCATTCGGGAGGGTCCACTCCACGAGCCGAGAGGCTGATACATCAACTGACACTTAGTCTAGAGTTGATGTATCCAAAAGTTCCGTATCATCAACAGGAACTCAACGCAACAGACGGCGCGTCAATCAGACGTCTGGTCTGAGAGTTATTGGCTTTTTCGTTCCAGGGGCCCGGTTGGTTTTTAAGGAAAAACCAACCCGACCGTACTCCACCTGCGTCCAAACCTCGGGCGGAGTAATCCAAAAGATCCATCTCACTAAGAGGAACTCAACAAAGTCGACGACACGTCAATCGGACGTCCGTAGCTCAAGATATGAGCGTTTCCGCTCCGAGGGCCCGGTTGGTTTCGTGTACGAACCAACCCGGCCGAACTCAAAGTATTCCGAAACCTTGAGTGCGATATACCAAAACAACCGTATCGATCCAAGGATCGCATCTCCACTGACGACGCGTCGTTTGGAGGTCCGTAACCCGAGTTATGGGCATTTGAACCTAAACAGTCCGATAACGGGGGTTTCGGGCCCGGACCGACCCGGCCCGAGACCCCCTGGTTGGCCCGGACCGGGTCGACCCGCCCCGGACCGGGTCGACCCGCCCCGTCCCGGCCCGGCCTGGGCGCGGCCCGGCCTGGCGGACCGGTTGGGCACAACGTGCCCAGCGCGCTGCCGGCTCGGCCAGCGACCGAGCCGTTTCGGCGAAGGGGGGGCGCCTGCCCCCCTGTGTAACCGCGGACCCCCGCAATTAAGGGGGGCCGTTTTGGCCAGCCGGCCCGGAGTTTGAACCCCTGGTTTCACACCGGTCCGGCCGGCCCGCCCTGGCCGGCCGGTTCCGGCCTCCACGGGACCGGCGACGGCCGGTCCCCTTCTTCACCGACACCGGCGGCCCGGTCCGGCCGCCGGTCACCTTGCTCCGCCGCGGCCCGGAACCGGCCGTGACGTCTTTAGTTTTCTTCGACGCGGTGCGACAATGTCACGTCCTTGAAATTCTTTCCACGGCGCGGCGCGACGGCGCTGCGCATTTCCTTTCGCACGATTCCGTGTGGTGCGACGACACCACGCCTTCCCGAACCAATCCACAAAGGAATCTATCATAAAATAAGGAGGGGGGTCGGCCGTGTTTGTGCGGACCGACCCCCTCACGTTATTTGATAACAATTGGTTTTAAACCACAAAGATCACCAAGTTGATATTCACAACAAAATAACTAAACAAACCCCTACCTCGGTTTCAAGAACGGTGCACGTCAACGAGCCGCGGAAGACGAACGTCGCGGAGGTCGGGCGTCGCGGAAAAAGAACGTCGACGTCGCGAAGCGAGGATTCGAAGTCGTTGGTGGAGATTTCTTCGCGGAAAACCGTCGCAGAAGAGACGACGCGGAAGAAGAACGTCGCGTCACGGATACGGCGTCGTGGAAGACGAATGTCGATTCCGTTGTCGTTGAGGCGCGTCCGAAGAGGAAACGTCGTTGGAAGAAGACGTCGCGTTCTTTGGTGGAGATGTTCTTCATTGAAGAACGGTGTTCTTCACGTTCTTCGTCAAGGTTGAAGAAGAAGAAGACCACTTCCCCAATCCTCTCAAGGTTGCAAAACTCTAACAATAATAAAATAAGACTAAGTCTTATTTTATTAACACAACCTAACCATTTGAATTTCAGGAGTTTGAAATTAAGTAACTCATTTAATTAATTATAACAAGTTGTCAAAAATTAATGAAAGTGAGTTAATGGGGAGTTAGGAATGTGAGGGTTTAAGAGGGGTTAAGGGATTTGAAAATGTGGGGGGGTTTTTATGGGCCCCACCATTTCAATTATCCACACATGGGAAGTTGGGTGGTTGTGGGCCCCACCACCAACTTCCCATGGGAGAAAAAAACCACTTTGATAAGAAATAAAATTGATTTAACAATTTTATTTTCTTTTTATTTAAACCCCGTTAATTAACTTCTTCACCCGCACAAACACAACTACGGTAAAGGTTCCCTTAAGCAATTATCGGCGTTGCGAGTTCATCGGTGCCCTCGGAATTCGATTTCGAGTACCGGTTCAAAAGATATAAAAACCCTCTCGTTCGTTCACTGAACATACCCGAGCCAAACTTCGGAAATTTATTCCGGGAACACCGGGCCTCGGAATCAGGTGCCTTTAAAAACCGCGTTCTTGTAAAATTCCAAATAAAATTAAAAAAAAATTCCCTTGAATTTTACGGGTCTTTACATTACTCCCACCTCAGGGCTTTACGTCCCCGTAAAGATACATCAAAACTAGGGAAACAAATGAGGGTACTGAGCACGCATCTAAGCCTCCCACTCCCAAGTGCTCTCCTGGAGGTTCCCGTGATGCCACCTAATGCACACTAGAGAAATCGACTGTCCACGTAGGACCTGCTCTTGTCGATCCTCGATCTCCACCGGGACCTCCACAAAAGTCGCACCATCGTCAACGTCAATCTCCCCATGGTCAATGATGTGCGTCGGGTCGTGCACGTATCTCCTCAGATGAGATACGTGGAAGACGTCGTGCACCCGATGTAACTGAGGTGGTAGAGCCAGATGATAAGCCACCTCGCCAATCCTGCTGAGGACCTGGAAGGGTCCGATGAAGCGCGAAGATAACTTGCCGCCTCGGCCAAATCTCCGTAAACCACGTCGTGGTGAGACACACAAGAAGACGTGGTCTCCATCCTCGAACTCTAGTGGCCTCTGCCTCCTGTCAGCGTATGAATTCTGCCGGCTCTGAGCTTTCCTCATCCGCTCCTGGATGACCTGGACCTTCTCTATCGTGGCCTGGACCATCTCTGGTCCCACAAGTGCCGACTCCCCAGGGTCTATCCAGCACAAAGGAGATCTGCAAGGTCGGCCGTACGACGCCTCGTACGGTGCCATCCCGATGGTGGAGTGGTATTTGTTGTTGTACGCAAACTCCACCAAGGGTAGGTGGTCCTCCCAGCTGCGACCAAAGTCGAGGACACATGCGCGGAACATGTCCTCGAGAGTTTGAATGGTCCTCTCTGTTTGACCATCCATCTGAGGGTGAAAGGCTGTGCTCAGACATAGTTGCATCCCGAACGCCTCCTTCAATCCCTTCCATAGCCGGGAAGTAAAACGAGCATCTCGATTGGAGACGATAGATGATGACACACCGTGAAGACGAACAATCTCCTGAATGTAAAGTCGCCCCAAGCTCTCCACTGAGCCATGCTCTCTAATGGGTAAGAAGTGAGCCGACTTGGTGAGTCGGTCGACAATCACCCAGATGGAGTCGTGACCTCTGGAAGTGCGTGGAAGTCCAGTCACGAAGTCCATAGATATCCCGTCCCACTTCCACTCCAGGACCTCCAAGGGCTGTACCAAGACTGCTGGTACCTGATGCTCTGCCTTCACCTACTGGCAGGTGAGGCATCGAGAAACGAACTCTGCCACAACCTTCTTCATGCCTGGCCACCAGTGCTGTCGTCTGAGATCCTGGTACATCTTCGCCACTCCAGGATGTACCGCCAAAGGAGAAGTGTGAAACTATCTCAGCACCTCCTCCCGTAAAGCGACTGGTACCATGGTATGTCCTCTGAAAAGTATGTCGTGCTCTACTCCAAAGGAGAAACCATCAGGTGCCTGTCCTGAGGATATCTGTGCACGCCGCGTCTCACAGTCAGCGTCCCCACGCTATGCCTCTCTGACCTGTTGTAGTAGTGGAGGAGTGACTATGAGAGATTGAAGGAAGGCTGCTCCATCTCTATCCACAAAGGATATCTGCAAAGTGGCTAGCTGCTCTGTCGCCTCCTCAAGTAGCTGAATGCCCGTCCTCCTGCTGAGGGTATCGGCTACCACGTTCCCCTTCCCAGGAGTATAGACTATCTCAAAGTCATAGTCCTGGAGGAACTCAAGCCATCGCCGCTGTCTCAGGTTCGATTCCTTCTGAGAGAAGATGTACCTGAGACTCTGATGGTCAGAAAAGACCGTAAAGCGCTCGCCCATCAGGTAGTGTCGCCATGTCTTCAGAGCAAAGACCACTACTGCTAACTCCAGGTCATGGGTAGCGTAGTTCTGCTCATGCGGACTCAACTAACGTGATCTATAGGCGATCACTTCCCACTCCTATATCAGTACACAACCGAGTCCGGTCCCTGATGCATCGCAGTAGACTACGTACCCTACTCCCTCCTCAGGAAACCTTAAGATAGGTGCGCTGGTCAATATCTGTCTCAGCTCCTGGAAGCTCTGCTGACATCTGTCTAACCACACGAAGGGTTTCCCCTTCTTCTTCAAAGATGAGAGTGGTGCTGTAACTCTGGAGAAGTCTGACAAAAATCTCCAGTAGTATCCAGCTAGTCCCAAGAAACTCCGCACCTCAGTCACGCTCCTGGGTGGCTCCCAAGCTAACACTGCCTCGATCTTCGCAGGATCCACTACAACTCCCACCTCAGAGATGATGTGTCCCAAGAAGTGGACCTCACATATCCAGAACTGGAACTTCGAGAGATTACCATAAATCTGGTGCTCTCGGAGTGTGTCTAGTATAACCCGTAAGTGGTAGGCGTGCTCCTCCCCAGTCGTCGAGTAAATCAAAATGTCGTCGATGAAGAACACGACAAATCGATCGAGGTATGGCTGAAAGATCCTGTTAATGAGGGACATGAACACTGCTAGAGCATTTTTTACGCCGAATGGCATAACCAAGAACTCATAGTGGCCATACTGACATCTGAAGGCCGTCTTCTGCACGTCCTCGTCTCGAACTCTGAGCTGATGATAGCATGACCTGAGGTCTATCTTCGAGAACCATCGTGCTCCCTTGAGCTGATCAAAGATGTCATCAATTATTGGTAGCGGATACTTGTTCCTCACTGTCACCTGGTTCAGGCAACGATAGTCGACACACAGTCGCAAGCTCACGTCCGCCTTCTTGGCGAACAATATCAGGGAAGCCCAGGGTGAAACACTGGGTCGGATAAACCCCTTTCCATGCAAGTCCTCCAACTGTACTCGTAGCTCTCGAAGCTCGGCAGGGGCCATCCGATATGTTGGAGTCGATATCGGGTCTGTCCCAGGGTACATGTCAATATAAAAGTATACCTCTCTGCGAGGAGGTAGTCCTGGAACGTCGTCGGGAAAAACGTCCGAAAACTGATCCCCCACTGCAGGAAATCCAGGACTCCGTACGTAAACTTATCCTAGGATGAGGCTAACCAACTGATGAGTGATGGGTTGTCCTCTCCTCCGCGGAAGTCCATCCAGTTCTGCAAAGGCTCCCTTCTCGCCGGTGAAGGTGAACCTGCTCCCGTCGGTGCGTACACATCGCACCTTGCGCCTAAAACAGTCAATCTGTGCATGGACTGTAGATAACCAATCCATGCCAAAGATGACGTCATAAGGCCTCGACGCCGCTACAAGAAGATCCCAGCCGAAGATCTCGCCTCCTAGAGTAATCTCACACTGCCTACACCAGTTCGTAATCGTCGAGTCTGCTCCCGTAGGAGTCTCTAGCCGTAAGGATCGAGCCAACGACTCTATCGGAATCTCTGAGCTCTGAACAAGGGCAGCGGCTATGAAAGAGTGACTCGCTCCCGTGTCTATAAGTACTGCAGCAAGGGTGGAATAGACACAGATAATACCTCGAATCATCTCGGGCGCGCCATGGTCGTAGGCCTCTGCTTCCTGGAACTGTGCCTGTCTCTGCCTGCTAGCTCCTTGTGGTCAGGGTGGACCTCCTGGTGGTGGTGGTGGTAGAGCCTCAAAGCGTCGCCGACCACCTGCTGCTCGACCAGCTCCTCTGCCTCGTCCGCCTCCTCCCTGCAGACTGCCACGATCAACCCTCTGCCTCTGCCTCGGTGGTCCCTCAACCGTCTGCTGCTCCTCGGCACGACGGGTCGGGAAATCACGAGCCATGTGGCCCTGTCCGCCACACGAGTAGCACTATCTGCCTCTCGAAAGACTGGCTCCGCGCTGTGTGCCCCGCACTGCTGAGCCAGTGTCCTGAGGTCGTCTGCCTAAGGGTCTCTTCTGCCTGGACCCAAGAGTCATCCGTCGAATGCCTGCTGTAGAAGACTCTGCTACGTGTCGCCCTGCGGTGGGTCTCGGCGCTGGTGTAGACTCAGCAAGAAAGCTCTCGATCAAAAGAGCCCGCTCCAGTACTCTTGTTTGAGTCGGAATGCTGAGGGAGATCAGCGATACCCTGATCTCGTGTCTCAATCCCTGCTCAAAGGTCCAGGCCCAGAAGAATGGGTCCCATACCATGTCGGTCGAGTAACGCGAGAGATCGGTAAATCTCGCCGAGTACTGGGTGACCGTCATGCTGCCCTGCCGCAGCTGAAGAAGCTCCTGAATGCGCACCGCACGGAGGGTGGCTGGGAAGAACTCCGAGCGGAAGAGGCTCTCAAAGTCCGTCCAAAGTAGAGATGCCTCATCGTGCACCTGGAGCATCAAGCTCCACCATCGGCCCGCTGCTGCGTGCAGTAGGCTCGCAGCGAGGATCACCATGAGGTCTGCTGGTGTCCTCACTAGCCTGAAAACTCGTACAACTGCCTCCAGCCAGTCCTCAGCAGCCTGGGGGTCCATCTCCCCACGGAACCTGGGTGGTCGTTGGCGCTGGAACTCATGCAGTGCACTGAGGCGACGTGCATCGTCAGCGGCTGGTGCTGGAAGTATCGGTGGCTCGACGGGTAGAGCTACCTCCGGTGCCACTGCTGACAAAGGGCCCTGCACCGAGGCCTCGTCGCTCGGTGGGCTGTCGTCACGCTCGACTCTCGGAACCCTAGCTGGCTGCCATCGTGGGGCCGTCCTGAAAAGGAAACAAGTGCACCACAGTCAGAACAATATACCTGGTGAGCTGATACAAAGTAATCACAAAGAAAACTTGAAACACTCATGCAATCAATGTTTTCGTGCATTAAGTCGGAAATCAGAAGTCAGGGTCCTGGTGTACGGATACGTCGGCCGCTGCACCAACACTGGACTCCCTGGACTGATAACCACAATCAATACGCTAAACACTATTTCTTCACATAGAAAAGATCAGAGTTCGCGGTAGAACCAAACTCCTCTGATACCAATTTATCACGACCCGTCCTCGGGGCCCGTGCCGTGACTACCCCAAGCCCGCCTTCCATAGGCCAGGGGCTGGAGACTAGCACCAAGGTATAAATCCTGGTAAAAAGGGAAGGCATTGCCTTTGTAAAGTAAACAAGCACCACAGAGAAAGAAAGCGGAAAAGTAAACACTAAGTAAAAACTGGTACAACAGTATGTGCGGAAAAGTAAGTGGGCCAGTATACAAACCCAAACTGAAAGTAAAGTACAACTCGAAAGGGAAAACAACAACTGAAAATTAAAGGCCGCTACGCCGAGCTGTCCACTGGAAATCCCACCTGAAGGGTGGGTACAAATAGCTCCACTGCTCCTCGGGTCCCGCCGTCCGCTCCGAGTGCGTCCCACCCAGTGGTCCACCTCCAGGTACCGTCCTGCTCTGCAAGCCTCAACCACGATCAACGCTGTCCGTCGTCTTCAACCAACACAACATAGTGCGGGAATAGCCCGTGCAGGGGTGAGTATAAGCTACTCAGTAGGGACCCTGAGACCCCCGAAGGTCTCCCAAAATCCACAAAGGATAAACCACAAAGGAAAGATACAATCACAAAGTAACAACCGACACTACTTAGGTATATTCCCATACATATACCTAAGTCATCAATTCCAGTACGCTCCAACCTCCGAGCTCAAGTACAACCCAGTCCACACAGGAAAGTATACGTATTCCACACAGAAAAGCAAAACGTAATCCACACAGGATAGCACAACACAATCCACACAGGAAAGAAAATAGGATTCAACTCACACAGGTATACTTCTTCGAAGACGATAGAGATGATCACTGATCCATATAAGTCGTCGGACCCACAAAGGATCGATAGGTACTAACCCCCGCAAAGACCCACACAGGATCAGACCCACACAGGATCTGTAGGTGCTGGCTCACACAGAACCGCTGAGCGCTGACCCAAACAGGATCAGACCCACACATGATCGGTAGCACTGATCCACATAGGATCGTTGAGTGCTGTAGTCGTCGTCGTCGAATCCACTGAGGATCTCTGCACAGTCGTCGTCGCAGTCACAGTAGCAATCGCAACCAGCTCTAGGGTTTCCGCACACATCAAGCTCGTTCGGGAGGGTCCGCTCCATGAGCCGAGAGGGTGATACATCAAATGACACTTAGTACAGAGTTGATGTATCCAAAAGTTCTGTATCGTCAACAGGAACTCAACGCAACAGACGACACGTCAATCGGACGCACGATCTGAGAGTTATTGGCTTTTTCGTTCCAGGGGCCCGGTTGGTTTTTAAGGCAAAACCAACCCAACTGTACTCCACCTACGTCCAAATATCAGGAGGAGTAATCCAAAAGATCCGTCTCACTAAGAGGAACTCAACAAAGTCGACGACACGTCAATCGGACGTTCGTAGCTCAAGATATGAGCGTTTCCGCTCCGAGGGCCCGGTTGGTTTCGTGTACGAACGAACCCAGCCGAACTCATAGTATTCCGAAACCTTGAGTGCGATATACCGAAATGACCATATCGATCCAAGGATCGCATCGCCGCTAACGGCGCGTCGTTTGGAGGTCCGTAACTCGAGTTACGGGCATTTGAATCTAAACAGTCTGATAACGGGGGTTTCGGGCCCGGACCGACCTAGCCCGAGACCCCCCGGTCGGCCCGGACAGGGTCGACCCGCCCCGTTCCGGGTCGGGCCGGCCCGACGCGGCCCGGACCGGCTGGGCGCGGCCCGGCCTGGCGGACCGGCTGGGCACAGCGCGCCCAGCGCGCTGCCGGCTCGGCCAGTGGCCGAGCCGTTTCGGCAAAGGGGGGGCGCCTGCCCCCCTGTGTAACCGCAGCCCCCCGTAATTAAGGGGGTCCATTTTGGCCAACCAGCCGGGTGTTTGAACCCCCAGTTGCACACCGGTCCGTCCAGCCCGCCCTGACCGGCCGGTTCCGGCCTCCACGGGACCAGCAACGACCGGTCCCCTTCTTCGCCGACACCGGCGCCCCGGTCCGGTCGCCGGTCACCTTTCTCCGCCACGGCCCGGAACCGGCCGTGACCCTTGTCGTCTGGCGTGGTGCGACGACACCGCGCCCCTCCGCCGCGGCCCCGCTCCAGCCGCGGCGTCTTTGGTTTTCTTCGACGCGGCGCGACGGCGTCACGTCCTTGAACTTCTTTCCACGGCGCGGCGAGATGACGCCACACATTTCCTTTCTCACGTTTTCGTGTGGTGCGACGACACCACGCCTTCCCGAACCGATCCACAAAGGAATCAATCATAAAATAAGGAGGGGGGTCGGTCGTGTTTGTGCGGACCGACCCCCTCGCGTTATTTGATAACAATTGGTTTTGAACCACAAAGATCACCAAGTTGATATTCACAACAAAATAACTAAACAAACCCATACCTCGGTTTCAAGAACTGTGCACATCAACGAGCCGCGGAAGACGAACGTCGCGGAGGTCGGGCGTCGCGAAAAAAGAACGTCGATGTCACGAAGCAAGGATTCGAAGTCGTTGACGGAGATTTCGTCACGGAAAACCTTCGCAGAAGAGACGACGCGGAAGAAGAACGTCGCGTCACGGATACAGCGTCGCGGAAGATGAACGTCGATTCCGTTGTCGTCGAGGCACATTCGAAGAGGAAACGTCGTTGGAAGAAGACGTCGCGTTCTTCGGCGGAGATGTTCTTCGTTGAAGAACGGTGTTCTTCGCGTTCTTCGTCGAGGTTGAAGAAGAAGAAGACCGCTTCCCCAATCCTCTCAAGGTTGCAAAACTCTAACAATAATAAAATAAGACTAAGTCTTATTTTATTAACACAACCTAACCATTTGAATTTCAAGAGTTTGAAATTAAGTAACTCACTTAATTAATTATAAGAAGTTGTCAAAAATTAATGAAAGTGAGTTAATGGGGAGTTAGGAATGTGAGGGGTTAAGAGGGGTTAAGGGATTTGAAAAGGTGGTGGGGGGGGGGGGGTTCGTGTGGGCCCCACCCTTTTAATTATCCACATATGGGAAGTTGGGTGGATGTGATCCCCACCACCAACTTCCCATGGGAGAAAAAAACCACTTTGATAAGAAATAAAATTGATTTAACAATTTTATTTTCTTTTTATTTAAACCCCGTTAATTAACTTCTTCACCCGCACAAACGCAACTACAGTAAAGGTTCCCTTAAGCGATTACCGGCGTTGCGAGTTCATCGGTTCCCTTGGAATTCAATTCCGAGCACCGGTTCAAAAGATAGAAAAACCCGCTCGTTCGTTCACTGAACGTACCCGAGCCAAAGTTCTGAAATTTATTCCGGGCACACCGGGCCTCAGAATCAGGTGCCGTCAGAAACCACGTTCTTGTAAAATTCCAAAGAAAATTAAGAAAAAATTTCCCTTGAATTTTACAGGTCTTTACAATACAATCCTTTGATATCACACTTTTCATGAAAGATACATCCCCACTGCATGAAATTAAACTACATAGCCAAATTCCTAGTCACATGATTTTAAAATGCACAAAAGAAATACTTACCATATGATGTAAAACTGTATGGTAAGGTCTTATCACATGAACTTAATTTTTTTCATTTGAACTATGTGGGATTTTATTCCTATTTCAATGGGATATGTAGGATTCCACTCTATGGTTTAAACCCAACATCATCAATTTTATATATCTATTCCCATTTGGATATATTACTCATGATATCATTTATGTCTTCCACTTACCTTGATTTATTCTCATGAATTTGGATATCCCATTCATTAGGGAGATATTCCCTATAGATTATCCCCCTTTCAATTTATATTCCTGATAAAATCATGCCCTACTAAAAGTTCCATATTCACTCCAAGTCTTGTCATATTATTCCTTTCGATCTATATTCTCAGTGATACCTATCTTCATAGGGCCAAATACCTTGTGAGACCAACCCTTACTCATTGAGCCATATTACCTTCAAGGTCAACTAGAAAGGACCTCTTATGTATAAGTCTTACACCAACTATTTCTTGGAATATTTTACCTAGAAATCCTTACCATATGACATTAAACTACATGGACTATTCCTTGTTACATGAAATTAAAAGGTATGAAGTGCCCCATTAAGTGGCACCAAACTATGTGGGTTCTGATTCCTTTCTTAGGGATACATAAGAATCCCCTTCATGGGCCTGACCTCAACACAAAAAATATACACCATCTTTTTGGATGGAGATAAACTCTAGATTGTAAAATAGTGTGGATTTAAACATAACAACCTATAAAATAACACTAATGAGTAATATTAAGATAAATATGGGGAACCTCTAATACATACGTACGGTGTTATCAATGGAGAACTTTTGATATGTACATATGTTTATGTCAATAAAATACCTTTGATATGTGAAAAAATTCACAATAAAATATACTAATAACTGATTGTTAGTTCCAGTATAACCATTCCTATATTAGGATTTGGGAAATATTCACTAACATAGATTAAATATATAATATAGTACTAGAGTAGGAGATAATTCCCTATAATAGGGTGTTATGAGCATGGACCCCAATCCCTTGATCTATGTGAGTTCCTAAGAATCATTGGTATGAAACCTCAATAGCCACCTACCTTTAAAAAGTAGGTTTATAGTTTTTCATGGATGTGGGAGAAACTAACTATTTTTGGTTCCATGAATAATCCCTATTGGAAACCATCTAAGATAGTAGTAGTGACCCGATATAAATATCACGTATCTACACATAGCCCCTCACAACCAAGTGCTGGGCCACACTATCTTGGGTCGAAAAAATCATAAACCAAGTGTATTGAATCCATAATATCATATTTTTCATAACAAAACTTTATTAACAAAAAAGTTATCTTATCACATAATAAAAATAAGATTAATACGCATATCATTTTCATAGATCCATTTTATCTTGATATAATCCTTTACATTAAAATATTTGATGAATCAACTCTTTTCTTCATCACTTGAATGAAAACTATATGCACCAATAATTATTACATAAATTTTTAACTCCCCTATACTCATAAAAATTTTAAATTATAAATTTGGTATCATATATCCTTAAAAACTAGATAATTAATTTCTATAACACCAATACCAGACATGGACATTCCACATAATTTTCTAAACTTCTCCATTTATTTATAATAACTCCATTAAATATCATCATTACTCCTTATTTATGATAACTATTTGTTTCAATGGAATTGATTGGATAAAAGAAAAAATATTATTATACTATTAAAATATCATTTCTTATTCCATTTTGATCTTTTACCCAATTTTACTATCGATACAAAACAAAAAAAACAGACATAAAATTCCCTAGTTCATATATTCTACACACTTTGAGAAAATAGGGAAAACATTTCTTGAACTCATTCACATTGTTAGGAAATTTAAATCAATGAAAATTAAATGAATTCCTTATCCCTAACAAGCTTTAAGGAAACATATTGTCCCACTAATTCATTAAAAAACTTAATCATGTTGATTGTATAAATCGAGACTAAATTTTCTTAGGCCATCATGCATATATTGCTTTTAAACTTAAGTAAAAAATTCTATTCTTCTAAAAAGAATCTAGATTAATCTTTTGAACAAATTCAATAGTTTTTTTTATTCAAGAAGGTATTGATTTAACACATGGAATTTCCCTTAAGATATTTTATTAAGTTACAAGCCTTTGTAGTTTCTTATATTAATATTATCCTTTTTCAAGGATTGATTTCAAAGTTAATTTTGTTTATGATTATAATTATATTTATCTAGAATAAATTCTTTTATCAAATGAGTGCCATGTTTTATTAATATTTAATCACAAAATTTGTTAAATATTCTCCCACTAAAATGATGAACCCTTTTAAACTCATTATATCCATTAGTGGGACGATATCTATATTTCACTAAGAAAATAATCTAACTTTGGCATGAACCTCACCACTTACTTGTTTAGGTATGGTATTATCACAATAATATCATAAATTAATCTTGGATGGTTAAGTGAGAAACTTATTACCTAATCCATTCTATGGATAAACTCAATACTACCCCATTGATATCCCGACTCTTAGAGATTTTAAAATAAGTGTAACCTAAATTTTATAATGATATTTGGATACTTAACTCATAGGACCATCCATTTCCCCAATTCCTTAAGATAATCTATGGGCACACCACTTTAGAATGAAACATTTTGGTTGGATGATTGAGGTCTTGATATGTTATTACTTTAGAAGGGATATAAAACTTATTATTTTTAAAGGGAATTTAATTCCTAAGATCTTATCTCTTGTTATTCCCTTTATGTATGTATTCCTTTACTGATTTAGTTTAAAATACCTTTCCTTCGAAAAAATCAATATGTTCAAACTATAATGATGTGTAACTATTTATAAAACTCAAAAATATTTTCACTAACCAAAATTAAAATCCATATAAATCATTTGAATAAGGTACCTAGAACCCTTTCATGCATAGGTATAGAATTATATGAAATAAAAAATTCTCACATGAGTAAGCCTAGAGCCATTAATAGTCAACCCTTACTTTTCTAGACCAGGCATAAGACTCCAAGATAATGAGTGGTCTGACCCAATGTCCCTCTACCTATAGATACTTTACTCAATAGAGATCTCAATTCCTTAATAATTTAATGCTTAATATGTATAAATTATAATTAATAACTTAATTCAAGTTCATAACTCAATATAAGCCAAATTCATGGTAGAAGAAAAATAAATCCATTATTATACCCAACATGTAACTCCTTATATGCATGTAAGATAATCTATATATCTATTTTATAATTTTAAACTAAATCATATACATAAAAATTCAAAATATAAAAATTATATTCCTGAATAATAAATAAGGTAATAATAAATAAATGACCAATTCAAGTATTTAAACATTATTTGAACATTTATAAATAATTTATAAATAAATATATTATAAAATTTTTAGAAATTATCCATTTATTATAGAAATTACATAATTTTTAATGTAAACACTTTATATCCACACCAATATGAAATCATTCATATTATTCATTATATGGAATTTACTTTAAATATATGCTATTACATGAAATAAAAAAAAATTCATATTTATTTTTATATTATGTAACTATTTTCATAATCAAAATATCATATATTAATCATTATTTAAACTTTTATCGAATCAATCATAAAAAATATTTTTGTTGTGATTTAAATAATTTCTTAAATAAGTCCTTTTAATTCAGAAAATTCAAATTAAATATTATGAAAAATTCATAACATTAAATATAAAATCTATTATATTTTTGCCTTATTTTTTAATTTATAAACTTTTTATAAATTACCCTTATGATTTATAAATAATCACATTATTTCTAAGTCATAAGGCATGGAATATAAATTATAAAATGTATTATTAATATTAAAAATTAATATTACTAAATATTTTTTTAATGTTTCAAAAAAATTTAAATAGTTAATCATAAACAATTTATAGTTAATAAGTTTATAACCACCTTTATAAATAAATAAATACACCATTATACATTTTTTGTAATTTATAAATTTTTTTTATATTATTTAATTCAATTCATAATTGAATTTAAGGAAAATAAATTTTATCATTATATCATTTTTAATTATATTTTTAGCTATGTAGTAATAAAAACGAGGTCCTATCTAAGATTCATCTCATGACACTTGAATCTACATTGGATTAAACTATTGACCCACATAGTAATAAACCTAGATCTCATGTCGGATTAACCCACGTGACATAGGCTTGTGTGAGATTAACTTAGCACTTGTCTGAGATTAATTCTATTATATGATTCCTATATAAGAAGCATGATTTATGTTATAAGTACCTTTTTATAGTAAATCATGCAGCTCATGTATGATTAATCATGTGTATAATGGTTCTATGTACTATTAATTAAAAGTTATTCTTATGTGAGTTTTGTCTTGTGTATGAATGATCTATTGCTAGGTAGGTTAGTAAGAGATTAATCTTGTGGTATCTAACATGGATTTTATGGAAAATAATAAAAAAAAGTGTTACCAATGTCTTTATGAGGTTAATGAAGTGACATATGATGCAATGTCTATTGCATATAAGGTAATAAGGCTTTCATGTAAGAAAGATCCAACACATATCATAAACCATGGTAATCACCCAGATGATCTATTCATATTAAATGACACACACCGTATCATATAAAATGTTATGGTGATTTTTTTATAGAAAATAAGAATTCTTTATTTAACACATTATTTTTAGTTTTAAATGGAATGGATATTTTTTGATACCACTAATATCCCTCCTTTATCATAATCTCCTCACAAGTCTTCTACCATGGGCTTGCCACAACCTCTTCCCCACCAAACTCTTTATTTGTTGAAATCCCCCATTTCCAATAATATTATCTTCTACCACAACCTTGTTATACCTCCTCCTTCATCGTAACCTCTTTCTCTAGAAACTTCATATGTCATAACACCCTCACACCTCTTTCTCTATTATATATTTTTTCAATAATATCTTCTCTATAAAAACCACATCTGTAAACAAAGGGAATCGATAAAATAAAATGGGGGATGATTGTTAATAGAGGATTATGGTGATGGACTCTAGATCTAGGGACAATAATTAAGGAGGATGAGATGGGGATGATGAGTTAAGGATGACAATTACCAGAGAAACAATGAGGTTGAATGAGATAAGTGGTGGGTATTTATATAAAAAAATGTTTTCAAAAGGAAACAATATTCAAGTAAATGTTGATATCATAAGTTCCCTTGAATCCTAATTCCACTTTCCAAAAAATATTTTCTATGGTTTCTATTTCTGTTCCATTTCTCAGACTCTAGTTCTTCTTTACCAAACATAGTCTTATAGTCCATTAATTGAAATTTAATAGGGTATTTTTTCCTTTGATCAAAGATTAATAGGTTTTCCTCCATGAATAACAATGATTTAACATCCATACTATATCATTTTAAATATCAGATAAACAAAACATGATTGGATATGATATTAATCATGGAAATGTTTTTTATAATAAATATGTTACTTTTTCAAGATTGAGAAATGTATTCCCATGTTTAAATATATGATATGTGATATAGTTTTTTATTTTAGTCTGAGAATTTATAATATGGGAGATATAGTATAAAAGGTTGACATATTTCATGTTTCATGTATAATCTTGATTTTATGGTCTAATAAAAAGCAATTTCTCTAGGAACCCATCCTTAATTTGAAACAATGTTTATGTATATACCTGATCCCGATGGTCTATCACTGACCCCAATGGTTTATTTATTACCAATGGTCTATCTATAACCCCAATGGTCTATTTTTGACAATAATGGTCTATTGAAAATCCCAATGGTCTCACACCGACCCCAATAGTCCAATACATATTCTAATAGTGGTACACTAACCTTAATGGTCCCTATTGCACTAGAACTATTTATTTGGAATGATACAACCTTTTAATCACAAAAGAAACTTATTTGGAAGCTCTAAAACACCTGAAACCACATATCAGTGTATATAGTATTGATAATCCTTGCACGCTAGCCACACACTATACAAACACCTTTCGATCACTCACAAAAAACAAACAATTATAAAACACAAAAAATAAAATAAGAAATCAATATTGAACACATATATTTATATGGTTTAGATAAATTATTACTCTATGTAAAACAATAAATTGAAATAAAATATGAAAGAGAGAATACATACATTCAACAGAGTTACAATTGACCAAAGACAAGTAGGTTACTCAAGAGAGACATAAGTTAGACTTAACATTAATCTAAAATATAAGAAAACATTATTCTATTGAAAGTGACCCCACCCATCTCTTTATAAGAAATCCAATTCAGCTACATTAATTCCAATGCTATCTGATCTTTGTGAAAAACCTTTATGGACACTACTAGTAGATTAATAAATACCACTAACATGAATTCTACATCTGATAAAGAGGGAATGTGTTTGAAACTCATCCTTTGACATTATTACTTTTAGAATATGTTGGTATTAGTTCTAGAAAATGGTTTTGATTCTTACACCATTCAATCTCACAAACCTGAATCTAGAAACCATAATTTATAATTGTTAAGATAAAAAACTAGAAATTGTTTTTCACATGCATAACAATCCCCCTATTGAAGAATATTTTCCATGGATTCACTTCCAAGTCCTCCAGGTCACGAGCTATTATGTCCTGAACATATCTTTTTCAGCTCAACTTGGCCATTTTTTTGTTTCTTCCATGATCTAATGACCACTAATCCATAGTCTGGGAAATACTAGGGAAAATTATTCATTTCTTCCAATTTTTTCCTTTTCAATTCAAAGGTTGGTATATTCTGAATCATTTATTATGGTATAATGAGTGACATCATAGAAAAATGGAATAAGAAATCAATAAAAAACCCAAGTATTTAAATCGTTCGAAACAATTTATAGTCCACAAAAAAACAAATTCAATAGAATATGAAAAAGAGAATATAAACAGTCAATTGAGATACAAGTTTCTAAAGACGAGTTCACTACTCAGTAGAAATGAAACATACTTAAAAATACACTAAATCACGAGAAAAAATTATTCTATTATAAGTGACCCCACCTATCTATTTATAAACAAGACTAGATGGTTGTGTTGGTCCACCAAGATATGATATTTTTAGGAAACCCTCATTCCCAATAACAATAGACTGATAAATTCTATTGACTCAACCACTAAATTCGGTGAACAATGCATTTTTCCAAAAAACAACCTCCCATGTATGCACTTCCAGAAAATGTAACTGTTGCTGGTTCCAAATCATTGTTATGATTCTTTATCTATTCAATTATACAAACCTAAATCCAAAAAAAAACTGTCTTTGGTTCCCCAAATGATCACTCCTAGATCTAGTGCTGAATACAAACTTTACACATATGATTTATTACCAAGTAATATGACCCAATACTAACACACATATACTTCACTCATTAAACTTTAAGTCTCAAAAATTCAAACACAATCATAGAACCCAAAGGTTTAGTATCTTTGGATATTAAATACATAAACAAATTATTTTACAACATTGCTAATATTTCTATATAGTTTCACCCCACTAGAACCCATTCTAGACATGTCATATATTACAATATTATTAATATCCTAGTGAATGGAAATGTAATCAAGGGGTGAAATAAGATTCTATATAATAGTAAACATATTATATAACAAAAAAATATCATAAGTGAGCATTAGATAAGAATGTGGATATGATACATAATCAATGTGCATGAACATGACATAATATAATCATACCTAATAAAACATAGATCATTAAATAACCAATCATAGAAAAAATATTTTAATATAACATAATAAATGAGATATATAAATTTGGATTCTAGATTCAATAAACACAATCATAACATATTCATGAGGCATACCATATTTATATGGTATAGGTATAATCAAATGAAATCATAACATTCTATGAAAACCCAATCAACCACACACATTTAGTTACGTTAAAACATAATTATTACCACAAATTAAGTTGTGGGAAAACCTAATGATTCCCACGAATTAAGTTTTGAGAAAACCTAATGATACCCAAAAATTATGTTTTGAGTAAACCCAATGATTACCACACATTAAGTAGGGAGAAAACATAATCATTCCTACACATTAAGTTGTAAAAAAACACAATAATTTCTACAAATTATCCTATGAGGTATAAACTTTACCCAATTAATTATATGGATGTAGCTGAACCAACCATTATATAATGATAAAACATACATATACATTCTAAAAGAACTTGAAAACACTCATAATTCCATTATAGATTAAATAACCTATGAGAAAGAAATAGGTTCTATACTGATTTATAAAAAACACGATCCTAATAAATATAGAGGAATAAGGTGGATGGTATCATTAATTAATATTACAAATAGTTCAGAATAATAATTAAATTATATTTAAATATTTTAAAAAAACCTTATAATATCATTATATAAATTTATTTGAAAAGTAAAAAAGAAATATTCTTTAAAATTTGATAACATTTTATTAAAAGAAAATATTCTATAAAATAAGGAGGATAAAAATTACCTTTTTAAAACCATTAAATATTGTAAAGGAATCTTCATAAATAAAAATAGATATAAATTTTAGAAAATTTATTCATGTGGAAATCATTAAAAAGGAAGATTCTTTTCACACTATTGTAATGGAAGTCAAATAAACATAAAATGAGTTATATAGAAAAAGTTAAAAAGATTTATACTAAACATGTATAATGAAATTAAAAGACAATATATAATTACCTTAATTAATTATTAAAGTATAGATAATGAAATTTATAAAATAAATAAATAATATGAAAATAGAGGAAAAGGATTCCTGGCCCATAAGAAGAGATAAGTTTAGATCAACTTAGAATCATTTTCTCACTTAAATTGTGAAGAAAAGAGAGGTGAAATGGTAATAAGACTTGAAAAACATAGAAATAAATAGAGTATAAGAAAATATATGGGTTATTATAGATAAATAACATTCAATTTATCTAGACAAGAATTTTTTCATAAACAATCTGGAATTCAAAGTGAGATTTTAAAAGAAAACCTTACAGATTTGGTAAATTTTTAATCAAAATCCATTGAAATAAATAACATGACATGGATTTACGAATAAAATGAATTATATGAAAATATATGGTGTAATAAATTAATGGAAAATTATATACACTATATAAATAAATAAGTTGGTGAATATTGAATATATATATCAATGAGAGAAAATTAAGGAGAGAAAACCCTTACATTTACTCCTAAATTCCCCAAAAGCACTTTAGCCTCCCGTATAATAAAAAATAACCTTTTTAGTCACATAATTTACAACCCCATTCATATTAATTACCTTTTATAGTATTCAATTATAATTATTAATTATGCATATATTAGCTAGTTATTCTCTATTTTTAATTATTGGATGTTAATATTTTTGATTGTTTGATACAAGTTTCACAATGGATATATAGATGATAATTATTTGATACCAATTTCATCATTCACAAATTATTTAAGGTATTATAATCATCGTATTATAATGATTTATTCAGTAGCATATTCACTTCATTGAACATATGGGTATATTTTTCAAGAATGGAATTCATGATGAGTATGTTTCTGGTAATTTATCAATAACAACAAGTTGCTTTATATTAATCATTCATTTTTTTTGTCACCATTACAAAACCATATTCATTAAAAAAATTACTACTTCATATAATATATTACTAGTATTAGTAAATTTATATTTATTCATGATGAAAATGATGAGGTTGGTATAACATATTCATGTAGGTGGGTAAACCGATCCCAACAAGAACATGCTATACCGGTGAATGAGTAAGAGTTTAAAGTTATATAATAGTAGTATATTTTTCTAAGAAGCATAATTGTTCTAATATAAAATCATTAAATTAGATAATGATATTTATAAAGAGTGTACATGATAATATTATTGAAAAAAATTGTGGTGAACTGAGTACTTTGATTAATTATCCCCTTTTTGAAATGGGTTCCTTCAGCATGAACGATTTAGGATTCCTTATTAGGACTATAGGATACCAATTCTATAAGATTAATTTATTATTGAAAAAATGTTTAGGGATTAATGATAGTTTTTATAGAAAATATTGGTTTTGAATGGGTAGAAGAGGGGTCCTTTTATAGGTTAGTTTTGAGTGGCATTTCTCCAAATAACCATTCTCTAAGTTTGTTATTTTATCATGGAATGTAGATAAAAATTAAAAAATAATAGACATGGGTCATAAAAATTCTCATGAAAACAATTTAGATATAATGTTTCATGATATTTTAAATATTCACCACTTACTTTATCACTTTTTACCACATTTTAATTTTATCATGGTAACCCAATTTTTACCTTGGTAACTTATTTTTATAACTGAAAATAAAAATAAAATTCATACAAAATTTAGATGTAATGATTAAAAATTTGGAATAAATTTAATCTAATTAAATTTCTAAATATTGGAAATTTAACTTTTAAATGAAAACCTAATATATATAGAAAAAATATTTTTATAGAAAATTGACTTTTTAAACATTAAGTGTTCTTAATATTATTTCATATCAATTAATAATTAAATAATTGTTCGTATATTGGTTTAAAAATTTAAAAATTAAATTAGATTCATCATTTAAAATTTATCAATTTAATCTTTTAAGTTAAACATACACAACACATAAAACAATTCTTTGAAAATATCTCTTTTTAATATTAAATGTTATTATTATTATTTATAATCAATTAACAATCATTCCATGAATGATAACTAATTTGTGTATATATATATAAATAATAAAATTAAATAAATTTATTTCTCCAAATAAGAAAAATTAAACTTTTAAATAAAAACATATAATATATAATAAAAAATTCTTTTAAATAATAATATTTGATTGGTCATGTATAATTAAAATATCATTCCTTTAGCCACTTAAATATTTCATGGATTTTGTTTATTTACTTTACTAATCATTCATTTTTTCAATAAATATTATTGAAACCATTATTTAAAAGTTATAATGTTAACAAAAATACATATTTCATAAAAATTTTATTTAGAATAAAATGTATTTTAAAAATTTGATCAATATGCTTTTATTCTATTACAGATCATTTATTTTTTTCAAATAAATTATTTATAATGAAAATTTATATTTTTTAACCTCTAAATAAAATTTATGTATATCAACCATGTACTGATAATTCTAAATTGGCAATATGTTTATTGGTATTATACACAATGGATATTATCATTTTATGATATTTATATAATGAATATATTACCCCATTAGCCCCTATAAATTCATTTCATTATAACTTCACAAAACACAATTCTCATTCCCTTAGTTTCACTTTAGGTTTTTACAATATGGTTTCTCCATTCATGATGTGTTTTTTTATTATAGTTTTAGTTACACTATGGTGATTATCAAGGGTGAAATTAATCTAGGGTATTTATTAACTATAATAATAATATTATTTTCTATTTATTGTCCCCTTATTATTTATGAAATTTTTAAGGGATGTAATCATCCATGGTATGTAATAATCCAGAGTATGTAATACTTAGTTTTATGTACTTTTGTTATAATGTTCCATTATAAATGAATAAAGTGTTATTATTTTGATTCTTATCTTGTATGAATTATCTTCTAGTTATAATATTTTTAAAGGATATACATATTTTTTATAAATTATTGACATATCGTTTAATGAAAGTAAATTTTTCCTAAAACTTAGGGTGTTACACTACTTTTTAATTATAAGGCTAAAAAAAATCATAAAATAGTTTTTATAATCTTAATGAACCTTTTATCTAATATGGGAATATATTTCAGCAAATAAATCTTATCCAAATTAAATGTCTATATATATCTTATTCCTATACTTAAAAGTTACAAAACCTTATAATCTGTGTGTGAATAATCATTAATGAAACCAAAACATTCATGTCAGTCAAACTAAATATAACATTCCAATACACTCCATGAATCTCCCTGTAAAGTGACAAGATAATATTCAAATATGAAGTTATTTTTATCACCATAGATAACAAAAAAAATAAAAATCATATATTCAAATGAATATAAGGCATTAAAACAAAATACACAGTAAAAGACTACATGTGACAAAACATCCACAAATCCAAATAAAAAATATCACAAAAAATTACAAAAAAAAGTATGTGAAACCCATGTGTCTCTATTATACCTTCATGGTGTGTGTGTCCACAAAATAATTCTTGTGAATGTCTATGCACTTAACTCTACCACCAAAATGCTCCTAAAAATCTGTAAAGACTCAAATATAAGTTAAAGTAGGAGTAAGTATGAAGTACAATGTCATTCCCACTAAGATGTCAATGTGATAAATGTGAAATAAGAATGCTAATGTAATCATTAGGTGAAATGATACTAAATCCAAGAATCTAATTTTTACCGAATCCCCAATCTATAAATACTAAAACTATCACATTGTTCACCACAAACACACTTGCCAAAATTCATTATTAAATAAACACTTAAAAAAAATTAATAATGTGATTCAATTATTTAGATGCATTGATTCAAAATTTGAGATATATTTTTATTAATACCATCCTGTAACTATGATAAATTAAATTATTAAATAAATATTTTAAATAAATGATTTTTTATAACAAATTCTATTCTTAATGACTATATTACTATTCCAACAATCTATTACTTTTATAACAAATACCCTATCCTTTTTCAATAATCATGTAATGGGAAAAAACCCATATAATTTCATATAAATTTAATCCTTTATGAATATAATTATCATTATCCTATTTAGTTTAATTCTTTAAAAGTTTTATTCATTGAATTATAATGACTCTCCTTTATACCATACTTATTATAGGTATGATGTTTGATGAAGACTTCAAGACAAAAGAGTTATTTATTATATTTATAAAATTTATCTATATTTACTATGTACTATTAGTTTTATAAAATTTGTGTCATATTTTCCTTTTATTGTGATAAAAATATGTATTATAGAAAAACCACACCATGATAAAGGTCACCATGTCATGGTTTGTGCTAAAGAAAACCACATAGTGTTGAAGGTCACTACATCATCATTTAGTTTATGAAAGACCATGTGTTATGTGGTAATAAATGGCTTGATCTTCCAAAAAATATTTCATTAATGTTTTCATCATTAGAGGGTAATGATATCAAAGGATATTAAATTGTTCATATTAATTTTTTAAACATTAAAAAAATTAAAGGTTGAAAAAAATTTCAACGAGTTACAACATTATGAAATTTGTGAGTTATGGATAGAAATTTATAAAACATTTAGAAACCAATGCGAATATTTTTAAAAATATATAAAGTGGTAATATTATATTCAAATGGTATGAATGAATGTGTGTGTGATACTCAATCCATGAAACTCTAATTCATAACTCCTTTTCTCTTCTTATTTTAATACCATGGTCCTCGTAGGACATGGACTAAAGAAGAATCCTACCTAAGAATTAGGTGTTTAATAAAACATGTGAACTATCCTAGGATGAATGGGTTTATTTATTTCTTTTTAGGTATCTACATTAAACACATATATATGATATGGAAGATTTAACTTCTATTAATAACTAAGTCATTTTTTAATTAATTTTTTTATTGATTTCAAATGAATGGTTGGATATTGTACCATTTTTTTAGAGTTAATTTCCACTTATTTTAGATAAGTGACATCCCCAATAAACCAAATAGTGATGGAAGAGTCACTTTAATTTCATTTTTATTTAATATTTAATATATTTAAAATACAATTTTTTTCTATAATCAATATGTGTTTATTAAAAAATACCATGGTTTATAATTATTTTCATTAGCATGACATGTTTATTTAAAAAATGGGTGTATTTTATATATATTTTAAAAAATAACATAATTGTTTTTGAAAAAAGTATCATGGATTTTTTTTAATAAAATACGTTTTTCACATTTTTTTCTAAAAAACTAGTCATGGTTTTTATGATAATTATATTTCTATAAGGAAAACCATGACATGGTTAAAAAAACCACATAGTGTTTCAAAAGTATTATTATAAAGGGCCTTGAATGAAATTAAGTCTATAAAGGAAAAGTATCAAAGTTTATTAGGAAAATATATTTATATAAGAAGAATCAAATTGTGGTTTATAAATAAAGATAAATTTGTTTCATGATTTATTATGAATTTTTTTATCAAATTCTCAAAATACTTCACCATGTGCGGTATGAGAACCCATATATTTAATGAACCATAATTCCTTATTTATTGCATAAAGATACGCATAATAAAATCCTAGAATATCATGAAGCCCAGTGTCTTTGGGAAATTATGTACATAGTATATTATATTGAAATATGGGTATAACAACCTTATTTAAAAACTCCAAAACTTTCCCTTATATTCCATCGATCTTCTAAAACTGTACGAGATATCCTTAGGATGCATATAAGAAATGAGGTAAGATATATAGCCCAATAAGGGAATAATAAAATCATAAAATGATGAAAGTAAATACATGTGAGTCAAGAGACATATCATGGTGACATAAAATGGGTGATAATCATAATCATGAATATCAAATCATGATAGAAGATGATAACATCAAGGAAATTTAGGAATGTGGAAACAACATAAAACATGGCATCATAATCATAAGTCAAGGATAACCTCCAATACCTAATAACATAGTGTTCTTATGATAACATCCCATGTATCATACATGGAATATCATGAGGTAAAAAATATTACCCAATTAATTAGAGAGCTAAATAATTTTGGGTCCACCCGTCACATTTATATCATGTACATGCATTTGTGTGCCACATTGATCATTCAATGAAAGAACATATTTCATCACATTTAATCCCATGATTAAGGAATATGGGTTAAATATATTTAATAACTAAATAAATTAAGGGTAGGTACATCTAGGTGAATACCCTTGAGTGGAAATGGGGATGGGTATTCATTATACAAATGTTTGGCATGGAAAATCATAAGATAATTTTGGAAGGATAACGAGTGGACATAACGGTTCAAGGGAGGGTTTAATGAGAGTGAAAGGTGGTCTCTCATTATTTAGGAATAATAATTATAGTAAGGGTATGATTGAAAACACATTAAATTGTAAAAAATTGGAAATCAAAAGGTTTAGTACAAAGAAAGTACTTGAAATAAAATGGAAGGGGAGATGATCCCTTATATTGTGAGGGAACTTCTAAAAGTTTGGGATGATATTCTTATGATATTTGGAACACCTTAGGGGGATTTAGAGGCGGATAGGGATAGGGATAGTTAGAGATATAGGGAAAGTAAATTAATACTCAATGTGTTTTGAGAGAATAGGAGTGGGAGGTTGGGTGGGTATCTATTGAAAAAGTGAAGAGAATTATTTATTAATTTCATAAAATAGGTTTTGGAATCTATAAAATAAATTAATCCATACAATAAAATATCCCATGTTTTTTCCATAGTTTCTTCCAAATAGGAGTGTTTTTAATTATTTTATAATACTAAGAACCTAAATCCATAAATTAATACCATTGGTGATGTGGAAGTGAGTCATAATTATAAATAATTTATTTCAAAACCTTAAAATATAATATAGGTTTTGGATGATTCATTAAGGGTTTATAAAATGAATCAAATAACTTAGAAACACATTATTTTAATAGGGAAACATATTTTTGGTCATGGATTCCCTTTATACCATTTATCACAATAATATTTGATTATTATGATGTCATAATACATACCGTATATTTATTTTGTATTTATTTTTTACTCAAAAATTCGAACGTCTCAGAAAATTATGAAAAAAACCATTGGATAATTTTGATGTTCTAATTTCAAAAATAATATTTATTCTATCAAAAGAATTTTATAAATATGAAAATTTTAACTTTTAAATAAAAATATATATTTACTAAAAAATACTAGTTTTTAAGACACTAATAAATTTCCGACCCTTATAAAAATTACGTTAGTCTTTATTAAATTATATAATAATTGTTATTTAATTAAATATTATTTAATAATAATATTTTATATAAATAAAATTTGTTTAATTTTGTTTGAATTATCAAATGAGTGACTTAATTGAAATTATATATTTCCCAAAAATACATTTTTGATTTCTTCGTATCAAAATATATTTTTATCAAAATAATTATATAATCATTTTTAAAGTAATAAAAGGGATAAATATAATAATTGTTTTATTAAAAGGAAAACATAAAAATTCATATTACTAGGTTCTAGATATATAACCTCTTATTACACTAGAGTATTCCTTAAGGATAAGGTGTGTGATGGTGGTGTCTTCTTGGGGTGGTTCAACAAACATATTTTGTTATGTGATATTGGTAAGCTTGAACTTCTCCCATAAACGGTTTCAATCAAGCTTTAGTTGTTGAATATCAGCTTGGGATTGGTTAAGGCCAAATCCTAGTGATTCTATATCCCTCAAAATCCCTGATAAATGAGCTTCATAGGGTATGATCCTACTTGTTGAGACCATCACTTCTTCCATCCATATCAATTGTAACTTATCATAACCCTTAATATATAAAAATATTAATGGTCACTGTATAATGGATATATTATCAATTTTTAGGATTGTTATTGTTATTTTAAATCCATAATGACATGTTTTTTAATTTTTTAAAATAACCAAATAAGTGCATGTGTTTTCTATAACTATATTACCAAATAATGTGTTTATTCATTCAGAAGGGGATTTTGTAATGTCTCATCTTTAATCATGGTATGAACCATTTAAATTTTTAGTCCAAATCCTTAAAGTGACCCAGGGTGTGCATCTACGCACTTTGTTATGGGTCCCAAGAAACTATTTAAATTATTTAAATAATTCCTTGGGTTTTATGTAAAATATTACACTATGCCCTAACGTAACGTTCGAGTTAAAAATAATTAAAATGAGATTAAAAAGGAATAAAAATAATTTTAAGGAAATAAAAGAAAATAAATGTGGATAAAAATAAATAATATAATAAGAGTATTTGGAGAAGAGTATAAATAATTAAAATGGGATAACCCATTTTATTAATTATTTTACTTTCTCCATCCCTTTTTATTTTTATTATTTTATTTTATTTCATTTTATTTATTTTACCCTTTTCATTATTTTTAATTTTATTTTTTTACTCCCCCTTTTTATTTCTTTGTTATTTTTCTTTTTCTCTCTTTCTCTCCTCCCTCTCCCTTGGTGTGTCGCCCCCTATAGCGCCCCTTAAAGTGACCCGACCTTTTGCTTCTTCAGAAGTCTTCTACGACTCCATTCATCCTTTGTTTTCTTTTCCATCAGGTGAGAAGTAAATCTATCAATAAGGATAATGTTATGAATCAATAATCATATGATCTCATCCATTATCCATCACACAATATTCTGCGGAAGGTTTTTACATGAAATTGGGGTTTTTCTAAAATCATCTGGTTTCTTCCATTTTAGGTCAAATCAAATATCATCGGGGAGTGTGGGAACCTCTACGGTTATATGGTAGGGAATATAATCTCTTTACCATTGTTTCATTTCATCTTTTATATCGCACATTATTCCGCTTGTCGGTACCTACCAGCGATATTCAATTTTTCATATTCAAATTTAATCAAATTACTTTGATTGACTATTGAAACCTTGTTTGAGATAAACTAACTTTTTTATTTTTTTGAAACATAATTGGTTACACCGTTGGGTGTGCTGACATAATTTTTCTAATTTATGTTAGCCCCGAATAATAAATTTATTAATTTCATGTGTTTCACGATCCCTCTTTGGCTGAGTTTTAAATCAATCTATTTAGGATAAGATGAAACATGAATTTTAGAGTTTTGTTGGTTGTTTTTTCATAATGATTACCTTGTTTAAAATTATTACCATTTTATGCCATTATAAGAAAGAATTGTGCATTTTTTCTTTTGATGATAAAGTGTTTTAACTATGACTATTTGGCTTGAATGACTGGGAAGTACGTTTCTATTTGTTTCTTAAATTGTTTTGTTGTAATTATAAATGCATACTCTGTGATATCTGATTCCTTGAAATCTAATTAAATTCAAGGTAGTGAGATAATGTGATTTCTGTATTAAGGAACACACATGGAATCTACATTCATGATTAGTTACTACACTATGCACTGGGTAGGCAATGCCTTAAGATTTTCTAAATGAGTGTTTCCCTTGGTTTTCTATATACTCATGAGTGATACCGGTTTGCTAAGGGAAAATTGAGGAAGTGCCTATTGGAAAAGTGTATATGCTATGCCTCGAGTTATTCTCAACCCCTAATGTGTGATACCCCTGATAGGATCATGATAAATCCATGCCTCGAGTGATACTCGCTCTTTAGGAAGATTTCCTTGAACATGCTCAGTGGTACTGGATAAGTTGAAGGATTTACTATAGCGATACCTTCTGAATGGGATTAGAAAACAACTATAAAATTTAATATAATAATAATGATAATGCATGAATGATTTTATTTTATGAATATTTGGGTTCCTTGTGAATTGTGATACATTTTTGGTTCCTTGAATCACACTTTGTTGACACATAAATTATACCCAAGTTAAAGCACAAGCATGGGGGGTATATTCCTTTTTGTATGCCTTATATTTTTATACCCTTTATATATATTTACATTCTGCTTATTACAGGTACTTTATTTAGATTCCCAGCTTAGGCCGAAGTAGGTGGTAAGGGACAAACAACATTGAGAACCCAGACTAAGTTATACTTATTTTATTTTGTTTATTTAATTGCTTTCATTTATAATATATTGTCACACTACTTTTGTTTACAACCCGAAATGGAAAGGTTTAGACACTATGGGTGTTGAAATACTAGGATTTTATCTCACACCCTACTTGGGTGTCATTTATAACCCGATTAGACTTTATGTCCGCAGACATGGATACATGGAGGCATGTCTCTCCCAATGCTTGATTGCCTTACTATTTTGGATGGAGCTTGGGGGTAGAGGACCGAGCCTATGCTCAAGATGAAGTTGTTTCACTTTGTTTCATTTTCAATATAGTTTTGATATAATTATTTTATTCCTTCTTTCCATAATTTTATTTTAGTATATACACCATTTCATGAAATCATTGTGTAACTGGTTTGATTTATCAGCTTCTGCACTTTTCATTTATTAAGTTGGGATTATTTATTTGCTTCTATTGCAGTTTGTTTTATTTATTTGATTCTAATACTTATTATAAATTTTTTTTCTTCCCCTTTGTATTATCTATTACCTATGAGGGCATAATATCCCCTACAGACACGTTAAAAATTCCTCACTGCTAGTCGATAGCCTGCAGTGTTTGGGGAGATGTGCTTGAGGTTATGTGGCCAACTTGGCTCAGAGAACCCTTCCAGTGGCTTTCGGGTTGGGGATGCTACAAAGTGGTATCAGAGGATTATTTCTTCATTTTGTCTTACTGTTTTGGTTATACATGAGACTAGGATATAGGGATTTAGAACTTACCCTATGCTTGGATGTAGCTAACCCCTTTACAGGGGAAACCCAAATTCCTTGATTGGGATTGTAGTTATTGATTATGCAAATTATTATTGATACGATTTCACCATTGGGTTACACGCTTGTTTTGTATTATTATTGATATTGATATTATTTAGATAATGGTTTTTACTGTTGAAGCTGGATGATATGAGGAAAATGAATTTACATGCATCATATTAGGCACCGTATAGATTAAAATGACATGGATATTTCCATTCCATATCTACTTTCATCATGCATCTTCCTGTTTTCATGTGAGTGTTGTTGTACCTAGTTTTAAAAAATTTGAAGTGAGAATTTGTTAAATATAAATTTGTTATAGTTTTTTAGATGTTAACATGGATTTACCTAAGAAATAGGTGGTAGGACCCATTTTAGTGATCTTTCTAAGTTTTCTCTTCCTTATCTAGACCCATCTCTTTTAGAGGACTATCTGTTGTGTAGTGATTAAAGGCAGGCTATGTACCTACCCTCTTTATCGCTCCTTTACTCATTTACCTCATCTTCCATTGAATCTCATCTAAGGTGTGCATTTTCCATCGATTACCTTTGCGGTGTTATGTATCTCGACACTTTTCTAGGGGTCAGGATGGAGGGCATACACTAGTGCCAAGAGTTCCCCCTTGAGATAGGTGGGTACCATTTCCTTTGGAATTTTTAAATCCTCGATATGTTTGGAATCTATGTCATTCTTGGTATGATATATCTCACTCTTTATCATGTACAAGTGTATTTCTATCACCATCAGGTGTCTTTCACATCCCCTGAGGGTGACACATATATACACAAAGGAGAATGGGATATGCAAGAAGATTGATTTGGACTTAAATGTGAAAGACTAGGAAGAGTGACAACTTGATTAAAATGTATCATCATGGATGATCAGGGAACACAACTATTGGAATTTCCTCATGTTGTGAATCATTTTAGAAACATATTTCCTGAAAATTTATCTGGATTACCTCCCATGAGGGATGTGGAGTTCACTATCGAGTTAGTGTGAAGTGCGACACCAGTGTCTATTCCTCCTTATAGGATGAAACCTATAGAGCTACATGAACTCAAAAAGTATCTTTAAGACATCAAGGATAAGGGTTTTATCAGACCTAGCACATCACAGTGGGGTTCACCAGTTCTATTCTCCGAGAAGGTGGACGATACCCTTAGATTGTGTGTGGATTATTGTCAAATCAACCAACTTATGGTAAAGAATCGATATCCATTTCCTTGTACTGACGACCTATTTGACCAGATCCGAGGAGAAAATATTTTCTACAAGATTGATATGAGGTAGAGATATCACCAGATGCGTGTAGGACCATCTGAGATACCACATACATCATTCCAGAGTAGGTATAACTTGTACGAGAATCTGGTTATTCCATTCGTCCTCACGAATGCATTGGAAGTCTTCATGGCTCTAATAAATCAGGGTTTTCACCTAAAACTTGATTCATTTATGGTGGTTTTTTTTGATTACATGTTGGAGTATTCATTCTATAGACACGACCATGAAACCCATCATGATATCATGCTGAGTACACTAAGAGAGTATCATAAATATTCAATGCTTAGAAACTGCAACTTCTAGATTGATAAGGTTTACTTGTCGGGTCATATAGTATCTGAGGTAAGAATATAAGTTTATCCAGAAAAGGTGATAATCGCAGTTTCATGAGAGCATCCCAAGAATTTTTTCTACATACACAGTTTCTGGGGGATTGCTGGCTATTAAAGGTGTTTTATATAGGATTTCTCCCTCTTAGAAGCACCTTTTACAACCCTGATTGAGAAGGGTGTGCAGTTCATCTAGTCAGAAGCTTGTGAAAAATATTTTCAGGAGTTAAAGGTAAGACTAACCTCAGATTTTATCCTAATTCTTACTAAGCCAGGTAGAAGCTATACTATTTATTGTGATCTTCATGAATCAGAATGGGTGCAGTTTTGATGTAGGGCGATCAATTCATGGCTTATGGATCTTTCCATCTGAGACCTCATGAGTAGAACTATCCTACACATGACCTTGATTTAGTAGTTTTGGTTCATGATTTACACTGTTGGATACACTACTTATTGGGTGAGATGTTCTTTGTTTACACGGATCATAAAATCTTGAAATATATCTACACATAGTGATATTTGAATTTAAGGTAGTAAAGGTGGGTCGAATACCTACAATCATTTGATTTTGATATTTCTTATATCCTTGGTAAGGGGAATTCCAAGGATAGCACTTTGAGCTACAAAACACTAATACAAGCCATCCAGGCATCTAACAGTGAGTGATAGATGATGGATTTGTTTTCTGAGATGCATCTATAGGTTCAAGAAAAGCATGGACAACTAGTTTTAACAGCTCTTATAGTGACATCCTCTCTTATTGAGTGAGTATTTATGTGATAGTTATCTGATCCTGAGGGACTTGTTTTGAGGGAAAGTTTCATAGGAGAGAACCCTACTTTTGGTTGGGTTGTTGATAGTAGTGAAACTCTACTTTACCATGGCTGTGTATGGGTACCTTCAGATATTTGAGAATAATAGATGAAGGAATATTATACCTTCATTTAGGCAGTTCATCTTAGAAAAACCAAGATGTATGGAGACATGTGTCGTCAGAACTGGTGGCTGGGTATGAAGAAGTAGATAGTGGGTTTCACCACTCGGTGCTCCACCTATCAGCAGGTGAAGGCAGACCACCAACGACCTACTGGACTTCTACAAACTCTATCCACTACTGAGTATAAATGGAACAACATAACCATGTATTTCATTATAGTCTTTCTAAGATCCACTTGAAGTAGCGATGTAGTATGGGTAATTGTCGATATATTGACCAAAGTCATGCCCTTCCTACCTATATGGGAGACCTTATCTATTGATGAGTTGGGAAGGCTGTATATCTTAGAGATAGTGTGGATTCATGGCATAACTCATTCTATTATCTCAGACAGAGACACCCACTTTACTTCATGGTTCTGGAAAGGGTTATAGAAAGTTTTGGGTTCACAGTTACTCTTGAGTACTGCATATCACCCTCATACTGATGGGTAGTTTGTGCAGACCATACGTGTGTTAGAGGATATGCTATGGGCTTGTACTTGATTTTGGTGGTTCTAGGGAGAAATATATTCTTATTATTGAGTTTAACTATAATAAAAGTTTTTAGGATACAATTCAAATGGCTCCATATGAGACCCTTTATGGTAGACCATGATGTTCACCTTTATGCTAACTCTAAGTAGGTGAGCCTGCTCTATTTGGTCCTTACCTAATTTAGGAGACTTCTGAGGACGTTCAACTAATTTAGAAGTATATGACTACAACTTATTCCATAAATAAATCTTATACCAATCATTTCTAAATACCTCTCAAGTTTGAGGTTGGACATTGAGTCTTTCTATGTGTTTCTCCAAGGTTGGGTCACAGAAGGATTAGGAGACACGGGAAGTTATCAGTGAGATATATTGGGCCATTCGAGATAGTGAATAGAGTTGGGCCGGTAGCCTATCAGTTACTGTTACCTCAGAGGTAATTTTCCATGCATGATGTCTTCCATGTATCTTAACTTCGATAGTATCATCTAGACTTGTCTCATTCATTTTATCCTGACGACATTGAGCTCAAAGAGTATGCATCCTTTGAGGAGATTTCAATCCATATTATTGATCTCAACATGAAGGTGATATGAGGGTGGTCTTTTCCTCTGGTATAGGTGTTATGGAAGCATGGACATGTTTAGGAAGAGATCTAGGAGTGGGAGACTGATGCATGTGCTCAATGGCCAGATATTTTCTCAGATGACGTTCCACTACCCTTGGAAGGGAAACTCAGGGACGAGTAGTTTTAAGGAGGTTAGGTTGTAACGTCCCAACTTTAATCAAGGTACAAACAATTTAAAATGGGGTAACCCATTTTATGAATTATTTTCCTTTCTCTTCCTTTTTATTTTTATTATTTTATTTTATTTATTTTACCCTTTTCCTTATTTTTTTTTCATTTACCTTTTTCTTTCACTTCATTTATTTTCTTTTTATCTCTTTCTCTCCTCCATCTACCTTGAAGAGTCGCCCCTCGTAGTAACCCTTGCTATGACCTAACCTCCTCCTCCTTCAAAATATAGTTGTGACCCTGTTACTCATTCGTTTTATTTTCCGTAAGGTGTAAAGTAAATCTATTGGTAAGGCTAACGTTACACACCAAGAATTGTGGGATCTCATCCACTATCCATCGCACAATCTACCATAGAAGGTTTTTACCCCAAATTGGGGTTTTTATAATTTCATCTGTTTTCTTCCGTTTTAGGTCAAATAAAAGATCATTGGGGAGCATATAATCCTCTACAGTTATAAGGTAGGGGGTGCCTAATCTCTTTCCTATAATTTAGTTTCATCTTTTATATTTCATGTTGTGCCACTCGTCGGTGCCTATCGATGATATTCAATTTTTACTATTATAATTTAATTAAATTACTTCACTTGACTTTTGCAACATTTTTTGAGATAAACTAGCTTGTTTAATTTTTTGAAACATCGTTGGATACCCCTTTGGGTGTGCTGAGGCAATTGGTCTAATTTACATCAGATCTGAATAATTAATTTATTAATTTCATGTGTTTCACGACACCTATTTGGTTGAGTTTTAAATAAAATAAATTATTTAGGATTTATTAAACCATGAATTTTGGAGTTTTGTTGGTTGTTTATTCCTAATGATTTCATTATTTAAAATTATTACCATGTTATTCTATTATAATAGTGAATAATTCATTTTTTTCTTTTTCTGATAAAGTGGTTTTAACTATGACTATTTGGCATGAATGATCAGGAAGTATGTGGATCTTTTTTGCTTAAATTATTTTGTTGTAATTATAAATGCATATTCTATGATATCTGCTTCCTTTAAATCTAATTAAATTTAGGGTGGGGATACAATGTGGGTTCCGTATTAAGGACCACATATGGAATCTCCATTCGCAATTGGTTACTACACTATGTGCCAAGGATGTGATGTCTTAGGATTTTATAGAATAACGTTTCCATGGGTTTTGTATATACTCATGAGTGATACTAGTTCCCTACGGGACAATCGAGGATGGACCTGTTGAAAAAGTGGCTATTCCATGCCTCAGGTGATACTTGACCCATGATGTACGATACCCAAGACTAACTCATGATAAATCCATGCCTCGAGCGATACTTGGTCTTTCGAAATATTTCCTTGGATGAGATCTCTGGTATTGGATAAATTGGAGGACTTACCATAGTGATACCTTCGGTATGGGCTCAGAATCCAACTCTAAACTTTAATATAATAATAATGATAATGCATGAAAGGTTTTATTTGATGTATCTTTGGGTTCCTTGTGAATCGTGATACCTTTTTGGTGCCTTGAAGCACATTTTGTTGACACATAAATTAGACCGAAGCTAAAGCACAAGCTTGGGGGTATGTTTCTTTTTGTCTACATTCTATTTTTCTAGCCTTTATATATATACATCCTACTTATTACATGTACTTTATTAATATTCCTGGCTTAGGACAAAATAGGGGGTAAGGTATGGGTGCCGTTGAGAACCTGAACCAAGTAATACTTATTTTATTTTGTTTATTTAATTGCTTTAATTTATCTTATATTGGCGCAATACTTTTGTTTACAACCCAAAATGGAAAGGTTTAGACATCATGGGTGTAGGCCTACTTATTTTTTATCTCACACTCTACTTGAGCGTTTTTTGGAACCTAAGTAGAATTTATGTCTGTAGGTATGGATACTGGGAAGTGTACCACTCCCAATTCTTGATTTCCCTGCTGTTTTGGATGGTTCTTGGGGGAAGAGGGCTGAGTATATAATCAATATGTAGTTGTTTAACTTCGTGTTGTTTTCATTATATTTTTGATATAATTATTGTATTCCTACTTTCTGTACTTTTAATTTTTTACAAACATCGTAGCATGACATAATTGTGTAGCTGGTTTGATTTATCATCTTCTGCAAATTTCATTTATTTAGTTGGGATTATTTATTTTCTTTTACTACAATTTGTTTTATTTATATGCTTATGTTACTTTTTATATTTTTTTGTTCCACTATGTATTACCTATTACCTATGAGGGGATAGTCTTCCCTGTGGGTACATTAAATATTCCCTCGGTGCTAGTCTATAGCCTCTGGCATTCAAGGAGATTCTATTGAGTTCATGTGGATAATCCAGCTCAGAGCACACTTCTTGAGGCTTCGAGGTTAGGGACCTTACAAATTTTATTTATAATTTTTTAGTTCATTACATTCTTCCCCCATTCAAAAATTTCTCCCTAAAAATTTCAATTTGTACCCTAGAATAGATGACAGAACCTATTTTTCAATACCTCTTATAGTTCCCATGTTTCTTTATCAAACATGTGGTTCTACCACAAACCTTTTACTGGGAGAGTTTTCTTATTTCATAGAACTTTGTCTCTACAATCTAAGATATTCAACATCCACTCCTCGTATGAAATATCATTCTCTAAGGGAACCAAATTTGGATTCAATACATATGAGGGGTTTAGTGTGTACTTCCTCAAGAGGGATATATAAAACATATAATGTACTTGATATAGGTTAGGGGGTAGTTCTAGTAAATAAGACACATATTTTATGTGATCAATAATATCAAAGGTTATTATGTATCTTGGACCAAGATTTCCCTTTTTCCAAAACCTAAGGAATTTCTTCAATAGTGATATATGAAGGAACACCTTATCTCTGACCTCAAACTCTATGCCTCATCATCAATTGTCTATATAGATTTTATGTCATATTTGTGTATATTTCATTTGAAGTTGAATGGTTTGAACCTTCTCTACCATATATTGGACAAGATTATGTAATGTAATCTTCTTCTCTCCAAATTCATCATAGCATGTTGGAGTCTGACACCTTTTAATATACAGATCCTCATACCATGAAATTTGAATTATAGAATGGAAACTGTTGTTATATGAGAAATACACAGGGGGACGGTTCAAATCCCAACATCCTTGGAAATCCATTGGACATTATCTCAACGCATACTCTAGATTTTTAATAGTTCTCTAAGGTTGACCATATGTGTGAAGGTGATAAGTAGTATTGAAACTCAGATATATATATCCAACTCTTACTGAAGGCTTCTACATAACCTCAAGGTAAACCTTATATCTCGATTATATACAATTGAGAGTGTCACTACATGTAGTCTTACCACTTCCCTTATATATATCTTGGTGAGTTGTTCAAGATAGAAACCTTCCTTGATATAAAATAAATGTACTAAATTTGTATGAAGACCGAATACCACCAAGATGGAGTTATTTCCTTTAGATGTCCCAAGGAGTCCTAAGATTAAATCCATGGTTATATTTTCCCATTTCCATACTAGTATAGGAAATGGTTGCATCATACCCTTATACTTATATCATTAATCCTTGACTTGTTGGAATACAAAGCATCGAGATACAAATTCTACAATATCCCTCTTCATGTTATCCAACCAAAAGTTTTACTTCAAATCTCTATACATCTTAGTGATTTATTGATGAATAGGTAAGGATGAGATATCTATATCATCTAGAAGTTCCCTATTTATCTCTAGTTTTAATGGGATAAAATTCCAATTTCCAAACTTTATAACTCTATAATTATCAAAGTTAAACTCTAGAATATGTGCTACCTTTTTCTGTAGCACATCATCATTTTTGGGCCACCTTAATCCTCTAAAGAATGGATGGATGAGAAGTTATTTGATAATGGTAAGATTTAAATACCTTTATTATACCCATATCCATCCTCTTCATGTCTAATATGACTGGATACCTTGAAATCTTTATCATGGATAGGGTTGCATGGTTTTTTTTCTATATAGAACATCTTCCACTTTGTTCACTTTTCTAGGATGGTAATAGATTGAACAATTATAATCATTAATCATATATAACCACCCTCATTGGAAAATATTTATATCATTTTGTGTCAATATATAATTGAGGATTTTGTGATCTGTATATATGTCACACTTCTCCCCATATAGATAATTCCACTAAATTTTTAACTTGAAAATTACTAAATCCAATTCTAGATAATGGGTTGGGAATTTATTATCATGGATATTTAGTTGATTGGAAGAATAAGAAATTAATTTTTCACATTTCATGAGTAAAAAACCCAATCCCTTTTTGTATGCATCACTATAGATCACAAATAATTCCCCATTAGTGGGTAAGGTGATCATAGGTGTAGTGATTAACCTCTTATTTAACTATTTAATGCTCTCTTTCCATTCATCAGTCTAGACAAACTTCACTCTATTTTGTGTTAACTGAGTTTATGAGATTGAAAATCAGAATATGTTTCTCACAAATCAATGATAGTCTTATATAATATAAGGAGTATATGGATCTCCATCACAAATATTGGTATGGTGCATCATTTAATTGCCTCTATTTCCGAAGGATCCACAAATATTCCTTTACTGGTGATTACATTCACTAGGAATGTTACTTTATCTATCTATAACTCACATTTACTATACTTTTAAAATAAGTTTCCCTTTTATAAGGTCTTTAGTATAGCATCCAAATGCTCCTCATGTTCCTCCTTTCTTTTTGAGTAGATAATAACATCTTCTACAAAAAAGTTGAAAAAAATTAATTTAGGTAATCCCTAAGGACTCCATTCATTAAGTCCATGAAGATAGTTAAAGAAATAGTGAGTCCAAATATAATCACTATGAACTCATAATGGCTGTACCTTATATAAAAATCAGTCTTAGGGATATCCTTATTATTCACCTTTACATGACAATATCCTAATCAAGGATGCACCTTACAAAAGTACTGGTCTCCACATAGATGATCGAACAAGAAATAAATCCATGTTAGAATATACGTTTTCTTTATTGTGACCTTATTGAGATCAGAATAATAAATTTAGGGGTAAATTGGACTATATTTCTTCTTGATGAAGGGGACTGGTGCACCTTATGGTGAAGACTTGGTCATATAAAACCTTTATCTAAATTCTCATATAGTTTCTTATTTAGATCTTCAAGTCCAACAATGTCCATTCTATATAGAGTTTTTGATATTGGAAAGGCTCCTTGTATAATCTCTATTGATAAATCAACCTCAAAAGTTTGAGGAAGATAAGGAAATTGTTTAGGAAATGCATTATCATATTCCCTTACAACGAGAATGTTATCAAGGATGATCTTTTCCTTAATCTCAATCATTTGAGCTAGATACACTTACTCATAAGGAATTAGTATCCTTGATTAAGATGATGATACAAAAGGAGTTTATCACCCTAATTGTACTTATATAGAACCAAAGGAAGATTCATGATACAAAGGGTACTTTCATTATCTCAATAATTTTTGTTGGATCTATATAAGGAAAGCCAATCCATACCCAGAATCTAATCCAATTCTGCTAAAGGGAGTATCACAAGGGTCGCTTGGAAATTCATTTGAAAAATATGAATAGGGGAGAAGTCATATATTTGGGATGCAATAAATTTCCAATTTAATTTTGTCATAGATAGCTCTACTTCCATGTTTTGTGGTGGTTTTTGAATATTTCTACTAAACTTTTATGATATGAAAGAATATGCAGAACCATGAAAGATAATCCTTCCTTTCACTATTTTATTCTAGTTCTAATTATTTCCTCCATCCAAAATTAATGTAGGGATGATAATTTTATAACTATTACCTAAATAAAGGATAAACTATGAACATTATTAGTATAACTCATAAATTACATAATTCCTTGACCTTTGAATTTCAAGGTTTCAATCCAAGTTATTGTTAGCCCAACTAGGTTAAATACCTTGGGGGGGGGGGGGGTGAATTAGGATATGTTAGATTAAAACAAATTCCCCTTTAGATCTTGTTTTTTTTGTAAAAAATATTATTCTCTCCCTTTCTCATAGTAAGATATGAACATAAATAAAAGCATGCATGAGAATCAAAAATTTTACTTGGTTCACCCTTATTAGGATATGTCTAAAAAGAATACAATGGAAATGTACCAATTTACCAAATACACTATGGCTTGCTTCCAAAATAAGGTTTGGGCTAGATCACATCTATGATCAAGATCATTGCCCTTATAATTTTTGGAGTAGACTAAATTTTCCTCCTAGTTTACAACCAATCACAATCTGAAAGATCGCTGCTCTCTCAATTGAATTATGATCACTACTCCTCCAAAAGAATCTCTTATTTTTTTGAATCAACTCAGAATTATTTCAAACATATATGAGTGTTCCATGAAGTCCTATTTTCACCCAGTAGATGAAATCCACTTTTCCGCGTACTGTTAGTTTGTGGAAATTTCTTTCGCGAACTATTTTAGTCCCTTCACAAACTTCCTTGTAACTTTTACGAACTGTATTGAATCTTATATAAACCAAATTGCATCGTGTGGAGCAAGTTATTTATTGAAAACCTTTTCTTCATGGACCTCCTATACTTTGCAGATGACTAGTGCCTCACAAACCACTAATTCTTAGAGGGCTGCCTTCACTCTATAGATGAACTGAGATTTGCGACCTGACTTTTCTTTTTGGATTATTCCTTCTTGGAATCCTCCCTTGAAAACATCTTTATCCTTCACAAAATTCTCCCTCGTGAACCACTTTATTATTCGTAGAATCCCTCCCTCATGAACCACTTCCTTCACAAAATTATTCCCTCACGAACCACTTTCAACTTTACTGAATTCTTCATGTGATGATCTTCTATAATGAATTTATCTCTTCTTTAATGATGTTATTAGGGGTATTTGTATAGAAAAATAGATCAGAAAAAACCCACTAATAATAATTTCCAAAATATCTGATGCGGTAAAACCTTCACAATGAACTTTATATGTGTTATTTATAATGTCTTTATCATTTTTGGAAGACGATGTCATTTTTAATTGAAAAACCCTTCGCGGTAGCCTTAAATAACCACCTTTATCTGCAAATTATAAGACTACCTTGAATGGAGATCCTCCAGTGAATGATGAGCCTCCCCTAAACTGGTTTTTCTATGTGTTTCGTATAGTACACTTTGCAGTTTTCATAGCATAGAATCCTTTGTGGTAGGAATAATTTACTACCTTTGACCAAAAAATGTTCAAATAATTTATGGTTTGAAAAACTACGTTTTAGATCTGAAAACTCCTTTGTGACTTGCATAGAGTAGCTCCTGTGAGGAAAATTTTCCTTTTCCATAAAAAAACTCCAAATTTTGAGACCCAAAAATTTGGAAAACACTGAGAATCTAACCCAACTTAAATGCATCTTCTTTAGCAATACCAACCATACTGAAACATGGTCATCTGAATTTTCAATGAATAAAATCACCCCAAAAACACCAAGATAGTACCTTGAGGGATTTTTTCCCAACAATATCCCCCTTTGGTTTAGTTAAAAACTCTTCTCATTTTGATACCCCATTAAATCGTCTTCCATATTCCACTAAAATTTACTTCTTGCGATTCCAGATAGCAATCAATGATTTACTCAACACAAACTCTAAGCCCACATGAGCCATGATTAGTTTGAGAAATAATAGTAGCACACAAATTTCATCAACGAGTCACTTATTTATTAATACCAATTTTAAGACTACATTTGGAGCTCAATAATACACCATTCTTATTCCATATACTGTAAACTACTAGCATCATGAACTTCTGTCGTGATTTATCTTCAATAAACGAACAGATTCAACATCATGATATTTAAAACTCCCACTACTTCACTTATCCCCTATTAGTTTCTCCCCATTTTTTTATTAAGAAATTTTCTCCCCTTTTATAGCCACAATTTCTCCCCCTTTATCAATGAACCCAAAGGACACTTCGTTATGGTATGAAACATGGTAAAGAACACAGACCAAGACATTAGGGAAAAACACATCATACCTCAAGGATAAGGGGTCCCAAATTCACACTTTTTCAAGTGCAATGAGTCGAATGAACACCATGATCTAGTTAATGATGTTCAAATGATTATTTGGGTAAAGACTTTGTCATAATGTCCACAACCTGTAGTTATATAGGCACACAATCTAATTTTATAATCCCTTACTCCACCTACTCCTTAATAAAATAATACTTCATTTAAATTTGTTTTTTTCTTGAGTGATGGACTATATTTTATCTAAGATTTATAGAACTTGAATTTTTGAAGTGGATTCTGATCGGAGACTTCACTAGAACTCCCATATTATCAAGATTCTACTTCATCCACAATAACTACATGCACGCTTGAGTGACCTTAATAAATTAAGCTTCATAAATACTCAATGAAATGATTTTTTTATTTCTTAGACAAGAAATACACAATCCTCCATGATAGAATGCACCACCTGATGTCAATTTTCTATCATCTACTGAACCAGACCAATCTGTATTTGTATAGACTAATAAATCTTACTGAGATTTGTAATTATACAATAAATCAAATTCCACCATCTCCTTGATTACCTTAGTATTATTTTTACTTAAAGTAAGTGGATTTATTTAGGATTTCTTTGATATTTTTTTTCTTGAAATGTGGAAAAAATAATATCTGGTTTTGTTACTATCAAGTAAAATAGTCTCCCAATGATTTTCCAATATTCTGTGACAATAACTACTTTTACTTCATCATCCTGTGATAGTTTCATCTAGGTAGCCACTGGACTCCTCATATCCTTGTAATTATCCCTTAAAAATATTCTCAAAACCTCCTTGTCATATTTATATTGAGAAAATAATTTTTCATTATTTCCTTATATCACCTGTAAACAAAGAAAAAATGCATGTCTACCAATCATTGGAAATTCGAATTCACTTTTCATGAATTATGAAAACTATTTATACTATGCTTTATCTGATCCACTAAACATTTTTTCATTGACCTAAATCAATACAATAATCTTTTGACTACTACCATTGTTGACATAGAGATTTTAATCAAATCCAACACACTGAAAACCAAGCTCTTTAAAAACTGATGTAGTCTTGAATACCATGCTCTTGGTGCTTCTTTCAACCCATATAGACCCTTCTTCAATGGAAAAACTCTATTATCATCTTAATTCATGTGAAAATCATCCGCCTAATCAATATAAACTTATTCTTCCAAAACCCCATTCAGAAATGCTTACTCGATGTTCATTTGGAAAACTTTGACCCATATTTTCACTACTATGAGCAAGAATAATCTGATTGTCTCTAGTCTCACAATAGGTGAAAATGTTTCATCAACATCAATACCCTCTATATGGGAGTAATATTTTCTCAATAATCATTCTATATTTCCAATAACTATGCCATATTAATTCAACTTGTTTTGAAAGACCCATTTGGTCCTAATGACATTTTATATATTGGTATCGAAACAATCTCCATGTCCGATTCTTCTCAATTTATTCATGCTCTTCATTCATAATCTGAACCGAGTTCTCATATCTAGATGATTAATCAAAACATTTTGGATTTTCCTAAGATAGAAATGATTCCTTCTATAATGACTTCATTCTACATGTTTGAATTGGTGCTACCTGATCACCAATGATGTTCTATTTTTCAATTTCACATCGACTCTTCATTTTTCATTCAGATATCTATTTGAATTCCTTCTACTCTTCATTTGTATCTTCTTTTGAATCATCACAATCTACTTAAACACCTCTTAAGGTGCTTAACTTCTCATAAATTTCTTCATGGAACTATTCACTATGTTGTTGAAGATTCTATTCATTATCTACTATAGTTAAATCATCACTTTCAACTACCTTTCCAAGGCTATTTTTGAAACACTGATATGCTTTGTTTTTTTGAATATCCAAGAAATATCCCCTCATCTCCTCATGATTAAAATTTATTTTAGTACCCCCAATTTCTAGTATGTAACCTTTACTTTATTATTTTTATAGTTATAATGTGTAAGGGTGAATAATGGGAGATCTTGGTGAATGTTATTTAAGTTTTGGTGGGCAACTGTAGAAGTATATAGGTTGTTCACAGTTTTCTTAAAACGTGTAGAAATTTTACTAGAAACCATGTAGCCTATTATGGGTTGGGAACTTTTGAGGAAGTAGCTTTAACATGATGTTCTCACAGTTAGGGAGGTTGTGTGAGAAGGCCATGCAATGGTTTACTTAATACAGAAGCTAGCACATGATTTGTCTAACCGTGTGGTTTAACCGTGCACAGAGTCAAAAATTAGATCCTACTTTTTAGAAAGTTTCTTATTTTTGCTCTAATTCACTCATTTTGGATCCAAAATTCCCCTAACTCAATATTTCTCTCCTATGAAGGCTTTATAACCTTTCCCCCATGATTTGGAGCTAAACAGAGCCCTCCCTTGGAGTTTCTAAACCCGATTCTCGTAGTAAGTTCCCAATCTTCATCGTTTTTGCCTCGTTTTCTTAAATCTCCTTCTCATATCTTATAGTTTTCTTAGATATACACCCAATGTGGGTAGATATAAGATTTTTAGCATCAAATAAATTCATATATTGTGTTTTTCTTGGTAGGGGAGGATATCTAAGCTGGTTTTTTGGAATCTTGGCCCCGATTCTTGAGGTACGTCTTCGTTCATTGTCGTTCCTCTCACGAATTCCTAGATCTACTTAGATATTATTATAAGACCATATTTCCTTTTCATATATACACGTTTTATGGGTATATATATGTTTTTTGGTTCCAAATAAGGTGATTTTTGATCGTGATCTTTCTAGGAGAAGAGATCTAAGGCCTTTTCTTGAAGAATCGACCCAACTTATTATGTATTCTTTGTCTGTTGTCAAGTTTCATCAAAAAATTTGTGGTAGGTGGATTCAATATCCTATTATATTTCTTTAATTTATTAGATTAGTTTAATTTTTTTTTAAATTGAATGAAATTTATTCTGAAATATTTTTTCAATTCTGGAATAAATCTTCTTTAGTGATGATTTATCATTTTTGTGATATTGTGTAATTTCAGTGAATTGTTGTGAAAATTGTTTTAGTTTCTTGAATATAAAATTGTGATTTTAAATTTTGTATTTTCTGGAGTTTTTAAATGGGTTTTTAGGAATGGGGTTTTCAATAACAAATGACATTTTATTGTAATGGTTTGGCTTCAAAATGGTATTGATGGAAAAGTGGTTTTCAATAAAAAGAAGGATTTATTGAAAAGGTGTTTTGGAATGATACTTGGGAATATTGGTGTGTGGATTCATATTAAATTTATGGGTATTTGTTTAAATATGAACTTGTGCTCAGTGCCAAAGTTCAAATGGATCATGTGATATAATTACCTTATGGCGACTTGGTAGATCTACAAGAAACCAGCCATGAGTACAGAACTATCATAACAAAGCATGCATGTTTGATAGTGTGAATGTGTGGAATGGTTTAGGTATGAAAAAAAGATATTATGAAATGGCTTTAAAGATTTATTAGTATTTTTATGGAAATATAACTTTTTTGAAAAATAGTTTTAATAGCACTTGTGTACTTTTGGTTGCAAAAATTTTTGGGACTTCTTTATATTTTTTTATAAACTATTTTGGGGAATTGTTTTATATAAAATATTTTATATAAATGTTTCTAACTCTTATATAATAGTATTGTGATTAGTGAAGTTATTGGGGAAATCCTACTGAGTTTTATACTCACCCCTTCATTGGTAATTTGGTGCTTTTTCAAATTCTATCTTCCGAGACAAGGGAAAAGGTAACGTTTCACATTTTTTTAGCAGCACTTTGTGATACTCAGGATTGTTAGTGATCTTGGATCATGGAGATTGGGAATAATGGAGTCATGTATTCTTCTTAGTGTCATTAGTTTTTGGTTTTCCTTCTATTATTACACGCTTTGAATTTGTTTTATCATGAATAAAGTGGTTATGTTCTCTTGCTTTTGCTCATGAATCATTTAGTGAATGATTTGGTTATAGTTTTTTGGTTTAGTGGTTTGTTTATTTAAGGGTAAATATTCCACCACATGTATTTTAAACCATTAAGAATTTATTTCCATCCATTTTAATCTTTGAGATGTCTCTTAAGTCCATGTAATGATTTTTTGTATTCTCAAGTCCATGAAAATAAGCAGGTCATTACAAATGGTATCATCTTGTTCAGTCCTTGCGTAACAAGTAGTTTTCAGTGTTCTTGGTCTTGGAGTTGAAATTTATTATTGTATATTCCTTGGGATAGAATCTTAGAATAGAGTAGGATTGTGGGAACTTGAAATGTATAGCATAAAATGACATAGCTAACCATTTTATGGTGAACTTAATGTTACCAGGGAGTTGGGTACATAAGTGTTTGGAGAAACTTCTTGGATTTTGAAATCTAATTATCATGGGTTTAGCCAATTATATGATGATTCAATTCATTAGAGGAATTACTTAGCACTAGGAGTTCATACATCATTTGGAGTAATGATTTATGTTGTGTAAAAGTGTTTATTTTTGAAAGAGTATGAAATTGTTTTTGAAAGCAAAGATTTTGAAAAAGGAGATGGTTATGGAATTTTAAAAATGGTTTGATATTCAAAAGCAAGAATTTATTTTTTAAAAATATAGTTGAACATAAAAAATGTTGTTTTTGGAAATCTATTTTGTTATAGTTGATGTGATAGAATTCTAAATACTAATCTATCAATTTCTAGAGAGTGAGACTTACAGAGTTTGTTGTTTGTTTAAAAAATAGTACCTGGTAGGCATCGTAGAAACAAACTGGAATAATTTGTAGAGAACATGGTTGAAACTAAGCCACAAGTGAACTAAGAGCTAGTTCAAAGTATCATTCAGGTGATTCAGGCTATGGACACGGGGAACTTGAGGGATGAGCCAAGACATGTGGACCATTCAATCCAATTCAGGAAGCAGAATCCACCCATATTTAAGGGTAATTCTAAACCCAAAAGGTAGGTTTGTGGATTAGTAGGATGAATCATATCTTTGAGTTCATCGATACACTAGCGGAGCTCAAGGTCAAGTTGGCGACATATATTTTTGAGAATCTTGCATGCTAGTGGTTGGAACTAGTACTACATGCTAAAGAGGATCAAGGCCTAACTTGGGAGGATTTTAAGGAAGTTTTTAATAAAAAATTCTATCCTCACACGTTCAAGATCCAGAGGATGATGAAATTATTTAGACCGAAGAAGGAGAATCTCTCTATTATAGAATATGAGGCTAAATTCATGAATTTAGTATGATTTTCACCAGAAGTTGCGGAGAGTGCATCCTTTAAGGAAAACATCTTTGAATTAGGGATAAGGTAGGAAATTTGATCAAATATTACGATTCTTTGAATTAATGAATATGTAGAAATGGTAAACATAGCGATGATGGTTAAGTAAGAAATATCAATAACTATCAGAGAATAAAGTATGATGGTCCCTATTGAAATGGTGGAAGCTCCAATGTTGGGAGAAATCAAAAGAGAGACACCTATTTCCAAGGTGGGAGTGGGAATTAGAATCTGATAGCTAGATTAGTAAATCTTCCTCTTTGAACAAAGAGCCAAGAGGGATGCTACCAATATGGTTCCTTTGACCACATAAAGAATAAGTGTACAACACCACCAAGATCATTCCATAATTGCAACAAGATGGGATACCTTAAACACTTTTATTTCAATTATCTAAGGTCCAATGCCCGAGATACTTCTAAGGCGTCGCAAGAATTTTATTCTTCGAAAGGATGAGGCCAGCAGAATCAGTATTGTCAGCAGATCAAAGATAGCCATGGTTATTCTCAAAATTACATGACTTCTTAGCAAGGTCAATCTCAGTAAGGCAATAAGGAGTATAGTGAAATGACGAAGCAACCATATGGAGTTGAGAAGATTATTTTTTATGATCAGGATAGACTATCTATAGTGATAGGTACGATTATTTTTGAATTATACCTTTTTGCAAGTACTATTTGATATCAGTGCATCACATTCCTTCATTTATTATCTTGTTGTTGTATTGCTATGTTTAAAACTTAAAATGATTCCCTTTGTGATAAAAATTCAAAATCCCATTGATGAAAGAGAAGGTCAATCCTCTGTGTTTAGATAATGCACTATAAATGTCAATGGAGCTGAGATAAAATGGGACTTCTCTATGTTATAGATGTATGTCTATGATGTAATTATAGGTATATATTGGTTGACAATTTTCAGGGCTCACATCGACTATTATACAAGAATTGTTAGTTTCATGTTCGAGTATGGAATCGAGAATATCTTCAATGGAGATAAGGTTGTGAAGAAGGGTGCAATGGGATTTTTGGCACCAGCGGTGGGAACAATCTATTACCAGTTGGTAGCATTGACTTTTTCATTGATGGAAGAGATATAGGATGTTAGTTTTCCAGCAGTGGTGGATCAATTTCCAGATGTCTTTACCAAGGACTTCTCTGGGATACCACCTATAAGAGAAGTTGAGTTTAACATTGACCTCATTCCGGGGACCAGTCCTATTTCCCTTTAGTATTATAGGATGGAACCAATAGAGTTAAGGGAATTGAATGTATTGTTGGAGGATCTAGAAAGCTAGGGTTTTATTTGGACAAGTATGTCTCTATGGGAAACACTGGTGTTGTTCGTGAAGAAAGCAGATGTAACTCTTCAACTATGTGTCAATTATATTTAGCTTAACCAAGTTATGATAAATAATCGGTATCTACTTCCACAAATTGGTGATCTATTTGATCAATTGGTGGGATCTTAGTGGTTTTGTAAAATTGAATTGCATTTAGGATATCATAAATTGTGAGTTCGGAAGGAATACATTCCAAAGAGAGCTTTCAGAAGCAGATATGACCACTACGAATAAGTAGTCACAACTTTAGGTCTAACTAATACCCTAGTAGTCTTCATGGATTTTATGAATTGGATATTTTAGTGATATATAGACTCCTTTTTTGGTGTTTGTGGATGACATCTTGGTGTATTCAAATACAAGTGTTGAGCATGAGGAACACCTGGAGACAATGTTACAAATCTTGATAGATCACCATTTTTATGCCAAACTATCTAAGTGTGATTTTTGGATATAGGAGGTACACTTTCTTGGCCATGTGATTTCTTAAAAAGGTGTTTTGGTGGATCTAAAAAATATAGAATTTGTGATCTCATGAAAACTGCTGAAGAATTTCTTTGAGATACTAAGTTTTCTTGGTCTAGCTGGTTATTACCGATGCTTTCTGCCTAAATTCTCTTGGATATCCTCACCAATAACAGCTTTGAAAAAGATTAATTCTCCATTTAAATGGATAGAGGAATTCCATAATTCTTTCTAGGAGTTGAAGGTTCATATTACTCCAGCACCTATCTTGATTTTTTCAGAATCAGGATGGGGATATGTGGTGTACTGTGATGCTTCGAGATTTGGGTTGGGATGTGTTCTTATATAAGGAGACCATGTTGTGGATTATGGTTCAAGGTATTTGAGAGTGCATGAAAATAATTACCCAACAAAAAATTTATAGATTACTGCAATCATCCATGATTTGAAGATCTAGATTCATTATATCTTTGGTGAGAAATTCACTGTATTTATGGATTATAAAATCTTGAAACATATTTTCTCACAGAGAGATTTAAATTTGAGGAAAAGGATATGGATGAATTATCTCCAAATTTTTGAATTTGACTTGATGTATACACCGATAAAAGGGAATTCGGTGGCAGATGCATTGAGAAGAAATTCATATGCTCAGTTGGTGAAAGAAGCTTCATATGGATGAGAGATTATGTTAGTACTAGTTGACATGCATCTTGAATGTGAATACCAAGGTGATGTTGCAGTTTTCTTTTCAGCTATGCCTATTCTTTATTTGGTAAATATGGATAAAGTGGCATAATCATGTGATGAAGAATTCCTAGTTATGAGTTCAAAATTCTATAGTGGGGTGACCATTGAGGGATAGAAAATTAATAGGAGTTCAGTTGTGTGTTTCATAGATTAGAGGATTGTACCTATGTATTGTACAAAATAACTCCTTCATGCTTATCACCATTAGATATGGGATGTAAATCTAGGAACATAGAATATGTATAAGGTGTTAAAGGTGTAGTTTTAGTGGAGCAGAATGAAAATTAAGGTGGCTGAGTTTGTCTCCTGGTGCTTAACTTTTCAGCAGGCTAAAGAAGAGCATCAGATACCATCGGGTATGTTTTAGTGTTTTCCAATTCTAGTGTGAAAATTAGAGCAGATAGAGATAGATTTTGATGTCTCATGGGAGGATCATTTACCCTTTGTGTAGTTATCATATAATAATTTTATTAGGCCTCGATACATATGTATCCATTTTAAGCATTGTATGGACATCTTTGTCATTATCCACTATGCTGGGTGAAAACAGGTGAAACATTACTAATTGGGTTGAGACTTTTCCAAGAAACAACAGAGAATATTCGACTGATTAGAAAGAGGATAAATATAGATCAGAGTCCTTAGAAATGTTATGTGAATCACCATTGATGATTGTTTTCATTTTCCATGAGTGATCATGTGTTCTTGGAGATCTCTCCAAGGCTTGGACATCGTCGTTTTGGGAAGCGGGTTCTTGTGGTATGAATTCAGTCATTTTTAATTTCTGTTTTCAATCAAGCCTCATACTGGAATTATCATTCGAGTTAGATTATTTATTGTTTTTCTATTGGACCTCTATGCTCCACTTCTATATCTTTAGTAACTTGAATGATATTCTTTCCTGATTTTATACCAGGAGTCAAGAGTTTTTATTCATCCTTAACTTTTCATCACAAGTTGAATAATTCCTCTTCAAGTTCTTAAATATGTTTGATTTTATCTTTCATTGTGTTATCCAAACCATCAATCACATTTTTATGTCACTCAACTTTGATCTTGTACTCACCAACCATTTCAGATTTCTCTGTCATTAAAGTCTTAATATTTTCAGTTTCTTCCTCTGGCTCAGACTTCTTTTCTTCCTAATATTGCATATAAAGTTTGGTATCATGGAGAAATCTATTCTGTTTCTTTGTTTTGGATATACAGACATATATGTCCTCAAGAGAGGATTTCAATTCATCCTGCATATCAACTCTTCCTTCGATTTATTATTCATAATTGTCACTTTATTCCCATATCTAGAAGATACCTACAATTTCCACCATATCATTTTCTCCACAATATTTGTAGTTCTTTATCTCTTCAACCTTAGTTTATTTTATACTATCACTTTCTTGTGAAAATATATTATTATTTTTAAATAAATTTATTTTAAAAATTTTATTACCTTTCACATAGGCAGAATAATTCTTCATGGTAATTTTAACTTCATCCTTATCATCTTCTTGAAACATCTTGGGGAACCTTGCTGCAAGATATATAACCTTTCCACATCGATAACATGCAAGTGGAAGTTTCCCTTTTAACATTACTTTTAATCTTTGTAAAATTGATGAAAGTAATGACATGAATTCATCTATATCTTCTTCTTCCATCCCATATTCAATAGTAAGCTTCTTCGTGGCCTTGAATGCCACTTCTTTAGACTTCCCTTTTTCTACAGACTCATTATCATCATTTGTCATCTTATATGCAAAAATATTATTATGTAAGCTATCCAATGTTAGTTCCTTTATATATTTAACTTCTAATACAGAAACTTTTGGATTGAACCATGGTGGATGTCTTCTCAAGATGTGATAAACAATATTTAAATATTAAATAATTTCTCCAAGACCACATATGTCTTAAAAAAAACATTAAACTATCCAAATAATGAATAAATAGATTCATTAGGGTGAATTTTGAGATCATCATACTTGTTCCATTGAACCTGTAGCTTTTCTTCTATGACTTTTGAGTCACCCTCATAAATATTTAGCAACTTTTCCTACAAATAATGTGGTACTGACAAAAAATAACCTTCATATATACTTTTTTAGATAGGGCTCCCCCTAAAGCATTGATTCCTTTAGCATCAACGTCCAATTCCCTTAGACTTGCTTCTGATAAGGAACCACTATCGATAATAGATAAAATTCCATGAATTTTTATTGTAAACACATAAATTACTAAAGATAGAAAGTAGTGATGCATTCAATTATTCCATAATTTAAAATTGTTTCCATAAAATATCAGAATACCTTTGTGATTGACAACCTTAATTGAAACTATTATGTGAGAAACACAAATATTAACCTTTCACTTTAATACCAATTGTTATCTCAACTAAGCTAAATACCTTGAGGGGGGGGGGGGTGAATCGGGACATGAAAGATTAAAATAGCTTCCCATTCAGATATTATTTCATTGTTAAAAAAACATTCTCATATCCCTTTCCCATAGTAATGTATGAATAGAAATGAAATCATTCATTAGACAAAACAATTTTACTTGGTTCACCCTTACTAGGATACACACAAGGAGTATAAAACAAACATGTTCCAATGTACCAAATATAATAAGTCTCATTTCCAAAATAAGGTTTGGGATAGATCACTTCTATGCCCAAGATCACTGCCCTTATAATGTTCGGAGCAAACTCACTGCCCCTCCTGGTTTAAAACCAATCACAATTTGAAATCTCAACAATCTCTCAACTGAAGTGTACTAACTGCCACACCATAAGAATATTCTATTGTTATGAATCACCTATGAATTTTTTCACTCATATATTAGTGTTCTATGAAGTCATATTTTCACCCAGTAGATGAAATCCACCTTTTCTCATATTTTTAGTTTTTGGAAATTTCTTTCACAAACTATTTTATTTCCTTAGTGAACTTCCTTTCTCTATTCGTGAACTGTATTTCATCCTCCATGAACTACCTTGCACAACATGGAATGAGTTCTTCGAAAACAACATTTTCTTCATGGACCTCCTCTACTTTAAGAATGGATGATTCCTCTCAAACCACTAATACTTCATATACTTCCTTCACTTTGTGGATGTCTCGAACTTCACGATCTACCTTCACTTTGCAGATTATGCCTTCTCAAAATCCTCCCTTGCAAACCACTTTCTTCTTTATTTAATTATCCCTTTCAAACCTCTTTCTTATTCATAGAATCTCTCCCTCACAAACCACTTCCTTTATATAATTTTTCCCTCGTAAACCAATTTTGACTTCGCCGAATTCTTCCAACAATGATATTCTCTAATGAATTTCACGCTTATTTAATGATTTTACTAGGGGTCTTAATATAGTGAGATAGTTCCACAAAAACTTCTAATCATAATTACCAATATCTATGATGTGGTACAACCTTCATCGTGAACTTTCTATCAGGTCCACATAGTGTATTTATACTTTTCGGAGGACGATGTCATCCAAAAAAGAGAAACCCTTTGATAAAGCCTTAAATAACCTCCTCTATCTGCAAATGACAAGCCTATAGAGAAAGAAGATCCTACCATAAAATAATATCCCCCCATGAAATAGTTTTTCTTGTGGTTCGCATAGTACACTTCATGGTTCACATAACGTATAGTCCTTTGAGGATGTCTTAATTCACATCCTTTGTCTGTAAATATTTTAGATACTTTGCAATCCACAAACCTCCTTTGCAGTCTGCAAACTCATTTACAGTCTACATAGCATAGCTTCTATGTAGAAACTTTTCTTTTCCATCAAACAAACTCTCGATTTTGAGACCCAAAAATTTGGAAAATATTGGGAAACTCCACCCCCTTAAATGAATATGCTTTAGAAATACCAACCATATTGAAACACATACATCTAGATTTTTCAATAAATACAACCACCCAAAAAACACAGAAACAACACCTTGTGGTATTTTTCCAAATATTTATCCATGTTCTATTTTCTAACATAACATTTTATGGTCATTTTATTCTTTTCATGATGGTTCGTAAGGAGCTATTGAATTTACCAAAGAATATCCCTCAAAAGTGTCTAACCATTTGTGTAGTAAAGCCTCTTTTTCATGCATTAGGTGATGATCATGTCAAACCCCAATGCACACTTTTTGAGGTTATTACCCCTAGTTACAGCTCTACTAGATCCACATCCATGTGTAGTATCCAAACATAAATTTTTTTGTTTGGAAACCACTTAATCAATACTTTACCATAATTTAGGGATATTTTACCATGTTTATTACTATCCCTAAGGCTAGAATAATGTTTTATAATCCTAATCCCCAAAAATAACTATTCATTCATATGATACCAACTATGACAACCCATTTATTTTATACAACTTAATTCATGATTTATTACATAAAGATACTCAAAATAAAATACTATAATATCATGAGGCCTAGTTTCTTTGAGAAATTAGGTACATAGAATATAAAATGGAATCATGGGTACAATATTTTTTTTAAAAAACTCTAAAACATGCCATTATATTCCATTGATCCTCTAATATTGCATGGGATATCCTAGGGATGTACCTTGGTAAATGGGTGACCTATAAATACTAGTAATGGAATAATAAGAGAATAACATGATGAAAGTAAATACTTGTAATTCAAGAGGCATATCAAGGTGATATAAAATGGGTGAAAATCATAAAAATAAACACCAAAGCATGATATAATAGGATAAAATCAAGGAAACATAGGAATGTGGAAATAACATAAAACATGAAATCATAAGCATAAGAAATGGATAACCACCTAGAAATAATAACATAGTTTCCTTGACCTTCCATTAACCATACGTGGCATATCATGAGATTAAAAAAATTACCCAATATATTTGAAGGCCATATAATTCTGGGACCACCTGTTACATTCATATCATATACATACATTTGTGCGCCACATAGATCATTCAATGTAAGAACATATTTCCTCACATTTAATCCCACTATTAAGGAGTTTAGGTTACATAAATGAAAGTTTCTAATAAATTAAGTATAGGTACATCCAGGTGAATATCCTTGAGTAGAAATGTGTATGGGTATTCGTTACACAAATGTTTGCAATGGAAAATCACAGAATAATTTCAACAACAAAACAAGTGAAAATAACACTTCAAGAGAGGGTTTAATGAGAGTGAAAGGTGGTTTATCATTACTTGGGAATAATAATTATAGTAATTAAATGTGTAAAAATTCATTACAACATGAAAAATTGAAAATCAAAATCATTATTACAAAGAATGTACTTAGAATAAAAAGTAAAAGAATGATCCCTTACCTTGAGAGGGTGCATTTAAAATCTTAGGAGGAGCTTATTAAGTAATTGAGAACACCTTGGGAGGAATTTATAGAGGTATAGAGAGAAAAAATTCTTGATAAATGGGTTTTTAGATAATAATAGTTTGAGGTTGGGTGAGTACTTATAAAAAAATAGAGGGGAATTATTTATTAATTTCTAAACATAGGTTTTGGAATAAATACAACAAATTAATCTAAATCAAAAACCATCCCACATCTTTTTCCCCTGGTTTCTCTCAAATATGATTGGTTTAATTATTTTATAATGATAATAACCTAAATATTTATATTAATACCATTGGGGATGCTGAAGCGAGTTATGTTTATAAATAATTGATTTTAAAACCTTAAAATATAATATAGGTTTTTAGAGGATTCATTAATGGTTTATAAAATTTATAAAATAGATTTAAGAACACATTATTTTACAATGGAAACATATTTTTGATCTTGGATTATTTATACTATTTATTAAATCACTTTTGGTAAATTATTATATCCTAATACATACCATATATATATATAGAATATTTAATTTTTACCCCAAAATTAATATATATTAGAAATCAATGATAAAATCAATATTAGATAATTTCAATGAAATTATTTCAAAAACAATATTTATTTTATAAAAATAAATTTCTAAATATGGTAATTTTAACTTTTAAATAAAAATACTTATTTACTAAAAAATAATAGTTTTTATGTCACTAACAACTTTATGACCCTTATAAAAATCATATTGGAATTCATTAAATTATATTAGCATTTATATTTAAATAAATGTTTTTTAATAATTATATTTTATTAAAATAAATTTCATTTTAATTTTTTTTGAATAATCAAGAGTTTATTAATTGAAACTATATTAACCCAAAAAATAGAATTTTTATTTCTTTGTATCAAAATATAATTTTTATCAGAATAATTATATAGTTATTTATAAATTAATAAAAAATGAATAAATATAATAATTATTATATTAAAAATAAAATAAAGAAATTGGTATTACTAGGGTCTGGATACATAACCCCTTATTACACAAGCTTGTGCTCTAAGGGTAAGGTGTGAGATGATTGTGTTTTCTTGGGGTGGTTCGACAAACATGGTTTGGACTCTGATCTAGATGATCTTGAACATCTATCATAAAAGGTTTCACTTTATTTTTAGTTGTTAAATCATGGATTGGGATTGGTTAAGGGAAAATTCCAATGATTCCATATGCCTTAAAAGCTTCAATAAATGGGCTTAATAGGGTATGATCCTACTGTATGAGGCCATCACCTATTCCATCCATGTCAATTTTACTTTTACATAACCTTTAATATATAATAATATTTAAAATCACTATAAAACAACTATATTATAAATGGTTAGGTTGATTAATGGTGTTTTAAATATGACAGACTATATTTTATAGTGTTCCAAAATAACCAAAGCAGTGTTTGTGTTTTCTATAATAATATTACTTAATAATACATTTATTCAATTAAAAGGGAATTTCATTTATAAAAGTTCGGGTCATTACACATTTTCCCTTTAAAGGAGGATTTAAACCATACCAATTTTTTTTTGTGGATGAGATAAATTTTTAAATCCTTTAATATACATGATATATGTTTATTATTTTAATATAATTTTATTATGTTTAAAATATAAATTACTTTATAAGGAATTTATGAGTTCTATTGAAATGAAATCATGTGGGAATAGATTTATGAGATTTTTTACTTCACCCATCATATTTTCATTATATAGTTTATATGAGTTTTGTTTCTTAATTCATATTTTATTCTTTATATATAGTCTTTCTAGTTAATAATGTTTATATTTTTATTTCATTTGGGTGTAATTTTTTTTATAAGGGTACATGGAATTTGTTTATATAGGAGATGAGTTTGGGGCGCTGACATGGGTTTATAGTGGGTCATGTAGTGTGGGTACAATACCCACTCAATTACCATATAATGCAATTCAAAATATGACCAAATATGTGATATCTAATTTTTTTTTGCAAGATATAATGTGGCTTGTTGAATTTTAGGCTTTTTTTTCATTTTATTGAAGATTAACAAGAGATATCATATGATATTAATGAAAATTTAAATAGACCTTTTATCAAATATTTACATGGTTTTTGTCCTTATATCATTTATTTATAGAGTTTACACTATATATTATCATTCAAATATCATACTAAAATATTTTCAATATTTGATAAATAAAATATGACTGACTATGATATAAATCATGTAAAAGGATTTTTATAACAAATATGTGATTTTTTCACACTATTGAGAAATTTATGACCATGGTTAAATAAATGAAATGTGATGTATGTATTTATTTTTGAGTGGGAATTGATAGGAGTTAAAATTTATAGGGTTTATATATTCCATGTTTCATATCTAATTTTCATTTTGTCAACTAACATGATTTGATCACAATAGGGACCCATCCTTGACCTACAAAAAAGTCCAAGTACCTGCCTATGATTATCTCAACAAGAGGATATACACATAAATAAGATACATTATCAATTAATTTAGTTGTATCACCATCTATAACAAAACCCAAACACAAAATCATATATGTTAAATGAATATGACATTGATCAATAAATTATTTCTTGAGAATTAAAAAAATTCACAATGAAACATTTTAAGTGATATAAAATCCTCTAATAGAGATGAAAAATATTAAAAAAGAACAAATGGAGGCAGGTAAAACCCATGAGTGTTAAATATATGTGTGTTCACTATAAACTAATGTGTAAATATTTAATATGTTATATGAAGTAACTTGAGTCCACCACCAATACATTACTGAGAATCCATAATGAAAAATCATAAGTTCAAGTAAGAGTGAGTATAAAAAACTTATTAGAGTAATTCCCACTAAGATATCAGTGTGATTAATGTTAAATTAACATGTTAATAGAATCATGAGGTTAAATAATATTAAATCTTAGAATACAACTTACAACCATGGTTAGGTTTAGAGTTCCCAGGGTAACCCCATTGCTCACTAAACACACACTCACCAAAATTCAATTATTAAAATGAAAATTAATGAAAATACATAGTATAATTCACTTATTTCAATGTGTTGATTCCAAAATTTTAAACCATTTTAATTAAATAAACAAATTACTATGAAAAATTCAATTATTGAATAAATAATTTGAAGAAATATTTTGGTGTAACGATAATTATTTATAATGTCCTTATTATTATTCTATGAATCACATTACTTATCTAAAAAACACTCTATCTATCTTCAATTATTATATAAGGAACATATACTCATATAGTTTCATATAAATTTGATCAATTCCAAATATAATTCTCATTCACATATTTAGTTTCATAATACAAAATGTTTATTACATGTAGGCATGAAAAACAAGTGGGCTAGGACTAAATGAGACTAGCTCGTATAGGTATTGGCCCAATTTGGTTTGTTTTTATGCATACCAAATTTTATAATACTGTCCATTTTTATATGGGTTAGGAAATCCTTTTAGTAATTCATTTTATTATTTTAATATATTTATAATAATATAATGAAATTATAATTTATTTAATATATTTAATGTCCTGAGTCTTAAGGACACTCGACTAGTTCCCCATCCTAGTTCGCTACAAGACCTCAAGTTCACCTCCCCGAATTCCAGAGACTACTGACTAGAAGTTGGGGTTTTAGGAGGTATTTTGGGGAGGTAATTACCCCTATATGAGATTTAAAAATAGAATATAAAATAACCAAATATTATCCACAATGATAATATTAAAGTGGAAGTAATACATTTAAGAAAAACATATAATAAATGAAATATAGTAAATCCCAAACATCCACGCCATACAATAGTTGACCGCCCATTGGGATGATCATATATACATACAAGTAAAAAATAACAGTTTATGGATCCATAATTACACCAAGCCTCACCTAATACCAAACTCTAACCTCATCATATTTCTCCACTTTATTATTCTATCCTTTTCCACAACCCAGACCTATGCCTACAATAATCACATGAGAGCTACTCAGGCACCTATGTGAAATGGAGACCCGAGTAGGGTGTGAGTAAAAAACTCAATAAGGAACCACCAATGTGGACTCAAAAGAACTGATATATATAGTGATATGTGCGTGTGATATGATCAATATAAATAAAAAAATCATTGAACAATAAATAAAATAAACCAAAAATAATTGCTTCAGACCAATACTAGAATATCTTAGAGCATGTCACGAAGACCATGCGAAACCATGTATGAAGCATACCATTGTCGATCATTAGACCCATGAACCTGATCAACCATACCTTCTTTGTCAAGTTTTGGGGTGTCTATGAGCACTTCATGATACCATTCCAACCATATAAATACTAGATCCTAGGGCGTAACATAGGAATCCCAAATTCTCAGGCTCATATGACCAACTTCTCATTATGAATAGATCAATGACTAGACCCCAAGTTCACTAAAAATATCTCCAAACTCTACGTATAAATAATGGATCTAGTCAAATTCCCTAGAATATTAGGAAATCCATGAATCAAGTCATCCCCTAAGTCACCATTCCCAATAAAGATCCCATACATCTTGGGCATCCCAATAAAAATCAAGTAATGTAGCTAGACTCGACCGGATGGATCGTAGGGATAATCTAGGAATATTGTAACTATAATAATAATCACAATTAAAAAATCCTCCCAAACCTATACAGATAGTTTCTATATAGGCTAGATATCTTAAGGACCCATGAAATCTAGGGTGTCCCATATAGACCCAAGGTCGAATCCCAACATCCTAAAAATTCTTCACATAATTAAACAACTAGAACCTAATATACATGCTAGGAATCCACTATGATGTAAACACCTCTAATTCATTTCAAAACTATATTACATAAGTTCTAAAGTTGAATCCCAAGAAACACCTCCAAGTATCCACCACACCGCCGTCACAGCTAGCCTATAGGCCATGTACTAGGAAGCACATCTGGGAACTGTGTATGTATCCATAATAAAGACAATGAAGTCATAAATAAAAGTTTAGGTTTGTATAAATTCCCAAACCAATCACTACAATTCATAGTCCCATGAGCTTACAAATTTGGTACGAGTTATGGGGTGACACTTGTTACCATATCTACCTGAGATATACACCCCTTATCTAGGCCGATCAATAATTAGGGGACCCACTAGGGTCCCATAGGTCATAGTATAGAAGATACACCCTCACATGGGTCTTCAGTATCAATCATGTTTTGGTTCAAATCTACACACTATCAAGATGCCACATCCTATTACATTATCAATAGGGTAGCTGATCACTTGATGTATTCCATATAAGAAAACAATAAAGAGATAAGCACACAACCTATCTTAGTCTTCAATGTTTTACTTGGCCAGTTCACTCACTCAACCCTTTCGTATTTCAATTTAAAATACAGGAATAACCCTTAGATATGATAGTATCAAAGGAAACCTAACAATGGTCATGGTGTTTACCATTGACAACCGAGGATTCTAGCTAGATAATAAGGGCCCTTCATATCCACTAGATCTCTATCTGGTCCAATGAACCTCATTTAGTTTTTTAAATAGTTTAATTTAATAAACCTCCAGCTATTCTATTTATCATAGGACATTAATTTTATTAACTAAGTTACCACCCTCAAGGGTGAGACAGCATTCCACACAACATAAAAAGAAAACATTCATTATACCACATGGTAAGTAACGGGGCCACTTTCCTTAGACTAAATATTTTCAACTTTTACACCTCTTGAAAAATCACTCAAACTTTCCTTGGCTCAACTGACCACTGCCTATTCTCTAGGGTACCTACACCACACCAAGAAACCATACAACATTTATAATAATAAATTATAATTAATTAATCAATTTTCTACCAAATAGTCATTAATCCCATTTTATCACTATAATTTTTCATCCTTCCAAAAACAAATCTAATGAAACCCATAGGTCTGTCTCAAATTTTCATCCCTATAAAGAGTGAAACACCCAATAAAAAATTCCAAATCAATTGGTTTTTTTAGTTAAAATTGAGAAAAAACCTAATAAAAATTATAACAATGACATACCTTGTTAAATCGATGAGAATATATATATATGAAATCTTGAGGAAACCTAATCCTAAGAATAATGAAATAACCATCATTGAAATTAGATTTCACTATGTTTCAGTGGAATTAGAACAAAAAACCCAAACCATAGAACTCAAAAAAAGAATTGAGAGTGAGAAGAGGTAAGAAGAGATCACCAGAGGGAGTGGTTTACCTAGAATCACCACTAAATTCCTAGTAAACACCCATTTTAGGGGATAATGGAAGTTTTTAAGGGGAGATGGTGTCTAGGGAACACACATGAATGGGAGGAAGAATAGAGGGGGTTCCCATCTTAAAATCCATAGGGGAAAAATTATAAAAATTCTATTTTAATAGGTCACATGGTTTTCCCACATGGTAGAATAAACAGTTCACCAACCATAATGATGGATATGACCAATAACACTCTACTTATATAGTTAGGCCACATTTTTTTTACAAACTCTATGCTAAACCATGTGTTAGGATCTACCTCATTCTATAACTTCTCATATAGTTTGTTTGCAATTGTGTACAAACCATACACCAAGCCTCCATCCAAAACCGAGCCGTATGACTTCCCCTTGAATTCACATAGTTTCTTAAAAAACATGTACTAACCATTCCATAAAATCATTTAATAAATAAATTGAACTGAAAACCTCTTCACACTCAGGGTGTCACATGGTTTCTACTAAATAATGTATACCAAACCATGCACTATGGTAAAAAACCTCTAAAAATCCAAAAACCTATCCCAAAGATCTTGAGAATCACCTAAACACCTAATGAAACCTAAAAGAATCATTACACATCTAAAAAATTCACTTTTATATGATTCAAATCTTATAATTCTATTTTGAACCCCAAATCAAAATTTGACCAACCCACTAATTCAAGAATTCTAATTCCTTTTGGAATTTTCATCCCATACTAACACAAGATCTTAGATTCTCTTCACCATAACACTTATAAAATCCAAAAAGTCTCTATGGTAATACATACACACCTCTAAACCTATTATATTTGTCTATTATCCATCAAACAACCATGTTCCCCATCGAAATTCCAGAAAGACTTCTAAAGAACAACCCCAATATTAAGGGGCCAAGGCCATTGAAATATGAGATGATTCTCATAACCTTTTTCCAAAAATATAATATGATGCACCATGATACCTATCCATCTCAATACATTCCCAAATCATCATCCAATTGATCAATAGGCTTGTGGTTCTAACAACCATAGTTCTTAGATCAAAACAATTTATTCTAAGACAAAATTCAACCCATTATCGGAATCACCTATCCCAATATAATTCAGTCATTATAATGACACACTTGATGCAATAATTGACTCACCACATCTGATCATATCTGAAAAAACTAGTCAAACCTCTTATAGTTGACCCTTATCCAAAAAGATCGACTCCAACTACTAACACATTAACAACTACATGATCAAGATGCATTTAAGGACAAAGGCATCTTGTGATCATTTGAAAATTCCTACTGAAGATTATACCCAACTTCTGATGACATTCCAAGGTCGAACCATCCATTCCAATTTCTATCATAATGCAATACTATGAGCATCGAAACACTACTAACCATACCATGTTTGGGTCACCTCTAAACCATCCCAATCCAGATGCCCATTCGTGGACACTACCCAATAAAACATTCATATTTCCACCTAAAATTCACTAAGGAATCCATAATTACCCTAGTCCATTCATCCACCGACATCAAAATACCAAAATAACCATCTAACAACTGATCTCACACACTCATGCCACCTTTAGTACAAGGGACACATCACCCATTGTCATGAACCAACTTTAATACATTGGTACACTGGTACCCGAGCTAGATCTTACACAGTATGAAGGGTGTTCCCAATCCCCATAGGATGGTGACTAGTACCATGTCATCCACAATTATAAGAGGGAACAATTTTACACTAATAATAAACAAAAATATAAACAATATTGTAATATAAAGAAATAAACAATGCTCCTCATAAAGGAAAGAACCATAAGAAGATAGATAAACATCCCAAAGTAAAACTAAAAGATGAAATAGTGTCCATCAAACTAAACTCAGAATCTCCATGCAATGGGTGGATCACAGCTCCACTAGTCTCTACCATTACCCAAGGTCCCCTTCTCAAGCATACCCAAAACCTCCATGTGTCCTTTTTCCCTTTTCTTATATCTAAAATAACATAATCAACAAACACACAAAGGCAAAGGTTGGGTGAGAGCTAAAAAACCCAATAATATTCCACAAAATATCCCATAATCAGTTCTAATAAAAATAATCCTATTATGCTTAAATTTAAACAATGATAAGTCATGGTAAAAAATTTCACATTTCTAATCAAAAATGATTTCAAAATAGGAATATAGTAGGTATATCAAAGTAGTATTAAATGAAAAATTTATTTAAAATCATAAGGGAATGAATAAAATAGTTCTACAATCACTGACATGTAATAATCAAGTCAAAAACAAGAAACATGTTCAAAATCCCTAAGATAAGTTAGTTTCTAGATATAGGATCCTCAAAATATATAGTCAATCATCATAGATAAAAGTGAAATACACATACCTAAGGATAAGTCTATTAGGATAATCAATAAACACCCTATTGGGGAAATCATGGAAAACATGGTTTAGTTAGAGTTTGTCATCATCAATCCATTTCTAGGGATTTAGATTCCTAGCATTCTTGTACTAATCACCCACTAACTACTCATTTTCACATGTGCTTTCAATCAATTAATAAATCAATGGAAACCATTTCAATTCAAATCATTATTCATTATTCAAATTCCCAATTTCAAATTTTAACATTCCATTTCGTTTTCATAACCAAATCACAGTGTTTTCATCAAATTCATGCCTTTAAAAACCACCTTTCAAATAATTAAAATTTTATAATGAATCAACATCAAATAATTTCATCAAATTATTTATTGTTTCAATCCACCTTTTCTTAAAAATACACCATATATTTTCAAATACTTAAAAAATGGTTTTATCAAAATATTCCTTTCCTTTGAAATCAATCATCAAAATCATTAAAATAAAAGGTATAAAAACAAATGAAAATAAATTTCAATTAAATCAAGAAATCATGGTTTCAATTTTTGGAAAAAGCCTTACAGAACCACCAACCTTTAATCACATGATTAAAAGATTAATCACCCATAATGGGAATCACCAATAGAGAAATAAAGGTGAGGAATATCAAAGTGGAATACCTAAAATTAGAATCCATAAAATCAAAGATCCAATCCATCAACAACATGATAATTAATCACTCTCACTGGAGGTGAGAAGAGTGGAAAGGGAAATTCCAAATTGAGGAGATATTACTTACTAGAGAGAGATCAAATGCATCCACCAAAACTTCAATCTAAGAAGAAGAGATGATGGAGGAACCAATTAAACCACTGAGAGCCTTCAAAAGCTAAAGGATAGGATTATAGTTGAATGGGGGGGGGGTAGGGAATTATAATAGGGTTTTATAGATTTTAATTAGAGTTTCAGGTAATTTAAAATACATTCACACGATTTACTGGGTAGGTCACACAATTAGTAAAAAATATGTGCCTAACCACATGACCTCATTGGGATTATAGAAACACTACTACAAAAATGGGAAAGGGAAGTGCTACCCTTTTATCAGTGCTAAAAAAATTGCTGATAAAGGGGGCCTTTATCAGCACTAAAAAAAGCACTGATAAAGGGGCACTTTTATCAGTGCTCAAAAAATCACTGATAAAGGGGGCCTTTATCAGCGCTTTTTTTAGGAACGCTGATAAAGGGGGAATTTATCAGAGATTTTTCCTACCGGTGATAAATTTCATGTTTCAAAAAAAAATCATGAAAAATAAATTATTGTTATATAAGTATATTTATATTGATATAAATATAATATATATTTTTTAAATATGTTTTAGATACGTATAAATAGACTATTAAATTTAATATATAATAAATTTAGTGAAAATGGCTATAAAATATTTTAAAAAATATTATTAATTAATAATTTTATAATTATTATCAATTAAAAATCATTTAATAACAATTTTAAGACACCAAAAATCAAAACAATTAATAAAAGATTTAAAATAAGTTGAGAATGTAACTCAAACTTCAAACGTCCATAACTTTTGATCCGAGTGTCCGTTTGAGCTCTACAACATATCAAATCAAAGACTGCGACGAGCTCTATGTGCTGGTGACCCTAGAGAAGCTTTTGTCACATCTTTTATTGGACAAAAGACCCATAAGGCCTCTAAAACTGAGTTTTTAGTCGAGATACACCGATTTGTTAACATTCAAACATATATAACTTCTGATCCGGATGTCTGTTAGACCTTTACTACATATTATATCGAATATTGTTTCATTTTATTCGATTTGACTAGTTTTGGAGTTAAAATGATCTTTTGGATTATAAGTTATGGTCTTTTTAACATTATATGTCTTTTCAAATACACATATATATGTATTTATTCATAAATATATACGTGTTTGTGTGTGTTTGTGTCTGTGTGCGTGTGTGTTGTATATATGTATGTATGTATTTATCTATTTAATTATAAACACACATAAAAAACATATTTCATAAATTTATTTAAAACTAATCTTATAAGAATATATTAATATACAAATAAATATACCGTTAAAAAATTATAACTACAAATATATATATAAATAAATAAATATAAATATATATTAATATACGAATGAATATATATATACTAATATATGAATAAATATATATATTAATATGAATCTATATCAGTATACAAATAAATATAACTATATATATATATAAATCAATAAATATATATATATCATTAAATAGAGAAAAAAATAGCTTAGTGGTAAAGGTGTAGCCGCGATAGGTGGAGGTTGCGGGTTCGAGTTTGGGTGGAAGAAAATGGGTGTACGCATGTGAGGATGTGCGGGAAGGGCATCGCGTGGGAGACCTCCTAGCGCTGATAAATGGGGTGGGGGGGGGGGGGTGGAAGGTCAAGCGTTGTTAAAATCTCTCCCCGCATTATTTAATTCTTTTTTTTATTTTTTTGACTTTTATCAGCGCTTTTTTTAGCACTGATAAAAGGGGCCTTTATCAGCACTTTTCGGAGTGCTGATAAAAGGGACCCCCCTATATTAGCGCTGAGCTTTACAACGTTTTTAGCGCTATTAAAGCCCGTTTTGAGCACTGATATAGGCGATTTTTGTAGTAGTGAAAGGGTGCACAATTTGGAAACATGGTTATTCTAAGAGTGTTTGAACCATGAAAACCCTCATTACCCAAGGCCACATGGTTTAGATGGGTGGTTGTATGGTTTGGAATAACTGTGTGCCACCATCTGAAACCACTAACAGGGTGCACAATTTTTTTGGTCAAACTTCAAAGTTTTCCCTAATAATGTGCCATCCACACACAACACTAAAAACTTAGAAAAATTTAAAAATTACCTAGAAATGACCCAAAATAAGACAAAAAAATGGATGATCAAAACAAGGGTAAAAATGTTCTTGAAACTGAGTAATGAGATGTTACAATCTCCCCACCATAAACACTTTTTACCCCCAAAAAAAATATCAATAAGACTCAATGTAAAAGAGATGAGCCCACTTCTCTCTCATTAGTGTCTCATGCTCCCAAGTCTCGATGGAAGAAAAACCTTGTTTCCACAAAACATGAACCAAGATATGGGATTTTCATGAAGAACCTTAGTCTCAAAATAAATAATCTAAACTAATATCTTAGTCATGGATAAACTTGGTTCAACATCAAGATCATCCTAGATCAAGATGTGACATGGGTTATAGAGGCACTTTATAAGCTAAAAAACATGAAAAAATTATGAATTGTTGTTAATTGAGGTGGAAAATACAAGTAGTAATCTACCTTTACAATCTGCTCAACAACCTCAAATGGTCCCATGTATCATGGAGCAATTTTTCCCTATTTTGAAATCCATCAGTGATCCAACCCTGGTGAAGCTATTAGAAACACAAGGTCACTAACTAAAAAATCCAAATAAGATCTATGATGACCAATATAGGATTTATAATGCCTTTGATCCATCTCTATTCTCTAATGAATCAACTAAATCTTATACATCATCTCATAGACCGAATTAGGTCCAACCAGGGAAGTTTCACCAACCACCATAAAACACAATAGATATTTACATGGGTAGCCATAAAAGGCCTAAAATTTGATATAATGATGGAATAATGATAACTTTTTTTATATAAAAACTCAATAATTACCAAATATATATCCCAAACTCCACCAAAATCAAGAACGTAGGCATAAAGCTTTTCTTCAAGATTTTTTATAGATCATTCTATCTAAACATATTTCTATGGATAGTATTCATTGATCAAAATAATCTGGGATCCCATTTCCTCTTAGATAACTATCTAAAAATTAGAAGTGAAATGAGGATCCCTATTAGATACTATAACATATGGGTATCCAGGTAATTTTACGATAACCTACACATATAGGCTTCCCAAGTCCTCAAATTTGGTTGAGTCATGAATGAGGATAAATTGAGACAATTGTTTTAGAAAATTTATCAAAACCCATATAAAATTCTTACCTATTAGGGTATGTCGAAACCCAAACATGAAATCCATTAAAATATTATCCCAATTTGAAGTCAGAACAGGAATGGGCTAGAGTAAACCTGAAGGTTTTTGGTGCTCGTCCTTGACCAGTTGATAGGTATAATAATGAGAAGCAAAATAAAAAATGTATCATATCATACATATACACTAGAATCATCACCTGATATCATATAATATCTTTAAGGTGTTAAGGTTTACACCCACTTGGAATTAAGGTAATTCCCCATCATATACTTTCTCACGGGAAAAGGTATAAAGTACGAACTCTGGAAGCATAGAATTCCCTTAGAGGTGAATGTACACTCACTGATTGTATCCTCACCATAAAGAGAGTCCATACTTCCATAAAATTAATCATAGAGCTACTACTTTTAAAAAATATTCTTGAGAATATAGGTGTCAAATTGGATTCTTGTTAAAACAATCTCGGACCCATCCTCCTGGACTATCAAGTGCATACGAGCAAAGAGAGCCATCAAATTCCACTATTCTAATGATTATTTCACGATTGGGTAAGAATTTTTATGGTTCAAGTATTAGTGATGAAATTCAACTTACTTGGGGGGTAGGCAACATCAAAATCAAAATATTTCAGGTACTCCACCCATCACCTATAATATAGATTCAAATATTTTTGATAGAAGATATAACTCAGGATTTTTGTGATTAGAATAAATGGAAAAACTTTATATGAAATTTTAATGCTAACAAATATTAATAGAATATATCATAACTATGATTTTTAGGTCTTATGTAGGACAAATGTTCTCATTTGGACTAAGATTTCAGGAACCATAGGCCACAACATGACAAACATACATGTGAACATAAACTAAAATAAAACTAATTACATCACAAAAGACCTTATATCCCTTCCCAAACTTTATAATATTAAAAACTAGAGAATAATTCAACTAACACTTCAAATCATAAAAATAATTCATAAATTTTATATCCCATAATAAATTTTACCCTTTCTGAGTGAGAGTGGTCATCAGTGGATCCAACTTTGAGAAATCCTTCACGAACCGATGGTAATACCCTGGTAAACCCAAGAAGCATCGAATCTCAAAATGTTGTGAAGTTGTTCCCATTTCATAACCAACTTCAACTTATTATGATCAAATTAAATACCATGTTCTAAGACTATGTTTCCTAAGAACTTCAATTCCGAAATCCAAAAACTGTATTTCAATAGCTTAGAATATAGTTGATGATATCTAAAAATTTCCAAAACTACTCTAAGATGAAGAACGTTCCCCCCCTTAGTTTTAGAGTAGATAAATATGCCATCCATAAAGACTACAATGAATGAGTTGAGGTAATCATGGAATATCCCATTAATTAGTGCCATATAAATTGTGAGAGAATTGGTTAGACCAAAAGGTATAATAAGGTACTCATAATGGACATACCTACTCATAAAGGTAGTCTTTGGGATATCTAATTCTTTGATTCTTAACTAGTGATATCCAAAATAAGATCAATCTTCAAGAACCATTTATCATACTTCAATTAGTTAAATATATCATCAATTAAAGGAAAAATAAATTTTTCTTTACCATAAATTGAATTATTTTTCGATAATAAAAAGAAAGATGAAGTTTCCCATCATTGTTCTTTGGGAAAAGAATAGGATCCACCCAAGGTTACACACTCGAGTGTATAAAGACTTTATCAAACAAATAATTACGTTGAGTGTTTAACTCCTTCAACTTAGCTAGTGTTATATGGTAATTGGGAATAAAGATAGTCTTGGTGCCAGGTACTAAGTCAATAGATAACTCTACCTCTATCATTGGTGGTATTCCAAAAAAGTCACATGGAAACATATCAAGAAACTTAAAGACCACTGGAGGAAGATCATCATTCAAATATTATTTATCTAGATCAAAATTAAATGCAAATTTCACTTTTCCCAACTCAAGAAGAGGAGGTCTGACCCTACTAAATCTTGGGCCCCATTCTCCCAGGAAAACATGACACACCCCATTGGTGGTAGTAAAGGATACCCGCCATAGATAGTAGTCAATACGATATTTATGGGTAATTAACTAATCTATAATTAAAATTAAATCTAAAGTTTTTATGTTGAGAACCAAAAATTCCGAAGATACCTCGATCTATGATAAGAAAAAATCACTAGAAGGGCATCAAAGACATTGGTCTCTATTTATTCCAAGGGACATTGAAATATCCATCACATATGACATAAGATCTATAGGAAGTTTTATAAAATGTATTACACAAGTTTATATAAATGGATGATATGAACTGTTAAAAATTATTCAGTTACTAAAGATAGATATATAGATATGGTACCTCTGATTATTGTTGAACCTGCATCAGCTTTCCCTAGAGACTCTTCCACTATGTAAAGAATCATCATTCTGGATTCCTTAGGCTATAAAACCTTATTTATTGAATAATATGATTACAACATAGTACCTTTAGATAATTATGATCCCATTCTACTATTTGGGGTAGAAAATACATTATAATACTTTTGCAGGAAACCTGAGAAATCACATGAAATATGGATCTTCAGTGCCTTAGTATAAACTCATTTCAAATGCTCGACATTTTCATACAGAAAGAAGGTTAATGGGCCTTATTTCACACCACATAATTTCTTGGTGATTACTTATGTAAATATTCACCATGAGACTCATCATGCTTCCTTTTTCTTTTCATGGAACCAATAGAACTTCCACTGGGAGTAAGAGGAACCTTCATCAACCCTGACTTACCAGCTAGGTCACGCTTTACCATCTAAGCTCTATACAACATGTATTCATAAGAAGTGAGATTAAACATGACGATTATATATCCAATATTATATCAGATACACATATCAAATCTTCAATCCTTCAGCTTATCATTAATCACTAACTCAGTATAAAATTGAAAAAGTTTATCAAGGCGGTTCGCATACCGAGTCACATTCCCATTTCATTGTTGGAGGCTAAGTAACTCTCTAGAATTTTATAAAACAAGTAACTATGGATAAAATATTTCCATTAAAAGAGTTATAAAGACTTTAAACTCTAAAAATTCACGTTTATTCACCATAAACATCAAATTGCACCACCTCTTTCTTAGTCCTTTAAACTTGAAGTTATCACGTTTCACCTTTATTTAGTTAGACATTTCCAAGAACTCAAAAATAAGTTCAATATTTTTCAACCAATCCTCCACATCTTGAGGATCATTTGAACCTTGTAAATATGGTGGTTTCTAATTAAAAATATCCTAAGAATGATCTCTATGTTCATACCTTCTAGGTTCCATTATGGGTTCCTAAACAATAATGAAGGCAGTTTTATATCCCAGTGCTTGGATAACGCGCACCACTATCTCAACCAAATTTTGATTAACTGAATGGTTTTCCTATCATGGTTTAGTAATATATCCCTCTTGATGCTTATTAAAATGTCTTATTTGGGTAATAGTACTACAAAATATCAATAGAAAAAATTAAAAAATTTATAAAATATAGTTAGATCATTTACGCATGCTTGTCTTAGGGAAAGGAAAAATCAAATTTGTTTTTCTAATGTAGCACAGAGGCTGACCATGGTCGTCTCACTTAAAGATATTTCTTAGTTTTTCACTTAATTAATATAATTAACCTAAACTACTTCTTTATTGTTGTTTTTATGTTTTATGTAACAAATGAAATTTAAGAAAATAAATTAAATGAAAAATTCAATTCTAAATAATATGCAATGCTAAAGAGAATGGAATTAGTGAAGAAATGAAGTTCTCCCGAGAGAATTTTTAGGGAGCACCTTAATTGACCAGATTCAAATATTCTTAGTGAACAAAATCCATTGTATCTATGCACACCTCTATCTACCTCAGTTATTAATGTAAAGTATACTTAACAATCACCAAGAAAACCCTCTATTCACCTCTCTCTTCCATATTTCCACCATGTTATCTATTCACTTGGTAATGGAAAGTGACTAACCTGAGGATTAGATACAAGGGAGGTTTCATGGTGTTATTTTTTATTATGGTTCAATTAAAAAATGTTTTTATTCTATTTGTAGTGGATTAAAGAGTATTGTACGGGTGCAGCGGTCATCCACCATGACATTTTTTTAATTACATTTTTTTCATTGATTAATTAATTTCCCTCCCTTATCTTGGGAAAAACATTAATATGATGGAGTTGGGGTTTACTAAAGAGATGAAATGACATATGGTGGAGTCTAGTCTTTTAGGAATAACATTTTTGGTTGAGGTGTTATCCTATTTGACTATTGGAGGAGGTGTGGTTTGGTGTGCTAGAGGCATGATAAAATAACACACTAAATAAATAGAAGAAAAATAATTCATTAATGTGGCTTCACAAAATTAATTATCAAATTGAATTTAAAAAAAATAAATAATGAATGAACCTATGTTATCCAACCCTAGGTTCAAGACATTTCTTCCCAAATTTCATTTTGTTCACATCTGCATTTAGATTTAAATTCTAAATTTGATTAATTTAATAACCATTTTCCAAAAACCCTAAATCCATCATTTTCATAATTAATAAAAAACCAAAAATAATTAGATTAGGTGGATTAAATTTAGTGAGTGAATCGACTACAATGCTCTTCAAGTGATATGACCCTGTTCAGCCTCTGTGCTACATTTGGAATATAAATTTGTTGTTTAAATTCAATTTGATAATTAATTTAATGAAATATAATTAACGAATTGCTTTCCATAGATTTATTTAGTGTGTGATTTTGGAATGCCTTCAGCACACCAAAACACACCTCCTCTAATAGTCAAATAGGATAACACATCAACCAAGAATTTTATTACTAAAAGAAATGGCTCTATCATATTCTATTTAATCTCATTAATAAATCCTAGATCCATCATATGAATGATTTTCCCATAAGAAATAAGGTAAAAATAATCAATCAATGAAAAAATGGGATTAAAAATAATTTTGTGGTGGATGATCACCGCACCTGGGCAATACTCTTTCATCCACCAAAAATAGAATAAAAACATTTTTGAGTTGAAGTTAAATAAAAAATAATGTTGTGAAATCTCCCCTAGGTCCAAGCCCTGGGTTATTCACTTGTCATGGGAAAGTGATTAGAGATCATGATGGAAATATGCAAGAGAGAATGAGATTAGGGTTGGAGGAAAAAAAGGGATGGAAGAAGAAAAGAAAACATGTTAATAAAAATACAAATTCATGTTACTTGGGAAAATAAAACTAAAATAAAAAAAGAAAAGAGATATACTAAATGGACCTTGTACTCCTCTACTTGGTGCCCCAGATGGAATGGGATGGGTTTCAATGATTTGAGAAGGAGGATCTCTCCTCATTTTATAAGAAATATTTTCTCTTCAAAATGCACTGTATGTTAGACCCATTAAATGGATGATTCATTCATGGATCCCTTCATTAAAGTTGTTTTCCATTATCCTAATCATCTCACCTTAAAATTTCGGTGTAGTTTTACTTGTGGAGAAAAATTTATGACTGTCTCACTATGAGAATTTAATATGACCATACAACTTCTCCATATTCCATGTATTCAGTTTCCCATACTTTAATGGAATATAAAACAGATGGTTCACACATTTAATCTATAGTAAAAGTTGTTAATAAATTCATTATCTGGCTCCATGTATAATTTTAGCTTCATTGGGTATTTCTACTTTGAGATATAAGCTAATATTTAAAACATTCTAGATCTATAAATAGATTTAGAGGCCTATGATGTGAGATGATTTTGGGACCCCAATTGATTGATTGAGATTGTTTCCCCTAAGGATGAAATGTATCCAAAGATTTCTGATATCCTTAAAAAAATAATTTAATTTTTTTAATTATTTTATAAAAAGTTATATCCTAAATATAGAAATATTTTAAAATAGTTAATATCCAAATTAGGCCATTTTTCCGATTAAGCTCAAAATACCCTCAAAATCATAAAATGTGGAAATTTATCTTAAAATAACATTTATTGAGATTATAAAAATTATAAATTCAATGTAAACTTATGTAAGATATTTTCTCCATCAATTTCCCTGTACTAAAAACATGCTTGTGCTTAAGCAGAAAATCTCAACAGGGAATTCAGAGGGCACCAATGTTACCAATATTAAAATTCCAAAAGAAAATAAATCAAATAATTTTCAATGTGAAATCAAATTATAAAATGTCACATAAAATATCAATTCAATTTCCCATTTTAAATTAAACAATCAAATCATGTATTTTTCTTTTCCACTTTTTTAAATGGTTGAACTTCTCTTCTCATTCATTAAAGTTCCTCAATTCATTATAATTAAACATTACAAGTCCTTATTTACCTCAATTTTGATTCTTTTATCTCATAACTCATGATACAATTCATGTATATTTATTCTCATATCATGAGAACACGATCCTTGTCCATAAGATTGTAAAAGAACACCTTTCTTCACTTTATAAAGACAAAAAGAACATAAAATCTTGATGAATTGAAATTAAAGTTCTAATTACTCTGAGGCTTAAGGTTGGTAGGATTTTATATTTAAAAATAAATCTCAAGGAGTTGTTTTAACTCTTAAATCATAAAGCATGATATTAAAAGTAAAAAGTTTAATGTCATTCTCCACTCCAATGTAGAAACTCCCACTTTCATCAAAATTCAAAGCAAAGATCATGACCAGTTTAAGCATAATGAATGATTTGTTCACCCTCTTGAATATTTTTTACTTTTATAATTTTTTTTTCTTTTTCAATGAACCTTTTAATTTTTTTTTTTCAAAAGTTATTATTTAGAATAAACCTGACATCCACCACCTAAACATGTATGATAAAAATCATAGGTCTAGTAATGGTGATTTATAGTTTCCTAAATCACAACCCATTTTTATCATTTTTTTGGTTCTTTTGTCTTTTATTTTTTTTATTTAAGAGGAGAAAAATATTAGATTACAATGAAGTATTACACAACATTTTAAAATTCCCACAATAAGAACCCCCACATTTCCTCCTTACAATTTAAATCATCCCATTTACCATGACTCCCTTCACCCCCACACTTCAACTTTAAAATATCATGCAAATATCAAGAGTAGGGTAGGAATGGATAAAAAACGTCTTGAAATATGGTTCGTACCTATGAAGTTCATTCATGGTCTCTATCGGAAAACAATGATTGATGTAAATGCGGTATTTTAAGGATAAGGGATTTTAAAAAGCACCCTCAATCATATTAAATGTGTTTTTGTAAATTCATAGCTTTGACAAGTTCAAATTCAAGTTCTATAAGGTGATATGTCCCAAGATCACTCAAGAAATATGATAAAGATAAAATATCAAATATTTGGTCTATAAATCATCTTGAGAATGAGACTATTATTTTTACAATCAATCAAGGAATGATTAATAATAAAAAATCAATTTACATGAATTTTTTAAATTCAAATCATAAAAAATGGTAGGGAAATTTCATTTACATGAATCAAACAATTCCATCAAATCATGAGTCCTCATTTAAATATCCATGATTCACTTTAAGCATTCAATTCTCCATTTTACTCATTTAATTTCATTAATATCAAAATCTAAAATATGGAATCATTGGATTACTATGAAACTTATGTATCCTTGATAAGTCAAGTAAAAAATTAATTCAAGTGTGGGCATGCAATTATGATCATTAAATCTCAAAACATGTTTTCGACCAAAAAATGTAAGGAGTGTAAAAGATAATGATTAAAAGTGAAATCACTTTTAAAATAATTCTTCGTCCTCTTCCTCCAATGTTTGGGTACTCCTTTATCCATCATGATCCTATAAAATAAAATAACTCAATTAATCACCAGGATGTGTAATTTAATCTCAAAATGAAAATAGGTATTGGGATGGATGATGAACTACTTCATAAGATTGAAAATGAAATCTAAATTCCTAATATTGAAATTGAATGTACTAGAAAGAAGGTAAAGGATAAATCTTGGTATAATCCCCCAAGTGGGCCCTAAATTTTTGCAACTTCCAGAGGGCAGTACCAGCTGTATCCAAATTCTGATGGTGGTTGGGGCTTATTTGACTTAAACCACCACATTTGGTTCCTTCTAGCTTGTACTTGTTCTTCTCTATTGAGGACTTCATGGATAGAGTACACCAAATCCGCACCCTTTTCAAGGTGGTACGGGTTACATGGTGGGGTAGGATATAGAATGGAACCTCCTCCTATTTGGTTGCTACTTGTGTAACCTTATATTCTATATCCAGTGGTTTATCAAGATGTGATGCATTAAAATAGTAATCAAAGATAGATTCAAAATTTAAATTTGAAGTATTAATTTCAAAATATTCCCTTTTAATATAGGCACCTTGTGTCTCTATTTCTTCAAGAAAAGCAACTTGGATCTATTATTTTACTCCCTATATCAAGTATTAAATTTCTTCAGGGAGCTCTAGGTGTTCCTCAATAGGTGAAATTTATTTTTCCTCTTCATCCTCTAGGGAATAATAAGAGTCATCAGATTATGAAAATTTAAAATAGTTTGGAGTAATACTTAAATTAGATTCAATAAAATTAATTGAGTTTGGGTTCAAGAATGTATCATCTACCTAAGTTGGTTTTTATTAAATCTCTTCTTTGATGGAAAGTGCCTCTTGTAGTTGATTATTGAAGGATGGAGGTAGGTAGTCAGGATCCTCCACCTCAAGTTTGGCCTCATCTTCTTGGATGTATTCAGTGAAATTAGTAATGTTTAGTGACACTTCCTTATTTTCCTTGAATATTTTAAAGAAAATATAGAGTTCATCGTTCTCTCTCATAAGAACTTGTGGTGATATCTATGTCTCATGACCTCTTTTCAACTATTCGAACATTAACATAAGGGAGTCACCCCTTTATTGGAGTTCCTCATCAGTATAATCCATTTATTGTTTTGACGCACACCTATCATAGGGCATAGAAAAAAAAAATTTATATTCCTAATGTATCATAGAGGATGACCAGGTTCATCTCACTTAGGATCATTGTAGTTGGTTCAATCACTAATTCTAATTCACCTAAACTATTTTTTTTATTATTTATGAAAATGATGGATTTGGGGTTTTTGGTAAATCATGAAATTAAAATAATGTAATGTAAAGTTTAAATATAAATGAAATTGTAGAAAAAATTAAATTAGGGAAAAAATGTCTTGATCTTAGGGTTGGAAAACACGGGTCCATTTGTTATTTATTTGTTGTTTAAATTCAATTAGATAATTAATTTGATGAAACTTCAGTAATGAATTACTTTCCTTTGATTTATTGAGTGTGTGATTTTAGCATGCCTCCATCATACCAAACCACATATCCTCTAATATTCATATAGAATAACACCTCAACCAAGAATGTTATTTCTAAAAGAACTAGATCCACCATATTCCCTCCCTTTTCTCAAGAAAATGCTTCATATGGTGGATCTGGGGTTTCTTTAAGAGATGAAATGACATACGATAGAGCTGGGTCTTTTAGGAATAAAATTCTCAATTGAGGTGTTATTCTATTTGACTATTGTAGGTGGTTTGGTTTGGTATACTGAAGGAATTCTAAAATCGCACACTCAACAAATATAAGGAAAGTAATTCGTTAATGAGGTTTCATCAAACAAATTATCAAATTGAATTTAAACAAAGAATAAATAATGAATGGACCGGTTTTATCCAACCACATCATTTATGTCCCCCACTTACCTTGCTTTATTCTCATGAATTTGAATATCCCATTCATTAGGGAGATATTCCCTATGGATTATCCCTTTTTCAATATATATTCCTGATAAAATCATGCCCCACTAAAAGTTCCATATTCACTCCAAGTCTTGTCATATTATTCCTTTCGAGCTATATTCTTAGTGATACCTATCCTCACAGGGCCAGATACCTTGTGAGACCAACCCTTACTCATTGATCCATATTACCTTCAAGGTCAACTAGAAAGGACCTCTCATGTATAAGTCTTACACCAACTATTTCTAGGAATATTTTACCTAGAAATCCTTACCATATGACATTAAACTACATGGACTATTCCTTGTTACATGAAATTAAATGGTATGAAGTGCCCCATTAAGTGGAACCAAACTATGTGGGTTCTGATTCCTTTCCCAGGGATATATAAGAATCCCCTTCATGGGCTTGACCTTGAAACCAAAAATATACACCACCTTTTTGTATGGAGACAAACTCTAGATTGTACAATAGTGTGGCTTTAAACATAAAAACCTATAAAATAAAACTAATAAGTAATATTAAGATAAGTATGAGGAACCTCTAATACATACATATGGTGTTATCAATGGAGAACTTCTGCTATGTACATATGTTTATGTCAATAGAATACCTCTGATATGTGAAAACATTCACAATGGAATATACTAATAACTGATTGTTAGTGCCAGGATAACTAGTCCTATATTAGTATTTGGGAAATATTCACTAAAATAGATTAAATATATAAGAGAGTACTAGAGTAGGAGATAATTCCCTCTAATAGGGTGTTATGAGCATGGAACCCATACCCTTGATAGGTGTGAGTTCCTAAGAATCATTGGTATGAAACCTCAATATCCACCTACCTTTAAAAAGTAGGTTTATAGTTTTTCATGGATGTGGGAGAAACTAACTATTTTTGGTTCCATGAATAATCCCTATTGGAAACCATCCAAGATAGTAGTAGTGACTCGATAAAAATATCACGTAGCTACACACAACCCCTCACAACCAAGTGTTGGGCCACTCTGTCTTGGGTCGAAAAAAATCATAAACCACATTTATTGAATCCATAATATCATATTTTTCATAACAAAACTTTGTTAACAAAAAAATTATCTTATCATATAATAAAAATAAGATTAATATGCATATCATTTTCTCAGATCCATTTTATCTTGATATAATCCTTTACATTAAAATATTTGATGAATCAACTATTTGGTTCATCACTTGAATGAAAACTATATACACCAATAATTATTACATAAATTTTGAACTCCCATATACTCATAAATTTTTTAAATTATAAATTCGGTATCATATATCCTTAAAAACTAGATAATTAATTTATATAACACCAATACCAGACATGGACATTCCACATAATTTCCTAAACTTCTCCAGCTATTTATAATAACTCCATTAAATATCATCATTAATCCTTATTTATGATAACTCTTTGTTTCAATGGACTTGATTGGATATAAGAAAAAATATTATTAGACTTTTAAACTAACATTTCTCATTCCATTTTGATATTTTACCCAATTTTACTATCAATACAAAACCAAAAAACAGACATCAGATTCCCTAGTTCATCTATTCTACACACTTGGAGAAAATAGGGAAAACATTTCTTGAACTCATTCACATTGTTAGTACATTTACATCAATGAAAATTGAATTAATTCCTTATCCCTAACAAGCGTTAAGGAAAAATATTGTCCCACTAATTCATTAAAAAACTTAATCATGTTGATTGTATAAAAGGAGACTAAATTTTTTTAGGTCATCATGCATCTAATGCCTTTAAACTTAAGTAAAAAATTATTTTCTTCTATTAAGAATCTAGATTAATCTATTAAACAACTTTAATAGTTTTTTTTATTCAAGAAGGTATTTATTTAACACATGGAATTTCCCTTACTTAAGACCTTTTATTAAGTTACAAGCCTTTGTAGTTTCTTATATTAATATTATCATTTTTCAAGGATTGATTTCAAAGTTAAGTTTGTTTATTATTGTGATTATATTTATCTAAAATAAATTCTTTTATCAAATTAGTTCCATGTTTTATTAATATATAATCACAAATTTTGTTAAATATTCTCCCACTAAAATGATGAACCCTTTTAAACTCATTATATCCATTAGTGGGATGATATCTATATTTCACTAAGAAAATAATCTCAGTTTGGAAGGAACCTCACCACTTACTTATTTAGGTATGGTATTATCACAATAATATCATAAATTAATCTTGGATGGTTAAGTGAAAAATTTATTACCTAATCCATTCTATGGATAAACTCAATACTACCCCATTGATATGCTGACTCTTAGAGATTTTCAAATAAGTGTAACCTAAATTTTATAATGATATTTGGTTACTTAACTCATAGGACCATCCATTTACCCAATGCCTTAAGATAATCTATGGGCACCCCACTTTAGCGTGAAACATCTTGGTTGGATGATTGAGGTCTTGATATGTTATTTCTTTAGAAGGGATCTAAAACTTAGTATTTTTAAAGGGAATTTAATTCCTAAGATATTACCTCTTTTTATTCCCTTTATGTACGTATTCCTCTATTTATTTAGTTTATAATACCTTTCCATCAAAAAAATAAATATGTTCAAAATACAATGATGTGTAACTCTTTTTAGAACTCAAAAATAGTTTCACTAACCAAAATTAAAATCCATATAAATTATTTGAATAAGGTACCTAGAACCCTTTCATGCATAGGTTTAGAATTATATGAAATAAAAAATGCCCACATGAGTAAGCCTAGATCGATAAATAGTCTACCCTTAATTTTCTAGACCAGGCATAAGCCTCCAAGATAATGAGTGGTCTGACCCAAAGTCCCTCTACCTTGAGATACTTTACTCAAAAGAGATCTCAATTCCTTAATAATTTAATGCTTAATACGTATAAATTATAATTAATAACTTAATTCAAGTTCATAACTCAATATTAGCCAAATTCATGGTAGAAGAAAACTAAATCCATTATTATACCTAGCATGTAACTCCTTATATGCATGTAAGATAATCTATATATCTATTTAATAATTTTAAACTAAATCATATATATAAAAATTGAAAATATAAAAATTATATTCCTGAATAATAAATAAGGGAATAATAAATAAATGAACAATTAAAGTATTTAAACATTATCTGAACATTTATAAATAATTTATAAGTAAATATAATTATAAATTTTTTAGAAATTATCCATTCATTATAGAAATTCCATAATTTTTAATGTAAAAACTTTATATCCACACCAATATGAAATCATTCATATTATTCATTATATGGAATTTACCTTAAATATATGATATTACATGAAATAAAAAATTCATATTTATTTTTATATTATGTAACTATTTTCATAATCAAAATATCATATATTAATCATTATTTAAACTTTTATCGAATCAATCATAAAAAATATTTTTGTTGTGATTTAAATAATTTCTTAAATAAGCTCTTTTAATTCAGAAAATTCAAATTAAATATTATGAACAATTCATGACATTAAATATAAACTCTATTATATTTTGGACTTATTTTTAAATTTATAAACATTTTATAAATTACCCTTATGATTTATAAATAAGCACATTATTTCTAAGTCATAAGGAATGGAATATAAATTATAAAAGGTATTTTTAATATTAAAAATTAATATTACGAAATATTTATTTTTTTAATGTTTCAAAAACATTTAAATAATTAATCATAAACAATTTATAGTTAATTAGTTTATAAACACCTTTATAAATAAATAAATACACCATTATACATTTTTTTTATAATTTATAAATGTTTTTATATTATTTAATTCAATTCAAAATTGAATTTAAGGAAAATAAATTTTATCATTATATCATTTTTAATGATATTTTTAGCTATGTAGGAATAAAAACTAGGTTCTATCTAAGATTCATCTCATGAAACTTGAATCTACTTTGGATTAAACTATTGACCCACATAGGAATAAACCTAGATCTCATGTAGGATTAACCCATGTGACATTGGCTTGTGTGAGATTAACTTAGCACTTGTGTGAGATTAATTCTATTATATACTTCCTACATAAGAAGCGTGATTTATGTTATAAGTACCTTTTTATGGTAAATCATTCATCTCATTTATGATTAATCATGTGTAGAATGGTTCTATGTATTATTAATTAAAAGTTATTCTTATGTGAGTTTTGTCTTGTGTATGAATGATCTATTGCTAGGTAGGTTAGTGTGAGACTAATCTTGTGGTATCTAACATGCATTTTATGGAACATAATAATAATTTTTTTTTACCAATGTCTGTATGAGGTTAATGAAGTGACATATGATGCAATATCTATTGCATGTAAGGTAATAAGGCTTTAATGTAAGAAAGAACCAACACATATCATAAACCATGGTAATCACCCAGATTCTCTATTCATATTAAATGACACACACCGTATCATATAAAATGTTATGGTGATTTGTTTTTTATAGAAAATAAGAACGCTTAATTTCACACATTATTTTGAGTTTTAAATGGCATGGATATTTTTTGATACCACTGACATCCCTCCTTTATCATAATCCCCTCACAAGTCTTCTACCATGGGCTTGCCACAACCTCTTCCCCACCAAACTTCTTCTTTGTTGAAATCCCCCATTTCGAATAGTATCATCTTCTACGACATCCTTGTTATACATTCTCCTTCATCATAACCTCTTTCTCTAGAAACTTCATATTTCATAACACCCTGAAACCTCATTCTTTATTATATATTTTTTCACTAATATATTCTATATAACAACCACATCTGTAAACAAAAGGAATTGATAAAATAAAATGGGGGATGATTATTAATAGAAGATTATGGTGATGGATTCTATATCTAGGGAAAATAATTATGGAGGATGAGATGGGGATGATGAGTTAAGGATGAAAATTACTAGAGAAACAATGAGGTTGAATGAGATAAGTGGTGGGTATTTATATCCAAAAATGTTTTCAAAAGGAAACAATATTCAAGTAAATGCTGAGATCATAAGTTCCCTTGAATCCTAATTCCAATTTCCAGAAAATATTTTCTCTGGTTTCTATTTCTGTTTCATTTCTCAGACTCTAGTTCCTCTTTACCAAACATAGTCTTATAGTCCTTTAATTTAAGTTTAATAGGGTCTTTTTTCCTTTGATCAAAGATTAATAGGTTTTCCTCCATTAATAACAATGATTTAACATCCATACTATATCATTTTACATATCTTATAAACAAAACATGATAGGATATGATATTAATCATGAAAATATTTTTTTTATAATAAATATGTTACTTTTTCAAGATTGAGAAATGTATTCCCATGTTTAAATATATGATATGTGATATATTTTTTATTTTAGTCTGGGAATTTATAATATGTGAGATAGAATGTACAAGGTTTAAATATTTCATGTTTCATGTATAATCTTGATTTTATGGCCTAACAAAAACCAATTTCGCTAGGAACCCATCCTTAATTTGAATCAATATTCATGTATATACCTGATCCTGATGGTCTGTCGCTAACCTGAATGGTTTATTTATTACCAATAGTCTATTGCTGAACCCAATGGTCTATTAAAAATCCTAATGGTCTCACACCTACCCCAATTGTCCAATACATATTATAATAGTGGTACACTAACCTTAATGGTCCCTATTGCACTAGAACTAGTGATTTGGAATGATATAACCTTTTAATCACAAAAGAAACTGATTTGGAAGCTCTGAAACACCTGACACCACATATCAGTGTATATAGGATTTAAAATCCTTGCACCCTAGCCACACACTATACAAACACCTTCCGATCACTCAAAAAAACAAACAAATCAAAACCACAAAAAATAGAATAAGAAATCAATATAGAACACATATATTTATATGGTTTAGATAAATTATTACTCTATGTGAAACAATCAATTGAAATAAAATATGAAAAAGATAATACATACATTCAACTGAGTTACAATTGACCAAATACAAGTAGGCAACTCAAGAGAGACATAAGTTAGACTTAACATTAATCTAAAATATAAGAAAACATTATTCTATTGAATGTTACCCCACCTATCTCGTTATAAGAAATCCCATTCAGCTACACCAGTTCCAATGCTATCTGATCTTTTTGAAAAACCCTCATGGACACTACTAGTAGATTACTAAATACCACTAACACAAATGCTACATCCGATAAAGAGGGAATGTGTTTGAAACTCATCCTCCCACATTATTACTTTTTGGAATATGTTCTCATTAGTTTTAGACAATGGTTTTGATTCTTCCTCCATTAAATCTCACAAACCTGAATCTAGAAACCATCATTTCTAATTGTTAATATAAAAAACTATAAATTGGTTTTCACAAGAATAAGAATCCCCCTCTTGAAGAATATTTTCCATGGCTTTACTTCTAAGTCCTCCAGGTCACGAGCTATTATGTCCTGAACATATCTTTTTCAGCTTAACTTGACCATTTTTTTGTTTCTTCCATGATCTAATGACCACTAATCCATAGTCAGGGAAATCCTAGGGAAAATTATTCATTTCTTCCAATTTTTTTCCTTTTAAATTCTAAGGTTAGTATATTCTGAATCATTGATTATGGTATAATGAGTGACATCATAGAAAAATGGAATAAGAAATCAATAAAAAACCCAAGTATTTTCATGGTTCAAAACAAGTTATAGTCCACAAAAAAAATTCAATAGACGATGAAGAAGAGAATATAAACACTCAATTGAGATAAAAGTTTCCAAAGAAAAGTTCACTACTCAGTAGAAATGAAACATACTTAAAAATACCCTAAATCACGAGAAAAAATTATTCTATTATAAGTGACCCCACCTATCTATTTATAAACAAGCCTAGACGGTTGTGTTGGTTCCACCACCATATGATATTTTTAGGAAAAACTCATTACCAATAACAATAGACTGATAAATTCTATTGAATCAACCACTACATTCGGTGAACAATTCATTTGTCCAAAAATCAACCTCCCATGTATGCACTTCTAGAAAATGTAACTGCTGCTGGTTCCAAATCATTGTTATGATTATTTATCTATTCACTTATACAAGCCTAAATCCAAAAAAAAACTATCTTTGGTTCCCCAAATGATCACTCCTATATCGAGTGATAAATACAAACTTTACATATATGCTTTATTACCAAGTGATATGACCCAATACTAACATACATATACTTCACTCATTAAACTTTAAGTCTAAAAAATTCACACACAATAATAGAACCCAAAGGTTTAGTATCTTTGGATATTAAATACATAAACAAATTATTTTAAAACACTGATAATATTTCTATATAGTTTCACCCCACTAGAACCCATTCTAGACATGTCGTATATTACACTATTATTAATATCCTAGTGAATGGAAATGTAATAAATGGGTGAAACAAGATGCTCTATAATATTAAACATATGATATAACAAAAAATATATTATAAGTGAGCATTAGATGAGAATGTGGATATGATACATAATCAAGGTGCATAAACATGACATAAGAGAATCATACCTAATAAAACATAGATCATTAAATAACTAATCATAGAACAAATATTTTAACATAACATAAGAAATGAGATATATAAATTTGGATTATTGATTCAATAATCACAATCATAACATATTCATGAGGCATAACATATTTATATGGTATAGGTATAATCTTATGAAATCATAACATTCTGTGAAAACCGAATCAACCACACACATTTAGTTAGGTGAAAACATAATTATTCACACACATTAAGTTGTGAGAAAACCTAATGATTCCCATGAATTAAGTTTTGAGAAAACCTAATGATACCCAAAAATTATGTTTTGAGTAAACCCAATGATTCCCACACATTAAGTAGGGAGAAAAGACAATCATTCCTACACATTAAGTTGTGAAAAAACACAATAATTTCTACAAATTATCATATGAGGTATAAACTTTACCCAATGAATTATAGGGATGTAGCTGAACCAACCATTATATAATGATAAAACATACATATACATGATAAAAGAACTTTAAAGCACTCATAATTCCATTATAGCTTAAATAACCGATGAGAAAGAAATAGGATCCATACTAATTTATAAAAAACAGGATCACAAGAAATATAGAGGAATATTGTGGATGGTATCTTTAATTAATATTACAAATGGTTCATAAGAATAATTAAATTATATTTAAATAGTTTAAAAAAAACCTTATAACATCATTATAAAATTTCTTTGAAAAGTAAAAAAGAAATATTCATTAAAATTTGATAACATTTTATTAAAAGAAAATATTCTATAAAATAAAGAAGATACAAATTACCTTTCTAAAACTATTAAATATTGTAAAGGAATATTCATAAATAAAAATAGATATAACTTCTAGAAAATTTATTCATGTGGAAAGTAATAAAAAGTAAGATTCTTTTCACACTATTGTAATGGAAGTCAAATAAACATAAATTGAGTTACATAGAAAAAGTTAAAAATATTTATCCTAAACATGTATAATGAAATTAAAATACAATAGATAATTACCTTAATTATTTATTGAATTATAGATAATGAAATTTATAAAATAAATAAATAATATGAATATATAGGAAAATGATTCCTGGCCCACAAGAAGAGATAAGTTTAGCTCCACTTAGAATCATTTCCTCACTTAAATTGTGAAGAAAAGAGAGGTGAAATAGTAATAATACATGAAAAACCTAGAAATAAATAGAGTATAAGAAAATATATGGGGTATTATAGATAAATAACATTCAATTACCCTTGAAAAGAATTTTTTAATAAACAATATGGAATTCAAAGTGATATTGTAAAATAAAACCTTACAAATTTGGTAAATTTTTAATCAAAATACATTGAAATAAATATCATGACATAGATTTATGAATACCATGAATTATATGAAAAAATATGGTGTAATTAATTAATGGAAAATTATATATACAATATAAATAAATAAGTTGGTGAATATTGAATATATATCAATGATAGAAAATTGATGTGAGAAAACCCTTACCTTTACTCCTAAATTTCACAAAAGAACTTTCACCTCCTGTATAATAAAAAATAACCTTTTAATCACTTAATTTATAACCTCATTCATATTAAATACCTTTTATAGTATTCAATTATAATTATTCATTATTCATATATTATCTAGTTATTCTCTATTTTTAATTATTGGATGTTAATATTTTTTATTGTTTGATACAAGTTTCACAATGGATATGTCGATGCTAATTTTTTGATACCAAGTTCATCATTACAAAATTATTTAAGGTATTAGAATCATTGTATTATAATGATTTATTCAGTACCATATTCAATTCATAGAATATATTGGTATATTTTTCAAGAATGGAATTCATAATGAGTATGTTTCTGATAATTTATCAATAACAACAAGTTGTTTTATATTAATCATTAATTTTTTTACCATTAAAAAACCATATTCATGAAAAAATTACTACTTCATATCATATATTACTAGTATTAGTAACTTTATATTTATTCATGATGAAAATGATGAGGTTGGTATAACATATTCATGTAGGTGGTTGAACCGATCCCAACAAGAACATGCTATACCAGTGAATGAGAAAGAGTTTAAATTTATATAATAGTACTATATTTTTTTAAGAAGCATAATTGTTCTAATATAAAATCATTAAATTAGATAATTATATTTCTAAAGAGTGTACATGATAATATTATTGAAAAAAATTGTGGTGAACTGAGTACTTGGATTAATTATCCCCTTTTTGAAAGGGGTTCCTTCAACATGAATGATTTAGGATTCCTTATTAGGACCATAGGATACCAATTCTATAAGATGGATTTATTATTGGAAAAATGGTCTGGTGTTAATAATAGTTTTTATAGAAAATATTGGTTTATAATGGGTACAAGAGGGGTCCTTTTATAGGTGAGTTTTAAGTAGAATTTCTTTAAATAACCATTCTCTAAGTTTGTAATTTTATCATGGAATGTAGATAAAAATTAAAAAATAACAGATATGGGTCATTAAAATTCTCAGGGAAACAATTTAGATATAATGTTTCATTATATTTTATATATTCACCACTTACTCTATCCCTTTTTACCACATTTTAATTTTATCATGGTAACCTAATTTTTACCTTGGTAACTTATTTTTATAGCTAAAAATAAAAATAAAATTCATACATAATTTAGATGTAATGATTAAAAATTTAGAATAAAATTAATCTAATTAAATTTCTAAATATTGGAAATTTGACTTTTAAATGAAAACCTAATAAATATAGAAAAAATGTTTTTATAGAAAATTGACTTTTTTTAACATTAAGTGTTCTTAATATTATTTCATATCAATTAATAATTAAATAATTTCCCATATATTTTTTTTCTAAAATTTAAAAATTAAATTAGATTCATCATTTAAAATTTATCAATTTAATCTTTTAAGATAAACATACACAACAATTAAAACAATTCTTTGGAAATATCCATTTTTAATATTAAATTTTATTATTATTATTTATAATCAATTAATAATCATTCCATGAATGATAACTAATTTGTGTATATATATAAATAATAAAATTAACTAAATTTATTTCTCCAAATAAGAAAAATTAAACTTTTAAATAAAAACATATAATATATAATAAAAAATGTTTTTAAATAATCATATTTGATTGATCCTGTATAATTAAATTATCATTCCTTTATTTACTTAAATATTTCATGGATTTTGTTTATTTAATTTACCAATCATTCATTTTTTTTCAATAAATATTATTGAAACCATTATTTAAAAGTTAAAATTTTAACAAAAATTCATATTTCATAAACAGTTTCTTTAGAATAAAATGTATTTTAAAAATTGGATCAGTATCATTTTATTCTATTACAGATCATTTATTTTATTTCAAATAAATTATTTATAATGAAAATTTATATTTTTTAACCTCTAAATAAACTTTATGTATATCAACTATATACTGATAATTCTAAATTGGCAATATGTTTATTGGTATTATACCCAATGGAGACATATTATTTTATGATAGTTATATAATGACTCTATTACCCCATTACCCCCTATAAATTCATTTCATTATAACTTCACAAAACACAATTCTCATTCCCTTAATTTCACTTTAGATTTTTACAAATTGTATTCTCCATTCGTGATGTGTTTTTTCATTATAGTTTTAGTTCCACTATGGTGGTTATCAAGGGTGAAAGTAATCTAGGGTATTTATTAATTATGATAATATTATTATTTTCTATTTATTTTCCACTTATTATTTATGAAATTTTAAGGGATGTAATCATCCATGGTATGTAATAATCCATAGTATGTAATACTTAGTTTTATGTACTTTTGTTATAATGTTCCATTATAAATGAATAAAGTGCTATTATTTTGATTCTTATCTTGTCTGAATTATCTTTTAGTTATAATATTTTTAAAAGATATACATATTTTTTATAAATTATTGAAATATAGTTTAATGAAAGTAAATTTTTCCTAAAACTTATGGTGTTACACTAATTCTGAATTATAAGGCTAAAAAAAATCAAAAAATAGTTTTTATAATATTAATGACCCTTTTATCTAATATGGGAATATATTTCAGCAAATAACTCTCATCCAAATTAAAGGTCCATATATATCTTATTCCTGTACTTAAAAGTTACAAAACCTTATAATATGTGTGTGAATGATTATTAATGAAACCAAAACATTCATGTCAGTCAAACTAAATCTAACAGTCCAATACGCTTCATGAATCTCCCTATAAAGTGACAAGAGAATATCCAAATATGAAGTTATTTTTATCACCATAGATAACCCAAAAAAAATAAAAAGCATATATTCAAATGAATATAGGGCATTAAAAAAAAAACACATAGTAAAAGACTACATGTGACAAAACATCCACAAATCCAAATGAAAAATATTACAAAAAATTACAAAAAAAATTATGTGAAACCCATGTGTCTCTATTATACCTCCATGGTGTGTGTGTCCACCAAATAATTCTTGTGAATGTGTATGCACATAACTCTACCACCAACATGCTCCTAACAATCTGTAAAGACTCAAATATAAGTTAAAGTAGGAGTAAGTTTAAAGTACAATGTCATTCCCACTAGGATGTCAATGTGATAAATGTGAAATAAGAATGCTAATGGAATCATTAGGTGAAATGTTACTAAATACAAGAATCTAATTTTTACCCAAGACCCAATCTAAAAATACTAAAACTATCACATTTTTCACCACAAACACAATCTCCAAAATTCATTATTAAACAAACACTTAAAAAAACTTAATAATGTGATTCAATTATTTAGATGCATTGATTCCAAATTTGAGATATATTTATATTAATACCAGCCTGTAACTATGATAAATTATATTATTAAATAAATATTTTAATTAAATAATTTTGGTATAAAAAATTCTATTCTTAATGACTATATTACTATTCCAACAATCTATTAATTTTATAACACATCCCCTATCCTTTTTCAATAATCATGTAATGGGAAAAAACCCATATAATTTCATATAAATTTAATCCTTTAGGAATATAATTATCATTATCCTATTTAGTTTCATTCTTTAAAATTTTTATTCATTTAATTATAGTGACTCTACTTTATACCATACTTATTATAGGTATGATGTTTGAGTAAGACCTCAAGACAAAAGAGTTCATTATTATATTTATAAAATTTATCTATATTTACTATGTACTATTAGTTTTATAAAATTTGTGTCATATTTTCCTTTTATTGTGATAAAATTATGTATTATAGAAAAACCAGACCATGAAAAATGTCACTATGTCATGGTTTGTGCTAAAGAAAACCACATAGTGTTGAAGGTCACTACATCATCATTTTGTTTATGAAAGACCATGTGTTATGTTGTAATAAATGTCTTGATCTTCAAAAAAAAATTTCATTAAAGTTTTTATCATTAGAGGGTAATGATATCAATGGATATTAAATTTTTCATATTAATTGTTTAAACATTAAAAAAATTAAAGGTTGAAAAAAAATTCAATGAGTTACAACATTATGAAATTTCTGAGTTATGGATAGAAATTTATAATACATTTAGAAACCAATGAGAATATTTTTAAGAATATATAAAGTGGTAATATTATTTTTAAATGGTATAAATGAATGTGTGTGTGATACTCAATCCATGAAACTCTAATTCATAACTATTTTTTCTCTTCTTATTTTAATACCATGGTCCTAGCAGGACATGGACTAAAGAGGAATCCTACCTAAGAATTAGGTGTTTAATAAAACATGTGAACTATCCTTGGATGAATGAGTTTATTGATTTATTTTGAGGTATCTACATTAAAAACGTATATATGATATGGAAGATTCAACTTCTATTAATAAGTAAGTCATGTATTTCATTATTTTTTTTATTCATTTCAAATGAATGGATGGATATTGTGCCATTTTTTAGGGTTAATTTCCAATTCTTTTAGATAAGTGACATCCCCAATAAACCCAATAGTGATGGAAGAGTCACTTTAATTTCATTTTGATTTAATATTGAATATATTTAGAATCCAATTTGTTTTTTATAATCAAAATGTGTTTATTAAAAGGTACCATGGTTTATAATGATTTTCATTAGCATGACATGTTTATTAATAAAATGGGTGTATTTTATGTATATTTTAAAAAATAACATCATGGTTTTAGAAAAAAGTATCATGGATTTTTTTTAATAAAGAATTTTTTTCACATTTTTTTCTAAAAAACTACTCATGGTTTTTATGATAATTATATTTCCATAAGGAAAACCATGACATGGTTAAAAAAACCACATAGTGTTTCAAAAGTATGATTATAAAGGGCCTTGAATGAAATTAAGTCTATAAGGAAAAAGTATCATAGTTTATTAGGAAAATATATTTATATAGGAAGAATCAAACTGTGGTTTATAAATAAAGATAAATTTGTTTCATGATTTATTATGATTTTTTTTCAAATTCTCAAAATACTTCACCATGTGCGGTATGAGAACCCATATCTTTAATGAAAATTAAATCCTATTTTATTTCATAAAGATAATAATAATAGAATCCTAGAATATCTTGTTGCCCAGTGTCTTTGGGAAATTATGTACCTAGTATATTAACTTGAAATATGGGTATAACAACCTTATTTAAAAACTACAAAACATGCCTTTATATTCCATCGATCTTCTAAAACTGTATGAGATATCCTTAGGATGCACATAAGAAATGAGGTAAGCTATAAAGCCCAATAAAGGAATAATAAAATCATAAAATGATGAAATTAAATACATGTGAGTTAAGAGACAAATCATGGTGACATAAAATGGATGAGAATCATAATCATGAATATCAAATCATGATAGAAGATGATAACATCAAGGAAATATATGAATGTGGAAACAACATAAAACATGGAATCATAATCATAAGTCAAGGATAACCTAAAATACGTAATAACATAGTATTATTTTGATAACATCCCATGTATCATACATGGAATATCATGAGGTAAAAAATATTACCAATTAATTGGAGAGCTAAATAATTTTGGGTCCACCCGTCACATTTATATCACGTACATGCATTTGTGTTCCACATTGATCATTCAACGTAAGAACATATTTTATCACATTTAATCCCATGATTAAGGATTATGGGTTAAATACATGTAATAACTAAATAAATTAAGGTTAGGTATATCTAGTTGAATACCCTTGAGTGGAAATGGGGATGTGTATTCATTATACAAATGTTTGGCATGGAAAATCATAAGATAATTTTAGAAGCATAACGAGTGGACATAACAGTTCAAGGGAGGGTTTAATGAGAGAGAAATGTGGTCTCTCATTACTCAGGAATCATAATTATAGTAAGGGTATGAGTGAAAACACATTAAATTGTAAAACATTTAAAATCAAAATATTTAGTACAGAGAAAGTACTTTAAATAAAATGGAAGGGGAGATGATCCCTTACATTGTGAGGGCACTTCTAAAAGTTTGGGATGATCTTCTTATGATATTGGGAACACCTTAGGGGGATTTAGAGGGGGAGAGGGATATGTATAGTTAGAGATATAGGGAAAGTAAATTAATACTCAATGTGTTTTGAGAGAATAAGAGTGGGAGGTTGGGTGGGTATTTATTGAAAAAGTGAAGAGAATTCTTTATTAATTTCAAAAAATAGGTTTTGGAATCTATAAAATAAATTAATCCAAAAAAATAAAATATCCCATGTTTTTTCCATAGTTTCTTCCAAATTGGAGTGGTTTTAATTATTTTATAATACTAAGAACCTAAATCCATAAATTAATACCATTGGTGATGTGGAAGTGAGTCATAATTATAAATACTTGATTTCAAAACCTTAAAATATAATATAGGTTTTGGATGATTCATTAAGGGTTTATAAAATGAATCAAATAACTTAGAAACACATTATTTTAATAGGGAAACATATTTTTGTTCATGGATTCCCTTTATACCATTTATGACAATAATATTTGATTATTATTATGTCATAATACATACCGTATATTTACGTTGTATTTATTTTTTACTCAAAAATTCGAATGTCTGAGAAAATTATGAAAAAAATCCATTCGATAATTTTGATGTTCTAATTTCAAAAATAATATTTATTCTGTCAAAATAATTTTATAAATATGATAATTTTAACTTTTAAATAAAAATCTATATTTACTAAAAAATACTAGTTTTTACGACACTAATAAATTTCTGACCCTTATAAAAATTACATTAGTCTTTATTAAATTACATAATAATTTTTATTTAATTAAATATTATTTAATAAGAATATTTTATATAAATAATTTTTTTTTAAATTTTGTTTGAATTATCAAATTAGTGACTTAATTGAAATTATATATTTCCCAAAAATACATTTTTTTATTTCTTCGTATCAAAATCTATTTTTTTATCAAAATAATTATAAAATCATTTTTAAAGTAATAAAAAGGTATAAATAAAATAATTTTTTTATTAAAAGTAAAATATAAAAATTCATATTACTAGGGTCTAGATATATAACCTCTTATTACACTAGAGTATTCCTTAAGGATAAGGTGTGTGATGGTGGTGTCTTCTTGGGGTGTTTCAACAAACATATTTTGGTATGTGATATTGGTAAGCTTGAACTTCTCTTATAAACGGTTTCACTCTAGCTTTAGTTGTTGAATATAATCTTGGGATTGGTTAAGGCCAAATCCTAGTGATTCCATCTCCCTCAAAATCCCTGATAAATGAGCTTCATAGGGTATGATCCTACTTGTTGAGACCATCACTTCTTCCGTCCGTATCAATTGTAACTTATCATAACCCTTAATATATAAAAATATTAACGTTCACTATATAATGGATATATTATCAATGTTTAGGATTCTTAGTGTTATTTTAAATCCATAATGACATATTTTTTAATTTTTTAAAATAACCAATTAAGTGCATGTGTTTTCTATAACTATATTACTAAATAATGTGTTTATTCATTCAGAAGGGGATTTTGTAATGTTTCATCTTTAATCAAGGTACGAACCATTTAAAATTTTAGTCCAAATCCTTAAAGTGACCTAGGGTGTGCATCTTCACACTCTGTTATGTTTCCCAAGAAACTATTTAAATTATTTTAATAATTCCATGGGTTTTGTGTAAAATATTACACTGTGCCCTATCATAACATTCAGGTTAAAAATAATTAAAAAGGGATTAAAAAGGAATAAAAATAATTTTAAGGAAATAAAATAAATGAAATGTGGATAAATATAAATAATAGAATAATAGAATTTGGAAAAGAGTATAAATAATTAAAATGGGATAACCCATTTTATTAATTATTTTCCTTTCTCCCTCCCTTTTTATTTTTATTATTTTATTTTATTTCATTTTATTTATTTTACCTTTTTCATTATTTTTAATTTTATTTTTTTACTCTACCTTTTTTTTGTTTATTATTTTTCCTTTTAGATCTTTCTCTCATCCCTCTCCCTTGGTGTGTCACCCACTATAGCGCCCCTTACAGTTCCCCGACCTCCTGCTTCTTCAGAAGTCCGCAACGACTCCATTCATCCTCTGTTTTCTTTTTCATCAGGTGGGAAGTAAATCTATCAATAAGGATAATTTTACACATCAATAATCATATGATATCATCCATTATCTATCACAAAATATGCCACGGAAGGTTTTTACATAAAATTGGGGTTTTTCTAAAATCAGCTGCTTTCTTCCATTTTAGGTCAAATCAAATATCATCGGGGAGCATGGGAACCTCTACGGTTATAAGGTAGAGAATCTAATATCTTTCCAATTGTTTCATTTCATCTTTTATATCACATGTTATTCCACTCGTTGGTACCTACCAATGATATTCAATTTTTCCTATTCAAATTTAATCAAATTACTTTGATTGACTATTAAAACCTTGTTTGAGATAAACTAACTTTTTTAATTTGTTGCAATATAATTGGTTAAACCGTTGGGGGTGTCAACATAATTTTTTTAATTTATGTTATCCTCGAATAATAAATTTATTAATTTCATGTGTTGCACGATCCCTCTTTGGTTGAGTTTTAAATAAATTTATTTAGGATAAAATGAACCATGAATTTTAGAGTTTTGTGGATTGTTTTTGGATAATGATTACCTTGTTTAAAATTATTACCATTTTATTCCATTATAAAAAAGAAATGTGCATTTTTTTCTTTTGATGATAAATTGTTTTAACTGTGACTATTTGGCTTGAATGACCGGGAAATATGTTTCTATTTGTTTCTTAAATTGTTTTGTTGCAATTATAAATACATACTTTGTGATATCTGCTTCCTTGAAATCTAATTAAATTCAAGGTAGTGAGATAATGTGAGTTCTGTATTAAGTATCACACATGGAATCTCTGTTCTTGATTAGTTACTACACTATGCACTGGGTAGGCAATGTCTTAAGATTTTCTAAATGAGTGTTTCCCTCGGTTTTCTATATACTCATGAGTGATACTAGTTTTCTAAGGGATAATCGAGGAAACATCTATTGGAAAAGTGTATATTATATGCCTTGAGTTATTTTCAACCCCTAATGTGTGATACCTCAGATAGAATCATGATAAATCCGTGCGTCGAGTGATACTTTCTCCTTAGGAAGATTGCCTTGGACGTGCTCAGTGGTATTGGACAAGTTGAAGGATTTACTGTAGCGATAACTTCCGAATGGGATTAGAAACCAACTATAAACTTTCATATAATACTAATGATAATGCATGAATGGTTTTATTTTATGCATATTTGGGTTCCTTGTGAATTGTGATACATTTATAGTTCCTTGAAGCACACTTTGTTGACACATAAATTATACGCAAGTAAAAGCATAAGCATGGGGGGTATATTCCTTTTTGTATGCCTTCTATTTTTATACCCTTTATAAATATATATACATTCTGCTTATTACAGGTACTTTATTCAAATTCCCAGCTTAGGCCGAAGTATGTGGTAAGGGACAAGCACCGTTGAGAACCCGGACCGAGTTATACTTATTTTATTTTGTTTATTTAATTGCTTGCATTTATAATATATTGGAACACTACTTTTGTTCACAACAAGAAATGGAAAGGTTTAGACACTGTGGGTGTCCAAATACTAGGATTTTATCTCACACCCTACTTGGGTGTCATTTAGAACCTAAGTAGACTTTATGTCCGCAGGAATGGATATAGGGAGGCATGTCTCTCCCAATGATTAATTGCCTTACTATTTTGGATGGAGCTTGGGGGTAGAGGACCAAGCCTATGCTCGAGATGAAGTTGTTTCACTTTGTTTCATTTTCATTATAGTTATGATATAATGCTTGTATTCCTTATTTCCATACTTTTATTTTAGTACATACACCATAACATTAAATCATTGTGTAACTAGTTTGATTTATCAGCTTCTGCACTTTTTGTTTATTAAGTTGGGATTATTTATTTGCTTCTACTACAGTTTGTTTTATTTATATGATTCTGATACTTATTATAAATTGTTTTTCTTTCCCTTTGTATTACCTATTACCTATGAGGGAATAATATCCCCTATAGAGACGTAAAAAATTTCCTCACTTTTAGTCGGTAGCCTGTGGTGTTCAGGGAGATGTGATTGAGGTCATGTGGACAACATGGCTCAGAGAACCCTTCCAGGGGCTTCCGGGTTGGGGAAGCTACAAAGTGGTATCAGAGGATTCTTTATTCCTTTTGTCTTACTATTTTGGTTAGACATGAGAATAGGATATAAGGATTTAGAACATACCCTATGCTTGGACGTAGCTAACCCCTGTATAGGGGAAACCCAAATTCCTGGATTGGGATTGTAGTTATTGATTATGAAAATTATTGTTGATATGATTTACCATTGGGTGACACACTGGTTTTGTATTATTATTAATATTAATATTATTTAGATAATGGTTTTTACTATTGCAGCTAGATGATATGATGGAAATGAATTTACATGCATCTTATTAGGCACCATATAGATTAAAATGACATGCATATTTCCATTCCATATCTACTTTTAGCGTGCATCTTCCTATTTTAATGTGAGTGCTGTTGTTCCTGGTTTTAACAAATTTGAAGTGCCAATTTGTTAAATATAAATTTGTGATAGTTTGTTAGATGTTAACATGGATTTACCAAAGAAATATGTGGTAGGCCTCATTTTATGATCTTTATAAGTTTTCTCTTCCTTATCTAGACCCAACTCTTATAGTGGACTATCTGTTGTGTAGTGATTAGAGGCAGGATATGTACCTACCATATTTATTGCTTCTTTACTCATTTACCTCATCTTCCATTGAATCTCATCTAAGGTGTGTATTTTCCATCAATTACCTTTGCGACATCATGTATCTCGACACTTATCTAGGGGTCAAGACGGAGGGCATACACCAGTACCAAGAGTTCCCCCTTGAGATAGGTGGGAACCATTTCCTTTGGAATTTTTAAATCCCTGATATGTTTGGAATCAATGTCATTCTTGGTATGATATATCTCTCCCCTTATCATGTACAAGTGGATTTCTATCACCATCGGGTGTCTTTCACATCCCCTGAGGGTGACACATATCTACACAAAGGATAATGGGATATGCAAGAAGATTGATTTGGACTTAAATGTGAAAGACTAGGAAGAGTGAAAACTCAATTAAAAAGTATCTTCATGGATCATCAAGGAACACAACTAGTGTAATTTCCTCATGTTATGAATCATTTCAGGAACATATTTCCTGAAAATATATCTAGATTACCTCCCATGAGGGATGCGGAGTTCACTATCAAGTTAGTGTGAGGTGCGACACCAGTGTCTATTCCTCCTTATAGGATGACACCTATAGAGATACATGAACTCAAAAAGTAGCTTGAAGACGTCGAGGCCTAGGGTTTTATCAGACCTAGCACATCACCGTGGGGTTCACCAGTTCTTTTCCCAGAGAAGGTGGATGGTACCCTTAAATTTTGTGTGGATTCTTTTCAAATCAACCAGCTTACGGTAAAGAATCGATATCCATTTCCTTTTATTGAAGACCTATTTGAACATATCCTAGGGAAAACTATTTTCTACAAGATTGATATGAGGTCGAAATATCACCAGATGCCTGTACGACCATATGACATACCACATACATCATTCCAGAGTTGGTATAACTTATACGAGTATATATTTATTCCATTCGGCCTCACAAATTCACTGGAAGTCTTCATGGCTCTAATGAATCAGGGTTTTCACCTGAACCTTGATTCATTTATGGTGGTTTTTGTTGATTACATCTTGGTGTAATCATTATATAGACACGACCATGTAACCCATCATGAGATCATGCTGATTACACTAAGAGAGCATCATAAATATTCAATGCTTAGCAACTTCCACTTCTAAATTGATAAGGTTCACTTTTCAGGTCATATAATATCTGAGGTAGGCATTTAAGTTAATCCAGAAAAGGTGAGCATCGTAGTTTCATGAGAACATCCCAATAATTTTATTTCTACATACACAGTTTCTTGGGGATTGCTGGCTATTAAAGGTGTTTTATCTAGGATTTATTCTTCTTAGAAGCACCTCTTACAGCCCTAACTAAGAAGGGTGTGCAGTTCATCTGGTCAGAAGCTTGTGAAAAATATTTTCAAGAGTTAAAGGGAAGACTAACCTCAACTTTTATCCTAATTCTTACTAATCCAGGTAGAACCTGTACTGTTTACTGTGATGCTTCAAGAATCAGACTGGGTGCAGTTTTAATGCAGGGAGATCAATTCATGGATTTTGGATCCTGCCAGCTGAGACCTCATGAGCAGAACTATCCTACACTTGAGCTTGAGTTATTATTTTTGGTTCATTATTTGCACTATTGGAGACACTACTTGTTGGGTGAGAGGTTCGTTGTTTACATGGATCATAAAATCTTGAAATATATCTCCACATAGTGAGATTTGAATTTAAGGTAGTGAAGGTGGGTCGAATACCTACAATCATTTGATTTTGAGATTTCTTATATCCTTGGCAAGTGAAATTCCATGGATAACACTTTGAGGTAAAATACATAGACACAAGCCATCCAGGAATCTAATAGCGAGTGATAGATGATGGATTTGTTTTTTGAGATGCATCTAGAGGTTCAGGAAAAGCACGAACAACCAGTTTTAACAGCTCTTATAGCGACATCCTCTCTTATTGAGTGAGTCTGTATGCGATAGTTATCTGATCCTGAGGGACTCGTTTTGAGGGAAAGTTTCACAGGAGAGAACCCTACTTCTGGTTGGGTTGTTGATGGCAGTGAAAATATACTTTACCATGGCTGTGTATGGGTACCTTCAGATATCTGAGAGTAACTGATGAAGGAATCTCATACCTACATTTAGTCAGTTCATTCTAGAAATACCAAGATGTATAGAGACATGTTTCTTCAGTACTGCTGGCTGGGTATGAAGAAGTAGATAGTGGGTTTCATCACTCAGTGCTCCACCTATCAGCAGGTGAAGGCAGAGCACCAACGACCTTCTAGACTTCTACAGCCTCTATCCACTCTTGAGTGGAAATGGAACAACATAACCATGTATTTAATTATAGTCTTTCTAAGATCCACTCGAAGTAGCGATGCATTATGGGTGATTGTTGATAGATTGACCAAAGTCACGCCCTTCCTACCTATATGAGAGACCTTATATATTGATGAGTTGGGAAGGATGTATATTTAGGATACAATGTGGATTGATGGCGTTCCTCATTCTATTGTCTTAGACAGAGACACTCACTTTACTTTATGGTTCTAGAAGGGGTTATAGAAAGCGTTGGGTTTGCTGGTACTCTTGAGTACTGCATATCACCCTTATACTGATGGGTAGTCTGTGCAGACCATACACGTGTTAGAGGATATGATATGGGATTTTCCATGATTTTGGAGGTTCTTGGGAGAAATATATTCTTCATATTGAGTTTAACTATAATAAAAGTTTTCAGGATACAATTCAAATGGCTCCATATGAGGCCCTTTATGGTAGACATTGCTGTTCACCTTTATGCTAGCTCGAAGTAGGTGAGCCTGCTCTGTTTGGTCCTTACCTCATTCAGGAGACTTCTGAGGATGTTCAACTAATTTAGAAGAATATGACAATATCTTAGTCCAGAAATAAATCTTATACCAATAATTACTAAAGACCTCTCAAGTTTGAGGTTGGACATTGAGTCTTTCTATGTGTTTCGCCAAGGTTGGGTCATAGATGGATTTTGAGACATGGGAAGTTATTACTGAGATATATTGGGACGTTCAAGATAGTGAAGAGAGCTGGGCCAGTAGACTATCAGTTACTGTTACCTCAAAGGTAATTTTCCATGCATTATGTCTTCCATGTATCTTAGCTTTGATATTATCATCTAGACCTGTCGCATTCATTTTATCCTGACGACATTGATCTTAAAGAGAATGCATCCTTTGAGGAGTGTTCAATCCATATTATTGATCGCAACACGAATGGTATATGAGGGTGGTCTGTTCCTCTGGTCTAGGTGTTATGGAAGCATGGAAATGTTCAGGATGAGATCTAGGAGTGGGAGACTGATGCGTGTGCTCAATGGACAGATATTTTCTTAGATGATGTTCCACTACCCTTGGAAGGGAAACTTAGGGACGAGTAGTTTTAAGGAGGGTAGGTTGTACTGTCCCAACCTTAATCAAGGTACAAACCATTTAAATTTTGGTCCAAATATTTAAAGTGACAAAGGGCACATGCCTACGCACCCAATTACAGGTCCTAAGAAACTATTAAAATTATTTAAATAATTCCACAGGTTTTATGCAACATATTACACTGCGCCTTAGTGCAACGTTCAAGTTAAAAATAATAAAAAGGGATTAAAAAGGAATAAAAATAATTTTAAGGAAATATAAATAAATAAAAAGGGGATAAAAATATATAATAGAATAAAATCATTTGGAGAAGAGTGAAAGTAATTAAAATGGGATAACCCATTTTATAAATTATTTTCCTTTGTCTCCCCTTTTATTTTTATTATTTTATTTTATTTTATTTTATTTATTTTACCATTTTCCTTATTTTTTCCTTTTATTTTTTTTTCATTTCATTTCATTTATTTTTATCAATTTCTCTCCTCCATCTCCCTTGAAGAGTCACCGCCCGGTAGCACCCCTTGCTATGCCCTAACCTCCTCCTCCTTCGAAATACCGCTGCGACCCCATTCCTCATACGTTTTCTTTGCCGTAAGGTGTATAGTAAAGCTATTGGTAAGGATAACGTTACACACCAAGAATTGTGGGATCTCATCCACTATCCATCGCACAATCTACTGTAGAAGGTTTTTACCCAAAATTGGGGCTTTTATAAAATCATATAATTTCTTCCATTTTAGGTCAAATTAAAGATCATTGGGGATCATAGAATCCTCTACAGTTACAAGGTAGGGTGCCTAATCTCTTTCCTATCATTTTGTTTCATCTTTTAGATTTCATGTTGTGCCACTCATCGGTGCCTATCGATGATATACAATTTTTACTATTCTAATTTAATTAAATTACTTCACTTGACTTTTGCAACCTTTTTTTGAGATTAACCTGGTTGTTTAATATTTTGCAACATCGTTGGATACCTCTTTGGGTGTGATGAGTTAATTGGTCTAATTTACATTATCTCTAAATAATTAATTTATTAATTTCATGTGTTTCACGACACCTATTTGGTTGAGTTTTAAATCAAATAAATTATTTAGGATTTATTAAACCATAAATTTTGGAGTTTGTTGGTTGTTTATGCCTAATGATTCCATTCTTTAAAATTATTATCATGTTATTCCATTATAAAAGATAATAGTTCATTTTTTTATTTTACTGATAAAGTGGTTTCAACAATGACTATTTGTCTAGAATGATCAGGAATTATGTGACTCTTTGTTGCTTAAATTATTTTGTTGTAATTATAAATGCATATTCTGTGATATCTTCTTCCTTGAAATCTAATTAAATTTAGGGTGGCGAGACAACGTGGGTTCCATATTAAGGACCACATATGGAATCTCAATTCCGAATTGGTTACTTCACTGTGCGTTGGGGATGCGATGTCTTAGGATTTTATAGAAGAGGGTTTGCTTGGGTTTTCTATATACTAATGAGTGATATTGGTTCCCTACAGGACAATTGAGGATGAACCTATTGAAAATGTGGCTATGCCATGCCTCGGGTGATACTTGAACCATGATGTATGATACCTGAGACTGACTCATGATAAATCCATGCCTCGAACGATACTTGGTCTTTCGTAAGATTACATTGGATGGGATTTGTGGTATTGGATAAATTGAAGGATGTACCATAGTGATACCTTCAGTATGGGCTCAGAATCCAACTCTAAACTTTAATATAATAATAATTATAATGCATGAAAGGTTTTATTTGATGTATCTGTGGGTTCTTTGTGAATTGTGATACCTTTTTCGTGCCTTGAAGCACACTTTTTTGACACATAAATTAGACCCAAGCTAAAGCACAATCTTGGGGGTATGTTTCTTTTTGTCTGCGTTCTATTTTTCTAGCCTTATATATATATACATCCTACTTATTAGAAGTACTTTATTCAGATTCCTAGCTTAGGCCAAAATAGGTGGTAAGGTATGGGTGCCTTTGAGAACCCGAACCAAGTTATACTTATTTTATTTTGTTTATTTAATTGCTTTAATTTATCTTATATTGGCACAATAATTTTGTTTACAACCCGAAATGGAAAGGTTTAGACATCGTGGATGTAGGCCTACTGATTTTTTATCTCACACTCTACTCGAGCGCCGTTTGGAACCTAAGTAGAATTTATGTCCGTAGGTCTGGATACCGGGAAGTGTGCCACACCCAATTCTTGATTTCCTTGATATTTTGGATTGCTCTTGCGGGAAGAGAGATGAGTCTATGCTCGATATGTAGTTGTTTCAATTTGTGTGGTTTTCATTAGATTTTTGATATAATTCTTGTATTCCTAATTTCTGTACTTTTAATTTATTACAAACATCGTAGAATGACATAATTGTGTATCTATTTTGATTTATCAGCTTCCACATATTTTATTTATTCAGTTGGGATTATTTATTTTCTTTTAATACAATTTTTTTATTTATATATTGTTATAATTTTTTTTCTTCCACTATGTATTACCTATTACCTATGAGGGAATAGTATTCCCTGTGGGTACATTAAATATTCCCTCACTACTAGTCTGTAGCCTCTGACATTCAAGGAGATGCTCTTGAGGTCATGTGGCCAATCCAGCTCAGAGCACCCTTCTAGTGGCTTCCAGGTTAGGGACCTTACATATTTTATTTATAATTGTTTAGTTCATTAAATTCTTCCCCCATTCAAAAATTTCTCCCTAAAAATTTCAATTTGTACCCTAGAATAGATGACAGAACCCATTTTTCAATACCTCTTATAGTTCCCATGTTGCTTCATCAAACATGTGGTTCTACCACAACACTTTTACTAGGAGAGTTTTCTTATTTCATAGAACTTTGTCTCTACAATCTAAGATATTCAACAACCACTCCTCGTATGAAATATCATTCACTAAGGAAACCAAATTTGGATTCAATACATATGAGGAGTTTAGTGTGTACTTCCTCGAGAGGGATATATAGAACATATAATGTACTTGATATAGGTCAGGTAGATGTTCTAGTTAATAAGACACATCTTCGATGTGATCAAGAATCTCAAAGGTTATTATGTATCTAGGACCAAGATTTCCCTTTTTCCAAAACCTAAGGAATTTCTTCAACAGTGATATATAAAGGAACACCTTATCTCTGACCTCAAACTCCGTGACTCATCTTCAATTGTCTATATAGATTTTATGTCAGATTTGTGTATATTTCATTTTAAGTTGAATGGTTTGAACGTTATCTACCATATCTTGGACAAGATTATGTAATGTAATCTTCTTCTCTCCAAATTCATCACAACATGTTGGAGTCTGACACCTTTTAATATAAAGATCCTCATAACGTGCAATTTTAATTATATAATGGAAACTATTGTTATATGAGAAATCCACTAGGGGATGGTTCAAATCCAAAAATCCTTGGAAATCCATTGGACATTATCTCAACACATACTCTAGATTTTGAATAGTTCTCTAAGGTTGACCATCTGTGTGAAGGTGATAAGCAGTATTGAAACTCACACATATATATATATATATCCAACTTTTTCTGAAGGCTTCTACATAACCTCAAGGTAAACCTTATATCTCGATTATATACAATAGAGAGTGTCACTCCATGTAGTCTTACCAATTACCTTATATATATCTTGGTGAGTTGTTCAAGATAGAAACCTTCCTTGATATAAAATAAATGCACTAAATTTGTATGAAGACCGAATACCACCTAGATGGAGTTATTTCATTTATATGTCCTAGGGAGTCCTAAGATTAAATCCATGGTTATGTTTTCCCATTTCCATACTATTATAGGAAATGGTTGCATCATACCCTTATACTTATATCATTAAGCCTTGACTTATTGGTATACCAAGCATCAGGATAGAAATTCTACAATATCCCTCTTCATGTTATCCAACCAAAAGTTTTACTTAAAATCTCTATACATCTTAGTGATTTTTGGATGAATAGAGAAGGATGAGATATGTATATAATCTAGAAGTTCCCTCTTTATCTCCAGTTTTCATGGGATAAAATTCCAATTTCCAGACTTTATAAATCCATAATTATCAAAGTTAAACTCTAGAATATGTGATACCTTTTTCTATAGCACATCATCATTTTTGGGCCTCATTAATCCTCTAAATAATGTATAGATGAGAATTTATTTGATAATGGTAGGATTTAAATACCTTTATTATACCCATATACAACCTCTTCATGTCTAATATGATTGGATCCCTTGAAATCTTCATCGTGGATAGGGTTTCATGGTTTTTTTCTACATAGAACATCTTCCACTTTGTTCACTTTTCTAGGATGGTAATAGATTCAAAAATTATAATCATTAATCATCTATAACCACCTTCATTGGAAGATATTGATATCGTTTTGTGTCAATATATAATTGAGGATTTTTTGATCTGTATATATGTCACACTTCTCCCCATAGAGATAATGCCACTAAATTTTTAACTTGAAAATTACTAAATCCAATTCTAGATAATGGGTTGGGAATTTATTCTCAGGGATATTTAGTTGATTGGAAGAATAGTCTATTAATTTTTCACATTTCATGAGTAAACAAACCAATCCCTTTTTGTACGAATCACTATAGATCACAAATACTTCCCCATCAGTGGGTAAGGTGAGCATAAGTGTAGTGATTAACCTCTTATTTAACTATTTAATGCCCTCCTTCCATTCATCAGTCTAGAAAAACTTCACTCTATTTTGAGTTAACTGGGTTTATGAGATTGAAAATCAAGAGATGTTTCTCACAAATCGATGATAGTCTTATATAATATAAGGAGTATATGGATCTCCATCACAAATATTGGTCTGGTCTATCCTTTAATTTCCTCTATTTTCGAAGGATCCACAAATATTCCTTTACTGGTGATTTCATTCACTATGAATGTTACTTTATCTATGTATAAATCAAATTTAATATACTTTTAAAATAAATTTCCCTTTTATAAGGTCTTTAGTATAGCATCCAAATGCTCCTCATGTTCCTCCCTTCTTTTTGAGTAGATAAGAATATCTTTTACACAAAAGTTGAAAAAATTAATTGAGGTAATCCCTAAAGACTCCATTCATTAAGTCCAAGAAGATAGTTGAAGAAATAGTGATTCCAAATATAATCACTATGAACTCATAATGGCTGTACCTTATATAAAAAACAGTCTTAGGGATATCCTTAATATTCACCTTTACTTGACAATATCCTAATCAAGGATGCACCTTACAAAAGTACTGGTCTCCATATAGATGATCGAAAAAGAAATAAATCCATGGTATAATATATGTTTTCTTTATTGTGACCTTAATGAGATCACAATAATCAATGTAGGGGTACATTGAACTATATTTCTTCTTGATGAAGGGGAATGGTGCACCTTATGGTGAAGACTTGGTAATATAAAACCTTTATCTAAATTCTCCTATAGTTTCTTATTTAGCTCTTCAAGTCCAACAATGGTCATTATATATAGAGTTTTAGATATTGGAAAGGTTCCTTATATAATCTCTATTGAAAACTCAACCTCATAAGTTTGACGAAGATAAAGAAATTATTTAGAAAATGCATTAGCATATTCCCTTACAACGATAATGTTTTCAAGGATGATCTTTTCCTTAGTCTCAATCATTTAAGCTAGATACCCTTACTCATAAGGAATTAGTATCCTTGATTAATATGATGATACAAAAGGGGGTCATCACCCTCCTTGTACTTATATAGAACCAAAGGAATATTCATGATACAAAGGGTAATTTCATTATCTCAATAATTTTTGTTGGATCTATATAAGGAAAGCCAATCCATACCGAGAATCTAATCGAATTATGCTAAAGGGAGTATCACAAGGGTCGCTTGGAAATTCATCTGAAAAATATGAATAGGGGAGAAGTTATATATTTTGGATGCAATAAATTTCCAATTTAATTTTGTCATAGATAGCTCTACTTCCATGTTTTGTGGTGGTTTTTTTAACATTTCTACTAAACTTTCATGATAAGAAAGAATATGGAGAACCATGAAAGATAATCCTCACTTTAACTATTTTATTCTAGTTCTAATTATTTTCTCCATCCAAAATTAATGTAGGGATAATAATTTTATAGCTATTTCCCAAATAAAGGATAAAATATGAACATTATTAGGATAACTCATAAATTACATAATTCAGTGACCTTTGAATTTCATGGTTTCAATCCAAGTTATTGTTATCCCAACTAGGTTAAATACCTTGGGGGGGGGGGGGGTGGGGGTGAATTAGGATATGATAGATTAAAACAAATTCCATTTTAGATCTGGTCTTTTTGTAAAAAATCTTATTCTCTCCCTTTCTCATAGTAAGGTATGAACATAAATGAAAGCATGCATGAGAAACAAAAATTTTACTTGGTTCACCCTTATTAGGATATGTCTAAAAAGAATACAATGGAAATGTACCAATTTACCAAATACACTATGGCTCACAACCAAAATAAGGCTTGGGCTAGATCACATCTATGATCAAGATCATTTCCCTTATAATGTTTGGAGAAGACTAAATTTTCCTCCTAGTTTACAACCAATCACAATTTGAAAGATCACTACTCTCTCAATTTAATTATGATCAATGCTCCTCCAGAAGAATCTACTATTTTTTTGAATCACCTTAGAATTATTTCAAACATATATGAGTGTTCCATGAAGTCCTATTTTCACCCAGTAGATGAAATCTACTTTTCCTCATAGTGTTAGTTTGTGGAAATTTCTTTCACGAACTATTTTATTCCCTTCACGAACTTCCTTGCACCTTTTTTGAACTGTCTTGAATCCTCTATGAACCAAATTGCATCGTGTGGAGAGAGTTATTCATTGAAAACCTTTTATTCATGGACCACCTCTACTTCACAGATGACTAGTGCCTCGCAAACCACTAATTTTTAGGAGGCTTCCTTCACTCTGTAGATGAACTGAGCTTTGCGACCTGACTTTTCTTTTTGGATTATACTTTCTTGGAATAATCCCTCAAAAAACTCTTTATAATTCACAGAATTCTCCCTCATGAACCACTTTCTTCTTCATAGAATCCCTTCCTCAGGAACCACTTCCTTCACAAAATTATTCCCTCATGAACCACTTTGAACTTTACTAAATTCTTCCTGTGATGATCTTCTCTAATGAATTTCTCTCTTCTTTAATGATCGTATTAGGGGTATTTATATAGAAAAATAGATCAGAAAAACCCACTAATCATAATTTTGAAAACTCTGATGCGGTAAAACCTTCACAATGAACTTGCTATGTGTTCTGCATAATGTATTTATCATTTTTGGAAGACGATGTCATTTTTAAATGAAAAGACCTTCGGGATAGCCTTAAATCACAACCTTTATCTGTAAATGATAAGACTCCCATGAATGGAGATCCTCTAGTGAACGATGAGCCTCCCCTAAATTGGTTTTTCTATGTGTTTCGCAAAGTTCACTTTTCAGTTTTTATAGCATAGAGTCCTTTGTGGTAGGAATAATTCGCTACCTTTGACAAAAAAATGTTCAATTCATTTATGGATTGAAAAACTACTTTTGAGATCCGAAAAATCCTTTATGACTTGCATAGAGTAGCTCCTATGAGGAAATTTTTCCTTTTCTATAAAATAAACTCCAAATTTTGAGACCCAAAAAATTGGAAAACACTGAGAGTCTACCCCACCTTAAATGCATCATCTTTAGCAATACCAACCATACTGAAACATGGTCATCTGAATTTTTCAACAGATAAAATCACCCAAAAAACATAGAGATAGTACATTGAGGGATTTTTTACAAACAATATCCCCCTTTGGTTTAGTTGAAAACACTTCTCATTTTGATACCCCATTAAATCTTCTTCCATATTCCATTAAAATTTACTTCTTGCGATTCCAGATAGCAATCAATGATTTACTCAACACACACTCTAAGCCCACATGAGCCATGATTAGTTTGAAAAACAATAGTAGCGGACAAATTTCATCAATGAGTCACTTATTTATTAATACCAATTGTAAGACGACATTTGGAGCTCAATAATACACCATTATTATTCCATATACCATAAAATACTAGAATCATGAACTTATGTTGTGATTTATCTTCAATCAACAGACTGATTCAACATCGTGAGATTTAAAACTCCCACTACTTCACTTATCCCCTATCAGTTTCTCCCCCTTTTTTTATTAAGAAATTTTCTCCCCTTTTATAACCACAATTTCTCCCCCTTTATCAATGAACCCAAAGGACACTTCTTTATGGTATGCAACATGGTAAAGAACAAAGACCAAGACATTAGAAAAAAACACATCATACCTCTAGGATAAGGGGTCCCAAATCCACACTTTTTCAAATGAAAGGAGTCTAATGAACACCATGATCCAGTTAATGATGTTCAAATAATTCTTTGGGTAAATACTTTGTCATAATGTCCACAACCTATAGTTCTATAGGAACACAATATAATTTTACAAGCCCTTGCTCCACCTTCTCCTTAATAAAATAATACTTCATTTCAATGTGTTTTTTCCTTGAGTGATGGACTAGATTTTTTCTAAGATTTATAGAACTTGGATTTTTGTAGTGGATTCTGATAGGAGACTTCACTAGAACTCCCATATCATCAAGATGATACTTCATCCACAATAACTACATACATGCTTGAGTGAACTCAATATATTAAGATTCATAAATACTCAATGAAATTATTATTTTTATTTCTTATCCAAGAAATACACAATCCTCCATGATAGAATGCACCACCTGATGTCAATTTTCTATCATCTACTGAACCAGACCAATCTGTATTTGTATAGACTAATAAATATTACTAAGATTTTTAATTATACAAAAAATTAAATTCCACCATCCCCCTGATTACAAAAGTACTATTTTTTTACTTAAAGTAAGTGGATTTTTTGGGATTTCTTTGATACATTGTTTCTTGAAATGTGGAAAAAATAATATCAGGTTTTGTCACTATCTAGTAAAATAGACTCCCAATGATTTTTCTATATTCTGTGAAAATAACTAATTTGTCTTCATTATCCTGTGACAATTTCATCTAGGTAGCCATTGGAGTCCTCATATACTTGTAATTATCCATTAAAAATATTCCCAAAACCTCCTTGTCATATTTATATTGAGAAAATAATTTTCCATTATTTTCTTATATCACCTGTAAACCAATAAAAAAATGTATGTATACCAATCATTGGAAATTCAAATTCAATTTTCATGAATTATGAAAACTATTTATACTATGATTCATCTGATCCACTAAATATTTTTTCATTGACATAAACCAACACAATAATCATTTGACTACTGTCATTGTTGACATAGAGGTTTTAATCAAATCCAACACACTGAAAATAAAGCTCTTCAAAAACTGATGTAGTCTTGAATACTGTGATCTTGGTGCTTGTTTCAACAAATATAGACCCTTATTCAACTAAAAAACTCTATTATCATCTTAATGAATGTGAAAACCACACGTTTAATCAATATAAACTTATTCTTACAAAATCCCATTCATAAATTCTTACTCGATGTTTATTTGGAAAACTTTGAACCATATTTTCACTACCATGACCAAGAATAATCTGATTGTCTCTAGACTCGCAACAGGTGAAAATGTTTCATCAACATCAATACCCACTATATGGGAGTACTATTTTCTCACTAATCATTCTATATTTTCAATCACTGTTCCATATTCATTCAACTTGTTTCGAAAGACCCATTTATTCCTAATGACATTCTTATCTATTGGTATCGAAACAATACCAATGTATGATTCTTCTTAATTTGGTCATGCTCTTCATTCATAATCTTAACTGATTTATCATCTCTAGATGCTTCATCAAAACATTTTGGATATGCCTAAGATAGAAATGATTCCTTCTATAATGACTTCATTCTGCATGTTTGAACTGGTGCTGCCTAATCACCAATGATGTTCTATTTTTCAATTTCAGATTGACTCTTCATTTTTTATTCAGATATATATTTGAAATCCTCCTACTCTTCATTTGTATCTTCTTTAGAATCATCACAATCTACTTAAACTCTTCTTGATGTGCTTACCTCCTCATCAATTTCATCATGGAACTATTCACTATGTTATTGAAGATTCTATTAATTATCTACTATAGTTAAATCATCACTTTCAACTACCTTTCCAAGGATCTTTTTGAAACACTTATATGCTTTGTTTTTTTGAATATCCAAGAAATATCCCCTCATCTCCTTGTGATTAAAATTTATTATAGTACTCCCAATTTCTAGTATGTAACCTTTACTTTATTATTTTTATAGTTATAATGTTTAAGGGTGAATAATAAAAGATCTTGGTGAATGTTCTTTATGTTTTGGGGGGTAAATGTATAAGTATATAGGTTGTGCATGGTTTGCTTAAACAGTATGGAAATCTTACTAGAAACTATGTAGCCTATTCTGGGTTGAGCACTTTTGTGGCAGTAGCTTCAACATTATATTCTCAGAGTTAGCGAGGTTGTGTGAGAAGGCCATGCAAGGGTTTACTTAATACTTAATCTAGTGCACAATTTATCTAACTGCGTGGTCTAACCATGCACAAAGTCAAAAATTAGATCTCATTTTTTAGAAATTTTCTTGTTTTTTCTCTAATTTACTCATTTTGGATCCAAAATTCCCCTAACTCAATATTTCTATCCTAATAAGGATTTATAACCTTTACCCCATGCTTTGGAGCTAAACCGGATCCCTCCCTTCGAGTTTCAAAACCTGATTCTCACGGTAAGTTCCCAATCTTCATCGTTTTTGCCTCATTTTCTTAAATATCCTTCTCCTCTCTTCTAGTTTTCTTATATATACACCCAATGTGGGTAGATATACGATTTTTATCATCAAATAAATTCATATCTTGTGTTTTTATTGGTAGGGGAGGATATATAAGCTGGTTTTTTGGAATCTTGGCCCTGATTCTTGAGGTACGTCTTCATTCATCATCATTCCTCTCACGATTTCTTAGATCTACTTAGATCTTATTATATTACCATATTTACTTTCCATATATACACATTTTGTGGGTATATATATGTTTTTGGGTTCCAAATAAGGTGATTTTTGATCGTGATCTTTCTAGGAGAATAGATCTAAGGCCGTTTCTTGGAGAATCGACCCAACTTCTTATGCGTTCTTTGTTCGTTGTCAAGTTTTGTCAAAACATTTGTGGTAGGTGGATTCACTATCCTGTTATATTTCTATAATTTATTGTATTAGTTTAATTTTTTTTAAATTGAATGATATTTATTGTGAAATATTTGTTCAATTCCTGGAATAAATCTTCTTTAGTGACGATTTATCATTTTTGTGATATTGTGAAATTTCAGTGAATTGTTGTGAATTTTTTTTAGTTTATTGAATATAAAATGGTGATTTTAAATTGTGGATTTTCTGGAGTTTTTAAATGGGTTTTTGAGAATGGGGTTTTCAATAACAAATGACATTTTATTTTAATGGTTGGGCTTCAAAATGGTTTTGATGGAAAAGTGGTTTTCAATAAAAAGAAGGCTTTATTGAAAAGGTGTTTTTGTATGATCCTTGGGAATATTGGTGTGTGAATTCATATTAAATTTATGGGTATTGGTTGAAATATGAACCTGTTCTCAGTTCCAAAGGTCAAATGGATCATGTGATATAATTACCTTGTGACTACTTGGTAGATCAACAAGAAACCACCCATGAGTACGAAACTATCATAACGAAGCATTCATGTTTGATAGTATGAATGTGTGGAATGGTTTATGTATGAAAAAAAGGATATTGTGAAATGTTTTTAAATATTTATTAGTATTTTTATGGAAATATATATTTTTGGAAAAATAGTTTTAATATCACTTGTGTACTTTTGGTTGCAATGTTTTTTGGGACTTGTTTATATTTTTTTATAAACTATTTTGCGGAATTGTTTTATATAAAATATTTTATATAAATGTTTCTAACTCTTATATCCTAGAGTTGTGATTAGGGAATTAATTGGGGGAAATCCTACTGAATTTTATAGTCACCCCTTCTTTGGAAATTTGGTGCTTTTTCAAATGCTATCTTCCAAGATATGGGAAAAGGCAACATTTCACATGTTTTTAGCAGCACTTCGTGATACTCAGGATGTTTAGTGGTCTTGGATCATGGAGCTTGGGAATCATGGAGTCATGTAGTTTTGTTGGTGTCATTAGTTGTTGGTTTTCCTTCTATTATTGCACACTTTGAAGTTGTTTTATCATGAATAAAGTAGTTATGTTCTCTTGCTTTTTCTCATGAAACATTTAGTAAACGATTTGGTTATAGTTTGTTTGTTTAGTGGTTTGTTTATTTAAGGGTAAATATTCCACCACTTGTATTTTAAACCATTTAGAATTTATTTCCAGCCTTTGGAATCTTTAAAATGTCTCTTAAGGCCATGTAATTATTTTTTGTATTCTCAAGTCAATGAAAATAAGCTGGTCATTAAAAATGGTATCAACTTGTTCGGTCCTTGCGTAACAAGTAGTTTTCAGCATACTTAGTATTGGAGTTGAAATTAATTATTGTATTTACTTGGGATAGAATCCTAGAATGGATTAGGATTGTGGGAACATGAAATTGATAGCATAAAATGACGTATCTAGCCATTTTATAATGAACTTCATGTTACCAGGGAGTTGGGTACATAAGTGTTTGGAGAAACTTCATGGATTTTGAAATCTAATTATCATGGGTTTAGCCAATTAGATAATGATTCAATGCATTAGAGAAATTAATTCCCACTAGGAGTTTATACATCATTTGGAGTAATGATTTATGTTGTGTAAAACTGTTTATTTTTGAAAGAGTATGAAATTGTTTTTGAAAGCAAAGATTTTGAAAAAGAAGATGGTTATGGAATTTTGAAAATGGTTTGATTTTCATAAGCAAGAATTGATTTTTAAAAAATATAGTTGAACATGAAAAAGGTTTTTTTGGAAAACTATTTTGTTATAGTTGATGTGATAGAATTTTAAATACTAATCTATCAGTTTCTAGAGAGTGAGATTTACAGAGTTTGTTGTTTGTTTAAAAAATAGTACCTGGTAGGCATTGTAGAAACCAAATGGAAGAATTTGTAGAGAACATGGTAACAACTAAGCCACAAGTGAACTAAGAGCTAGTTCCGAGTATCATTCAGGTGATTCAGGCTATGGATAGGGGGCAATTGAGGGATGACCCAAGGCATGTGGACCATTAAATCTAATTCATGAAGCAGAATCCACCCATATTTAAGGGTTATTCTAAACCCAAAAGGTAGATTTTTGGATTAGCAGGATGAATCATAACTTTGAGTTCATCGGCACACCAGCGGTGCTCAAGGTCAATTTGGTGACATATATGTTTGAGAATCTTGCATGCTAGTGGTGGGAACTAGTACTACATGCTAAAGCGGATCAAGGCCATAATTGGGAGGATTTTAAGGAATTTTTTAATAAAAAATTCTATCCTCACACGTTAAAGATCTAGAGGATTATGAACTTATTTAGACTAAAGTAGGAAAATCTCTCTATTATATAATATGAGGCTAAATTCATGAATTTAGTTTTCTTTTTCACCAAAAGTTGTGGAGAGTGCATCCTTTAAGGCACACATCTTTGAATTAGGGATAAGGTAGGAAATTCGATTGAATATTGAGGTTCTTTGTATTAATGACTATGTAGAGATGGTAAACAGAGCGATGATGGGTAAGTGAGAAATATAAATAACTATCGGAGAAGGAAGTATGATGATCCCTATTGAAATGATGGAAACTCCAATGTTGGGAGCAATCAAAATAGAGACACCTATTTCCAAGGTGGGAGTGGAAATTAGAATCTGACAGGTAGATTAGTAAATATTCCTCTTTGAACAAAGAGCCAAGCGGGATGCTACCAATATGGTTCCTTTGACCACATAAAGAAGGAGTGTACAAAACCACCAAGATCATGACATAATTGAAACAATATGGGACACCTTAAGCACTTTTATTGAAATTATATGAGGTCCAGTGCCCGAGATACACTTTTATTGCAATTATATGAGGTCCAGTGCCCGAGATACTTCTCAGGTGTCGCAAGAATTGTATTCTTAGAAAGGATAAGGCCAGCAGAATCAGTATTGTCAGTAGATCAAATATAGCCATGGTTATTCTCAAAATACCATGACTTCTTAGCAAGGTCAATCTCAGTAAGGCAACAAGGATTAGAGTGAAGCAACGAAGCAACCATATAGAGTTGAGAAGATGATTGTTGATGATCAAGATGGACTATCTATAGTGAGATGTACAATTATTTTTGAATTCTACCTTTGTGCAAATACTATTTGATATCGGTGCATCATATTCATTCATTTATTATCTTGTTGTTGTCTTGCTATGTTTAAAACTTTAAATGATACCCTTTGTGATAAAAATGCAAACTCCCATTGATGAAAGAGAATGTCAATCCTCTATGTTTAGAGCATGTGCTATAACTTTCAATGGAGCTGAGATAAAATGGGACTTCTCTATGTTAGAGATGTATGTCTATGATGTAATTATAGGTATGGATTGGTTGAAAATATTCAGGGCTCACATCGACTATTATACAAGAAAAGTTAGTTTCACATTCGAGTATGGAATCGAGAATATCTTCAAAGGAGATAAGGTTGTGAAGAAGGGTGAAATGGGAGTGTTGGCACCAGTGGTGGGAAAAATATATTACCAGTTGGTGGCATTGACTTTTTCATCAATGGAAGAGATCCAGGATGTTAGTTTTCCAGTAGTGGTGGATCAATTTCCATATGCCTTTCCCAAGAAATTCTCTGGGATACCACCTATAAGGGAAGTGGAGTTTAATATTGACCTCATTCTGGGGACCAATCCTATTTCCCATTTATCTTATAGGATGAAACCAATAGAGTTAAGGGAATTTAATGTATAGTTGGAGGATCTAGAAAGCAAGGGTTTCATTTGGACAAGTATGTCTCAGTGGGAAACACTGGTGTTGTTCATGAATAAAGCAGATGTAACTCTTCAACTATGTGTCGATTATCGTAAGCTTAACCAAGTTACAATAAATAATCGGTATCCACTTCCACAAATTGGTGATCTGTTTGATCAATTAAGGGGATCTTAGTGGTTTCGTAAAATTGAATTGCATTTAGGATATCATCAATTGCGAGTTTGGAAGGAATAAATTCCATAGAGAGCTTTTAAAAGCAGATATGACCATTACGAATAAGTAGTCACGCCTTTAGGTATAACGAATACCCTAGAAGTCTCCATGGATTTGATGAATTGGATATTTTAGTGATATCTAGACTCCTTTTTTGGTGTTTTTGGATGACATCTTGGTGTATTCAAAGACAAGTGTTGAGCATGAGGAACACCTGGAGACAATGTTACAAATCTTGATAGATCACCATTTTTATGAAAAACTATCTAAGTTTGATTTTTGGATATAGGAGGTAAACTTTATTGGACATGTGATTTCTTAAAAAGGTGTTTTGGGGGATCCGAAAAAGCTATAATTTGTGATCTCATGACAACTGCTAAAGAATTTCTTTGAGATAATAAGTTTTCTTGCTCCAGCTGGTTATTACCGATGCTTTCTGCCTGACTTCTATTGGATAGCCTCACAAATGAAATAATTGAAAAAGATTAATTATCCATTTAAATGGATAGGGGAATTCCATAATTCTTTATAAGAGTTTAAGGTTCATATTACTTTAGCACCTATCTTGATTTTTCCAGAATCAGGATGGGGATATGTGGTGTACTGTGATGCTTCAAGATTTGGGTTGGGATGTGCTCTTATACAAGGAGACCATGTTGTGGATTATGGTTAAAGGTATTTGAGAGTGTATGAAAATAATTACCCAAAAAATGATTTATAGCTAGCTGCAATCATCTATGATTTGAAGATCTGGCTTCATTATATCTTTGATGAGAAATTCACTGTGTTTATGGATCCTAAAATCTTGAAACATATTTTCTCATAGAGAGATATATTCATAAGTCTTACATTACATCATAAAGTGAAAAACTAAAATAACATAGTCTCTATAGTCCACACTCAGATCCCCATCAGACTATCCCTGCAGGTCAGTTATAAAATATTTCTTCATATCCTCCGAAAAATAAAACATAGAAAGGGGTGAGATTAGATGCTCAGTAAGGATAACAATATAGCGAAAACTTTCATAAATAAGCATAAACATTTAAAGAAATGTATAACTAAAACAAAAGCCTTTTAAACTTGAAATTCAGCATAATATGGAAAAAATAAAATGAAATAATTCCATTTAATTATTCACATGGATATTCTACTAGTCTAATAATCACATTCAATATCAATAACCACTTTCATAATGATGGAATGCATAATTCCAGACTATCATAACCACATAGTCAAGGCCTTTTTCCAAGACTACAAATAAGATTTTGTCAAGGCATTTTTCCAGACACTAGTTTGTCTCATGAGACCTACCGATGCATCGAGGAGCTATAGCGGGCCCCACCCGTCACTTACTAAGTCCAATGAATTCCTCATATGAACAGGTTTAAACATAACATAAACATTCATATTAAAACTAGCATATGAAATGTAAATACTTTCTCCATAAACCATGAATGGTATAAAAATAACACATCCATAGTCAAACATATCACAAAACCTTCAATACAATATGGAAGTTTTGTATCATAATAAATCAACTTAAAATAAGTTTAAAATCCATCAAAGGATGTTGACATAGATGAAATCAAAATTATTTGGGAGAAATATCTCTTTTTTTGAATTCATTGAAAATGAACACATTTATAAAAGAAGTAATTTAAAAGAGATTTTTGAATCAAAGTTTCCCATACCACTTTGAAACTTTTGAAAAGAAATATCATTTCAAAACATTCATGTCCATATAAATAAATCCTCAAAATCATTTAGAAAAAATGGACATTAATTAAAAATATTTATAAAGATAAATCATTAAAACATTTAAAATTCTGATCTTGATAAAGATTGCCTTTCAGAAATTCTTAAAATATTCATTTTGAAATCATTTAAAAGTCACATAATTATAACATAAAATGTTTAATTTCAAAATATTCATATAAGCTTGTAAGGGAAGCTTCTACAATTTTATAATGGAAGAAAATAGCTGCACCCACCATATAAGTTAAAAAAATACATTCTTACCATAATTTTATCGAAAAGGTTAAAAGGACCTTGTTTGGAAAATGATGGAAAGATTCCTTTATAAAAATATTAAAAAAAGTCAAACAAGGGTTTAAATGACTTTAACCCATAGTCTGTAAAATAGTAAGAATGATTTGAAATACGTTTCTAAGAAACATGGATGTGGACGATAAGGAGGTCCTAGTAGATAATTACGTATAAAGAACCTCAGATAATGAAGAGATTGTGAAATAAACCCTTACCAATTTGGTATCTTATGAAACATACACCCCATGAAAGAGGTATCATACAATTAATATGTAAATAAACATAAATTAAAGTTTATTACACAAAGAATACAATTATGGGTAGTACATACACCACACAAAAGGTAATAGTGGAAATATGGCACGAATCTCACGGGAATAAGGAGTGACATGAAAACCCCTTACCTCGTACTTTTCATTAGTCAAGGGTAGATTAACCTTCTGTATAATAGTTATATCATTGATATTAAGTTATACAAGAATCATATTCATTAATACGATATCATATATGATATTTTAACATTGCTTTGTTAATAATATCTTAGTCTTATCGTCGTTTCAGGTGTTAACTTACTCATTTTATTTTATATGTTTTGTTACATAAGCTGTGTTTTTTATAGATAGGTTGTATATTATTCATATCCAGAATGATATAAAGTCCTTAAACATTTTTTTTAATCATAAAATGAGAATTATACATGAATGGATACGATGGGGAATGAATCTAATCACGTTCGTGGAGACGGTAGTCCTTACGTACGCACGAGCGACAATATCATTCTTTGATATTAAAATAATATATAATTGGATGGTATATCATATATACATAATCATTATAATGTTATATTTATTATTTACTTCAATTACACATCATTATCATACCCATCCAAATAATAATGTTTTGAATAACAATTACACCACGAAGTGGAGACGGTAAGCCGTACATATGCACGTATGGTGACGTGTCATTCAAAGGATGGATAGAATAATGAATATGGTTGTACCATATTTATAATAACATCAAAGTATATAGAAGATACTGGATTTATTATTTTATAATGGAAATAACAAAGATAGTAGAAGTTGAAGAAGAAAGGAACTTGAAAGAGGGTGGTGAAAACATTACCTCTTCTTCGGGTTCTTCCTTTTGATTTGATCAAAAGGGCTCCTTAGGTTGGCTTTCTGATCAAAATAAAGCCCATAGGTTGAAGTGAGGAAAGTTGAGAGGATAATTGGGCAGGGGTTGGCAGAACCAAAAGGCTTTGAAGGTATGAATAATTGGCTAGAAGTGGTGTCCTTTTATAAGGGGGAGGAGGGGCTCTTTAGAAAAAACTTAAAGTATTAATTTATAATAAATTAATATTCAGTTTATAATGGCTCCAAAGTGGAATATTAAAAGTATATGGTGGGGATGGGTCTAAATACACTAAAACAATAGGTTTTAAACAAGTTTGGGTCACTTTATTAACCTTATCTTTTAGTTTTAACCCTTAGTTAATTGGTTTGACATTTACCATGTCTCTTCGTATTTTTATATTATATGGTTACTAAACTGAACATAAACTTCCAAGAGACCCCCCAAGTGGTCCATTAATTATACACATATCATTATATAAGTCCTTTGGACGAAACTTAGATTATTAGGAATAGTATATCAATTAATAATATAATATTTATTTTAAAAACTCATTTATGTCAATTTTGACAATATTTAATAATTGATTTTTGTTAAAGTCTTAAAAACTTTATTAATTAAAAAAAATTAATTGATGTAATACTAACATGTCATATTAACCAATAAAAATATTTTATGGAATCAAAACTTTCAAATCACATTTATTTTAACATTTATAATACTAATTATTTGATTCTTTCATTAATAAGGAAAATAGTGCATCATTGTTGTGTCATAAATAAATTTAATTATTCAATTTCTAAAATTTATAAAAAAATACCATTATGTGGGAAATCTTTTTATATTTATAATTAATATTTATAGTTGAAATATAACATATATAACCCTATGTAATAATTGCTTTTCTAAAAGATATATGCTTATGTCATTTTTGTATTTACTTTAACTTTATTAATATAAAGTGTCATTATCACTTACAAGTGGATCCATAGAGTCCAAAAATCGACCCAAATATGCCCATGGTAGGACATGTATCAAAAAATAGGGTGAGGACATGTTTTAGGGTAATTTATAATATTATTTGTTACCCTTATTTACCGGATTTACCCTTTAACCATGGTAAATAAAATATTTACCGAAGTAATTATTCAAAATGTCTAAAAAAAGTTACCTTTTTACACAATTTGTACCTCCTGATTATAAATATGGAATCCATTTTTCAAAATTCAAAACAAATAAGTGGTAGAAATTAATTTAAAATTAATTCCCGTTGTTAAAACAAAAAAGCGTGTTTTTAAGAGATAATAACTATCAAAAGATTGACACTTGCTTATGTCCAGTTTTAATGTGAAATTATGTACAATGACCAAAATTGGATTAAATGGTAAAAATATAATCTAATTATACTCTAAAATCACTCAAATTAATAATTTATCACTATTAATTATTTCAATTTAAAAAGTTGTTTTTAATTAAAATTTAGTAATTTTCATTATTCATCAAAATATGAAAGTTATCCGAAAGGTACCAAAAATTCACCCTAAGCTAATTTTGATATTCCGAATCCAAAAATGAAGTCCATTTTGAAAGATAAAATGTATAAAATTTTAAAAAGTGGGTATTACTATTCATAACATCCAGTTTGATTGGTTGTGGTGTGTGTTAGAACTCGAAGTTGCGTACAACACATGCTACTATATTATTTAAAGAGAAGCGTACCGTGGAAGCTTGGGGTGTTACATTCTCCCATCCTTTTATAAATTACATCCTCGCAATTTGAATTTTTTTTTCAAAAATAAATGTTTGAAAATAGAAAATACCTTTGTGGAAAACCCATATCGGAAATAGGGTTAACAAAATTTAGTTTTAATAAGAGGAAAAGGGAAATGAGAATGTCACCACCAAATTAGGGTTTCGAATAGAGTAAAATTGGTGGAAATTATAGACACATAATTAGAGGAAAAACGTAAATATTTATAGGGAGTGATTGAGGTCATCAATAACAAACTAGTGTAAAATTGAGGGCCTCAAAGCCATCAATCTATGATGATTTAAAATATCATCAGTTCAACAAAACATGAGGTATTAAGATAACAATTTTTTTTATTTTAATATCCCTTTCCTAATGTTTAAGAATTAATTTCTTCATAGAATAATATATATATATATATATATATATATACTCGACAAGTATAATTTCATCCTTCAACTAATTTCTACCACAAACTCATCTTTCACTCCAAAAGATAATTGAACTCAAAAATATTATATTTATCCTAATCTTATAAGGTTCAAAATATTAACACATACCATTAAAATGAAAAAAATATTTTGAAATAACCAGGGACTTCTTATAGACTAGTGGTAGTTAATAAAGGTCTGTCACACTATGGTTGTGGGTTCGATTCCAGCAGCTTTGTCCGACGCGACGAGTTATCGCCCAACCTGCAGGTTTTCCTTTTACTAAAACTATAGTATCATAATATTCAAAAAATTAATCATAAGAATTGTTTTAAACTTAAACTATACTATCCAAAGTTCAACTTAATCCACTCCAAACATTATAGTTATCCAAAGTACCTCTATCTAGACTCTCTGTAAAAGGTATCTAAATTCCAAAATCAATTGTCACATCAGATTCCCTAGATAAAGTAAAGTTTTTCTTATTGTCACATACTGAAAATATGATTACCTTAGTCATATTAAAACCATAATTAAAACAACAATTACTGCAGTACAATCCTTATATATATCACATTATTCTTATAACCAGAATATAATCCTTGAGTCCAAAAACATAAATACATTAATTATTCCACTTCAACTGTAGTAACAGCATAAGATTGGCCTTGATACCTTGGTCTTTTCTGAGGTAAGTTTCCTTGTCGCTTAGGGCATTCATTTGCATAATTCCCCATTTCTCTATAATTGTATCATTTAACATTGATAACCACTTTCTTTCCCTTGCAATCACAAGACTGGTGACCTTTTTCTCCACATTTGTAACAAACTCCAATTCCTTTTAGGCAAGTACCAGGGTGTTTCTTCACACAATTATCACATAATGGGAAATCCTTATTTCCCTTTTTCCCTTTATCTGTATCTTGCTTCACCGTTCTCTTCTTCTCTTGCTTTGATTTAAATTCATAAGACTTAGAGAATTCGTTTTCTATCTTGATAGCACATGAGACAATATCTTCGTACAACAAGAAGGATTATGAGACTAATGCTCGATGGAGAAACAGTTTTAAACCATCAAATAAACGATCAATATTACTTCTTAGGTTACGTATATAATCTGAAGCATGCCTTTCTAACCTTGTAAAGTTAGACTCATACTTTTCAACATTCTCGTTCTCCCTTTTCCTTAGACTCAGAAATTGTCTTTCCATATACGCTCTATGGTCATGAGGAAAGTATTTTTCTAAGAAAATATCTTTAAACTACCTTCATTCCATATTTGATACTTACTCATCATCCTTTGTGTTTTGAATCAATGACCACCATTGATCAACATCTCCAGTGAGGCGGTAAACTGCCATGAAAACTTTTTCCCTTTCACTACACTCCAAAGCATGTAATATTTTCTCTAAGGAATTTATCCATTTCTCAGCTACTAGTGGATTTTAGCCCCCATTGAATGTTGGTGGTTGTTAACTCATGAAGATATCTAACATTGATCTTCCGCGCTACAGATCAGGGTGCTCCATACAGGTAAGGTTATTATTCATAACCAGAGTAAGTTGTCCCAGTATGGTGATTAGCTGATCAACACCAGTTGCATCACCAACTCCACTATAATTATATTGACCAGGAGGGAAATCCATACATGGAGTGAGTTCATTGATATGGTTTCCATTTCTTCCACTAGGTGCCATTTCTAAACAATGGCATAAACTAGATTAGTTTATGAATCGCAGCACACAAATCCAAACTTGTAAAACACTTAACATAAATTTAAGAGTTTATGGATATAATCCATAATCATAAAAATGTTTTCTTTGAGGAAGTATATACTCATAAAACCTTCATAATGGTTTGTAAGGAAAATGAGAATTATCCTAAGCATATCCCCCAGGAGTGTCGTAACCAAGAGTGCAACAAGTCCTATTGTCGTGCACCAGTTCCCGTTCAAGTCTAGCACAAAGCGGTGTTTTTGGGTTTTACCCCTAGGTACATCTATGCCAGAGCCGCCTCTACCTACTCGTATCCAGATATGGATTTATTTCTCAGAAAACTCACAAAATCTATACAATACCAAAATTCTAGGAAGTTATTCTATACTAATCCTCAAATTCCATCTTAGGTCTATGTGCTCTAATCAGAGTTTATCTAAATCTAGATTCCAATGTTTGTACTAAACTTCCTATGATACCAACTGTAACACCCCGACCCCAGTTACCCAGAGTCGGTGAATTATTACATAACATTGGCATGATCACAAAAGATCAAATCTCAAAAGACCGATTAGTTTAGTATCCTTAAAAACACTAGTTATATTCATAAGTCTTACATTACATCATAAAGTGAAAAACTAAAATAACATAGTCTCCATAGTTCAAACTCATATCCCCATCAGACTATCCCTGCAGGTTAGTCATAAAATATTTCTTCATATCCTGGGAAAAATAAAACATAGAAAGGGGTGAACTCAGATGCTCAGTAAGGATAACAATATAGCGGAAACTTTCATAAATAAGCATAAACATTTAAGACAATGTGTAACTAAAACAAAAGCCTTTTAAACTTCAACTTCAGCATAATATGAAAAAAAGAAAATGAAATAATGAAATTTACTTATTCACATGGATATTCTTCTAGTAGAATAATCACATGCAATATCAATAACCACTTTCATAATGATGGAATTCATAATGCCAAACTATCATAACCACATAGTCAAGGCCTTGTGCCAAGACTACAAATAAGATTTTGTCAAGGCCTTGTTCCAAGACACTTGTTTTTCTCATGAGACCTACCGATGCATCGAGGAGCTATAGCTGGATCCACCCATCACTTACTAAGTCCAATGCATTCCTCATATGAACAGGTTTAAACATAACATAAACATTCATATTAAAAATAGCATATGAAATGTCAATACTTTCTCCATAAACCATGAATGGTATAAAAATAACACATCCACAGTCAAACATATCACAAAACCTTCAATACAATATATAAGTTTTGTATCATAATAAATCAACTTCAAATAAGCTTAAAATCCATCAAAGGATGTTGACATAGATGAAATCAAAATTATTTGAGAGAAATATCTTTTTTTTTGAATTCATTGGAAAGTCACACATTTATAAAGGACGTAATTTAAAAAAGATTTTTGAATCAAAGTGTCCCATACCACTTTGAAAATTTTGAAAATAAATATCATTTCAAAACAATCATGTCCATATAAATAAATCCTTAAAATCATTTTGAAAACATGGACATTAAATAAAAAGATTTAGAAAGATAAATCTTTAAAACATTTAAAATTCTAATCTTGATAAAGATTACCTTTCAAAAATTCTTAAAATATTAATTTTGAAATCATATAAAAGTCACATAATTATAAAATAAAACGTTTAATTTCAAAATATTCTTATAAGCTTATAAGTGAAGCTTCAACGATTTTATAACGGTGGAAAATAGCTGCACCCACCGTATAACTTAAAAAAAGACATTCTTACCTTAATTTTATCAAAAAGGTTAAAAGGACCTTGTTTGGAAAACGATGGAAAAATTCCTTTATAAACATCTTAAAAAAGTCAAACAAGGGTATAAATGAATTTAACCCATAGTCTGTAAAATAGTAAGAATTATTTTAAATACGTTTTTAAGAAACATAGATGTGGATGATAAAGAGGTCCTAGTAGATAATTACGTATAAACAACCTCGGATAATGAAGAGATTGTGAAATAATCCCTTACCAATTTGGTAACTTATGAAACATACACCCCATGAAAGAGGTATCATACAATGAATATGTAAATACACATAAATTAAAGTATATTACACAAAGAATACAATTATGGGTAGTAGATACACCACACAAGAAAATGTGCTGACTTGGTAAGACGATCAATAAAAATCCATATTGCATCATTCCTTCTAGGAGTCTTTGGTAGCCCCATGATAAATTCCATCGTAATATTGTCCCATTTACACTCTAGTTTGGGAAGAGGTTTCAAGACTCCTCCAAGCTGTTGCCTTCCAGCTTTCACTTGTTGATAGACCATACATCTTGACACAAAATCCGCAATCTCCCTCTTCATGTTGTCCAACCAAAAATGTTTTTTCAAATCTCTATACATTTTGGTGCTCCCAGGGTGTATAGAGAAATTGGAGCTATGAGCATAATCTAACAATTCCCTTTTCAGATCAGGTATATCGGGAACACAAAGTCACTTCCAAAATTTCAAAATTCCTTCTTCATACACAAAGTCTCTCAATTTACCATAATTCATAGCTTTAATATTCTTTTGAAATTCTTCATCATCGGTTTGAGAACTCTTAATCCTTTCAAGTAAAGATGGTTTGACAACAATTTGAAAAAGCATTGATGTTTCAACTTCCATGGTGATTCCCATATCCATCTTTACTAAATCTATGAAAATAAGACCCCTTTCAGCTCTCATCATGATCAAAACTCCATGATCCTTTATGATCAAAGCATCTGCCACTTTATTTGCCTTCCCTGGGTGTAGTGTATCGTGAAATAATAATCCTTGAGTAGTTCAAGCCATCGCCTTTGCCTCATGTTGAGTTCTTTTTGTTAGAAAATGTACTTCAAACTCTTGTGATCGGTATATATCTCACATTTTTCACCATAGAGATAATGTCTCCATATATTCAAAGAAAAGATTACAGCATCTAACTCAATATCATGAGTAGGATAGTTTTTCTCATGAATTTTTAGCTGTCGTGATGCATATGCAATAACCCTATCATTCTGTATAAGGACACAACCAAGTTCTTTTTTCGATGCATCACTATAAATAATGAACCCATTATTCCCTGATGGTAGAGTCAATATAGGAGCATTGAATAATCTTCTCTTTAGTTATTCAAAACATTCTTCACACTCTTTTGTCAAAACAAATTTAACCCCTTTACATGTGAGCTTTGTTAATGGGTTTGCCAATCAGGCAAAGTTCTGAACAAAACATCGGTAATAACCTGCTAAACCAATAAAACTGCATACCTCAGTTATACTCATCAGTGTAAGACATTATTGGATTGCCTTGGTATTATAAGGATCAACATAGATTCCATCTTTAGATATAATATGGCCAGGAAAAGAAATCTCCTGAAGCCAGAATTCACACTTGCTAAACTTCCCATATAATTCATGTCTTCTCAGATTCTTCAGGATAATGCACAATTGATTTTCATGATGTTAGTATCTTTTGGAGTATAATAAGATATCATCAATAAATACCACCACAAAATAATCAAGATATTCCTTGAAAACTCTATTCATTAGATCCATGAATATAGAGGGTGCATTAGTCAACCCAAAAGGCATTACTGTAAACTCGTAATGCCCGTACCTGGTTCGAAATGATGTCTTCAGAATGTATTCCTTCTTCACACACAACTGATGGTATCTAGATCAAAGTTCAATCTTTGAAAAGTATTTTTCTCCATGCAGTTGGTCAAATAAATCATCAATGCGAGGTAGGGGATACTTGTTCTTTATTTTTATAGCATTGATTTCCCTGTAGTTGATACATAACCTCATAGATCCATCTTTCTTCTTAACAAAAAGGACAATGGCTCCCCATTGAGAAAAACTAGGGTGAATAAATCCCTTATTACTCAATTCTTCTAGTTATTTTTTAGTTTAACTAATTACACAGTGGCCATTATATAAGGGTCTTTGATATAGGCCTTTAACCAGGAATTAAATTAATGGAAAACTCAATTTCTCGTTCTGGAGGATGTCCAGGTAAATCTTCTGGAAACACATCAACATATTCTCTCACAATTGGTACATCCTCTATTTGTATATTCCTTTCATCACCCACAGTAATTTCATTATCTTCCTCCCCAATAATTGAATTTAGTTGATCTACTGGGGGTGGATATAGGTAAGAATTAGGTGGTGATGATTCTGCTCTAAAGATAAGGTGTTCCTTATCATCATCATCAAAAATAGTAACCTCATTCTTCTTATAATAAATTTTTGCATCATGGGATGAAAACCAATCCATACCGAGGACTATATCAAATTAAATCATAGGTATGACGATGAGATCCACAGATAAAGAACATTTATGTGCTCTAATGGGGACTGATTCACAAAACATTGTTTCCATGATACTTCCCTTAGGAGTTTTGACTGACAACTCCCTTGTTAAATCAAATTGGAAATATCTAATTTTCTTAGAAAACTAGGAAGATATGAAACAATGCGATGATCCAGAATCAAATAATGCATTTTCTAAACTTGAGGAAACCATTAAATTACCTGCCACCACATCTTTTGGAGATTCTACCTCAGCAGTAGTGATAGCATAATCTTAGCATTGATCCCTTGGCCTTTTCTGAGGTAAGTTACCCTGACGCTTAGGAAATTAATTTTCAAAATGTCCCATCTCTCTGCAGTTGTAGCATTGAACATTTGTAGCTTCTTTCTTCCCCTTGCAATCACGAGCTTGGTGGCCTTTTTCACCACAGTTGTAACAGACTCTCATTCCCTTCAAGCAAATACCAGGGTGTTTCTTCCCACATTTACAACAGGATGGATATTAAACTTTTCCCTTCTTCCCATTATTTCCATTTTCAGAGTGATCAGTATATCTCTTCTTCTCTTTCTTTGATTTAAAGTCATAAGAATTAGATAATTCTTTTTCTGTCTTGATAGCACAGGAGACAATATCGTCGTATGCTGAGAAGTATTGTGAGACCAATGCTCAATGGAGAAACAGTTTTAACCCATAAATGAAATGATCAATCTTACTTCTTGGGTTACTTATATAATCTACATCATACCTTGATAACCTTGTAAAGTTAGCCTCATACATTGCGACATTCTCATCCTCCTTTTGTCTCAAACTTAGAAATTGCCTTTCCATATCTGCTCGATGGTCACGAAGAAATTATTTTTCTAAAAACAGATCTTTGAACTCCCTCCATTCCATATTTTATACTTCATCATATTCTTTCATGTTTTGAATCAATGACCACCATTGATTAGCATCTCCTGTGAGGGGGTAAACTACCATGATAACTTTTTCCCTTTCACTACTCCCCAAAGCCTGAAATATTTTCTCTAGGGAAATTATTCGTTACTCATCTACCAAGGGATTTGTACTCCCATTGAATGTTGGTGGATGTTTCCTCATGAAGCGAAATAAAATTGATCCTCCACGCTGCAGATCAGTGTGCTCCATACGGGTAAGGTTATTATTCCTAACCTGAGTGAGTTATCCCAGTATGGTGATTAGCTGATCAACACCAATTGTATCACTAGCTCCACTATAATTATCTTTAGTAGGAGGGAAATACCTACATGGAGTGCATTCATTGATACGTTTTCCATTTCTTCCACTGGGCGCCATTTCTAGACAATGGAATAAACTAGATATGTTTATGAATCAAAATACATAATTCTCTACTTGTAAAACACTTAACATAAATTGAACTATTTGTGGATATAATCCATAATAATAAAAAAGTTTTCTTTGAGGAAGTATATACTCATAAAACCTTCATAATGGTTTGTAAAGAAAATGAGAATTATCCTAAGCGTATCCCCTGGGAGTGTCGTAACCAAGAGTGCAGCAAGACCCGTTGTCGTGCACCGGTTCCTGTTCGAGTCTAGCTCAAAGCGGTGTTTTCAGATTTTACCCCTAGGTACATCTATGCCAGAGCCGCCTCTACTAGCTCTTATCCAGACATGGATGTATTTCTTGGAAAACTAATACCAAAATTCTAGGAAGTTCTTCTATACTAATCCTCAAAGTCTATCTTACAATTATGTGCTCTAATCAGAGTTTATCTAAATCTAGCTTCAAAGGTTTGTACTAAACTTTCTCTGATACCAAATATAACGCCCCGACCCTAGTTACCCAGATTCAGTGCATTATTACAAAACATTGGCATGATCAAAAAAGATAAAATCTCAAAAGACCGATTAGTTTAGTAGCCTTGGAAACACTAGATACATTCATAAAGTTTACATTACATCATAAAGTGAAAACTACAACAACATATTGTCTCCACACTCATATCCCCTTATAATCTCCCTACAGGTAATTCATAAAATACTTCTTCACATCCTAAGAAAAATAAAACATAGAAAGGGGTGAGCTCAAATGACCAGTAAGGATAACAATATAGCAAAAACTTTCATAAATAAGAAAAAACATTTAAGGGAATGTATAACTAAAAAAATCCTTTTAAACATGAACTTTAGCATAATAGGGCAAAGATAAAATAAAATAATGCCATATACTTATTCACATGGATATTTTACTAGTCGAATAATCACATGCAATATCACTAACCACTTTCATAATGATGGAATGCATAATTCTAGACTATCATAACCACATAGTCAAGGCCTTGTGCCAAGACTAAAAATAAGATTTTGTCAAGGCCTTGTGCCAAGACACTAGTTTGTCTCATGACACCCATTAATGCATCGAGGAGCTATAATGGGCTCCACCCGTCACTTATTAAGTCCAATTCATTCCTCATATGAACAAGTTTAAACATAACATAAAAATTCATATTAAAACTAGCACAAGAAATGTCAATACTTTCTCCATAAACCATGAATGGTATAAAAATAACACATCCACAGTCTAAAATATCACAAAAACTTCAATACAATATGTAAGATTTGTATCATAATAAATAAATTTCAAATAATCTTAAAATCCATCAAAGGATGTTGACATAGATGAAATCAAAACTATTTGAGAGAAATATATCTTTTTTGAAATCTTTTAAAAGTCACATAATTATAAAAGAAAACATTTACTTTGAAAATATTATTATAAGATGGTAAGGTAATCTTCGACAATTTTATAATAGTGGAAAATAGCCACACCCTCCGTATAAGTTAAAAAAGACATTCTTACCTTAATTCTGTCGAAAAGGTTAAAAAGGACCTTGTTTGGTAAACAACAGAAAGATTCCTTTATAAACATATTATAAAAAGTCAACAAGGGTATAAATGAATTTAACCCAGAATCTGTAAAATAGTAAGAATGATTTGAAATACATTTTTAGGAAACATGGACGTGGATGATAAAGAGGTCCCAGTAGATAATTATGTATAAACAACCTCAGATAATGAAGAGATTGTGAAATAAACTCTTACTTTGTACTTTTCCTTGGTTAAGGGTAGGTTAACCTTATTTATAATGGTAAAATAATTGTTATTAAATTATACAAGAATCATATACATTAATACGATCTCATATATGATATTTTAACATTGCTTTGTTAATAATATCTTAGTATTATCATCATTTCGGGTGTTAACTTACTCGTTTTATTTTATATTTTTTGTTACATAAGTCGTGTTTGTTATGGATAGGTTGTATCTTATTCATTTAAAGAATGATATCAATTCCTTAAACATTGTTTTTAATCATAAAATGATAATTATGCATGAATGGATATGATGGGGAATGAATCTCATCGCGTTCGTAGAGACGGTAGTCCGTACGTACGCACGAGCGGCAATATCACTATTTTGATATTAAAATAATATATAATTGGATAGTATATCATATATACAGAATCATTATAATGTTATATTTATTATTTAAATGAATTACACATCAATATTATACCCATCCAAATAATAATGTTTTGAATAACAATTAAACCACAACGTGGAGACGGTAAGCCGTACGTACGCACGTATGGTGACATGTCATTCAAAGGATGGATAGAATACTGAATATGGTTGTAAAATATTTATAATAACATCACAGTATATAGAATATACTGGATTTATTATTTTATAATGGGAATAACAAATAAAGAAGAAGTTGAAGAAGAAAGGAACTTGAAAGAGGGTGGTGAAAACATTACCTCTTCTTCGGGTTCTTCCTTTTTATTTGATCAAAAGGTCTCATTAAGTTAGCTTTCTGATCAAACTAAAGACTATAGGTTGCAGTGAGGAAAGTTGAGAGAATAATTGGGTAGGTTTTGGCCGAACCAAAAGGATTTTAAGGTATGAATAATTGGTTATAAGTGGTGTCCTTTTATAAGGGGGAGGAGAGGTTCTTTAGAAAAAACTTAAAGTATTAATTTATAATAAATTAATATTAGGTTTATAATAGATCCAAAGTGGATTATTCAAAGTATAAGGCGGGTATTGGTCAAAATAAACTCAACCAATAGGTTTTATACTGGTTTGTGTTACTTTATTAACTTTATCTTCTAGTTTTAACCCTTAGTTAATTAGTTTGACATTTACCATGCCTCTTTGTATTTTTATATTATATGTTTAATAAACTTACTATAAACTTCAAAGAGACCCCCAAGTGGTCCATTAATGACACACCTATCATTATATTAGTCCTTTTTCCGAACCTTATATTGTTAGGAATAGCATATCAATTAATAATATAATATTTTTTTAAAAACTCATTTATGTCAATTTTGAAAATATTTAATAATTGATTTTTTTAAAGTCTTAACAACTTTATTAATTCAAACCAAATTCATTTAAGCAATCCTAACATGTCATAGTAACCAATAAAAATCTTTTATGGTATAAAAACTTTTAAATTAAGTTTATTTTAACATTTATAATACTAATTATTTGATTCTTTCATTCATAAGGAAAATACTGCATCATTGTTGTGTCATAAATAAATTGAATTATTCAATGTCTAAAAATTATAAATAAAATACCATTACTTAGGAAATATTTTTATATTTCTAATGAATATTTATAATATAAAATATAACATATAGAACCCTATGTAAAAATTGTTTTTCTAAAATATATATGTTTATGTCATTTTTGTATTTACTTTAACTTTATTAATATAAAGTGTCATTATCACTTACAAGTGGATCCATGGGGTCCAAAAATCAACCCAAAGATGACCATGGTCGAACATGTATTAAAAAATAGGGTTAGGACACGTTTCAGGGTAATTTATAATATTATTGTTTACCCTTATTTACCAGATTTACCCTTTAACCATGGTAAATAAAATATTTATCGAAGTAATTATTCACAATGTCTAAAAATAAAAGTTACATTTTTACACAATTTGGACCTCCTGATTCTAAATATGGAATCCATTTTTAAAAATTCAAAACACATAAGTGGTGTAAATTAATTTAAAATTAATTCCCGTTGTTAAAACAAAAAGCGTGTTTTTAAGAGATAATAACTATCAAAAGATTGACACTTGCTTATGTCCAGTTTAAATGTGAAATTACGTCCAATGAACAAAAATGGATTAAATGGTAAAAATATAATCTAATTATACTCTAAAATCACTCAAATTTATAATTTATCACTATTAATTATTTTGATTTAAAAAGTTTTTTTAAATTAAAATTTAGTAATTTTCACTATTCATCGAAATATGAAAGTTATCTGAAAGGTACCAAAAATTCACCCTAAGATAATTTTGATATTATGAATCTGAAAATGAAGTCCATTTTGAAGGATAAAATGTATAAAATTTCAAAAAGTGGGTATTACTATTCATAATGGCCAGTTTGATTGGTTGTGGTGTGTGTTAGAACTCGAAGTTGGGTACAACACACGCTACTGTATTATTCAAAGAGAAGCGTACCGTGGAAGCTTGGGGTGTTACATACTTGATACATTGTACCTTTAAAGATACTATAACGGGTTATAGAGGTAGCATATTGGTTGGTATTTTGACCACATTTTAGTGTGTTACACAATATGTTCCACGTATCTTAGTTGAAAAAGTATCAGCCTGATCCTGACCATGTGATCAGATGGGATCACAATGACCTAGATCTATATGATTTGTTGGTACATATCCCGGTGTGGATTGTGGATGGGAAAGAGAAAGTATTTCATGTGAAAATAATTGGTCTAGTTCGGGTTCTATGGCATCATGGTTAGATTTAGAAAGAGACTTGATAATGTAAGAAGGAAATGAATGAGCAATGGATGAAACTCTTTCCGGGAAAGGATGGTTTTCTAATTTTTGGGGACGAAAATACCAATGGTGGGGGGAATGTAGTACCCTTGTTTTCTTTTATATAACCCTTAATTGATTCTTTTTTTATGGTTATAAAGTTTAAGGGTGAAGAATGGGATATCTTGGTGAACTTTCTTTATGATTTGGGGTAAAATGGAGAAGCACACGGTTTTCCTAAATAGTGTGGAAATCATAGTAGAATCCGTGTGGCCTATTCTAGGTTGGGAACTTTTGAGGTAGTATCTTTGGCATGGTGTCTGCATGGTTATAGAGGCCGTGTGATAATTCCATGCAAGGGTTTCCTTAATACAGTATCTAGTACATGGTTAGTGCATGATTTTTCTAACCGTGCGGTCTAACCATGCACAGAGTCAAAAACTAGATCATATTTTTAGAAAGTTGCTCATTTTTTCTTTAATTCACCAATTTTGGATTCAAAACGCCCCTAACTCTATATTTATCTCCCACAAAGGCTATATAACCTTTCCCACACATTTTTGAGCCAAACCTGAGCCCTCCCTTGGAGTTTTCAAACCCGATTCTCGCAGTAAGTGTCCAATCTTCATCATTTTTCCTCGTTTTCTTAAATATCCTTATCCCTACTTCTAGTTTTCTTAGATCTACAACCACTATGGGTAGATCTAAGTTTTTTAGAATCAAATAAATTTGTATCTGTATTTTTATTGGTATAGGAGGAGATTTATTCTTGTTTTTTGGAATCTTGATTCTTATTCTTGAGGTATGTCTTCGTTCTTTATCGTTCCTCTCACACTTTCTTAGATCTACATAGATATTCTTCTCTAATCCTCTTTATTTTTTTTGTATATACACCTGTTATGGGTAGATATATGTTTTTGGATGAAAAATATGTTTATTTTTTTATTGTGATCTTTCTAGGATAAGATATCTAAGGTTGTTTCATGGAGAATCGACCCGATTTCTTGTGCGTTTTTGGTCTATTATCAAGTTTCATAAAAACATTTAAGGCAGGTGGCTTCAATATCATCTACTATTTCTATAATTAATTGGATTAGTTTCAAATTTATTAAATTGAATTAAATTTATTGTCAAATTTTGGTTCAATTCTTGGAATAAATCTTCTTTAGTGACCATTTATCATTTTTGTGATATTGTGTAATTTCGGTGAATTACTGAGAAAATTGTTTTAGTTTCTTGAATTTAAAATGGTGATTTTAAATTATGGATTTTATTGAGTTTCTAAATGGGTTGTTGGGTATGGGATTTTTAATAACAAAGGGAATTTTATTATAATGGTTTGTCTATGAAATGGTTTTGATGGAAAAGTGGTTTTCAAGAAGAGGGTGTTTTATTGAAAAGGTATTTTGGACTAATCATTGGGAATATTGGTGTGTGAATTAATATTTAATTTTTTGTGGTTTGGTTTAAATATGAACTTTTTCTTAGTTATAAAGTTCAGATGGAATGTGATATATAATTACCTTGTGATGACTTGGTATATTGACGAGAAACTGCTCATGAGTGTAGAACTGTCATAATGACGCATGCATGTTTGATAATATGAATTTGTGGAATGGTTCAGGTATGAAAAAAATATATTGTAAAATGGTTTTAAAGATTTATTTTTATTTTTATGGAATTATAACTTTCTGGAAAATTAGTTTTAATAGCACTTGTGTACTTTTGGTTGCAATTTTTCTTTGGACTTGTTTATATTTATTTATAAACTATTTTTGGAAATTGGTTTATATAAAATTTTTTATATAAATTTTGATAACTCTTATATCCTAGTGGAATGAGTAGGTAAGTTGTTAGGGAAATACTAATGGGTTTTATACTCACCCCTACTTTGGAACTTTGGTACTTTTTTAGATACTATCTTCTAGGACAGGGGAAAAGGTAACATTTCACACATTTTTAGCACCACTTCGTGATACTAAAGATGTTTTGTGATCTTGGAGAATAGAGCTTGGGGAGCATGGAGTTGTGTAGTATTATTGGAGTATTTAGTTTTCCTTCCGTTTTTTACTTTGATAGTTGTTTTTTATTCCACTGTTTCACACTTTGAAGTTTTTTTATCATGAATAAAGTTGTTATATTGTCTTGCTTTTGCCCATCCATCATTTAGTGAATGGTTTGTTTATGGTTTTTTGGTTTTTTTATTTAAGGGTAAATAGTCCCCCACTTGTATTTGAAACCCTTAAGCATTTATTTCTAGCCTTTGGTATCTTGGGGATGTCACTTAAGTCCAAGTAATGATTCATTGTATTCTCATGCTAATTAGAATAAGCGGGTCATTACATTTCCCATGTTTCTTCTTATTGAGAATAAAAAATTTGTTTCCAAATATTTGAATGTATATCAATGTTGGATTATTTCTATACCACAAATCATATGAATTATTTTATTCCTTCAGACATAACAGATCCCTATTGAATATATTGACTGATGCCAAGACATCTTCCTTACATAATTTCTTTGGTAATTTCTTTTTAATGAGCATTGTTCCGGCCATGTTGTTTATGATATGATTTATCCTCTAAAACACTCCATTTTGTTGAGGATTTCTCACTGATGAAACTTTATGCCTTATCCCATGTTTCTAAAGATAATTTTTCACTTGAATATTTGTAAATAATGTACCATTATTAGTATGAAAATTCAGAATCTTTTATTCAATCATCCTTTCACATTCCCTTTGATACTTCTTTATAAAATTGAACACATGAGACTTGTGGGAAATGAAAAATAACCATTTCATCCTGCAGAAATAATCAATTGAATGAACATAATAGCTCTCCCATTTGATGGGTCTTAGTGAGATTGTTCCACATACATATTCATTCACCAATTCAAACACTTTGGTTGAATTTTGTTCTTTTAACTTGTACATATTTTTAATAATCATCTCTTATTGACAATAATGACATGTATGAGTATGATCACATGATAGATTAAAGTTATCTCTAGCTACATCACATTTGGATAGATCTTATAGGGATTTTTGACATAGATGGCCAAGTCGTATATGCCACAACCCGTTTTCTTCATCTCTAGATAAAAAGCACATATCTTCTTCTCCACTTACATGGTAGAGATTACCCTTTGTTTTTTCACTATAGAAAAACTTCACCAACTATTCCTTTGATGATACACATATTATTAGTAAATATTATAGAATTACCTGGGTCATATAGTTAACTAACACTAAGTAAGTTGTAACTGATACCTTCAATAATTAATACATCAACACGTCTCATATGTTTTCCCCCAAATTTGGATTTTCCCAAGCCAATAATCTTTAGTACTTTAAAATTACCAAATTTCAACAACCTTACTTGTAATATTTTATTCCTATAATAATATTCTTATAAATTTTCATATGGGATGTGCATCCACCATCAAGGATCCATGCACTAGAGTGATTTTATGCTTTAAGGAAAATCTCTACGACCACTTCCTATTTCGTTATTTTCATTTTTGATCCATGTTTTTGAGTTCATACTCAACATGGATTGATAATATTGATTTTTCATAGAGTACGATGGAACAAATTAATCTTGTAGATATGAAAATTAGTACTGTGTTTTTAGCTCATTCGATGATATATTGAGCTGCTACTTATGACCACATTCAGTCTACTTCAGCACATTTATCTGTATTGTTGATGAGTAATATATTTCCATGTGTTTTAATCATCCACAACTAAAATAGTGAACATAATATAATGTCTTGGAATATTGAGCTCTGTATGGCTTCATATGTTGGTCTTGTTCCCTTTGACACCAATTGGATATGGAACAAAAATTTTGTGAGTGTCCCATCTTTCCACAATAATAACATCTAATACAGGGTGCAGTCCGGTGTGTCACTAATACACTAAAAGTTTTCCCTTGGGTCCTCTGAATCTTATGGTTATGATTTTTACCAAAATCAATCTTCAATCTCAGAGAGGGTTCTTGTGGTATGAATTCAACCATTTTTTATTTCTGTTTTCGATCAATCCTCATACCAGAATTATCATTTGAATTAGATTATTTATTGCTTTTCTATTGGAACTCTATTATCCACTTCTATATCTTTAGTAACTTGAATGATATTCTTTCCTGATGTCATACTAGGAGTCAAGAGTTTTTATTGATCCTTAACTTTTCATCACAGGTTAAATAATTCCTCTTCAAGTTCTTAAATATGTTTGATTTTATCTTTCATTGTGTTATCCAAACCATCAATCAAATTTTTATGTTACTAAAATTTGAGCTTGTACTCACCAACCATTTCAGATTTCTATATCATTAAAGTCTTAATATTTTCAGTTTCTTCCTCCAGCTCAGACTTCTTTTCTTCCTACTATTTCATATAAAGTTTGGTATCATGAAGCAATATATTGTATTTCTTTGTTTTGGATATCTAAACATATATCTCCTAAAGAGAGGATTCCAATTCATCCTGCATATCAACTCTTCCTTCAATTTATTATTCATCATTGTATCTTTATTCCCATATCTAAGAGCTACCAACAATTTCCACCATATCATTTTCTATACAATATTTGTAGTTCTTCATCTCTTCAACCTTAGTTTCTTTTAAACTATCACTTTCTTGTGAAAATAGATTCTTCTTTTTAAAGAAATTTATTTTAAAATTTTTATTAACTTTCACACAGGCAGAAGAATTCTTCATGGTAATTTTAACTTCATCCTTATCGTCTTATTGAAACATCTTGGGGAAGCTTGCTGCAAGATATATAACCTTTCCACATCAATAACATGCAAGTGGAAGTTTCCCTTTTAACATTCCTTTTACTCTTTGTAAATTTGATGAAAGTAATGACATGAATTAATCTATATCTTCTTCTTCCTTCCCATATTCAATAGTAAGATTCATCATGGCCTTGAGTTCCACTTCTTTAAACTTCCCTTTTTCCATAGACTCATTATCATCATTTGTCATCTTGTATGCAAAAATATTACTACGTAAGCTATCCAATGTCAGTTCCTTTAGATCTTTAACTTCTAATACAGAAAATTTTGGATTGAACCATGGTGGAAGTATTATCAAGATGTGATAAACAATATTTAAATATTCAATAATTTCTCCAAGACCACGTATATCTTAAAAGACAACATTAACCTTTCCAAATAATGAATAAATAGATTCATTAGGGTGCATTTTGAGATCCTCATACTTGTTCCATTGAACCTGTAACTTTTCTTCTATGACTTTTGAGTCAGCCTCATAAATACTTAGCATCTTTTCCTACAAATCATGTGATACTGAAAAAGCATCACCATCATATAGATTTAGTTAGATATAGCTCCCCCTAAAGCATTTATTCCTTTGGCATCAACATCCAATTACCTTAGACTAGATTCTGATAAGGAACCACTATCGATAATGGATAAAATTCCATGAATTTCTATTATAAATACATCAATTCCTAAAGATATAAAGTAGTGATGCATTCAATTATTCCATAATTTGAAATTTTTTCCATCAAATATCAGAATCCCTCTGTGATTGACAACCTTCATTGAAAATCTTATGTGAGAAACACAAATATTAGACTTTTTCTTTAATACCAATTGACATGTCAACTAACATAAATACCTTGAGGGGGGGGGGGGGTGAATCAGGACATGAAAAATTAAAACATCTTCCCCTTCAGATCTTGTTTCATTGTTAAAAAAACATTCTCATATCCCTTTACCATAGCAATGTATGAATAGAAATGAAATCATTGATGAGAAAAAACAATTTTACTTGGTTCACCCTTACTGGGATACACAAAAGGAGTATAAAACAAAAATGTTCCAATGTACCAAATATACTAACTCTCACTACCAAAATAAGGTTTTGGCTAGATCACTTATATGCCCAGGATCACTGCCCTTATAATGTTCGGAGCAAACTCACTGCCCCTCCTGGTTTAAAACCAATCACAATTTGAAATCTCAAAAAATTTTCAACTGAAGTGTAAAAACTGCCACACCATAAGAATATTCTGTTGTTATGAATCACCTCATAATTGTTTCACTGATATATTAGTGTTCTATGAAGTCATATTTTCACCCAGTAGATTAAATCCACCTTTTCTCATATTGTTAGTTTGTGGAAATTTATTTCAAAAACTATTTTATTCCCTTAGTGAACTTCCTTTCTCTATTAATGAACTTTATTTGATCGTCCATGAACTACCTTGAAACACATGGAATGAGTACTTTGCAAACAACATTTTCTTCATGGACCACCTCTACTTCAATCATGGATGATGCCTCTCAAACCACTAATAATTCACAGACATCCTACACTTCGTGGATGTCCTGAACTTCACGATCTACCTTCACTTTGCAGATTATGCCTTTTTATAATCCTCCCTTGAAAACCACTTTCTCCTTTATGTAATTATTCCTTTCGAACCTCTTTCTTATTCATAGAATCTCTCCCTCACAAAACACTTCCTTTATGTAATTTTTCCCTCACAAACCAATTTGGACTTTGCCGAATTCTTCCAACAATGATATTATCTAATGAATTTCACTATCATTTAATGATTTGACTAGGGGTATTAATATAGTGAGATAGTTTCTCAAAAACTCCTATTCATAATTACCAATATCTCTGATGTAGTACAACCTTCACCGTGAACTTTCTATGAGGTCCACATAGTGTATTTATCCTTTTCAGAGGACGATGTCATCCAAAAAAGAGAAACCCTTTGAGAAATTCTTAAATAACCCCCTCTATCTGCAAATGACAAGCCTCCAGTGAAAGAAGATCCTCCCATAAAATACGATCTTCCCACAAATGGTTTTTCTGTGTGGTTCACGTAGTACACTTCATGGTTCACATAACGTATAGTCCTTTGAGGATGTCTTAATTCACATCCTTTTTCTATAAATCTTTTAGATACTTTTCAATCCACAAACCTTCTATTCACTCTGAAAAATAATTTATGTGAAACCCCTAAGCACACTTTTTGAGGTTATTACCCCTAGTTACAGCTCTGCTAGATCCACATCCATGTGTAGTATCCAAACATAAATTTTGTTGTTTGGAAACCACTTAATCAACAATTTACCATAATTTAGGGATATTTTACCATGTTTAGTACTATCCCTAAGGCTAGAATAATGTTTTATAATACTAATCCCCAAAAATAACTAGACATTCATATGATACCAACTATGACAACCCATTTCTTTTATACAACTTAATTCATGATTTATTACATAAAGACACTCAAAATAAAATACTATAAGATCCCGAGGCCTAGTTTCTTTGAGAAATTAGGTACATAGAATATTAAATTGAATCATGGGTACAACAATTTTTTTTAAAAACTCTAAAACATGCCATTATATTCCATTGATTCTCTAATATTGCCTGGGATATCCTAGGGATGTACCTAGGAAAAAGGGTGATCTATAAATCCTAGTAATGTAATAACAAAAGAATAACATGATGAAAGTAAATAATTGTAATTCAGGAGGAATATCAAGGTGATATAAAATGGGTGAAAATAATAAAAATGAACACCAAAGCATGATATAATAGGATAACATCAAGGAAACATAGGAATGTGGAAACAACATAAAACATGAAATCATAAGCATAAGAAATAGATAACCACCTAGAAATAATAACATAGTTTCCTTAACCTTCCATTAACCATACGTGGAATATCATGAGATTTAAAGAATTACCCAATATATTGGAAGGCCATATAATTCTGGGACCACCTGTTACATTCATATCATATACATACATTTGTACGCCACATAGATCATTCAATGTAAGAACCTATTTCATCACAGTTAATACCACGATTAAGGAGTTTAGGTTACATAAATGGAAGTTACTAATAAATTAAGGATAGGTACATCCAGGTGAATATCCTTGAGTAGAAATGTGTATGGGTATTCGTTACAAAAATGTTTGGAATGGAAAATCACATAATAATTTTGACAACATAACAAGTGAAAATAACACTTCAAGAGAGGGTTTAATGAGAGTGAAAGGTGGTCTATCATTACTTGGGAATAATAATTATAGTAATTATATGTGTAAAAATTCATTAAAACATGAAAAATTTAAAATCAAAAGCATTATTACAAAGAAAGTACTTGGAATAAAAAGGAAAAGAATGATCCTTTACCTTGAGAGGGTGCATTTAAAAGCTTTGGAGGAGATTATTAAGTACTTGAGAACACCTTGGGAGGACTTTATAGAGGTATAGAGAGAAAAAATTCTTGATAAATGAATTTTTAGATAATAATAGTTTGAGGTTGGGTGAGTATTTATAAAAAATATATGGGAATTATTTATTAATTTCTAAACATAGGTTTTGGAATATATACGACAAATTAATCTAAATCAAAAACCATCCCACAGTTTTTCCCCTAGTTTCTCTAAAATAGGATTGGTTTCATTATTTTATAATGATAATAACATAAATATATATATTAATACCACTGGGGATGTTGAAGTGAGTTATGTTTATAAATAATTGATTTTAAAACCTTAAAATATAATATAGGTTTTTAGAGGATTCATTAAGGGTTTATAAAAATTTCAAAATAGATTTAAGAACACATTATTTTACATAGGAAACATATTTTTGATCTTGGATTATTTATACTATTTATTACATCACTTTTTGGAAATTATTATGTCCTAATACATACCATATATATATAGAATATTTAATTTTTACCAAAAAATTCATCTATCTTAGAAATCAAGGATAAAATCACTATTAGATAATTTCAATGTGATGATTTCAAAAATAATATTTATTTTATAAAAATAATTTTCTAAATATGATAATTTTAACTTTTAAATAAAAACAGATTTTTACTGAAAAACACTAGTTTTTATGTAACTAACAACTTTATGACCCTTAAAAAAATCATATTGAAATTCATTAAATTATATTAGAATTTATATTTAAATAAATATTTTTTAATAATTATATTTTATTAAAAAAATTTCATTTCAAATTTTTTTGAATTATCAAGAGTTTATTAATTGAAACTACATTATCCCAAAAAATAGAATTTTAATTTCTTTGTATCAAAATCTAATTTTTATCAGAATAATTATATAGTCATTTATAAATTAATAAAAAATGGATAAATATAATAATTATTATATTAAAAATAAAATATAAAAATTCGTATTACTAGGGTTTAGATACATAACCCCTTATTATATAAGCTTGTGCTCTAAGGGTAAGGTGTGCAATGATGGTGTTTTCTTGGGGTGGCTCGACAAAAATGGTTTGGACTGTGATCTCGATAATCTTGAACATCTCTCATAAAAGGTTTCATTTTTTTAGTTGTTAAATCATGGATTGGGATTGGTTAAGGGAAAATTCCAATGATTCCATATCCCTTAAAAGATTCAATAAATGGGCTTCGTAGGGTATGATCCTACTGGATGATGCCATCACCTATTTCATCCATGTCAATTGGACTTTATCATAACCTTTAATATATACTAATATTTAAAATCACTATAAAACAACTATATTATAATTGGTTAGGATGATTAATGGTGTTTTAAATATGACAGACTATATTTTATAGTGGTCCAAAATAACCAAAGCAGTGCTTGTGTTTTCTATAATCACATTACTTAATAATACATTTATTCAATTAGAATGGAATTTCATTTATAAAAGTTCGGGTCATTACACATGTGCCCTTTAAAGGAGGATTTAAACCATACTAATTTTTTGGTGGATGAGATAAATGTTTAAATCCTTTAATATACATGATATATGTTTATTATTTTAATATAATTTTATTATGTTTAAAATATAAATTACTTTATAAGGAATTTATAAATTCTATTGAAATGAAATCATATGTGAATAGATTTATGAGATTTTTTACTTCACCCCTCATATTTTCATTATATAGTTTATATGAGTTTTGTTTCTTAATTCATATTTTATTCTTTATATATAGTATGTTTAGTTAATAATGTTTATATTTTTATTTCATTTGGGTGTAATTTTTTTTATGAGAGTACATGGAATTTTTTTATACAAGAGATGAGTTTGGGGCGCCGACATGGGTTTATAGTGGGTCATGTAGCATGGGTACAATACCCACTCAATTACCATATAATCCAATTCCCAATAAGACCAAATATGTGATATCTAATTTTTTTTTCAAGATATAATATGGCATCTTGAATTTTAGGCTTTTTCTCATTTTATTGAAGATTAAAAAGAGATATCATATGATATTAATGAAAAGTTAAATAGAACATTGATGAAATATTAACATGGTTTTGTCCTTATATAAATGATTTGTAGAGTTTACACTATAAATTATCATTTTAATATCATACTGAAATTTTTTCAAGATTTGGTAAATAAAATATGACTGACTATGATATAAGTCATGTAAAAGGATTTTTATTACAAATATGTGATTTTTCACACTATTGAGAAATTTATGACCATGATTAAATAAATGAAATGTGATGTATGTATTTATTTTTGAGTGGGAATTGATAAGAGTTAAAATTTACAGGGTTTATATATTCCATGTCTCATATCTAATTTTTATTTTGTCGACTAACATGATTTGATCACAATAGAGACCCATCCTTGACCTAAAAAAAATTCCAAGTACCTGCCTATGATTATCTCAAGGAGAGGATATCCACATAAATGAGAGACATTATCAATTAATTTAGTTATATCACCATTTATAACAAAACCCATACCCAAAATCATATATGTTAAATAAATATGACATTTATCAACAAATTATTTCTTGAGCGTTAAAAAAATTCAAAATGAAACATTTAAAGTGATATAACATCCTCTAATAGAGATGAAAAATATAAAAAAAGAACAAAGGGAAGTAGGTAAAACCCATGATTCTTAAATATATTTGTGTTCACTAAAAACTAATGTGAAAATATCTAATACGTTATACAAAGTCACTTGAGTCCACCAAAAACACATTACTGAGAATCCATAATGAAAAATCATAAGTTCAAGTAGGAGTGAGTATAAAAAACTTATTAGATTCATTCCCACTAAGATCTCAGTGTGATTAATGTTAAATAAACATGTTAATAGAATCATGAGGTTAAATACTATTAAATATTAGAATACAACTTACACCCATGGTTAGGTTTAGAGCTCCCAGGGAAACCCCATTGCTCACTAAACACACACACACCAAAATTCAATTATTAAATTTGAAATTAATGAAAATACATAGTATAATTCAATTATTTCAATGATTTGATTTCAAATTTTATAACCATTTTAATTAAATCAACCAATTACTATGAAAAAATCAATTATTGAATAAATACTTTAAAGAACTATTTTTGTGTAATGATAATTATTTATAATGTCTTTATTATTATTCTTCGAATCACATTACTTATCTAAAAAACACTCTATCTATCTTCAATTATTATATAAGGAACATATAATCATATAGTTTCATATAAATTTGATCAATTCCCAATATAATTATCATTCACATATTTTGTTTCATAATACAAAATGTTTATTCCATGTAGGCATGAAAAACAAGTGGGCTAGGACTAAACGAGATTAGCTCGTATAGGTCTTGGCGCAATTTTGTTTGTTTTTATGCATACCAAATTTTATAATAATGTACATTTTTATATGGGTTAGGAAATCCTTTTAGTAATTCAACTTATTATTTTAATATATTTATAAAAATATAATGAAAGTATAATTTATTTAATTTATTTAATATCCTGAGCCTTAAGGACACTCGACTGGTTCCCCATCCTAGTTTGCTACAAGACCTCAAGTTCACCTCCCTGAATTCCAGAGACTACTGACTAGCAGCGGGGGTCTAAGGAGGTATTTTGGGGAGGTAATTACCCCTGTATGAGAGTGAAAAATACAATATAAAATAACCAAATATTATCCACAATGATAATATTAAAGTAGAAGTAATACATATAAGAAAAAAATATAATAAATGAAATACATTAAATCCCAAAAATCCATGCTATACAATATCTGATCACCCATTGGGATGATCATATATACATACAAGTACAAAATTATAGTTTATGGCTCCATAATTACACCAAGACTCACATAATACCAAACTCTAACCTCATCATATTTTTCCACTTTATTATTCTATCCGGGTCCACAACCCAGACCTATGACTATAATAACCACATGAGAGCTACTCGTGCACCTGTGTGAAATGGAGACCCGAGTAGGGTGTGAGTAAAAAACTCAATAAGGAACCACCAATGTGGCCTCAAAAGAACCAATATATATAGTGATATGTGTGTGTGATATGATCAATATAAATAAACAAATCATTGAACAATAAATAAAATAAACCAAAAATACTTACTTCAGACCAAGGCTAGAATATCTCAGAGCATGTCGCGCAGACCATGCCAAACCATGTACGAAGCATACCATTTTCGATCTTTAGACCCATGAACCTGATTGACCATATCTTCTTTGTCTAGTTTTGGGGTGTCTATGAGCACTTCATGATACCATTCCAACCATATAAATACTAGATCCTAGGGCATAACCTAGGAATCCAAAATTCTTAGGCTCAAATGACCAACTTCTCATTATGAATAGATCAATGACTAGACCCCAAGTTCACTCAAAATCTCTGCAAACTCTAGGTATAAATAATGGATCTAGTCCAATTCCCTAGAATCTTATGAAATAACTAAATCAAGTCATCCCCTAAGTCACCATTCCCAATAGATAGATCCCATACATCTTGGGAATCCTGGTCAAAATCAAGTAATGTAGCTAGACTCAACAGGATGGATTCTAGGGGTAATCTACTAATATTGTAACTATAAAAATAATCACAATTAAAAAATCCTCCCAAACCTATACAGATAGTTTCTATATAGGCTAGATATCTTAAGGATCCTTGGAATCTAGGGTGTCCTATATAGACCCAAGGTCAAATCCCAACATCCTAAAGATTCTTCACATAATTAAACAACCAGAACCTAATATACATGCTAGGAATCCACTATTATGTAAACACCTCTAATTCATTTCAAAACTATATTACATAAGGTCTGAAGTTGAATCCCAAGAAACACCTCCAAGTATCCACCACACCTCCGTCACAGCTAGCTTATAGGCCATGTACTAGGAAGCACATCTGGGAACCATGTATGTATCCATAATAAAGACAATGAAGGCATAAATAAAAGTTTAGGTTTTTATAAATTCCCAAACCAATCAATACAATTCAGAATTCCATGAGCTTAAGAATTCAGTACGAGTTATGGATTGACACTCATTACCATCTCTACCAACGATATACACCCCTTATCTAGGACGATCAATAATTAGGGGACCCACTAGGGTCCCATAGGTGATAGTATAGAAGATACACCCTCACATGGGTCTTCAGTCTCAATAATGTTTTTGTTCGAATCTATACACCATCAAGATGTCACATCCTATTACATTATCAATAGGGTAGCCAATCACTTGATGCATTCCATACAAGAAAACAATCAAGAGATAAATACACAACCTATCTTAGTCCTCAATGTTTTACTTGGTCGGTTCACTCACTCAACCCTTTCCTATTTCAATTTAAAATCCAGGAATAACCCTTAGATATGATAGTATCAAAGGAAACCTAACAATGGTCATGATGTTGACCGTTGAAAACTGAGGATTCTAGCTAGAGAATAGGGGCCCTTCATATCCCCTAGATCTCTATCTAGTCCAATGAACCTCATTTAGTTTTTTAAATAGTTTAATTTAATAAACCTCTAGCTAGTCTATTTATCATAGGACATTAATTTAATTAACTAAGTTTCCACCCTCAAGGGTGGGACCGCATGCCACACAACATCAAAAGTAAACATGAATTATACCACATGGTGAGTAACGGGGCCACCTTCCATAGACTAAATATTTTCCACTTTTACACCTCTTGAAAAATAACCCAAACTTTCATTGGCTCAACTAACCACTGCCTACTGTCTAGGGTACCTACACCACACCAAGAAACCATACAAAATTTATAATAATCAATTATAATTAATTAAGAATTTTTCTACCAAATAGGCATTAATCCCATTTTATCACTAGAATTTTTCATCCTTCCAAAAACCCATCTAATGAAACCCATAGGTCTGTCTCACATTTTCATCACTATAAAAACTGAAACACCCAACAAAAAATTCGAAATCAATTCGAAATTTTATTTAAAATTGAGAAAAAACCTAATAAAAATTATAACAATGACATACCTTGTTAAATGGATGAGAAAATATATACATATGAAATATTGAGGAAACCTAATCCTAAGAATAATGAAATAACCATAATTGAAATTAGATTTCACTATGTTTCAGTGGAATTAGAACAAAAAACCCAAACCAGAGAACTCAAAAATAGAATTGAGAGTGAGAAGAGGTAAGAAGAAATCACCAGAGGGTGTGGTTTACCTAGAATCACCACTAAATTCCTAGTAAACACCCATTTTTAAGGGATAGTGGAAGTTTTTAAGGGGAGATGGTGTCTAGGGAACACACATGAATGGGAGGAAGAAAAGAGGGGGCTCCCATCTTAAAATCCATAGGGGAAAAATTATAAAACTTCTATTTTAATAGGTCGCATGGTTTTCCCACATGGTAGAATAAACAGTTCACCAAACGTAATGATGGATATGAACAATAACACTCTAATTATATAGTTAGGCCACATTTTTTTACAAAATCTATGATAAAACATGTGGTGGTTTCTTCCTCAGTCTATAACTTCTCACATAGTTTGTTTGCAATTGTGTACAAACCATGCACCAAGCCTCCAGCCAAAACCAAGCCATATGAATTCTCCTTGAATTCACATAGTTTCCTAAAAAACATGTACTAACCATTCCATAAAATAATTTACTAAATAAATTTAAATGAAAACCTATTCACACTCAGGGTGTTACATGGTTTCTACTAAATAATGTACACCAAACCACACACTACTGTAAAAAACCTCTAAAAATCCAAAAACCTAACCCAAAGATCTTGAGAATCACCTAAACACATTATTAAACCTAAAAGAATCATTACACATCTAAAAAATTTACTTTGATATTATTCAACTCTTATAATTCCATTTTGAACCCCAAATCAAAATTTGACCAACACAATAATTTGAAAATTCTAATTCTTTTTGGAATTTTCATCCCATACTAACACCAGATCTTAGATTCTCCCCACAATAACACTTATCATATCAAAAAAGTCTATATGGTAATCCATACACACATATAAAACTATTATATTTTTATATTATCCATTAAACAACCATGTTCCTAATCAAAATACTAGAATGACTTCTAAATCAGAACCCCAATATTAAGGGGCCAAGGCCATTGAAATACGAGATGATGCTAATAACATTTTTCCAAAACTATAATATGGTGCTCCATGATACCTATCCATCTTAATACCTTCCCAAATCATCATCCAATTGATCAATCGTCTTGTGGTTCTCACTACCATAGATCTTAGATCAAAACAATTGATTCTGAGACACAATTAAAACCACTATCGGAATGGACTATCCCAATATACTTCAGTCATTATAATGACACACTTGATGAAATCATTGACTCATCACATCTAATAATATCTAAAAAAACTATTCAAACCTCTTATAGTTGACCATTCTTTAAAAAGATAGACTCCAACTGCTGACACATTAACAACTACATGATTAAGATGCATTTAAGGACAAAGGCATCTTGTGATCATTTGAAAATTACTTCTGAAGATCATACCCAACTTCTGATGACATTCCAAGGTTGAACCATCCATTCCAATTTCTACCATAATTCAATACTATGAGCATTGACACACTACTAACCCGACCTTGTTTGGGTCACCTCGAAACCATCCCAATCCAGATGCCCATTCGTGGACACTACCCAATACCACATTCAAATTTCCAAATGAAATTCACTAAGGAATCCATAAGTACCCTTGTCCATTCATCCACCGACATCGAAATGACGAAATAATCATCTAACAACTGATCTCACACTCTCATGCCACCTTTAGTATAAGGTACACATCACCCATTTTCATGAACCAACCTGAATACCTTGGTACACTGGTACCTAAGATGGATCTTACATAGCATGAAGGGTGTTCCCAATCCCCATAGGATGGTGACTAGTGCCATGACATCAACAATTGTAAGAGGGAACAATTTCACACTAATAATAAACAAAAAGATAAACAATATTAAAATATAAATAAATAAATAATGCTCCTCATAAAGGAAAGAACCATAAAAAGATAGATAAACATCCCAAAGTAAAACTAAAAGATGAAATAGTATCCATCAAACTAAACTCAGAATCTCCATGCAATGGGTGGATCACAGCTCCACTAGTCACTACTATTACCCAAGGTCCCCTTCTCAAGCATACCCAAAACCTCCACGGGTCCTTTTCCCTTTTCTAATATCCAAAATAACATAATCAACAAACACACAAAGGCAAAGGTTGGGTGAGAGCTAAAAAACCCAATAAGATTCCACCAAATGTCCCATAATCAGTTCTAATACAAATAAACCTATTATGCTTAAATTTAAACAATGATAAGTCATGGTAAAACATTTCACATTTCTAATCAAACATTATTTCAAAATAGGAATATAGTAGGTATATCAAAGTATTCTTAAATAAAAAATTTAATTAAAACCATAAGGGAATGAATAAAATAGTTCTATAATCACTGACATGTAATAATCAAGTCAAAACCAAGAAACATGTTCAAAATACCTAAGATAAGTTACTTTCTTGATATAACATCCCCCAAACACATAGTCAATCATCATAGATAAAAGTGTGGACACACATATCTAAGGCTAAGGCTATTAGGATAATCAATAAACACCCTATTGGGGAAATAATGGAAAACTTGGTTTAGTTAGAGTTTGTCATCATCAATCCATTTCTAGGGATTCATATTCCTAGCATGATTGTACTAATCAACCACTAACTACTCAGTCCCACATGTGCTTTCAATCAATTAATAAATCAAGGGAAACCATTTCAATTCAAATCATTATTCATTATTCAAATGCCCAATTTCTAATTTTAACATGCCATTTTTTCCATAACCAAATCACAGTGGTTTCATCAAATTCATGCCTTTCAAAACCACCTTTCATATAATTCCATTTTTATAAAGAATCAACATCAAATCATTTCATAATATCATTTATTGTTTCAATCCAATTTTTCTTAAAAATACACCCTATATTTTAAAAGACTTAAAAAATGGTTTTATCAAAATATTCATTTCCTTTGAAATCAATCATTAAAATAATTAAAATAATAGGTCTAAAAACAAATTAAAATACATTTCAATTAAATCAAGAAATCATGGTTTCAATTTTTGGAAAAATAATTACAGAACAACCAACATTTAATCACATGATTAAATGATCAATCACCCATAATGGGAATCACCAATAGAGAAATAAAGGTAAGGAATATCAAAGTGGAATCCCTAAAATTAGAACAAATAAAATCAAAGATCCAATCCATCAACAACATGATAATTGATCACTCTCAATGGATGTGAGAAGATTGGAAAGGGAAATTCCAAATTGAGGAGAGATTAATTACTAGAGAGAGATCAAATGCATCCACCAAAACTTCAATCTAAGAAGAAGAGATGATGGAGGAGCCAATTCACCAACTGAGAGCCTTCAAAAGATAAAGGATAGGATTATAGTTAAATGGGGGGGGGGGGTTTAAGAATTATAATAGGGTTTTCCAGATTTTAATTAGAGTTTCAGGGGATTTACAATATAGTCACATGATTTACTGGGTAGGTCGCACAATTAGTAAAATATATGTGCCTAACCACATGCCCTCATTGTGATTCTAGAAACACTACTAAAAAAAGGGCAAGGGAAGCGCTACCCTTTTATCAGTTCTAAAAGAAGCACTAATAAAGGGGGACTTTATCAACGCTAAAAAAAGCGCTGATAAAGGGGCACTTTATCAGCGCTAAAAAAGCATTGATAAAGGGGGCCTTTATCATCACTTTTTTAGTAGCACTGATAAAGGGGGGATTTATCAGAGCTTTTTCCTACCGGTGATAAATTTCATGTTTCAAAAAAAAACATGAAAAAAATTATTGTTATATAAGTATATTTATATTGATATAAATATAATATATATTTTTTAAATATGTTTTAGATACATATAAATAGACTATTAAATTTAATATATTTGAAATTTAGTGAAAATGGATAAAAAATATTTTAAAAAATATTATTAATTAATATTTTACTAATTATTATCGATTAAAAATCATTTAATAACAATTTGAAGACACAAAAAATCAAAACAATTAATAAAAGATCCAAAATAAGTTGAAAATGTAACTCAAACTTCAAACAGACATAACTTTTGATCCGGGTGTCCGTTTGAGCTCTACAACATATAAAATCGAAGCCTGCAACGAGGTCTACACGCAAGTGAGCCAAGAGAAGCTTCTATCACATATTTTCGAGGCCAAAAATGGCCCAAAAGGCCCCCAAAACTGAGTTTTTAGTCGAGATACCCCGATTTGTTAACATTCAAACAAATATAACTTCTGATCTATATGTACGTTAGGCCTGTACCACATATCATATCGAATATTGTTTCATTTTATTAGATTTGACTAGTTGTGGAGTTGAAACGAGCTTCTGGATTATTTTTTATGGTCTTTTTAACATTCTGTGGCTTTTCAAATACACATATATATGTATTTCTTCGTAAATATATATGTGTCTATGTGTGTGTGTGTGTATGTTGTATATATGTATATATATATTGATTTATTTAATTATAAACACACATAAAAAACATATTTCATAAATGTATTTAAAACTAATCTTATAAGTATATATTAATATACAAATAAATATATGGATAAAAAATTATAACTAAAAATATATATATAAATAAATAAATATAAATATATATTTACATATAAATTAATATATATATACTAATATATGAATAAATATATTTATATTAATATGAATCTATATCAATATACGAATAAATATAACTATATATAGAAATAAATAAATAGATATATCATTAAATAGAGAAAAAACAAAATAGATTAGTGGTAAAGGTGCAACCGCGATAGGGGGAGGTTGCGGGTTCGAGTTCGGGTGGAAGCAAACGGGTGCACACGTGTGAGGATGCGCGGGAAGGGCAGCATGTGGGAGACCTCCTAGCGCTGATAAATGGGGGGGGGGTCAAGCACTATTAAAATATTTCCCCACATTAGTTAATTATTTTCTATTTTTTTTATTTTTTTGACTTTTATTGGTGCTTTTTAAAAGAGCTGATAAAGGTCCCTTTTATCAGCGCTAAAAAAAGCGCTGATAAAGTGGTCTTTTATCAGTGATTTTTTTAGCGTTGATAAAAGGGGCCTTTATTAGTGATTTTCGGAGCACTGATAAAAGGGACCCCCCTATATTAGCACAGAGCTTTACAACACTTTTTTAGTGCTGTTAAACCCTGTTTTGATAGCTGATATAGGCCGTTTTTGTAGTAGTGAAAGGGTGCACAATTTGGAAACATGGTTAGTCTAAGAGTGTGTCAACCATGAAAACCCTCACTACCCAAGGCCACATGGTTTAGATGGGTGGTTTTATGGTTTGGACTAACTGTGTGCCACCCTCTGAAACCACTAACATGGTGCAAGATTTTTTGGGTCAAACTTCAATGTTTTCCCTAACAATGTGCCATCCACACACAACATTAAAAAATTGAAAAAATTTAAAAATTTACTAGAAATGACCCAAAATAAGACACAAAAAATGGATGATCAAAACAAGGGTAAAAATGTTCATGAAAGTGAGTAATGAGATGTTACAATCTCCCCACCATAAACACTTTTTACCCCCAAAAATCCTATCAAGAAGACTCCATGTCAAAGAGATGAGCCCGCTTCTCTCTCATTAGTGTCTCATGCTCCCAAGTCTCATTTGAAGAAAGACCTTATTTCCACAAAACATGAACCAAGATATGGGATTTTCATGAATAACCTTAGTCTCAAAATAAATAATCTAAACTAATAGCTTAGTCATGGATAAATTGGGTTCAACATCAAGATCATCCTTGATCAAGACGTGACATGGGTTATAGAGGAACTTTATAAGCTAAAAACAAGAAAAAAATTACGACTTGATGTTAATTGAGGTGGAAAATACAAGTAGTAATATAACTTTAAAATCTTCTCAACAACCTCAAACGGTCCCATGTATCACGGAGAATTTTTTCCCTATTTTGAAATCCATTAGTGACCGAACCCTAGTGAAGCTCTTAGAAACACAAGGTCACTAACTACAAAATCCAAATAAGATCAATGATGATCAATATAGGATTTATAATGCCTTTGATCCATCTCCATTCTCTAATGAATCAACTAAATATTATACATCATCTCATAGACCAAACTAGGTCCAACCAGGGAAGTTTCACCAACTGCCATAAAACACAAGATATATTTACATGGGAAGCCATAAAAGGCCTAAAATTTGACATAATGATGGAATAATGATAACTTTTTTTTTATAGAAAAACCTAACAATTACCAAATAGATATCCCAAGCTCCACCAAAATAAAGAACATAGGCATAAAGCATGTCTTCAAGATTTTTTATAGATCATTCTATCTAAACATATTTATATGGATGTTATTCATTGATCAAACTAATCTGGGATCCCATTTCCTCTTAGAGAACTATCTAAAAATTAGAAGTGAAATAAGGATCCCTATTAAAGACTACAACATATGGGGATCCATTTAATTTTATGATAACCTACACATACAGGCTTCCCAAGTCCTCAAATTTGGTTGAGTCATGAATGAGGATAAATTGAGCAAATTTTTTTTAGATAATTAATAAAAACCCATATCATATTCTTACCTATATGGGTATGTGGAAACCCAAACATGAAATCCATTAAAATATTATCCCAATTTTAAGTTAGAACATGAATGGGATAGAGAAAATCCGAAGGTTTTTGGTGCTCATCTGTGACCATTTGATAGGTATAATAATGAGAAATAAAATAAAAAATGCATTATATCATACGTATACACTAGAATCATCACCTGATATCATATAATATCTTTAAGGTGTTAAGGTTTACACTCACGTGGAATTAAGGTAATTCCCCATCATATACTTTTTCAAAGGAAAAGGTATGAAGTACGAAATCTAGAAGCATAGGATTTCCTTAGAGGTGAATGTACACTCACTAATGGTATCCTCACCATAAAGAGAGTCCATAATTCCATAAAATTAGTCATAGAGCTAATAATTTCAAAAAATATTCTTGATAATATAGGTGTCCAATTGGATTCTTGTTAAAACAATCTCAGACCCATCCTCCCGGACTATCAAGTGCATACGAGCAAAGAGAGCCATCAAATTCCACTCTTCTAATGATTATTTTAGGATTGGGTAGGATGTTTTCTGGTTAAATTATTAGTGTTGAAATTAAACTTACTTGGGGTTTGGGAAATATCAAAATCAAAAGATTTCAGGTACTCCACCCATTTCCTATAATATAGATTCAAATATTTTTGATAGAATATATAACTCAAGATTTTTGTGATTGGAATAAATGGAAAAACTTTATATGAAATTGTAATACTAAAAAATCTTAAGAGAATAAATCATAACTATGATTTTTAGGTCATATGTAGGGAAAATGTTCTCATTTGGACTAAGATTTCAGGAACCATAGGCCGCAACATGATAAACATACATTAGAATATAACCTAAAATAAAACTTATTTCATCACAAAAGACCATATATCCCTTCCCAACCTTTAGAATATTTAAAACTAGGGAATAATTAAACTAACACTTCAACTCATAAAAATAATTCATAAATTTCATATCCCATAATAAATTTTACCCTTTCTGAGCGAGAGTTGTCATTAGGGGATCCAACTTTGAGAAATCCTTCCCGAACTGATGGTAATACCCTGATAAAACCAAGAAGCATCGAATCTCAAAATGTTGTGAAGTTGTTCCCATTTCATAACCAACTTCAACTTCTTAGGATCAAATTAAATACCATGTTCTAAGACTATGTTTCCTAAGAACTTCAATTCCCAACTCCAAAAACTGCATTTCAATATCTTAGAATAAGGTTGATGATATCTAAATATTTCCAAAACTACTATAAGATAAAGAACATGCTCCCACTTAGTTTTATAGTAGAACAATGTGTCATCAATAAATAATACAATGAATGAGTTTATGTAATCATGGAATATCCCATTCATTAGTGCCATATAAATTGCGAGAGAATTGGTTAGACCAAAAGGTATAATAAGGTACTCATAATGGACATACCTACTCATAAAGGTAGTCTTTGGGATATCTGATTCTTTGATTCTTAACTATTGATAGCCAAAATAAGATCAATCTTTGAGACCCATTTCTCATAGTTCAATTAGTTAAATATATCATCAATTAAAGGAAAAAAATTCTTTTTCTTTACTGTAAATTGATTTATTTTTCGATAATAAAAATAAATATGAAGTATCCCATCATTGTTCCTTGAAAAAAGAATATGATCCACCCAAGGTGACACACTCGAGTGTATAAAGTCTTTATCAAACAAATAATTCAGTTGAGTGTTTAAATCCTTCAACTTAGCTAGTGCCATATGGTAATTGGGAATACGTATAGTCTTGGTTCCAGGTACTAAGTCAATAGATAATTCTACCTCTATCATTGGTGGTAATCTAAAAAGGTCAGATGGAAACATATCAGGAAACTTGAAGACCATTGGAGAAAGATAATCATTCAAATATTATTTATCTAGATCAAAATTAAACACAAATATCACTTTTCCCAACCCTAGAAGAGGAGGCCTGGCCCTACTAAATCTTTGGCACCATTATCCCAGGAAAACATGACACACCCCATTGGGGGTAGTAAAGGAGACCCTCCAAAGATAGTAGTCAATACGAGATTTATGGTTAATTAACTAATCTATAATTAAAATGAAATATAAAGTTTTCATGTTGCGAACCAAAAATTCCCAAGAGATCTCGATCTCTGATAAGAAAAAATCACTAGAAGGGAATCAAAGACATTGGTCTCTATTTGTTCCAAGGGACATTGAAATATCAATCGCATACGACATAAGATCTATAGGAAGTTTTAGAAAATATATTACCCAAGTTTATATAAATGAATGAGTTGAAATGGTATAAAATAATTCACTTACTAAAGATGGATATATAGAGATGGTACCTCTCATTATTGTTGAACCTACATCAACTTCCTCTAGAGACTCTTCTACTATGTGAAGAATCATCATTCTGGATTATTTAGGCTATAAACCCTTATTTATTGAAGCATATGATTACAACATAGTACCTTTATATACTTATGATCCTATTCTACTTCTTGGGGTAGAAAATACATTACAATACATTGGCATGAAACCTGATAAATCACATGAAATATGGATCTTCAGTGCCTTAGTATAAACTCATTTCAAATTCTCGATATTTTCATAGAGAAAGAAAGTTAAAGGGCCTTATTGCACACCACATAATTTCGTGTTGATTAATTATATAAATATACACTATGAGACTCATCATTATTCCTTTTTCTTTTAATGAAACCAATAGAACTTCTAGTGGGAGTAAGAGGAACCTTCATCAACCCTCACTTACCAGCTAGGTCACGCTTTACCATCTAACCTCTATACAACATGTATTCATAAGAAGTGAGATTCAACATGAATATTAGATTTAAAATATTATATTGGATACACATATATAATATTAAATCCTTTAGATTATCATTAATCACTAACTTAGTATAAAACTGAACAAGTTTATCAAAGCGGTTCACATACCGAGTCACAGTCCCATTTCATTGTTAGAGGCTAAGGAACTCCCTATAATTTTATAAAACCATTAACTATGGATAAAATTTTTCCATGAAAAGAGTTATAAAGACTTTAAACTCTAAAAATTCACTTTTCTTCACTATAAACATCAAATTCCACGACTTCTTCCTATGTTCTTTAAGCTTGAAGGTATCACATTTCACCTTTATTTTGTTGGACATTTCCAAGAACTCAAAAAATAAGTTCAATATTTTTCAACCAATCCTCCACATCTTGAGGATCATTTGAACCTTGTAAAGATGATGGTTTCTAATTAAGAATATCCTAATAATGATCTATATATTCATACCTTCTAGGGTCTATTACTGGTTCCTAAACAAGAATGGGGGAAGTTTTCTATCCCAGTGCTTGGATAACATGCACCACTATCTCAACCAAATTTTGATCAAATGAATGGTTTTCCTATCATGGTTCAGTAATATCTCCCTCTTGATACTTATTAAAATATCTTATTGGAGGAATATCACTATAGAACATCAATAGGAAAAATTAAAAAAAATTAGAAAATATAGTTAGATCATTTACGCACGCTTGTCTTAGGGCAAAGAAAAATAAAATTTATTTTTCTAATGTAGCACAAAGGCTGACCATGGTCGTCTCACTTAAGGATATTTATTATTTTTTCACTTACTTAATATAATTCACCTAAATTACTTATTTATTGTTGTTTTTATGTTTTATGTGATAAATACAATTTAAGAAAATAAATGACATGCAAAATTCAATTCTATATAACATGCAATGCTAAAGAGAATGGAATTAGTGAAGAAAGAAAGTTCTCCCGAAATAATTTTCAGGGAGCATCTTCATTAACCAGATTCAAATATTCTTAGTGAACAAACTCCGTTGTATCTGTGCACAACTAAATATACCTTAGTTATTAATGTAAATTCTACTTAACGATCACCAAGAACACCCTCCATTCACCTCCTCAATCAAGGAAAAATGGTTTCAGATTAAGAAGTTAAAATTTAAAAAACCAAAGTGAGGATTACACCTAATATAAATTATCCTTAGAATCAACTCAAATAGGATAAAAAACACAGTCTTGGGTTAAAGAACATGATTAGTCCCCCAAGATATTCCTTGGGTCTGTTATTGCAGAACTGTGCATTGTTTTTATGACCAAACTTGTGAGCTGGTTTTGATCTTCCAAATAGAGAATTTTTCTTTGGCACTAGAAGAATTTAACTAATATAATGGTGTATATAATACTAAAAATAAATAATTTCACGTTTTAGATAAGTATATAAAATGTTACGACCTAAATATAGAAATATTTTAATATTGTTAAAATCCAAATTGGGACATTTTTTCTGATTAAGATAAAAATACCATAAATCCTAAATGGGATGAGAAAATGAGTTGAAATTCGAAAGAGGGATGAAACATCTACTAGTGAACAGATTTCAGGAAGAAGTATATGTGTGAATCTTCTTTTTTCATGGTCATTAATGCATGAGAATCCAGAGGGGTGAAATTTAGAGAGTCTGACCAGCAAGAATAAATTCTTAGAGTAAAATAGTCATAAATATCTTTAAACAAGGAAAAATTCTCTAAAAGTTTTAGGATAGACACAAAATACAATTGTAAAAAACTTTCATGAATGGGTCTATGCATTAATCAACCATTTATCTGTACAAACACATGCAAACATTCAAGGGATTGATTCTGGAACCAAAACTCTCCCTCCTCACCTATAAAACAAGGTGAACCCCTGCATTCCAATCCATCTCATTCCATCTAGGGCACCACAAAGAGGAGGCCAAGGTCAATTTAAGATTTATCTTATCTTTTATTTTTATTTTAGTTTTATTTTCTCATTAAAATGAATTCATATTTTTATTAAAGTGTTTCCTTTTCTTCTTCCATCTCTATTTTTCTTATAACACTAATCTCATTATCTCTCTTCTATCTTTCCACCGTGTTATCTATTCACTTGGTAATGGAAAGTGACTAACATGAGGCTAATATTCAGGGGAGGTTTCATGGTGTTCTTTGTTATTTTGGTTCAATTAAAAAATGTTTTTATTCTATTTGTAGTGTATTAAAGAGTATTGTATGGGTGTAGTGGTTGTCCACCATGACATTTTTTAATTACATTTTTTCAGTGATTAATTAATTTTCCTCCCTTATCTTGAGAAAAACCTTCATATGATGGAGTTGGGGTTTCCCAAAGAGATGAAATGACATATGATGGAGCCTAATATTTTAAGAATAGCATTTTTGGTTGAGGTGTTATCCTATTTGACTATTGGAGGAGGTGTGGTTTGGTGTACCAGAGGCATGTTAAAATCAAACACTAAATAAATTGAATAAAAATAATTCATTAATGTGGTTTCACGAAATTCATTATCAAATTGAAATTAAACAACTAATAATTAATGAATGAACCTATGTTATCCAACCACAGGTTCAAGACATTTCTTCCCTAATTTCATTTTGTTCACATCTGCATTTAGATTTAAATTTTGAATTTGATTATTTTAATTCCACATTTTCCAAAAACCCTAAATCCACCATTTTCATAAATAATAAAAAACCAAAAATAATTAGATTAGGTGGATTAAAATTAGCGATTGAACCGACTACAATTCTCTTCAAGTGAGATGACCCTAGTTAGCCTCTGTGCTACATTTGGAATATAAATTTGTTGTTTAAATTAAATTTGATAATTAATTTAATGAAATCTAATTAAAGAATTGCATTCCATTGATTTATTGAGTGTGTGATTTTAGAATGCCTTCGGCACACCAAACCACACCTCCTCCAATAGTCAAATAGGATAACACGTCAACAAAAAATGTTATTACTAAAAGACCTGGCTCCATCATATTCCATTTAATCTCATTAGGAAATCCTAGATCCATCATATGAAGGATTTTCCCATGATAAGGTAGGTAAAAAGAATCAATCAATGAAAAAAATGGGATTAAAAATAATTTTGCGGTGGATGATCACCGCACCTGGGAAATACTATTTCATACACCACAAATAGAATAAAAACATTTTTGAATTGAAGTGAAATAACAAAGAATGTTGTGAAATCTCCCCTAGGACCAAGCCCTAGGTTATTCAATTGGAATAGAAAAGTGAATAGAGATCATTATTGAAATATGCAAGAGAGAATGAGATTGGGGTTGGAAGAAAAAAAGGGATGGAAGAAGAAAAGAAAACACGTTAATAAAAATATAAATGCATGTTACTTGTGAAAATAAAACTAAAATAAAAAAAGAAAAGAGATATACTAAATGGACCTTGTACCCTTCTACTTGGTGCCCCATATAGAATGGGATGGATTTCAGTGATTTGGGTAGGAGGATCTCTCGTCCTTTTATAAGTCATATTTTCTCTTCAAAATGAACTATATGTTAGACCCATTAAATGGATGATTCATGCATGGATCCATTTATTAAAGTTATTTTCCATTGTCCTACTCATATCACCTTAAAATTTCAGTGTAGTTTTACTTATGGAGAAAAAGTTTTGATTGTTTCACTATGAGAATTTAATATGACCATACAACCTCTCCATATTCCATGTATTCAGTTTCCCATACATTAATGTCATATAAAAGAGATGGTTCACACATTTAATCCATAGTAAAATTTGTTAATAAATTCATTATCTAGATCCATGTATAATTTTAGCTTTATTGGGTATTCTGACTTCAAGATATAAGCTCATATTGAAAACATTCTAGATCTATAAACAATTTTAGAGGCCAATAATGTGAGATGATTTTGGGCCTCCAATTGTTGGATTGAGATTGTGGCTGCTAAGGATGAAATGTATCCATATATTTCTGGGATCCTTAAAACAATAATTTAAAATTTTCAATTATTTTATAAAAATTTATATCCTAAATATAGAAATATTTTAAAAATATTTAATATCCAAATTAGGCAATTTTTCTGATTAAGCTCAAAATTCTATAAAAATCATAAAATGTGGAAATTTATCTTACAATAACATTTATTGGGATTAGAAACATTATAAATTCAATGTAAAATTATATAAGATATTTTTTTTGTCAATTCCCTTGCACTAAAAACATGCTTGTTCTTAAGCATAAAATCTCAACATGGAATTCAGAGAGCACCAATGTTACCAATATTCAAATTCCAAATGAAAATAAATCAAGCAATTTTCAATGTAAAATAAAATTATAAAATGTCACATAAAATATCAATTCAATTTACCATTTTAAATTAAACAATCAACTCATGTATTTTACTTTTTCCCTTTTTAAAATGGTTAAACTTCTCTTCTCATTTATTCAAGTTCCTTAATTAATTATAATTAAACATGCCAAGTCATGATTTACCTCAATTTTGATTCTTTTATCTCATAACTCATTATAAAATTCATGTAGATTTATTCTCATATCATGAGAACACGATCCTTGTCCATAAGCTTGTAAAAGAACACCTTTCTTCACTTTTTAAAGACAAAAAGAATATAAAATCATGAGGAATTGAAATTAAAGTTCCCATGACTCTGAGGCTTAAGGTTGGTAGGATTTTATGTTTAAAAATAAAGATCAAGGAGTTTTTTAACTCTTAAATCATAAAGAATGATATTAAAAGTAAAAAAGTTTAATGACATTCTCCCCTCCAATGTAGAAACTCCCAGTTTTTTCAAAATTCAAAGCAAAGATCATGACTAGTTTAAGCATAATGAATGATTTTTTCACCCTCTTGAATATTTTTTACTTTTATACATTTTTTTCTTTTTGAATGAACCTTTTAATTTTTTTTTTCAAAAGTTATCATTTAGAATAAACCTCACATCCACCACCTAACCATTAATGATAAAAATCATATGTTTAGTAATGGTGTTTTTTAGTTTCCTAAATCACAACCCATTTTTATCAATTTTTGGTTCTTTTGTCTTTTAATTTGTTTTATTTAAGAGGAGAAAAATAATAGATCACAATGAAGGATTACACAATCTCTTACAATTACCACAATAATCACCCCCACATTTCCTCCCTACAATTTAAATCATCTCATTTACCATGAATCCCTTCACCCCCACACTTCAACTTTAAAATTTTATGCAAATATCAAGAGTAGGGTAGGAATGGATAAAAAATGGCTTGAAATATGGTTCATAAATATAAAGTTCATTCATGGTCTCTATCAGAAAACAAGGATTTATGTAAATGTGGTCTTTTAAGGAAAATAGATTTTCAAAAGCTTCCTCAATCATATTAAATGTTTTTTTGTACAATCATAGCTTTTACAAGTTCAAATTCAAGTTCTAAAAGGTGACATTTCCTAAGATCACTCAAGAAATATGATAAAGATAAAATATGAAATATTTGGTCTATAAATCATCTTGAGAATGAGACATATGCTTTTTACAATCAATCAAGGAAGGATTAATGATAAAAAATAAATTCACATGAATTTCATAAATGCAAATCGTAAAAAATGGTAGGGAAATTTCATTTACATGAATCAAACAATTCCCTCAAATCATGAGTCCTAATTTAAATATCCATGCTTCACTTTAAGCATTCAATTCTCCATTTTACTCATTTAATTTCATTATTATCAAAATCTAAAATATGGCATCATTGGATTACTAAGAAACTCATGTCTCCTGGATAATTCAAGTAAAAAATTAATTCAAGTGTGGGCATGCAATTATTATCATTAAATATCAAAACATGTTTTCGACCAAAAAATGTAATAAGTGTAAAAGATAATGATAAAAAGTGAAATCACTTTTGAAAAAAAGCTTCGGTACTCTCCCTCTAATGTTTGGGTCCTCCTTTACCTATCATGATCCTATAAAAGAAAATAACTCAATTAATCAAAATGATCATATAATTTAATCTCAAAATGAAAAGAGGTATTGGGATGGATGATGAACTACTTCATAAGATTGAAAATGAAATATAAATTGCTAATATTGAAATTTAAAGTACTAGAAATAAGGTAAGGGATAAATATTGGTATAATCTCCCAAGTGGGCCCTAAATTTTTGCTACTTCCAGAGGGAAATACCAGCTGTATCCAAAGTCTGATGGTGGTTGGGGATTCTTTGACATGAACCACCACATTCGGTTCCTTCCAACTTGGACTTGTTCTTTTTCTATTGAGGACTTCATGGATAGAGTACACTAGATCTGCCCTATTTTTTAGGTTGTACAAGTTACAAGGTGGAGTATGATGTAGAATGGAACCTCCACCTCTTTGGTTGCTACTTCTGCAACCTTATATTCTCTATCCAGTGGTTTCTCAATATGTGATACATTAAAATAGTAATCAAAGATAGATTCAAAATTTATATTTTAAGTATTAATTTCAAAATATTACCTTTTAATATAGGCACCATGTGTCTCTGGTTATTTAATAAAAGCAACTTTGATCTCTTCTTTTACTCCCTCTAGTAAATATTCAATTTCTTTAGGGAGATCTATGTGTTACTCAATAGGTGAAATTTATTTTTCCTCTTCGTCCTCTAGGGAATAATAAGAATAATAAGATTCTGAAAATTTAAAATAGTTTAGAGTAATACTCAAATTAGATTCAATAAAATTAAATGAGTTGGGGTTCAAGAATGTATCATCTCTCTGAGTTGGTTTTTATTGAATCTCTTCTTTGATGGAAAGTGCCTATTGTAGTTGATTATTGAAGGATGGAGGTAGGTAGTCGGGATCCTCCACCTCAAGTTTGGCCTCATATTCTTGGATTTCTTCAGTGAAATTAGTAAAGACTAGTGACGCTTCCTTCTTTTCTTTGAATATTTTAAAGCAAATCTAGAGTTCATCGATCTCTCTCATCCAAACTTGTGGTGATATTCATGTCTCTTGACCTCTTTGAAACTATTTTAACATTAACATAAGAGAATCACCCCTTTATTGGAGTTACTCATCAGTATAATCTATTTCTTGTTCTTGCACCTATGAGTAATATTCTAATAATAATAATTTGAATTCAAATACATCATAGAACAAGAGATTTTTATTATTTTTTTAATATAGAAAACAATGAACATTTTAAAAAAAAATGTGAATTTCAAAAAATTGATCGAAATAACTATTTAGAACCCTAGAAATGGCACTAGTTTTGATGCACACCTTTCATAGGGCATGGAAGAAACAAATTTATATTCCTAATGTATCATAGATGCTGACCAGGGTCATCTCACTTAGGATCATTGTAGTCTGTTCAATCACTAATTCTAATTCACCTAATCTATTTTTTTTGTTTTTTTATTATTTATAAAAATGATGAATTTATGGTTATTGGTAAATCATGAAATTAAAATGATGTAATGAATAATTGAAATCTAAATGAAATTGTAGAAAAAAATGAAAATAGGGAAAAAATTCCTTGATCTTAGGGTTGGATAACACGTGTCCATTTGTTATTTATTTGTTGTTTAAATTCAATTTGATAATTCATTTGATAAAAATTCAGTAACGAATTAATTTCCTTGGATTTATTAAGTGTGTGATTTTAGCTTACCTCCAGCATACCAAACCATATCTCCTCTAATATTCATATAGAATGACACCTCAATCAATAATATTATTCCTAAAAGAACTAGATCCACCATATTCCCTCCCTTTTCTCAAGAAAACCCTTCATACAGTTGAGTTGTGGTTTCTTGAAGAGTTGAAATGACATAAGATAGAGGTGCATCTTTTAGGAATAAAATTATCGATTGAGGTGTTATCATATTTGACTATTGAAGGTGGTGTGGTTTGGTATGTTGGAGGAATTCTAAAATCACACACTCCACAAATAAAATGAAAGTTATTCGTTAATTAGGTTTCATTAAACAAATTATCAAATTGAATTTAGAGAAAAAATAAATAATGAATGAACCGATTTTATCCAACCATAGGATTAAGAACTTTCTTCCCTAATTTAATTATATTTGCATTTTCATTAAGATTTTAATTTTGTATTACATTATTTCAATTTCAAGACTTCCAAAAAACCCCAAATCCATCGTTATCATACGTAATAAAAAAACAAAAATAATTAGATTAAATGAATTAGAATTTGCGATTGAACTGACTAAAATGATCCTCAAGTGAGATGACCCTGGTCAGACTCTATGCTGTATTATGAATATAAATAAGCTTTTTAGTACTTTCAATTTCAATCTTATGAATTTAGATTTCCTTTTAATTATTAGTAAATAGTTCAACATTCATCTTAATCCCTCTTATTTTTGATCTTAAATGACATGATCCATATTATTAATTTAGTAATTTTATTTTGTATAATCATGATAGAATAAGGCAGTACCAAATATTAAAGGAAGATAACTAAGCTTCATTTCAAAAGGGACTTCACCTTTAGTGTTTATCTTTTAAACTCCTTACATTGTTTTTCCAAAAACATGTTCTGAGCATTGAAAATAAAATTGCATGCCCACACTTGAATTATGTTTTACTTGACTAATCCAGGAGACATGAGTTTCTTACAAAACCAATGATGTCATGTTTTATATTTCATTTTTAATGAGATTTAATGAGTAAAATAGACAATTAGAATATTAAAGTGAAGCATGAATATTAAAATTATGACCCATGATTTGAGTGAATTATTAATTCATGTAAATAAAATTTCCCAACCATTGTTTCATGATTTTAATTTATGAAATTTATGTGATTTTATTTGTTATTATTAATCATGCCTTGATTGATTTTCCTAAATCATATGTTCATTCCTAAGAGGATTTCTAGAACAAGTACTTCCTATTTTATCTTGAGCATATTTCTTGAGCGATTTTGGGACATGTCATCGACCATAACTTGCATTTGAACTTTTCAAGGCTATTACTATGAAAAAACACATTTGAAATGATTGAGGCATCTTTTAAAACCCACTAATACATAAAATACCCCCTTTAAATCAATCCTTATTTAGCCTATAGAGACTATGAATGACCTTTATATGGATGATCCACGTTTCAAGCCATTTTTATCCATTCTTACCCTACTCTTGGTATTGGAATGTCATTTTAAAAGTGTGGGGTAAAGGGAATCATGGTGGAAGGGATGATATACACTGTAAAGAATAAGTGTGGGGGTACTATTTTGGGAAATGATAAAGGTTATTTGATTCCTTAATTGTACTCTTTATCATTTTCTCCCATTGAATAAAAAAATAAAAATAAAAATAAAATAAATAAAAATGGTTTGTGATTTGGGAAAACAAAAAATCACCATTACTAGACTGATGCTTTTAATCATATTTGGTTAGGTAATGGATGTAAGGTTTGTTTCGAACATAAATTTAAAAAATAGAAAAACTAAAAAAAATAATTTTTTTAAAAAAATCAAGAGGGTGTATAAATAATTCATTATGCATAATTTGATAATGACCTTAATTTATGTTTTATGGAAGTGGGAGTTGTTATTTTGAAATGGAGAATTTAATTACAATTTTATTTTTGATATCGTATATTTTACATAATAGATAAATTTACTCCTTTAACCTTAATTTTTAAAGCATCAAATCCTACCAACCTTAAGGATCAAAGAAATTTGAACAATTAATGAAAGGCCTCATGATTTTATGTGACTTTTTTCTTTAAAAAGTGGAGAAAGTAGTTCCTTTAAAAGAATATGGATGAGGGGAATGTTCTCATCATATGAGCATAAAAAAACTTGAATTTTATCATGATATATGAGAGAAAATATTCAAGTGATATAAATCATGACACGACATATTTAATAATAATGAATTGAGGAGATTGAATGAATGAAAGGAGTGTGTTCCATAATTTTTCAATGTAGAAAAGTAAAATACATGAATTTATTTTTTCTTTAAAAAATAAGAAATTAAATTTATATTGTATATGGATTTTAGAAAGTTTTATTTGAAATTGAAAATTGTTTGACTTTATTTCTTTGGAATTTGAATATTGGTAACATTGGTGATCTCTAATTTTCAATGTTGATATTTTATGCTTGAGGATAAACATGGTTTAAGTGAGGGGGAATTGATAGAGATAATATTTTACTCATTTTATATATAAATTTAAATTATTTTAGCCCTCCTAATTTATCAATTTGAGTATATTTAATATAATTTTGGATTAATGGTGTCTTTTGAGCTAAAATATAAAAATTTCGTAATTCTAGAATTTTAACAAATATTAATCAAAAGGGTATTTTGAGCATACATTTTAAAATTTTATTCCAATTTGAGTGATTATTTTTTTAGGATAACTTGATTAATTTTATTGAACATTTTATTCTATAAAAAGATATTATTCGATAATCTTGAGGCCCAAAAAAATTAGTCAAGTTGAAATTTTTTTTAGGAGGGTAGTGTGGACCCTACCTCTATTATAGAATCATAAATTATCCTGAACACCTCCAATTAAGGTGATTCTAACTGGAATGGAATGAGTGTGAATATATGTATTTCTAAAATTATGTTTATGGTGTTTTGAAATTATTAAGGGGGCCATTAGACATTATACATTGAAGAAAATATTTTGGAATTATCGATTAGGAAAAGTTAGTATTATAATTTATCAGATAAATCCGACATATAGTGGTAAATTATTTTGAAATTTTTATGGTGAATGTAAAAAACATTTATAAACAACTTTTATGAAGGATGTAATGCGTGAATAGTCAGTTTAATAGGTAAAAAACACAAAAACATTAGGAAAAATTGCATCCTATAAAAGAAGGAGAGCTCCTCCTTCCCAAATCATTCCTTACCATTCCATTCGGGGTACCAAGGAGAGGAGGAGAAGATCCATTTAGGATTTCTATTTTCTTTTATTTTTTCTTTTATTTTTATCTTCCCATGTAACATGAATTCATATTTTTATTAACGTGTTTCCTTTTATTCTTCTATATCCCTGTTTATTCTAACACTAATCTCATTCTCTTATCCATATCTCCACCATGATCTCTATTCAATTTGATATGACAAGTTACTAACATAAGGATTGGCCCTGGTGGAGGCTTCATATAGTTATTTTTTATTGCACCTCAATTCAAAAAAAAAAATCCTATTTGTGGTGGATGAAAAAGTATTGCACGGGTGCGACAGTCTTCCACCATGAAATTATTTTTAATTCCATTTATTTACGGTGATCAATTATTTTTCCATCTCTTATCTTGGGAAAACCCTTAATATAGTGGATCTAGTGTTCCCATAATATATGAAACAATATACAACGGAGTCGAGTCTTATAAGAATAACATTCTCGGTTGAGGTGTTAACCTATTTGACTACTGGAGGAGGTGCATTTTAGCGCGTCTGAGGCATGATAAATTTAGACACTCAGTAAGTCAAAGGAAATTAATTCATTAACTAGGTTTCATTAAAAAAAATTATCAAATTGAATTTAAAAAAAAAATAATTAATGAACTTGTGTTATCTCACCCTAGGATCAAGACCATTCTTCCCTAATTTCATTCGTTCTAGATTTTCATTTAGATTTCAATTTTTCATTACATTATTTTAATTTCATGATTTCCCAAAACCCCCAAATCCATAATTATCATAAATAATAAAAAACAAAAATAATTATATTAGGTGAATTAGAGTTAGTTATTGAACCAACCACAACAGTCCTCAAGGGAGATAACCCTAGTTAGCCTCCGTGCTGTATTAGAAAAATAAATTTTCTTTTTCCACACCCTACGATAGGCGTGCGTCAAAAATAATTGATAGATATAATATTTTACTCATTTTATATATGCATTTAAACTATTTAAATCCTCATAATTTATCAATTTGATATTATTTACAACAATTTTGGATTTATGGGTTGTTTTGGGATAAAATGTGAAAATTGGTTAATTCTGAAATTTTGAAAAATTTTTATCAGAAGGGTATTCTGGGAATAACTTTTAAAATATTAATTAAATTTGAGTGATTTTTTTTGAATCCTTGATTTATTTTATTTAACTTTTTATTCACGACTAAGATATGATTGAAATAAATGTGGCTTGAAAAAGTCAATCAAGTTGAACAATTGTTAGAGTAGACAGTGTGGACCACACCTCCATAATGGAAGCATAAATCAGGGAAACAGATCTAATTGAGGTGATTAGAAATGGATTTTATAGAGGAAAAATATAATTGTTTCTCAAATGAATTTTATGGAGATTTTCACTCATTAATGGGGACATTGGATGTTATAAATTTAAGAAATAATTATGGAATTCTCGATAAGAAAAAGTCAATCTCAGTATTTATTCCATAACACCTTCATCTGGTGTCCAATTATGCTGAAATGTTGATAGTGAATGTTCAAGACAATTATGAAATTTTTTATGAAGTATTAAATGCATGAATCATCCATTTAATTGGTAAAAAATGTGCATGCTTTTAGAGGTAACATTCTATCCTATAAAAAGAGGAGAGATCCTCCTTCCCAAATCATTCCCTTCCATCCCATTCCATCTGAGGCACCAAGGAGGAGGTATCAAACAAGGGAGGATATATTCAAATCCTCCCATTTTCTTGTTATTAATTTATTTATTTTATTTATTTTTATTTTATTTTTCAATTGTAATTTATATTTCTAATAAATTTATTCATTGTTGTTATTTTTGTGTCCATATTATTCACCCTTATTTTTATTCCATTCTCTTTCTTTTTTTTTCCTTCTTCTCGTCTTACCTTCAGGAATTATAATACTCATGATCATGAGTAACTAACCTAAGGAATATACCAAGGGAGTAAGGATATTACTCAGGCCAGTTACTCATGATCATGAGTATTATAGTTCACGATGGTAAGATAAGAAGAAGAAAGGAAAAGAAGAAATAAATGGAAGAAAAATAAAGGTAAAGAAGATGGAAACAAAAATAAAAAAAATGAATTAACTTATTAGAAATAAAAATTACAATTGAAAAATAAAAAAAATAAATTAGACAAATAAATTAATAATAATAAAAGGGGATGATTTCAGCCGGCCTCCCTTGGTGGATATCTCCTCCTTAGCACCTTGGATGAAATGGGTTGGAATGGAATGATTTGGGAAGGATGATCTATCCACGTTTTATAGGCCGAAATATATCCTATAAAATATTGAATATTTTTTGATCCATTAAATGGATGACTCATACGTTGCATCCTTTATAAATATTTATCATAAATGTCTTGTGCGTTGACCCTAGAAATTATAGAATAATTATCCACCAAATGAGAGAGTTATGGAATAAGTATGGATATTGAGTTTTTTATGGATGAGAATTACATAATTATTTCTTAAATTTATAACATCTAATGGACCCATTAATGATTTAAAATCTCCATCAAATTCATTGGAGAAACAATTCTATGTATCCTTTTTCAAATAAATTTCAAATAACCTCAATTGGATTTGTTTTTTTATTTATGCTTCTGTTACGAAGGTGGCGTCCACGCTCTCCACCCAAACAATTGTCCAACTTGATTTATTTTTTTGGGCATCATTTTGTTGGAATTACCTCTTTTAATTTAAGAAATAACTCAAATTGGATTAATATTTTATAGGTTGTTCCAAAAACACCCTTTTGATAAAAATCTGTTAAAATTCCAAAATTAACCAATTTTTACATTTTATCCCAAAAAAACCCATAAATCCAAAATTTTTGTAAATAAGATCAAATTGATAAATTAATAGGATTTAAATAATTGAAATACATATATAAAATTAGGAAAATATTTGTTCTATCAATTCCCCCACACTTAAACTATTCTTGTCCTCAAGCATAAAATCTCAACATGGAATTCAAAGGACACAAATGTTACCAATATTCGAATTTCAAAGAATTAAAATAAAAAAAAATTCAATGTAAAATGAAAATTTAAAATTCCTCATAAAAAATCAATTAAATTTCCCATTTTTTAAGGAAATAATAAAATCATGAATTTTAATTTTTCCCTTTAAAAAATGATGGAACTTTTCATTTCATTCACTCGTGTTCCTCAATTCATTATTAATAAACTTTCCAAATCATGAATTACCTCAACTAAATCATTTCTCCGATATCTCATGATATAATTAAGGTGGAGTTATTCTCCTATCATGAAAACAAGTTCCTTATCCATAGTCTTTTAAATGAACTAATTTCTCTACTTTGTAAAGAAAAAAGGCATATAAAATCATGATGATTTTTCAATCAAGGTTCAAATGACTATGAGACTTAAGGTTGGTAGGATTTGATGATTTAAAATTTAAGGATCAAGTAGGAGGTTTATCTCTTAAGTATAATGCATGATATCAAAAAGTGTAATGAAATTATCCCCTTCAAAGTAGAAACTCCCACTTCCCCCAAAACTTAAAGTAAGATCATGATCAAATTATGCATAATGAATGATTTGTGAACCCACTTGTTTTTTTTCAAATATTTTTTTTTCATTTTTTTTTCTTTCAAAATTTATTCTTGAAAAAACCTGACAAACATCACCTAACCACATATGATAAAAATCATCAGTCTAGTATTGGTGATTTTTTGTTTTCCCAAATCAGAACCCATTTTTATTTATTTATTTTTGTTTTTTTATTATCTATTTTTTTATTCAAGATAGGAAAAATAATAAAGAGTATAATAAATTAATTTAATGACCTTTATCATTACCAAAAATAGCACCCCACACTTCTTAATTACAATGTATATCTTCCCTTACACCATGATTCCCTTTACCTCCACACTTCAACTTCAGAATATTAGGCAAACACCTATATTTTGGTAGGAACATATAAAAATGGCTTAAAAAATGGATCATCCCAATAAAGGTCATTCGTGGCGTCTATAGGCTAACGAAGTATTGATGTAAAGGTTATCGTTAATAATAAGGGCTTTTCAAATGATTCCTTAATCATTTTAAATGTGTTTTTTCATAGTCAGTAGCTTTGAAAAATTTCAATACAAGTTCTAGTAGGTGACATGTCCCAAGATCAATTAATAAGTATTCTCAAGATAAAAGGAGAAATATTTGGTCTATAAATCCTATCGGGAATTAGAAATATGATTTGGAAAATCACTCAAGGCATGATTAATAATAAAAAATCAATTCACATGAATTTTAAAAATTAAAATCTTGAATGGTAGAGAAATTTCATTTACATGAATTAACTAATTCCCTCAAATTACGAGTCATTGTTTCAATATCCATGATTCACTTAAAATATTTTATTTTCAATTACACTCATTAAATTTCATTGAAATTAAAATCTAAAACATGGAATAATTGGATTCCTAAGAAACTCATGTCTCTTAGATAAGTCAAGTATAAAATGAATTAAAGCATGGGCATGCAGTACTAGAAAAAGGGCTAATTGCGATGGGGTCCCATTGAAAATGGTCCGTTGAAGAAAAGGGAATCACAAATATTACCTTTTGTGAGAGACCGTCTTGAAAAGTCATTATTTATAACAGGCATTAATACCATTGCAAATAGGTTTGGTGATTTTTTTTGAAACCTATTAGGACAAGTCAACTTCCCATCACAAATACTATTCCCATTTTTTAAAAAAAACTTTTTGCGATAGACCGTCGCAATTAGTATTTGCGACAGGCCCACCACAAATAATGTTGAAAAATAAAATAAAATAAAATAAAATAAAATAAAATAAAATAAAATAAAATAAAATAAAATAAAATAAAATAAAATAAAATAAAATAAAATAAAATAAAATAAAATAAATAAGAATATAATATTAATATAAATTAAATAATAATATTAACATTAGTGAAATAAAATTAATTATAAAATAATTAAATAATATAATAATAATAATATTATGGATATTAATAAAATAATAATATTAATATTAGTAATATAACAAAATCCTCAGTTTTCAAATATATATACAAATATCTTAATTAATAAAATAATAAATATAATAAAAAAATAAAATAAATAATAAAAACTGTAATATTTGCAATAATATAAAAAACACACTATTTAAAACTTTAAATAGTTAATAATACAAAAAAATTACATTCAAATATTTCATTATAAAATAAAAATACATCACTGAGGGGGAGGGTTGTCTAGAAGAGCTGGAGGAGATGGTGGAGGGAACTCCAACCCTAAACTATGAGTCAGAAGTCGCATGTACTCCATCTGCTCATTCTCCTGCTGATGCTGCCATCAATGCTTCTCAGCTGGCATCTCCTACTACTACTGTTGCTACTTTATTAGGAATTTTTCCTGCTACTATAACTCTACACCTGAGATCATTGTTGGAAGACCATTTTTTCAACTGTTTATTTTCTGAAATGATATTTGTTTCTTCAAAAAGGACGATCAATTGGAAGGAATATGGAGTGATAGTCTAAAATACAATGTTTTTTTCCATTGATGAGCATAAATGCTTTGTTGTCTCTCATATAGTACATACAAGATTTTGGATCATGTGTACTCCATCCAGATAACATGAAATTTTATAGGAAGTCACTAATTGTCCACATCAATGAAGATTTTAGTAGGAAGTTTTGTTTTGTAGAAAAATCATATGTATTAACACCATTGCCCCATAGTTAATTTAACTCATCAATCAATGGTTTCAGATAAACATAAATATTCTTTTTTGGATGACTTGGAATTAATAAGGTCAAAAAGATATATGACTCTTTCATCAACATCTATGGAGGTAAATTGTACGGAGTTATAAAGATAGACCAACCTGAATACTGACTACTGTAAGAACCAAATGGACAGAAACATTTAGTAGAAAGACCCAATCACATGTTTTGGGCTTCTAAAGAAAAATACGGATACACTTGGTCAAAATGTTTCCACAAATCACCATCAGAGGGATGATTTATTATTTTACCGATTGAAATACTAGTTTTGTTCCATAACATCAATGCTTTTGTGTTCTGAGACATAAATAAACGATGAAATCTAGGTATGAGCCTGAAATATCTCAATTTTTTTACAGGAATAAATCCAGAGTTCCTTGTTTGAGCTTCTTTAAACCTGGATTGTCTACAAATAGAAAAACTATCCAATGAATCATTTTCACAATAATATTAGATACAATCATTTGAACATGCATGAATTTTTTGATAACCTAGAACCAGATTACAAACCATTTTATGGATCACATAGAAATTTAAAGGCTACAAATTTTGTCCAGGTAGCATTATTTTTAACCAAGAGAATATCTGATCAAAAAACTATTTGAAAATCCATTTTCTAATTTAATAGGCATAAATTTATCAATTGATTCAAACTTTCTTATCTTGCAACCAGGATATAAGGTATCCTCAGCAGACATCAACAACTCATATAAATGAGATGGTTCTAACTCAGGAGTTAAATCAATATCATTTTGAGTTTCAGTTTGTTGAAAAGAAATACCTACAACATTATGTACTAAATTTTGAAATCATAATGGATTTAGAACCAAATTATCTTCTCTGGAACTGTGTTCACCATTTTGATACCAAAAACCATAATCTGGTTGAAAACCAAAATTCAATAAATGAACTATAATGTTTTCAAATGTGTAATACATCCACAGAGCACATTTTTTACAAGGACACTTAATTATCCCTTTTGAAACAAATTTTGTTTTGATGATATAAATGATATGAAATATTGAACACCCTCAATATATACAGGATTTAAACCAGAATCGTTTGGATTCTTACGCTGATTTATCTAAGCATGATCATCTAATAATGACTATTGTCAACTTCTTTATTCCATAATTTTTCTAAAAAATATGAAATAATTAGTTATTAATATATAATTAGACATAAGATAAATACTATCTAAAAAAGAGAAGATAATTATTATTTAGAGGTATTTTGTACTAATTATTGTTAATTATGGACGACATAATTTCCAGTGGATTGGAAAAAACTCTTTTGCCCGATGAATTATCCTCTTGCAACTTTCTACGACTAAAATCACTATGAAAATTCTACTTTTACGTACGCATATCTATTTTCGTATGCATGAGTATGGAGATCAGGGAGGCCTCGCCGCACTTCTCTTCATGGTTGTGTAGACAAAAATGATATCCATATGTCATCGCATACTTTTTATAGTGAGTTCAGTCAGAGAGGTTCCAAGAAGATGATACTTCTGAAAAAAGAGCCTCTTCTTTTTTCCGACGTCTCACCTCTTTGCAACTTTCTATGACTAAAATAACTACGAAAAATCTACTCCAAAGTATGTCAGAGAAGATTTTTCATACTGATTTAGTGGTAGAAAGTTTCAAAGAGTTGAGGTGTCGATTAAAATAAATGTTTCCAATCCACTAGAAATTATGACAGCTTATCACAGTGTACTCAAATTAATTCCAATTTATTACTAATTATTTCAAATTATTCTTAATTTTTATTAATTATTACTAATTATTACTAATTATTTCTAATTATTCCTAATTAATCCTAATTATTCTTAATTATTATTAATTAATCATAATTATTACTAATTAATACAAATAATTTCTAATTAATCATAATTATTACTAATTAATCCTAATTAATCCTAATTAATCCTAATTATTCCTAATTATTACTAATTAATCTTAATTATTACTAATTATTCCTAATTATTCATAATTATTACTAATTGTTCCTAATTATTCCTAATTATTCCAAATTATTACTAATTATTCCCAATTATTCTTAATTAATCATAATTAATCCCAATTAATCCAAATTAATCCCAATTATTTCTAATTATTCCTAATTATTACTAATTAATTCTAATTATTACTAATTAATCCAAATTATTACTAATTAATCCTAATTATTACTAATTATTCCAAATTATTGCTAATTATTCCTAATTATTCCAAATTATTCCAAATTATTACAAATTATTCCTAATTATTCATAATTATTAGTATTTATTACTAATTATTCCTATTTATTACAAATTAATCCTATTTATTACTAATTAATCATAATTAATACTAATTAATCCTAATTATTACTAATTAATCCTAATTATTCTTATTTATTACTAATTAATCCCAATTAATCCTAATTAATCATAATTGATCCTAATTATTCCTAATTATTCCTTATTAATACTAATTAATCCTAATTATTACTAATTAACACTAATTATTACTAATTATTCCTAATTATTACTTATTAATCCTAATTATTAGTAATTATTAAAAATTATTAAAAATTATTCATAATTATTCCTAATTATTCCTAATTATTACTAATTATTCTTAATTATAACTAATTATTCCTAATTATTACTAATTATTTCTAATCATTTCTATTTATTACTAATTATGCCAAATTATTCATAATTAACCTTAATTATATCCAATTCTTCCAAATTATTCCTTATTAATCCTAATTATGACTAATTAATCCTAATTATTACTAATTAAACCTAATTATTACTAATTAATCTTTATTATTACCAATTATTCTTAATTACTACTAATTAAACCTAATTATTACTAATTATTCCTAATTATTACTAATTATTCCTAATTATTACTAATTATTCCTAATTATTACTAATTATTCCTAATTATTACTAATTATTCCTAATTATTCATATTTATTACTATTTATTAGTATCTGTAACTATTTATTACTATTTATTACTAATTATTTCTAATTATTCTTATTTATTACTAATTATTTCTTTTTAATACTAATTAGTCCTATTTATTAAAATTCATCATATTTATTACTAATAAATTCTAATTATTACTAGTTAATCCTAATTATTACTAATTAATCTTAATTATTAATAATTAATCCTAATTATTACTAATTATCTCTAATTATTACAAATTATTACTAATTATTACTAATTATTCCTAATTATTCCTAATTATTACATTTTATTTATTTATTACTAATTATTACTATTTATTGCTAATTGTTCATATTTATTACTAATTATTACTATTTATTCCAAGTTGTTACTATTTATTATAGTTTATTACTAATTATTCTTATTTATTACTAATTATTCATATTTATTATTAATAATCATATTTATTGCTAATTAATCCTAATTATTACTAATTAGTCATAATTATTACTAATTAATCCTAATTATTATTAATTAATCCTAATTGTTACTAATTAATCCTAATTATTACTAACTAATCCTAATTATTACTAATTAATCCTAATTAATTCTAATTAATGCTAATTAATCCTAATTAATCATAATTAATCCTTATTAATACTAATCAATCCTAATTAATACTAATCAATCTTAATTATTACTAATCAATCCTAATTATTACTAATTAATCCTAGTTATTACTAATTAATCCTAATTATTACTGATTAATCCTAATTATTTCTAATTAATCTGAATTATTACCAATTAATCATAATTATTACTAATTAATCCTAATTGTTACAATTTATTAGTAATTATTCCAAGTTATTACTAATTATTACTAATTATTACAATTTATTACTAATTATTACAATTTATTACAATTTATTACAATTTATTACTAATTATTACAAATTATTTATAATTATTACTAATTATTTTTAATTATTAATAATTATTACTAATTATTAGTAATTATTTATAATTGTTACTAATTATTTCTCATTATTTCTAATTAACACTTAGACATTATTATTCATAAAAAAATATACTGAACAACTAAATATCTAAATCGAATTTAATTTAATTGCATTTGTTTAAAAAAAATTATAAATTAGTAAATATAAAATATATTAACTAAATAATAAAAAATTAGATAAATACATTGAAACTGAAGCTTTTGGAGTATAAAAGCATCAGATTATGCTCTGATTTAACTACGAAAAACTTTAGAAGAATTTTTTTTCAGAAGAAAGAGAGAGAAGTTGAGAAAAGTGTGGAATGAGAGGAGAAAGAGATGATGGTATATATAGGTTAGCATATTTTTAATGGGTCCCTTTGCAAATTCCATTTCCAGCATTAATTATGGTCAGTCGATAAAAATGTATTTGCGGCGGGCTCCATTGCATATGGGTATCCTCCGACATAATATTTGTGACGGGATAAGTATCCCATTGCAAATACTAAAAACCGCCGCCAGACATTTGCAATGAGAATAAGGAACTTGTTTCAAATTCCCTTCTCGCGGTTTGGCGTGTATTTTTTTCCAAACCTTTTGCGAGGGGTCCTTACTCCCTCATCGTAAATATATCTTATTTGCAACGGGATTATCGGCCCGTTGCAAATAACCCATCACAAATGGACATTTTTCCCATAGCGATGCAATTCTAGTTTAAATATAAAATCAAGATTTGGACAAAAATGTAAGGACTTTAAAAGTTCAAACTATAAAAATGAAATCCTTTTCCCATGAAGCTTTGTCCTTCTCTTCCACTGTTTGAGGCTACATTATGCCATTATGACCCTAATAAAGAAAAAAACTCAATTAAGCATAAGGATCATGTCATTAAAGCTAAAAAAGATCAGAGGGAGTGGGTTTCATGCTTGACCAACTCCTAGGATTGAATTTGAAATCTAAATTTCTAAGATTGAAAATAAAATTACTTGAAAGAAAGTAAAGGATAAATGTTGGTATGATCCCCCAAGTGGACCCTGTATTTTTTAAATGCATCCAGAGAGCAGTACCCGCTGTTATCCAAAGTCTGATTGTGGTTGGGGCTTCGTTGACATGAACAACCTCATGTGGATTTTCCCAGCTTTTGATTCTTTATTGGTGGTGAGAAATGATCCATGGATATAGTATACCAGATCCACCCCCTTCACAATTAAGTATAACACGCATGACAGGGGTAGGATGAGGTATGGATCATCCTATTATGTGGTTGTTACTTATGCAACCTTCTCCTTCTTTTTATGTGCTCTCTCAACATGGGTTATATGAATTGAATGTTAAAAGGGAAAGTAAGTAGGTAATTTTTCTTCAATAAAATTTAAATTTGAATTAGAAAAAATATCCTACCTTTCACAATGATCATCCTCTGTCACGATTTCCACAATCTCAGCTTCCCAGACATCTTCATGGTCTTCCTCAAATGTATTTTCATCAAAATTATGGAGTTCCACGTGTTCCTCAATAGGTGTATGTATAGTTTCTTCATCTTCCTCTAAGGTATGACAAAAAATGACTAAATATGAAAATTCAAAACAATAAGGAGTGACAATCAAATCAGATTGAATATGATCAGAGAAAGAATTTAAAATAAGATCACATCCCTGAGTAGTTTCTGGTTCAATCCCTACCTCTGTGGTGAGCACCTCTTGAAGGTGAGTCTTAGTGCATGGAATTAGATAGTCATCCTCTTCCATATTTTCCTCAATTTCAAACATGAGTGGTGAAATTTCTTCCACCACCGGATCAGGTTCATTGGTAGGATTGGGGATATCATATTTTTCTTCACAATCGTTCCAAAATCCATCTAGATATTTTTGATCTCCCACATGCATCTCAGGCTATGGTTTCTCTTGGGTAGCATGGACATATTTTATTAGCCTTCCCATTTCTCCCCGTAGTCCTTCTATGGAATCTTTAAGTTATTTTACTTGAGCTCTTCTGTACTCTAAAATAGCTTCAACTTGTTGATGTTTAACCTGTGAGTAGTCATTCCATGAAGAGTAATTTCAGTTTCGATACATCATGGAAAAATATTTTTTATGGATTTTTTATTTGAAAAACAATGGAAACTATCTAAAAATAGAATAGTATAGTAAAAAATTGATTAAATCCCTAAAAATGGTGATAGTTTTGACGCACGTCTGTTATAGGGAGTGGAAAAAATAAATTTATTTTCCAAATATAGCACATAGGCTGACCAGGGTCATTTCATTTGAGAAGCATTTCAATTAGTTCAATACGTTATTCTAATTCACCAAATATATTTTTTTACTTTTTTTATTATTTATGACAATGATGGATTTGGGATTTTGGGAAATCATGAAATTAAAATAATATAATGAAAAAAAGAAATCTAAATGAAAATGTAGACAAAATGAAATTAGGGAAGAAAGGTCTTGTTCTGAGGGTTGGATAACACGAGTTCATTCGTTATTTATTTTTTGTTTAAATTCAATTTGATAATTCATCTAATGAAACCTCATTAATGAAATACTTTCCTTTGATTTATGGAGTGTGATTTTATCATTCCTCTGACATACCAAACCACACCTCCTAAAAAAGTCAAATAGGAAAACACCTCAACTAAGAATGTTATTCATAAAAGACCCAACTCCATTGTATTCTGTTTCATATCTTCAGGAAACCCCATCTCTACCAAGTGAAGGGGTTTTCCAAGAGTAACGAGGGAAAAAGAATTAATCAATGAAAAAATGGAATTAAAAATATTTTCGTGGTGGATGACTACTGCACCCGTGCAATACTCTTTTATCCACCACAAATAGAATAAAAATATTTTTGAATTAAATTTAAATAAACAATAATTCCATGAAACCTCCCATAGAACCAAGACTCGAGTTAGTCACTGTCTATAACAAAGTTAATAGAGATCAAAATGAAAATATAGAAGATTGAATTAGATTAGGATTGGAAGTAAAAGAGAGATGGAAGTAGAGTAGGAAACACTTTAAAAAAATATGAATGCATACTACATTGGAAAATAAAAATAAAATAAAAATAAAAGAAAAGATAAATCCTAAATGGCCTTTTTACTCATCTCCTTTGTGACCTAGATTGAATGGGATATAATGATTTGGGAAGGAGGAACTCTCCTCCTTTTATAGGGAAAAATCTGTCCTCATAAAGTTTTAGCACTTTTGACCCTATAATTGGATAATTCACATGTTCCATCCTTCATAAAAGTTGTTCATATATATTTTTTAAATTCAAAATCAAAATTTCAGAATCATTGGCCACCGTATGTAGTATTTATGTAAAAAATAATGAGACTAAATTTTTGTAGATGAGAATTATAGAATTATACCTTCAATGTATAACTTTCAATAACCCTTGTAATGGGTTTAATAATCCATAAAATTATTTTGAAAAGCTATTATATGTGTCCTTATTCAATTTAAGGTATATTAATCTCAATTTGAGGTGTGTAGGATGATTTATGTTTCCATTACAGAGGTGTTGTCCACACTTTCTTCCTGAACAACTTTTCAACATGACTGATTTTTTCGTGGCTCAAGATGGTCAAATAAGTTATTTCTCCAGAAGAAAATTTTTAAGAAAATTAATCAAGTAATACCAAAAATAAAGAATAACTCAAATTGAAATAATATTTTAAATTTTATGACTAAAATACACTTGTATTTAAAATCTGTTAAAATTCTAGAATTAGGCAATTTTCACATTTTAGCTCAAAACACACCATTAATACAAAATTGTTGTAAATACAATAAAATAAATAAATGTAAAGGGATAAAATAATTTAAATTCATATATAAAATGAGGAAAATATTATATCTATCAATCATATATTCAATCAAGAGATACAATAATATCAATTCTATCAAATAACGTTTAATCTTTCTTGGATTTCAAAAAACTCATATCAATATTAGAAAAACACTAGGATCAGATCCAATTATTCCTCAAAGATGATTTTCTAAAAATTATATGGTAACTTAAGGCTCTAAATGATGATATTTGGATAGTAACCCACTTATAACCACCCCCTTATGTCCCGAAAATCCTATCTCTTCTCTACCAAGACACCCCATACTGCATACGACCATCAAGGAAAGACACTCAACCTGAACCTATGATACCATTTTTTCATGAAGAATCAAAAATACCCTAGTACATTGGTACTTGATATACCTTTAATGTATTCTAAAGGTAATTCTTGATCCCCATATGCTAGTGATTAGTGCGAGGGCATCAACAATGATCATTGGGAACTATTTAGTCCGAATAATAACCAGAAAGATAAATAATAGTAGAAGATACAAAGATAAATAACTGGTATGAAAAAAAATCCCCAGAGAGAAAATAACAACAAGCATATTTATAAACATCCCAAAATAAAACATCATACAAAATACAACACAATATCTATGAATCTAAACTTAGAATATCCATGAAACAGGTGGATCATAGCTCCACCGATCACTTCCATGAACCAAGGTCCCATGATCAAGTACACCTACCACCAAAAAGTGACACTTTACCTTTTCATGGAAAAAAAATAATATTATATAAAAACACCCAAAGACAAAATTAGGGTGTGAGATGAACAACCTTATAGGATTCCACCAACTTCCCCATAAGTAGTTATAAAAATAAACCATTTATGCTTAAATTTAAACAATTATAAGGCATGGAAAACCATATCAAATTTCCAATCAAACATGATTTCCCAAAAACAAAAAGGTAGGCATATCAAATTATGATTAAATGAATATTTTATATAAAATATATGATAATGAATAAAATAGGTCTATAAACATTGACATGTAACAATCTAGTCAAAACCCAGAAACATGTTCATAATCCCTAAGATAAATTAGTTTCTAGCTATATATTCCTCACACAACTCAGTCAATCACCATGTCTCAAAGTGTGTTCACACAACCCTAAGGCTCAGGACATTGGGATCATCAATCAACAACCTATTGGGAAAATCATGCATAACTTTGTTTATATGGAGTTTTCATCATCAATCCATTTCTAAGGAGTCATAGTCCTTGAGTGATTGTACTAATCATACACTAAATACTTAGGATCACATGTTATTTCAATCAACAAATCATTCAATAAAAGGAAATCATTTCAACTATAATTATCATTCATAGTTCAAATGCCAAATTTTATCTTTCAACATGCCATTTCATTTCCAAAACCAAATCATAGGTTTTCATCGAATTCATGGATTTCAAAATCATATTCCATTTGAATCCATTTTTCTCAAGAATAAACAACAAAAACTTTCACCAAATCATTTCTTGTTTCATCCCATATTTTCTCAAAATCCACCCTATATTTTCAAATCCTTGAAAAAGGGTTTTATCACAAAATTTCATTCCCTTAAAATAAATCATAAAAATCATCACAATCCAAGGTTTAAAAAATGATTGAAAATAAATTTCAATTCATGAAATAAATCAAGGTTTCAATTGTTGGGAAAAGTATTATAGAACCACCTACCTTTAATCACACGATAAAATGATCAATCACTCTTAATGAGAATCACCAATGGAGAAATGAAGGTGAGGAAGATCAAATAGGAATCCATAGAAATAAAAACCATAAATCAAAAGATCAAATCCATCAACAACATGATAATTCATCACTACCAAATGGGGAGAGAATAGAGGAATATGAAATTTTAGATTGAGTATAGATCACCACTGAAGAGAGATCAAACACATCCATCAGTGCTTAAATGAAAGAAAAAGAGAGTTTGGAGGAGCCAATTCGACACTTGAGGGACTAAAAAAGCCATAGTATTATATTAGGGTTGAATGGAGGATGTTTAGGGGTTATAATGGGAAGCTTCAAATTTTAATTAGAATTTATAGGGGGTTTAAAACTGTTTGCATAGTTTATTGGGAAAGATTCATGGTTAGTACTAACCGTGTGCCTAACTGTGCACCATCAAAATTATTATGGAAAGGGTGGATGCTTTTTCCACATAATTAGTCTAATAATGTTCATAATATAAAATAATCCACATACCAAGGCCACACAGTTTAGAGGGTTGGCATTATAGTTTCAATTAACCATATACTAACCATGTACAACGCTCCGAAACCACTAACAAGACATACCATTTACTGGGCCAAACCACAATGTTTTACCTAACTATGCTCCAACCATGAAAAGTCCTAAAAATTTAAATAATTTTTAAAAGACTTCATATATGACCCAAAATAAGATGAAAATAAAGGATGATCAAAACAAGTTCCAAAAGTTCATGAAAGAAGGTAACATGATGTTATACACATGACCGTAATCACACTACCCACCATATGAGTTCCCTTATCACCATGTTATCAAACCAAACTACCAAGTCATAACGAGGGTCATGACTTCAAGCAGCTAATAGTTCACTCGCTACCATATATCTTACATTATACTGATCCTTAAAAGTAATTTATGACCAATCCATCTCACCACCACAAGCATACTGCTCCTCCCTATCCATGATTATTTTATATTAGGGGACATCTGTTTAAAAAATCATATCAACCATTCCATAAAACTCGATAAATTTTTGGTTTCCCCTTTATTACAGATGGATATTTTAAAATCCTACCTAAGCCTTGGGTCATCATGCTCATAAGATTCACATAAAAAATCCTCAATTATTGGCTCACACCTGGACTCTCATATTTTTATAATTTAAATTGGTACCACATAAAAATGGTGTGTAACATTACCATACCATCCAATATAGTGGGTCTAAAATATCATAGGACCCAATTAAACCATCTGGTTAAAAAATGGTCACTTTAATAGTGATAGGTTTTATCACATGATGCTCATCTGACTGATGTTGTACCAAAACCTTGATTGTTTACCAATGGTCTTCCTGTGTGATTCTAAAGTGAATATAGAATCAATAGTCAAGGTACACAACCATTAATACCCTTAAAATCCCACCTAAATATTGGGAGCACCCGCAGTTCCTCCTCAGGAACTAAAGGAATCATCCTTCCTATATCTTAGACTCAATGGAATCCCCATGCATCAATCCCAACATGATAGTACAACCCTACCCACAAATACCAGGGGAACCAAAAGTCTTGGATAACCCCTCAGAAGAGTTTCCCTTAATTAGGACCAAACATAGACTCACAATGGTTCAATTCAAATCTACAGGTCTCTAAGTATTCCACCTAGACCGAATATTCTCATCTCACAATGTCACGACTCATAGGAAACTCTACATAGTTTCTGTCTCAACCATGACTTAAACATTTCAAAACACTTGTTCTAGGGTCTCATTAAACATAAAAACATCAGCTTAACAATAAAAAACATCATATAAAATGGGCACCAATTCTCATTGATCATTCTTCCACGTGACTTCCCTAGGAGAATCATGACTCACTAGTCAATGTCATAAGCATATATAAAATGAAATCATCCTAGATGATATGTCTTCAATGAATCATAATAACTAGTTCAATTAAGTATAAATCCATTAAAAGATATATGGGAAAACACCATATATTTTATTACTAATACTTTAAATAAAAAAACTAAATAACTTACAAGGGTCTCCCATGTCCCACACACCGAGGGACTGGATCACCGTCATCATCACCATAGACCATCTCACCATCAGACCCATATAAACTACAATTATAAATAAATATAAATATAGTTCAATAAAATTGAGTAGAATGCCACAATTCACTTATATAGGAAAACATAAGATGAGCATTTTCTTATACTTTAGACAACCACGACTCATTTTTCAGTGATAATAATCACACAAGCAAGACTATATCAAGTAGATCCTACACACCTAAAATGATTTATGATGCATATATTTCCTCTATTGTCCAAGAGTCAAATATAGAACAAGACTCTTGATATTAGACTAAGTGATAGAAATACAATAAATCATAAGTTATAAATCTCAAACCGTATTTTAATCACATAAGGTAAAAATCATATCAACTGTAACAACATATAAAAATAACATCCATACCATACCCATGGTAACATGAACTTATACTAGGAAATGTGTTCATGACACACCAGTCTGAGTTGCATTAAAATATCTAACACATTCCTATATCTCTTATCTACCAAATTTTAAATTAGTATGACATTGATAAAAACTATTCAAATACCACTTTGTAATGTCCCGAGTTTGGAGGCCACTCTACTAGTTCGCCATCTCGATTCTCCATATAATCTCAAGCGCACATACTTGAATTCTAGAGTCTACTTACCATTAGTGGGGTTTTAAGGAGGTATCATAGCTAGGATATACCACCTACACCATAACGCACAATATAATAAAAAATATCTAAATATCACAAATCATGATAATATAAAATAAAAAGTAATAAATATAAGAAAGAATAAATTAAATGAAATAAAGGCTCAAATAAACATACTATACAACAACTGACCGTCCATTCACCTGATCATATATACATACCTGTAAAAAATAAAAGATATTGGATCCATGACTAGAACAAGATTCATCTCACCTTGAACTCCAGCCTCATCCAAGCTATCCACTTGATCATGATATCTTAGGTCACAACCCAAACCTATTACAATATTAACCATGTGAAAGCTGCTCGAGTACCCTTGTGAAATGGTATCCCAAGTAGGGCATGAATACAATACTTAGCAGGGCACCACCAACATATCCCTATACCAACCATAAGATTGAGTGAAATATTATTCTGGCACATTCAACCTAAATAAATAAATGGATGAATAATAAATAAAAAAACTAACAATATCTACTTTAGCCAAATGCTAGAATATTTCTGAGCATGTCACGTGGATCATGCCAACCGATGTACCAACTATACTATGGTCGATCCTTATTTCCATAACTGCAATCAACCATCCTTTCTTCTTCTAGTGTTGGGGTGTCTCTGAGCATTCTATGATATTGTTACAACCACATAAATACCAAATCCGAGGATGTAACCTAGAAATCATAAATTCTCAGTCTCAAATTAGAAAAAACTCATCAAGAATGGATCTACAGTTAGATATTAGACATCAGAGGAATATATCTAACCTATAGGTATAAATAATGGATCAAGGCTAACTCTATAGCATCCTGGGAAATTATTGTTTCAAGTTATCCCCCAAGTCACCATTCTATGGATGGATCTAAGGTATCCTTATCAAGATCAATTAATGTCATGAGGCTTGGCCAGCCTCATCCTAGGTATATCCTATTAATCTCATTATCATAATAATAATCATAATAAAATAATCCTCCCATGTCTATATGGATAGATCCTAGATAGGATAGTCATACTCGGGACATGTCAAATCTAGGGAATCCAATATAAATATAAATTTGAATCCCAAAATCCTAGATATTATTAAATTGGATCAATAGTCATACACGAGGATACATGATGGAAATCCATGGTGATGTCACACATACAATCCATCTCACAACCTTATTAAATAAGGACCAAAACTTAATCCCAAGAAACGCCTCTGGGCATCCACCACACCGTCATCATAATAGGTCGATAGGCTGGGTTCTATGAAGTATGTTTGGGTACCATGGATGCATCCATAATAAACATAATGAAGGCATAAATAAAATTCCAAGTTTGACAGAACAACCAACACCATTAGTACAATTGATATCTTCATAGGATTACATGTTAAGTGCAAGTTCTAGGGTGATACCTAATAGTATATTGACCCATTTTTTATACTCCCTCTCTGGGTCAGTATGTCATTAGGGAATCCACTAGGGCACCCTAGGTCATAGTACAATAGTTTCACCCTCACATGTGTCTTTAATATTAACTAGGTCTTCGGTTGACTCTAAATGCTCTTAAGATTTCATGTCTTATGACATCATCAACATGATGGCATTGCTTTTATATTCAAATGATATATTCCATATAGGAAAACACTCATGAAATAGAACATGACCCATATCCATCATCAAGGTTTCACGCGGTTGGTTCACTGACCAAAACTTTTCCCATTCTAATTTTACAACTTGGAAGCACCCCTTGAGGTGCTGGTTTTATAGGATACATAATAATGGCCATGATGTTGGAAATAAGTGGTCAAGGTTTTTGGAGAGATCACACAGTACCATCTTGAAACTTAGCTCTCTATTAGTTCATAAGAATCTCATTTAGTTAATTAAATTGTTTAATTTAATGAACCTTTATGTGGCCAATTTATCTTAGGCCATTAATTTGATTAACTAAGTCACCACTCTAAGGGGTGAGACTACATGTCACACAATATCAAAACTAAAAATGCATTATACCATAAGGAAATTACTAGGACCACTTACCTCAAACAAAAGTATTTACACGTTTCAACACCCAAAAACTCTTCCCAACATTACCCAAACCTTCCATGGCTCAACCAACAATCACCTATACTCTTGGTTACCTACACTACACCAAGTAACTATAAAAAATTAATTATTATCAATTATTATTAATTAATCTATTTTATATCATATAGGAATAACATATAATTTCTCACCGAAATTCATCATCATTCTAAAATCCCATCCAATGGAATCACTTGGGTCTAACTCACATTCCTAACCCTATTCTAAAAAAAAAAGATCTAAAAAAAAATTCCAAATACAATTTTATTTTAATTTAAAATTAAAAAAAATTAAAAACTATAACAATTACATAACATTTCGAATAAATAGGAAACTTCATGAAAATTATATCTTGGGTTTTCCTTATCCAAGGAATAATGAAATGCCGATCGTCAATATCTAATTCCACCATGATTCCATGGAATCAAAACCAATAACCCTAACTTGAGATCTCAAAATTAGAACTGAGAGTGAGAGGAATCAAGAAAAGATCACTAGAGGGAGAGTTTTACCTTGAATAGTTGTGAAAATCCAATAACACACCCCCTTGTAGAGGCTAGGAGAATGTAGGAAGGGAATATTATGTTTAGGTTGCACACAAAAGCAAGAGGAAAAAAATATGGCCCCCATATTAAAACCCTTAGAAAAAAAAAACTATAAAAATCATCTTTTAAGAATATGAATTGTTAGATAAACCTTGATCCAAACTTGCAGATGGATCTTCTCAACTACACTCCTCTCGAAAAATTTTGTAACATGGTTTTCCAAACCATGTTCCAAACTACGTAGTAGGCTCTACCTCTTTCTAAAACTTATTTCATGGGTTTTCTATAACCATGCACTAACTATGATCCAAGCCTCGATCCCAAAAGAAATCCACATGGTTTCACTTTAATTTTTATGGTTTCTTAAAAACCATGCACTAACCATTCTATACAACCATGCAATGTAGAAATTGAGCTACAAACCTCCTCGAACTTAGGGTGTCACATAGTTTCTAATAAACCACACACACTAAACCATGAGATCTTTCTAGAAACCACAAAATATCACAAAACCAAACTATAATATCTTGAGACTCACCCAAACACCTAAGGCGCCCTCTGAGACTTATTACTTATTTTAAAACATCACTTTAATATTCTTTAACTCTTAGAATTCTATTCCAAACCCTGATTCAAAATTTGACCCACCGACTAATTCAAAAATTCAAAATCCTTCTAGAATTTTTAACTCGTATAGATATAGGATCTTACAATATATGTTAGATAAAAAATAGGTCATTTCATTGCCTATATTTAAGTTCAAACCCCTCTCAATTTTAATACCTCCCTTGATCATATTTTAAAATTGTATTGAATGATAATTCCATTTCGGTTGAATATTCTAGTTCCACATGGATGGGATGACGATTTAATGGGATACAAGAATTGGGTGGGTGAGGCGATCACTAATAGAGAGGGGTTATGGATAGTTTGGGAATGAGGATGGGAAAAAGAAGAGAATAAATTATAGAGGAGAGGGAGTAGGGGATTCAGGGATGTGATAGAGGAGTTGTGGGGAATTTAGGGGGATGAGATTGGGAGGACAATGATATGATACATTGAGGTATAGATCAAGGGAATGATACACATATAAAGTAATGAATATGAGGAGAAGTTTAATAGTCTTCAGATATTTCAAATGAAAAATTTTAAAAAATATTCTAGGCCCCCGGTATACTCATTATCTTGTAGTTTTTCTTGTATGGATAAAAACACACTTCAATAAATCGATGTAGAATCATTTCAAAAATAAAAAAACTTTAATCTTAGTTCACACTATATCTATATATTTTCTCCTAAAGGATAAAGGCTTGATCCAATTTTGGAATGTTTAATTCCTTGAATTATAGTGTTTTACCTTTATATATTACTTATTATAGGTATGATGTTTACTAAAAAAAATCCAAAATAATTCTTTATTACAGTTATGAAATTTATTTATATTTACTTTCCATGCTTACTCAAGAAATTTTTGTGTAATATTTACCTTTTATTTTCACCTTTTTATATAATAGTAAAATAATGATTATGTTTTCATGTTTATTTATTTTAATATTTATTATTATAATGAACTTATTTAATGAATAAAATAAAATTATTTAATCATGAAATATATATATTGGGTAAAATTTTAGACAATTTTTCAGTTATTATATAATATTTTAAAAATACCTTAGAGAGTAGTGCATATATAAAATGAATAAAGAAAGAAACTTGTATAGTGGTGGTAGTCAGGGTTAAAATATAAATAATAAAATTAACTCTATGAAATGGATATGATAAGGGAAAAAATTCATGTTTGTGGCTATTATAGTGGATTCCATAGGAGTTATCTCAGAATATGACACCCATGTATATAAAAACACACCATGGTATGATAAAATCTTCATTTTAATAAAATAAAAATTCATAAATAGAGGACAATCTAGTCATAGTGAAGATGCCATTTTATTAAAGAATTTGGGAGACTTGTTGGTGTTGAAACCACACCGTGTTGGTTATAAAGCATAATTATATTCAAATTATAAATAAGGAAACCCAAATATATTATCTATGAGGATTTTTATCTTAATTGTGATTTTTTTGATTTCATATTAATAAAAATGAACATGTTATACAAGGGTGACCACACCATGGTTGTACATATCTTCTTGAAAATATGTCTTTCCTTCCTAACCCAGATATAGAAAAATGGGGATATTAATTAGGCCATATCACTTATAACATTGAAATTACTTTAATGGTTAATTCTAGGAACCTAGGTTGATAAAACAATATAATGATAAAAATAATTTTAAAAGTGTTTCTGATAATTGGAAATAGTTCTTATTTTGAGATATATTTCTCTGTTGAATTTATGAACATGTTTTTAATTTTTTTAGGAGTTTTAGAGTTGAATTTATGAAGGTAAAAAAACACAAAATAATTATTTTGGTCACAGAAAAATTATTTATGAATATTTTGGTTTGTCAATTAAAGAAACATTTCTCTATAAAATATAAATACCTTGCTATGATTTTTGTTACATAATGTTAAAGTTTTAATAATTTGTGTAGTGTTGTAGGTAACAACTTAATTTTTATACCACAATTTCAAGCCATTATAATGATGGCGAATAATTTATTGATTTTTACTTAAGATTTACACTGAAATTGTAGAATGTGTTTTATAGACATTTGAATATACTGCGATATAAGGTTATGATGTATAGTTAAGGATTTTTTTCAAGAATAAGGGTATATGATTTTTTCTTATGAAATGGAAATCATATCATTATAAGATGATATAATTTTGAGAGGATCATATGATAAAATTATAAGGATTTTTTTAATTATAACAATTATATATATTGAATATTTTAAAATTTTAACCCTATGATTTCATGGATTAGATATAACTATCATGTTTTTTTGGGAGATATGGAAATTATCACAGAATTTTCTATAACAATACCCATTATATAATTATTTATTATATGGAAGGATATTTTATATATTTTAATATTTTCTAAATAAAATAAGATATACGTAATTAATGGGAGATTAAAATTGAATATAAAGAACAATTTTTAAGACTAATTAAGAGGAAACATGTGATATAACATACTAGATGTTTTTTATAAATTGAATCACTATTTCTTTTAAAGATTGAAAATGTATAAGAGAACTATTTAGAGAGAGAAAAAACAATAATAAGAATTAATATATTTGATTATAGAATTCCTAAGGAGTTTGTTTTGAAAAGGTTATATAACTTTCATGTTATTGAAGAGAAAAACATATTCTTAAATATTGAGTTGAAGAGAAACACATTAACTATTTTAGTATATTAATTTTTTTTGAATCTTTCATTGTAGTAATCTATGTTTTATATTTTATATTTTCATATCTATAAGTAGTGTCTGAAGGGATAATTAAAGGTATTCACCCATGTAATTGATAGTGAGATGATTCTAAATCTATTAATTATGAAAATGTGTTAAATAATTATTATTAATTCGACACATCATTACCGTATGATCCTTCGATGATGACCATTTTTGGATAAACCGAGTAAAAATCCATATGTTGGGGTTCTTTAATTTAATTATTTATATTTCATGCATGGTTTGATTTAATTGAAATATTTTAAGTTCTTGATAACATGAGAATAAGATCCATTTTATGATAATCTCTAATCACCCTAATTTACCACATTTTTGGATAATTCTGGGTCTTTTTAGTGTAATAAGTGACATCAAAGTTGAAATTTTATTACTTGGAGAACCCATATCTAAAAGGTTTCTAACACATATAATTCCATCGATAAAAAGGGTGTACCACTAATCAATGGTTGTAATTATATGATTTGTAAGAATCACATGACAACACTTTTATTGTCTCTTGGTTTGAAAGTATTTTCTTCTGTTATACATATAATTCAACTTAGTGATCCCATAGAGATGTCATTGAATGAAACAGATTAGAAGATTCTAAATAGTGATGTAATGGTAAAAAATGAATTTTCCATATCACTTATAAATAAAATATATATGAAAGTGATGAGGTAAAAATCTATGAAATAAACATGGGGAAATGTTTCCAATATATATAAAAGAGGCAACAAATTTAGGAGGATAAATCGAACAATCTTTCACAACAAGTTTGATGATATAAATATGCCTTATAATGAAAATATTTATGATTTATTCAACTAAATAATTGAGTTTGCAGAATAAATTCCTAAAATTAGTGATAAAATCAAGGATACAGAGAAAGTGAAGAATATTTTAATAATATTTTCATCATTATATAATCAAAAAATCAAATTACTATAGGAAAAGAATTTGGGGGAACTTTTAGTTAATGATTTTTAAAGTAGTACGGTAGGTTTTGAAATAATGGAAAGACAAGAAGGGATGAGAATTCCGAAAGCAATAGAAATAACCATTAAGGAAATAGAAAAACTTGAAAAGATCCATAATTAAAGAGAAAATGAAGATGTGAGTGATGAATTTATCTCACTAGTGATGAGAATGTTCAAACATAGAAAATTAATATTTGAAGGTAAATTACCATTTACTATATTTAAATGTGGAAAGGTTTCCAACATATAAGAAAGGTATACAAGAAGACTAGATAGAGATCCTATTGAGTTTTAATATTCGTAAACTATTAAATAATGTTTCACATATCCAAAATGAAAAATATAGAAATCAAGATGGAAAGAAATTTCAATATAATAGTCTAATAAGAAATGAACAATACAATGATGATATTTATCATAAAAAAGGATAGACTGTATTTAAATTAAATTCAAATGATTAAATTAAGGATTCAATTGAAAATACTTGATTTTAAAAATAAAAAATAATATTGATTAGAATATTTATTTTATATTAGAGTAGTTATTAAAGGTATTTTAAGGGAGTTGGATGTAGAGTTCCAAATTTATCTTGGTCCTTTACATTGCAATTTTGAGGATCTGGGAGAAATTTAAATGAAAGTAGTATAAGATAAGTGAGTTTCTAGAGGATTTTTTTACTTTCCTTCATAGAGACTAAATTTTTAGCTGTCTAGGGGGTTCCATCATGGTATGTGAGGTTATTACATGAGTAGGTGTGACACGGTGTGGGGATTTTTATCTAATATTTTTGTGTTCTTTTGGATGGATGTTCATTATTGGTTGCATCATGATTTTTCTAGTTAAACCTTGAAGGGTTCTATTTTAATCTTACTTGAGTATCGATGTGTTGCAGATATGAGTGTATTTATGTTGAATAATTTACTAAGTAATTCCATAGTTTTACCATTTTTTGGATCATTGTTCCAAGGTGGTGATCATTTCATTATGGTGGTTGTTAGGGGATAACTGAGTTTGAGGTGAAAGTATGAGATTCATTCCATTATTCTTGGGTGTTTAAGCATTGAAAAATGAAGTAACCTATTTCACTATGATATTCTTTATTTATATCATATTTAAATTATTTTGAATCCCCAATATTTTGGGAGATAGTATTGTGATTTCTGTATCGGGTCACAATTAAGGTGTGATTAAGCTCACCATGCCATGATCTTATGTATCTATATTTTTAATATAAATTTAGGTGTCCCTTCAAATTTATATTATTTTTTAAACCCCCTTTAGACCATATGTGTCATTTGGATTATCCTGGGTGCTCTTTAGTAATCAATTTCAGGAAATTTATTCTTTGTTTCATGTGGTTGAGATCTTTTGACCCAATGTGTGGTCGTATCCACTTTTCCATCATTTATTCCTATCCTTTATTCTGGAGGATATAGTGTTTAACACCTTAGGTTATAATAAGTATTCAAATTCATTAGAATTTATGTATATCATTCAAATATATATATATATATATTTTCTATTAAAATATTTTATCTTGATTAGAAAATAAGGCACACATAATATGAATCAAACTAACAACACTTTATTCATTCATAATTTAATATTACAATAAAATTACATGAAACCTAATATTACATACCATGGAATATTATATTCCATGGATTATTACATCCATTAAAAGAATATAAAATAAAATGAGACAATGAATATAAAATGATAATATCATTAAAACTATGAGATCCCTTGGCTCATATTCACCCTTAAGAATCACCATTAGTAGAACTGAAACTACAATGCGAAAGAACATCATCAGAGGAGAAAGAGTGTTGTGAAATATAAAATAAAATGAAATGAGAATTATAATTGAAAAGGTAAGGATGCGATGAATTTATAGTAGGAAATAGTGGTAATATAGTCATTATCAAGGGGTATTTGGTCAGTGGAAGTATGATCATTAGAAATTTGGTGATTGAAAATAAGGTTATTGGAAATATAGTCATTGGATGTTAATTTATTCAATAGGCATATTGAAGTTATGTGTTTTTAGAATTTTTTTTAAATAATACAATTCATAAACAATAAATCATTAAATAAAAATACATTATTTTATTAAAATATTTATTTTAAAAAATATTTTGATGGATTACATAGTATTATTATTAGTGTATGATATTATGTATTTATAAAATTCAAATAAATATTTTAATACCAAATTATTGATAAAATTAAAATTTTAGAATATAAATAATTAATTTTAAGGGTATTTATTGAAGTGTATTTAATATAAAAGTGGTAGTTTTCAAAGTACTATTTGTAAGTATTTTTTATTTTTAATTAATATTTAAAAAAAAATTATTTTAATGAAATGTATTAATAATATTTATAATAAAATAAATTGACATCCATTCAATGTTTATTACTAGGAAATTAATAGGATAAATTTATTTTATACTTAAAAGATATAATTTTCCAAAAATAGTTTTTATGCGATATACACAATTATATTAAAATTAATTTATGGAAAATGTAAAAATTGAGAATAATAATACTTTTTTCATATTTTTAATTATAACATATTTTTTTAATAAGTCTATTTTTATTTCTAACATAAAAATAAGTTTCCAATGTAAATATTTGTTCTCACCGTAAAAGAATTATTTTTCAAAACAATATTTCTATAAAAGCTGTGAAATTTTTTTCTAAATAAAATGATTTCTTATGATGAATCTTTTATTATTTTTAAACATATTATAAAATATATTAATAATAATTTAATAACTAATTGAAAATAAATAAAAATAAAAACTCATAATATATAAAAATATTTTTCTATAAAATATTTTTTTCTATATCACATTTTTTAATTGAAAATTTAATTTTATCATATTTATAAATTAAATTTGATTAAATAGAGTTCAAATTATGATTTCACTTATATAAATTATGTACTCGGAATGATTTTTTAGTGAAAAAAATAATTATCAGGATAAAAATTTAATCAAAGATAATAAGGGTAAAAAGGGGTAATTGGAAGTGAATAAAATTTTGCTAAATTCACATGAAAATATGTTCCTGTAGAATAAAATTTTTAGGTGGTAAATTAAATCCCAAAAGTCTCACAAAAAATTCCTTACCCAACTCACCTAAATCTCATGTGATTCTATCTTTATACCTCACTTAAATTTAGTTTCCAAAGAAATGTCTCTATTTTTCACTTATCAAAGGAACTCACTTCCACCCACTTTAATAAACACTTATAATTTAAATTTACATTGAACCCATACCCATGGAACCACTCATATAATTATATAACATGTTTTTAAGCCATTTATTACAATAAATTGTCTGAGTTATTCCATTTCCAAGATGTTTTTCAAGAGAAGATTCTCACCCTCAATGTGATTATTATCCACTTTTTATCCTTTTCTTCACTATATTTCTCATCCAAAATCATATAAAAATATTATAAATATAATAATATAATTAAATCAATATCATTATAATAGACATTATTTTTTAGATTTATTGAATAACCATTATCTATATCCCTCCTATCCATTGGTAAATGAAAACGTCATCTGGGTTATGTACAAACCACCGCCACCATGAATGACATATTTCATTTTTCATCACCACCTTACATGGATAGTTATAAGAACATATTTACTAAATAAAAAAAATTATATTTATGAAATAATTAATATTCTATAATAATAAATTAGTATTTCTTTAATATCTAACCCATTAATAAAATACTAACTTGTTCGTTAAAATTTACCAAAACAAGCTTTTCAATACTTCCATCTTTAGAAATCATAACTAAAAATCTCTTGGAGTGAAATTAAAACATTATAAATCATTATGTAATAAATAATATTTTACCTTAAATAATCCAACAATGAATAAAACTATTTTAATGTACAGGGATGTACACTATCATTTCAAAGCGGATACTAAACAATCAAAGTTACTAACATCAGATGATGAAAATAAATAATAACTAACCAATAATTGTATATTAACTAACTATATTCAAAGATTATAAATATTAATATATTTTAATATGGTTTTAAAATAATTTATTGAGCTGGTTATGATCATTATACAAAAGGTTAAATTTCTATTATGGAATTTAAAAATAAAGGTAAGGGTTTCCCATCTCAATTTTTATTCATGGAGATGCATTCCATATTCACCACTTGTTTTATTTTGTGTGGTGTATATACTAACATGAATACATTTTCATCATACATAACCTAAATTTAAAATGATTTGCAAATCCATTTAATTCTTTCTCTTTCAAGTGGTTTCAATTCAAAGATCACTAAAGTAATAAGTGTTCTCAGAAATCAATTTCATTTCTTTGAGTTGTAATATTTCGTCTTGTAATAAATTATTCAATATATTATTTTCTTTACCTTTTTTTGTATGAAATTTTATTTATAATAAATTTTCTATTTATTTATTTTTTTCATTAAATCCTTTATGAAGTATTCTTACTTCAAATATTATGATATTAATAAGGGTATTGTTAACTCTACCCATGTTTATCGAGTTCTAATATTTATTCTTCAACTTATTTCATATATTATTGTTATATTGATAAAATTTATCTTTTTAATATTAAATTACTCATTAATTTATTTTTAAATAACCTTTTTAATTTAAAAGCTCTTATTTAATAAATTTCGTTCTTTATTAAAAAAAAATTTATGGTAAAGAATAATTCACCTCATCTCCAATAATCTCGTTATCTTAAAAGTCCATATTCTTTATTTACAAAACTGTTTTCATATATTTAAAACCCAAATTTATGTTATCTCATGTAATCTTCATATTTACATTTAACTATTTTAAAATGGATGTTTTACTATTCTTTTAATAATGTGGGTTTTAATAAAGGTATTTTAAAATATTAAAAAATGATTTTACTTTCATGTTCATATATGTTATATTCCACTTAAAATTTGTTGAATAAAAATTTATTTATTTTCAAAGATCCATTATTGGGATTTATTTATAAATAAAGTTTGAAAATTTATTCATTCCAAATTCTTTGAAATGAAATTTTTTGGAGGTTACTCACAACTTTATTTATTTACAGCAATGTTAATATATGTTTTTCTAAAAACTCATTTTACAATTTCAATCACATTTTTCTATAATAATCTAAGAGATCTATCTCATTTGGAGTTATGTTTCATATATTAACCTCTAAATTTTATTATTAATTTATAGTTAATACACCACCTGGTTCATAAGGGTAATGTTCTCTATCACCCTTTATCTCCTTATTGAATTTATTTTACCGCTTCACGTCCATATTCTTTAATCTCCTTGATGTATGAAATATCATTTCCAATATTTTTAAGATAAAAAACATTCTAATGAGGTATGGATCCTTTTAAATTTTATTTTAAACCTTTATTTTTATCCTTATGGAAGTTCGTAAGAGATTAAGGGATATTTCAAGAGTGTGTGAGGCTTGTTCAGAGCCCAGAACTTTGAATTTTAAAGAAAAAAGACTAGGAACATGGCTTCTTTAAACCATGCACTTGAGGTCATAAGGTCTGGATAAATCGTGTAGGGTAATACAAAGGTCAGTAGAGGGGTGAATTGGATATACGTAGTTTTACCAAACCATGCACCTTGTCCACACTCTTAGTTTCATTTAGGAAGTGGGTGCACACGATTGGGGAACAATTTGGTCAAACAGCTCACATTATTAAAATTGAGTGAAATTATGATTTCACCAATACCTTATTTTATGTTTATCCTCTCTTTTTAACCCCTTTCACATGAAAAACATCTCAAGCCACTTAGATCTCCATTTTCTCTATCTTCTAGGATTTGAATCTCCTCCTTCATATAGTGCATGATTCCTTCATCATGGGATGCATTAGATAGATAATGGTAAGTTCTTAGATCATCTGCATTCTTTTCCTCATTTATCCCTCCCTCATTAATTCTATTTATAAGTTATCTAATATGACTTATTTTAATATGATTCTTCTATTTCATATATTTATTCAATTCTAGTCTAAATTAGAGACCAACACTGGATAGGGAGAGTACTACCCTTCTAAGGTAGATTGTTTAGTATTTTTTTTCCCTAAATTGAATTTTTTTATATCATGCACCATGATTACATATGACAAAATTTCCACGAGTTTCCTTAATAGTTTGCTTTTTTTCCTTATTTAAATTGTTCACCTTGTTAGTGGAACTCTCAGAGACCCTTGTTAATTTTTGGAAGTCACCGACCTTGATAAGTACCACTCATTTTGGGTGTGCTTATTAAATTACCTTAACTTATTAATTGTTAAAGTTACCAAACAACTTTCTACGGGGTGTTGGTTTTCCATGTAATTGAATGGATTATTGTAATTAAATGGAAAGTGAGTGGTATGACCACGTCATGTGATTATTATATAAATAGTGGTTTATAACCTTAATTAAATAAAATATAAAATAGTTGGAAACTATCAATTATATGATATTAAAGAATGTACGTCTCTTATTGTTAAGTATGAAACTTGGGCATGTCATCACTTATAAATTGTGATAATCAAGCATGAAATTCCTTATGATTCATGATACTCAAGCATGAAGTCCCTTATTAAATGTGATAATCAGGCATGATAGAACTTATGATTCATGATATCCAGAATTGTAATCCATTATGATTTATGATAATCAAGAATAGTGACCCTTACTAACCTCTCAGACTCTTGTGACTATGAATAAATGCTTAAGTTATGCCTCAGTTCCTGGCTAGAATTGCGTATCTATATATAATGCTATTGTAACACCCTTAGTTTTTAGGAATTATTATTTTTTGAAAAAAATTAAATTTCTTTCATATCTTGTATAACATGAAACACCAAGCTAATATTGCACTACATGCAACACTGGGTTAGCCTATGTGAAAAATGATATGGAGTTTTAATAAAACCACAATATATTATTAATAGATTTATTTAAATGTAACTGTTATAACCTGGCCATTAAAAATAGTGATACAAATAGTAATAAATAATTTTCAAATATTAATTAAAATAGTTTTTATAAATGAATAATATTGATAAAAAGTACTTAATTTTTGGTAAAGTCATTATATGCTTCAAAAATAATATTTTCTGAAAAAATGTTTATTATTTCTTTTGTGAAAATTAATAAAATTAATTTTTCACACTTATATAAAATTACATTGATAAATAAACTTATTTTTTGAAATAAAAGTATAAAAATTATCTTAGGGTGATTTTTTTTGTATTTTTACAAAATATTTAAAGTTTTAGTGGATAGTTAATTATAATTAAGTTTAATTGAAAACTTTCTTTTTGGTAAACTTTTTAATATTTTCTCTTTAAAAATACGTTTTCTCATTGCATATGTGGGATTAATTTTAAATTAAAAAATTTCACTTATGTGAATGGAATTTAGAAATCTGGATTACATATTTTTAATCATCATAATTTATTTTATATGATAATACGAACTTAGTTTTTGAACAAAATTAATAGTAAAAGCTGTAAGAATTATTTATTGTTATGGTAAAAATAGGTTTACCGGGGGTAATCTTAAAATATAAGGGGTAAAATGACCTATAAATTTTTACAAAATACATTTTATGGAAATATTTTGACCTTTTCCCTTATATGCTCAATAATGGTCAATTATTGGAGCCTTATTACATGAAAAAATACGGGTGACATTCTCTCTTTTCAAAAAATGTTAAGTGTGCCGCTCACCTCACTTATAAAAGGCCACCCACTTTCCAATATTATTCAAACATTCAAACAATTTTTTTAGTAAATACCTACAAAAATAATTTAAAAAATTCCATCTTATCCTCATTAAATCAGCATCTTGGATAGTAATCCAACCTAGGAAGTATTTTGGTGCAATGATATGGAGGATACTCGAAGAAGTGGTAACATTCATCAAGGAGTGTTTTTGTTTCATATATTCATCCACCTCCTTTAATTATTGTTATATAATTATGATATAATAACCTTAGTATATTACATATAATTTTATTTTTCTATATTATAGTCATAACCTACATCCATCACCAATTTCATCAAATGGTTTGCGAAATTATCATTCATGTGTACAGAAAACTACCACCTCTCGAACCGATAATATTTCCATTAGAACCTCCAACGGTTGGTTATAATGATGTATTAAAATTTTATATATTATATTTATGATATTATTATAATTATAGAATTATTATATTACACATACCTTTTTTAGTTTCCATTCCATGGGAATACGATAACATCACTCGTGTGTACGGTGGACTACCGTGTCACGAAATAATGTGATTCGTTTAGGCTATAAATGAGAGGTAATAAGGATGATTTTAATGAAAATATGTGATATATATGAAAAAAAAATTATTTTTTAATTATAATATATAATTTAAATTTTTTAATTTCAAACCAGTAAAAAAATGGAAACAACATTCATGCTTACATACAACCTACCCTCTCCATGAATGACGTATTTCATTTTCTATCACTAAATTTTAAGGATTAATATAAATACATATATAATATATATATATGATATTTATATAATGGTTAAAATTATATATATGATGAAATAATGATCAAATTAAAATGACCAAAAATAAAAAATCAAAACATATATGAGAAAGAAAGCGGTTATTACCCGTTACATAACTTTAAAATAGAATTGTTAATAAACAGGTAATAAAAGGTCATAGTAAAATCATATATGTTATGATATATATATACACACATATATATATATATATATTATTTAATAATATATTTATAATAAACATATATTTATTATATAGGATGTTTTATTATGTATGATGGAATTTAAGACTTATTGTAAGAGATTTTTGTCTCTATTTTACTTCTTTGAGACATACATTATGTTATGATTCATTAGTATTTCAAAAAGATTATATATAACCCCTTTGAAATGTAATATCACAAATTTATTTATATTCATGACATTATAAGTTCCATTTTATATTATTTTTTCATGCAGATTATGATTCATTGTTACCAAAGTGGTATTGATTTTATGATACACTCTCAAATTTTATTAGGATTTTTTTATGTTTATGTTTCTGATGATAAAATATTTGGACTCATATATCATGGAACAATTTAATTTTATTCTATTATGTTAATTCATGATATTATAAAAGAATAATAAAATTTTCCACTCTCGCGTACTTAAAATAATTAAGAAAAAGTTTTTTAGAAAATCTGACTTTATTTATCTCTTCGGTCAGAAATATATTTTGTTTTAAAATGATTTTTTCTTAAAATATTTTAAAAATTCTTTATTATTATCTTATTATTTTTAAAAGAAATTTTGTCCCATGTTTTGCTTTTTAAATTTGTTTTTGAAAGGAATGTTTATGATGTTTTCCAATAAATTCCCATTTGGATTTTTCTAAGTGAAAGGAATATTTGCTTTAGCGTGTATGGAAAGAAAAAATTCCTATCATCAGGAATATTATTTTCTTTTAATATTAATCTATATGTTTTCCAATTTATTTTTAATGAAAAGTATTTTCAAAAAATTTTATGTTTTAAAAAGTATTTTTCAAAGAGGAAAGGATATTTTATGCAAGAAATGTTTTAAAGGATCAATCAAAATAATTTTACAAATAAGATGACATCTTTTGATGTTACCTATAACTTATTATAACACAAAAATATTTTTTAATTTTTTTCTAATTAATTTAATATTTTTTATATTTTTTATTTCACGTAACACTGAATACAGTTTTTTAATATAAAATCACCAAATTTGGCTTGCGTAATACGCAACACTAAGTTAATATCACACTGAATGCAACACGTAGATTATATTGTTGTACCAAAAATATTTTGTTTGGATTTTATTATACATAATACATAGTCACTTCGAAATCCAGCATTACATGCAAGATCAAGTTTTACTAAACTACAATATACTATTAATATTTTTATTAAAATACTATTATAGATATCACCTATCTGTTAGAATGGAAGTTATGAATAAGATTAAAAAAATTATGAAAATATGATTTACACATGTATATGAAATTAATCCTCTGGTTATCAATTAGTATAAGTGAATGACGGAACTATTTGAAAATAAAAAAATTACTTTTCTAAGAAAACTATTTTTCTATATACAAACACAATTTTTTCTCAATAAATTAAACAAACCACTTTTGAATAATGTTTTAAATAGAATTTATAAATTATATATTCAATAAATATTTTTTATACTCATAAAATATATTGGATGGGTATAAGATAATAATAAATCTAATTTTACGAACAAAAGATATTTTTTTCTAAAATGGGATTTAACCGTCTTTTAATAGAGAATTAATTTTCAATATAATTTTTAAAACATTTATAAATTTTATTTGAAAAAATGAACTTTAATTTTTAAATCATAATATAAAAATATACTTTGTGTGATTTTTTTGGAATTTTTTTGAGAATTTTCATTTTATGATGAATAGTGAAAAACATTAAATTTTAATTCAAAATTGTTTTTTAAGGTAATTTATTTATATAGTTAAATTATTTTTTAATATGGTTTTAATGTATAATTATATAAATTTTAAATAAATATATAAAATTTAGGTCCTTGAAACCAATTTCATAATGAAATTATATATAAAAACATTTCATACTTTTGGACCTTTTCTCTTTAAAAACCCACATCATCATCCCGTCTGCGTGATTGAATTTAAATTAATTTATAATACTTATGTGATTGTAATTTGTAGTAATAAATTTCATATTTTAAATCATAACAATTTCTAATAAGGTCAAATTATTTTCTGACCAAACTATTAGTGAAATTGAATAAAATTAATTACAATGAGTAAGAGACAAATTAGTTTAACAAAGTAATAACCTTAAAATTAAGGTCCGAAATGACCTATAAACTTGTACAAAATACATTTTATGTTCATATTTCGACCCTAAAATTATTTTTATTTATTTTTACCATTATTGGAGCCACTTATGTGGGAAAAATGTGGGTGGAATTCCCTTTTAAAACTTTTAAAAAAATGTCACTCCTCCTCCACTATAAAAGAAAACTCATAATTCCCCTATTTACACCTCTAAAGTCCTTTTTTATCGACAAAAACCTAACAAAATCAACTCCCAATATACATAAATTCATTAAATAATCCTCCCTTTTTGTATAAATCCAACCAAGGAGTCCCTTTGGTGCAAACCAATAGGAGTTACCCAAAGAAGAGGTAACATCCTTCCTCAATCTCCTTTGTTTTAGTTTCATTCTCCACCACATAAACTCTTAATATTACATGATTATATAATGAAATCAGTAAAATAAATATATTTATATTTTTTTATTCTAATTTTATACCTAAAATTATATACACTTTCATCTAATGGATAATAAACACACTGTTTGTGTTTATAGTGGACTGCCACCTCACGAAATGATGTTGTTCATTTTTCCATTACCACCTTTCATGGATGGAAAATATAATGGAAACTATGTTTTTATAGGATATATATGATTTATTTATTCTTATTTAATTATTATATAAATCATACCTTTATGATTTCCATTTATTGTAAATACAATAACTTCATTTGTGGATGTGTGGACTACCTCCTCCTCAAAGCAATGCGAATCATTTGCACTTTACATGGAATGTATTATGGATCAGTTTAGTAAACTTATATGACATATATAATGTAATAATTCTACTTTAATTATAATATATATATACATACATATATGTTATTTACTTTATTTCCTTCAATACGACAACAAAATGGAAGCAACGTTCATGCGTACGTACGACCTACTGTCTCCATGAATGTTGTATTCTATTTCATATTTATATATTTTATAGATTATTATAAATAATTATATTATGAATAAATATGGTATTTAAATCATGTTTTAATTCCATAAATAATTAAATAATGATCTATGTTAGAGGATCAAGAATAAAAATCCAAGAAATATACGAAAAATAAGCGGATATTACTAAAAATGTAACATTTATATGGAGTTGTTAATAAATGAGCAATATAAAGTCATTAATAAATCATATATGGTATTATATATATAATAATATGGTTCTTTTATAAATTTATAATAAACTTATATTTATTATACAAAATGTTTAAACATGTACGAAGAAATTCATGACTTAAAGTAAGGGTTTCTCGTCTCACTTTTATTTCTATGATACTTATGTCTTATTAAACACTCATTTCTTTTCTATTGCATATATACTTACCTAGAATTTATTATATGATACTTATAATTAAATATATGGGTATTTAAATATCCATTTGATTATATTTCTTTCATTGGGTTTATGGTTTAAAAGTTACCAAATCAGTAAAGTAGTCTTTGTCTCAATTTTCCTTCTTTGAGATACATGCCATGTTATGAACCTATATTTTTTATAGGGTGTATATACTATCCTTTTAAAATTTATATCATTAATATAATTATTTCATTATATTTTAATCATCATTCAATGTTATTATGTCATGTGTATTATGATTCAATGTTACTAATGTAACAACCCAGATACTTATAAAATAATTTGTTTTCATTCTAGAATTAAATAGTTAAATTCATTATAAATGTATAATGAAATAAGTGGTTTTTATAAAAATTAAGGAATATATACTAATATAATATTAACATTAATTGTAAAATTATAAATAAAATTAATGTATCTTACAAGTGAAAATATGATATATTTATATCATGGAATATGTAAATAAATGTATTGAAAGTGATAATTTAAGTGTTGGTAATTTGTAAGACATAAATGTTTATTTATAATTTAATAATTAATTTAATGATTTAAAATAAAATAAAATTTTAAAAAATATATTCATAAATTAATATTTTACTTTCTTATGATTTAATATAATTTTATGAGACCTTAATTAAAATTTTAACATGTTATAAAATCAGTTATAGTTTTAAAATTTGAATTTTTAGAATAAATTTTGATTTTAAATAAAAATTAAATTTCTCATATATCAAAAATTATTTTCATAAAATTTTGTTCGTTTCATAATTCTATATATCGAAAAAAATTTATGGTTAATTTTTGGTATTTTTCTAAAATACTTGATTTTTTAGGGAATAGTGAAATACACTAATTTACGGTGTAAGCTAAATACACTAAATGTTGAGTCAAGGATGATGTATTGATGATATAATCCCATAATATCAAAATATCCTTCTCCCTTTAATTTATTTATTAATGTTAATAAAATCTATTCTTATTCTTTAGCTAAAATAATAAAATAACTAATAAAACAATTAAAAAACATCCCTCTCCTCCACTATAAATACCACCCCTCACCACCTCTTCTCCTCACACTTAAAAGACTTTTAGCTTGTTTAATTTACACCCTATTCCCATGAAAATACTCTTAACCACTTCCAAGACCTTCTAATATCACCAAAATACTAATACCAAGTTCCTTAAAGCGGTTCTCAAGAAGAAGAATTCAAGAGGAAAAATCATCTTTCATTTTCTTTCATTTTATTTTTAATTTATATTCTTTTCTTATTCTCTCCTCACCTCCCCTTATCCAAGTGTGATGAAAAATACATTATCTTATATAAAATATAATTTTTTTATGTTTATGTAAATATTGATTATGAAACTATTTCTCTTCTATACTCTATTCTAAAAATAAAAACATCATCTGTGATGTGTTGATTTGCCGCCATCATGGATGATACATTTTCATTTTTCTTTTACCACATTAAAGGATGGTCATAAAACCATTATTAAGAAAAATAATATTTTTTTATAATATTATAAGTTATATAATGTTCTAGAACCATTATATAAACCTTATATTTAATAAAACGATATAAGTTTGTGATGATCCTAAAAACTTCCAAAATAAAATAAATCATTTTAATTAATGTTTTATATTATGATTCATCATCATATCAAGAAAAATGATATATGGTATCATTTAAAATTATGGAAACATATTAATTCCATTTATTTCCACTTCTAGAGTTTTTTTCATTCTATAAGTAAATTCATAATGAACCAACCATGGAAACCATGAAAATAATGCACCTGAAACGATGGAAATAACAAAATATTATTAATAAATGGGTGGAATGTTTTTCTAATATGGAAATATAAGGTATTATAAACATGAGTATAGTTTTGTAATAATTTAATAACACTATTTAAACTATTATAGAGTATTTTTTAACATCTTTCAAGTAAGACGAACCCAAGGTAAGTGGTTTTCCTTTAAAACCCATCTTTTTCTATTTTTAAAAAATTAAAAAGGAATGTTTTTATGATGAAAGTATTATTGTTTATGATTATGTTATAGTTATTGGGAATTTTTTATACTGAAGTACGGGGCTTATATCTCCCTACAATTCATTGGGTATGTTTATGTTGGAAGTTGACCATAAGAGTTATTTCAAGTGTAACTATGATGGTTACTTTACAAGGTAGAAATGAGGGTTACATTGTAAGGTATCCTTGAGGGTTACAAATCATATGGTACTTATTAGGGTTAAAATCTTAAGTAATTACCTAGGTTACTTATATAAATTTACTTATGTTTTCTATGTTTTATGGAAATCTATTATTTCACAATGAAATTATATGATACTTTATGGGTAAGAAGTATGTGTTTGTGAAAATAATTTCATATTTTTATAAGTATTCATGGAATAATGGATTCTCTATATTTTTTAATGTCCCTTACTGATATTTTTATGCACATAACATGTTTTTAAATGTTTTTCATATGATTTTTGGATGGGTAATATAAAATAAGAATACAATATAAATATTGTGAATAATTCATGTTTTATTAAAAACTTTTGTATTATGGAATAAATGGATACCATTTTAGTGGTATCCACTTTGTATGCCTGTGGGTTTTCATGTATGTTTTATGACCTAATTCTCTAAAACACTAAACTAAAATAATATTTAGGAATATAATAAGTTTATTATAGTATAATTAACAAGATTATGTAATTTTTAAGGCTAGGTCCTTATAGTTGGTATCAAAACACATTTTAAATAAATTTAGATGTTAGGATAATGTTAATAAGAACACCATAAATGTGTTTTTACCTTATGGTTATGTTTAAATGATATAACATTTAAATATTACCATATTTCTTCATCTATGATATGTTTTTAGAATGTTTTTTCCCAGAATAAATAGGTAAGCTGAAGTGGGAAGGCATCGAAAGAATGATATCCTTCTGAATCTAAAACTGGGAATGATGGGAATTAGAACCGAGAAGTTAGTGATAGTAATGGTTTTGTTAAAATAGCCTATAAATGGTAGTGAAATCCATTCAAGATAACATCCAGAGATAACATAAATGAATATGATGATTTTGTAACATTTTGTGAGGCATCACCCTCCTGATTTTTGTGGATCTTCTAGCCTAGTGGTGGATGAAGGGTGAATTAAATCCTTTGAAAATATATTGGATATACAAGGTTGTTCATATAATAAAAAGTTTATTATTTATATTTATCATTTTGATGGTGAAGCTGACCATTGGTGCTCAATGGTCAAGAATATCAAGGATAGTGAGGAGATTGATGCCTTGGAATCAGATGAATTTAAGAATATTTTCGTTGAAATATATTTTCCCATGGTGGTTCGGTTTGGGATGGAAAGGAAATTCATTTTGTTGGAAGAAAATGGTGAAGATTCAGTAGATATGTATGAATAAAACTTCATTCGTTTGGAAAGGTACACTCTAAATCTTATTTAGGATCTTGATAGTAGAATCAATCATTTTTACTCAGGATTGAAGCCTAGATATCGAAGGGATTTGGCCTACGGTGAATTAAAAAGTTATGAGAAACTTTTTCAATGTTATGAAAGGGTATAAATTGAGTTTTATAATGATCATGTGACCTTTAAACAATATAAGAATAAGAGATACAGATGAAAAGATATGGATAACAGTCAAAACAATCTGAAGGAATGAAAATTAAATTTCTAGTTTGTGGGAAGTGTGTTAAAAAGCATCATGGGGAATGCCTTAACAAATCTAGGAAGTGATTATGATGTGTTAAGTTTTTATATATGGATTAATATTGTAATGAAAGATATATTAGTGATGGTATGTTTAATTATTATAAGAAAATTGTAAAGTGTTTTAAATGCGGTGAGATGTCTCATTATGAAAATACCTTCCCATAGAATGATATGAATGATATCAGGAATCCAGATTATAAGTAGAAAGGTGAAGTTATATCCTTTGGGACAACTTCGGTAGATGTTATGCTATCTAATAAAGTGGCAACAGTTGAATTTCTTGTTTACTTATATTTTTATAATGTGTTTTTTTGATATGGGGTTTACAAATTCCTTTATTTATGATAAATTTTATGATAAATTTGAAATTTCACCTCAAGAAATGAAACAATACATTATTGATAAAACACATGGGGAAATATTAAGTCAAAACAACATTATAAGAATATTCATATTATTTTTTATGGAAATTTATTAACTAAAAACCTTATTGTTTTACCCTTAGTAGAGTTTGATGTTATTATGGTATGGAATGACTTTATTTTTATCATTATAAGATTGATTGTAGAGTTAAAGCATTTTTTTATAAAGAGTTTTAGTTTTTATACAATAATTAACCCATACCATTGAAAACATATTAGGAATATGATAAAATGTTAAAAGATTAAAACGAAAGTTATCATGAACTTATTATTGAAAATAAGGGAAATTTTCAAATTAATGATGTTCCAGTGTTAAATGAATACTTAGATATTGTTCCTAATGAGTTTATTGGTGTTATACATGATCAGAAAGTTTAACTTAGTATTGAGTTCGTTCCTTATTATAATACAATTTAAAAACCCCCTTATCGAATGACTCAAGTGGAAGATCTTGAATTCAAAAATCATTTGCAGTAGTTTATTGATAAAGGTTTCATTCGACCTAGCACTTCACCATGGGGTGTTCCTATTTTTGATTTAAAAAATAAATATGTTTCCATGAAGAATTTCATTTATTATAGAGATTTTATTAACATTACTGTTAAGAATAAGTTTTCTTTTCCTCATACCAATGAATTGTTTGATCAGCTCCCGGGAGGTCAATATTTTTCCAAGATTGACTTGAGATCTGGGTACTATCAAGTAAAGGTGAAGGAGGATGAAATAAAAAAAATAATTCCATACTAGATATGGGCATTATGAGTTTATTGTTATGCCCTTTGGTTTGTAAAATTCCCCTTATTTATTTATAGATCTTATGAATATAATCTTTTGCGAATATTTAGATAAGTTTGTTGTTGTTTTTATTGATGATATTTTGGTGTTTTAAAAAAGTTATGAAGATCATGAAAAACAATTAAGGATTGTCCTGCAAATTCTCAATTAAAATAAGTTATAAGGGAAATTCAGAAAATGTGATTTTTTTGTTTCAATGGATTTATTTTCTTAGGAACATTGAAATTACGGATGGTATAACATTTGATCCCACAAAAAAGTGGTTTATTAATGGAAAATACCTAAAAGTGTTATTTATATTCTTATTTTTATTGGATTAACATTATATTAATGACAGTTTGTTAAAAACCTTGAAAGATTATGTATACTTCTAATTACGTTAACAAGAAAATGGATTAAATATGTTTGGATAGAATACTATGATGTTTATTTTTTGGAACTAAAAAGAATATTGGTGAATGATGTAGTTCTGGACATGATTTCTAGAAATGACATTTTTTCATCTACAATGATGGTTCATTAAAAAGACTTGGTTATGTTTTGATGAAGAACGATCAGATAATTACTTATGCTTCAAGACTACTAAAATCTCAAGAGTTAAACTATCCCATACATGATTTTAAATCAGTAGCTATGGGGTTTTCTTTAAAATTAAGGGGATTCATTTATATATATATATATATCAAAATGTGAAATATATATTTACCATATAATTTTGAATTATATTTTTACTCAGAAGGAATTGAACATGATATAGAGATTACGTCTAGAAATGATAAAGGATTATGATTTCATAATAATTTAACATCCTAGAAAAGGAAAAAGGTGGCATAATCTTGGATTTGAAATCATCCTGCTACATTAACCATGTTATGTTTGGAACATGACCCCTTAATTAATGATTTGATAAATTTTTGCTTAGCATTTTTTTGTAGGAGATTTCTTTGTATTGTTTAAGGTGTGAGTGCATTTGTATCTCTTAGATAGAATTGTGCAAAAAAAGAAAGAAAGAAAGTGAGTTACATAAAAAGGTAGAATTGGTTAATAAAGGTATATTTCCGGAATTTTGTGTTGATAAATATTTTTCTTGAGATTTGGAAATATATTATTTTTTCCTTGTGTTTTCTAGATGAAGAAATAATTGTTACGTAAAGTTTATAGTTCTCCATTTTCAGTTCATCTTTGAAGCCCTATGATGTACAGAGACCTTCAAGAGTGTTATTGGTGGGATAGAATGAAAAGAGACATTGGTAATTTTGTAGAAAAATGTTTGAAATGTTAATAGGTTAAAGTAGAGTGACACCTACTAAAGGGGATTATTCAACCTATTCTAGTGCCGAAGTGAAAATGGAATAGTATATACATGGACTTTGTGGTGGGACTACCAAATACTTGTCGAGGTAACAATATGATTTGGGTGATTTTCGATCAGCTGACCAAATTTGAAAATTTTCTTCCTATTAGAGATATAATGTCTTTAAATCATCTTTCTCAACTATACCTCAATGATATATTCATGTTTCATGTATTTACTCTCTCTATTGTTGCTGAGTGTGATCCCAGGTTTAATTCTAACTTTTGGAAAGGCCTTTCGAAGTCATTGGAATCTGAATTAAATTTCCGCACATCCTTTCGTCCTCAATCTGATGGACAATATGATTGAAATATTTAGACATTAGAGGATTTTCTTTGAGCATGTTCAATGGACTACTAGGTAAGTTTGTATTAAGATCTTTTTAGTTGAGTTTTATTATTATAATAGTTTTCGTTCTAGTAAATAGATGGCACCCTTTGAGGCATTATATGGAAAGAGGTGTCATATTATATCATTTTGGGATAAAGTCAGGGAATGGAAATTGATGAAACCAAAATTAGTATAGGAAGTAGCTGAGAAAATGAAGATGATCTAGCAACATATGAGGACACCTCATAGTAGGTAGAAAATTTATACAGATAATAGGAGGAAAGAAATTTTTTTCAAGGTAAGAGATCATGTTTTCCATAAAATAACTCCTTGGATATGTGTTGTGAATTTTGGTAAGAAAGGGAATCTAAGTCCATGGTTTATTAGACCTTTTGAAATCCTAGATAAAGTTGGACTAATTTCCTAACAAGTAGATTTTCCTCCAAATTTATCTTAGGTACACAATGTTTCAATGTTAAGAAAGTATGTGCCAGATGCATCTGATGTTTTGAGCCCAGAATTTTTTCAATTGGAAGATAACCTTTATTATGAATTGAAACTTGTTCATATTATTGATCTTATATAGAAAATGTTGTGGAATTAGGCAATTTAACAAGTTAATTTTCTGTAGAGAAACTACATAGTTGAAGAAGAAACATGGGAATGTAAAAATGATATGAGGGAAATGTATACTTACATATTTAATAAGTGAATAAAAATTGTGAGGACACAATTACTCGAAGGTGTGGAGAATGTAAAAACCCCGGTACTTATAAAATAATTTTTTTCTTTATAGAATTAAATAGTTAAATTAATTATAAATGTATAATGAAATAAGTTGTATTTATAGAAATTAACGAATATTTAATAATAGAATAGTAACATCACCTATGAAAGTATAAATAAAATTTATCCATCTTATAAGTTAAAATATGATATATTTATATCATGTAATAAGTAAATAAATGTTTTGAAAATCATAAATTCATTGTTGGTATTTTTGTAAAACATAAATTTTTATTTATAATTTTAAAATTAATTTAATGGTTTAAAAGAAAATTTATTTTCATAAAATATATGCATAAATTAATATTTTATTGTCTTATGATTATAATATAATTTTATGAGACCTTAATTAATTTTTCAAATTATTATAAAATCAATTATAGATTTAAAAATAGTATTTTTCAAATAAATTATGATTTTAATTAAAAATTAAAATTCTCATACATAGAAAATTATTTTCATAAAATGGAGTTCATTTTTTAATTATACATGTTGAAAAATAGTTAGGGATGAATTTTTTGATTTTTCTAAACTACTTGAATTTTTGGTGAATAGTGAAGTACAATAATTTATGGTATAAGGTAAATACATGAATTATTGAGTCATGGATAATGTATGGATAATGTAATCCCATAATATCTAACTATCCTTATCTATTTACAATATTTATTCATGGGAATAAAAACTATTCATAGTCTTGATCCAAAATAATAAATCGATGAATAAAATAATGAAAAAAGACCCCTCTCGTCCACTATATATACCACCCCTCATCACCTCTTCTCCTCATCCCTAAACGACTTGTATCATTTTTAATTTCAACCAAAATCCCTTAAAAAGCCTCTTAATTACACCCAAAACCTACTGGTATAACCAAAATTCTAATACCAAGTTTCTTAAGGAGGTTCCCAAGGAGAAGAATTCAAGAGGTAAAATCCTCTTTCATTTTCTTTTATTTTCCTTTTAAATTAAATTAATTTATTTTTATTTCCTAAAATACCATTTTACAAGTAGAATGAAAACTAAAATATCTTATATGGACTGTAATTTTATTATTTTTATGGGAAAATTAATCATCAAACTATTTCTCCTCTCATTTTTATTCTAAAAATGAGAAAATCGTCCTTGATGTGTTAATTTACCGCCATCAGGGATGATACATTTTTATTTTCCATTAACACCTTTAAGGATGGTCATAAAAACATTAATATGGTTAAATATGATTTTATTATACATATTATAAGTTATATAATTTTCTAGAACCATTATATAAACATGATATTAAATAAGATGATATATGTTCATGATGGTCGTAAAAACTGCCAAAATAAACTAAATCATTTTCATTAATGTTTTATCTAATGATTTATCCTCATATTAAAAAACAAAATTATATATGGTATAATTTATAATTATGGAAATATATTAATACAATTTCTTTACACTTATGTAGTTTTTCTTATTTTCGATAAGAAAATCCACAATGAACCAACCATGGAATCCAGGAAAAGAACACACCTGAAACGATGGAAATAATAAAATATTATTAATAAATGTGTGGAATTTTGTCATAATATGGTCATATATGGTATTATAAACATGAGTATAGTTCTATAATAAATTAATAACACTATTTAAATCATTATACATGAGGTTTTAACATGTTTTAATTAAGGAAAACCCTAGGTAAGGGACTTTTCTTAAAGAAATCCTCTTTTTATATTTTTACAAAATTCAAAAGGAATGTTTTTATGGTGCGAGTATTCTTATTTTTTTATTATGTTATGGTTCTTGGGAATTATTTATGATGAATGGTTGGGACAATATCTCCCAAAAATTAATTGTGTATTTTTATATTGGAAGTTGACTGTAAGGGATATTTCAAGTCTAACTGTGGTGGTAACATCATAAGGTAGCTATGAGGGTTACATTGTAAGGTATCCATGAGGGTTACAAATCATATAGTATATGTGAGGGTTAAAATATTAATTAAGTAATGCCCTAAGTTACCTATATATTCTAATTTATGTTTTTAATGTTTTATGAAAATATATTGTTTTCACAAAGTAAGTATATGATACTTTATGGGTTAGAAGTATGTATTTGTGAAAATAATTTCATATGATTATAAGTATTGATGGGCTAATTATTTATATATTTTTTATGGACCTTTCTGTGATTTTTGTTATCGCAACATGTTTTTAAATGTTTTTCATAGTATTTATAATTCAGTAAGAGAAAATTATAAGAAAATTTTAATTTGGTGAATAATTCATGTTTTATTAAAAACTTTTTTATTATCGAAGAAATGGATACTATTTTAGTAGTATCCACTTTGTATTACTGTGGGTTGCATTTTATGTTTTATGAACTAATTCTCTAAAAATACAAACAAAAAATTTATTTGGGAATGTAATAAGTGTATTATATTTGAATTAAAAATATAATGTAATGTTTTAAGGATGGGTCCTTATAACCAATGTGGTAATAGTTTATTGTTACAATATCTTTGTTTATCAGTGGATTGTTTACAATTATGCTACCATTGATGAAATATTATAATAAATATCACAATAAAACTCCACAATTTTTTTCTCCTATAGTTAATCATGATATCTTCATGCATTGGTAGCATTTTCCACTCTTTGTTACTTGAGAAAATTATGAAAGTGTTTCTAAGAAAATATGACTTTATTACTCTTTTCAGTCAAAAATTTGTGTTCTTTCAAAACCATGTTTTCTAAAAAGGATTCAAAAAATATTATATGTTTTAAATGTTTTAAACCTTGTTTTATATGTTTTCAAGGAAAAAATTTTCAATATGTTTTCCAGAGTTCTTTATAAAATTTCAAGGTATTTTCAAATAAAAGGGTTTTCAAAATTTTTTCAAGCATTAATTATAAGTTTTCTATGTATTTTAAAAGGAAAAAGTTTTCAAATAATTTTAATTATTTATTTATATGTTTTAAAATTATTTTCATAGAAAAATATTTTCCAAAATATTTTCAAAAATATTTTCAAGCTTTATTTATATGTTTTAGAGTATTTTCAAGGATTTTTTTTAAAAAATTTCAATAATTATTCATAAGTTTTCTAATTGTTTTTAAAAAAAAAGGTTTATAAAATGTTTTCCGGATTTCATTATAAGTTTTCAAATTATTTTAAAATTAAATGGTTTTCAATTTTTTAAGTTTTATTTATAAATTTTTAAATTATTTTCAAAGAAAAAGGGTTTTAAAATGTTTTCAAGATTACTTTATATGTTTTAAATGAAATTTTTTTTCAATTTTTTTAGATTCCTTTATATTTTTTCAAAGAAAATGGTTTTTAAAATGCTTTCAAATATTTTTTATATTTTTTCATGGAAAAAGGTTTTCCAAATGTTTTTAAGATTCCTTTATAAATTTTCTTGTTTATTTTCCAAGAAAATGGGTTTCAAAAAGTTTTATGTTTTAAAAAGTATATTTTTCATATAATAAAGGATATTTTCCTCAATAAATGATTTCAAAGGATATTTATAAACTATTTTCCACCTAAGATGACATCTTTCGGTGTTACTCATACATTTCTGAGAAATGATCCAAAGGTTCCATTCATATTATTTCTATGAATTGTTTCTGTTTTTATGGCATGATGTTTATGAAACCCGTTTTTGTTTCATGGGTTATATATTTATGAAACCCATTTCCCTTTCATGGGTTTTATGTTTATGAAACCCACTTTTTTTCACAAGTTATTATTTGGTGAAATGATTATCTAACATGTCTATTTTATATAGGTAATGATATGATTACATATTTATGATACCCATTTAATTCCATAGGTTATGATATGATTGCTTATGATATTGTGGAACATGTATGTATGCTTTAATTATGAGATGGGTGGGACTTATATCTCCCTACAATGCATTGGGTAATGATTTATATCTCCTGAGATAGACATGGATGGAATGGGGAGCGAACTTGGGTTAGTAAGGGACTTTCTCTTTGAAGATAGTCTTGGGAGTGAACCTTAACTTCTAAGATGGTCATGGGAGTGAACCATGACTACCAAGATGGTATAGAGAGTGAAACCATACTATTAATATGGCCTTATTAGCAGTGCCTTGACTAATATGGAAATTATTTTATATGCTTACATGTCTACCACAAATTCCATGTCTTATTCCTATGTTATTATCTCATATATTATTTTATTGATTACCTTATTATTCATGTCTTATGAAGTGCCAATATTTATTACATGACTCATGTATATAATATTTGATATGAAGGGTATGATATTGAAATTTTATTATCATGTTCTTATACCCTTATGCTCATATAATGATTATATATCTCATTTTTTACCCTTACTGAGAATATGATCTCACCCCTTTTTTATTTTTCCTATCCCAAAGTTATAAATAAAGGTTTTAAGTTTAATTATTAAAGGGTAATATCTTTGTGGGAAACATTAAAGATAATTCATTGAGTTAGAATATTTTGTTCAAAGTTTCCAAAGACACTAAACTATTATAGACCTCAAGCATGTATTTTTGTAACATGTTGAATATTCTTCTAAAATGATGTAATATACTTTTAGGTCAAGCATGTGTTGATATAGTTGGTATCAAAGTAATGGTTTAGTAAACCTTTGGAAATTAAGATGAGGAAACATTAGTTAGATCTCTAGGAACATTTTTAAGGATATGTGAAGGAATGTCTCTAGTTACCTGACTAAGGTGTCATATATTTAAACATAGGTTTCATGGTATAGACATACTATAAGATATTTTTCATGATTATATGGTTTTCTACTTTGATAAGTTCTTCTCATACTATGATTTATTATTTTAGTCCATGGTAAGAACTAGAACAAACTTTGTTAAGGTTGAATTTGATGGACATTTCACTGATGAGTAGTCAAATGGGATGATCAATGGAGTGGAATATATTGTGATCATTGCTAATCAGTTTCCATGGAACATGATTAATAATGTGTGCATTAACCAACTCTCAGACACCCCAAATAAGAGAAAGAAGAAGTTCGATGAGAGTTGGGGTAATGGAGACCATGGAGGAAAGAAGATTAAGTTTCCTTTGTACCAAGAATGTGGAAATAATAACCCAAGTGAATTTCTTAAAGAAATAAGAATATATTTTGAATATGGAAAATAACGACATGAAACAAGTAAATGTAAAGAAAAAATGAAGGTTCTGGTTAATGTAATGGATGATAATATGGGCCTCACTAATATATCACCAAATTTTAAATTCTTTATGTGTGGAATGAAGGGTCATTGATGAAAAATGGTTTCCTAAGTGGAAAGATCAAGAATATAGTCGTAAGGGTGGTATGAGTAATGGTTATATTGTTTACGATGATGAGACTACTGGTGAATTATAAAGGGAAATAGGTATTAAGTAATAGGATGAGGTATCCTTGTTAATAGCTTACAGATGAAGTAGAATGATAGAAGTTTTTAGGTATTTGGATTCAATAATTATGTTATATTAATGGTGAAATATATAAGGATTTTTCAATTTATGTTTTTTTACTAAGTATTTACAAGAATATGTTGAATGGTTTTGATATACTAGAAATTTGATTTCATGGAAAGGTGACATTTTGACTAAGGTAAGATAACACTTAATATATTCCTTATATTAAAAAAATGATGTTTGGATAAAGATATGTTGGATATGAATAAGTAAATTGGACATTACTAATTACCTTGAAACTAATTAAGTATTTTTTAACAAGTTGTTTATGCCATCATTGATGAAGTTTAGATTTTTTTGGATTTAAGGAATATATCCAATAAAATTTGGAATAAAGAAACATGCATGTTTTCAATAAATATTTTTGGTAATTTAGGTTATTACCATCTTTCAAGTGAATACATGACGATGATGTTCAAATGTTTCATATGAGACAACCAAGAGATACTTTATGATATATGTGGGATCAATGATAAGATATTTTTGAGAAATTTAGTGACCTTATTTATAAAGTTTTAGACTTATATTTTTCAAAAGGGTTATAAGGTTAACAATTTATAAAATAGTTTACATTAAAATTAAAATGAGGTTTTAAAGATTAATGTATTATCTCACCATATAAGGATTTATGAATATTTAATAGCTTTTGATAACCTTTTTTTTGTGTGATAAAGATATATGGAATGACATATAATTCTATTTATGGATCACATGATCTATTAATTCTTCATTATTGAAAAATTTACATTCATTTTTGTAATAAGAGATGAAGTAGAAGTTGATCAAGGTAAAAGAAATGGTAAAGTTGTCCTGAAGTCATGTAAGTATATATTTTTCTGAAAATTATTTAAAATTAGGAAAAAGGTTCTTTAAATAAAATGTTTTCAAGTTGTAATAATTTTTGATTATATCTAGTATCTTTTTAAAGCCTCTTGGGGTTATGGATTTATGATTGTTAATATTATCCTGACCATGTTCTCTATCACTCTCCATTAGAACTTGATAGTTAGATTTTTCTTCCATGTCCATGTTTCCACATTCATGCTATGTTATCATATGTTTAAAACTAGTTATGAGTTACTTTAGGTGACCATTATGATTCCAACATTCCCTTTTTAAAGGAAGTTTTAATATTGATTTTTACAATGTGTGTTTTTATGAAAGGAGCTTTCAAGTATGAAACATTTAAAAACCTGGATGAATTTTGATGGTGAAATTCATTTTAAGGATGGTATAATTCAATACCCTATGTTTTTTTGAAATATTTTTTTAAAATTAATTTAATATTTTTGATATTTTCCATTTCACGCAACACTAAATATATTTTTTTATATAAAATTACTAAGTTTGGATTGCATTATACACAACATCAAGCTAATATTGCACTAAAAAAACACTTAGATTATCTTTTGGTGCATGAAAAACTATGTTTGTCTTATATGAAAGACAATACCATGTCCCTTATATAGCTTTCATTACATGCAAGACCGAGTTTTACCAAACTATAATATACTATTAATATTATTAGTAAAATACTATAATATCTACCACCTAGCTATTGGAATGGTAGTTACAAATAAGACTAACTAAATTGTGAAAATATGATTTAAACATTTATATAAAATTAATCATTTGGTTATAAAATAGTTGAACTGAATGAAAGAACTATTTGAAAATAAAGAAATTACTTTTCTAAGAAAACTATTTTTCTATGTACAATCACAATTTTATCTCAATAAATTAAACAAAAAAATTTTGATTAATTTTTTCAATAAAATTTATATATTACATATTCAATAAATATTTTTTATACTCATCTAACATATTTGATATGTATAAGATAATAAAAAATCCAATTTTATGAATAAAAAGATGTATTTTTCTAAAACGGAATTTTACCTCTTTTTAATGAAGAACCCATTTTAAATATTATTTTTGAAACTTTTATAATTATTATTTTAAAAAATAAAATTCATTTTTGAAGTCATAATATCAAAATTTACTTTGGTTTAATTTTTTGTATTTTTCTAAGAAGTTTCATTTTTTGATGAATAATAAAAAAACAGAATTTTAATTCAAAAATAATTTTTAATATAACTTATTTCTATAGTTAAAAAATGTTTTAATTTGGTTTTAAAGTAAAATTAGATCAATTATACATAAATTATATCAGTTTATTTAATTTTAACCAATTTCATATTGAAATTGGATATAAAAACATTTCACACTTTTGGATATTTTGGCTTTAAAAACCCACATTATCATATCGTCTAAGAGATTTATTTTAAATTAATTCATGCCACTTTTATGACTAGAATTTTAAAAAATGGATTCCATATTTGGAATCATAATAATTTATAATAATATAAACTTAGTTTTTTCCAAAAAATTTAGAGAAAGTGATTAAAATTAATTACAACGATTAAGAGGAAAATTAGTTTATCAAAGGACTATAACTTAAACTTAAGGCATTAGATGTTCATATTTAGACCCTATATTCCATTTTATCATATTTTTACTATTATTTTAGCCACTTCACATGGAAAAAACACTGGTGTAATTACCTTTTCAATAATTTACAAGAATGGTACCTCTCATCCACTATAAAAAGGCAACCCCTCCCCCCTCTTTACAGATCTCAATACCTTTTGGCTCAAAAAAATCTTAGAAAAATTTAATCCAAAAATAAATGTATTAATCTAGGAAGTATCCATTTGGGAATAAATGCAACCAAGGAATCCCTTTGGTGAAAACCAAGAGAAGTTACCCAAAGAATAGGTAACATCCTTCCTCAAGCTCCTTTATTTTCATTTCATTCTCCACCCCCTCAATTGTTTGTATTCCATGATTATATAATAAAATAAATATCATAAATATATTGAGATTTTTTTATTATAATGGTTCTTCCTACACTTACACACACTTCCATCCAGTGGGTAACGAACATACCGTTCGTGTTTACGATGGACTACAACCTTGCGAAATGACATTGTTTATTTTTTTTCCATTACAACCTCTCATGGATATGAATTATGGTGGAAAATATATTTTTATACAATATATATCATATTAATTATGTGTTTATGCATATTTAATTACTATATAAAACATACCATCATGATTTATGTTTTTTTAAATATGATAACTTTGTTTGTGGTTGTGTGGACTATCGCCTCCACAAAGCGACATGATTCATTCACAGCTTACATAGAATTTATTAAGGATGGGTTTAGTGATATTATATGATATATATGACATAATAATTATATTTAATGATATTATATATTTATATACACACACACACACATATATATATCATTTACTCACTTTATTTTAATACGTCAATAAAACCGAAGCAATGTTCATGCGTTTGTACGACCTACCATCTCCATGAATGGTGTATTCCATTTCATGTTTATATATTTTATAGATTTTTATGAATATTTATAGTATGAGTATATATAGTTTTAAAATCATTTTTTACATTATGTAAATATGTAAATAATGATATATGTAAGAGGATCAAGAATAATAAGCCTAAACATATGTGAAAAACAAAGTAGATATTACCCAAAACGTAACATTAACATGGAGTTGTTAATAAATAGGTGATGTAAAGTTGTAACCAAATAATATATGGTATTATATATCAAAATATGGTTCTGTGATATTTTTATAATAAACTTATACTTATTATACAAGAGTTTTTAACGTGTATGAAGAAAGTCTAGACGTAATGTAAGAGTTTTCTCATTTCGCTTTTATTTCTCTGAGACTTTTGTCTTATTCACCACACTTTTGTTTGTAGTGTAAATAATTCACATGAATGTATTATATTATTCTTATACTTAAATTTATGGGTATTTACATATCTATTTTATGATATTTCTTTCTTGGGGTTTATGGTTCAAAATTTACTAAATTAGTAAAGTAATTTTTGTCTCAAATTTCCTTCTTTGAGATACATGCCATGGTATGCACCTATATTTTTCTATGGGCTGTATATACTATCCTTTGAAACATTATATCCTGAATCTAATTATTTATTGATATTTTTAGATTCATTTAATATTATTATCTCCTGTGGATTATGAGTCAAATTTACCCATGTGGTAATAGTTTATTACTACAATCTCATTGTTTATCAGGATTTTTTACGATTATGCTACCATTGATGAAATATTATGATCCATTTATCAATAACACCTGAATTTTATTCTCATATGTTTATTCATTATATCTTCATGTATTTGGACCATTTTACAACTTTTTTTTACTTAATATAATTAATCAAGTGTTTTTAAGAAAATACGACTTTATCCTCTCTTTTTTCAAAAATTTGCGTTCTTTCAAAACCATTTTTTCCAAACAAGTTTTCAATTTTCTTTATGTTTTAAATGTTTTAAAGATTCTTTTACAATTTTTCAAGGAAAAAGGTTTCAAAATCTTTTTAAGATTTATTTATAAGTTTTCAATGTATTTTCAAAGGAAATGGTTTTAAAAATGTTATTAAGCATTCTTTATAAGTTTTCATAGTATTTTCAAAGAAAAAGGTATTAAAAAATGTTTTCATGATTTCACTATATGTTTTCAAATTGTTTTCAAAGAAAAACTGTTTCAATTTTTTTTCAATATTTCTTCATATGTTTTCAAAACATTTTCAACGAAAATAGGTTTTCACAATGTTTTCAGGCATTAATTATAAGTTTTCAAAGTGCATTCAATGAAAAATGTTTTAAAAATGTTTTAAATATTTATTTATAATTTTCAATGTATTTTTAAAGAAAAATTATTTATTTTTTTTCAATATTTTTTTATAAGTTATCAAATTATTTAATAAAAAATGTTTTCAAAAGGTTTTTAAGATTATTTTATAAGTTTTAAAGGAAAAAGGTTTTCAAAATATATTCAAGAATCCTTTATAATTTTTCAAAGAAAATGGTTTTCAAAATGTTTTCAATTTTATTTTTTTTATTCATGGAAATTGTTTTTCAAATTTTTTTAAAGCTTCCTTTATAAGTTTTCAAAGATAATTTCAAAGAAAATGATTTTCAAATTTTTTTATGTTTTAAAAAGTATATTTTTCAAAGAAGAAAGTATATTTTCTTCAATAAATGTTTTCAAAGGATATTTCCAAATTATTTTCCATCTAATATGACATTCATTGGTGTTAATCATACCTTTCTAGAAAATGATCCAACGGTTCTATTCACATTCTTTCTCTGAATGGTCTATGTTTTGATGGCATGATGTTTATGAAACCTATTTCTATTTCATGGGATATATGTTTATAAAACCCATTTCCATTTCATGGGTTATATTTCTATGAAAATCACTTCTTTTCAAGGGTTATGATTTTATGAAATGATTATGAAACCTGTCTATTTTCCACATATTATGATATGATTACATGTTTATGATACCTATTTCATTTCATGGGATATGATATAATTTTTATGATCTTGTGGAACATGTATGTGTGATTTCATTATGAGATGTGTGGGAACTATATCTCCATCCAATTCATCGGGTGGAAATTTATTTATCATGAGATAGAAATGGATGGAATAATAAGTGAGCTTAGTTTAGTAAATGAATTTTTCTATACAGTGGTATTGGGAGTGAACCTTGACTACTAAGATGGTCATGGAAGTTAACAATTACTACCAAGATGGTACGGGGAATGATCCCATACTACTAAGATATCCTTGTAAGAGATTACTTAACTACAATTGAAATATTTTTATATTCTTATCTATCTTATGAAAATTCCATGTATTATTACAATGTTATGATCTCATAGATTATGCTCTTGGTTCCCTTTTGAGTTCAATCTTATGAACTTAAAATATTTATTCTGAGACTCAAGTATATGATCTTCTATATGCAGGGTATGGTTTTCAAATGTTATTATCATGTTATAATACTCTTATACTCATGTTATGATTTTGTACCTCCTTTTTTTACCCTTACTATGCATCTGAGCTCACCCCTTTCTTATGTTTCCTTTCCCCAGGTTGTGATGAGAGATTTTAAGTAGAATTACTAAAGGGGAAGTTATTGTTTTGGGAAAAATTGAAGATATTTCATTGATTTAGAATATTTTGTTCCATGTTTCCAATGACATTAAAATAATATGCTCCTTGGTCTTGTATTTTTATAATGTGATGAATATTCATATAAAACAATGTAATATCCATATAAGGTATTCTTGGGTTTCTATACTTACAAGGGATATGATCCAATGATACCATTCTTATTTATTCTTATAATGTTTTATGTTTATGATGGAATTATTTTTACGAAGCCTATTTCTTTCGCATGGGTTATCCCATGATAAAATTCTTATGAAACCCACTTCACTTTCCATCAGTTATGTCATGATGAAATGATAAAATTAGTATGAAACTTGTATCTTTTATATAGGTTATGATATAGTTAAATGTTTATGAAACCTATTTCATTTCATGGATTATGATATGATGAATGTATTATGTTATTGTAGAACATATAAATATGGTTTCTATTATGAGACGGGTAGGATTTATATCTCCCTCCAATGCATTAGGTAAGGATTTATATAACATGAGATAGACATGACTCAAATTGGGAGTGAACCTAGTTTACTAAGGGAATTTTTCTACAATGATGGTATTGGGGGTAAACATTGACTACTATAATTGTTTGGGGGTGTGAAAACATTCCACTATGACAGCCTTGGAAATTATACTTGAATAATATGGAAATGATTTTATATTCTAAATTGTGAAAAAACTAGGTCTTATTACAATGTTATGTTCTCATGGCTTATATTCTTTGATTAATTTATGATTCATGTCTCATAAAATACCAATATTTATTCCATGACTCAATATTATAATATTTGATATTATGGTTATGGTTTTAAAATGTCATACTCATGTTCATATTATGCTTATGTATCTCCCTTGTTTACCCTTACTGATCATCAATGCTCACCTTTTCCTTTGTTTTCTTTCCAAAGGTTATAAAGAAATGTATTACATATGATATGTGTAATAAGGGTATAATAATGAATATTATAGTGGGAGATGATTTAGTTTACATATGGACTAGTTTTTTGTGTCTCCATGTTTACAAATACACTAAACTATTACAGTGCTCTGGCATGTGTTTATGTAATATAAATAATATTCATCAAGAAATGATGTAATATCTATGTATGATAATCTTGAGTCAAAATAGTTGGTATCATAGTATAGGTTTATTTAAACCTTGGAAACTAAGATGATAAAACCTTGGTGAGACCCCTAAGTACATGTATAAGGTTAATTGTTAGGATAAGTCAATGTATAGAAACATGTCCTATAATTTTTCTAAATAAGAGAGCAAGTGGTTTATATCCATGTATAGATACTACAAGTAGATGTGGATCTAGAACAAATATACCTAGGGTTAATAACTCCAAATGGTCACATTTATCTTAACTCTATCATCACTTGGGGCATAGAAATGGGACTTGCTGTAAACCTATTTTGACACTCTTAGGAAATACACCTGAGGAATTCACAAACTATTTACAAACCATCATGATGGATTTAAATGGATGGTGATTATCAATGACCCAGGATAAAACTTAGGTTTCATATATTAATTAAGCTTTCATGATTTAGATATCCTATAAGTGTTTTTTCATGATTGTGTGGCTCCCCATCATGATTATTGTGTCTTACCCTATACTTTCAGTTTTAGTCAATGATAGTAACCTGAAGAAAATGTGTTAACATTTTGTGTGATAGAAAATGAAATGATTGTACTCCTGAGAAAACAAATTTTATAGGATATGGAATAAAGATTATCATTGTTATGATCATATATATTTCTTAATCTAATAATCATACTAGACTTATAAATAAACAAATGAGTGAACAACATTCTATTCAGCCCTTAATTAGGCAATTTACACATTATTTTAGTGGATATTTTGATCCACTAGTTGATAAATAATAGATCAGAACCACTAAAAAGATATTTTCTATTATCCATTGTCTGGAAAATAGAAAATTCATTTTGGACATCTATCATTTGGAAGGTTAAGTAGATCAATGACAAATTCTTTTCAAGAATATGAAGGAATAATATGAAATTAATTCCATGGATTTATACAAGATCAAGAACTTATTTTTCCATAATTACTTTCCTCATATTATTCATAAAAAAATGGATAAGGAGTCCATTTATCTAATGTAAAATTATGATGATTGTATTGGTACCTATGAGGAAAATTTTACAAGACTTACAAGGTATTCTTTTGGTATTATTATCCAAAATAAATGTAAGTTTGATAGAATCTTCAGTGGATTAAAACTACATCTCCAAATGGTATTTTCCATAATATAATTTATTAGATATGAATATTTTTTTTGATGTTCTATCAAGGTAGAAATGGTGGTTTTATTTACATATTTATCTCATGGTTTTGATAAGAATTGAAAAATAGAATTCAAAAAAAATATTAAAGAAACACGGAGAGAGGAGGATATGCTTTACTTTATGCTTAAAGTGTGGGAAAAATCAGGAAAGAAATTTTATTAAGTGGAATAAGAAATATTTTAAGTGTGGAACGTATGGTCATCCGGAAATTGATTTCTAAAGTGACGGTAATAAGTTTTCTTACAATACGAATAGTGAAAAATCTACACAGAATGCACCACCCACACTCTAGTGTCTTAAATACAAGGAGTTAGGGAACTATTATAACTAATTTCCAAATATAAAGGTTAATGATGATTATATTCATTAAAAACTTCATAATACCAGTGATAAAGGGAAATCTCATGCGATCACCATTTTTGAGGTGGGGTGAGATAAGGACATGATGAAAGGTGCAATTACAATCCACACTAGAAAAAGTAATTTCTTATTTGATAGTAGATCTTCCCATTTTTCATATCTAAAGAGTTTTATAGGGGAATAAAGATGACACACAAATTATTTGATGTATAATTTTTAGTGGAAACCCATAATGGTAGGTTAATCATATATAAATTCTATGATTCCTCTCTGGTTTATGTTGTTCAGAATGTGCTTCCAAAAAATCTTTTCATTATTCATCTTATTGAATTTGATCTTATCTTCAGCATGGATTAGATTTATCTATTTAAATCGTAAATAAATTTTCGAGGAAGTGAAGTCATGTTTGATATTACAAGACACCTAATGATCATATATCAATGTGATGATAAATACAAACTTTCGATAGAGATCACATTTATTTTAAGGGTCTTAATTCCCATTCAGAAGGTGTGGTTATCTAAAATGGATGGGGAGAAACATTATATTAATCATATTCCTATTGTGTTGGAACTTATTGATGTATTTTAAAAAGATTTTCCAAACCTTAGACAAAAATATGAAGTTTAGTTCACAATAGAAATCACTCCTAGTACCATACCAATTTTGGGGACTCACTATAGAATTACACAGATTGAGTTGCAGGAATTAAATAAGAAACTCCCTGAAAACCTTGATAAGGGATTCATTTGGCCAAGTGTGTCACCTTGGGGTGAACCTATTATTTTTGTTTAAAAAATATCGATCAATGTGACTCTGCATTGATTATTAGGAGATAAAAAGATCACAATTAAGAATAAGTATCCCATTACTAGTATTTATAAATTTTTTGATCAACTGTGTGGATATCGATACTTTTTCCATGACTGAAATTATTTTTTATATCATCAATTGAGGGTTAAGAAGGAGGACATACCCAAGAAAATATTCTGTACAAGGTATGAACAGTAGGAAAATTTAGTGATTCTTTTTGATCTTATTAATTCTCCCACAATATTCATAGATTTAATGAATAAACTCATTAAAGATTAACTTGATCAATTTGTGGTAGTCTTTATAGATGGCATGATTATATTTTTAAAGAGTAAGTAAGGGAATGAAGAATAATTGATAATTTTACTTAATACCCTAATTAATGAGAAAATATATGATTTTTTTGAAAGTGTGAATTTTGGATGAAAAGGGTTTCATTTTTAGGTCAAATAATCTCAATAGAGGGTGTACCAGTAGATCCATCAAAGACAAAGGCTATTGAATGTTAGCCCAGACCAACCATGGTGATAGTTACTTTTAGTTTTGTTTTTTTATCTAGATATTATCAATGGTTTTTAGATATTTTATCTGGACTATATAATCCACACACCAAGTTAACTCTGCAGGGAGCTTAGTTCCTTGGGACAGATGAACACAGGGATGATTTCATGGAACAGAAGAGAAGATTATTCAGTGCACTAGTGTTCACGTTACTATATATTGGATAAGAGTTTATAATACATAAAAATTCATATAAGAAGGGATTTGGATGTTTTATTAGGAAAAATGACATGGTTATATCTTATTTCTCATGAAAATTGAAGATTCATGATCAAAATGACCCAACTCATGATTTGAAGTCAGCTGTGGTAAATTTCTCATTAAAGATATGGAGGCATTATCTTTATAGAGAAAAGTGTGATATATGTAATAGTCATAAAATTTTAAAGTTTATATTCATCTAGAAGGAGTTAAATATGATCTAATGAATATGGTTAGAGCTAATTGAAGATTATGAATACTCAATACATTACCACTTAGTAAAAAGGAACATGGTGACTGATGATTTGAGTCAAAAGGATCATGATAGCTTATCCATGAAGAGGTTTAAAAAAGATCCAATATTTCGGGATTTCAAAGGATGGATCTAGAAACCCAAAAGGAAGGGGAAAATATTATCTTTCTCAGTTGAATGTTTAAGAATTTATCTAAGAGAAGATTAAAGAGAAACATAAAGAAGATGTTGAGCTACAAAATAATGTCAGAAATGTTTTTGAGTTTAACCTATATCATAATGTAATTATAAGGTTTAAGAACCATATATGTGTTTTTTCCATACTATATTTAAAGGATTTTTTAGGGGAATATCATAGTTCTTAATTCTCTATTCATCTAGGAAGTAAGAAGATGTATAGAGATTTTAAATATTACTTTTAGTAGGATGGAATGAAGAGATATATCATATAGTTTCTATCTCGATGCTTGGTATTTTAGCAAGTTAAGGGTGAGACAAAAATTCTAATTGTATGTTACATCTATTACCCATACCAAAATGTAAATGGGAAAACATCACCATGAATATTATCATTTGAATCCCTGAAATTTCGAAAGAGAAAAATTATATATTGGTTGTTATCGATCACCTTAACAATTATACACACTTAATCGCTACCAGAGATGATTTATATCTATATTATCTCAAAAGGATATGAATTAAAGAAGTGGTGAGGTTACATAGAGTACAACATTTTATTGTATCTAATCCGGATCCAAGGTTTACCTAAAAGTTTTAGAAAAATATTTTTCAAGCTCTTAATATGGAGTTGATTTTCTGCATTATGTATCATCCTTAGACAGATGGTTATTCTGGGAGAACAATTTAAACCCTAGAGGATATATTGATATAATTTTATTTTTTACTTCAAATGTGTTTGGGCACAACACCTTCCTTTTGTTGATTTTTTATACAATAATATATTTCACTCAAGCATTCAGATGGATCCTTATGAAACCCAATATGGAAAGAAGTGTAGAGATCCAATATGCTGTAATGAAGTTAGAGAAAGAAAGATATTGAGACCTAAGATAGATAAATAAATGGAAGATATGGTTAGATAAATTTAAAAACATGTCAAGGAATCTTAGATTTGGTAGAAAAGTTATAATGATAATCAACGACATGATCTAGAATTTGAATTTGGCGACAAGGTCTTTCTAAGAATTTATCTATGTAAGAAGGTTATGAGATTTAGAAAGAAAGGGAAACTAATACCATGGTATATCGGTACCTTTGAAATTGGTGATCATATAGGTACAATAAAATATCAGTTGGTTCTTCCACCAAACCTCTCTCAAGTTCATGATGTGTTCCATGTATCTCTTCCAATAAAGTATATACCGAAAACTTCACATGTATTGAACTTAGAGGTCATATCATTGGAGCATGATATTTATTATTAAGAACAACCAATAGGTATTCTATATTATACAAATAAAGTTCTATAAAACAATACTACTCACGTGGTCAAATTTTTATGAAAAAAAAAATTAATTTTAGGAAGCTATATGGAAACTTGAGGATATGATTAGGCATAAGTGTCCCCATATTTTTGTATTAGAGTTATGAATTCCAAAGAAACAATTCATTTTAAGGGGGATAAAATATAACACACTGAGTTTTTATGAATTATTATTTTTGAATAAATTAAATTTCATTGATATCTTTCATTACATACAACACCAAGTTAATCTTTAACTACTTGCAACATTGGGTTAGCTTATGCTACACACGACACCGAGTTTTTTCAAAACCAAAATATATTATTAATATAGTTATTTAAATGAGACCATTATAACAAAACCATTAAAAATAGTGATATTAATAGTAATAAATACATTTGAAATATTAATTATTATTATTTTATATAATGGAAATATAGTGATAAGAAAGTACTTAATTTTCGGTAAAGTCTTTATATGTTTCAAAAGCATTATTTTCTCAAAAATTGATTCTTATTTATTTCATGAACATAAATAAAATTATTTTTTCAAAATTTTAGAAAAATAATTTGATAAAACAAACTTAATTTTTCTAATAGTCATATCAAAATTATTTTAGGATGAATTGTTTGGATTTTTCTGAAAAGTTTATTTTTTTGATGAATAGTGAAAACACTAGATTTTAATTGAAAATTTTCTTTTTGTTTAATTTTTTATATAAAGTTAAATTATATTATAAATTAGTTTTTAACTAAAATCAGTTAAATTATATATTTATTAATCCATTTTAGGTCAATTTAATCAATTTAATATTGACTTTTGAAATAAAAACTTTGTAATCTTTAAATATTTTCTCTTAATAAACCCGCTTTCTCATCACGTCTATGAGATTAATTTGATTTTGTTCCAGTTATGTAAATAGAAATTGAAAAAATAGATTCTTTACTTGGAATCAAAATAATTTATATTATATGATAATGTCAAATTAATTTTTAACCAAAATGAAAAGTAAAATAGTAAAAATTATTTACCGTGGTTAAGGTAAAATTGGGTTTAACGGTGGTTAAACTTAAACAATAAGGGGTAAAATGTCTTAGAAACTTGAGCAAATCCCATTATACAAACATGATTTTACCTTATAAATTTTATTATTGAGAATAGTCCATTATTGGAGCCTTTTTACATGAAAAAAGCATTGGTGTAAATATCCCTTTTGAAAAAATTACAAGTGTGCCACTCACCTCAATTATAAAAGGACACCCCTCCTCTATTATTTAATTATTAAATCCATTTTGGTTTGGAAAATAACGACCCAAATAAATTCAAAACATCATTCCTTTCATATTATAATCCTTATTTTGTAAATAAATTCAACCAATAAATAATTTTGGTGCAACCTTAAGGAGGATACCAGAAGAAATGGTAGCATTCATCAGTGAGAGTTTTTATTTCATTTATTCCTACAACTCCTTGAATTATTTTTGTATAATTATAATATAATAACAATAATATCTTAAATATAATAATTTGTTTTTATGTTAAGTTAATTACCTACAACCATCTAAAATTCCATCAAATGGTTTATGAAATCATCATTTGTGTATACAACAGACTACCACCTTGAGAACCGATGTCATTCGTTTTTCCATTACAAACTCTCATGGTTGGTTATAATTATGAATTAAATGATTATATATGATATTAATTAAATAATTATTCTTTTTTAATTATTATATCACACATATCTTTTAGACTTTTCATTCTATGGTAATACGATAACGTCACTTGTGTATACGAAAAACTACCACCTCACGAAGCAATGAGATTTGTTCATGATTTACACGGTTGGTAATAAGGATGGGTTTAATGAATATATTTGATATATATGAAATATAAATTATCATGTAATGATAATATATCATTTATCTTTCTTTCTTTTAATCCAACAAGAAAATTGAAACACTATTCATTCTTAAGTACGACCTACCATCTCCATAAAGGATGTATTTCATTTTCTATCACTAAATTTTATGGATTAGTATAAATACATATATATTGAATATATATTATATTTATATCATTTATAAGATTCTAGATATGATTAAATCATGAAAAAATTAATAGGAAAAAAATAAAAATAAAAAATCAAAACATATGCGAGAAATGAAGTGGTTATTACCCAAAACGTAACATTTCCATGGAATTATTAAATAAAGGTTAATAAAAAGTCTTAAAAATCATATATGGTATGATATATATATATATAAATATTTTTATATAATATATTCATAATAAAATTATATTTTTTATACAGGAGGTTTCAACGTGTACGATGTAAGTCAAGGCTTAAGGTAAGGGATTTTTGTATCAATTTTCTTTCTTTGAGACATGAATTATGTTATGAACAAATATTCTTTCACAAGGTGTATATAAAAACCATTTAAATTGTAATATAATTAATTTATTTATACTCATGATATTTTAATTTCCACTTTATATTATTCCTTTATGGGGCTTATGATTCAATGTTACCAAAGTGAAAATGATTTTATGTTACAATCCCATCCGTTATTTGGATTGTTTATGATTATGTTTCAAAAGATAAAATATTAGATCAATATATCTATAAAATCAATAATTTTCTTCTCCTATGTCCATTAATTATATTATCATGTAATTGTACCATTTTTTCTACTTTTTGGGACCTAAAATATTTGAGAAAATGTTTTTAAAAAAATCATACTTTTTTTCTCTCTTCGATTAAAAATTTATTTTCTTCTAAAAAAATATTTTCAAAAATATTTTATTATTATCCTATTTTTTTGAAATAAATTTTTACCCATATTTAATTTTTTTTAAATTTTTTTGAAAGAAATATTAATTTCATTTTCCAAATAATTCCCATTTTTCTTTTACCAAAAAATTGAAATAAATATTTGTTTTAGCATATAAGATATTAATGAAAGTTCCCATTATGATGACCATTATTTTCTTTAATGCCTCATTTATATTTTTTTAGGGTTATTTTCGACGAAAAATATTCTGAAAATGTTTCATGTTTTAAAAACATATTTTCAAATCTAAAAGGATATTTTCATCATGAAATTTTTTAAATGATCGATCAAAATTGTTTTCAATCTAAAATGACATCTGTTGATATGAAATATGACTTATCAGGGATATGATCTAAGGATACTATTCTTATTATTTATTATAATTGTTTATGTTTATGATATCATGATGTTTATGAAACCCACTTATCTTCCATAGGTTATCCAAAGATAAAATTATTATAACACCCACTTCTTTTTCCATGGGTTATTATTTGATGAAATGATTATGAAACCTATATGTTTTCTACAGGTTATGATATGGTGAAAAGTTTATGAAACCCATTTTATTTCATGAGTTATGATATGATTAAGGTTTTGTGATCTTGTGTCACATAGAAATATGGTTTTTGTTGTGAGACAAGTGGGACCTATATATCCCTACAATTAATTGGGTAAATATTTATATCTTATGAGATAGACATGTCTATAATGGGGAGTGATCTTGGTTCAATAAGAGATTTTTCCTACTATGTTGGTCTTGGGAGTGAACTTTGGATACTATGATGGTTTAGGAAGTGAACCCATTCCACTATGGTAGCCTTGGAAATGATCCTTTACTAATATAGAAATGATTTTCTATCCATTTGTGTATTCCAAAAAACTATGTCTTAGGACAATGTTATGCTCCCATGGATCATGTTATTTGATTCCCTTATGATTCATGCCTTATAAGCTAAAAATATTTATTCCATGACTCAATATTATGATCTTTGATATGTGAGGTATGGGTTTTTAATGTTATTACCAAGTTCTCATACCCTTAATTTCATGTTATTCTTATATGTTTCCTTTATTTACCCTTACCTAGCATATGAGATCACCCTTTCTTATGTTTCCTTTCCCAGGTTATGAAGAAATGAATCATGTATGATATTTATTATAAGGGAGGTACTTATGAAGATCATAGTGTGATATGGTGTAGTTTACCTATGGACTAGTTGTTTTTTCTTCCATGTTTCCAAACAAACTAAACTATTACAGTCTTTAGGCAAGTGTTCATGTAACATAATGAATATTTATAAAAAATGATGTAATATATATATAAGATAAGCCTGGGTATCAATAGATATATATGTTACTACATATATAGTTTATATATATATATATATTTATATGCATATAATTATATATATATATGGTGTCATATTTTCATAGGTTACCCGACATAGGCTGAAGCAGGTAGTGTCGGCCTGGTGCCCTTTAGGAACCAGAGCCAACTCATTTTCAATTAATATTTCTTATTTTCATTATTATATTATCACCCTAACATTCTATATACAATTGATGGAGAATACTAGATGCTATTAGTGGTGGCATACTGAGTATATCTCACGCCATATTCGGGTAGCCGATTGGTACCCGAATAGATCTTATGGATGCAGGTAGGAAAAAACGGAAGCATACAACTTTGGATGATTTTTTTGGCTCTATGCTAGAGACTAGGAGAAAATTATTCTTGTGATTCTATTTAGAGGTAACATTTGGTCTTTTTTTTATTTTATATCACATGTTACATATGCATGCCGCTCTGTTTCCATGTATTCCTATATTTTTATATCATAAAAACTTGACATAATTTTGTATATGACATTGGTTATTTTTTTCTTATATTTATTTATATCTCTAGGATTTTTGATTCCACAATTCATTTATTATATTTTTTTTGCTACTTACAGTTATTTTTGTACTACTATGCTACATTTTTATTAGGAAGGTATAGTCTCCCCACCATATATTCATAGATCATCACTATTATTCAGAAACCTCTAGTATACATAGAGGCATTCTTGAGGCCATGTGGATAACCCAATCCAATTAATTATGAGTGAATCAGATCCAAGACATCACAAATTTCTATTAGATTTATTTTTTTCTTTCTATTTGGGTCATGAGATATGAGTCTTATAATTTTTCAAAATTTGTTAATTAACCTGTGTCTAGGAGTAACTGAGCCACATATATAGAAAATCCAAATTACTTTGGATGGGATATTTTTGTTCTGATTTTCACCTATTATAGTTGTAATGATTTCACCGTTGGGTGAAACACATGATTTGTGGAATTATTACTATTATTATTAAGATTTATTTTCTTTTTTATTTGGCATGGTATGGAAAGAAGATATCATTTCATTCATTATAGTAGGCACATGTGGATTCATATTTCATGAATATGCTATTCCATAATTATATTACCACATACATTGGCTACTGCATATTACTAGTCCCTTAACTATTATATTTTGAAATGTGATAACTTTTCTTGCATGGATATAATAATTGGATTAATGATAGTTTTTTCATTAACCTAAATATTTTTCACCATATATCTTGATAGCATCACCTTAGTTCACCAATTATACCTTGTTTAAACTATATACTATTGGTGACATGGGATGACACAATAGTTGATTTAATTACATGAATTCCAATTGTAATTTAGAAATCATGTACTTATATAATTTGGGAATGGTAATTCATCTAATAAAATCATTCTATATGAGCTATTACATCCTAAAACTGGATGTAAGGGTCATTTTATAGTTATATGATGTGTCAAGAAAGATAATCCCTTTATAAATTGGGGATAACGACTCATCTATATGGACTATAATAAATATATACATATAAATGAGTATGAACCAAAATGAATTTTATTTTATTAAGTAATATGGTTAATCTTAAATGGGATTGCCAATTATAACATAATGGGTGTTTTCCTCTATTCCTTACTATTAAAACTCCATGTACTAGGACCTCAGCTATGTGATGTGGGACCTTGACCCTAACCTAACCAGAATAATAGGCAGTAGAGAGTTTCTCTTATGATCCTTATGATATTTTTATCACTTAGATATGACATTAAGAGTCAACAGAAGGTTGAATCTTATATAAGAAGGCCATTTGCATATCCTTTTCCTGTATTTTAAAATATGTTCTACTATCAATATCTATTCCATGGTGTGTGATTTCAATTGTAGAGATATTACACCATGATAACCATGGGTCATACTATAAGAATGTGGCTATGACCATTCTCTATAGGTGATGGTCCCTGAATCACTGGTATTACCTCTTGTGTTTCCACTTGTGGAACATTATTTTATTCCAAATCTTGTTTTTGAAGCTACGTTCTGAGAAAAATTCCTACGATTTATGTAGTTTGTACAGGGATCTCCATGAATTTTCCATACCAAGGAATAATTGATGTGAGAATTCTACTAGCAACATCCACCCACTTTCTGGTGGAAATTATCCCTAGAACATTGAGTCATATGTATATGACATGTTATCGATATTCAAGAATTTGGATGTGCCTATAGAGAGGAGGTTCAATATCAAAACCTATATTATATGTGATTCTACTAAGAAATGATGCGATATTTATTGAAACCACAACCATTCTATCCTTGAAATAGAGTTTGGTTTGTGTTTTTTGTCAATCCTAATTAGAAGTTCAAAATGTTTTCAAAGAAAGGGACTATACAGTTCAAGTGGATAACAGTATTGAAGGTGGCTTCATTTCCCAATATTTGCCAAATTTTTGGGCTTGAAAATTGGAAAATAGGGAAATGAATGTTTGGAAAAGGAATTTGTATAAAAGATTGTAGGTGTTTTGGAAACTTGCATGCAAGGAATGTTTTGGTATCAGAACATCAAAAAACAGAAATGGCATGAGGTGCGCAAAAAATCTGAAGATGTACGCAAAAAATATTTCCTGTGTGAAATGAATTGCACACAGAATGAGAGTTTTTGTGCGACACGGTGGGTTTTTCGTGCTAGGGTTGGTGATTCCTATAAATAATAGGTGACCCCCCTCATTCGGCATAAATTAAAACTTAGACAAGATATGAGTTTTGATGCACGTAAACAGTGCATGAAAAGGGATGTTCGCGGATAAGTCAAAGTTGCGCGGAAAAGTTACAGTTGCACAAAAAAGTTGAAGTTGCACCCAAAAATTTGAATTTGCGTGTAAAGGTTGTATTTGCATGAAATATTTCAACACAAAAAATCAAATCTTTCATGAAAAAGAAAGATCTTGCACCCACAGGGTAAGTGTTGCGCGCAATTGTCAGTGTAAGATAATTACATGCTTTGAATATCCAGTTTGTGTGTTTAGTGCTTTCAAGTGAATCAATTCAAAACTTCAATGGAAGCAGTGTCTTGTGATGAACAGAGACAAATACTTCACTGAAAATATTTTGAAGCGACCTTCAAGTAGATAAACTATGTTAGAATTCTCTCAAGGCAATGAGTAAGGTGGAGTCGACGTAAGTGATCTGAGGTACGCAATGAGATATCCCCGAACCTTTTTAAAGGTAGTGTGCCTGGAATATAGTGACTATGACCAAACCTTTTAATCCAAAAACTATTAAAGATTATGGTATTTTGGTATGACTGACACACTGTCGGCGTATCCTCCTTGGAAATAGCTTTTTGTATAGAACCAAATAAAAGTGTTGTGTCATATTTTTTACTTTCATTTGACTGAAAAATTAAACAAGTTTCTACCAACATGAGAACAAGATACACAACTTTAAAAAGAAAAATTTTACACCCTAATTAACCCCTCCCATCTCAGGGTGTTCTATAGTCCTTTAAGTGGTATCAGAGCCTGGTTACCGGTGTTTGATCTATCTTATACCATTATGGAGAATTCAGCCAATGTTAGGGGAGTCCCCCTCTCCGATGGATGTAATTTTCATATTTAGAAGAACATAATAAGATATTATCTAATATCACTTGTAATGGAAGTTATATTTTCTTATATTAAAGGATTACGAGTCACTGATCCAACATTGCTATCTATGAATGATGCAGATAGAAAAATTCTTGATGTAGATGCTAAAGTGTAGAATGCTCTCACTGTAGCCATTTCTGATTAGATCTATCTAAAAGTGATGAGTTTAACCTTAAAAAATTCCATCTGGGATAAAATTGAAAATATATATGAATAAGATAGAAAATTGAAGGAGGTGAAACTAAAATTCCTATAAAATAGTATTGATGATATGAAGATTCATCCTGATTAGAATGCAGACTCCTTCAATTGAATTACTATAGTGGTTGGGGGAAATTTTTGGTTTAGGTGAAGAAATCAAAGAAGTTGATATTTTCAAGAAAATACTAAGGATACTTCCAACCCTATATAATGTTAAGGTGTTATTCCCTGATGAAATAGATCTTTCCAAACTTTTTCTGGATGATTTGCTGAGCGTTCTGGTGGCATATGAAATGAGGGTCGAGCCAGAAGATGCTACGACTAGAGTGAGCAAGGAAATGACATTTAAAGGCATGGAAAAACTGAAAATTTCAAAATATAGTAGTGGTTAAGATGATTTTTGACGCTCCTTTTTCGTCACATTGTCTAAAAGAATGTAAAGGTAAATGACTTAGCACAAATTGATTCTTCCTTTGAAGAAAACATCAAAAATCGACAAATGCATGAACAAGGCTTCAAAAGCACATGTGCCGCGGAAGTTCCATCACTGTCACGCAAGTCCACTTGCGTGACACCTAATGGTCGCGTGAGTGACTTGCGCGCCCTAAAGGATAACTGCCCGGGGTCTTCTCCTGCCTATAAATAGACCATGTGGGCCCCCCATTTCAAGAGGAATTTTTCCAAAATTCAGATTTAGAGATCTGAACGCCCAAGTCTCTTCTTTAGGTCATCCGAACACATATAAGGTAATTATTTACCTAGAATGGAAGTTCTAAAAAAGAGGAGTAAGGTCTAAGTGTTAGAATTCACTAACACTTGCACACCTAAGGTGTTTTACGCTTAAGGGAAATGAACATACTTGTGCACCACCCTACTTCCTCACCAAAACTTGTGCGCCTCTCTTCTGGAAGTACCTCAGGATAATTATAAAGGAATTGGTCAAGGATTGCCCAAGTATTACCATGCTGGTTTACAATCGTGCAAGTACCCATGTGTCGCGCAGGTATACCTGCGCGACCAGGACTTGCGCACCCATGCAGTACCTGTGTGCCCCTGCCTTTTTGGGTGCCTTTCCTATCCATTTCACCCCTCTTATGCCATTCCACCTCTCCTATTCAAGATTCAGTCTTTAAGACACTCTTCAAAGACATTTTTGGCATGATTTCTTGATTTGGATTCCTTATCTGAAAGGAACTCCATGGAACATCTCTCAAAATCTAGTGATTTACACATCTTTATGTCACTAAAAAATTGAGATTTCATTCATTAAACCTCATCCTTTAAGATGAGATAACTCTTTAACCTGGGCCTCCTTTTCAAGAGTAAGCCCAGTCATAATTTCCAAATATGGGCATCCTCCTCAGGAGTAAGCCCTAATAATAATTTCTCTTAATCTGGGCCTCCTTTTAAGGAGTAAGCCCCAGTCATAATTTCAAAATATGGACATCCTCTTCAGGAGTAAGACCCAATCATAATTTCTCTAAATCTGGGCCTCCTTTTCATGAGTAAGCCTCAGTCATAATTTCCAAATATGGGAATTCTCCTTAGAATTAAGCCCCAATAATAATTTCCAAATTTGGGCATCCTCCTCAAGAGTAATCCCCAATCATAATTTCTATTAATCTGGGCCTCCTTTTAAGGAGTAATTCGCAGTCATTATTTCCAAATATGGGCATCCTCCTCAGGAGTAAGCCCCAATAATAATTTCTCTTAATCTGGGCCTCCTTTTCAGGAGGAAGCCCCAGTCCAAGTTCTCTTAATTGGGCCTCCTTCTCAGGAGTAAGCCCCAACCATAATTCTCTTAACCTGGGACTCCTTTTCAGGAGTAAGCCCCATTCTCAAATATGGGCATCCTCTTCAAGAGTAAGCCCCAAGTCCCTTAATTTTTCAAGTCCCTTAACATGGGCCTCCTTCTCATGAGTAATCCCCAGTCTTATTTTCTCTTAACCAGTCCTAATTTACCTTTGATCTGAGATTCCTTCTCAGGAGTAAAACCCAATCATAAGTCTTCTCCTAATTTGGGCCTCCTTTTCAGGAGTAAGCCCCAAGTTGGAGTATTCAATTCTCCATGAAGCACATATACCTTTTTGGACCCTGTTCCTGGATTTCTTCCCTAAAGTAAATCCTAATCTTCATTTATCTGGACAGTCATACATAAATAAGACCCACATTATTTATTATGGTTCCATCTTTCATGGTACAATTGTCTTGTTTTTACCAATACCTCTTGTTTCTCACACCGAGCATGACTCACATGATCTTAGAGTGTAAAAGTAATTATGACATCCTTCTTTGAGCCATCAATCATAAACATCATACTCCCTTACTTGAACTACGTGGGTTCTGATTCCTTTTCTAGACAAAGGATACGTAGGAGCCCATCTGCGGGTTCGATCCCAACTCCGAAATAATCCATGTCCTTCTGAATGACAATAAACCTCAAGTGCCCCACTGAGTGGCTTTAAAACCAGCATGGTCATCGTAATGACCAAGAGAATTCTATATAAATTTGTCGAAGGATACCATTGACCAAGAATATCTAATAAATATAGATGATTCTCTATCGATGAAGAACCTCGAATACATATAAAAGATTCTCTAAATTTCTTACATATTTAATCATTGATTTTCAGATCTGAAGGAAAGCTCATTTTATACTTGGTAATGTAATAAGGATTCACGATCATAACTGAAATCTATAAAGAGAGTCCCAGAGTAGACAATAATTTCCCTCAAAAAAGGTGTGATGAGTCCGACCTCCCATCCTCTCGACCAATGCAAATTCCTAAGACTCATCAGTCCACAAACTAATGAGCGCCTACCTTTGGAAAGTAGGTCCAAATGGATGTGGAATCATTGGATGTTTCCGGTTCTACAAACAAACCTGTTAGACACCGATTGGAATGTTTGAACCTTCAATCAATGAGGTCATCCCCAAATTCTGAGGGAAACAAAAAATGGTGAACTCGACGTGAATCCTTAACCAAGTTAAAATGATGTTTTACCTATTTGTTAGGCCCCTATTTAAAACTAAATGAGAGGGCCAACAAAAACAATCATTGACATATGTGCTCATCCAAAATATGTAGTGGATGAATTTATCTTGATTACGTCTCTTATATCAAACAAGCACTCTTTCCCAAGATTCTTTGCATTCTAAGAAATGGCTGCTCTCAAGTTCACACCTGTGAATACCGCTGCTGCAAATTCCACTGCTACTACTCCTGCTGGATCGTCGTCCGCTCTGAGGATGACATCACCTATTCAGAGTCTTCAACGCTGGGAATCAAATGCACTGGTTAAGGAGTACCGTCAACACGGCACCATTCCAACTCTGGAGGCTGCCCGACAAGCCCTCCAAGTGAACAACCCACACCGGTCGTCCAGAAAATAATGACCAATGATCAAGAAGTAGGCGGTGCTAACCACCGTCTCCAACCACTTCGGGTCATTATCTCTGGAACGCAATCAACATTCGCTCCCATATTATGGGGAGGTGAATGAGTAGGTCCCTCAGGGCCTTAATTCAAGGAAGTAGGAGTCCTTCTCGAGGGCTACCATCAACAATCGCTGCCAGACTCGTGCGGCAGTTCGCCCTCAACATGATGAGGGTGTCGAATCCAGGCATTCGGCTCAGGTTCCTCGAACCCGAGCATGCAAGACGAATCACAAGAGGAGAAATACTATTAACAGTGAGTAGGTTCTCATCTATTCTATCTCCGAAGAAGTCCACCAACCTAACTTGGTGGCAAGCAACAAGCGGGCACACACACCTGCCCGTTTTAATTCCACTGTCCAGCAGACTCGTCTGGCAGCAGCACGCCAATCCCGCCAAGAAATTCTGGCAGAGTACTATAGAAAAAAACATATACTTGTTTATACATCATCATCCATTCAGCAGGCTCGTCTGACTACATATGATGGATCCCGCCAACCCAATGTATTAACCACTGGTAAACAGGCACATACACCTGTTTACACTCATCAATCCTGCCAGTAGCCTCGTCTGTTAGTGTTGAAGGAAGTTAGTCAACCATGTTTGGCGGAGTGCAGTCAGCGGGCACATACACCTGCTCATATTAATCAAGCCTACCAAAAGTCTCTCTTGGTAGCATTCGGAGAAGTTAGTTGGAAAGCTCCGGTGAAAAACAGGAGGCAGACTCAACTTTCTGCCCCCACACTTGCGTACTGTTGGGATTCACTGATAGGAAAAGGAGGACAGGAGCAGGCACATACACCTACTCCAATCACGGAATGGAAGTATATCCCCGTTATGACAGATGAAGTCACCAAGCATATTCTATCAATGGTGAAAGAGAAGAAGCAAATCCCTGCTCATATTCTGGATGCCTTCCAGGATATTATAACAACTTCAGTAGCATCTCAGGGAAAGACACATAAATCTATCCCTACCAGTGGAGTAACACATCAACAGGTCACTCCGTAACACACACACACACACATGTTCCAGTCCAAGAGGGTTGTGGGGCATACTCCCCCATATCATACGGAAAACCAAGTCAGGCACATACACCTGATTTGAGTGGAGATCGTCAACCTAACCTGGCCATATCTCCTGATGAGGCACATAAACCTGCTCAAAGCATCCACTTTCATCAACAAGTGGTTTCTAAGGTGATTAAGAAGGTGTCTAAGAAGAATACCCGCCCAGCATAGTCAAAAGATCAAGAGCCAATCCGTAACAAGGCCTTACTCGATGTTGGAGTTCTTAAAGCCCTCAGAAAATTATCTGTTGGAATCCAAGATTCTACTCCCTCATTTCCCAACAGTGGGAACATTAATTCCGAAGGTCTTCAACAGAATCTTCCTCATGAAGGCCTGTTTCATGATAATTCGTCCGATCTTGAAGTTTTATCTTCATATGAGAGCCATAGGAACCCTCTGTGTGGTCAGAAGACCAAGGATCAAGAGATATCATCTTTTGCTGTAACCAACCATGGGGGTCCTCCCCATGATGATGAATTTTGCTGTGAAAGTCCTCTCCACAGTAGTGATTCACATTTCTCGGAAAATGATCTAGTGGATAATGTAGTGCCGAGAAAGACCTCTTATCTTGTGGCACTTGAAAATGTGAAACCAGTCATGACTGATGCTTCATTTCTAGTAGGTGAAATACTTTCTCAATCAGAAGATAGCCCAAGGTGTATGTCATTCTCCGAACCACCCCTAAATCATGAATCTTCTAGTTTAATCAGCGATCTCTCTACCAATCTTGTTGAATCCGATGATGTAACAAAGAAGCACCAGCTCTGGTCAAATCAGGTATAAGAATATTCATTTAATGAAAAAGAGGAAATGCTGAACATGAGAAAACAACTGGAAAAAAGGTGAAGTACCAGTCATGTTTTGGCCTCTGGATGACTCTTAGTATGACATTCCAAAGATGTTGACGGAAGATGGAATTCATGATATTAATCTCAACATATGGAAAACTCTTTGTCAGTTGAAGAAGAAAGTATTATATTATGATGAATATGAAAATCATCTTAAGATAATAGAAGGGTTACAACGCCAGATTGATTTGGAATCTCTATCAGTCTCTTAATATCCGAAGGCTGAAAAGCAGCAGTGAGCCCTTCAACGTTCATGCCTTGGCACGTTAAGAAAATTGCACCAGTTAATTTCCAATGCCCCATCTGGTATTCTTGTCAGAGGATGGGGTGTTCATGGAGCACTACATTTCACTGTTCTCTCCAGTCAGAAAAGCCCGCTGAAAATGGTCTCATGCAATGTTATTGCTCGTGTCTGGCCATAGTCAATGGGTTTTGTTTGTAATCAAAATCTTTCCAAAGAATAGGCCTCAACTAATTCTTCTCAAAATAAAGAATATAGAGAACAAGTTGTTGAATTACTCCTGCATCAAGCAAACAAGAATATTGAACAGGCCTCTCATATGGAGCAAGCACATCATCAAGTGACATAAGTGTTGGAAATCATCCAACAGTCTTTTGAACTAGGTGATGAAATTGGATATAGGTTAATGCATCCAACTAATTTTCGGACTAAGGTTCATAAGATTAGGAGAGCTTTTAAGAATGTCTCAGACATAGCATATCAAGAGACACCCCAGCTTGCGAGACTAGGGACTCTTTTAAACAAACCCTCGGAATCAACAAATAGGATTCAAGGAGTTGAGTGGGAACAGCAGGAACAACCCCAGTCCACCGGAATGGGGACTTTTTAAAATCATCAATCCCCTTATCAGAGAAATTCGACCTTTTCTCGATTGGGGAAGAAGCCTCAAGAGGAACAAAGAGCCAAATTATCAGGAGATTCCCTCCAAATTACGGTTCGCGAAGAAGTTCTTGAGGGATTGAATCAACAAAAGGAAATGTCTCATCAATGACATGGAAGAAGACAATGTGACAGAAATTCTGATAGAAGGGATGAAATGCGTTATGAATCAATTAATGTCATCAATGCCGTTGTTGCTGATCCACCAGATGAGGCTCATTCAGAGGGATCAGATGAAGAGATTCTTGCTCAAGAAGTTGTACGCACTGACACAAATGAAGAAGGTGTGCGTACATGAAATCAAAGGTTTACCCAAAATCTGGGTGTTCCTACAAATAAACCACTTCCCCCTCTTCGAAAGGGATAAAATAAGGGGAAGGGAAAGAATCAGGTTACATATCCTTCCTCTACAGAAGTCCAATCGCTCTCACTAGAGCAAAGATTTGTGCAACAGGAAGAAGAGATGCAGGAATTGAGGAGGTTGAATGCAGAGCTACTTCAGGGTAGTCTTCTTCCTAAACATGTTGGAGTCAGTTAGCCAAGGGAGTTTGTTGCAGCTACTGAGATGGATCAAGAATATCCTCCTTTATTAGTACACCCTCACAGGTCTAATCCTACGGGTCATGTGCAACAACAATTGGCAGTGCTGCCATCAGTTGCAGTACCAGCCACCACATCTATACAAGATCCAGTCATTGCACCTTCCCAAGTCCAAGTTCAACCATATGTTTCTCAAAAGTTAATAACTACCATTGAGTCATTAACAGATCGGTTAGAGACTATGGAAGGGAAACATGCGCAGGTTCAACCGGAAAAGAAAGCTTACCCTGAATGGGTAGATTCAATCTCTCCCCCCTCAAGTTTTGGGAACCCTGTATTCCCTATTTTCAATGGATTAGGCGACCCTGAACAGCATTTGATGCATTACGTGTCTTGTTGTGATCCTATAATGGGAACTCTGGAGCAGCAAGAAGCAGTAAAACTCAGATGTTTCGTGCGAACCTTACAAGGACCAGCTTTTGTCTGGTATACAAGCTTGTAATCCCATTCAATTACTGGATGGGAAGATCTCCATCAACAATTCCTTCTCCAATTAAGCTCAACATTGACAAAGACGACAGTTTTTGATCTTACAAACTATAATCAAATGGAGAATGAAAGAGTCTCTGATTTCATTGCTCGCTGGAAGGGATTAACATATTCCCTGAGTTTAGAACTCCCTCAAGAGGAACTATTTCCAATCTGTGTGGCAAATCTGTGTGACGAATTATGCACGCCATTGATCCCTGTGAAATACACAGGATTGTTTCGAGACCTTACATCAATCACTCAACAGATTGAATATTCTCTTATATAGACTAAGGCCAAATCATGTGTAATTCCATCAGTTCTGGGAAGGAGAATTGGTAAAGCATAGACTGCTACAGTTATGCTTAAACAAGCACCTGTACCTGCTTCTACTTCAAAACCTTCATCTTCTTGAAGGGATCCACCTCTTGAGTTCCAAAATCAAAGGCCATTTCATTAATACGATCAAGGAGATCAAAGAAGAAAACAATTTTAGGATCTAAAGATAAAAACATACTCTTTCCGAAATGAACAAGTTCTTGGTTACTTCATTTCAGCTCTGGAGAATAGTTTGGTTCAGCTGACAAGGCCCAAGAGGCCAAACAAGGAAGGAGATGAAGACCGTCCCAATTATTTCCCCTTTCATCAAATGTTGGGGCATCCCATCAAGGAGTGTTTTTCCTTCAAAGACCTCCTGCAAAAGATGGTCGACTCGGGACAAGTCAAACTGAAAGGCTTTTCAGCCTAGGTAGCATGTGTTACTGCTACAGTTCCAGAGGAGGAAGGCGAGTGGCAAGAATTCAAAAGCAAAAATGTACAAAAATATGATGATTGGATGGTCAGAAAGACGATCAAACGAACTCATGCTATTTTGCGAACATAATTTAAGAAACCAATTGTAACTTCTGCTATGAATTCCGCCGAAAAACCCTCTTCAACAGAGGGAAAATCCTCAAAGAAACGACATGATTCAAAGAAAGAAAAATAATTAGAAGAAGATGAGTACGTGTCAAAGCCTAAGTTTTCTTTGACCTTGGAAGACATCATGCCATCTACTTCAAATCAACGGGCACCGTCCCACCAAACGGCACAACCTAAACAGGCTAATCAGACAGAATCTTCATCAGATGAAGAGTTGATTTTCGGTTCTATTAATATGATTCAATTAACAGATCCATATGCCAGTCGCAGTTTCAATTTCAATGAGCCTGAATTCCTTGTATCAAACAGGGGAATCAGAGGAAGTTCCAGAGGCTCAGGATATAAGGGAAGACATGGATCTTTCAAAATCCACTATTCCAATTCTACCCATGCTAGAACTGTGTACGCAACAGAAAATTATGGTAGAGCCCTTCAACGAGCTCAGCAAGAACAAGAAAGTTCTTCTACCAATAAAAAATTCAGTCCTGACATAGTTATTTTGGAAGACCGGTTGAAGGTTCCATCTTCTTCCTCTCAGCAAGTAAATGGATCTAATCGGTCTAATCTTCCAAAATCAAGAATATTTACAACTCCTATCCCAATACAAGATGCTTCAACTTCCAAAGCATCTGCTTCCAAGGAACCTGCTAAACCACATGTTCCTGTTGGGAAACGTAGACCTATGGATCAAAAGTATGATGTATTGAAACACTTGGCCCAAGTACCAGCCACGTTATCAATTTTGGATGCCTTTAATTTATCAAAGGATCTTCGGGAGGCACTCATTAAGTCTTTGTAAAGTCCCCAGGAGTTTGAAACTGAAATTACTGCAGCTAAAGTCTATCACATAGAGAAAAATCCTGCAGAATGCCATGCAATAATATCTTTTACTGATGAAGATGAAGATGATGTTGTTCATGGGCATATTAGACCTTTGTACTTATCTGGAAAGTTCAATGGTGTAGATGTACGAAGAGCTTTCATTGACAATGGTTCAGGAGTCAACCTCATGCCCATTCGTACACTTTGTCAATTGGGCCTCACAGAATATGATTAATCTCCTTCTACCATGATGTTACAAGGATATGATAAAAAAGAACAAGAACCACTAGGAAAAGTTACACCTAGAACTCAGTTTGGAGATCTTGTATCCAATTCAGATTTCATGGTTGTTGATCAAGACTCAACCTTCAACATCCTGCTTGGAAGACCTTGACTACATCAACATGCGGCTATCCCTTCATCATACCATCAATGTCTCAAATTTTGTTTCGATAGTCAAGTTGGGAAATTTTATGGTGATAAGGCCCCATTCAAGACATGTGAATCTCAATACATTGAGGCGGAATTCTATCACATGAAGGGAAGGGAGAAATCCACAACAAAGGAGATTACTAAATTTAATGCTCCATATGGTTTGGAGAAGGTTCCAGTAAATCCATTTACACATGTGAGTACAGATTATGTGTTGCCTATCAGTCAAATTGGCAAGATAGACCCAAATCAAAACACTCTTATGGAAAGATCCATAATTTCAATTATGGAAATCGAGGCAGACAACATGGGAGAAATTGGTAACCCACCAAGCAGTGATGAAAGCACCAATGGTGACGTCTTCATTTAATCTGCTGAAATTCAAAAAGTCTATACTTCTCCAATTATTCTAGAAGAAGTTATAGCAACATCGGAGGTGAACAATGATGTCGGTTCTCAATCCATCATCTCCTATTTATTACCCAAAGAAGACCCTTCATCATCAATCGGGTCAGAAATGGAAGCTTCTTCTTCAAGATGTGAAAATTTTGACATCTCTTCTGATCATGAAAATTATGCTTTATCATCTACTATGAAAGTAGAAACAGAAGAAATAAAACATGATGAAGAAGAAGAGGAAGATCTCAGAGATTGTCCTCCAGCATTTGAAGAGGGTATCTCTACACTGTGGATGAACTCAGAGAAATAAATCTGGGTACAAAAGAAGATCCACGCCCCACTTTAATCAGTGTGGCCATGACTATTGAAGATAAAGAGATGTATATTTCCTTTCTAAAGTGAAATAGAGATATATTTTCTTGGAAATATACAGAAATGCCTGGGCTTGATCCTGATGTTGCTACTCATCATTTGAGTTTACCAGAAGAACATCAAGTATTTAAGCAAGCCATGAGAAGAACACACCCAACTTATGATTCCAAAATTGAAGATGAAGTGGATAAGCTTATCAAAGCTAACTTCATCATAGAAGATCAGTATCCCAAGTGGTTGGCTAATATTGTCCCTATAAAGAAGAAGAATGGAAAAATTAGAGTTTTCATTGATTTCAGATATCTTAATCGGCATTGTGCTAAGGATGATTTCCCAGTTCCGATTACAGAACTTTTAATTGATGTAACAGTCTGCTATGAAACACTTTCCTTCACGGATGGATATTCTGGATATAATTAGATCCAAATGGCCCCAGAAGACGAGGAATCCACAGCCTTCAGAGCCCCTCAGGGTGTGTTTTTCTACCGGGTAATTCCCTTTGGCTTAAAGAATGTAGGCGCAACATATCAGCGTGCCATGCATCATATCTTCAAACCCTTTTTAGGAAAGTTTGTTGAATGCTATGTGGACGATTTTGTGGTCAAATCCAAACAATGTTCTAATCACTTGGCTTATTTAGAAGTCATATTCTGTAAGCTTCGACAACATAATTTGAAGATGAATCCCTTAAAATATGCTTTTGGTGTAACCTCAGGAAAATTTCTCGGCTTTGTTGTATGCCATCATGGTATTGAATTCGATCATGAGAAGACCAAGTCAATCCTTGGTATGTCACCTCCTAGAAATTTGAAATAATTAAGAGGACTTCAAGGAAAATTAGCCTATATTCGGCGTTTCATCGCCAATTTGGCAGGAAAAATCTTACCATTCACCAAATTGATGAAGAAGGGAGTCACTTACCAGTGGACTAGAGAATGTCAAGAAGCATTCAATATTCTCAAGAAATACCACTTTAGTCCACCGGTACTCATGCAACCTATTGAAGGAAGACCACTTATCCTCTACGTGAAATCTCTAGAGCGATCATTGGGTGCCTTTCTTGATTAGAAGAATGATGCTGGGAATGAAAACAACCTCTACTACCTCAGTCGGACTATGCTTGAAGCAGAAAACCGATATTCAAGTATTGAGAAGTGCTTCCTGGCATTAATCTATGCAGTTCAGAAGTTGAGACACTACCTGCGACATCACGAGGTCTAATTGGTATCTCGTAATAACCCGATCAAATTCATCCTTAGTCGTCCAATGCTTACAGGACGTCTGGCAAGGTGGGCAGTTATTTTGTAGCAATTCGACATTTAGTATGTGTCTCAAAAGGTGATAAAGGGCCAAGCTCTGGCTAATTTCTTGGTTGAACACCCTTCAGTGGAAGATATATCTTCAGATATTGAACTCCCTGATGAGGAAGTCTTCTCTATTCAAGAAAGTCCTCAGGCATGGGAAATGTATTTTGATGGTGCTTCCAGAATTCCAACAGGGAGGAAAATGGAAAATACTAAATTCAACAAAGTTGGCTTTGGAATTATGCCCATTTCTCCAGAAAAGGCAGTGTTACCTTATTCATTATTATTATGGGAAGGTGGTTCCAATAATGAAGCAGAATACCTAGATCTCATTGCAGGCATGGAATTAGTGCTTCAAGCACAAGTGAATCACTTAAAGGTGAAAGGTGATTCAGACTTGGTAATCAAGAAAGTCAATGTGGATTATGCCATTAGAAAAGAAGAACTAATCACTTTGTATGATTACGTAAGAGAGTTAATGGAGGAATTACCTTCGAAACTAACATTTTCTTATGTCCCAAGATCACAAAATTCCCAAGCTGATGCACTGGCTAATATAGCCACAGCTCTGGCAGATCCAAATCGGGATAGAAAACCATCAGTATTGTCCACCGTTGTGAAATTTCACCTTATGTTCGAATCAGAACAGAGGAAATTAATGAAATTAGTCCCATTCCTGAACTTTATGGTCATACTACAGTATGGATGTCACTTATCAAGGAATACCTTAAAAATGGGACACTTCCACCTAATAGAGCCGAGAAAGAACAAATCCGGTGACGTGTGGTCAATTTTACTCTTTATGATAGCCCAGATCACCTAGAGAAAATTCTCTACAAATGTGGTTTTGATGGAGTTCTCTTCAGATGCATTGATGGTGAAGAGATAATGGTTGTGATGAAAGAAGTGCATGCAGGAGTCTGTGGTGCCCACCAGTCTGGACATAGACTGTCTAATCAAATTCGAAGGCTTGGATACTTTTGGCCTTCAATGATACAAGATTGTGTTGATTTCACAAAGAAGTGTCATTCATGCCAAGTACATGCCAACTTCATTCATCAACCTCCATAGTTTCTTCATACAGCTAAATACTCATGGCCATTTGCCACATGGGGAATGGATGTAGTGGGGCCTTACCCTTCAGCTACGGCCAAGCAGTTTAAGTATATTCTTACTGCTACTGATTTATTTTCCAAATGGGAAGAGGCAATACTTCTTAAGGAATTCAGTTCTAAATGCATTTTTAGCTTCATCAAGTCTAACATCATTACCACATTTGGTGTCCCTCATACCATATTGACGAACAGTGGAACCAACTTCTGTTCATCCGAGGTGAAGAAATTGTATCAAGAATACAACATCAAATCCAACCATTCATCTCGGTATCATGCAGCGGCCAATGGCCAGATAGAAGCCTTCAACAAGACTCTATCAAATATACTGCAAAATATGGTGGATAAAGATAAGAAGTCATGTCCTGATAAACTCTTTCATGCTTTATGGGCTTATCAGACTACCACCCGCACTGTAACACGGTCAACTCCATATTCATTGGTATATGGAACAGAAGCAGTCTTGCCAATTGAAGTTCAACTGCCCTCGCTCAGAGTTGCCATTTGTGATCAATCATCTATAGATGAACAATCTCAAAAGCGATTGAATGAATTTGAACGGTTAGATGAGAAAAGATTGTGCACTTTGCACCACTTAGAAGTCTATCAGAATCGAATAACACAAGATTTTAACAAAAAATTCCATCTTCATTAATTCACTCAGGGAGAATTGGTATTAGTTCTCAGAACTCCAATGATACCAGGAAAGAAACCTACCATGCTTGAGCCAAAATGGGATGGACCTTACTCAATACATAGGGTCTACTCCAATGGAGCTTATTCTTTAATCTCAATAGATGGAGAACTCATCACCACTCCAACCAATGCCGGATTTTTGAAGAAGTATTTTGTATAAACACAAAATATATCATCATTGGTCCGGTATGACCTTAAACTGCACCACCGTCCAACAAGACGTTAAACTGCATCATCCATGGTCCATTCATATGACCTTAAACTGTTTGAATCTTTTTTTCGTCCAACATGAAGTTAAAATGTATTGTCCCTATTTCGTCCTACATGACGTTAAACTGTACCTTCCAAACTACATGATGCTAAACTGTATAAAAGTCCCTTACGTCCAGCAAGATGTTAAACTACATAACCAATGGTCCATGCATATGACCTTAAACTATTCTCACTTACGTCCAACATGACGTTAAATGGTGTACTCTTTTGTCTTTTAGCATGACATTAAACTACATAGTCTTCTTTTTGTACAACACGACATTAAACTGTATTGCCCCCATCATCCTAACTACACGACTCTAAACTGTACAGAAAGTCCTTTAATATGTCCTACATGACATTAAACTGTGCTTTGTCCCAACTACATGACATTAAACTATGCAACACCAATATTCCTAACTACAAGACTTTAAACTGCATAGTCCCTTCATATGTCCTACATGACATTAAACTGTGCATCGTTAGGGTTGTTTCTACCTCTTGTTTCTCACACCGAGTATGACTCATGTGAGCTTAGAGAAAACTTCAACCATAACACCCTCTCTGGGCCGCTAACCATGCGTAAGTCCAAACACCATTTTTTAGGTCATTTTTCCCAAGAACAACTTGATCATTAATTCATTCCTTAATTGAACTATGCGGACTTTGATCCTTGCCTTCCAGGATGGGTACGTAGGAAACCTCCCAAGGTTCAATCCCAAAACCAATCTTTTCACATCGGTTCACCTCCATCTTATACGATGTTGATTCATGAAACCGTCCTCAGAATCGATATCTTTACATTGGTTCACTTTCGTCCTTTCTATACGACGTTAAACTATACAACACTTTTGTCCAGTATGATAATAAAATAAAATATTCTTTGATACCCTCACCTGATAGGGAACCATTATTTATATTGATTTTCAATCATGTTTCATTTCAAAGACTACGTGCATACATGGCAATGCCCAAACCTTTTATCTTGGGTTAAACCATCATTGCACTAAAGTACCCTTTCACCCTTCACATGTACGAACCAAATTTTTACAGAGGGTATTTCTAGAACTACATGGGCATGATTCCCATCCTTATGGGATAAGTAGGAACGTTCGAGTGTCCCTCGAATCCAGCCCCAAGTCTTTGGGCCTAACCCCAAATTCCATTTCCAGTCCCTTGGCTGAAAAGTCCCCATGAAAATACACACTGTGTATTTCTTACAATGGTACAAGATCTATGACCCTAAACTAAGATCTCTAATCCTTTTGTCTCACACGACATTAAACAGTAATTTAGGAACTACGTATGGCTTGATTCCCATATTTATGGGATATGTAGTGAAGTCCAACATTTCAATTTAGGACCCAGCCAAAACATGATTATGGTTAGCATTGATCTGTGTATCTTTGTATACATTAGACAATACCCATATTTATGTGTCATAATCCTAACCTTAAATATTTTCAGATCTTCATAACCCTTTTCTTGACTTTTAGTCACAAAAATGTCAAATTTTTGAGACTTCTTTTACCTGACTATGCAGCACGTGCCCTTAGGTGGCCTTGCATAAACAGTCTACATAACAGACTTGTCAGTCAAAAGATACTATTATTTGACTATGCAGCCAATGCCCTTAGGTGGACCTGCATAATTCAACCCCCAAACGGGTTCGTTAAATAACGGTAACTTCATTCTTGGGAAGAAATACTCTTTTGTCCTTATTGGTCTTAAATGATAGTATGTAGGGATCCGTAAAAATAGCCATCCTTAACATATTTGTCCCATATCCTTTTTCATGATATGAAAGTATTCAAGTTTGTGGTTTATATTATCCTTCCCTACATTTGGGTCAGACCTTCATAGGAGTGATATCCATCCAGTTCTTCGATAATCTTGTTCGGAAATATCTTCTCCGTATTCAAGTACCTTTTTCCATACAACAAACTCTATACTTTAGAAAATTTGAATCTCCATAAAACTTCACTAGCTTTTTAGCACTAGGAAAGTAAATTTCTAAGAGTTCTTTTGCCTGACTATGCAGCACGTGCCCTTAGGCGGCCTTGCATAAACAGTCTACATAGCAGACTTGTCAGCCAAAAGATGTTTTTTATTTGACTATGTAGCCAATGCCCTTAGTTGGCCTTACATAATTCAACCCCCTAACGAGTTTGTTAAATAATGGTAACTTCATTATTGGGAACTACATATTCTAATGAATTTTATCTCCTTTTCATATCATTCCTCAGATCCAAATTTTCTTAAGTTATAGTTTACATATTTTCCCTCATACTTGAGTATGGTAATATGTTTTCAGATAAATTGTCAAAGAATTGAGTCAATTCTAATCCATGTCAGTCAAAGCTATTTCGACCTTAAACATTAGCCTCCTTATGTCCGACATGCATGACTTTAAACTGCCCACAAAAGACAAGGGAACTCTGAATAAATGTCAAGTTCCAGCTCACTAAAAATACATTTTGTATGATTTAGGTAATATTGAGCAATTAAAATATTCAATGTTTGTAGGGTTATTTATAATAATCCTAGTAAAAATAAAACTATTCTTACTAGGCCCATTGTCTTAGGTATAATTTAAAGTAGGTATCGAAATAATATAAGCATAAATGATTGAAGATAAAATTACTCTCCATTGATGCACAATAATTAGAAGGACATCCACAGATTGGAGCCTCTTCTCTTTTTCTGGAAATTACAAAAGGCTGTCGATATAAGTCTTCACTTGATGTACAACATCCCGAGCTTCATCAGCAGCTACTTGAAGCTCGTGCACTCGACCAACTTCACTCTTCTCAGCTTGATGGAGTGCCTTCTTGGCATCTGCAAAGGATTTCATACCATTCATTTGAACTCCCTCCAATGAATTATTGAGCTAGTCAAGTTCCCCAGTAACAACATCTAACTGTTGTTGGAGTTGCACCTGCTGGATGAATTTTTCTTTGATCTTATTCTTTAGCTCCTTCATCTTAGCAGCATAGTCTGCCTCATCTCGGGATACCGTAGCTTCAAATTCGCCGATGTTAACTGACAGTTTCACCCTGGTCAGATCTTCCCGACACTTTTACTCCTGCTCCCTCCTGAAGATAACGTGTTTGACCAAGGCATGGATCTTTTAATATCCAAAACCGCCAAGTCCTATCATGACGAAATGGGATGACAATCGAGGGATCTTCGATGATATCTCTTCTAAAGGCACCTCAGATATGATTTTCCATATGTTTTTCTATGCCTTGCATCGTGAAAAGCTGAACGCTTTAAGCACCTCTGGGTCTGATTCAACATCATCATCGCAGGGGGGCATGTAATCTGGGATTAATGCACTTAAGGAAGTGCCATGTTCTGCTCTTTCCCCCTGACTTGTGCTTCTTCTCTTTCAATTCCCATTGGGGAAGAGGCTGGGGCCTCACCTCCAGATCTAGCCACTACAGTTGATGGCCCTGCATAATTAATTGAAAGCTTTGGTTAGCATCAAAGGATAACAAAAGAATCGATTGACTTGAAAATTAAGTACAATCACAAATATTGTTATCCCTTACCCGACGGTGGATCGACAACCTAAAAAGACTCCTCCCCATCTTTCCCAGTCTCAACAGGATCTTTAAGATGGGTCTCAGGAGGGTTTACTGGGTTTAGCTCTACTTGAGCTAATGTTTCTGCAATGGTAGGGTTGACATCAATGTCCACACCCTCTTCAGGCATTGGCAGTTCAACAGATTCTATAGATGGAACTGCATATTATTTTCATTCATGATTAGAAGTGTAAATTAGAAGAAAATTTACTAGGCAAAGGATAAAACTGACACCCAAGGTCTTCTAAATCACATGACAACTTAGCATGATCATACAATTCTTCGAAAGACATGCCACGATTCATCATATCATCCAATGATATTTCAGAATCCTGGTTAGTCTCACCAGTGGGAGCATTTGATGTGTCTTCTTGATGACTTACGTCCTACAGCCCCTGACCCTAGACAGCATCTTCAGATAAAATGACGGCATCAGTTGCAACAGCCTCCAGAAGCTCTAATGCATGAGTTGAACCTGAAGTATCACAAAATGGAAGTCAGTCGGTGTTTCGTTCAACATTTTTATGAAGCATTGTTAACTTACTAGAAACCGGTTCTTCTCTTCTTGCAACACCAGTAGGAGGGATACTGGGAACAGATGCTAGCTCTTCTCCAGGACCAGCCAAGTCAGCTTGAATCTGTGATTATTCCACAGCACCCTCCGTGGTCATTGAAGGAGGATCAATCCTTTTCCTCGGGGGGGGGGGGGGGGAATTGAAGAAGCCCCTGCAATCCCCAGAAATATAAGAAACCTTTTCATGAGTATAGACTCATAATTACCTGAAGGAATTACTGCTGCTAATGAAGCATTTATCTGTGGACTTCCTCCTTCGTTGGCTTTGCTTCTTTGGTTTTTTGGGAGTATCGGTAGTCTCCCTTATTGGCACCTGGATTGGAGAATGAAAATCCGTTTACAACTCCTTATTCATGGAATGCTGGCCTAGAGATATCTCGCCCAGTTCACGAGGAGAATCAGCAGCTGCCTCGATGGCAGTACCACTAGGGCTATACTGTGGCGAAGGAACCTCAGTTCCTTTCCTTTCAAGCTGCAAGATGAATAAAATGACTTCCTTAAATAACAAAGCTTCGACTGGAATCAAGAAGAAAAGAAAATAAAGAAATAAAACTTACATCTTCAGGAGCCACATAATCATGCCACTCCTCATCTCCATAACCACCAGCCCCCTCAGTGGTGCCACGATCAATCATTTCCTTCACCCCATGGTGACAGGAATAGACTCATCCGTGGAATATATGAGCATCTCCAGCTCTCTGATGTAAGCCCTCACTTCTTTGGGGTTATCCTCGTATTGAATATCTGTAGATGCTAGAAGATTTCCTATTCCAGGAAGTTGTAGGCCCTCACACAAATCCAGCCAGGTGGTCTCAGTATCACAGTATAAAGCCTTCCATGTTTGGATAGCCTCTGGTCTTAGATATGAAGGCTGTGAGGAAGGCCCTACAATCTTTGATTTCAGTTTCTTCTCAGCTCCTGCAACTACAGATAGAGAATAAGAAAATAAGACTTATTGCTTTATAAAGTAGTAGTGATTAAATTTCCACAATGAAGTAACTCACCAGGAGTTGATGGAGTGGGTCTTTTAATTCTGATCGGAGGATTATATCGGGCACGAAACCACTTTTCCGCTGGTTTTGTCTCATCATCCCCATCATGGGAATCCGGTGAACCAGTTCTAGAGGAGGAATCTGGAGAATCAGCTTCAGGTGGGGAAGCATCACCTTAATGAGGAAGGGTTTCTTTCTCTACAATACTCTTCCTTTTCCCCACCTGATAAACTGGGTGATTCAGCATCCCTTTGGGGTATGATTCTATCCAGTGTTCGAGATAACATGTATTCAATTTATTTTCCACTTTTTCAACTGGTAGATCAAATATCGCCCCAGTCTTCTCCCTTGACGTCAGCAGCCATAGTTTCCAAGCAACCATCGGATGTTGCTCTAAACTAACATGTACTGGAGGAGATATAACAATCTATTATAGACATTTGAATTGACGTGCAAATCTATATGGAGCATAGGCCTCGCATATAATTTCTCCGTCAATCCTGGCAACTAGCACACCATCCCTGTAGGCTAGCATGTATGCCCTCAAATCCAAGTGGGCTGTTCCATCATCAAAAAACCACCCGGTTGGCAGATTTCCATTGGAAAAGAAGTTGAATTCCTTAAACATGCTCAGCCTCACTTTCATATCATAGGCATTAAGATCTAATGGATCAACTCTAGATAATTCTTGCACTGACGGCCTAAAAGAACTTCTAGGAATTTGTAATCCATTCTGTACATTATAAGTCCTAAAGTGAGTGTCGATCCATCCCCATAAAACTTGGAATGGTCCCACTATTCTTAAAGGAGATTTACCCACGAAGACATGAATTTAACTCCTATGAATCTTTGCTAAAATGGGGGTAGCCAACCAAACCATTTTTTCCTCAGCCAATTTTTCTGCAATGACGAAGGTCCCTGGCCTGACACCTCCCTTCGAATCCCTGACTGGGAAAAGATAAACGCTGAGTCATAAAGCCAAGAAGCCTGCCAGATGAGTCTTCTTTGGAATCCTTTGATTCACCTCATATGCCCATTTCTCAAACTCTCCTACTTCTAGACTTGGCCAGAATGTGCCAGGAGCACCCCTCTTCTCAGGTTTTGGGCAGGTGGTAGGACGGGTGGGCCTCTTATCCTTGGATTTCTTTTACTTGGATCCTTTTTCTTTTGGCTCCTTCTCGTTTGGCTCCCTATCTTTCTTCTCAATAAGAAATATATTCATCCACTCCTCCAGATGAATATCCTTTCTAGAATGAGTTAATGAGGTCTCTGAACTCCTGAGCCTGTGGAAGATCTTAAGTAATTCTCGAGCTAAAGCATGAGTCTTCTTTGAATCATTCCAAGTCACCCTGGGTGGAATGAATTCATCATACATGTCACCCAAAATTGGAGCCCCTGAGATCTTGTGGACATCCCATAGAATGATACCTATTTCTCCATGAGTCAGATGGAAAGAATTTGTTTCTGGGCTCCAGTGGCTGAGTATCTCTGGCACGAAGTTATCATGTCTATAAACATATGTTTGCCCAACCCAAATAGCTTTGTATATCTCCACTCCTTTCAGATCCTTGACAAACTCTGAACTGGTTTGTCGAACCTAGTATGCCCACATCCAAGTTGGCTTCACACCTTCCCCAGGACGGAAGTCCCTACTTTTCTTCTAGCCTTTGGATTGATCCATATGAGCGTTTCAGAAGATTGAAGGATGACAATGTGGTTGCAGCTCGGGCGTATGAGGTTCTAAATCTGGCGTACAAGGGCTATGATGCATTATGTGGGCCTTCTCCACTGTTCCATCATTTATAAATCCTCCTGCACATGAGATATTTGCTGAAGAAAAGTTGGTGTAATTCTAAAACCACAAAAATGGAAGATAGTTCTTTGCTTCTAGAATAGTGACTTCTCGTAGATTACCATAGCCATACAAAGGTAGATAAGTGCTTTGGGGGAGGTCGTAATGATATTACTTCAGATACTTATCCAAATCCGGAAGAGTGCTATCTTTGACGATATAATAATCATGGCCAATGATGTTCATCATATCATTAATCCACTTGCTAGCCAGTTCATTAGCTATTCCGGTTCTAAGAGCCATTGATTCTTCACGAAAGTTGAATAAATTAACTTTTAAGTAAGTTGATTTTTCATAAAATTTGTGAAGGAATTTCAGAAAAATGGCTAAGGCATTAATGCACGCAAGTCTAAACTTGACGCACAAGTATGGATGTGTTGCGCAAGTGTTAATGTGCCGCGCAAGTTTTTGGCGTGCAAGTATCACCGCGCAAGTCCTATTACCTTGACAACAACGTGAAAATGAAGAAACAATGGAAAATGAGCAACTTGCACGACGAAGGGGACCTGCGCGGTGAGAGATTGAAAATCAAAAATCAGATGCTATACGTGGTAAATGACCGCGTATTTATAGGCCAGGCGGCCCACCTGCGCGCCTACACCCAGCGCGCTCCATCTAGCGCACTCCAACCCTGCGCGACTCGAACCTGCGCGCCAAGTTTTGTGCACTGAACACTTGCACGCCGCCTTTCCTTTGGTTTTCTTCTTTTCCTCAGAGTCACATCCTCATTTCTTTCGGATCCAACTATGAGGGGGGAATTTTTTTGACGCTCCTTTTTCATCACATTGTGTAAAAGAATGTAAAGGGAAATGACTTAGCACAAATTGATTCATCCTTTGAAGAAAACATGAAAAATCGACAAAGGCATGAACAAGGCTTCAAAAGCACATGTGCCGCGCAAGTTCCATCACTGTCGCGCAAGTCCACTTGCGCGAAGCCTAATGGTCGTGCAAGTGACTTGCGCTCCCTAAAGGATAACTGCCCGGGGTCTTCTCCAGCCTATAAATAGACCCTGTGGGCCCCCCATTTTAGGAGTAATTTTTCAAGAATTCAGATTTAGAGCCCTGAATGCCCAAGTCTCTTCTTATGGTCTTCCGAACACTTCTAAGGAAATTCTTTACGTAGAATGGAAGGTCTAAACAAGAGGAGTAAGGTCTAAGTGTTAGAATTCACTAATACTTGTGTGCCTAAGGTGTTTTTCCCTTAAGGGAAATGAACATACTTGCGCGCCGCCCTACTTCCTCACCAAAACTTGCGCACCCTTCTTCTGGATGTACCTCAGGATAATTATGAAGGCATTGGTCAAGGATCTCCCAAGTATTACCATGCTGGTTTACAATCGCGCAAGTACTCGTGTGTCACACAGGTATACCTGTGTGACCAGGACTTGCGCGCCCATGCAGTACCTGCACGTCCCTACCTTTTTGGGTGCCTTTTATTCCCATTTAACCCCTCTTATACCATTCCACCTCTCCTATTCATGATTCAGTATTCAAGACACTCTTCAAATCCATTTATGGCATGATTTATTGATTTGGCTTCCTTATCTTAAAGGAACTCTGTGGAACATCTCTCAAAATCTAGTGATTTACACATCTTTGTGTCACTAAAAAATTGAGATTTCATTCATTAAACGTCATCCTTTAAGATGAGAGAACTCTTTAACCTGAGCCACCTTTTCAAGAGTAATCCCCAGTCATAAATTCCAAATATGGGAATCCTCCTCAGGAGTAATCCCCAATCATAATTTCTCTTAATCTGGGCCTCCTTTTCAGGAGTAAGCCCCAGTCATAATTTCCAAATATGGGCATCCTCCTCAGGAGTATGCCCCAATAATAATTTCTCTTAATATGGGCCTCCTTTTCAGAAGTAAGCCCCAGTCATAATTTCCAAATTTGGGCATCCTCCTCAGGAGTAATCCCCAATAATAATTTCTCTTAATCTGGGCCTCCTTTTCAGGAGTAAGCCCCAGTCATAATTTACAAATATGGGCATCCTCCTTAAGAGTAAGCCCCAATGATAATTTTACTTAATCTGGGCCTCATTTTTAGGAGTAAGCCCTAGTCCAAGTTCCCTTAACTGGGCCTCTTTCTCTGGAGTAATCCCCAACCATAATTCTCTTAACCTGGGCCTCCTTTTCAGGAGTAATCCCCAATCTCAAATATGGGCATCCTCTTCAGGAGTAAGCCCCAAGTACCTTAATTTTTCATGTCCCTTAACCTGGGCCTCCTTCTCAGGAGTAAGCCCCAGTCTTAATTTCTCTTAACCAGTCCTAATTTACCTTTGATCTGGGATTCCTTCTCAGGAGTAAAACCCAATAATAAGTACTCTTATAATTTGGGCCTCCTTTTCATAAGTAAGCCCCAAGTTAGAGTATTAAAATCTCTATAAAGAACATATAACTTTTTGGACCATGTTCCTGGATTTCTTCCCTGAAGTAAATCCTAATCTTCATTTATCTGGGCAGTCATACATACATAAGCCCCACATTATTTCTTATGATTACATATTTTATGGCACAATTGTCTGGTGTTTACCAATAACTCTTGTTTTTCACCCTGAGCATGACTCACATGAGCTTAGAGTGTAAAAGTAATTATGACATCCTTCTTTGAGCCATCAATCGTAAACATCATACTACCTTAATCAAACTATGTGGGTTCTGATTCCTTTTCTAAACAAAGGATACGTAGGAGCCCATCTGCGGGTTTGATCCCAACTCCGAAATAATCCATGTCCTTATGAATGACAATAAACCTCAAGTGCCCCACTGAGTGGCTTTAAAACCAGTATGATCATCGTAATGACCAAGAGACTTCTATATAAATGTGTCGAAGGATACCATTGACCAAGAATCTCTAATAAATATAGATGATTCTCTATCGATGAAGAACCTCGAATACATATAAAAGATTCTCTAAATTTCCTACATATTTAATCATTGATTTTCAGATCTGAAGGAAAGCTCATTTTATACTTGGTAATGTAATAAGGATTCACGAACATAACTTAAATCTATAAAGAGAGCCCCAGAGTAGACAATAATTCCCCTCAAAAAAGGTGTGATGAGTCCGACCTCCCATCCTCTCGGTTAATGCAATTTCCTAAGCCTCATCAGTCCAAAAACTAATGAGCGCCTACCTTTGGAAAGTAGGTCCAAATGGATGTGGAATCATTTTATGTTTCCAGTTCTTCGAACAAACCCTTTAGAAACCGATTGGAATGTTTGAACCTTCAATCAAGGAGGTCATCCCCAAATTCTGAGGGAAACAACGATGATGAAGAATAAACTCTTTCTCTCATTTTCAAGAAGTTACAAAAGGGAAAAGGGAAATTTAAAGGGAATTTACCTCAATATTTCTTTCTTTGTGGCAAAGTTGGGCACATTTCTTCCCAATGCTCAAGAAAGTTTGAAGATAAAGAAAGTGAAGGTGAGAAAATTGAGAAGGCTCAGAAAAGGTTTTTAAAAAATGGAGACTTGAAATATATAAAGAAAGTGCATAAGAAGAGTTTTTTCAGTGAAGATAAAGATGATGATAGTGAATTATTTGAAGAAGAAGAACCTGAATTTAAAATTGGAAACCATGTTTCCATGATGGATACCATTGAAAAGTCAGAGCCATCAATAAATAAAGCTAGATATAACCATTTTACAACTAATGATTATCCTGAGTTACAACTTAATGAATCTTTTGGTAAGCATGATAATAAATTTAAGGGATACCATAAGTGGAAATAAATGGTAGAAGAATCATCAGAATATGTTGATCATCTTGAAGTTGAAATTGAACGACTAGAAGAACTAGTTAAAGTAAAGTCATTAATCCTTGAGAGGACATATGATGTAGTGGAACCAAATCTCAGAATTGAAGAGCAGGAAAAGGTAATAGATGACCTTACCTTGAGATAGGAGGAGTTGTCCAAAACTGTTGGGGTATTTAAAGAAGAAGTTGTAACTCTTAGGACTATGCTCAAAAGTGAATCAAGTTCGAAAGAAGAAAAAAAGAACATAAAATTTTGTAGGCTCTCAGATATTGAGATTCTAGAGAGAGAGAAAATGAGGGTTTGATGGAGTTGAAAAGATTTTGTGTGATTTAATACCATAACACATAGGAAACAATGGAATCAATTGTGATGTCGAAACATCAAATGTTGTAAATAAAGTGGACTAGAATAAAGGAAAAATGAAATTTGACCATGTTGTAAAATCACTAGAAGTTCTGAAAAAGAGAGCCTTAAATCAAAATAAAATGATAACAGAAGACTGTCATTGAGCCTCCAAGAATAATAGATAGTCAAACTATTATCCCTTGGAAGAAGGAATGAGGATAAACAGAAGTGAGAATACATTTTATCTCCGGAAGTGTTAGTTCTTTGGATATTTTGGCCATACCCAGTCTTATTAGGAAGAGGTAAGGAGCTATTTAAATAGAGAAGATATGGTATTTCAAAAAAGGAGAAAAAATTAATATCTTAATTCTTTTAGAAGAAACAATTTCTATGGATACTATTTTATCTGTTCTAACATTTTCCATAAAGCTATTTATTACAGGAAGAGGAGTGAAATAGAAACCTCATATCAAATTCAGAGAAAAGTCAATGTTTATCAACAATACTGTGTTGATATTTCAAACATGTTTTCCCCTCTAGAAGAAGATATTGAATATGAAGAATCCATGTACATAGAAGGGAGAGTTTAAAGGCTATAAATGTCCGACACTAAACATAATAACTCATAGAAACAAAAGAATAAAATTGAAAAATCCTATCTCGAAGAAGTATCCCTCAAGGATAAAAAGAAAAATAGAAACCTAGATTCTTGATAGTGTATGTTAATCCCCAATGACAGGTAATGCATACCTATTAACGGATGTTAAGAAAAAGGTTAATGGAACAGTGAGGTTCGGTAACAATGGTGCTTTGATGATAAAAGGTTGTGGAAGTACTGAGCTAGATAATGGAGAGATGAAGAAAACTGAATTCCATTATGTGGATGGTCTATGTCATAATCTTTTGAGTGTGAGTCAGCTCTTTGAATTAGGTATTATTGTGACATTCAATCAGAATGGATATACTATAAGAGGAAAGTCCAAGAATCCCCTCATGAAAGGTTATAGAATAGATGTCAACTTATATCAGGTTGACAACAAATAGAACATTTTCTACCTAATAGTTGAAGAGGAAAACAATACGTGGAATCGAATATTGGGGAACATAAATCAGTAGAACATGGAAACTATATCTAAGATTAAGATAGTCATGGATATCTCTAATCTGAAGTGTGAATGAGAAAATACCTATGATGCCTGTATGCATTGGAAGATGGTATGTAGTTCCTTACTGCCAAAGAAGAAAAGAGTATCTAATCTCCTTGATCTCACTCATACAGACGTATGTGGGCCGATAAATGTTATCAAAACACATGGAGAAATGTACTTTTTTTCATATATGATTACAATAGAATGGAACATGTTATTTTTATACACAGGAAGTGAAAATTGCTTGATTTCTTGGTAACATATCAACAATTTGGTGAGAATGATAATGGATTGAAGATCAAAGTCCTCCAGTCTAACAATTAAGGGGAATAAACATCCATTGAATTTAAAAATGACCTAGAGAAGAATGGGATACAACATGAGGTGGCTATTGTGAGAACTCCAAATCAAAATGGAGTTGTTGAGCACAAGAATTGACATGTAAACAATAGTGCAAGAACTATGTTGACCGAGATTCATATTCCTCGACATTATAGAAAAGAGGTAGTTAAAGCTGCAGTGTATATTCAAAATCAAACAGGGCTGTATATGGGTGAGACAAAAACACTATATGAATTATGGAATGGAAGTAAGCCCAGTTTGATTTATTTTCATGTGTTTGGAAGAAAATTTTCATCAGAAACAATGAAGTAAATAGAGGGAAGTATGGAGACAATTCAGATGAATGCATATTTCTTGGATACTCAAATGAACAACAAAGCCTACAAGTGTTTAAATAAGTGCTTGGGAATAATTTTAGAAAGCAGTGATGTTAAGATCATTGAAGGGAAAAACACGAATGCATCCAGGAATTCTTATGATGATGTGATAGAAAATGTGGAAGAATTTGAACATCGAACAAATTCTAATACACAGGTAGAGGAAGGTGTACAAAAATCTCAGTAGACACATCATGATGATGAATTAGAAGAATATTTAGAAGAGTAATCAATAATTCGAGAGAATTTTATCGAACCCCAAATGAAAATTCAAAGAGCAGAGATTGATTAGTCCAACATTATTGGGGATTGGAATGCACCTACACAGACAAGGAGACTGAGTAATAGTGCAAATTCTGAATTTATATCTATTGTAGAACCATCCTTATTTGAAGAAGCTTCAATGGGCGAGTCTTGGGTAAAAGAAATGTATGAATATTTAGACCAGATTAATAAAAAAAAGACTTGGGATCTTGTCACGAGACTTGAAGATCACAATGTGATTGGTACGAAGTGGATTTTAAAGAACAAATTTTATGAGAATGGAAATGTGAATAGAAATAAGGAACATTTTCTATGTAAAGGATATTCACAAATTAAAGGAGTTGATTTTGAGGAGAGATTTTATCCAATAGCAATATAGGTTTCAATCAAGTTGTTTTTTTCCATATAAATCTAAAGAGGATATAAATTGTATCAAATGGATGTGAAGATAACATTCTTAAACAGAGTATTATAAGAAGAAGTATACACTGAACAACCCATGGAGTTCGTTCTTGGTAATGATGAAACAAAGTTTTGAAAACTAAAGAAGTCCCTCTTTGGTTAAAAGCAGCACCATGATCATGGTATTCCCATCTATATTCTAATCTTAAGAAGATGAAATTCATAAGAGTAGGAGTAAATCACAATATCTATGTTAGGAATTCTCAAAAAGATCAGTTCATGGTGCTAGTTTATGTGAATGATATTATTTTTGGTGGTAGCTGACAGGGATTAGTTGAAGAATTTTCTAATCACATGAAGTCAGAATTTGAAATCTCTGTTATTGGAGAAATCACATACTTTTTAGGGTTGTAGGTGATTTATAAGAAGGATTATACTTTATTTTCTCAAGAAAATTATGCAAAATATTTGTTGAGGAAATTTAATATGAATGATTAAAAACCAACGGGGGATCTGATTGCAGTTGGAAGAAAACTTAGAAATCATGAGGATGGGATGTCTGTGGATCCCACAATGTATAAGAGAATCATTGGAAGCTTACTATACCTTACAACGACATGACTAGATATTGACTTTGTAATATGTTTAGCGGCCCGCTTTCAAAGTAATACAAAGGAAGAACATATGGAGGTAGTTACAAATATCATGAGGTACATTCAAGGTACCCAAAATTATGGATGATTCATTGCTGTAGGAAAATATAATAAATTATCTGCATTTTCAGAAGCTGACCAGACTGTGGATGTAGTAGACAGAAAATACACCAGGGGTGGAGCATTATATATTAGGAAGATATGTGTGGAATAGTTGAGAATTAAATAGGAAAGTAATTCTCTTAGTACTGCTGAAGTAGAATATATATTCGCTACCAAGGAGTGCACTTAATTACTTTGGATGAAGAAACAACTGAATGACATAGGTGACAAGGTGAAACAACTAACAATGATTTACTATTAATACAAGAGTGTGATTGATCTTATGAAGAATAATCTTCAACTTTCTCATATGAAACATATTGAGATTCGATATCACTTCATCAAGTAAAAAGTTTAACAAGGCGTGATCAAAATGAAAAATGTGGGAACCGATGAGCAAGTGGATGACATCCTACTGCATAAAGAGGTTACAAGATTCCCCTCTCTCCAGCTATGGTAACTATTTTTAATCTGTTTGAGGATATTATGCAGGTTTATGGGGGAGATAATATATATGGGGTGTTTTGAGCTGTTCAATGAACATATACCAGTCTTTGGGTTTATTGTCAATGGGGGAGAAAGGAATAAATTCAGGACATGTACATGTAATGAACATGTAATGCTTCTATGACATGATGAGAATTCGGTGCTAGGAGGATAAAGAATACACAATTATAATTTGGTGTTTGGAGGAGAAGGAATATATTTAGAATATGTAATTCTTTTGTGACACAATAAGAGAATAGATTCGGTGTCTTTATGAATTCCAAAACATGGGAATCCAATTCACGCTTCCCCTATTGTTTTCTACATCGAGCATCGCTCACGTATACTTAGATTGTTGGCTGAGTTGATTCTTGCATTTCAGGTTTTCTTGTGGCTGGTTCTCTATTGAATTTATCTGGTGTTTACCGAAAAACCCAAAGGGGGAGAATGTTAGAACCATCACCATTATATGAATAAAATGGTGTTTGGTTTGTGTTTTTTTGTCAATCCTCATTGGAGGTTTAGAATGTTTCCTAGGAAAGGGATCATACAGTTCAAGTAGATAAAAATATTGAAGGTGGTATCATTTTCTAGTGTTTACCAATTTTTTGGGCCTGAAAATTGAAAAATGGAGAAATGAGTGTTTGGAAAAAGAAGTTTCATTAAAGATTATAGGTGTTTTGGAAACTTGCACGTAAGGCATGTTTTGGGATTAGAATGTTGAAAAATGGAAAAGCTATGAGGTGCGCAAAAAATCCATAGATGTGCATGAAAAATGGTTCCTGTGCGAAAAGTATTGAGTAAAAAATGAAAGATTTTGTGCAACAGGGTGGGTTTTGCATATGGGGGTTGTAGAAACCTATAAATAATAGGTTACCTCCCTCATTTGTCATGGACGAAGACCAATAGAAGATCCAAGTTCTGATGCGTGTAAACAGTGCGCGAAATGGGAGGTGCACGAAAAAGTTAAAGTTGTGTGGAAAAGTTACAGTTACATGGAAAAGATAAAGCTGTATGTAAAAAGTTAATGTTTCATGTAAAGGTTGTAGTTGCATGAAATATTTCTACATGAAAAGAAAATATTGTGCGCAAAAGAAAGATCTTGCACGCATAGGGTAGTTGTTGCACTCAATTGTTAGTGTAAGATGATTACTTGATTTGAATATCCAGTTTGTGTCTTCAGTGCTTTCAAGTGAATCAATTTAGTACTTTGATATAGGTAGTGTCTTGTGAAGAACATAGACAAATAAATCAGTGAAAATATTTTGAAGCGACCTTCATGTTGTTAAAATGAGTTCAACATCTCTCAAGGTAGTGAGCAAGAGGGAGTTGACGAAAGTTATCTAAGGTACGAAGTGAGATATGCCTAAACCTTTGTAAAGGCATTGGGCCTGTATTAGAGTGACTATGACCAAACATTTTAACCCATAAAGTAGTGATGATTATTGAATTTAGGTATGACTGACACACTGTCGGCGTATTCTCCTTGGACGTAGCTCTTTGTGGTGAACCAAGTAAAAGTGTTGTGTCATCTCCTTAATTTCATTTGACTGATAGATTTAAGAAGTTTCTACCAATGTGGGAACAAGTTCCAAAAATTTAAACAGAAAATTTTGACACCCTAATTCACCCCTTTCCTATTAGGGTGTTCTAGGGTCCTTAAATTTTATCATCCCAGCTTATTGTTATAAGGATATGGTCTCGGCGGACATTAAGACAATCTTATATGACTACTTCTTTCCCAGATGCTGAGAGTGGACTAAGCTAGAGAGTTTATGAACCCAAAATAGGGTACTGTGTCCGTTATGGACTGTTCTACCCATTTCACCAAACTTCGTCCCTTTTCAAAGACTCTTACTAGTGAAGAGTTAATGAAAACAATTCTTTTTGACTTTGGTATTTTTTATACCATTTGATCCTAGGTGAACATTTTCCATTTTACTACCATTTTAGAAATAGTGATCCGGGAACTTATCACTGATTATAACCTGAGGGAAGTCAATAGTGTGGGCTAGGAAAGTCCAATACTTAAACAATTAATTTGTTCTTCAAGAAGCATGAAATGTATCATTGAGTCTTCCTATGGTAGTGGAAGTAGTTAGATGCCACCTACTGATAGTTACGTGGTGTGTCAGTAGTAGAGGAAGTAGAGGAATAAAATTCCCCAATGTCTTAAAGACCCCATTGAACACTGAGGTTGTGGAAGGTTGTAGAATCTTCAAAAATTTTAAAGACCTACACATTATTTCCTAGTGGTATATGATCTATTTTAGATCTATCTTCTAGATCAATATCAACAACTCCTTTCTAGGGAGTAATTTGGACTATCACTACCCGATTAGACCAAGGAGGTGGATGTGGTCATTGAATCTAGTCATATGAGATACAACACCAATAGATCAGACCTACCCTAGGTAGTTTGGTTGTACCTCAAGGCCAAGGGACCGACCATATATTTACAGTGAAACTTACTCCCATGGAGTAGATCATCGAGCCTTCTACAGGTCAAGGAACTATTCTAGTAGCCTCTACTTAGGTTTCTACTTTATTTGACACTTATAATTTACATTATTTTAAATATATTGTAATTAAGGAATTATTGGACTGAGATATAGAAAAATTATATGGCATAATGACTCTTGAAACACCATTGGGGTTTCGATCCGAGAGTGTACACCAATGTAAGGAATACCCCTTGAGATATGTGGTTATCTTTTTATATTGAACCTATTTATCCTTGAGATGAAGGGATTCAAAATTATACCTAGGATGGACCAGTTAATATCTTATCATGTTCGTGTTGATTTCTATCTCTAAAGGGTATCCTTCATATCACCCAAAGGTGGTACCTCTATTTATAAGGGTGGATGATATGTCTAGGTGAGTCAATATGGACTAAACTATCGTGGGATAGAAGGAGTGATAACTCAGATTACTAGTCTCTTTATGAGTGATCTAGGAATGTGACATATAGATTTTCCTCCAGTAGTGAATATTTCTAGTTATGTATTCCCTGATGAATTTTCCCAAATTCCTCTTGAGAGTGGGGTAGATTTTACTATTGAGATAGTTCTAGGGGCCACACCAGTGTTTATTCCTCCTTACATGACTGAACCTACTGATCTTTAGAAATTAAATATGCTGCTAGAGGACATGGAAGAAAAGGGTTTTGTATGACCTAGTACTTCACTATGGGTTTCACCTATCCTTTTCACTAATAATAAGATATATCCCTCAAGATTATTTTGAATTACCAGAGGTTTAATCTATATATGTTAAATAATCAATATCCTTTACCTTGTCTAGAAGCCCTATTCAATTGGCTTCAAAGAGACTAAGTTTTCTTAAAGATTGATTGGTGGTCAGGCCATCACTAGGTGCATGTTAGACCATCAGAAATACCATGTACAACATTATTTAGTAGATATGTCTTGTACAAGTATTTTTCAATGCCATTTGGTCTCACAAATGTGCCCACAATTTTCATGGTTTTAATGAATTGGGTTTTCCACCCATAGATAGACTCAGTTGTGGTAGCCTTCATGGAAATTATCTTGGTGTTTTCTTATACTCAACATTATGATTCCAAAAATTTTTAGATGATATTAAATAAATTGAGATAGAAACAAATGTATGTTAAACTCACCAAATGACACTTTTTTATTGAAAAGGTTCACTTCCTAGGTGACATTATCTTAGAGGAAAGTGTGTTTGTTGACTTAGAGATGGTGAGATAAATATATTCCTAGGATAATACCAAGAATTTCAGTTACATACAGAGTTTCTTTAGGATATACTGTTATTTCATTATTTTTATTGAGGAATTTTCATTCCTAGAAGCGCCTATTATATGATTGAATAAAAATGAGGTTAAATTTTTATGTTCTAAAGAATATCAAACAACCTTTCAAGAATTGAACAAAATATTTTACTTAGTAATGATCCTGATTCTTATATATCCAGATAAAATCTATAATGTTTATTATGATGAATTAGGTATCAAGATTAGAGTAGTCCTGATGCAGGATGAGAAAGTCATGGCGTATGAGTGTCATCAGCTGAGGCCTCATGAACGTAATTACCTGGTGAATGATATTGAGCTAGTAATTGTGGTTTATAACTTTAATTATTGGATCCATTAATTGTTGGTCAAGTGATTCATTATAAATATGTATCATAAGAGACTTAAATAAACGTTTACAAAACATGACAAAAATATCAGACTATGAAGGTGGGATGAATACCTACTTTCATTTAACTTTGATCATGCATATATGCCTAGGAAAGGAAATGTCATTGATGATTCTATATGATGGAAGAATAAAACACATGCAGTTCTAGAGTCCATTACTGAGTGGAATTTTATTACCTCATTTTCTAATATTCACATAGAGATCTAAGATAATCATATGAAGTATATTATTACAACCATTTCCTCCCCTTTCACATGGGAAAACTCTCTAGATGCTTGGAGCTCCCTCTTCTTAACCATATAGTCTTTGAGCCTCTACTATAAAATGTCTGATTTTTTGACTGTTAATTACATTAGATAACTATTTTTAATCTATTCAATCATCTTTCTTCCATTCCTAATATATCTTTCCATCATGAATATTATTTATTGGTGAGATAACATTCCCTATTTTTAGGTAATGTTTCAATTTTGTTCAATTTTTTCTATAATAGCCTAGATTAGAGTCCAATACTAGATGAGAAGAGAACTACCCATACAAGGAAGGTGGTATATTAATATTTCTCTAAATTTGAGTTTTTTATATCATGTTCCGTGGTTTTGGAAGCCATTTTTCCGATCATTTTCTTAATAATATGATTTTTTTCTAATTTAAATTGTTAACCTTGATAAAGGAACTATCGAATACCCTTATTAATTGTTAGAGGTCTCCTAAATCAACAAGTTCCACACCTTTTGCTAATGATTATTAAATTCCTATTACTTTTTGAATGTTAAAGTTCCAAAATAACCATATAAGGGGTGTTAGTTTTTAACCCAATTGAATGGATTATTATAATTAAATGGAAAGTGAGTTGTATGACCATGTCGTATGATTATAATTTATATAGTGTATTATTTATTTAATTTAATTTAATTTATAATGGTTTTAAAACATCAGTTGTAAGATATTAAAGCATTATTGGTTATTAAGTATGAAACTCAAGTATAACGACCCTTATAAATTGTGATACTTTGGCATGACGTCCCTTACGATTCATGACACTCAGGCATGTCATCCATTATTAAATGTGATACTTGGGAATGATGTCCCTTTTGATTCATGATATTTATATATGGATTCCCATATGATTTATGATACTCTAGGCATGGTTCCCCTTACTAACATATGAGACTCTTGTGACTTTGCATGGAAACCTGAGTTATGCCTCAGGTCCTTTCCTACATTATATATATATGGATGTATATGTTAATACAAATATAGTGAATATATATGACTAAATATCTATATTTATATAATTATATATATATATGATGAAATTTCTTTAGAGGTATCTATTAGGACTAAAAGCGGCCTAGATACCCTGAGATGGGAGTGAATCAGGGTTTGGATATTCTTTTTCAAATTTTTTCCTACCCACTAGATCTTGACCTCTCTATTATTAGGGTCATATTGTTTGCCTGCCTGAATGGCCCGAAGGGCTTCATTATTTATTTATTTATTGATAACCCCCCTTTCATGGGATGAGGGGGAACCCTTACAAGTCCCGTAGGCTCAGAGATTACATGGCCCATAGGCTTAGGAGATTACATGACCCGAAGGTCTTATGGAATTCAACCAGACTATCTACAAGGAACTACCCCCCTCCAGCATCTGCATCTTGATAGTAGGTCTCCACCTTTGTATGACCGTCTGGATAGGCTTCTCGTGCAAGCACAGGCTGGTACCGATGGCATAGCTATACCCTCCCATTCTTACAATCTATTTGGCTCTGCTCTAGTGAGTGCACCTGCTCTGAATCCTCTTCTGGGGATACTCCTTTTTTTTGTAGTATTTCTGAGGCCTACATTCATGTGGCCCGAAGGCCTTGGGTGGCTCGAAAGCCTTGCAAGACCCGAGGACCAAACCGGTGGCCCAGAGGCCTAGATGGATGAATAATTATGGCTTCTACAGTACCAAATAGTGACTACTACAATGCTTTCTACAATACTACTACAGTAACTTGGAAATATGCCTCCACCCAGATTTGATCTCAGGTCTCTTGTATGCACCTAGCGAGTCCTCACCAACTAGGATGAGGCTCTTGTGCCACATTGTCTGCACGTATGTGTTTATGATGATAACTTCATTTTATCTTTATCTCATGATGATGTTTTAAATGAGATTCAGGGAAGCAATAAGGTTGAAACAAGTATTGTTACTTGGTTCACCCTCACTGGGCTACGTCTAAGGATCATAAAACGACGATGTGCCACTGTAGCAAATCCACTAAATCTCACCGCCAATAATGTTTGGGCTAGATCACTTATATGCCCAGGCTCAATACCATTATAATGTTTAAGGTTAGGTCACTACTTCTCAAGGGTCACTCCCTATTTCTCTCTCTCTGGCTCACTACCAGTAGAAAGAATAACCTTCTTCCTCTTCCTTTTCTCACTGCACTTTGAAGGGATCCACTCACAGTTTATAAACCTGCAGGTCTCTTCATTTTCATGAATAAATGAATCCTCAAATAATGATAGATTCTATGTTCAAGTCTAACTTTCATCCACATATGAATACCCCTTTGCCTCTGAACACTAGGCAAAAATCTTTGGAATTACCTTCGCAAAGCACCCTACTTCACAAATCTCCCAATTTTGTGAAGCTGAAACAAGCCTTCATGATGCTCATGCCTTTTCGCGAAGCTCACGCCATCACAGAGCTCGGGCTGTCATGAAGCTCAAGTCATTGCAAAGCGACTTACCTCACAAAGCTCACTGAGCCAACGTGGAGCATGCAAGATTCACGGAGCTAGAACAACCACCGCGAAGCTCCTTCCGTTGACGAAGCAAAATGCCTTCGCGAACCACCTTCGTGAGCCGAGTGAAAAATATTCACATTGAAAACTCTTTTCTTCTCCCGAGGGGGTCTAATTATATTTATTGGAAATTCCACTGACCCTCGAACCTTCCACGTGAAGTCAACGCCAAATCATCACAAATCGCGAAGCACCGAAATTTCTGCCGAAATTCTCTCAATATCTCGAAGCACCATAACAATTTTCTGATCACTAAGCTCATCATAATCATGAATCATACCATCAATTCCTTTGTGCCTTCACCATTAAGTTCCAATTGCAATGCCCTTGGCCACCACAATGCTCTTAAACGCTTCCGTTCGTGAAGCTTGTCGTAATCACGAAGAATCACCGTCAACATTCTTTTGGTCTTTGTGAAATCCAAACCATGAATCCTATCTTTAAAAAACTCACCCCTTTACCATATTTAAATTAGATATTCAAGGAAATCATATTTTCACGATGCTAACCAAACTCCAAATTTTGGACCCCACAAATTTGGCAAACAATGGAAAATGACGCCACCTTGTATCTATTCTTTTGAACCGCCCCCAGACCATCCATTCGTTTGTCATGGTTCTTTATCAACATGGATTGTCAAAAACATCGCTGGAACTTGTAAATTCACCATGGAAACATGCTTTTTCAACAAACACAATCAACCCAAAAATGCTGAAATGTTACCTTGAGAGATTTTTACCCAATAGTATCCCAGTTTAGGGCAAAGTCGTTAGTGTCGCCTGGTGTCCTTTAGGAACCAGAGCTGACTCGTTTACAATTTACAATTTTTTTTACACTATTATATAAGATCCATAATATTTTATATGCTCTGGATAAAGCATAATATATATTTTTGGTGGGGGCCTACTGAGTATATCTCACACCATATTTGGCCCACCGATCGGTACCTGAACCAATCTAATGGATGCAGGTAGGGGAAAAGGAAAGTGTCCAACTTTGAATGTCTGGATTTTCATACTCAAATGTATTCCCGGAGAAGAGGACCGAGATTATGATCATGAGAATATTTAGTTATAGATTTTCGTATTTTTTTATAACATGTTTCATATTACTACTACTCTGCTTCCATGTATTCCCATTTATGTATAGTGTACATACATGACATCATTTTGTATATGGAAATGGTTCTTCTTTTTCATTTTATTTATATCTAGATGAATTATGCTTATGAAGTCCATTTATTACACTATTTCCTCTACTAACTGTTTTTGTGTACTATTGTGATACACTCTAACAATAAGGATATAGTCTTCCCACCATACCATCATAGACCCTGACTGATAGTCAACTACCACTAGCATACAAGGAGTTGAGATTGAGGCCATATGGGTAATGGAGTTCGGAATCTTTTAAGTGATCCAGGATTATGACATCCCATTATTGACTTAATAGTATATCCATTACTCCAAATGATGTGAATACCTTATAAATTTTTGGATATTTACCAAGAAATTATTCGATTTATTAATTGGGGAAGTATTTATATTATGTATACTTTTTATTTCAATATAGATGTTTATTTTTTGTTAAGTCATGTTATTTATTTATTATATTGTTTATTAATTACCTCATATGGTGAATTCCTTAGACTTAATTAGTGATGGGTGATACCTAAAATTATATATCCCCTTGATGCATCGATAGGTATTACAAGACACACTAGCTTAGTTATTTGGTATATTAATTCCCATTTATTAATAATGTCTTGGAACATAACCCTGTTGATATGTAAGATGTGTTGGAATGAGGCCTTGATGGTATGTAATATGTCTTGGCATGAGGCATTTATGATAATTTTTATATGTCCAACTTTATAGATTCTATCAATATGAAATCTATTATTACTATCCATGTGATTATATACATTTCTATATTTCCCATGGATATGTTATATTCTCATGTTATGAGTTATATGAAAATGTTTGATTATTATTTATTCCTTTCATATTATTCCTTAATTTTTTATTTTATGATAAATTCTATTATAAGCTACCCCATATTGAGTATTTGAGCTCACACTTCTTATGTTTTAATTTCCCCAAGTTATGAAGAAGAGTGTTAAGCATGATATGTCTATATGGGTCTTATATGTGGAGAATTTTGAGAGATATTTTAAAGACTAATTTTAAAATAAGGAATCCTTAGTTTAGTGGAAAAAATTCTCATTAGTTGGGAAAGATATGGTTTTTTTGGTTGAAGGTTTTTCTGAACTCTCTAAAACCCTAAACCTAAAATTTCTTAGGTGTTTAAATGACTCAATAATTTATGTTTATATAATAATTATGGATGGTTAAGTTTGGATCTATTTAGTTAGGTTCAATGATGGAATGTAAAGTATGTGTTTATTTTCAAAAGATCCTGGAGTGTGGGCCCAGGGTGTCATAGTTGGTGTCAAATAAAGTTTTAGATAACTTTAAAGGTTAAGAATAGTATATTATTGAGGTATTGGTAGCCCTTAGGGTTGTTATGTGATTTTATGTGAAGGAGCATTAGGTTATTTAAAACAAATATTAACATCCTTTTAGAGTATACATGATTTTAGGTAGTTTAAGGGTAATGGTTAGTTGGATTATGGAGGAATAGGTTTCCATGAATTTTGGCTTTAGGATATAATAATAAAAATACTTATTTAATTATTATTTGAAATTATGACTATAATTCATTAGTGATAAGATTTATGGTAAGTCTAAATATAGGTAAAAAATACAAATTTTTTGCTAAATACAGATTGTATGACTTCCTAGAAATGAAATACGTGTCTTAATACAAAAAACTGGATGAAGGCTCTAGAAAAATACACCTAAGGGTAATAATATTTGAAAATTGTTGGTAGAGTATTTATTAAATCTTCACTCAATACACAATAAGTGGGCCTAACTACACACCTGGTTTGATACTCCAGGGAGATATGCTTTGGATATTTCACATGATTTTTATAAACAATTGTAAAGTATTTAAATGGAATTTGATGACGTGATGTATAATTATTTAGGTTAGATAATGTTATAAAAAATTACAATGGACAACCTATGTTAAAAAAATTAGTTATAGGTTGATTCAATTATATTATAGTTGAAATAAAAGTATAATAGGTTGAAATTTATATCTCAGAGGAGAAGTAATCTTATGATTGATTTTTAATATTAATATAATCATTAGTTATGATTTAATTGGATATTATCATAACCATTTTGGTTTTAGTATTATTTTGAAATAGAATCACGAAAATGAAGCTATGAAATGTATGTATTTGGAAACACTTTAGACTTATAAATATCCAAAGAGACATATTTGGAACCAATTATTGAAAATATAAATATATTCATATTATAAAGTAAAATAATTTTTTATATTCTTATCCATTATAGTGATATGGAAATTATATATTGAGTCACATGTTTATATATTTTTCATTAGTGAGTAGTAATTAAAATTTAAAGGGTGTAATTTATTTGGGGGGGGGGGAATTTGACACCATAGGTTTTAAGAATCATAGTAATTCATTAATATATATATATATATATAATTCACAAATATAATTTCTCTATTCTATTAAAACATTTGATCATGAGTATAAAATAATTCTGACAAGATATGAATCAAACAGACAACAATTTGTTCATTCATATTGAAACATTATAACAGAGGCACATGAAATAATATACTTCATACCACATGATATCACATACCATGGATAAATACATAAATTAAAATTTAAAAATTAAAATGGAAAATAAATAAAGAATAATAATTTCTTTAAAACTATTAGCTGCCTGAGATCCTCTTCACTCTTTAGAATCATAATTAGTAGAACTAAACCTATAACGAGAAAGAACATCATTAGAGGAGAAAGCCTGTTGTGAAATCTAAAATGAAATGGAATGAGAATTGTGGTTATAGAGGTAAGGATGGAATGGATTAGTAGGAGGAAATATGGGTAACATATCAATTATAAAGGGATATACAGTCATTTTGTAACACCCTATGTCTTTACAGTATATTTATTTTAAAGAAATTTAATCTATTCAATATCTTGTGGAACACGAAAATAATATATTTTAAAATAAGAACATTATGTTCAAGAACATATATGAAATGAAACATAAAGATTAAAATAACCATGAAATATATTATTTAAATATTTCCATTATAAATCAATAATTTAATTGGCGAGTTAAAATAAGTTTAAATACTTTATAAAATATATAAAGTTCCTAATTAATAGAGATTTATTGATAAATTCTTTATTATATAATAAATAAAATTCTAAAAGTAATTTATATATTATATATATATAAATATTAATTTTAATTATTATTATTATTTTTTATAGTTATTATAATATCATCTTATGCTTGAAAAATGCATTTCTTATAAAACTATTTTTTCGACACATCTGCGGATTTTAATTTTATATTAAATTATGCCGATTTTGTAAATTGAATTTGGTAAAATGAATTAGATATATGTAATCAGAATAATTAATATTTTTTAATAAGGGAATCTTTATATTTGGAAATAATCAATAGTAAAAATTGTAAAAATATGTTACTATGGTTAATATTAATACCTCTTCATCAGGGGGGGGGGGGGTGGGGTTGAAGTAAAGAGGAAAATGGAATAACATGTTCATTTTGAATGTTAGAGGTGTTTATTGGAATTATATATTCTATGATCCTTTACTTGTTAATTTTTGAGGCTCTTGGGGTGAGTGTGACTTCCCATTATTGAATTGCTTTGGGTATTTACAAAAAATCCACTTTCCCCAATTATAAAAGGAACTTCCTCACGTCACTTATTCACACCTATAAAGCCATTTTTATCAAAAAAACCTACCAAAATATCTCCCCAAAACCATTATCCACATTCTAGAGTATCTGGTATTCCAAAAATACCAACCCTAGTGTTCTTAAGAGGAGATCCAAAGGAGGTTTCTATAAGAGAAGGTAATCATCTTAACGAAGCTCTTTCTTTTTATTTATTCTTCTAAAAAATCAAATTGTGTATTAAATAATATAATATAATTAAAAAATAATCTCCCATATACTTATATGTTGTTATTATTATGGGATAATATATATTTTTCATCTCTTCCATCTAATGGAAAAAAAATCCATTTCTACTGTGTATGACATACTACCACCACATGAACAGATATGACTCATTTTCTATAAACACCTATGATGGGAAGAAATAAAGATTAAATTAATGTATATGAATAATATTTTTGATATAATTATACTAATTTAATTTTAATATCACATATACTTACTTAATTTTCCATTATTTTTAAAATACGATAACACCGCTCATGTATATGGAGGACTGCCACCTCACGAAGCAATGTGATTCATTTTTCACTTACGTTTTACATGGAAGGAAATCAGGATAAATTTCATGAATATATGTGATATATATAACATGATATTTATTCTTGAAAATTAATATATCACCCACTTTCTTACTCCTCCACTCAATAAGAAATGATATTGTCACTCATATATATGTACGAATTACTATTTTTTCAAATAAATTCGATTCATTTTCCATTTAAAACATTCTAAAATGGTATAAAAATGAATAAATTGAGTAAATATTATATTTATAACATTAATATAATTATATAGGTGATGGAAATATATCCTATATACAAGAAAGATAACTTTTATGACAAAACACACATGTGAAAACAAGGCAATTAACACATGAAACAATAATAATAATACGATTTTGTTACCAAACATGTGGTAATGTGTTATAAGTGGATCACATATGATATTATAAACATAAATATGGTTTTGAAATAAATTAAAAACATTATTTAAACCATTATAATGGAGGTTAAATCATGTTTATCTTAATAGAAGTGCAAGGTGTAGAATTTTTCAAAATTTCCTTTCATTGAGGAGTATTGTAATGTTATATATATGATTTCTTTTATATAGTGTATATACTATCCATTATACATGTAATATGAAAAATAATTTATAATACATTGTATTTTATGTTTTAATTTTAATTATTTCATCCAAGGGGGCATGAATTGAAAATTATTATGTGGTAAATATTTTCATAACTTAATTTATTTTCATTGTGTTACAATACTTCTTCAATGACTTTGATATTCTAAGATTATGTGTGTTATTAATTTTGATTATATTAGGTTGTATTTCAACTTATTTTATGTGTATTTAGATTTTATATTCATGTAGTGGGGGTTTGGCTTAGTGGTAACCACCCCTTAATCCTACATGGAAAATGGGGCTTCAAAAACCACTGGGCGTAGGTTACTGTAGCAGCACTGTAGCAACGGCGGGTACAGTGAGGTACTGTAGCAGCACAAGTACTGTAGTAGTACTATTCATAGAATGGGCCTTGGGCCAAAAAATTAGACCTACAGGCCATGTAATGGGATAAATACCCACTGGGCCTTCGGGCTATATAATGGGTCTCCCTCTACCCAATTAAAGAGGTATTTGCTTTTATTTAATAATAAATGAGGCTTCAACCCCAACCTTTAATAAAGGATTTTATATGCATAATCGATTAATTAATTAATTATCACTTTAATGTATGATCATTATAAGGGTTTCTCATGTCAAATTTTCTTTTTTGAGACATATGTCATGTTATACACCTATATTATTTTTTGAGGTGTATATAATACCACTTTGATATGTTATGACATGAATATATTTATATTCATCATATTTAATTTTTCTGTTGATGTTATTTATTTCATGTGGATTGTAATTCAAAATTTACCAAAGTGGTTAGAGATTTATGTTTGAATATCATTTTAATTAGCTTTGTTTATGATTGAATTTATATTGAAGGAAATTATTTGATCATTTTTAATAAACCAATTTAATTTTATTCCCCTTTGGTTACTCATTATGTTTTCAATTAATAGTACTATTTTAATATCTTTGGTAATTAAAATGATTGAGAAAATGCTTTTATATGATCTTACTCCATTTATCACTTTGATCGAAAATCCTTTTATTCAAAATCCATTTTTACTAATTTTTTTTACTATGACTGTTTAAATTTATTTTTACCCATAATTGGATTTTTAAAAAAATGTATTAAAAGTAATCTTCCTTTTTTTTTCAAACATGGTATTTTTGATTTTTCTTATAAAATTTTTAAAGGAATATTTGTTTTTTAATCTACTCGGCATGAACAAAACATTCCTACTATTATAACTACTCATTCCATTGGAGCTCATTTAAAATTTTAAAATTTTATTTTTAATTAAATAGTTTTTCCTAATACTCTGGATACTTATAGATTAAAAAAATTATTTTCAAATTTAAAAGGATATTATCCTCAAGAATGTATTTAATACTATTTTAATGGTATTTGTATTCATCAATGACAAAAATCCTTTATTTTATCTATACACCACTGAAGATATGTTGTAATGATACCCTAATTACTCTTTATATGGATGTCTTATGATCAGTTTTACTAGGGAGAATATTGGAATTCTCTTTCTTTATTAATTTTGGTAATAATTAAATTTTATTTTAAATATACACTTTCTTGTGATCATTGGGCATTGCATTTTCCCAAAATATCGATATTATTTATAATTGATATTTTTATTACATAAATTGTATATAATTTATACATATGATTTTTAATTTGAATTTTATCTGATAGACTGGGGAAATATTGATATTATGTATTCTTTATTCAATCCAAATAAATTATTGACAAGTCGAACTATTCATGAATTAAATAGATCATTTGATATATGAGGAATGAATTGGACATGTAGTGATGGGTGGCCCCCAGAATTATATAGCCACTCAATTCATTGATAGGTATCATGAGGCGAATTTGTAATATAGAATTCAATTGGTTTTTACAGATAGTTTTGAAACATCTATTTAATGGTCTTGATAGTATAAATACCATGATGTCTGAGATCATAACGTCAAGTATTAAACATTTACTTCATTAAGAATTATATTATTATTATCCATGAGATTATATAATTGAAATTATCCATGGATGCATTTAATTATCTATTTATTGATTAAAAACATATGTTTCAGTTATTTACATTGTTATATTGATTATGCCTTATCTAACAAGGATAATCAAATTATTTAAATGACATGTATATTTAGTTATTTAAATTTTAATGTTGATTATGATTTATTTATTCATGATAGATCACTTTTTATGTAACTGTTTTTGAGTATATTATCTCACCCTTATTTTGTTTCCCTTCCAAAGGATATAAATTAAGAGTCACTTAAAGCATTCAAAGAAGAAGAATTATTACTTTCACTATGTTTTATTTCATTTTTTCAAATACAATGAAAGACTCAAGTATGAATCTAGTTTACCAAGAACTATAAACTATTTAGTCCTTTGGAATGAAATCAATAGTATCTAGAATCAATGTAATAAAGTAGCTATCGACTCTAGGATACTATGGTCGAGGTCGTTACATGTTGAAAATATAGTCATTGGAAATATGCTCATTAGAAATATGGGTGTTGGAAATATAGTAATTTTAAATATGGTCATTTAATATACATATATCCAATAAGTGTACTATAGTTGTGTATTTTTAGTAACAATCATAAAATAATATAATTCATAAAAAATAAATAATTAAATAAAAATATAATGTTTAATTAAAATATTTATTTTAAAAAATATTTTTAGGCATTAAATATTATTATTATTATTAAAGTGTAACATTATGTATTTATAAAATTAATATTAATTTTGAAATATTAATGTATTAATAAAATTAAAAATTAAAATATTAATAAATAATTTTAACAGTATTTGGTAAATATTATTTAATATAAAAGTGATAGTTTTCAAGGAACTATTTTTAAAGTGTTTTATTTTTTAATTAATATTTAATAAATAATAATATTAATGAAATTTATTGACAATATTTACAAGAAAATACCTTAATATCCATGCAATAGTTATTACTAGATATGTAATAAGAATATATTAATTTTGTGCTTAAAATATATATTTTTCTTAAATTTTTTAATGCGATATGCATGTTTATATTAAATATAATTTTTATCAAATATAGAAATTGAGTCTAATTAGATGGTTTTCATATTTTTAATTACCACATCCAATTTTTTTTAATAATTTCATTTTGATTTCCAATATAAAAATATGTTTCTAAAGTAAATATTAGTTACCATGGTAAAACAATTATTTTTCAAGGAATTGTTTCTATAAAAATTATGAAACTTTTATATAAATTAATTGATATCTTCTTGATGACTCTAATAATATTTTTAAATATAAAAAATATATATTATCAATCATTTAATTATTAATTTATAATAAATAATAATTAATAAAATAATGTATAAAAATACATTTTTCAACAAAAAATTTTTTTTCAAAATTATATTTTTTAATTTAAAATTTAATTTTATCTTTTTTATAAATTTAATTAGAAAAAATGGAGTAAAAATTAGGATTATTAATTTATAAATTATGTATTAAGGTTCATCTTATATTTTTTGAAAAAGAATAATTACCATCATAAAAATTTAATAAAGGCTAATTAGGGTAAAAAGCGGTAATTTAAAGTGGATCAAATTTTGCAAAATTAACTTGAAACTTAGACCTTATAGAAGATCCTTTTCATTTTTTATAGTCAATCTCACATGTCTCACTAAATTTACTCACCAAAATTACCTAAATCTTATTTTATTTCATCTTACCCCTCACATAACTTTATTTTTCAAATAAATATCCCTTCTTTCACCTATAAAAGGACCTCACTTCCACCCAATTCAATCTAATCTTATCCTTATAAGTTACATTGAATTACTAGACATTGTACCTATCCTATAACACTATTCCACTTTTTTATCCCTTGGTTACAATAAAGTGTCCCAAGTCCTCGATTTCCAAGAGGTATTTGAAGAGAAGATTCAAGTCCTCATTGTGAGTATTATCCAATCCTTAATATTTTCTTTAATATTTTTATTTTATAGACTAATCCAAACCTATTTTATCTATACTAATATAATTAAATAAGTATAATTATTATAAATAAATATTATTATATTTATGTAACAACAATTATCTATCTCCTCCCATCCATTGGGAAATGAAAATGCCACCCATGTTAATGTGCAGACTACCACCTCTATGAACGACATATTTCATTTTTCATCAGCCCCTTACATGGATAGTTTTAAGAATTAATTTGATTAAAAAAAATTATATTTATGATATTATAAAATCTCACAAGGATAAATTTTAAATTTAATTAATATTTTATTTGTTATTAATTTACAACCATTAATTTTTAATAATTTCCAAAATTAGCTAATCACTGATTTCATCTTCACAAATAAAAACTAAAAATCCCATGGAATGAATATAACTTTATAAATAATTATATAATATCTATTAAAATTTTATAAATAATATAGTAATGATGAAATTATTATCAAAGTATGGGGATCAACATTTACATTAAAAAGCGAGTATGAAATGGTCAATGTTACTAACACCTGATGATGAAAATAAAAAATAAATAAAAAATAAATGTATAATAAATGATTATAATTGGTGAACATAAAATATAATATATTTGATTAAGGTTTATAAATAAGTGATTAATATAGTTATGTTTATTATACAGGAGGTTAAATCACTTTCATGGAAGTTTAAAATAAAGTTAAGTGTTACCTCATCTCATTATTTATTTATGGAGATACGTTCCATATTATTTAGTTTTTTTATTTTACATGCTTTATATAAATCCCATGGATGTATTTTTATTATAATTGTTATTTATTTTAAAGTTTATAAAAATCCATCTAATATTTTGAGGTTCCCCAAACACGGAATCCCATGTCCAATGCTAAGAAAACATACATTTTAAAATTAACATTAATACCAAGTGAGATGATCCAATATGAACTAACAAAATTTCACAGCAGTGTTAAATCTCACAATAATCTCACAAAACTATTAGAACCTTTTGGTTTTGGGTCTCTAAGGACCGGTTATATAATTAACATATTTTATGAAAATTTTGGACATTATCCATAATCGAGATATGTTAACCTTCATTCTAGACTTATAATAGGTTAAAATAATCTTCATAACCTTTAGAAATGTATAAATAAGAAATGGGTGAAATTAGATTCTTAGCGAGTGTAAATATAAAAAATCACAATCAAAGATCTTATGCTCACATAAGATGATAATATGGGTTTAATAAAAGTATATAATAAAATCATACACAACAAATCATATATCTTAAAACATGATTCAGAGAATATGGCATGTAATAACATAAGAAATTAATAAAAAGACAATGGATATTTGACTAAAGAAACATGATCCATAAGATAATAACATATTAACAAGAATAGGAATAAAACAAGAGAACAAACATAAGTATATGAACAAATTGTGAACAAATCCAAGCATATAAACCATTTTTGTTGCGAAAAAATCCAAGTACGTCCACCATTTATGTTTTGAACAAATCAATGTATGTCAACATGTAATTTTATCATGATATATAAATCCTTAACCAATTCATTAGGGGGAAATATATGAAAACTTCTATAATTATCCATAAATATGTGTGCCACAAAAAATCAATCATCATCCTATCTTATAGAACCCATATGAATAAAATGGGTCTCATTTATCACAACATAGATAACCCATGAAAATAAAATGTGTTTTATATCCTTTTCAAATGGACCCACCTAAAGAAACCATTAATAATTAAATCAATAATAAAAAATGATAAAACCATTGAAAATAAATGGGTATTAAAAGATATTCAACAACTTTCTAGGTAAGTACCCTTCAAACAATATAACAATACTTATTATATTTACATTGTATAGATAAATTTTATATAGTTTCACCATTAATTTCCTAAATCAATCGATGTATAGAACCCATGTGAACAACCTTCAATAAATGTAATAAAAAAAATAAGGATTTCGTATAGGAAAGGAATTGGAAGAAAAATTATGGATATACATCGAAGATGATTAAGAAAGTAAAAAGGAAATTTTGAATTATTTATCTTATAGATATTTAATGTTGTTAATTTTTGAAAAAATGGGTAATGAATTGACCAATATATTGAGAATAATTTTTGAAGAATATTATAATTTTACTTTATAAATAATGATAGAAATGACCCTTTTTCCATAAATTCATTTTAAATAAAACTCATAGAATAATGGGTAAAATAATTTAATTTTTAAATAATGAAACATGTGAATGAATATTTAAAATGATGAAAAATACATTCTTGTAAAAAAAAAATTTAAAAAAAAATTCTTTTCTTATTTTTAAAAATTATGTTGATCGAAAAAAGTCACCAGTTTCTTTTGAGAATCCATTTTCAAAAGTTTTGATAATTATTTTGAGATATATATTCAATAATTATTTTTTATGAAATATCCAATAATTATTTATAAAAATTTCCAAAATGTTTTACAAAGAAAATATGGATTGGATGATAAGTAATATATCCATGATACATAAAATAATTCAATATTTTACAAACACTTTTTTTAAAAACCCACATTATAAATATTGTCAAAAAATTTCCATTTGAAAAGTGTTGATGTAAAGTAAGAGGATCAGATGAATTAATCCATATTTGAGTTCCTGAAAAGAGAAGAAAACATTATCAGGAAGGAAAATATAGACTTGTAAGAAGATATTTAATGATACGAATGAGGGTTATTATTACCAAAATGATACTTTTATTTTAGAATTTTTTTATCAAAGAAGTGGTTATTGATGATGAGGAGTTTTTTACCCATATAAAAAGTGGAAGTAACATATAAAAGTTGGGGAGTGTTATGATAAAATAAATCTTGAAATGTATATTCAATTAAGAAATACTATGACCCAATGTATCAAAAATTGAGTTGATGAAACCCTTACAACATTAGAAATTTAAAATGATAACCCCTTGAAAGATATGATTTCAAACATAAGATACTATTAATATTGAGATAATAATGATATGAAATATTAAAGGATTATTGAATACACCATTCTAAGGAAACATGGTGTATAAAAGGAAATATGTCTCAAGAAACTAAATATGAGACAAGAAAGGCTTACATTAATTCTTGACTTACACTGAAGTGATTGAATTTGTTATAAACAATATCTAAATTGATAACCAATTTAAAATCATTATTAATATCTCTATTCTTTTATTATGTTAATTTTTAATTATTCACTACAAGTATATTAGTTAGTTATTATCTAGCTTCAATATGAGGTGTGAGTTATCTTGATCACTTTGAAATAGTTTCATAATAGCAGTGTTGTTATTTATTCTTTTCTAAATTTTAATCATTTCTAAATAATTTAAGGTATTATAGAATATAACTGATATTTATTTATAATGTTATTATCTTCTTATATTAGTATTTTATTTATGTTTCATGAAAATTGAATCAGTGCTAGCTTATTTTGGTAATTTTAGCAGCCAAAGATGATATTCTAATATTAAGTTAAATAATTAATAAATATGTTAAATAACTATAAAAAATAATTATTGTCTTATTATATTATAATAATTTTAGTACTTAAGTTCCCAAAGTTGTCTAAGATATATTTTTATACCATTTTTCAAGTAGGTGGTTAGATCAACCTAAATATGAACACACCATAATTTGATGTGTGAGTAGGTTTAAGAAATTTTTTATTTTATCATAATATCATTATAAGAGAATAATAAGGATATTATTTATATGTTTTAATGTTTTTAATTGGATTTTAATTTATTTTAATAAATTTTTAAAACCAATATGAAAAATGAAAAATGTTACTTAATGGAGGTAGAATTCCACACAACACATGACTAATGTCATCATTTATTAATGAATGAGAGGAAATGAAGACGTATTATAATTTATATCTTAATAATAATTATTATATTATATATTTAACATTAAATTATTTCCTTATAATCAATGATTAGATATGGAAGTGAAAAATGGAAGATGTCACTTTGTGGAGGTGGTAGTTCGCACAACGCACGATCGATGCTCTTATGTTTTTTTAAACTTTTTGGGATGTAATAAATAAGATTTATGACATTAATATAATAAAAATTCAGTATAATAATGATACTGGAGAAATTATATTACTATTTTTAGTTTATTTTTGGAAAATAAATATTAAGAAGAAAAGGTGTGGATAGAGTAATACTTACATTGAGACATTGAAGCTCCTCTTGATGAAATAATTAGAATTCAAGGACTTAGGATAACTTATAGTGACAATGAGATTAATTAATTATAAGGGACTTATACGAGAGTAAAACTAATTATGGGTTTCATTATAGTTTGAAGGGAATATATAGATTTGAAAAATTGGAAGTGATACCCTTTTATAGGTGAAGAGAAGAGAAATTTTGTGAACACCCATTACATTTCAATGATATCATTACACTATTCAAGGGTTAATGACTCTTAAAGTTATAAATAATTGATTTTGGGGTTATATTGTATTTATAAAACATAACAAAAATATTCCTATATATTTTTTAAAAATTATTGAAGTCATTTTCTCTAATATTTTTTACCTTTAATGATTTTTTTTTATTTTTACTGGGGTAACTAGTTTTTACCTACTAAATTATGTTTTAATAAACATATATAATAAACAAAATTACAAAATATTTTTATGATAATGCTAAATTTAATGTTATAAAATTTATAAATAATATAAAATTTAATTTTAAATTAAATGATTGTATACATTGAAATTTTATTAGATAAATTTTGTTTTCACCATTAAGTTTTCTTAATAATATTAAGTATTGACTAGTAATTGAATTAGTGGTAATAAATTTAAATATAGGTTTAAAAACTATACTAAATTAATTTTTAAGAAGATATTAATTTATTTGAATTGATAAAAAATTACAAAAATATTAAGACAATAATTCTTGGAAAATTACACTTTTACCATTATCAATGTCATTAAATTTAATCTTAATAATAATAATTATATTCCCAAAAATGAAATTGAACTTATTATGTAACACCCCAACCCTAGTTACCCAGATTTGGTGCATTATTACAAAACATTGGCATGATCACAAAAGATCAAATCTCAAAAGACCGATTAGTTTAGTAGCCTTGGAAACACTAGATACATTTATAAAGTTTACATTACATCATAAAGTGAGAACTATAACAAAATCTTGTCTCCACACTCATATCCCCTTATACTATCCCTTCAGGTCATTTATAAAATACTTCTTCACATCCTGGAAAAAATAAAACATAGAAAGGGGTGAGCTCAAATTCCCAGTAAGGATAACAATATAGCAGAAACTTTCATAAATAAGCATAAACATTTAAGGCAATGTATAACTAAAAAAAAGCCTTTTAAACTTGAACTTCAGCATAATATGGAAAAAATAAAATGAAATAATTCCATTTACTTATTCACATGGATATTATACTAGTCGAATAATCACATGCAATATCTGTAACCACTTTCATAATGATGGAATGCATAATGCCAGACTATCATAACCACATAATCAAGGCCTTGTGCCAAGAATACAAATAAGATTTTGTCAAGGACTTGTGCTAAGACACTAGTTTGTCTTATGAGACCTATCGATGCATCAAGGAGCTATAGCGGGCTCCAACCATCACTTACTAAGTCCAATAATTCCTCATATGAACAGGTTTAAACATAACAAAAACATTCGTATTAAAACTAGCATAAAAAATTTCAATACTTTCTCCATAAACCACAAATGGTATAAAAAGAACACATCCACAGTCAAACATATCACAAAACCTTCAATACAATATGGAAGTTTTGTATAATAATAAATCAACTTCAAATAAGCTTACAATCCATCAAAGGATGTCGACATAGATGAAATCAAAATTATTTGAGAGAAATATCTTTTTTTTGAATTCATTGAAAATTCACACATTTATAAAGGAAGTAATTTAAAAGAGATTTTTGAATTAATGTGCCCCATACCACTTTTGAAACTCTTCAAAATAAATATCATTTCAAAATATTCATGTTCATATAAATAAATCCTTAAAATCATTTTGAAAACATGGACATTAATTAAAAATATTTATAAAGATAAATATTTAAAACATTTAAAATTCTGATCTTGATAAAGATTACCTTTCACAAATTCTTAAAATATTCATTTTGAAATCATTTAAAAGTCACATAATTATAAAATAAAAAATTTACATTAAAAATATTCTTATAAGCTTGTAAGGGAAGCTTTGAAGATTTTATAACGGCGGAAAATAGCTACACCCACCGTATAAGTTAAAAAAAAAGACATTCTTACCTTAATTTTATCGAAAAGGTTAAAAGGACCTTGTTTGGAAAACGACGGAAAGATTACTTTATAAACATTTTAAAAAAAGTTAAACAAGGGTATAAATGACTTTAACCCATAGTCTGTAAAATAGTAATAATGATTTGAAATACGTTTTTAAGAAATATGGATGTGGATGATAAAGAGGTCCTGGTAGATAATTACGTGTAAACAACCTCGGATAATGAAAAGATTGTGAAATAAACCCTTACCAATTTGGTAACTTATGAAACATACACCCCATGAAAGAGGTATCATACAATGAATATGTAAATACACATTAATTAAAGTGTATTACACAAAGAATACAATTATGGGCTGTACATACACCACACAAAAGGTAATAGTCGAAATATGGCACGAATCTCACGGGAATAAGGAGTGAGATAAAAACCCCTTACATTGTAATTTTTCTTAGTCGAGGGTATTTTAACCTCATGTATAATAATTGAATAATTATTATTAAATTATAAAAGAATCATATACACAAATATGATATCATATATGATCTTTTAAAATTGATTTGTTAATAATATTTTAGTATTATCGTCATTTTGGGTGTTCACTTACTCGTTCTCTTTTATATATTTTGTTACATAAGCCGTGTTTGTTATCCATAGGTTGTATCTTATTCATATCCAGAATGATATCAAGTCCTTATACATTATTTTTAATCATTAAATGAGAATTATACATGAATGGATTCTATTGGGAATGAATCTAATTGTGTTCATGGAGACGGTAGTCCGTACGTATGCATGAGCGACATTATCCTTTTTTTGATATTAAAATAATATATAATTGGATGGTACACCATATATACAGAATCATTATAATGTTATATTTAGTATTTACTTCAATTACACATCATTATCATATCCATCCAAATAATAATGTTTTGAATAACAATTACACCACGACATGGAGACGACAAGCCGTACGTACACACGTATGGTAACATGTCATTAAAAGGATGGATAGAATACTGAATATGGTTGTACCATATTTATAATAACATCACAGTATATAGAAGATACTGGAGTTATTAATAAACTTACTATATACTTTCAAGCGACCCCCAAGTAGTCCATTAATGATACACCTATCATTATATAAGTCATTTGATCGAACCTTAGATTTCTAGAAATAGAATATGAATTAATAATATAATATTTGTTTTAAAAACTCTTTTATGTCAATTTTGACACTATTGGGTATTTTGTTTTTGATAATTTCATAACAGCCTTATTACTTCTAAAAAAATTTATATAACCAATCCTAATATGTCATATTAACCTAAAAAATTAGTGGAATTCATAAAAAGTCTCAAATTACATTTATTTTGATATTTATAATATCAATTATTTTAATATTTCATTAATTAGGTAATTACTGCATCACCATTGTGTCATAAATAAAATAAATTATTTAATGTCTAAAAATTATAAATAAAATACCATTATGTAGGAAATATTTTTATATTTCTAATGAATATTTATAATCGAATTTATATTATGTATAACCCTATATTAAAAATGTTTTAGTAATTAAACTTTGATTTTAACTCTGTAACTCTTCTTTGAATTAAATAATAATAAATGTCCTAATCTAATAAAAGTGGAACTAAATCATAATATTTTATTCCTAAGGTTGTTTTTGGTCGAGATACACTTGTCCAATAGAATTATGACAGGTTTTAGGGTAATATTAATATCATTTTTACCCTTAATTACCTTATTTACTTTTAACCGTGATAAATAAAAGTAAAAATTTACTATTCACAATAAATTATTTTTATCTTATTGAACCACATTTTACTCCTTTATATTAACAACTTCTCTCATATTTTCTAAATTCCACACACAGAAGTGGTAAAATTATGTTTTATGTGAATTTCCGAATTCTCCTAGAAGGTGGGTAAAAGACGGTGAAAAGTTCCGTAAAGTTTTTATATATCTACAATTATTCTAAACTAAATCCAATGAATTAAATTGAACTTATATTGGTATTATTTATCCATTTTGAGCTTAATTAAATTTAAATAAAATAAAGAATTATTTAAAAAAATCGGTTTTAAACTATAACTTAGTGTTTTTTCACTATTCATAAAAAATTTAATGTTTTCAGAAAAATACCAAAAATTCACCCTAAGATAATTTCGATATTCAGAATCCAAAAATGAAGTCCATTTTGAAAGATAAAATTTATAAAATTTCAAAAAGTGGGTATTACTATTCATAACGACTAGTTTGATTGGTTGTGGTGTGTGTTAGAACTCGAAGTTGTGTACAACACACGCTATTGTATTATTCAAAGAGAAGCGTACCATGGAAGCTTGGGGTGTTAAATTCTCCTCTCCTTCAATTAATTTCATTCTTGAAATTTCTAGAATACTACCACATGAAAAGACTCTGGTGATTCTTCATCATAAGTACCTCGGGTTCCCACATTGCCTCTTCCATCTTATGGTTTCTCGATAGAACTTTTACCAGACGAGTCGTCTGGTTTCTCAGCACATGTTCTCTGGTATCAAGAATCTTGATGGGATTTTCGCAATAAGATAGATCAGGTTCCAGTTCTAATTCCTCATTGGTGAGTACATGTGTTGGGTCAGGCATGTATTTTCTCAACAGTGATACGTGGAACACATCGTGAACTTTGGAGAGATTTAGCACCATTGCCAAATGGTAAGATACAACACCAATTTGTTCTAGAATTTCAAATGGTCTGATGTACTTGGGACTCAATTTATCTTTATTACCGAAATGTATAACTCCCTTCCATGGATATACCTTCAAGAAAACATGATCTCTTACTTGAAATTCCAAATCCTTCCTTCGATTATCGTCATAGCTCTTCTTCCTACTTTGAGATGCTTTGATGTGGTTTTGGATTACCTTCACCTTTTGCATTGATTCCTCCACCCGTTCTAGGCCTACGAGTTTTCTTTCACCAACGTCATCCCAACAGGTTGGTGTGAGACATCTCTTTTCGTACAACGCTTCATATGTTGCCATCAGAATACTTGAATGTAAGCTATTGTTATAGAAAAATTCCACCAGAAGTAAATTTTGATCCCACATACCCTGAAAGTCAAGTGAGCATGATCTCAACATATCTTCTAAGGTTTGAATAGTCCATTCTGATTGTCCATCTGTTTGAGGGTGGTAGGTAGTGCTCAAATGAAGTTCAGTATCCAAGGAATTCTGAAGACACTTCCAGAATCTTGAAGTAAAAAGGGGATCACGATTAGAAACAATCGATATGGGTACTCCATGAAGCCTCACAACTTCATTAATATATAGTCTTGCCAGAAGTTCTAATGGTAGATCTTATCTTATAGAATAAAAATGTGCTGACTTGGTAAGACAATCAATAAAAACCCATATTGCATCATTCCTTCTGGGAGTCTTTGGTAGCCCCATGATAAAGTCCATCGTAATATTGTACCATTTACACTCCGGTCTGGGAAGAGGTTGCAAGACTCCTCCAAGATGTTTCCTTCCAGCTTTCACTTGTTGAAAACCATACATCTTGACACAAAATCAGAAATCTCCCTCTTCATGTTGTCCCACCAAAAATGTTCCACCAAATCTCTATACATTTTGGTGTTCCTAGGGTGTATAGAGAAATTAGATCTATGAGCATAATCTAACAATTCCCTTTTCAGATCTGGTATATCGTGAACACAAAGTCTCTTCCCAAATTTCAAAATTCCTTCTTCATACACAAAGTCTCTCAATCTACCATCATTCATAGCTTTAATATTCTTTTGAAATTCTTCATCATTGGTCTGAGAACTCTTAATATTTTCTAGTAAATATGGTTTGTCAACCATTTGAAAAAGAATTGATGTTTCAACTTCCATGGTGATTCCCATATCCATCTTTACTAAATCTATGAAAATAGGATCCCTTTCAACTCTCATCATGTACAAAACTCCATGATCCTTTCTACTCAAAGCATCTACCACCTTATTTACCTTCCCTGGGTGTAGTGTATCATGCAATCATAATCCTTGAGTAGTTAAAGCCATCGACTTTGCCTCATGTTTAGTTATTTCTGTGATAAAATGTACTTTAAACTCTTGTGATCGGTATATATCTCACATTTTTTACCATAGAGATAATGTATCCATATCTTCAAAGAAAAGATTATAGCAGCTAACTAAATATCATGAGTATGATAGTTTTTCTCATGAATTTTTAGCTGTCGTGATGCATAGGCAATAACCCTATTATTCTGCATAAGGACACAACCAAGTCCTTTCTTCGATGCATCACTATAAATAACGAAACCATTATTCCCCAATGGTAGAGTCAATATAGGAGCATTGAATAATCTTCTCTTCAGTTATTCAAAACATTATTCACACTCTTTTGTCCAAAAAAATTTAACCCCTTTACATGTGAGCTTCGTTAATGGGTTAGCCAATCGGGCAAAGTTCTGGATGAAACGTCTGTAATAACCTGCTAAACTAATAAAACGGCGTACCTCAGTTATACTCATTGGTGTAGGCCATTCTTGGATTGCCTTGGTCTTAGAAGGATCAACAGAGATTCCATATTTAGAGATAATATGGCTAGGAAAAGAAATATCCTGAAGCCAGAATTCACACTTTCTAAACTTCCCATATAATTCATGTCTTCTCAGAGTCTTCAGGATAATGCGCAAGTGATTTTCATGATATTAGTAGATTTTGGAGTATACCGAGATAACATCAATAAATACCACCACAAAATCATCAAGATATTCCTTGAAAACTTTATTCATTAGATCCATTAATATAGAGGGTGCATTAGTCAGCCCAAAAGGCATTACTGTAAACTCGTAATGCCCGAACCTGGTTCGAAATGATGTCTTCGAAATGTATTCCTTTTTCACACACAACTGATGGTATCTAGATCAAAGTCCATTCTTTGAAAAGTATTTTTCTCCATACAGTTGGTCAAATAAATCATCAATGCGAGGCAGGATATACTTGTTCTTTATTGTTGTAGCATTGATTTCGCTGTAGTTGATATATAACCTCATAGATCCATCTTTCTTCTTAACAAAAAGGACAGGGGCTCCCCATGGAGAAACACCAGGGTGAATAAATATTTTATTACTCAATTATTCTAGTTGTTTCTTTAGTTTGACTAATTAAACAGTGGCCATTATATAAGGTTCTTTGATACAGGCCTTGAACCAGAAATTAAATCAATGGAAAACTCAATTTCTCATTCTGGAGGATGTCCAGGTAAATCTTCTGGAAACACATCAACATATTCTCTCACAATTGGTACATCCTCAATTTGTGCATTCCTTTCCTCACCCATAGTAATTTCATTCTCTTCCTCCCCAATAATTGAATTTAGTTGAGCTACTGGGGGTGGATCTAGGTAAGAATTAGGTGGTGATGATTCTGCTCTAAAGATAAGGTGTTCCTTATCATCATCATCAAAAATAGTAACCTCATTCTTCTTATAATAATTTTTTGCATCATGGGCTGAAATCCTATCCATACCGAGGATTATATCAAATTAAATCATAGGTATGACAATGAGATCCACATTTAAATAACATTTATGTGCTCTAATGGGAACTGATTCACAAAACTTTGTTGCCATGATACTCCCCTTAGGAGTTTTGACTGACAACTCCCTTGTTAAATTAAATTGGAAATATCTAATTTTCTTAGAAAACTAGGAAGATATGAAACAATGTGATGATCCAGAATCAAATAATACATTTTCTAAACTTGAGGAAACCATTAAATTACCAGCCACCACGTCTTTTGGAGATTCTACCTCAGCAGTAGTGATAGCATAATCTTGGCATTGATCCCTTGGCCTTTTCTGGGTTAAGTTCCCCTGACGCTTAGGACATTCATTTGCATAATGTCCCATCTCCCTGCAGTTGTAGCATTGAACATTGGTAGCTTCTTTCTTCTCCTTCCAATCACGAGCTTGGTGGCCTTTTTCACCACACTTGTAACACACTCCCATTACCTTCAAGCAAGTACCAGGGTGTTTCTTCCCACATTTACATTAATATGGATATTCAAAATTTCCCTTCTTCCTCTTATTTACATTTTCAGAGTGATCAGCGGATCTATTCTTCTCTTTCTTTGATTTAAAGTCATAAGAATTGGATAATTCTTTTTCTGTCTTGATAGTACACGAGACAATATCGCCGTATACCGAGATGTATTGTGAGACCAATGCTCGATGGAGAAACGGTTTTAACCCATCAATGAAACAATCAATCTTAATTCTTGGGTTACGTATATAATCTACATCACACCTTTCTAACCTTGTAATGTTATCCTCATACATTGCGACATTCTTATCCTCCTTTTGTCTCATACTTAGAAATTGCCTTTCCATATTTTCTCGATTGTCACAAGGAAATTATTTTTCTAAAAACATATCTTTGAACTCCCTCCATTCCATATTTTATACTTCATCATCTTCTTTCATGTTTTGAATCAATGACAACCATTGATCATCATCTCCAGTGAGGCGGTAAACTGCCATGATAATTTTTTCCCTTTCACTACTCCCCAAAACCTGAAATATTTTCTCTAGGGAACTTATTCATTACTCATCTACCAATGGATTTGTACTCCCATTGAATGTTGGTGGCTGTTGCCTCATGAAGCGATATAAAATTGATCTTCCACGCTACGGATCAGTGTGCTCCATACGAGTAAGGTTATTATTCATAACCTGTATGAGTTATCCCAGTATGGTGATTAGCTGATCAGCACGAGTTGTATCACCAACTCCACTATAATTATCTTTAGCGGGAGGGAAATCCTTACATAGAGTGCGTTCATTAATACGGTTTCCATTTCTTCCACTAGGCGCCATTTCTAGATAATGGCATAAACTAGATTAGTTTATGAATCAAAATACATAATTCCCTACTTGTAAAACACTTAACATAAATTGAACTATTTGTGGATATAATCCATAATAATAAAAAAATTTATTTGAGGAAGTATATACTCGTAAACCCTTCATAATGGTTTGTAAATAAAATGACAATTATCCTAAGCATATCCCCTGGGAGTGTCGTAACCAAGAGTGCAGCAAGGCCCATTGTCGTGCACCGGTTCCTGTTCGAGTCTAGCTCAAAGCGGTGTTTTCAGGTTTTACCCCTAGCTACATCTGTGCCAGAGCCGTCTCTACCAGCTCATATCCAGACATGGATGAATTTCTTGGAAAACTCAAAAAATCTATACAATACCAAAATTCTAGGAAGTTCTTATATAATAATCCTCAAAGTCTATCTTAGGGATATGTGCTCTAATCAGAGTTTATCTAAATCTAGCTTCAAAGGTTTGTACTAAACTTTCTCTGATACCAACTGTAACGCCCCGACCCCAGTTACCTAGAGTCGGTGCATTATTACAAAACATTATCATGATCGTAAAAGATCAAATCTCAAAAGACCGATTAGTTTAGTAGCCTTAGAAACACTAGATACATTCATAAATTTTACATTACATAATAAAGTGAAAACTACAACAACATCTTGTCTCCACACTCGTATCCCCTTATACTATCCCTACATGTCATTCTTAAAATACTTTTTCACATACTGGGAAAAATAAAACATAGAAAGGGGTGAGCTCAAATTCCTAGTAAGGATAACAATATAGAAAAAACTTTCATAAATAATAAAAAAAATTTAAGGCAATGTATGACTAAAAGAAGCCTTTTAAACATTAAATTCAGAATAATATGGAAAAGATAAAATGAAATAATTCCATCTACTTATTCAAATGGATATTTTACTAGTCGAATAATCACATGCAATATCACTAACCACTTTCATAATGATGGAATGCATAATGCTAGACTATCATAACCACATAGTCAAGGCCTTGTGCCAAGACTACAAATAAGATTTTTTCAAGGCCTTTTCCCAAGTCACTAGTTTGTCTCATGAGACCCACCGATGCATCGAGGAGCTATAATGGGCTCCACCCATCACTTATTAAGTCCAATGCATTCCTCATATGAACATTTTTAAACAAAACATAAACATTCGTATTACAAATAGCATAAGAAATGTCAATACTTTCTCCATAAACCATGAATGGTATAAAATAACACATCCACAGTCTAACATATCACAAAACATTAAATACAATATGTAAGTTTTGTATCATAATAAATAAACTTCAAATAAGCTTAAAATCCATCAAAGGATGTTGACATAGATGAAATCAATATTATTTGAGAGAAATATATCTTTTTTGAAATCATTTAAAAGTCACATAATTATAAAAGAAAACATTTACTTTGAAAATATTATTATAATATGGTAAGGGAATCTTCGACGATTTTATAATGGTGGAAAATATCCGCACATGCTATATAAGTTAAAAAAGACATTCTTACCTTAATTCTGTGGAAAAGGTTAAAAATGACCTTGTTTGGAAAATGACAGAAAGATTCCTTTATAAACTTCTTATAAAAAGTCAAAAAGGGTACAAATGACTTTAACCCATAGTCTGTAAAATAGTAATAATGATTTGAAATACATTTTTTGGAAACATGGATGTGGATGATAAAGAGGTCCCAGTAGATAATTACGTATAAACAACCTTGGATAATGAAGAGATTGTAAAATAAACCCTTACATTGTACTTTTCCTTGGTTGAGGGTAGGTTAACCTTTTGTATAATGGTGAAATAAGTGTTATTAAACTGTACAAGAATCATATAAAATAATATTATATCATATATGATATTTTAACATTTCTTTGTTAATAATATCTTAGTATTATCGTCATTTCGGGTGTTAACTTACTCATTTTCTTTTATATGTTTTGTTACATAATCCGTGTTTGTTATGGATAGTTTGTATCTTATTAATATCCAGAATGATATCAATTCCTTAAACATTGTTTTTAATCATCAAATGATAATTACACTTGAATGGATACGATGGGGAATGAATCTCATCACATTCGTGGAGACGGTAGTCCGTACGTACGCACGAGTGAAAATATCACTCTTTTGATATTAAAATAATATATAATTGGATAGTATATAATATATACAGAGTCATTATAATGTTATATTTATTATTTACATGAATTACACATCATTATTATACCCATCCAAATAATAATGTTTTGAATAACAGTTAAACCATGACGTGGAGACGGTAAGGCGTACGTACGCACGTATGATGACATGCCATTAAAAGGTTGGATAGAATACTGAATATGGTTGTACCATATTTATAATAACATCACCGTATATATAAGATACTAGAGTTATTATTTTAGAATTGGAATAACAAATAAAGAATAAGTTGAAGAAGAAAGGAACTTGAAAGAGGGTGGTGAAAACATTACCTCTTAATCGGGTTCTTCCATTTGATTTGATCAAAAGGACTCATTAGGTTGGATTTATGATCAAACTAAGGCCTATAAGATGAAGTGAGGGAAGTTGAGAGGATATTTGGGTAGATTTTGGCCGATCCAAAAGGCTTTTAAGGGGTGAATTAGAGAGAAGGGGGAGTTCCCTTTTATAAGAGGGGTGAGAGGCACCTTTGGAAAAGCTAGAAATATTATTTTACAATAAATTCATATTCAGTTTCTAATGGCTCCAAAGTGGATTATTCAAAGTATAATGTGGGGAGGAGTCTAATTACTTTCATACAATATATTTTAGAGAGGTTTGGGTCACTATATTAACCTTATCATTTATATTTAACTCTTAGTTAAATAGTTTGACATTTACCATGTCACTTTGTATTTTTATATTATATGGTTAATAAACTTACTATATACTTCCAAGAGACCCCCAAGTGGTCCATTAAAGATACACCTATAATTATATAAGTCCTTTTGCCTAAACTTATATTTTAGGAATATAATATGAATTAATAATATAATATTTGTTTTAAAAACTCTTTTATGTCAATTTTGACACTATTGGGTATTTTGTTTTTGATAATTTTATAACAGCATTATTACTTAGAAAAAAATTTATATAACCAATAATAATATGTCATATTAACCTAGAAAATTATTTTAATTCATAAAAAGTCTCAAATTAAATTTAGTTTTCTATTTATAATATCAATTATTTTAATATTGCATTAATTAGGTAATTACTGCATCACCATTGTGTCATAAATAAATTAAATTATTTAATGTCTAAAAATTATAAATAAAATACCATTATGTATGAAATATTATTATCATTCTAATGAATATTTATAATTGAATTTATCTCATGTATAACCCTCTATTAAAAATGTTTTAGTAATTAAACTTTGATTTTAACTCTTTTAACACTTCTTTAAATTAAATACAAATAAATGTCCTAATCTAATCCAAGTTGACCTAAATGATAATATGTTATTCCTAAGGTTTTTTTTTGTCTAGATACACTTGTCCAATAGAATTAGTACATGTGTTAGGGTAATATTAATATCATTTTTACCCTTAATTACCCTATTTACTTTTAACCGTGGTAAATAAAAGTAAAGAGTTATTATTCACAAGAAATTATTTTTATCTTATTGAACCACATTTTACTCCTTTATATTAACCATGTCTCTCATATTTTCAAAATTTCTCTCACAAAAGCGGTAAAATTATGTTTTATGTGAATTTCCAAATTCTCCTAGGAGGTGGGTAAAATACTGTGAAAAGTTCCATAAAATTTTTATATATCTAAAATTATTCTAAACTAACTGCAATGAATTACATTGAACTTATATAGGTATTATCTATCCATTTTGACCATAATTAAATTTAAATAAAATAAATAATTATTTAAATAAAATTTCGGTTTTAAACTATAACCTAGTGTTTTTTCACTATTCATTAAAAATTGAATGTTTTCAGAAAAATACCAAAAATTCACCCTAAGATAATTTCAATATTCCGAATCCAAAAATGAAGTCCATTTTGAAATATAAAATTTATAATATTTCAAAAAGTGGGTATTACTATTCATAACGGTTAGTTTGATTGGTTTGTGGTGTGTGTTAGAACTCGAAGTTGCGTACAACACAGGTTACTATATTATTCAAAGAGAAGCATACCGTGGAATATTGAGGTGTTACATATTATATAATATTATCATGTTGATATAGAGGAATAAATATATTTTATTTTAATTTAATTTCAATAAGAGATAAAACTAATTTTTAATATGAGCAAATAAATCAGTTTTTAAAGTAAAATATCACTTAAGTTTTCAAAATGTTAAAAGTGGATTTTATAAGTAAAATAAAGAAATTTCAAAAGATTTTTTATTTAATATATATATATATATATATATAGGATATAATTATGTGTTTAAAAAATTTAATTCAATATTTTATAATGATAGTTTCATAAATGTGATGGTTTTAGCCAAATATCTATTTTTTCCACCATTCACCTAGAAGCCAATGCTTTTAGAAAATTCTAAAAAATTCATACTAAGATAATTTTGACTTGATTAATCCAAAAATGAATTTAATTTTTAAAAATTAAAATTGAAAAATTATAAATTATTAAATTATAGGATTTATCTTTTAAATGAATATACAATATATAAAGAAAAATGATTTTATTGAAAAAATACCTTTTAATACTGTAAGTGTTTTTTTCCTATTTTGTATAAATTTATAATTGATGAATTTTTTTTATTTACTAATTTTTTATTAAATTTTCAAAATAATATTCATCTATTATGTTGCAACTCATTTTAGTTTTTTGGTGTGTAGGAAAAAAATCTATCAAACATAATATTTATTTAAGGGATATATACAATGAAATCCTGAGATGTAACATTACCCCACTTAAATAAATTACATCCTCATGATTTTAATTATTACTATATGATTAAACTACGCGAGGGTATTATTAACATATTTACCATTCAGGATATAACTTTTAATATGACATATATCTTACTCTATTAGAATCCATCATGTTATATAATGTAACATTCTAAGGGTTTGATGTTCTAAAAACACATTTTGGTTTTAATCCATAAGTTATTTTTGTGAAAATTTAAGAAATTAAAAGTTTATTTTTACCCTTATGTTTGTAATATGGCCTATATGATTGTAACAATACCTCTACCCTTATGTAGGCTCATTTTTAAGAGTTGTGTAAGGGTATCTCTACAATTATAATTGGTATGTAAAGTAAACGTAGTCACTGTATATGGATAGAATGGAATTTTTATATACCATGTAAAGGTAAGCTCGATTTTCTATGCATAGCGTATGGTAAACCCTTTATTTTCAAGGGATGAATAAGGGTAGTCCGATCACTATATAGGGGTAAATCTATGTTTATAAAGGTTATCTAAGGGTAACCAATATGTAATTTATGTATATCCATAAGTTTCTAAAGTTTATGTAAGGGTAACTAATGTACTACATAATATCGACCCCTTGTTTCTAAAGGTTGATTAAGGGTAGTATTCTCCTCATGTAAAGGTTTTTAGGCATTCCAACACACTGTGTATGGGTAAGAGACTTGCATAAGTGTAAAATCCATTATCCTAACATGAAAACTACATGATGTGGTAAAACTGTGTTCCCCTTACACAATTCCGTATTTATGAAAAATATTTATAAAAATTCCCTTTTCTTCTTTTCTTCTTCCAAAATGAACCTAAAACATGTTTTTGATGATTTTAAAATCCAAAAATCATGGATACAAATTCATTTAATTCTTTAATGTTCATTAATCATATTATGGGTAATTTAAAAACTATATAATTAATAAATTACTGAAGGATAAATAAAATTGAGGATTTAATTTGAGATTTTAATGTTCTTGGAAAGTAAATGGGAGTACTTATTATAAAATAAACAAAGCCTTTCTTCTTTCTTATTTGGGTGATTCATTTGTGTCTGAGTAGCCTAGAAATTTCTTTGTTCTATTTTGGTGAAAACTTCTTTGCAAAATACAATCTCCTTATCTAGTTTCAGTTAATCGTATAACCTCACCCTCCCTCCATTACTATAGGTGTTGAATTTTCAAAAGATAAAACCTAGTTAATATTTCCATGAAATGATTTCATATGCAGTTTTTGAATTTATATATCCAAATCTTTTTAAAAAAATGGTAAATATTTCTTAATATGATAATAACCTCTAAATATAGAAAATAATAAATATAATTATTCTTGACTATCATTGATTATTCTAAATAGATGGAGTTATTATCAAATGTGGAATTATAATTTTATACATGGAAGAAATGGAAAACACCTGATTTGTCTTAAATCAATAATTTGGAAATTATTCAAGGGAGAGAAAATTTTATCACATGTGGTTCTTTATTTATTTTTGGAAATAAGAGAGTTAAGATCAGTCCTAGGAATCCTTAGTGAGTGGTTAGAGACAACCGATATGTGGTTGAGATTTTGGTGATGATCCAGTGATGAACCTTGAGGTTCTTTATTAATCTAGACATGTTTCCATGGTATAATTTTTATCATGGAATAACTTGTTTACTGTTCTTGATTGTCATCACACTTCGGTTCATATATTGACTATGGGACCTGTTATTATTATTTTATTCCATTATTATTTCCATAGTGACCTGTTTGAAAATTTTATCATGATGTGATCTTTTTTGTGTTTATACTATATTATAATAATGATTTGCTAGGTGTTTCTATTATTCTATACCATGTTATGTGTGTTACCATGCATTTGAGCTTGTTATTATTACCTGAGATAGGTGTACCATCATCTGATGTTTATTGCTTAGATAAGAAGTGTTCACAACTTGCGATGATGGTGATGATGAACTTAAGTATAGGGTAGGGGAATAATGTTATAGGGACGAAAACCGAGGAAACTTATTAGGGGAATTGGGGTTTGGGTGCCTGACCCGAGGCATCAGTTTAGGGGTATAATGTTCTGGGGGCATGACTCGAGACAATTCATTAGGGCCATAAAATCCTGGTGGCCTGAATCGAGTCATAGATGAGGTATGACAGTTTGGAGGCTTCACCCATGAAAAAACCAAGATATTATGGTCTAGGGTCCTAATCAGACTTGATTCCTTGTGACCATTGGTAGATGTTTTATAAGGATAGTATATTATTTTTCCTCACTTATGACATCATGTGTTTATCCTAACATCATAGAGTCAGAGAATGTATCATTGAGTGTCTATGGTGGATTGGTTAGTAAAAAACTACTCGATACATGTGTTATGATTTCTATTCTTGTTAATAATTTATAAATTTCATGGAATACACATTAATCCTTAAGAACACTTGTTAAATACATATTGGTGGTGTTCTAATGGGTTTATTACTCACACCCTAAAGTGCAATATCGATGCACGTGCAATTTTTATATTTTTGGATTTGAGTAAGGGATAAGGCCCCATGGATGATGGATGAGAAGTGGATTGTGGGGATGGCGATGGATGAGGAGAGACCCCAAAGGATTCCATAGATTTTTTACTTATTTTTCCTAGTTATATTTATACTTTTATTGGGATTTCCATAATGTGATCCATATTTACTTATTTATATAACCGATATTATAACTACGTAGTTTCCATATGTTACTCTAATTATTATTTAATTATATTCTATTTTATTAATATTTGTTCTATGGAGTGATGTTGAGGGTACAATCTCCCCACTAAATGACATAGACCCTCACTACTAGTCAGCAACCTCTTGCATATGGGGTGATGCACATGACGTCATGCATATATCTGGTTAAGACCCAATGGTTTCGTCTGTGGTGATAAAAAATGGTATCATATGACTAATTCTTCTTTTATTTTTGGTTGAATATGAGACATGGTTGAAAATAGATAACTATATGGGACTCGGGTAGGGGATTTTCCATATGCCATTCCAACACATGTTTAATGGACCTCCAAGTTACCATAGATGGTATATCTATTATCATTTTTATGATATTTATTGTGTGTTCATACATCATGATTATTATTGTAGGTTCACATTCGATACATATACCTATTTTTGTGCTATATTATAGTTTTTAATTTTAGTGCCTTAATGTGTGCTACCTATTCTGGAAGTTTCTCTACTGTGTGATATATCTATTTTTGTATATTATTGGGATATATCTTTGTTTGCATTGATAAGTTAAACCTAAGAATGTGTTTTTTTGTATATATATGACTATGACTAATGTGTATAGATTGAAACTCTGGTTAGTTGTCATGACCCGCCCTTGGGGCTCGTGCCGTGACTACCCCAAGCCTGCCTTCCATAGGCCAGGGGCTGGCGACTAGCACCAAGGCATAATTCCCGATAAAAGAAGGGAAGACATTGCCTTTGTAAAGTAAACAAACACCATAGAGTAAGCAATCAGAAGTAAACACTAAGTAAAACTGGGTACAAAAGTAAGTGCGGAAAAGTATGTGGGCCAGAATACAAACCCAAACTGAAAGTAAAGTACAACTGGAATGAAATTACAACAACTGAAAAGTAAATCCGTGACGTCGAGCCATCCACTGGAAGTCCCACCTGAAGGGTGGGTACAGATAGACTCCTCAGCTCTACGGGTCCAGCCGGTGCTCCGTGTACGTCCCGCCTAGTGGTCCACCTCCAGGTACCGACTTGCTCCACAAGTCTCCACCACGATCAGTACTATCCTTCGTCTGCATGCAACACAACGTAGTGCGGGCATAACCCATGTAGGGGTGAGTATAAGCTACTCAGTAGGGACCCCGAGACCCCCGAAGGTCTCCCAGAATCCACAAAGGATAATCCACAAAGGAAAGATACAATCATGAAGTAACATCCAACACTACCTAGGTATATGCCCATACATATACCTACGTCATCAATTCTAGTTCGGCTCCAACATCCGAGCCCAAGTACAACCCAGTCCACACAGGAAAACACAACCCAATCCACACAGGAAAGCATAACGTAATCCACACAGGATATCAAGTCAAACATATTGAAGATAAGGATTAAAAGTCAAGACTCATCTCACACATGTATACTTCTTCCTAATATGATAAAGATGATCAGATATAACCACTGATTCATCTAAGTCGTCGGACCCACAAAGGATCGATAGGTACTATCCCCCGCAATGACCCACAAAGGGTCGATAGGTACTAACCCCCGCAATGACCCACACTGGATCGGTATGCGCTGGCCCACATAGGACCGCTGAGCGCTGACCCACACAAGATCTAACCCACAAAGGATCGGCAGCACTGATCCACACAGGATTGCTAAGTGCTGTAGTCGTCGCCGTCGAATCCACGGAAGATTTCTGGATAGTCGTCATCGTTGTCGAAGTCGCAGCCAGCTCTAGGGTTCCCGTACACAGCAAGCTCATTTTGGGAGGGTCCGCTCCACGAGCCGAGGGGATGATACATCAACTAACACAAAGTCCGGAGTTGATGTATCTCAAAGTTCGGTCTCGACAAGAGGAACTCAACGTGACAGATGACATGTCAATCAGACGCCTGGTCTGAGAGTTATTGGCTTTTTTCGTGATAGGGGCCCGATTGGTTTTTAAGTCAAAACCAACCAGACCATACTCCAACTGCATCCAAACATCAAGAGGATTAATCCAAAGGGTCCGTCTCACTAAGAGGAAATCCATCAAGTCGACGACACGTCAATCAAACGTCCGAAGCTCAAGTTATAAGTGTTTCCGCTCCGAGGGCCTGGTTGGTTTTGTATAAGAACCAACCCGGATGAACCCAAAGTTCTTCAAAACCATGATTGTAATATATCTAAACGACCGTCTCGATCCAAGGATTGCATCGTAGCTGACGGTGCGTCTATCGGAGGTCTTCAGCCCAAGTTATGGTCCAAAGACTGAAAGAGGTATGGAAATAAGGGGTTCGGGCCCGGTCCGACCCGGCCAGATACCCCCTGGGTCGGCCCGAACCAGGTCGACCCGACCCAGGTCCGGGTCTGGCACAATAGGGCGCGGCCTGGCGCGCTCGGTCTGGCCAGCGTGGCCAGGCGACTCGGCTGTAATGGCCGAGCGAAAGGGGGGGGGGGGGGGGCTGCCCACCTTATTTGGAAAACCGCGGCCCCCATGTGGGGGGCCGCTCCTTCAGCCGGTCGGGGGTTACGACCCCCGGTTCCTCATTCGCCCAGCCCGGGTGGCCGGCCGTGCTGCTGCCGCGGGACCCCGCGGTCCCACCCTCCTGCTCCGACACTGGCGGCCGGTAGCCGGCCACCGCTCTCTACACCGCCGCGGCCTTGGTCCGACCGGCACGGCGCGACGACGCCATGCCCCTCCGCCGCGACCCCGCTCCGGCCGCAGTGTCTTCGTGGTTCCCTGGCGCGGCAAGACAGTGCTGCGCTCCTTTTCCGCGGTTCTCTCATTTCTGCGCGGTGCGACGGCACCACACCATCTCTGTTCCAATCCACAATGAAGGACATCAATAATAAGGGAGGGGGGTCGGCCGTGTTTGTGCGGTCCGGACCCCTCTCGTTAATCGATATCATGCGGCTAAAAGTTAATCGATGAACGCCCAAAATTATTCATGACATAAAACCAAACCCCTACCTCGAAGAAAAGGTTGAACGAAGGTTCGTCACGGAATTGAATGTCGCGGAAGAAGGCATCGCGGAAGGAGGATCCTTGGCGTCGTGGAGAAAAGATTCGCCGGCGTCGCCTCATGGATCTCTGAGGATGGCGTCTATCACCGACTACGGAGAGGGAAGAAGACGGTACGATGAACTCCCCTTTGCGGTGATGGAGTTCTTCGTCGAAGGCTCGACGTTCTTCGCGTTCTTCATCAAGGAAGGAGAACTTCAAGACTTAGAGAAAATTCTCTCCCAAATCCTCTCGCACCAACAAAAACAACACTAATAAAATAAGCGTTGCCTTATTTTATTACTCAAGCCAAACGTTTTGAAATTCAAAATTGAATCATTCAATTAATTGAATTAATTGAGAAGATTAAACCTCCCAATTAAAGAGGAATTTAATATTTAGTTAAACACAAGAGTTGACTTTCATTTAAAGGGGGTGCAGGTGCATTACCTAATTAAAGGATGGGGTTTTGAGGAAGTTGAATAGGTGGGGCTTGTGTGGGACCCAACCAAAAAATATCCTACCTAGTGGAGTAGGATATAGTGGGTCCCATCCAACCTCTTAGCTTAGGTTAAAATAAAATAAAATTGGTTGCACTATTTTATTTTATTCATTTACTTAACCCAAAAATTTAAAACCACACCCGAGAAAACACAACTCCGGAAAAGGTGTTCCTAAGAAATTACCGGCGCTGCGATTCCATCGGTGTCCTCGAATTTCGATTCTGAGCACCAGTTCAAAAGTTAGGAAAACCCACTCATTCGTTCACTGAACGTACCCGAGCTAAACTTCGGAAATTGATTCTGGGCACACCGGGCCTCAGAATCAGGTGCCCTCAGAAACTGTGTTCTTGTAAAAAACCCCAAAGAAAATTAAGAAAAAATTTCCCTTGAATTTTATGGGTCTTTACATTTCTCCCACCTCAGGGCTTTACATCCCTGTAAATATACATCATAAACTAGGGAAACAAAATTGGGTACTGAGCACGCATCTGAGCCTCCCGCTCCCAAGTGTTCTCCTGGAGGTCCCCGTGCTTCCATCTGATGCACACTAGAGGAATCGACCATCCACGTAGGACCTGCTCCTATCGATCCTCAATCTCCACCAGGACCTCCGCAAAGGTCGCACCATCATCAATGTCAAGTTCCCCATGGTCGATGATGTGTGTCGGGTTGTGCACGTATCTCCTCAGTTGAGATACGTGGAAGACGTCGTGCACCCGGTGCAACTGAGGTGGTAGAGCCAGACGATAAGCCACCTTGACTATCCTGCTGAGGACCTGGAAAGGTCTGATGAAGCATGGAGACAACTTTCTGCCTCGGCCAAATCTCTGTAATCCACATCGAGGTGAGAATCGCAAGAAGACATGGTCACCATCTTCGAACTCTAGTGGTCTCCGCCTCTTGTCAGCATAAGACTTTTGTCGGCTCTGAGCTGTCCTCATCTGCTCCTGGATGACCTGGACCTTCTCCGTCGTGGCCTGGACCATCTCCGGTCCCACAAGTGCTGACTCCCCTGGATCTGTCCAGCACAGCGGTGATCTGCAAGGCCACCCATACAACGCCTCGTATGCTTCCATCCCGATGGTGGAGTGGTAGCTGTTGTTGTACTCGAACTCCACCAAGGGTAGGTGATCCTTCCAACTGTGACCAAAGTCGAGGACACATGCACTGAGCATGTCCTCGAGAGTCTGAATGGTCCTCTCCATCTGACCGTCTGTCTGAGGGTGAAAGTCGGTTCTCAGACGTAGCTGCGTCCCGAATGCCTCCAAAATCCCCTTCCAAAGCCAAGAAGTAAATGGAGAATCTCGATCAGAGATGATAGATGATGGAAAACCATGAATCCGTACAATCTCATGAACGTAGAGGCATCCCAATCTCTCCACTGAGCCCTTCTCTCTGATGGGTAAGAAGTGTCCCGACTTTGTGAGTCGGTCAAAAATCACCCAAATGGAGTCGTGACCTCTGGAAGTGCGTGGAAGTCCAGTCACAAAGTCCATAGATATCTCGTCCCACTTCTTCTCCCGGACCTCCAAAGGCTGTACCAAGCATGCTGGTACCTGGTGCTCTGCCTTCACCTACTGACATGTGAGGCATCGAGAAACGAACTCTGCCACAAACTTCTTCATACTCGGCCACCAGTGCTGTCGTCTGAGGTCCTGGTAAGTCTTCACCAGTCCTGGATGTACCGCTAAAGGGAAGTGTGAAACTCCCTCAGCACCTCCTCATGTAAAGCGGCTGGTACCATGGTACGTCCTCTAAAAAGGACATCGTGCTCTCCTCCTATAGTGAATCCATCAGGTGCCTGTCCTAAGGATATCTATGCACGCCGCGTCTCATAGTCAGCGTCCTCATGCTGTGCCTCTCTGACCCACTGTAGTAGTGGAGGAGTGACTGTGAGTGATTGAAGAAAGTATGCTCCCTCTCTATCCATGAAGGATATCTGCAAAGCGGCTAGCTGCTCCGTCGCCTCCCCGAGTAGGTGGATGCCTTTACTTCTGCTGAGAGCATCGGCTTCTACGTTCCCCCTTCCAGGAGTATAGACTATCTCAAAATCATAGTCCTAGAGGAACTCGAGCCATCGCCGCTGTCTTAGGTTCAGGTACTTTTGCGAGAAGATGTACCTGAGACTCTGATGGTCAGAAAAGACTGTAAAGCGCTCTCCAATCAGATAGTGTCGCCAAATCTTCAGAGCGAAGACCACTACTGCTAACTCCAGGTCATTGGTAGCGTAGTTTTTCTAGTGCTGCCTCAACTGACGTGATCCATATGAGATAATGGCCTGATCCAACATCAGGACACATCCGAGTCCGGTCCCTAATGCATCGTAGTAAACTACGTACCCAACTCCCTCCTCCGGTAGCCTCAAGATAGGCACGCTGGTCAATCTCTATCTCAGATCCTGGAAGCACTGTTGACATCTGTCCGACCACAAAAAGGGTTTCCCCTTCTTTGTCAAAGATGAGAGTTGTGCCGCAACTCTGGAAAAGTCTGGCACGAATCTCTGGTGGTACCCAGCTAACCCCAAGAAACTCCGCACCTCTGTCACGCTCCTGGGTGGCTCCCACGGTAGCACTGCCTCGATCTTTACAGGATCCACCACAACTCCCACCTTAGAGATGATGTGTCCCAAGAAGTGGACCTAACGTATCCAGAACTGACACTTTGAGAGATTTCCATAAAGCTGGTGATCTTGGAGTGTGTCTAGTACAACCCGTAAGTGGTAGACGTCTTACTCCTCAGTGGTCGAGTATATCAAAATGTTTTCAATGAAGACCACGAAAAATCGATCGAGGTATGGCTGAAATATCCTATTCATGAGGCCCATGAACACTACTGGAGCATTGGTTACGCCGAATGGCATAACCAAGAACTCATAGTGGCCATAACGACATCTTAAGGCCATCTTCTGCACGTCCTCATCCCGAACTCTGAGCTGATGATAGCCTGAACTGAGGTCTATCTTCGAGAACCACCATGATCCCTTGAGCTGATCAAAGAGGTCGTCAATCCGCGGTAGCGGATACTTGTTCCTCATGGTCACCTGGTACAGGCGACTATAATCGACACACAGTCGCAAGCTTCCATCCGCCTTCTTGGCGAACAAAATCTGGGAAGCCCAGGGTGAAACACTGGGTCAGATGAATCCCTTGCCCTGCAAGTCGTCCAGCTGTACCCGTAGCTCTCGAAGCTCGGCGGGAACCATCCGATATGCTGGGGTGGATATCGGGGCTGTCCCAGGGTATAGGTCAATATAAAAGTCTACCTCTCTATGAGGAGGTAGTCTTGGAACGTTGTCGGGAAAAACGTCCGCATACTGATCCACCACTGCAGGTAATCTCGGACTCTGCACGTCAACTGCTCCTAGGATGAGGCTAGTCAACTGATGAGTGATGGGCTGTACTCTCCTCTATGTGAGTCCATCCTATGCTACAAAGGATCCCTTCTCACCGGTGAAGGTGAACCTACTCCCATCGGTGCGAACACATCACACCTTGCACCTAATGTAGTCAATATGAGCATGGACTGTAGATAACCAATCCATTCCCATGATGACATCGTAAGGCCTTGACGCGCTACAAGAAGATCCCAGCCGAAGCTCTCGCCTCCTAGAGTAAGCTCAAACTGCCGGAACCAGTGAAAAATCATCGAGTCTGCTCCCGTAGGAGTCTCTAGCCGTAAGGATCGAGCCAACGGCTCTATCGGAATCTCCGAGCTCCGAAAAAGGGAAGCGGTAATGAAAGAATGACTTGATCCTGTCTCTATAAGTAATTCAGAAAGGGTGGAATAGAAACAAATAGTACATTAAATCATCTTGGGCGCGCCGTGGTCGTAGGCCTCCGCTGCCTGAAGCTGTGCCTGCCTCTGCCTGCCAGCTCCCTGTGGTCGGGGTGGGCCTCCTGATGTTGGTGGTGGTAAGGCCTCAATGCGTTGCCCACCACCTACTGCTCGGCTGACTCCTCTGCCTCGTCTTCCTGCTACCTGCGGATCGCCACGGTCGACCCTATGCCACTGCCTGGGTGGTCCCTCAACCGTCTGCTGTGCCTCTACACGGCGGGTCGAGCAATCACGAGCCATGTGGCCTTGCCCTCCGCAAGCGTAGCACTGTCTGCCTCTCGTAAGACTGGCTCTGTGCTGTGTGCCTCGCACCTCTGACCCAGTGTCCTGAGGTCGTCTGCTTGAGGGTCTGGTCCACCTGGACCCATGTGTCATCCGTCGACTGAAAGCAACAGAAGACTCTGCTACGTGCTGCACTGCGGTAGGTCTCGCTGCTGATGTAGGCTCAGCAAGAAAGCTCTCAATGAGAAGGGATATCTAAAGTACTCCTGCCTTTGTAGGAATAATGAGGGAGATCAGCGATGCCCTGATCTCATTCCTCAATCCCTGCTCGAAGGTCCGGGCCCGGAAGAATGGGTCCCGTACCATGTCCATCGAATAGCGCGAGATATCGGTAAATCTCATAGAGTACTGGGCGACCGTCAAGCTGCCCTGCCGCAGCTGTAGTAGCTCTTGGATGCGAACTGCACGGAGAGTGGCTGGGAGGAACTCCGAGTGGAAGAGGCTCTCAAAGTCCATTCAGAGGAGAGATGCCTCATCGTGTACCTGGAGCATCATGCTCCACCATCTGCCTACTGCAGCGTGCAGGAGACTCGCTGCAAAGATCACCATGAGGTCTGCTGGTGTCCCTACTAAACGGAAAACTCGTATAACTACCTCCATCCAATCCTTGGCTGCCTGAGGGTCCGTCTCCCCGCGGAACCTGGGTGGTCGCTGATGCTAAAACTCGTGTAGTGCACCAAGGCGACGGGCACTCTCAGCGGCTGGGGCTGGTAGCATCGGTGGCTCGGTGGGTAGTGGTACCGCTGGTGCCTCCGCAGTAATAGGGCCCTGCACCGAGGCCTCGTCGCTCGGTGGGCTGTCGTCATGTACAAAACCCAGAACCCTAGCTGGCTGCCATCGTGGGGCAATCCTGAAAAGAAACAGGTGTGCCACGGTTAAAACAGTATACCTGGTGAGCTGACACAATGTAATCACAAAGAAAACTTGAAACACACATGCAATCAATGTTTTCGTGCACTAAGTCGGAAATCAAAAGTCAGGGTCCTGGTGTACGGATACGTCGTCCACCGAACCAACACTGGACTCCCTGGATGGATAACCACACCCAATACTCTTAACACTATTGTTTCACATAGAAAATGATCAGAGTCCTATGTTCTGTGGTAGAACCGAACTCCTTTGATACCAATTTGTCACGACCCGCCCTCGGGGCTTGTTCCGTGACTACCCCAAGCCCGCCTTCCATAGGCCAGGGGCTGGCGACTAGCACCAAGGCGTAATTCCTGATAAAAGAAGGGAAGGCATTTCCATTGTAAAGTAAACAAACACCACAGAGTAAGAAAGCAGAAGTAAACACTAAGTAAAACTGGGAACAAAAGTAAGTGCAGAAAAGTAAGTGGGCCAGAATACAAACCCAAACTGAAAGTAAAGTACAACTGGAAAAAAAGTACAAAAACTGAAATGTAAGGCCGCAACGTCGAGCCGTCCACTGGAAGTCCCTCCTGAAGAGTGGGTACATATAGCCTCCTCAGCTCTACGGGTCCATCCGGCGCTCCGTGTACGTCCCGCCCAGTGGTCCACCTCTAGGTACCGATTTACTCCACAAGCCTCCACCACGATCAGTGCTGTCCGTCGTCTGCATCCAACACAACGTAGTGCGGGCATAGCCCGTGCAGGGATGAGTATAACCTACTCAGTAGGGACCCCGAGACCCCCAAAGGTCTCCCAGAATCCACAAAGGATAATCCACAAAGGAAAGATACAATCATGAAGTAACATCCAACACTACCTAGGTATATGCCCATACATATACCTAAGTCATCAATTCTAGTTCGACTCCAACATCCGAGCCCAAGTACAACCCAGTCCACACAGGAAAACACAACCCGATCCACACAGAAAAGCATAACGTAATCCACACAGGATATCAAGTCAAACTTATCGAAGATAAGGATTGAAATTCAAGACTCAACTTCCATAGGTATACTTCTTCGTAAGATGATAAAGATGATCAGTTATAACCACTGATTCATCTAATCCGTCATACCCACAAAGGATCGATAGGTACTAACCCCCGCAATGACCCACAAAGGATCGATAGGTACTAACCCCTACAATGACCCACACAGGATCTGACCCACACAGGATCGGTATGCGCTGGCCCACACAGGACCACTGAGCACTGAACCACATAGGATCTGACCCACACAAGATCGGTAGCACTGATCCACACAGGATCGCTGAGTGCTATAGTCATCACTGTCGAATCCACGGAGGATTTCTGTACAGTCGTCATCGTCGTCGCAGTCGCAACCAGCTCTAGGGTTCCCGCACACAGCAAGCTCATTTTGGGAGGGTCCGCTCCACGAGCCGAGGGGATGATACATCAACTGAAATAAATTCCGGAGTTTATGTATCTCAAAGTTCCGTCTCGACAAAAGGAACTCAACGTGATAGAAGATGCGTCAATCGGACGCCCGATCTAAGAGTTATTGGCCTTTTCGTCCCAGGGGCCCGGTTGGTTTTTAAGTCAAAACCAACCCGACCATACTACAACTGCATCCAAACCTCGAGCGGAGTAATCCAAAAGGTCCGTATCACTAAGAGGAAATCCATCAAGTCGACGACACGTCAATCGGACGTCCGGAGCTCAAGTTATAAGCGTTTCCGCTCCGAGGGCCCGTTTGGTTTCATGTAAAAACCAACCTGGCCGAACCCAAATTCTTTGAAACCTTGAGTGTAATATATAAAAATGACCATCTCAATCCAAGGATCGCATCTTAGCTGACGGTGCGTCGATCGGAGGTACGCAGCCCAAGTTATTGGCAAAAGACTGAAAGAGGTCCGGAAATAGGGGGTTCAGGCCCGGTCCGACCAAGCCCGATACCCCCTGGGTCGGCCCGAACCAGGTCGACCCAACCCGGGTCCGGGTCCGGCCCAAAAGGGCGCGGCCCGGCCCGGTGGGAGCAGCCCGACCCAGCCTGCGTGGCTCGGCCCGGCCTGGCGCGCTCGGCCTGGCCAACGTGGCCAGGCGGGTCGACCATAATGGCCAAGCGGAAGGGGGGGGGGGATTCCCCCCTTGTTTGGAAAACCGCGACCCCCATGTGGGGGGATGCTCCTTCGGCTATCCGGGGGTTATGAACCCCGGTTCCTCATTTGTCCGGCCCAGCTGGCCGGTCGTGCTGCTGCCGCGGGACCCCGCGGTCCCGCCCTCTTGCTCCGGTGCCCGCGGCTGGTAGCCGTCCGCCGCTCCCTGTACCGCTGTGACGCGACGGCGCCGCACCCCTCCTCCATGGCCCCGCTCCGGCCACGGTTTCTTCGTGGTTCCCCTACGCGGCGTGATGGCACCGCGCTCCTTTGCCGCGGTTCTCTCGTTTCCGCGCGGTGTGACGACACCACGCCATCTCCGTTCCAATCCACAACAAAGGACATCAATAATAAAGGAGGGGGGTCGGCTGTGTTTGTGTGGTCCGACCCCCTCCCATTAATCGATAGCATGCGGCTAAAAGTCAAGCGATGAACGCCCAAAATTATTCATGACATAAAACCAAACCCCTACATTGAAGAAAAGGTTGAACGAAGGTTCGTCGCGGAATTAAACATCGCAGAAAAAGGCATCGCGGAAGGAGGATCGTTGGTGTCATGGAGAAAATATTCATTGGCGTCGCATCATCCATCTCTGAGGATTGCGTATCTCACCGGCTGCGGAGAAAGAAGAAGATGGTACGACGGACTCCCCTTTGCGGTGATACAGTTCTTCATCGAAGGCTTGGCGTTCTTTGCGTTCTTCGTCGAGGAAGGATAACTTCAAGACTTAGAGAAAATTCTCTCCAAAATCCTCTCACACCACAAAAAACAACACTAATAAAATAAGTGTTGCCTTATTTTATTACTCACGCCAAAAGTTTTGAAATTCAAAATTGAATCATTCAATTAATTGAATTAATTGAGAATATTAAACCGCCCAATTAAAGAGGCGTTTAATATTTAGTTAAACACAAGAGTTGAAATTCATTTAAAGGGGGTGCAGGTGCGTTACCTAATGAAAGGAGGAGGGTTTGAGGAAGTTGAATAGGTAGGGCTCGTGTGGGCCCCACCCCACAAATATCCTACCTAGTGGAGTAGGATATAGTGGGTCCCACTCCATCCTCTTAGCTTAGGTTAAAATAAAATAAAATTGGTTGCACCATGTTATTTTATTCCTTTACTTAACCCAAAAATTTAAAACCACACCCGAGCAAACGCAACTCCGGAAAAGGTGTTCCTAAGAAATTACCGGTGCTACGATTCCATCGGTGTCTTCGAATTTCGATTCCGAGCACCGGTTCAAATGTTAGGAAAACCCGCTCATTCGTTCACTGAACGTACCCGAGCTAAACTTCGGAAATTGATTCTGGGCACACCGGGCCTCAGAATCAGGTGTCGTCAGAAACTGCGTTCTTGTAAAAAAATACCAAAGAAAATTAAGAAAAAATTTCCCATGAATTTTATAGGTCTTTACATTAGTAATATGAGGTATATAACTTGGATTTTGGGTAAAATCCTAAGATAACCTTTGTGTGATCCTATATAATGATTAGGATATATCCTAGTGTGGTTTTTTCAAAGTGTTACCTTCCCATTACAGAATATTTTATCATGATGTAGTCTTATGGGAATACTTGCGATGTAGGGATATAAAGTTCCCATAAGGGAGGATGTTCCTACTCTACCCCAAACATGTATTAATATGTGGTTGAGCATTCTGCTACACCCACTCTATGGTTTAGGAAGTAGGTCCACCTTGGCCAAAAGTCTTTCACTTTGTACTTGTCCAAGGAATAAGAGTTCAGAACTATAGTAGAATATTCTATGACTTTTAATTCCAAAATTATTCAACCTTACTAGGAACCAAAGTCAATTATGATGATAGGTAATGGGTTGAAATCATTTTGGGAATATTTGACCTAATAGATTCTATGGAGGATCAAAAAGTCAAGCTAAGAAAGAGATAATTCTAGGTGCACATATCATTTATATACACCATTATCTTATGGCATTGACCATGTTAAAGGATATCAAGGTTTAGCTCAAGGACTTGGTGCATAAAGGATTTATTTGGATGAGTACCTCATTATGGGGTGAACCTATATTGTTCTCTAAGAAGGTGGATGATAGTCATTGGCTCTTCATTGATTACTAGATGTTGAACCAGGTGACGGTGAAGAATAGATATCCTTTTCAAAATATCTATGATATCTTATATTAGTTATGGAGAGACTAGTCATTCTACAAAATTGATTTATAATTTAGGTACCACTAGATGTGGGTTAGAAAGGAGGAAATCCCAAAGATGGAATTTTGGAGTAATTCTAGGTTTTGTAAATATCTTCTAATGTCATTTGGTTTAACCAATGTGATAATAGTGTTAATGTATCTCATGAATAAGATCTTACACTCATATAAAAACTTGTTCATCATCGTGTTTATGGATGAAATCCTTATCTACACACCGACACCATATAAACATTTCAGACATATCAAGATAGTTCTGAGTATACTTTGAGGACATCAAATTTATGCTAATATATGAAATAATATCTTTCATATTCAAGAGGTAAATTTATTGGGGTCATGTGGTGTCTAGGATAGTTCTATCCATCCAACCAATGAAATTGGTGGTAGTGGTTTGCTGGACATGTCCTAAAATTGTGTTCAAGAGTAGGAGTTTATTGGGTTTAGTAGGATACTACAAATTTTTATCCAATAGTATTCCCATATATCAGCACTATGACTATGGTGAAGAAGAATGCAATAAAGTTCTATTGGATAGACCAATGTGGAGAGGTATTTCTTGAGCTGAATAAGAGATTAGCAATTGATCCAATACTGATCCTGTTCGATCCAAGGATTAGATACGCTATGTATTGTAGTGCATTAGGTGTTGGTTTGGTAGTAGTACTAATTCATATAGAGTTGTTAGTATCATATTTTTAACATCAACTTTGATTTCGAAATAATAACTACCCTACATACAACTTGGATCTAAAATTGATGGTCCATGCTTTGATGTGTTAGTGACATTATCTCTTCAGTGGGATCTTTGTCGTCCACAATGACCACAGGAGTCTCCATTACATATTCACATTTCTAGACTTGAACTTGAGACATGGGAACCAATTATAGTATCTATAGAATTTTTACTATTATATGGAGTATGAACATAGTAATGGTAAAATTATAGAAGACACTCTTAGACATAAACCATAAGTAGAGCAAGATCTTGGTGAGAGGCCTTATGAGGAGCAGTGGTGCCTAGTGAGCTAATTAGTTGAATAGAGGATAAATGATTATAAGGAACAATGATCAATGATTTGTGCCCGTTTAGTGATCTCATAATATCATATATATCTGCTGAAGGTTGGTAGAGATTCTGAACCAGATTATGCTGTGATGCAGTAGTGACTAGCAGGAGGTGACCCTATATGGATGTGATTAATGGATGTTGATGATGTGATGCTGATGCATGAAACATTTATTGTATTTTATTCTATCCAGAAAGATCTGATGAGATAATTCCATACATATAGGTGAGTGGTGAATCTTGGAGATATAAATATGTTACAAAACATTAGGCAATATATCTGGTGGCTAGGGATGACAATGGACATTTCTAGGCTTGTATCCCAATTCCTTATCTTCCATAGGTTTAAATAAAAGAACCAAAATACTTTTAGTTTTCTTGATCAAATTCTAGTTCCCAAGTAGAGGTGAGAGGATGTCATGCTTGATTTTTATGGGGTTACCCATGACCTCGATGATCTATGATGAAATCTGGGAGATTTTCGATCAGTTTATGATGGTTTCTTACTTCCTACTATTCTGTGAGACTCACTCCATAGATGATTTGTGAATGATATACATCTCATATATTTTATACTTAAATGGAGTTACCTTATGTTTTATATATAACATAGATTCAAATTTCACATCACGTTTTTGCAGGTATTGCAGAATGAATTAGGGACTCACATGAATTTTAGTACAATATACCATCCCCATAATGATAGAAAATACAAGAGAATAATTCACATACTAGAGGATATGATTTATTTTTCTACCCATGATTTCAACAAAGCATGAGATGAGAACCTATCCTTGTTGTAGTTATCTTACAATAACTATATCTAAGAATTTATTCACATGGACCCATTTTAGGCTCTATATGGATGGTGGTACAACTCACTATTTTGTTAGAATGTGGAAAGTTAGGAAAAAGTTGTGGTGCCTAATATGGTGAAGGAGAGATCAGAGAGGGTGAAATTTACCAGGAATAAGTTAGATACTACTCAGAGTAGGCAACAATATTATGCATCTGAAAGAGATGAACTTTTGAGTTCTATGTTGGATATCGAGTTTTATTACGAGCGTCACCTCGGTCGGGCCATCAACATTTGTAAAAGTAAGGGAAATTGGAACTATGTTTTTTTGGACGCCTTATGACAATTGAATGGGTTTGGATGGTAGCGTACCTTCTGGACCTTCCTTGATGTTATCAAGGCATGCGTGATGTGTACCACATTTTTCTACTTCAGAGGTATATATCATTTTCCACACAAGTTATAGACTATATGGACATTGAGTTCAAGCCAGATGCATCTTACAAGGAGTGTTTGACTCATATTATAGACCCAAGTGATAATTTTCAGTGAGGAAAGATAGTACCACTTTTCTGGATCCTATGGTAGCACAGATGGATCTAAGAGGAAATATGGGAACATGAGTATGATGTTCGAACGTAGTGGAATAAGTTTTTTGAGAAAGATCTCTAGAGTTAATTATTAAGGTCAAAAATTCATTATATTTGGATAATTATAACATTATTTGTTTTTTTATTATAAAACCACCATTTTGGTATTAATATATAAGTTATATTTTTGAAAATTTAAAAAATTATAGGTTTATTATTATCCATACATGTAGAAAAGGGCCTACTTAATGGTAAATTCATCTACTCTTTTGATGAAAAGTTTTTTAGAGTTACATATTTCTAACTCTGAAATTATAATTGTTTAATAAAGGTAACATAGCCAATATGTACGGATTGGTTTGAATTTATATACTCTATATAATTTCAAGTTTGGTTTTTTAGGTTGTGTAAGAGTATGCCTTAAATTTCATGGGATGCATATGGGTTGTCCAGTTATTGTGTAAGGGTATCCCTAAGTTACTAAAGGTTTAATTAGGGTAACCTATGAACTATGTAAGGGTATACCTAAGAGTGTAAAGGTTAAGTAAGGGTAAACAAAGCACTATGTAAGGTTAACCTCTTAGTTATAACGGTTGTGTAACGGTAGTCATCTACTCTTTAAAGGGTAAGAAAAAATTTGAATGTGCTGCCTATGGGTAAGATACCTTTGTAAGTGTAAAAAGCCTTAACCTTAAATGAAATCTATGAGCTACATAAGGGTAAAACCATTTTACCCTTATAGAACTCCCTTTTTGGTTAAAATATTTTTTAAGAAACCCATTTCTCATTTTCTTCTTCCAAAACAAACTTGAAACACATTTTTGAAGATTATAAAAGTCTAAAATCATGTAAATAAATTAATAAACTTATTTAAAGTTCATGAATAATATTATTGGAGTATTTAAACACCCCATAATTGAGAAATTATTAAAGTACAAATTAAATGATGAATCAAATTTGGGATTTTAATGTTACAGACTAGTATACTGGTGGCCTTCTTCTAAATTAGAAGACCCTTTATTGACTTCATTTTTTGGTGATCCTTTTGAGTTAGAGAATCTTGTAAATTTACTTATTCATGTTTTTTGAAACTTTATATAAAATATACAAGTTCTTCATCCGATTTTCAAGCAGGTCAGACCCTCATCCTCTCTCTTATACTCTTGTGTGCTACATTTCAAAAAGATAAAACTCTAGTAAGAGTTATGTAAAATTGTTTCATAGGCATTTTGTGAAATTATCTTTCCGTAGATTTCGTAAAAAATGATAAAGATTTATTAAAACAATAATAACACATAATTATGGTAAAGAATATTAGGAATTATTATTATCTATATTTGATTGTTTTTTTGAGAGGAAATTATTATCATATATGGAATTATTATTTTCTCTAAGAAAGAAATGTTTAGAACTTTCTATGGATTAAATCTATAATTTCGAAATTATATAGGAGAGATAAACTATTACCGCATGTGGTGTTTTATTTACTTTTGGAAATAAAATATTTGGAATGGATCTTAGGAATCCTTAGTGAGTGGTTAGAACCAATTAATATGTGGACAAGATATGAGTGATGATTCCAAGATGAACCTTGAAGTTCTTCATCAATGAATTTGAGGTAGGAAGTTCCTTACCATTTTATGGCTCACATTTACACATGTTTCCTTAGTTTAATTCTTGTGTGACATAAATTATTTACCATTAATGATAGTTATCACATGTGGGTTTGTCTATATCCCATAAAACACATTATGTTATCTACTTCCCTGAGTATTTATTGAATATAATGTTTCCATGTTTGATTAATATCCCATGTTGTTACGTATTGATTCTATTTTCTTATGATGATATGCTATAATTTCCTTGTTTTATCTACCCTGTCATGTGTGTTATCATGACTTGGAAGTTGTTATTAGTACTTGAAAAAATTGGACTGTTGTGTGATGTTTATCCCTTAAAGAGAGAGTGCACACAACTTGAGACAATGAAAATGATAGACATAAGCATAGGGTAATGGAACGATGATCTTGCGGCCTATCCCAAGGTGGCATATTAAGGGCCTGATAGTTTGGGAGGATGAATCATAGAAGCATGTTAGGGGCCTGATGGTCTTGGGTCCAGACCCGAGACCAAATATTAGGGGCATGACAACTTAGGGTCTCGACCAGTGGCCTAGATGGGGTATGATGATTGGCTACCTCACTCATGAAAATGTTGGGATATGATGACTTGGAGGAATGATCCAACTCAATGCCTTAAGACCATTGGGTAACATGTTACAAAACTAGTGTTTTTTTCTTTCTCACTTATTAAATCCTATATTTGTCATACTAGCATTGAGCTAATGTAGGTGAGACATAGGGTCTGTAGCAGCTTGGTTAACACATAACCTCTCAGGAAGTGTGGTATAATTGCTATGCTCTGTACACATTTATTATTGTAAATAAATACAATTTTTATACTTGATCACAAATTTTATGGATGTGTTGGTGGTGTCCTACTAGTTTTATTACTCAAACCCTATAAATGAATATAAATATACTGATAGACTTTATGTTTAGGGATCTGATTAAGGTCAAGGGGCCAATGGTTAATGGCTGGTTAGAGGATCCTAGGACTGGTGACATACCATATATAATCTAGAGGACTGCACATATTTTTATTTAGTTTTCTGACATATATTTATACTTTAGTTTGGATTCCCACACTAGGAGCCTTTTTTACTTATTTTTATGATTGGTATTACCTATATGTATTTTTTCATGTTATTATGATTATTATTTTATTATGTTCTTTTATGTTATTATTTTCTCTATGTTATAATAATGTGGGTATAGTCTCCCTACCTATGGACATCAACCCACTCTACTAGTCAACAACCTATTATATATAGGGAGTCATGCATGAGGTCATGTGGCACTCTGGTTTGGACCCGGTGGTTGGTCAAGGTGGTACAAAAATATTTTTTTTTCCATAAAATCCTATACTCAAGTTTTTATGTATCCTAATAATACATTCAAAAAATATACCTTTCCAAAATCCATTTAAATATTATGAAATTAAACCACAATGAAATAATATATTGATCCAAATATTTACTTTTTCAATAATTCTCAAATTTATTAACCAAAATTTCATAAAGTCACAAACTATTTATTATATATCATAATATGAAAAAATGAGATAGATATGAAAAAAATATTATAGATCACTTTTCCCTTAAAAAATCAATTCCAATGTTATCAATATTATCTAAATAAATTTTATTAAAATAAATCAACCCTTTATTTCCTAAAAATAAATCACATATTAAACTGAAGATTTTTCTGTCCCTAAATTATGTATTCTCCAATATTTATCCCTAAAAATACAACTTTGTTATAAAATAAAATTTCACATTTCTTGATATAATTTAATATATGTTTCAAAACATTTAAATCCAAAATAATAAATGAAGATAATTAGATGTTTCACATAATCCTAATAACATTTAGAATATAATAGAATATCATTGATAAATATAATTCACTATTGAAAATAACTAATATTATCATGAATTAATTTATATTAAGTTATCAACCAAACTACCTTAGGTATGACTAGAAAGTTCACATTTTATATAATAATAGTCATATAATAAAATTATAATCCATTTAACCATGCTCCCTTATTCAGTTTTAAGTCATAGTGGTGTGTAAATACATACCTTTCTTAGATTTATTTTTATGGTCCTCTTTCAACCAAATTCTAAAACCAAAATGGTTTTGATAATATTAAAAAAATGTATATAAAAACATCAATCTAAATATGTATACTCATTAACACCTTTGTTTTTTCAGATATGATAATTTTGGTTTAATATATAGCTTTTGTTTTCAGTACCTAGTTATCTAGAGTCATTTTTCTATTAGGTTATCTAACCTAATTAGTTTACATTATGCTCAAATATTTCAATATAGAGAATGTGAATTAACCATAGAATACCCCATGGTAGTGTCAAACTAGATGTGTAGTTAGTCCTATTTTATGTGCATTAGAATATGATCAAGTTATTACATAATAAATCCCTTTTAAGGTTATTATCCATAGGTATACCTATGCTAGAGTCTTAATCCAATTGTAATATTTATAAAAATAAGGTATTTCCCTGAAAAACATATAATCTCTACTTTAACAATTTTTCTGATATTATTTGATACATAGAATTATCCCTTATACTTTTCTTCGGGTTTTCACTAATTTTATATTATAATAATAAAAAACAACTAAACTAATCCCCAAAAATAACTAAACACTCATTTTATACCAACTGTGGCACCCCGTACCTAAAGTCTTGGGTGAAAATATAAAAATGCATACATTTAAAATTTAACTTTGATAATATGTAATATAATCCAAGATAAACTTGTACAAATTTCACATTAGTATTAAATCTCATAATAATCTCACACAACTTAGATAAAATATTGGTTTAGTTTCTTTGAGGACTAGTTAGATAGGTAACTTATTTTACAAAATTTATGAACATTTCACCATAACTGGACTATACTAAACTCCCTTTTATACTTCTCAAGGGTTAGACCCATATTTATAACCTTGTGAAATGGAATCATAATATAGTATTGAGCTCAAATTATCAGTAATGGTAAATATAAGGTATCACAATCATTGATCTTATGTGAGAATAAAATAAGAATATGGGTGTAATCAAATTACATAATAAAATCATACCCAACAAAACATAGATCTAAAAACATGATTCATCGCAATATGAAATTATATAACAAAATAAATGAACCAAAATATTAGGGATACATGAGTTAATAAACATGATACATGAGAAAATAACAGATTCATAAGAATAGGTATAAAAATTTGGCATAAAAACATGTATAGGAAAACATTGTGAACAAATCAAAGTATTGCTACACATAATTATTTCATGAGATATAAATCATGAACCAATTTATTAGAGGATGACACAGAACCCTACCCATAATTATCCATACCAATGTGTACCATATAAAATCATCCAACATCATATCATAATGTACCCATTGAAAGAAAACGGGTTTCATTCACCACATCATAGGGAAACCATGGAAAGAAAATGGGTTTCCTATTCTTTGTAAATAGATTCACAGAAGGAAATAATTTATAATTACATCAATAATCATAATATGATAAACACAAGTAAAATAAATGGGTATCCAAATATATTATGTAAATTTCTTGGTAAATACCCTTTAGTTAATATAACAATGCATATGATATTTATATTGTTTAGATAAAGGGTATATAGTTAAGTCAATAATTTCCCCAATCAATAAATGTATAGAATTTGGGGTAACACCCGTGAATAAAATGAATAAAAAATAGGGTATTCCTAGAGTAAAATAATTAAATGAAAAATTATGGCTATATGCTAACGATGATTAGGAAATTTTTTTTTTGTGTTGAATCATTTTTTTTATATAAATTTAGTTTTTTTCATTTGTGGAAAAATAATAAAATAATCAACCTGTAGATAAAAAATACATATAATAATAGAATATTAATTTTTATAATATGATGAAAATGAACCTTTTTACATGAAAATACATAAAAAAATAATAGAATAATTGTAAAATAATTTACTTGTAAAACCATTAAACATTTGAAAGGATATTAAAAATGATGTGAAATTTGTTATTATGTTTTTTTTGAAAATATGTTTCTTTTATTATTTTTTATGAATATATTCCAACCAATAAAGTAAAAAATTTATTTTGAAAATTAATTTTAAAAAATGTCGGAAGGAACATTTTTGAGAGATAATTTCAAGTAGTACTTTTTATTAAAATGATGTCCTGAAAAAGGAATAAATATTTCTTGAAGAAAAAATAGAGTGGAAGATAAGAAATATATCCATGTTATGTAAAAGTATTTAATATTTTGAAAACAATTTTATTGAAAACCTAAATAATAAATTTGAAAATAAAATTTTTATTTGAAAAGTACTGATGAAATGTAAGAGTTACACTTGAATTAATACATATTTGAGTTCTTAACAAGAGAAGAAAATTTGGTGGGATAAAATATATAGACATGGAAGGAATTATTCCTTGATATTAATGGTAGGTACTATTACAAATGTTTTACTTTTATTCTATAAAACATTTATCAAATAAGTTGTTCTTGATGGTGAGAGTAATTTCCCTAGATAATAGGTTGAAATACCATATGAAAATGTGGAATGATAGGATCATAGAAATCATGAAAATTATATTCAATTATAAAATAATACAACAAAATGTATCAAAAATTGAGTCGATAAAACTCTTAATACATTAGAAACTTTTGAATGAAATCCCCTTGAAGGATATGAATTCTAATGAAACATTACATGTAGTTATCAAAACTCATTTTCTTAAATCTAGTGCCTAAAACACATACTTAACATACTGGATTTGATACCAACTATAGATTTTTTGACATAACTATATCATAATGACATAAATTAAAGAAAATATTTCATTAAATACATTCCAAATACCTTTTATGTCTATATATTTATATAGTTAACAAAAATTATAGAGCAAATATGCCCATGTATTTCTAAACTAATGGATATTTTTTCTCTATATAAGAATATACTTAATCCATAAAATATATTCCAAATTTTCCATATATTATCCACACATGCTATCCCATTAGACGTATGTCATGTAATTATTTTTTCCATATCCTAAAGAAATGAAAACATAAGAAGGGGTGACTCAAAATCTTAGTTAGTGAAAGCATACAATTGAGGAAATTATGGCATAAACTTGGGATAAATATTATAGAAGGAATAAGTAATCATCATAATTCCAAAATCAACTAATGTTAAGAGCTAAATATATCTATAAATAATAATAGAAATAAATAAATCACATGGATAAAAATAAATGGTTTGAGAGTGATGAAATTAATAATGGAAGATAGCTAATTTCATACCATAAGGCAATATATCATTATCTTAGAAATCATGATCTTACTATCAAAGAAATATCTTTTTCAGGGTAGGTATACACCAAAATTCCCAAGCTAGTTTGTCTCATAAGACATAAAATTTAATTTTAGAGCTATATAATATTGGAATCCAACTATTAATTTATTAATTACATTGTATTCATCACATAAGATATTTAAAAAATTTTACACAATAAAATTTTCCATTAATCATCCGTATTGAAATAAAATAAAACATAAAAATACTATTCCTCATTTCAATAAAAGGGATAGAATTCATTTTAGGTGAACATTATCTAATTAAAATTATGTAAAATGCGATGTTCATGCTGTATTGATCAATGCCTATATAACTAAGTCCTTTATTTAGTAACATGATCATAAGACATCGAGAGAAGAAAGGTTGATTTCTCCAAAAGAACATAATAAAATATGTGAGAAATATTTTTCAAGTATTTTATATGGTAGGAATTTATATCCCCAAAAAATAATGAGAAAATCACAATTAATAAAATCAGAGGTAAGAATTAACCCTAACATGTATAACTTAATTTTCCATAGAACAATTGTAACTCAATAAATGAATGTTGATTGTCAAAAAATCCTAACTTTTGGGAAAAAACTGAATCAATATAAACTTGATAATGGAACATGATTTGGATATAAAATATTATGAAATATAAGGAGTGTGATTCACCATTCAAAGGAAACATGGCCCACAACATAAAATTGTCTTAAGGATATAATGTTTGAGACAAAGGACCCTTGTACCTTTAGTATCATTTTAATCAAAACCATTTGAATGAGAGTGATTATGATTGAACTTATAACACCATATTTAAATTTATTTCAATATATGATTTCAAAAATAATTTGAATATACACCACATAAAAGAAATTAGGTGCATAGTTCTAAACATGTCTTGAAGAGTGAAATTTGGGACAAAAACCCTTACCTTGTATCCCTGCTTACTTGACCATGCTCTAACCTCTTTCATAATGAAAAAAACTACCTTAAAAACTTATCTTATAACATTAATATAAACATAATATTATTTTTATAGTTATTTTAAATTCATATATTACAATTATATTAATTGAATATAGTTTATTCTCATTATCAGGTTTTAGAGCTTTCAATTGTTTTTTTTGTAAAACTTTCAGAAGAAGGGATCAATTATCACTAAGTTTTTTCAATTTAATTATTGCCATATCATTCAAGATAGTATAATATAAATATTTTTTGACTATTACTTCGTTAAAAATTTCATTTGGTGAAAGACGTGAATACAAATTGTGAAAATACAAATAGAGATAATCTAGTTTTCGACATGTTTAATGATTGAAAAGTGATCTAATAATAAATATTTTAAATATTAACACCAACATTCTAGATTTATTAAAAAATATTAAATATATAATTATCACATGATATTACCATTATATGAAATCCCATAATCATAATAATATCTTTTATATAGGTGGTTAAATATACTCAGAAGGTAACATGTTATAATGATTCATTGAGTAAGAGGATGTATTTAGATAATGATAATGTGACATATAAAGAATATAAAATTTCATAAAAATAATATATCCTCATTAACTCTATTCTAGTAACCATAAATTATTGGTGGCTATGGCATATGAAACATTTTATTTTTGGAGGCTATATTCTGCACACATACAGGATTAATGATCCCATTTCTTAGTGAATGGATGAAATGATGCTATATAAAAAAGGACCATTTAATAATTTTATTTGTTACCTATAAAAAATAACTATTCATAAAATAGATCATTTATAAGATTCTTTAGAAGTGGTGATGATAAATAAATTACATCATTTCATGGAGTTTGTAGTATGCATGTATGTACGATCAATGTTTTGGTATCTCTTAGTGGATGCAAAGTAATGAAATATTTAAGTTAAATTAATATAATTAAATTTAAGTATAATAATTATAGTAATTTCATTATATTAATTGGGTTAGATATGATTTAGGATGTAGTATAAGAAAAAAGAGTAAGTTAAGGTAATAATTACATTGGAAGCTTGAGTTGCCTCATGGAAAGCTCCTTCAAAATGAAGAATTTAAGAAAACTAAATGTGATGAGAATATTATAGAAACGGTATTGAGTTATAGTAGGATAAAATTGATGAAGTCTCAATAATAAATTAAAATATGTTAAAATATTTTATGTTGTTAAGTGTTACCTTTTTATAAGTGAAGAGAAGGGTAGTTTTGAAAGTAACCATTACATGTGAAGTAATTTAATGTTATTATTCAAAGTTCAATTGATATAAAATGGAAAAAAGTGAAATAAAAGTGAGTGTGTGTTTAAAATCTCTGCAACCACTCATCTGGGAGACAAAATTTAGTGTTTTAGTGCTTTTTATTTTAACTTTTTAACTTTTACCAAAATTTACTTTTACTTTGGTAATTATTTTTTAAACATTTGTAATTATTTTTAATTGAAAAAAATTAATATTTAACCTCATGACTAATTTGATCCTTACTATTTATAATTTCGAAATAATTTTTTCAAATAAAATTTCTAAGGGTATGAAAGGATAATTTTAAGAATAACATACATAACGTGAAAAAATAGTTTTTTTAAAATGTGTGTTTTTAATCTAGAAATTTATGTATAAGCCCTAGTTATTCAAATTATTAATTAACATGAAGAAATATTATTTATTATAAAAAATCAGAATGTATTAGGCTTTAATAGAAATCAAAATCAAAATCTCATCTTGAAAATACTTGATTTAAATAAATGATTGAAAATAAATTTTATTAAACTAACATTTTAATTTAGACATAAGATTTATATGCTCAAAGAATATTTTAAAATTTATAATTTTATTCATAAAATAAATTTTTTATTACTTAAATAATTTTCAAAATAGCTTAGATATAATTTAATAATTATAAATTGATAAAAATTATGATTTTTTTAAAAACTGTATTTTTTGAATAAAAATCAATCTTTTTAAAAAGAAGTAAAAAATTAATAATAAGTAGATTTTGATGAGAAATATTAAAAAATTATTTTTTATATTAATTTATAATATAAAAATTTTAAAATTAGTTTTTAATTGAAAATACATAATATAAATATAATGTATTTTATTGAAAAGAATCTTTTTCCATATTAACTCATATTAATTATTTATCTTCTAAAGGTTATAAATTTTAATGGTTTAAGATATTAGTTGTTATTATGTGTTTATTAATAGTGTTATTTTAATATATTCCGGTTTATTTTTTTGGCATAGTATTTTATGAAAGTTATGAGACATAACATCAGTTTTACAAACTTAAAATTTCAGGCTATTACATTCTCCACATTAAATAAATTACAACATCATAATTTTAATTTTGACCTAAAAAAATTTAGTTAGGGTTTCCTAAGTTAGTAATAGCTTAATGTATCATAATTAATAATGTAGGGAAGTCTAGGAAAATCGCTTATATGCATATATGGATATTGATTTTCTTTCCAACCATTTGATAAAAATACATCTCATGATTGGGTGATAAGAACTATTTAATTTATCCTTGAGTTGGTAGTAATACCTCTAGAGATTAAATATCAAAGGGTGGTATGAAATAAAATTACCTATTTTTTAAATTAGTATTCATATAGATTCATAGACATACCACACACATCCACCTCTCATCCCACATGCTTCTTCAACTTGGAGGCGCCAGAGGGATGTTGTGGTTAAATGATGAAGTCAATGAAAAATGATCCTATACCACATAATGGTTATTGTGATAGATGTGTAGACCCCTTATAACCCCTTATGATGTATATACCTCCACCATAATAGATTTTCCCCTCTCCAAAATACCCCTCTCTTGCTTTGTAATCCACAAAAGACAACCAAACATCTCTTTGCTTTCCTGTTGTGATAGTCCCCATACTACCTAATCCTTAAAGACCTCCCAAATGAAGGTTATAGGGTGATGAATGACCCACCATTTACACTCTAGGTGACTCTTAATTTTTGAAAACATTCCCATCCAGGACATAAAATATTTCCCACTCATGCTACATGGTCTTGTCTTCTCTAGGTAATCATACTTGATTCTTGAATTGTTCTCGGCCTTAGGGTCACAAGGTTGCCGCACCCTTTTCTACCTTACTATTTTGTCCTATTGTGATAAAGGTAGTGTCTAAGGTTTATTTTTCACTTCCCCTATTTAGATAGTTATTTTTTTTACTTCCCTATAATTATCTAGTCCAATACACGGTGGCGGTGCATTGATGGATGACGAAGAAGATAACACGTTGTTGTCTTCTACCATTGTAGTGTTGTTATGATATCTCTGTAGTAACTATTGACTATGGTTTTCTCCCACATCTATTTTACAATAGGAAGATATTTTGGATAATTTTTCATTGATTTATTGAATATGGATTCTATATTGAAATATTTAAACCATTACTATAGTAACATAAATTACATATAATGCAATAAAAAGAAGATTCATATTTCCATAAACATAAACTTGTGATACAGTAATATTTAAAATAAAATTTTCCAATGATAACCAAATCATCAGGGTAGTGATTTAATAATCATTGAAAACATTATTGATATACTAGGTTGGATAAAATAAAAATCCAATAAGGAATCCACACCTCTTTATTGGAGGACAAGTTTACCTTTTCCCCTTTGTTTTCATGACTAAATTCCAACATTATGAGTAACATAACATTTACGTTACATAATTTATTTTAGAGGATACTAGTGATTATCATCCTTTTTATCCTAAATATTTTTTAGTTAAAACTGTATAACTCATATATTAATATATATCATCCATATATTACCCTATATTATTCTAAGTTATCCATCAAGGTAAATAGGAAAAAAATAATTCAATGTTTTTTATAAAGAGAATATGATAAACAAATGAATATCCCATAAGAGTTTCAAATTAGGCGTGTTGTTAGGACTATCTACCGTTCAATAGGTGATGATCAATTTAATACCCAACCCTCCCTTTTAAGGGTTATTACCCCTAAGTACATCTATTCTAGAGTCCAAATCCACTTATTGTATATATAAATGGAAGTAGTTTCTTGAATAACCACACAATATATACTTTTTTAAAACTTTCAAATGTTATCCTACACTTAGAATTCTCTCTTAGACTTATACATAGGGTTTTCACTAAAGAAACATTATCCTAATACCGAAATAAAAAGTTCCTTATTAACTTAATTTTGAATCATATAATATCCCAAAGGGTTATCTATACCGTTGAAATTATAATAAACCATAACTTATAAATCCATAAACTATAGTCAATAAACGCCATAATCTCAAAAAGTAATCTAAATACTAATCTAACACCAATTATATCTACCCAGACCCGTGCTACCAGATCTGGTTCCAAAAATACATACATTACATAAATAATTTGATATCAAATATATACTTTCAAACATAACTATTCCATTATTAAATTTATTAAATAAAATATTTCATTACATATATTCCCAATACCTTTTAGGTTTAGAGCTTTATAAAATTATAAAAAATCATAAAGTAAATTAACATAGTCCTTTCCCAACTAATAGAAATTTTTCCACTATATAAGAAACTACTTAATCCATAATATATCTTTAACATTACCCCAAATTTTCCACACTAGCTATCATATTAGAAAAATCATTTGTTATAATTTTATTCATCACCTGGGGAAATAGAAAATTTTGATGGGGTGATCTCATTGATTCAGTAAGGGAAAAAAACAAAACTGAGGAAATATTTTCGTAAACATGAATTAAATATTATAGTAAGAATTAGAAATCATCATAATTCCATAATCAAATAAAAACAAGAGAATAATAGATCCATGGTTAATAATGAAAATAAATAGATCACATTTATAATAATAACTGATTCTTTAGTGATAAAGTTCATAATAAACTACAGCTAATTCTATTCTATAAGACAATAAATCATGATCTTAGACACCATGATCTTAACTTTAAGGTAATATATTTTTCTAGGAAGAAATACACCAAAATATGAAAAATATTTTTTCTCATGAGACCTACCAATTCATTGAGAGAATATATAATGTTATCCCCCACCCATCCTTTGATTAAGTCTAATGTATTAATCATATGAGATATTGATTAAAGAAAACATAATAAACTTTTCCAATAATCTTCTATATTTTAATAACAACACAAAACACACCAATAGTTTTTCTAATTTCAATATAATGAAAACCATTATTTATAGGTGAAAATAATCCAATATGGATTATGTACAGAGAAAAATTTATATAACTAAGTCAATACTGGAATATCTTGATCATAAGACATCGTGGATATAAAAGAACTTTACCCAATAAGTGAGAAATATTTATCTCCTGGTTTATGTATTATGGATTTATATTCCAAGAACCCAATGATATAATACCACATAATCCAATCAATGGGAATAATGTACCCAACTTATATGAAATAGGTTCATGAGAATTATCATAACTCAATTAATGAAAGTAGAGTTAGTAATAACCCTTTATTATGGGGAAACAACATAATAAATATTCACCTGAATAATGAAAAATTATTTGGATATTAAATCACCTAAAATACAAGGTGTTTGATACACCATTCAAGGAAAAAAGGGTTCATAACATAAACATGTCTCAATGATTTAATGTTTGAGACAATGGACCCATGTGACTTGATAAACATTTTAATAAAAACCCCTTGAAAGAGAGGGATTGTAATTGATCTTCATATATTATGAGAAAAATGATAATTCATGATATGATATTTCTAATATATAGTATATACAACATATAAATGAAAATTTTAATATAATCAAAAACATGTCTCATAGAGAGAAATTGATATGAAAACCTATAAATTATATTCTCGTTTACTCAAACTTTCTGTAACCTTCTATATAATAAACAAAGATATATTAATAAATTTTCGTATGGATATAATATAAACATACTATCTTGTTTATAATTATTTTATAATAATATATTATAATTATAATATCTAATTATAGTAAAATTTTCATTATCAGGTGGTAGAACTATTGATTGTTTATTTCTTACAAACATTATGAAGACATGAGAGATTATCAGTAAGTGTTTCAAAGTTCATCATTCCTAGATCATTCAAGATAAAATAATATTTTTTTTCAATTATTATATAATTCCCGTTTTCATTAGGTGAAAGACGTGAATAAAAATTGTGATAATGGAAATCGAGAAGAACTAGTTTTTGACACGTTTAATGATCGAAATGTGTTATATTAATAAATATTTTAAATATAGAAAATATTTTTATAGAATAATTAAAACATATTAAATATATCTTAACTAGATTATATTTATATTTTATGACATCCCACAATCATTTATTACATGATCATTATAATACCATTTGTATATGTGGTTAAATCAACCCAAAAGTTAATGTGTTATAATGAGTTAATGAGTAAGGGGATGTATTTAGATAATGATAATGTGACATTTGTAGAATTTTAAAAATTTAATAACCATTATATATCTTCATTAACTATATTCTAATAACTATTAATGATGGGTGGTGATGATAGAAAAAATTCATTATTCATTGAGGTGGAAGTCTGTACGTACGAAATATTAATGATCCCATTTCACAAAAATGAAAAAAATGGAGGTTTAAGAAAAATTATCATTTAACAATTATATTATAGACATATAAATTTATTTATTCAAAAAATAAATCCTTTATACCATCTTTTATTATAGGTTATGAAAAATGAACCACATCACGTTAAGGAGGTGGTAGTCCGCATGTACACATGATCAATGTTTTGGTCTATCTTAGTTGATAGAAAGTAAAGAAATATTTATTGTATAATTAATATAATATAATTTAACTATATAAGTGATAGTGATTTAATTTTATTAATAATTATATAGATTATTTAGGATGTATTATAGTAAAATAAAAGAGTAAGTAAAAGTAATACTCACATGGGAATCTTGAACTTTCCCTAAAAAAACACCTTAAAAATTAAGGCATAAAAAAAATAAAGGTGAAAAAATATTACATAAATGGGATAGGGTTATAGGAGAATAATTTTGTAGAGTTCAAATAAGAAATTATATAGATATTTTATTCTTTATACGGTAGAAGGGTTACATTTTTTATAAGTTATGAGTTTAGTAGTATTAGAAGTAGACATTACATTTTAAATAATGTAATGTTAATATTAAATTGAAAATGGATGAAAAGTAGAAAAAAGTAGAGTTTAAGTGATTTTGGGTTGAAACTCACTTTCAAAAATAATTTTGGGTACCAACTTGAGTGTTTTATGGATTTTTATTTTAACTTTTTAGCTGTTAACCAAATTTAATTTTACCTTGAAAAATAATTTTTATCCTTAGTTATTAATTTTAATGAAAAAAATAAATATTGAGTGTTTTATATAATTGGGAAATTATAATTAAAAATTTGGAAATAATTTTAACAGATAAAATTTCTATGGGTTTGAAAACTTAATTTTATTAATAACGTACATAATGTGAAAAAGTAGGTTTTAGAAAAAGTGTGTTTTTAAGATTAAAATTTATGTGTAAGGAATATTTAATAAAATTATAAATTAATATGACATAAATTGGTTTATTATGATAAAAATAAAAGTTATGAGGCTTTATTGCCAATCCAAAATCAAATATCACCTTAAAAATACTTAATTCAAATAAATGACTAAAAATTGTTTTTATTAAAATAAATTTTAATTTAGTTCTAAAAAGTTTAGAAATAATATTGATAAGATTAACAAATATATTAAAATGTTTAATTTTATTCCATAGATACATATTTTTGTATGTAAAAGTTTTTTTTAAAAACTTATATGATACACTAAAACAATGATAAAATGTAAAAAATTATCATTTTCACAGAACTCTTTTTTTCAACTGAAAATCATTTTTTTCAGAAAAACTCAAAAATTAATATTAGGTAAATTTTATTTCGCATAATTAAAACATTAATTTTTCATTAAATTTAAATTATTAAATTTATTCTTTAATATAAAATACATAATATAAATGAAATAAATTTTATTAAAAATATTCTTTTTCAATATTAAATAAAATTAATTATTTATCTTATAAAGTTAAGAAATTTTAATTTATTACCTTATTTGTGTTTATAATATATTTAGTAATACTATTATTATAATATGTTTTTGTTCATTTATGTTGGGAGTTTCATGTAACACAACTTACATAACATAACATGAGTTTTATATAGTCTATAATTTTTGGTTATTACATTAAATACCATGAACAATGATAGTATTATGATAAAATATATTAAATGGGAAGTAGATAAACCATTATAAATAACACATGGTTTGTAAAAAAAATATGTATTGAGAAATTAAATTTGAGGCAACAAACTCTTACCTTAATTCCCGAATTCCACTACAATACATTAACCTCGTATATAAAAAAATAACTATCTTAATAACATAACTTATAACCTTATTTATATCTATTTTTTTAATAAATTCAGTTTTTTAATTATTATCTATATGTATATTATTTAGTTATTATCTATTTTCAATATCAGGTGTGAGTTATATTGATTATTTTGAACTAGTTTCATAATAATTGTGTTGTTATTTATTATTCTCCCAAATATCATAATTACTGGGTAATATAAGTCACTAGTATTTATTAACTATATTTATTTATAAATATATTATCTCATTCTATTTCGGTTTTAGTTATGTTGTGTGAAAAAGGAATTTGTGTTGGCTTATTTTTGAATTTTTAGAGATCAAAAATGATATTTTAATACTAAGTTAAATACTTTAAATAACTATTATACATGATTGAAAAAATTATCGTTGTATTATTTACATATGATAATATTTTTATTTAAGTTTCCTTAGTCATCCATGATATAGTTTGACAACAATTTTCAAGTAGGTGGTTAGACCGACCTAAATATGATCATAACATAATTCAATTGGTGTGTGTGGTTAAGAAATTGTTTATTTTACCATAATATCATTATAATATAAGAATAATGATAATATTTAATTTTTTATGGTTTTTAATCATAGATTAAATGGGTTGGATAAATATAAAAAATCACGATGAAAAATGAAAGTTATTACTTCATAGAGACGGTGGTCTGCACAATGCACGATTAATGTTTAAATTTCTTGATGAATTATTGGAAATGAAGGTGGATTATAATTTCCCTCTTAATATTAATAATAATATTATATATTTCACATTAATTCTTAAATTACATTCTTTTATTCTGTAAAGATAGGAGATGGTGAAAAATTGAAGATTCTTATTTATGGAGGCGATAGTCTGCACAATTCACGATCAATGTTCTTTTATTTTTCTATGTGAATGTGAAGGAATAAATAATATTTTTTCCATTAATATAAAAACATTAGTATACTAATTATTTTTAGTTCATTATATTACTATGGTTATGGTAGGTTGGGAATAGAAACATTAATGAGAAAAAGTACAGGGTAGGTAATACCTACATCGAGACCTTGAACATCCTCTTGATGAACTCCTTAGAATAGAATAAAATTGGATAAAGTACAGTGAATAGGTAATCTAGGACAGGTAAGGTACTTCTATGTTAGGAAAAGTAGGCTTGTTTTCAAGGATATTTTTAATGGAAAGTGTGTAATTCAAAACATATAAGTGATCCCCTTTTATAAGTGATGAAAAAGGAACTTTTGTGAATACCCTTTCCTTTTCAGTGACATCATTACACTATTAAAGAGCAAAAGAATCATTTTTTTAAATAATGGAGTGTGGGATAATATTGGGTCAAGATAAGATCAAAATATTATTTTCAAACATGTTTGAAGTCATTTACTCTTATATTTTTAATTTTACCATTTTTTTGCTTTTATCGGGGTAACTAGTTTTTTCCAAAGTAACTTATGTTTTAATAAATATAAATAATACAACTATAAGTCCCAATTAAATTTATCACATACCTTAAAATATTTGGAGAATAGGATTAATAGTCCCACTGCTTATTTTTAGTGTGTTGTGATATGGCTAGTGAGGTTACACCATAATGCTTGGTCCTACAATATGGTCAAAGAGGTTTCAATATGGAGCCTGCTCCCAAAGTCCTATATCAAGAGTTGGGATATGTTATTAATAAAATATAAGTTCTATGATTTTTTCCCTCCAATCCCAAGTCATTTCCACAGTGTCGTGGGTAGTGATCCCTACAGAATGAAAAATAATATTTGAGGAATCCTAGAGAAGATAATACTATGGTTAAGTGGTTTTCTCGAATGGAAACCTATAGTGGTATTAGTTCCATGGAAAACATTATATCCATAAGATATTCACTAATAAGAATATTTTTTACAGTGACCCATGATTTAAAAACATTAACATTACATAAATATTGTGGAATACTTAAACATTATACAAATAGATGGAAGAAGACCGAACTAGTCTAGTGCCTTTGGATTCATGGAATACATTAACATTGATACATAAGTGTGCAACATTATCTCTGAATAGGTTCTTATTGACTACGAACCTTCTTAGAAACCCAAAACATAATATATATCTTCACAACCTGGGGAAGGAAACATTAAAAGTGGAGTGCTCAAATGCTCAGTAAGGGTAAACAATGGAGACATGTAAGAATACACATGAGCATAATGGTATGATAATGTGATCATGAAAATAGAAGATCATACCATGAATATCAAATATCATGAAATAAATATTGGAAGTTCATAAGACATGAATAATAATTAAATAAATATCATAGTACATGAAAGCATAACTTAGGAATAAGACATGGAATTTTGGAAATACATGAGCATATACTGATTTATATTGTAGCCAAGGAATCACTTCCAGGACCATATTAGTGGATAAAGTCAATTACTAAACAAGGTGACCCCCGTTATAGCCCAGTATTATGGAGCCGAGTGACCCTCGTTCCAACCATATATTACCGAACTGAGTAACTATTATTTCAAACATGTATTACTAAACTTAGTAACCCTCTTTCCAGCCCAATTTCATCTAATGAGATATAAATCTTTACAAAATTCATTGTATGGAGATATAGGTCCCACCCATCACAAAATTAAATCATATATACATGTGCCAGAAGATCACAAATAGACATATCACAACCCACGAAATGAAATGGGTGTCATAAACATGTAAACAAATTATAACCTATAGAAAGAGATATAATTCATAATCATTTCATCATAAAAAAACCCGTGGAAAGAATTAGGTTTCAAAATCATATAACTCGTGAAAATAAGTGGGTTTCAAAGGCATATAACCCATAAAAAGAAGTGAGTTTCAAAAGCATATAACCCGTGAAATTGAAACGGGTTTCATAACATATTGCCACCAAAACATAATCTATGAAGAGAAAGAATATGAATAGAAACATTGAATAAATCCCCATAAAGGCATGATTAACACCAATGGATTTTACCTTATATGGGAAATAATTTTTAAAGATCTTTTTCCAAAACTCTTCTTGAGGAAAATATCCTTTCTTCTTTGAAAAATTATTTTTATTACATAAAACTTTTTGAAAACTTTTTTCTTTAAAAACTGCTTTGAAAAATTATAAAGTAATATTTTAAACCAATGAAACAATTTTAAAATACATTTTTCCTTAATAATTATCTTCAAGGATCTTTTGAAAATATTTTTTGACACATTTTTTTGAATACAATATATTTATGACCGAAGATAGAGATGGTTAGATTATACTAAAACATTATCTTAATTACCAAAGAGTGGAAAAATGGTACTTAAAAAAGAGAATATATTGAATTAAAAGATGATAAATAAACTCATGAATATTCTTGAATTATGGATCATAATATTTCATCAAAGAAAGCATTAACATAAACAATCTCAAAAGAAATGAGGAGATTGTCTCAATAAACTCTTATAACTCTATGACATGGTATCATACTCTCCATGTAAGAAAAATAAATAAATTAAAGCTTAATATATTCGTATAATTAGTATATTCATTATAAAAAATATAAAATGGAAGTATATAGACCTCAAAAAGAAGTTTAGGTGTATAAAAAACATGAGTCTCAATGAAAGCAAATTAAGACAAAACTGTTTTACGAATTCAGTTACTTTTGAAAGTTAAACCTCATGGAAGAAGGATCAGAGAATTTATTTATGAATAACCATAAAATCAAGTATAATATAAACATTATCCAATCATTTATATAAAATAAACCACACAAAATGAATAAATAGTGAACATATCTTGTATTTCACAGAAATTAAAAGTGAAATGAAAAGCCCCTAACTTTGTGTCTTGAATTTCTTTGTAATCATACAAGATTCCTCTATAATAAATATAAGTATATTATACATATTTTACAGAAGCATAATATTATACGTAATAATATATATGGTTTTATTTTGACATTATATAAACCATTTTTTAACGACCTTGTGTTAAAGTTTCACTTTGGGTAAAATTTGTTTTGTTCTTTGAATGTGTCTTAATTTGTTACATCTTTGGTCCTTATACTAATATCATGATTATATATTGTAAAAAATGATATAAATATCATGTATATACATTATATTTTTATTATAATAATCTATAGAGTATAGGAGTTTCAAATGTAATACATTGTTCATGGAGACAGTAAGCCGTATGTACGTAAGAATGTTGTTTCATCTTTATTGTTGTATGGAATAAAAGTATGTAAATGACATATATATATATATATATTTGTATATATATATATATATATATCATTATTATATTGGAATTAATATATCATATAATTTCATTAAAATCATCCTTAATACAATCCATGTTCTGTGTGAACAAATCTTGTCGCGTTGAGGGGGCAGTAGTCCACACTTCCTTAAACGAGATTATCGTATTATCACCAAGTAGAAAGTAAAAAGTTGTGTGTTGTAAAAGGAATAAAGAAGCTTAAATAAATAGAAAACATAATATATTACAAATATAAATAGAGTTTCTATGATAATTTTCACTAAGATTGGTGGTAAAGGAGAAATGAAAAATCATCGTTTTGTGTGGCAGTAGTTTGTCATACACTGAAACAATATGTTTAATATCCATTAGATAGAGGTGTGTGTAAGTTTAGGTCCAAAAATTTTCATAAAAATATCCTAGTATATATAGGATACTTTTTGTGCCACATAATAATGAAATAAAAAGAGTGAAATGGATGAATAAGGGAAATAAAGGAAATGAGTTTGAGAGAAGATGTTACCTCTAAATCGGGTAACTCATTTTGGTTTGTGCCAAAAAGATTATTTGAGAGGATTTCTAACCAAAGAGATAGTTCAAGGTAAAATGTAGGATTTTTTTGAGTCTAATTCGGTAGAGATTATATGAACTTAAAATTCATGATAAGTGTGATGAATGGGTAGAAGTGGTGGCCTTTTATAGGGAAGGAAACAAACTCACTTGGGATTTTTAGAAACAAGTTAGGTGTGCACATGTTATTACCTAAAAAACGTAAAAAAAACAAAAATCAATAATAGAAGGCTTATGGACGAAATTTTAACATAAAATGGGTGTTGGAAAAGTTTCTAGGTCATTTGGCCCCATAATTTTATGGTTTAGTCCCTAATTAAGTTTTATTTGGCCTTAACTGCATGATTAATTTTAATCACTTTTACTAATCATTTTTGTCAAAATTTAACATGGTACTATTGAAATCTAAACATTATACTGAATAAAATTGTGTTTTTTGGTTTCTTGAAATTCAATTTCCAGAAGAGAAAAAATAATGATTTGTGCTAATCCCGCAGACATGACAAAATAACTTAGTTTTAAAGTAGGAAAATAATCAAAAGTTTGTCAAGATTTTATATTTAATTTCAAAGTGAAATTGATTCTAATGAATTATATTGTATTAATAGATATATTATTTATCAAATGTGACCTTAATAAAATATTTATAATATCATTTATCATTAATAATGAATTAAAAAATGGCCATTTTTAACTGAAAAGAAGTATTTTTCAATATTCATCAAAAAATGAAGTTTCTTAGAAAAATATGAAAATTCATCCCAGGATAATTTTAATGTTATGAATTCAAAAAATTAAATTTATTTTATCAAATTAAATTTCTAAAAGTGTCCAAAATTAATATTATTATTACAGGCTGTTCATTCATGGAAACAATATTTTTAACATAAAAGGACATTACCAAAAATATTATATTTCATTATCAACAAAATTTTTAAACCATATTTGGAAAGTAGTTTTTACTATTACTATAACTATGTTTAACTTTTAGCTTATAATTATCTCATTTAATTATATATATATATATGTTTCAAAGAAAATTAGTGTTGTGTGCATCGTACGTCGTGTCAGTGTTGCTTGTAGTGCAATCCTAGTTGGTATTGCATGTTGCACAGGCCAAGTTAATATTGCCTGTAGCACAAGAAAAGTCCTTATTGTATGTGAAAGGAATTTTTGACTTAGTGTTTACATATATATATATATATATAAAACATATTATAGTGTTATCTGAAATGGAAAATATTGAAAAGAAAAATTAATTCAAAAAAAATCCTCAAAATCTCAGGGTGTTACATTCTACTCCACTTAAAATAATTTTTTACGTCAAAATTAATTTGGGTTATCAAAGGTTTAATATTTGAAAGTTTCATTCATATCATCCCACATCGTAAAAAAAAAGATACTAATACTACCCTTAAAAAGGGAAATTTGAAACCACAATGGTTACTAAAAGTAACATATAATTGGGTTTCCACATAAGAGAACATATGTATTATGTAAAGATTGGACACAGAGGAAATGATTAAATATTTATATAGAGTGATTTAGGTTATCAATCACAAACAAGTGAATGATCAAAGGAATGTTTAGGGCCTCAAATTCATAAATCATTGATAATTTAAAAGGCCATCAGCTCAATGAAAATTAAGGTATTAGGGAAAAAAATTTAATTACTTTTCAGACATTGAGTAATTCTTGAAAAATTTATATTAAAAAAAATTTCATTTTTGTTTGTTCTTTGAATTTTTTTTAATAAATCCATTACCTCATAAAATGATTGTCTATAAATTAACTTTGATGAATAGAGCACCAAAATACATTTTTAACGAATCTTAAGGCCCATAAAAGAATAAATGTCTAACAATTTGTCTCTTAAAAAGAAAAATGAATTAATATAGAAAAATAAAAAGTAACACTAATAGTTCATCATAATTATTTATTCATTACAAATAAATATACATTAACTAGAACATTGAATAGGCCCATGGTTGATGTGAAACCCGTATTGTCCTTTGGTCATTGGTTCAAGGCCAGCAGCCTTCCCAGACTTGATTGGTTGTCACACGATATACATGATGCCAATTTCTAAAACTACACCAATATAATATATAAGATGTACATCCTTGAAAGAAGTTTAATCACTAATTATAATTTTAACCAATGTTTTCAACACAAAATCAGTGAGAAAAATACTCCCTTTAAAGATTAACTTAAACTTTTCATGAACAACTTACCTTATAACCCTTCTAAAAAGTAAAAATCCAAAAAATTATTAAGAGAGTAATTAAATTAGCTAAACATTGATTCACCTATATAACACAAAGTAGTTTTTGGTTGTCACATTCCAAAAATGTGAGGACCTTTATCATATATTGTCTTAAAACATTATAACAACCTGATTTACCATAAATACTTTTAGAAAACATGAATTCTTCTTCATTCTAAAGTGTATTAGATCTATTATTTAAATAAAAAAATGTTGTAAACTTCATTAGTGGTAGCATAATCCATCTATAAAAAAGTCCTTACTTAGTTATAAGGTAATCAATATTGTCTAATTTAATTTTTAATATCCCATGTATCTTTATCCATATAACATTATCTTATCATAAAGAACATATTAAGGGTTACCTCCTTTAGAAAAAAATATCACCTTCTCATTAAATCACTTCACCAGTCCAACATAAACTTTTAAATATCGAGTGATGAAAACAGAAGTAGAAAAATACTTGGATATTTCACCGTTCATAACTTTTTAATCGAAATACACAAATAATTTGATTACCTCATACTTAGGCCATTAACAATAATACATCTTTCCTATCACATTTAATGTATTGTGTCATCATCATCTACAATGTTACCATTACTCGCACCCCCTTGTTGATTTTCTTCAGAAATTTTTTTTCTTGGGACATTGGGTTACAAAATGACCATTTTCTCCACACTTCAAACATTTATCCTCCAATGACGCTTTTGGGAGGAAAAAATTCCCATCCATTTGGTTAACTAAACTCTTCATTTTTCTATTTCAGAAACTAGATTTGTGTTCTTATTTTCCACAATCAAAACACCTTCTTTTTCCTCTAAGGAATTAAAATAGGTGGTTCTCTCCACATTCTTGACATAAAGGAAATTGAATCTTCTTTCCTCCATTGTCTCTATTACCCAAACTCTCAGCAAACTTATTCATTCTCTTCCTTGGTGAGTGTAAGAGTAGGTTAAGGTAAACATTGTTAATTGTGTTCTGTAAAAACTGATTAGGAATGATCACAGAATATTTCACTCCTTTGACCATCCCTATTAAATGCTTATAAAAAAATCTTCCATCACATTCAACATTAATCCAGTACCTTCCGGTTCCGACCATTGAATAAAACCAGAGGCATAATGTGAGAATTACTTATCATAGAAGAAAACTATATAGTCATGAAAGAAATTACTTATAGTATTTTTAAATCATGACACCTCCCATTATATATGAAAACTTGGGTTTATCCTAAGTTATTCATAGGTAAATTGTATCTAAATCCTTCATGATTGTTGGTCAAGAGTTTATGAATTCCCAAAATGTATCCCCTGAGAGTGTCAAACCAGGTGTGCAACAAGGCCCATTGTCATGTACTTCATTACAATGAGTCAAGCCCATAAAATCTTTTCAGAGTTTTTATCCCCAGGTACATCTATGCTAGATCCACATCCACTTTTCATATTCAGATATGGATGCATTCCTAGGAAACCACTCACTCTATTCTTCACCAAAATTCCAGGAGTTTTTCTTAAATTTTAACTCATTCTTATAGTTATCCTTAGAGAAATACCTAGAAATATTCTTATAAATATAACTAGGGATATCACTAAATTTTTCTCATCCAAGATTCTAATGGTTAAATAAACTTTTCCTCTAATGCTGACTATAACTACCCACAGTTTACAAATAATAAAATTACATGACTTTTTCAGAATACATAAAAGTTATACAAATAGATGTAAGATGACCATACTAGTCTAGTGAATTTGGAGACATAAAATACATAAACACTGATACAAATGTGAGATACATTATCTCCCACTAGGTTCTTCTTGATTAGTAGCCTTCTTAGACTTCTCAAACAAAATACATTTCTTCACTACCTGGGGTAGGAAACATAAAAAGGGATGAGATCAAATGGTTAGTGTGGGTAAATAAGGGTGAATTGTAAGCATAAATATAAGCATTGGGGTTTGATAATGTGATCATGAAAATATAAAATCATAACTTGTATATCAAGGATAATGGTAATAAATACTGGCAGTTCATAAGATATTAATCATAATGAAATAAAGAGAATAGGCCATGCAAGCATAAAGTAGGAATAAGACATGGAATTGTGGTAACACATTATCATATACCGATTTCTATAATATCTAAGGAATCACTGCCAATACCATATTATTGTATAAATTCATTTACTAAACCGAGTAACCCCCATTCCTGCCTTGTATTACTGAACTAAGTGAACCTCATTCTGACCTTGTATTACTGAATTGAGTAACCATCATTCCAGACCTATATTACTAAATCGAGTAACCATAATTCTATCCCTGTTTAATCTCAGGAGATATAAATATTTAACCAATGAATTAGAATGATATACAGGTCCCACCCATCATATAATGAAATCATACATACATGTCCCATGAGATAATAAATAGACATATCATAACCCATGAAATGAAATGTGTGTCATAAAACTATAAACATTCATAACATTTGGAAAGAAATAAGTTTCATAATAATTTCATCCTAAACATAAACTGTGTAAATAAGCAATTTTTAAAAACATATAACCCGTGGAAATAATCAGGTTTCAAAAAAATATAACCCAGGAAAAGAAGCGGGTTTCAAATGAGTATAACCCGTGAAAGAGGAATGGGTTTCATAATATCATGAAATAAAAAAATAATCAATTCAGAGAAATAATATGGATAGAAAAATTTAATAATTCTCCATAAAGGCACAATTAAAACCAATTGGTGTTATCTTAAATGGGAAATAATTTTGAAAGATCTTTTTAAAAAAACTTCTTTAGGAAAATGTCCTTTCTTCTTTTAAAAATGATTTTTATTACATAAAACTTTTTGAAAACCTTTTTTTAAAAATAACTTAAAAAACATATAAAGGATTCATTTAAAATAATTAAAAATTTAAAATCCATTTTCCCTTGAGAATTATATTCAATTATCTTTTGAAAATATTTTTGAAAACATGGTTTTTGAATATAATAGATTTCTGACCCAAGAGAGTGGTCGTTAGATTTTACAAAAACATTATGTTAAGTACCAAAGATTGAAAAAATGGTACTAAAAAATGAGGATATATTAAATAAACATAGGATAAGGAAACTACTTAACATTATTCAATGATGGATCATAATATTTCATCAATGAAAACATAAACACAAACAATCACGAAAAAATGAAGAGATTTTCTCAATAAACTATTATAACTTCGTGACTTGGGATAAAACTCTCCACGAGAGAAAAAGAAATTAAATAAAGATTAATATGTCATTAAAAAAGTACATTCATGATATAAAATTTAAAATTGATTTATATACACCTAAAAAAATGTTTAGGTGCATAATAAAACTTGAGTCTCAAAGAAGGCAAATTTAGACAAAACTATTTTACCTATTTGGTAACTTTTGAAAGTTAAACCCCATGAAAGAAGGATCATAAAATGGATATGATAATACCCATAAATTATAGTATAATATAAATAAAATTTAATCTTGGTCAGAATATACACCACATAAAAGTAAATTGTGACAAACATAGCTTGTATCTCACATGAATTAAAAGTTAGATGAAAATCCCCTTACCTTGTGTCTTGAATCAATCCGTACTCATAAAAAATTCCTGTATAATGAATATAAGATTATTATAAATATTTTAAAGAAGAATAATATTTTACATAATACCATATATGGTTTTATTATGACCTTATATTACGCTCTTGTTAATGATCCTTTTTTAAATTTCACTTCGGGTAAAATTCATTTTTTTCTTCGCATGTGTCTTAATTCGTTATATATTTGGTCCTTAAACTTATATCATGATTCCAGAATGTAAGAAATGATATAAATATCAGGTATATTAATTATTTTAATATTATAATAATATATATAATATAGGTGTTTGAAATGGAATATAGTGTTCATGGAGTTGGTAAGCCATATGTATGTACGAACGTTTTTTACGTCTTTATTGTCATATTGAAAGAAAGTATGTAAATGAAACAAAACAAAAATGTATGTATATATATAATTAATATATTAGAATTATATATATAATATAAAATATATTGGTTTATTGAAACCATCCTTAATACATTCCATGTGGTGTGTGAACGAATCCCATCGCTTTGAAGGGGCGGTAGTTCACACTTCCTCATACGAGATTATCGTATTAACACCAAAAGGAAAGTAAAAATATGTGTGTTATAAAAGGAATATATAATCTTAAAATATGTATTAAATATAAAATATAACATATATAAACAAATTTTCTATAAAAATTTCCATCATGATTGGTGGTAAAGTAAAAATAAATAATCATCGTTTCGTGAGGCAGTAGTTAACCTTACACAGAAAAAATAAGTTCAACATCCATTAGATGGAGGTGTGTGTAAGTTTAGATCAAAAAAATTTCATAAAACCATTTTAGTATATTCCGGATACTGGTTTCATCCCACAATAATGGAATAAAGAGAGTGTAATGGGTAAAGAATGGAAATAAAGGAAAAGTGCTTGAGAGAATACATTACCTCAAAATTGGGTAACTCCTTTTGGTTTGTGCCAAAAGGCTTCCTTAAGAGGATTTCATCACAAAGTGAGACTTAAAGGTATAATGGAGTATTTTTTTGATACTTATTGGGTAAATATTTTACAAACTTATAATTTTTTAGAGGTGTGAGGATTGGTTAGAGGTGGTGGCCTTTTACAGGGAAGGAAAAGGAATCACATGGGATATTTAGAAACAAGTTTAGTTTCAACATGTTATTACCTATAAAAACTCATATATACCAATAGAATTCAATAATGTAAGGTTTATGTCATAAATATGGACATAAATTGGGTTTTTTACAAGTTTCTAGGACATTTGGGTCCTTAATTTTAATATTTAGTCCCTAATTATGCTTAATTTGTCCTTAACCACTGTGATTAAGTTTATTCACTTTTAATAATCATTTAGGTTAAAAATTAACATGGACTTATTAGAATATAAATATTATAATGAATAAAATGGAGTATTCTGGATTTTTGAAATTCAATTCATAGAATTAGAAAAATTAAGATTATTGCTAATCCTTCAGACGGGACGAAATAACAACATTATAAAGTAGAAAAAAGTTTAGAAGTTTTTTAAGATTTTGTAGTTAGTTTCAAAGTGAAATTGATTATAATGAATTAAATTGTATTAATATATGTAGTATATATCTAATTTTACCTTAGAAAAATTTTATTATATCATTTATTATTATTAATTAATTATATAAAAATGACATTTTTAACTAAAAAGTAGTACTTTTCACTACTCATCAGAAAATAAAGTTTCACAGAAAAATCCCAAAAATTCACAATAGGATAATTTCGACATTCTGAATTAAAAAATTATGTTTTTATATCAAGTTATATTTCTAAATGTTTCAAAAATTTAATTTTTTATGAAAGGCAGTTCGTTGATGAAAAAAATATTTTTAATATAAAAGGACATTACAAAAAATTTTATCTTTTATTATCAATAACAATGATAAACCATATTTGGAAAGTAGTTATTACTATTCCTATAACTATATTTGATAGTTAGTTTATAATTATATCATTTAATTAATTACATATAGAAAACAACATGATTCATAGATACTTAGTGTCGTGTGCATCGAATGTAAAGTCGGCGTTGCTTGTAGCGCAAGCCAAGTTCATATTGCATGTAGCACAAGCCAAGTTGGTTTTCCATGTTTAACATGACAAGTCAGTATTTTGTGTGAAATAAAAGTTTGTCTTAGTGTCTTAATATATATATATATAAAAATATTTCTTGTGTCATGTGAAATGAAAAAAATTGAAAAGATAATTTAATTAGAAAAAATATTTATCTAAATCTTGGGGTGTTACATTCTACCCCCCTTAAAATGACTCTCACCCTTGAAATTTTTATGGGTTAACAAAGGTTTAATATTTGAAAGTTTCATTCATAGTAACCCACATCATAAAAAAATGGATACTAATACTTTCCTTAAAAAGGGAAATTTGGAACCATAAGTGTCACTCAAAAGTAACATATAACTTGGTTTCCACATAAGAGATCATAGATTGGGTATGAAGATTGGACATGGGGGGAAAGTGTAAATATTTATAGGGAGTGATTTTGGTCATCATTCAAAAACAATTTAACGATAAAAATAAAGTTAAGGGCCTCAAATTCATCCGTGATGTCTTAAAGGGCTATCAGCTCAACAAAAACTAATGTTTTAGGACAAATTTTTTCGATCACTTTCAGAATGTTGATTAATTCTTGATAAATTTGCTTAAAAAAATTTCATTGTTAGGTTATTGATTGAAAAATTTCTAAAACATTCATTACCTCATGGAATGAAGGTGTAGAAATTAACTTTGATGAATAGAGCACTAAAATACGCATTTAATAGATAGTAAGGCCCATAATAGAATAAAAAATCTTACTATTTGTCTCTTAAAAAAACAACATGAATAATTTGTAAAAATAAAATGTAACAATAATGGTTCATACTTAATATTTATTCACTACAAATAAATATACATTAAACAGGACATCATGTTGGCTAATGGTAGGTGTGAAACCCTTATCATCCTTTAGTCATGAGTTCAAGACCCATAACCTTGGCGGACATGAATGGTTGTCACCCAATATACATCATGTCATTTTTTAAGACCACACTAATATATCATATACGATAGAAATCCTTGAAATAAGTTCAATCACTGATTATTATTTTAACTAAGGTTTTCAACACAAACTCAATGCAAAAATACTTTCTCCAGAGCTTAACTTAAAATTTTTATGAACGGTTAACCTTATAACCCTTCTCAAAGGTGAAAAATCCAAATTTTTTGAAAGAGGGTCATAGAATTAGATTAACATTTTTTATCTTATATAACATAAAGTATATCTTGGATGTCACATTTCAAATATGTGAATACCCTCATCATATATTCTCTTGAAATATTGTAACAACCTGATTTACCACAAATCCTTTTGGAAAACATGCATTATTCCTCATTTCAATGTGTATTGGATCTATTCTTTAAATCCAAAAATTTTGTAAACTTCATTTGTGGTAGAATAAATCACATATAAACAAGTCCTTACTTAGTTCCAAGGAAATAAATACAATCCAATTTATTTATTCATATCCCATGTATCTTTATTCATATAACATTATCTTATCATAAATAATATAAAACGAGTTACCTTCCCTTAGAAAAAAAATATCACCTTGTCATTAAATCTCTTCACCATTCCCACATAAACTTGTAAATAATGAGTGAAAAAAACATAAGTATAAAACTTCGTGTATATTTAAACATTCATAATTTTTGAACCCAAATACATAAATACTTCAATTAATTCATCCTTAACCCATTTACAATAATACATCTTTCCTTTGAAATTTTATCCATAGTCTCATAATCATCTATAATGTAACAATTAATCGAACCACCTAGATAATTTTCTTCAGGAACTTTCCTCTTGGGACATTGGGTTATGCAATTTCCATTTTCTCTACACATAAAACATTTAAAATTCAATGACGAATTAGGGAGGCCAAAATTCCCACCCAATTCGTTAAGAGAACTCTTCATTTTTTCCTTGCAGTCACTTGTTTTGTGTTATTCTTTTCTATAGTCAAAACTCATTTTTTCCTCTAATGTATTCACATAGGTGATTCTTTCTACATTCTTTCCACAAAGGAAACTGAATCTTCTTTCCTCCATTGTGACCATTACCTGAACTCTCAGTGAACTCCTTCTTTCTCTTCCTTTCTTAGTATAAATGTTGGTTAAGGTAAACATTGTCAATCATGTATCATTAAAAATTATTATGCATGATCACAAAATCTTTCATTACAATGATCTCCCCACTTGACTGCTCATCAGAAAATCTTCCATCACATTCCACCTTAATATAGTTACTTCTGGTTCCCACCATTGACTAAAAACAGAATCATATTTAAATAATTACTTATCATAGAAGAAACCACATATTCATGAAAATAATTAGTTATAGTATGTATAAATAATGAAACCATCCATAATATGTGACATATTGGGTTTATCTGAGGTTATTCATAGCTAAATTATGTCTAAATTCTTCATGATGGTTAGTGAAGAGTTTGTGAATTACGAAATAATATCCCTTAGGAGTGTCAAACCAGGTGTGCGGAAAGACCCATTGTCGTGTATCAGATTACCCATAGTCAAGCTTGGAACAACTTATCTGATTTTTTTACCCCTTGGTATATCTGTTCCAAATACACATCCACTTGTATTATCCAGAAATGGATGTATTTCTAAGAAACCACTCACTCTATCCATTACAAAAATTCGAGGAAATTTTCCTAAATGTTAACTCATCCTTATACTTAAACTTAGAGACATCCCTATACATATCCTTATAAATATACCTAGGGATATCACTAATGTTTTCTCATCATAGTTTCTAAAGGTTAACTAAACATTTCTTCATATAGCAACTATAGAGACCAACTCTTTACGAACTTTAACATTAAATAAATATTTTAGAATACTTAAAAATTATACAAATAGAAACAAGAAGACCATACTAGGTTAGTGACTTTTGAGACATAGAATACATATACACTTATACATAGTGAGCTACATTATCTCCCACTAGGTTCTTCTTAACTATCATCATTTTTAGACACGTCAAAAAAAATACATATCTTCACAATATGGGGATCGAAATATAAAAAGGGGTGAGCTCAAATTCATTGGAAGGGTAAGCAAGGGAGATATATAAGAATAAAATGGGAATTAGGGTATGAGAATGTGATCATGAAAATACAGGATCATACACTAGATATCAAAGATCAGGCCAAAAATATTTCCAGTGTACAAGACATGAATCACAATGAAATAAAGAACATAGGTCATGGAAGCATAACATTGGAATAAGACATGGAATTGTGGAAACACATAAGAATACATTGATTTCCATAGTAGCCAAGGAATCACTTCCAAGACCATATTAGTGGAAAAATTCCTTTATTGAACCAGGTAACCCCCATTCCAGCCCTATATTACTGAACCGAGTGACCGGCATTCCATCTCTGTATTACTAAACTGAGTAACCCCCTTTCTATAATTGTATTACTGAACCGTGTAACCCTCGTTCCAGACCTGTTTCATCTCATGAGATATAAAACTTTACCTAATGTAGTTGATGGAGATATAGGTCCCACCTATCACATAATTAATTCATACATACTTGTTCCATAAGATCATAAATAGACATATCATAACCCTTGAAATAAAATTAGTGTCATAAACCTGTAAATAGATTATAACCTGTGAAAAAAATACAAGTTTCATAATCATTTCATCATAAAAATAACCCATGAAAAGAGGCATATTTGAAAAGAATATTACCCCTGAAAATAATAAGGTTTTAAAAGCATATAACCCATGAAAAGAAGTGGGTTTTAAAATCATATGACCCATGAAAGAGAAATAGGTTTCATAACATCTTCCCATAAAAACATAATCCATTAAGAGAAATAACATGAATGGAAATATAAAATAATTCCACATAAAGGAATGATTAACACAAATGGATTTTATCTTAGATGGAGAATAATTTTTATAGATATTTTTAAAAATATTTCTTGATAAAAATGTCCTTTATTCATTGAAAAGTGATTTTTATTAAATAAAACATTTTAGAAACCTTTTTCTTTGAATTTTATTTTGGAAAATTATAAATGAATATTTTAAAACAATAAAACAATTTTAGAGTCCATTTTTCCTTGATAATTATATTCATGGATGTTTTGAAAACATTTTTTAAAACATTGTTTTCGAATTCAATAGATTTCTGACCAAAGAGATTGGTTGTTAGATTTTACTAAAACATTATCTTAAGTACCAAAGAGTGAAAAAATTGTACTAAAAAATGAGGATATATTGAATAAATATTGGATAATTATACTCATTAATATTCTTGAATTATGAATCATAATATTTCATCAAAGGAATCATAAACATAAACAATCTCAAAAAAATGACAAGATTGTGTCAAAAAACTCTTATAACTTGGTGAATTGGTATCATACTCTCCATGTAAGATAAAAAAAGTACATGAAGCTTAAGATATAATAAAAATAAGTATATTCATGATACAAAATTTAAAATGGAAGTATATACACTTCAAAAAAGTTTATTTGCATAACAAAACAGGAGTCCTAAAGAAGGAAAATTGAGACAAAACTGTTTTACCGATTTGGTAACTTTTGAAAGTTCAACCCCATGAAATAAAGATCATAGAATGGATATGTGAATAACAATAAATTTAATTATATTATACATAGAATTAAATCATGGTCATAACATACACCACACAAAATTAAAGAGTGGTGAACATAGCTTGTATCTCACAGAAATTAAAAGTGAGATGAAAATCCCCTTTCCTTGTGTCTTGACTCTCTATGTACTTGTACAAGATTCCTGTGTATTAAATATATGTTTATTATAAATATTTTACATAATCAGGATATTATACATAATACAATATATTTTTTGATTATGACCATATGTTTCCTTCTTGTTAACAATCTTAGGTTAAAGTTTCACTTTGGGTAAAGTTTTATTTGTTCTTTGCATGTGTCTTAATTTGTTACATCTTTGGTCGTTATTCTTCTATCATGATTTCAGAATGTAAACCATGGTATAAATATTAGGTGTATACATTATATTTTTATTATAATAATCTATATAATATATGAGTATAAAATGGAATATACCCTTCATGGAGATGGTAAGCCGTATGTACGCAGGAATGTTGTTTCCTTCTTTTTTGTCATGTTGAAAGAATGTATGTAAATGGAATATATATATATATGTATATATATCATTATAAAATTATCCTTAATATTTCTTATATATCATATATGTTCATTAAAACCATCCTTAATACATTCCATGTGATGTGTGAAGGAATCACGTCGCTTTGAGGGGTGGTAGTCCACACTTCCTCAAATGCGATTATTGTATTAACACAAAATGGAAATTAAAGAGATGTGTGTTATAACAAGAATAAAATATCTTAAATAAATATTAAATATAATATTTAAAATATATAAATTGTGTTTAAACCATAATGGCCACCAAGATTGGTGGTAAAGGAGAAATGAACAATCATCATTTCTTGAGGTTGTAGTTCACCGTATATAGAAACCATATGTTCAAAATCCATTAGATGGAGCTGTGTGTAAGTTTAGGTTAGAACCTTTTCATAAAAAAATCATAGATTATAGATTATAATAATTTTTGTCACATAATAATGGAATAAAGAGAGTGTAATGGGTAAAGAATGGAAATAAAGGAAATGAGCTTGAGAGAAGACGTTACCTCTAAATCCGGTAACTCCTATTGGTTTGTGTAAAAATTATTACTTGGTAGGATTTATGCCCAAAGTGATACTTCAAGATAGAATAGAAGATTTTTAGGAGGCTACTTGGTCAGAAATTGGACTAAATTAAAAGGTTTTAGAGGTTTGAGGAATGGGTAGAGGTGGGGGCCTTTTATAGGGAAGGAAAAAGATTTACATGGGAGTTTTAGAAACTAGTTAGGTGTGAACATTTTATTAGCAAAAAAAGAAATAAAAAGGAAAAAAAATCAATAATTTAAGGTTTATGGCCTAAATATGGACAAAAAATGGGTTTTGGACAAATTTCTTTGTCATTTGGGCCCTTAATTTTAAGGATTAGTCCCTAATAAAGCTTAATTTGACCTTAACTACTGTGATTAATTTTAATCACTTTTACCAATAAATTTTATCCAAAATTAACATGGTATTATTACAAAATAAATATTTGAATTAATACAATGGTGTATGTATTATTTTTTAAATTCAATTCACCGAAGCTAAATAATTAAGATTAGTGCTAATCCTGTAGACGGGACAAAATAATGGGGTTTTAAAGGAGGAAAATATCAAAAGTTTGTTTAGATTTTATATTAAATTACCAAGTGAAATTGATTATAATGAATTTAATAGTATTAATATATGTATTATTTATCTAATTTTTCTTTAAATGATATTTTTTATATTTTTTATCATTAATAATTAATTATACAAAAGGTTATTTTTAACTAAAATGGAGTATTTTTCACTAATAATCAAAAAATAAAGTTTCTCAGGAAAATCCCAAAAAATCACCCTAGATTAATTTCAGTCTTATGAATTTAAAAATGAAGTTTATTTTATCAAATTAAATTTCTAAATGTGCAGAAAAATAAATTTTATTATTAACGGTGGTTCATTCATGATAACGAAATTTTTAACAAAGAATGACTTTACCAAAAATCTTGTCTTGCATTATCAATAACAATTATAAACCATATATGGAAAGTATTTATTACTATTAGTTTATCTATGTTTAATTGTTAGGTTATAAGTATCTAATTTAATTAATTATATATATATAACAATATGTTTCATAGAAACTCAGTGTTGTGTGCATCGTACTCAGAGTCAGTGTTGCTTAGAGTGCAAGCCAAGTTGGTATTGCATGTAGTAAAAGACAAGTTGGTATTGCATTTTGTGAAAGACAAGTCGGTATTGTGTGTGAAATTAATGTTTTAATTAATTATTTAATATATATATATATATAACTATTTCTAGTGTCATGTGAAATAAAAAATATTGAAAAGATAAATTATTTTGAAAAAAACAATTATCAAAATCTCTGGGTGTTACTTTTCTAGTCCCAATTAAATGAATTAGATACCCTATAATATTTGGTATATGGGATTAATATTCCCACTACTTGTCTGTAGGTGTAATAGAGTAGCTAGTGAGGCTGCGTCATAATGCCTGGTCCTAGGATGTTGTCAGTAAGGACGCATTGTGGTTCCTTCGCCTTGAGTCTCACATTGGGTGTGGGGGATTTTTATGTATTGAATATAATTCCTATGTGTCCCACAACCATAAATCCTTTTTGAGAGTATTATGGAAAGTGAGCCTCATTTAAAGTAAAACCATGGAAGAGTTATCCTAAAGTAGACAATATTGTGGTGGAGGGATGTTTCTAAAGGAACCCTACAATGGTATTAGTGGGTTGTTAAATTAGTGGTAAACTATTTTTACAAATAATCATTATAAATACAACATAAATAACTTGTTAAAATTCATTATCCACTCAATGTAGTCTAAAAAACTCACTCTGTTGTGAAATATTATGAAAGTTAATCAAAATTAAATTTATAAGGTTTTTCTCTAAAACCTATTCCTTTACATGTTGGTATTTCCCAAAACATGGATTATACAATATCATTAATTTTTTTTACAACACAGAATCCATTGTGTTAGAAAACTTCTAGAATCCAATTGAAGATACAAGGCTCTACAAAAATTTTGATCAAACAAAGAAATATGTTCTTCTTCTCCGTGGTTTCTCTTACACCAATTGAAAGAATAATCTTCCTCTATGGGAAGATGAATACGAAATACCCTACATATATACGTCTTCTTAAAGATCTTTAATAGTTTATGATAATGATAATACTTATGGTCTTGAAAATTGAAATAGTATATAAATGATCTTGATCCTTTATCTTTTAAATACTCTAGAAATAGATCTTATCCATTGATGAATGATCTCCTATATGTAGACGATATTCAATTATCTCATGAGTTATTCTTTTATAACTTTTTTCTACTTATATATCTCACTTATCTCACATTTTAAAAACTAAATAGTAGAATACTTATAATCCATGTTTGAATTTGAATTTCAATTTAAAATTTAAACACTCATATTCCTTAAACAACTTCTTTGTCATCCCTTGGAATATCTTAAAATTGATCCTCACCATCTAATTAAAATTGGTTATTAGAATAATATGTAATAACCACCAAATGTATCAAATGGAGCCAAGTAATCATGGAACTTTGGACCACCTATAATATACCTAGAAAAACACTTATATGATATGGCCAACTATTCTTTAGTGTGAGGAGTGGAACTGTGGAGTTTTGAATATCACTATTGTATATTCATATTGTTTTTAATAGTTTCTTCTAGTATGAAATATTTATTTTTGTTGTGTTTTATAGGTAGATAAATTTAGGTCTTACAAATTCTAGTAATATGAAAATATTCTCAGAATAATATCATAATTTTATCATCTATATGTGATATAGAACCTCATTTCTCCATCCACTATGGTGTAACCCATATCTTGTAGTGTAGAAGTCCTAAAATTTTTGGAGCCACAAAAATTTGACCCAATACACCACTATGACATAGCATGATACTGTGGTTTATAATACATAATTTCTATTCTACTTTCAATGTGAACTATTTATTTATCATTTAGATACCTTTGGTCGAGGCTATCCTATAACGTGGTTATTCACTCTGTAGCATGAGGTCCAGTAGGCCATTATTTTATCCTGCATCCCAATTCGGCATATCCACAAAGTGGAAAATATACTGTGTAATGGTACTAATTTTTTCCATTCATTTCTATAGTGTGCTAGACATATTGTGGTGTGGTATTATCCTCCTTATTTCTTCCTATATCAAGGTCTCTTCATCACTGAAATGTTATCACTAATAACTAATTCATGTATCATCTGAATTCCCTGTTCCAAAAAACATATATTCCCCATGAAGTTAAAATAAATAATTTATTATCACGATCTTCATTAAACATACAATCTTGTTCCTTACTTAAAGTACATATTATATATATTGACATCAATTAATACCTTCTATTATGGGAAAAATTACAATCCAAAACGTGTTCTCAATACATTTCCCTTTATATTTTTTGGAAATACCTTTTATCAATGATATGTCAATATGTATACCTGAATGAGAAACTCTTCTCACCCTTATTGTAAATAAACGAAAAGTGTCAATGTGGGAAAAATTCTCACCTCATATTTCTTCTACACACTTTTCATATTTTAAAGAGATATATGATATCACATGGTTTCTTAGTAAGGATACAGTGATTAAACCAATCCGATCCTATATGGGAAAACCTAGTATAAAAGGAAAGGTATATTTAATCAAGGTTATCTGAGCTATACAAAAAAACCAATCATGTGATAAAATTTTCAGAATCTTTTCATAGGTGTAGATTAAAAATAGATTCATTAATAAAATTATGATCCTACACACATTTTAACAAATACATCAAAACAATTTATGTTCAAGTAATAAAATACCACCCTTTCTCATCCTTTAAGAAACCTACACCGCCCCTTGATAAATATGTTAAATATATTCATAAAAATGGGGTGAAAGTGCGATTCTCATTCACCAATTACAAATACCTCAATTCTAGATTTCATAGATCTGTCTAAATTTTCATGAATCCATGCATGATAGCTTCTTCTCAAATTTTTATACCCCTCAATGGATGCAATATTTTATCTTCAACATAGTTTAGTACGCCATATAAATTTCATCCAATTTTTTTTCCAAATGTGGAAACATCAAACCCCTCCTTCAATTACCTATAATTTAGAAGAAAATATATGAAATATTAAAGAAATACGGAGGGGCCTTCTTTGTTACATATAATAAACACTAAGGCTAAGTGAAAAACTCATTTTTCATGCATAATTTTCAACACATTCTAATGACTTTGAATGGTTTGTAGTGAATAATATTGTACAATGAATGTTTTTTATTAAAAAGTGGGAAATTAGAAAGGTGTAATTAAAATGATTTAAAATTAATATTTTTTTGTAAAAAAAAATTATTTTGGAATTTAATTATATATTTTTTTTGAATTTCACTTTGTATTTTTAATGTTTTAGGTAAAAACGTTTGGCTATGTTTGGCTATCCCTCAACTGGTGGCTATCTTGCCACCTTGCAAGCCCACAAATGGGCCTGTTGGCCAAGCTTACCACCATGAGAGCCTGCCAAACTGGTGGAGTACACATGGAGAATCCCATATGTAGAGTGGTCCTAAGACTGCATAAGCCGTAAAAGGTTGGTATAACCTATTTATGTGCGCGTGTATATGTCTAGCGAGAGACCATCCCTAAAACCAGATTTAAGTCCAAGGATGAAACACATTTCATTATAAATGATCACAGCTCCTATCCCCATTTTTGGCATGGGATGAGTTTTTTGTGGAACTATTCATCCAGTTACCAAAACGTCATTATTCCCACTTAGCTCCCACAACATCTCGCTCAGACAGATCCCACCACTACTATTATTTCTCAACACTGGTCCTCAACTGCTTTACATCACTAGACCACCACACCACTTTCTAAGAAACAACATTACCACATCCCATGAATGTTGAACTTGAGATCTTTTACACCACCGAGTACTCATGTCACTATATATGATCTAATGGTATTATATGACTCCCATGAGACTTAATTGAATATACCCAATCCATATATGAATAGGGGGATGCGGTAACCGTCCCCTGGCCACTGCCACATGCAACTACCAGGAAACTCCATGCCATCAACCTATGAAGCTCAAACATGATCTAGAATTTCAAAGTGTTTGATAAAGGCCATTTTCACCATTGAAATTTCCACTATGTCATGGATTTATTGTGAATTTTGGGTATTACCCCATGAAGACATGTGGCCTAAGAAGGTCATGCTACCATCACCAGTGGTAGATGTGATATAACATTGAACTAATGGAAGATATGATCTATTATTGAGACAATGATAGATGTGACCCATCATTAAGGAAATGGTAAACTTGTAAGAAACACCTCTATGCATGACCCACTATTGTGAATTCCTCTTAAGAGAGGAGGAGGTAGTGTCACCTTCCACCATTGAGAAGGATGAAGAATTTGATTCTTAGAAAAATTACCATGGAGAAACAACAGGTTATGATGATGTACTATGTAAAATAATAAATGAGACCCAGGTAGAAGCAAATGCTGTACTAATACCAAGAAATTATGGTATATTGTGGCAAAAATAATATTTTATACTGGATGATGCACTGATATAGTTAGCTACCTAAGAGAAATATGAGTGAAGTGCAATGAAAAGCGAACATATAACATCCGGAATGAATTGGTATTCAACAGTAGTTGTGCAATGATATAAGTGAAATGGTTGATGAGTGCTAAAACTATAAACATTAACGGTATATGGTGATACCATCACTGTGGAATTTTATTCAACTCTAAATTTAGGAAATAATAGAGAATTTAAAAGATTCAACATGAAATATCATTAAAAATATATATTAAACACTTGAATACATATAAAAAGATATAAAAAAGTGAGATAAATTGGGTCTCCCCATATATAAATACAAAGATACCTTACCACTGAATAAAAATCAAAGAGAATTAGAGGATCCATAGTGGACTAGATGCTATATTTTTAATGATTCTATTTTTTATTAAATTTGATTATTTCGTCTGCCCCTTCAACATCTATTTTTCCCCCAATTAATGGATGCGTAGAACCATTTATATTTGGTAAAAGGGGAGGTGACCATTTTTGATGCTTGATTCTTGGGTTTTATCAAATTTTTTAACCCCTTTTTTTGTATTTATATAGACATCAATTATATATTTTATAATTTTAATTGGATATAATTGTGTTTTTTTTCAAATTTGAATATTGAAAATTAACTTGATTAAGAAATTTGTTCTCTCACTTCTTGGTTTTGGATAACACTAATTGTGTGATATAGGGTCAAGTGTAGAAGTGTTTGGTGATTATTAAACATGTATAGAATAAATAGTAGACTGATTTGGACACCTGTGATACTCTATACTTGATCTGGTATTGATTAGGCCTTCCATCGGATACCCACAATGGCTTTCAAACATTGAAAGGAGAATAGTCCAACCAAGGAAATTATGTGGAATATTTTTATTCTAAATCAACCTTAATAAAGGGTGAAAAAGGAGAAAATATTGTTAATCCATTAATTAAAATAATAAAATATAATAGTGGATTAATTTGGAAAGTAGCATGATAGCATTACAAAAGGGTATACAAGCCTAATAACATTAAATTTTATCTCACATGAATTCCAAAAACCAAATTTATTCGCTTCATAGTTATGAAAATCCTACTCTTTTATTTAAATTTTCACTCATGAAAATTATATTAAAATATTTATCTCTAGAAGAGACTTGGTTCACTAGTACTAATACAACCTTTGGAAAAAAATAAATAACTTTTTCAACACTGTATTACAGGTGTTAAGAAAAATTGGTGCCATTTCTAGGGAGTGGGTTCTAATCAAACCCATAAATTGCATGAATAAGACCTCTAACAATGAGTTACTTCTTTTAAACCCTATGATAGATAAGTATTTTCAAACTGGGATTGTAAATCTTAATCTTTAAAAACACTTCAAAAAAATAAAATTATAAGGCTCAAGTGAAACATCAAGTGTTCACTAAATTCCAAAAAACATGGAAATTAACCAATAAAAACCATAGGGGACATTCGTGCCCCACAATTTTATAGCCAAAATAACCTATTAACAATGAATGTGAAACAAAATGATTTTTAACTATATCTCAATATGATTCAGGTATTACCCAAATTTCCTGGCCTTGATGGAGAAGACCCGAACTGACACATTTTAGAGTTCATATATGTTTTTTCAATCTTATATTTGTGGGGATTATATGAGGATAAAGTCAAGTATATGGAATTACCATTTTCACTTGAGGAAGCTACCAAATAGTCATTTTATATCCTATAACCCATAAAGATCCATGACTGGGATGATCTATTTCAAATATTCTTCCCTTCCTCCAGGGGCACTACAATAGGAAGGAGAACTATGATATAAAAAAAGAAACTAGAGTAATCTTATATGAATATTGGGAATGATTCAAAAACTTGTGTGCAAGTTATCATCATCATGTTGTGTAAGATCATCAATTACAAGTATTTTACACCAAGGACTGCTGGAAAATGAGAAGAATATTTTGGAGGCATCATTAAGAGGATATTTGACTGATAAGTCATCCATGGAATCTTAGTGCCTAATTGAGAATATTGCATAGAATTCACAATAGTTTGGAATAAGAGTTATACGAACAAGAGGTATCTATTAGGTAAAAACGTTTGAATAATAACCTTTAATTGAAACCAAACTTGAATAATTAAAAATACTTGTAAGTTATATGGATTTTAAATAAGTGAATGAACTACCTTCCCCACATTAGGTATGTGGTTTGTGTTCAGTGTGCCATTAATTCACTGATTAATGTGTTGAGGTATTGGGTATGGAGATCTATGCTGCTACATTCTAGCAAAGAAAGTTTCAACAAAACCAACTATAGATAGATGATAAAGTCTAATAGGTATTTAGAGGTAAAAAAATTTAGGCTAATCCCCCTTTACAACAAAAATTATAGTATCAAACCCTTTCCAACAGTCGTACAAGAAACAATAACAACAAATTTCTTATCAACCTCTTCCTTTTCAAAAAATAATACTAAAGATAGCCATCTTCTTGTGAACCAACATTCTAACAAAGGCAGGGAACAAATATTGAGGATATGAAAGATATGGTTAAGGATTTATCAAATAAATTTGAGAATATCATGGGCATGTTGTCCAAAAACCCAGGTAAACATCTAGCTCAGAAAATCCCAAACTTAAAGGAATGTGTAAGAATTATAATCACAAGGAGTTGAAAAGATATTCAATCACTATAGAAATAGAAATTCTAGACTGTACTAGAAGAATGTGAGTTTGGGAATTATGGAAATTTTGGTTGGATTTTGGAATAGAAAACCATTCCATCAAAAAAAAAGAACACAAAAGGAGTGAGGAAGAGCCCATGAAAATATTTAGGAAGTAAAGACCTAAAAATCCCAAGAAAATGATGAAAAGAGATAATAAAGACATTCTTCTTCCATTACCTTATAGGTATATATAATCTAATAATATTTAGGAATAGAAACTTCAAAAAGAGACCCAATAGTCATTTCAAAAGGTTAAAATTAACATAAACTTCTTGGAAGCCATCAAAAAATTACCAAGTATGCTAAATTACTCAATGATATTCTTACCAAGATAATGAGGCTATATGGTATTGAAAGAATCTACCTAAGAAAGAGTGTCTCATATATGATCACAACACCATTTCCCAATAAATGACAAGATCTAAGTACATTCTCTATTTCCTGCACAATTTGTCCTTTGAAATTTGCTGATGCTTTGTGTGATCTAGGTGATTTCCTTAATGTGATCTCTTGTTATATTTTTTATCTTAAAAAATAGGTAAACTAAATCCAATGAGAGTGGTTATCCAACTAGAAAATAGATCCCCTGTATTTCCATACATATTTATAGAGAATATGCTTGTGGTAGTTGAATGATGATTTTTTCCAGAAGAATTTTATGTGTGCATCATCGAGGAAGATAAACCACCAGGTAGTTCACCCATTATTTTGGGAAGAAAATTCCTAAAGACAATGAAGAAAATAATTAATGTACATGAAGGATCCCTCACCACAAAAATAAGATACAAAAAATGTGTACTTCAATGTTCTTGACAACATGGGGGACCCTTCAAACAAATATTCACTATTTTCAATTTTCCCCAAAGAAAGGATAAATCCCATTTAATATTCATGTATGCTTAGAAAATAATTATCCATAAAATATTACTTTTCAATTTAAAACCCTAGGGAATAACTATGTTCTAAAATATATAGTAATTTTTATTTTAATGTTAAAGAATAAATAACATTTGAATTATTTAATAATTTTCTAGAAGAAACTGATATGGTACCCTTTTTTAATGATATTCATGATTTTGAAATAGGGAATTTTAATTCAATATCATATCTATAACATCCCACAAATGTTTAATTAAAAATTATCCCATGTGGTTTAAAATATCTATATCTCATGGAAGGAGAAAAATTTCTTGTATTCATAGCTAACAACCTGTCCCAAGACCAATTGAAAATTTTAATTGAACTCTTGAAAAAAACATCCAAGACATAAGGTGGAGCCTTGGAGATATCCCTAGAATTAACCCCATTGCCTTTTCCCTTATAATTTTACTAGAGGGGGATGAATGACTTATCTGGAAACTACCAAGAATATTTAACCCTACCATTATTAAAGATGTTAAAAAAGATATTGAAAAACTGTTAGTAGACAAAATAATATACCCAATTTCAGACTCATAATGGGCCAACCCCATCCATGTGGTTCTAAAGAAAACAAGTTAGACAATAGTGAAAAATGTGAATAATGAATTAATTCTAATGAGAGTTCAAAATAGTTGGATGATATTCATTGACTATGTAAAGATAAACCAAGCCTCCTAAAAATAGCACTTATCCATCCCATTCATTGACAAAAGGTTAGGAAGTAGGACACATTACTGTTTTTTGGATGATTTTTACAAATATTTCCATGTACTAATTTGTCAATAATACCAAGATATGACAAAATTCTTCTGTCTTTTCAATACCAGTTCTTACAAGAGGATGTATTTCATATTATACAATGATCCAGTTACATTTTAGTGGTGTATGGTAACCATTTTTCCATATCACATTGAGGACTTAATGGATGAATTTCTCAACAACTTTACGGTTTTTGGAAAATACTTTGATCATTTCTTATGGAATCTATCGAGTGTTTAGAGAACATACTTACAGAAAATCCTTGTTTTAAACTTTTAAAAGATTCAATTTATTATTGAAAAATGAATAGTTCTAGGTTATATCATTTCACAAAAGGAAATGATGTAGAAAATTATAAAGTTGAAGTGATCAATTATTTTCCATATCCTACTTGTGTAAATCATATTAGATCATTCATGCGGTATATAAGATTTTATAAAAGGTTTTCTAGGAATTTAGTAAGATCTATACTCCTCTTTAAATATTAATTTTCAATGATTTTTAATTTTAATTTTTTGATGTTTTTAGGAAGGAATTTAATGATCAGAAGGAAAAGTTGTTTACCCCACTAATTATAGAACCCCTATATTGGGATCACCCATTTGAGTTTCTTTGTGATGAATCAAACCATATCGTTAGAGACATTATGTCACATATAATTGAAGGAATACCATAAGTCATAAAATATTCTTCAAGAAACTTGGATGTAGCTCAGATCAATTAAATAACTAATGTGAAATAATTCATGGTTGCTGTATTTTCATCGGATATATTTAAATTTTATTTATATAGAATTAAAGTATGTGTATTTTCTGATCATGCAATACTTAGGTACTAAATGAATATGGATGATGCCAAGAGAAGGTTGGTAAGATTGATACTAATCTTGAAAGAGTTCAACTAAGAGTTCAAGATAATATGGGAGATACAAATCTGGTGGAATATCACCTTAGTAGAATTCCCAACACTGCTAAAATAGAAATTCCAGAATTGAACCCACTCAATGATTACATACCTAGAGAAAAACTCTATATTTTGGAAGGTTAATTACTATAGTTTTTTGATATAGTAAATTATTTGGCCATATATCAGATACTTTCTCACCTTAAATTTCATAAAAAATACAAGATTATGGTTGAATCTATATTTTATATTTGTTATGATCCATTTATATGGAAAATATGTAATAATCACATCATAATAATATGACTATCGATAAGTGAAATAAAATACGTATTTTAATGTCTTAATACACTTTGTTATAAGGGTCACTTTGGACCTCAAATAATGTCTAGTAAAGTATTGTAATATAGAATCTATTATCTAAAATTATTTAAAGATGCCCATGAATATTATAAAAAATGTTATAAGTTTCAATATCTGGGAAGCATGTCAAAAAGATATGAGATTCCCCAAAAACCCATCATTTCTATGAAATATTTTATGTAAGGGGTATTGATTTTTTGGGACCCTTTCCAATGTATTTGGAAAATTATTGCATTTTAATTACTGTCGATTATGTATCTAAATAGGTAGAAGCTAAGTCTACCAAATCTCATGATGCCAAGGTTGTTTTTGATTTTATCATGTCTAATATCTTTTATAGGTTTGGAGTCCCAAGGGACATCATTAGTGATCAAGAGACTCATTTTTGAAATATAATTATAGAGTGTATTCTTAAGAATTGAGTGGAACATCACTAATAATTTACACCCTAACACCCTCATACAATTGGTCAAGATGAAGTTTATAAATTGGATATTAATGGTATCTTAGAGAAAATGGTTGAACCAATAAGAAGTATTTGATTTCAAGGATTGAAGTCACACTTTGGGAATACTGGATATCCTATAATATGTCCATAGGTATCATCCCTTATAGGTTGGTTTAAGGAAAGAGTTGTCATTTACCAGTGTAGTTGGAGCACTAAGCATATGGGGATATCAAAATGATGAATTTGGATTTGGTGAGTTCTGGGAAAGATAGAAAACTCTATTCAAAATAACATTAGGAAATCATAAGAGATTATTTTTAAAACTCAATAATTTACAAATAGAGAACCATAGTGGCACATGAAAAACTGATTCAAGAAGTCTCTGTTAAACTAGGAGATTAAGTTCTACTATACAATTATAGATTGGAGCGAATGATGGGTAAGCTATATTATTGGTGAGAATTACCTTTTATAGTTTCTGATTTCTACCCCTTTTGTTCCATTTAGATCATGAGCGAAGAATAAGTAAACCCATTCATTGTCAATGGGAAGAGGCTAAAACATTTCCATGGGAATATACCTCAAGAATCGATGGAGGAGCTTAAACTTCTCCAAACCATATATTAATTTATTCCCATGAGGTTAGGTTGATCCAACAACATTATCAAAATGTGATTTTTGGAGGCAAACTGATATTTATTGATTTTAATATTTAATAGTTTAGGATGAATTGACCTCTTCCCTTCATCCATTGAGCTTTAATTTAATGGTTATTACATTTTTATGAGTTATTTTATTGGACCATAAAAAAGGAAGTAAATAGGTATAAAAAATGATAAGGAAGTATAATTTTTTTTCATGGGAATAGAGAGTAAATTCTTTAACTCTTTATGTTTATAACTTCCTACTTGTTTCTAAAAAATTATTTTAAACTAAAAATTCTATTAGATATGTAAAAATAATAACTATATGACCATACTTTGAATTTATGCCTTACTTGACTTATCTAGGAGACATGATTTTTCTAGGAAACCCATGATTCGATGTTGTATATTTCAATAATAATGATGTTGAATGAGTAAGTTGGATGGTTAAATTACTATAGTGAGGTGTGGATATTAAAAAGAGGAGTCATGATTTGAGGGTATTAGTTTATTCATGTAATTGAAATTTCTATATCATTTTTTATGAGTGTGATTTCTGGAATTTATGTGAATTTATTTTTTATTCTTAGAAATTTTATGAGCAATTTTCCCAAATCATATGTTCCATTCCTAAGAGGATTTATAGACCTAATATTTCATTTTTTATGTTAATCATATTTCTTTAGTGATATTGGGACGTGAAACCTACTAGAACTTTCATTTAATGTTTTCAAAGTTATGAGGGTGAAAAAACAAATTTAATATGGTTAGCGAATTTTTATTGAAAATCCATTATCCTTAAGACCTCTATAACATTAATCATTATTTATCCCAAAAAGACAATTAATGAACCTATTATGTATGATCCATGTTTCAAACCATTTTTATCCATTCCTACCATACACTTAGTATTTTGTATGATATTTTAATGTATATGTGTGGGGTTGTAGGAAGTGTTAGTAAAATATATGCACTAAATATTAAGGAAAATAATGAGAGGGTGCTATTAATGGGTGTTGAGTAAGGTTTTTTATTTATTCATTAGACTTTATTTTTATCCATTCAAAAAAAATATATGAAAAAATAGGAATAGGTTATGGAATGGAATAATAAAAAATCACCATAACTAGACCAATAATTTTTATCATATGTGTTTAGGTGGTCTATGTGAGGTATATTACAAGAAAAAATTAAAAAAAAGAAAAAATAGCTTCAAAAAAGTATAAAAGTAGAGAAAAATATAATTAGGATCAATTCATTTACTAATCTTGTATTTATCATGTCCTTACTTTGATATTTCAAAGTGGTAGTTGTTTTTTGAAGGAGAGGATTTAAATGAGATTTCAATTTTGATATCATTCTTAATACTTTATTGATTAACATCCTCTTTGAGCTTTACTATTTAAACATCAATTTCTACCAACCTTATGCCTTTGTGTTATTTGAACTTTGATTGAAAAAACCTCATGATTTCATGTATCTTATACCGTTACGATGTGTAGAAAGTAGTCATTTTAAAATATTATGGTTAAGGAGCATGTATTCATGACATGAGAGTAAATATAATTGAATTATATCAAGATTTATGAGAGAAAAGATTCAATAAAGGTAGATTATTATTTTGAATGTTTAGTAATAATGAATTAAGGATATTTAATGGATAAAATAAGAATCCCTATAATTTTCAAAAGGTATAAATAAAAATACTTAGCTTAATTGTTTCTTTAAAAAAAGTTAAATTGAATTGATATTTTATGTGAAATGTTAAAGTACTTTATAAATTGATAAATTTTTATTTTAATTCTTTTAAATCTAAATATTTCTAACATTGGTACCCCCATAATTCAATGTTAATATTTTGTTATTGAGGAAAATCATCATTTAGATGTGGGGGTATTTTGTACACTCTTATTTCATGCATAATTTTAAACATATTCTAGTGTTTTTTAAATAATTTTAATTAATAATCACATATAGTTAAATGTTTTACTAAAAAGTGGGATATTAGAAAGATTGAATTAAAGTGATTTAAATTAAATAAAATTTTTTCATTTTTCATTTTGGAATTTAATTTTATATGATGTTGAATTTTAATTTAAATTTTGAATGATTTTAAGGTAATATTTGTTTTTCAAGTCTATCTATCCCTCATCCAGTGGCTAGCCAGCCACCTAGCGAGCCCACAAAGGGGTTGGTCGGCAGAGTTAGCCACCAAGATAGCCCACCAAACCGGTGGGGTGCACATGGGTAATCCCATGTGTAGGGTGGTCCTAATCCCACATGGGAAGTACGGGGTCAAAACAACTTGTTTTCATGTGGGTCTGTATATGTGTAACAAGAGCCCATCCTTGGAGAAGGCTTATGAGGTTGGGATATGGCGCATTTCATTAAAAATGAGAATAGATCACACCCCTATTTCTGACTTGGGATGATTTGTTTATGGTACTATTCATCCACTTCACAAAACTATATTGTTCTCACTCAACTCCATGCATGTAGCACTCAGACACAATCGACCACCGATGTCACCACTCAACACCGAACATCTGTTGCTCTACATCACCGGACCACCACACCACTTTTCGGGAAACACCATTTCCATAGACTAGGAAGCTTGAGCTCAAGATATTTACCTCTACCAAGTCCCTCTATCACTAGTGAGGATCTCCAGGGCCTTAAACGAGTCCCATGATTCTGAAATGAATTTATATTAACCATTAATGAAGATGGGGATTCCACCACCATTCCCTAGATTCAGCCACCTAAAACCAAAAACAAACTCTATGAGTGACACCTATGAAGCTCAATCTTGATCTATAATAATAGAGAGTTTTTTGAAGGCTATTTTCTCCATTAATACCACCAATATTCCATGGTTTCCCTATGAAGGGTGGGTGTGCCACTATAAAGAGACGTGTCCTAGGAAGCATGTGCTACTGTCACCAGTGGTAGATGGGAACTATTGTTGATCCAATGATAGATGTGATCTACCATTGATTCAATGGTATAAGTAATCTACTATTGATCCAATAGTATATGTCACCTACCATTGTGGAATAAAATATCTGTATGAAATAATCCCATCCACATTCGACTATCATGCATTATCCTAAGGGAGGATGAGACACTGTCATGTTCCACTATGGTGAAGGTTTAAGGAGTTGATTATTTTAAAAATTACCATATATAAACAATGTTTTATGATTAATTACTATGGAAAATGATGAATAAACCATAGGAAAAATCATATGTTGTACTACCATTGAGAATTGATAGTAGATTCTGGAGATAGTTGTAACTACAACTAGGTGATGCATCAGTAGACTCAGCTACCCAAGAGGATGAAGAGTGAAGTTCCCTAAAAAATGGCTAAGTGACATCCCAAAGGAATTGGAATTCACTGGTATTTTTCAAATAGTATATGTGAAATAGTTGATTTGTACTACTGTTGTGAACAATAATGGTAGATAGTGCTACCATCACTGTGGTATTTGAGTCAACTATGAAATTTGTAAGCACCCAATAATTTAGAATATTCAACATGAAAAATCTTTTAAAAATATATGTTAAACACTTTAAATGATATATAAATATAAAAAATAGGGATATAAATAGGTTATACCCTTATATAAATACAAGGATACTACATCACTAAAGAAAAATTAAATAGAATTGGTGGATTGGAAGAGGACTACTACTAGATTATCATTTTTACTAATTTCATTTTTCTTAGATTTTATCATGTATTCTTACCCTTAAACCTTTTTTGTTTTCCTTTTAATGGAATGGGTATAAATTTTTGTGGTTGAGTGAAGGGGAGGTGACCATTTTGTGACACTTTATTCTTATTTTTTTTATCAAATTCTTTAACCTCTTTTTATTTGTTAAATTGTTTTCAATTACTAATTTCATAATTTTAATTGGATATTCTTATGTCTTTATTTCAAATATGAATATTTAAAATTTAATTGATTAAGATATTTTTTGTCCATATTATGGGTTTTGGATTACATCGATTGAGTGATCTAGGGATAAGCGTAGAAGTGTTTGGTGATTACTAAACATGCATGGAAGAAATAGTGGACTATTTTAGACACTTGGGATTCCCAATACTTGATCTGATATTTACTTGGTGATCCAAAAGAGATATACTATTACTTTCACACATTGTAAGGATAATAGTTCAACCAAGGAAATTATACGGATTATTTTTATCTCAACCAAACTTAATCAAGGGTGGAAAGGAAGAAATTATTGTTAATACATTCATTAAACCATTTATTGAAGACATGGGATGCATTTTAAAAGGACCATGATAGCATTAAAAAATGGAATTCAAGCCTAAACCCAATCACTTTTCAATCACATGAATTTTAAAAATATGTTTCTTTTATTTTTAGTCATTACAATACCATTATTTTATTTAGTTTTTTACTTGTAAAAATTAGATTAAAACACCAATGTTTAGAGACAACTTTGGTCACTACTACTACAACAGCCATTGGGAAAACATAAATAGATTTTTTATACCCCACTATATGTGTGTTTCACTAAGAGTTTATTATCACAATTATCCACTATTTTCTTCTAAACTCTACACCCTTTATCCTGTTATTATTATGAATAGGTTGTTGGTGTTTTTTATTATCTTGAAGTTATTTCTTGTGTGAAGAAATTTTATTCAACATAGTAATTTTATTTTATTTTACTTGAGTCATCCTATTTATTATTTTTTTTATTTTAGGATATTTATATATTCTTTAGAATCATTTAAATCTTACCTATATATTTCATAAACCAAATGAGTTTTCAAAACAAAATTTGTCGATGAATTCTCATGAACTTTTTTTTGTATAAATTTCATTATTAATTTTAATTCTAATTTTCTAAAAAAACATCCTCTTAGTTCTTTCCACTTCCTCAGTAAATGAATATCAAACCAATATGTATAATATTTGTGTTTATATCATCTGTAACACCAATAATACTCATTGAATTTTTATATTCATGATTTATTACATATTTATCTAAAATGCTGTTATTAATATCCTACAGAATTATATGTTTTCTTTTTTACTTGGGGGAAATGCTGTTTTTGGATTCATATCTTCCATTTATGGGGAATAATGCCTCTTATCATCCTTTATTGTCTAACTTCATGATGGTTTTGTTTTGAGCCCATATTTCTAAGAATTAATGATATGTTTTGAGATAAATAATTTTCTAAATTTATTTAATTGTTAGAACCTTTCATCAAAATTTATTCAGAATATTCAACCCCAACCCTTATTAATTATTTTAAGTCTTCTCTATACATGTTAAACTCACTTTATATTATAACACACTTGGATTGCATCTCGAACAACTTCTCTTCGGTAGTATCCAACTTTTCTTCAAGGTCACATAACTTTTTCCTTGTTCAAAAATATTAAACTTTTGTGTCTATACTTCATCAATATAGGATTAAGCATTCGTGAAAATAAATTCCTTTTATCCAACATAAATAAATTTTTCCCTCATTCATTTGAGTAGAAATTTTCATGTTATATTTCTCATGTTTTTTCTTATCTTTATTGAGTTTTGATATTTGTTCATCATAATTTCATAACATACCTTTCATTTCCCACCCAAGTTATGTTCACTATTATCTATCATGATCTTTGATTGATTAATCAAAATATTTCATTTCATGATCAAATATTATGGTTTCATTGATTAACTCACTAGAAGATTCATCAATTTTACAAAAAAAATTTCTTCTTTTGGATTGGATTTCAACCTCATCTTAAATCCTTTCTTCATTCATTGAATTTATTTTTCCTTCAAGGAAATTATTATTCATTATACAATTTAGATTAAGAAACCTAATTCTTTTGGATTTGTTTTAAAATATTTCCAATATTATTTCAATTGAGACAATTATGAAATTTTATACATTTTACATTCCATTTTCCCTTAATGAATCAATTTTAAAAGAGGGAAATAATCTAGTTGAGATATTCATCAACATCAATATCTGAATTAGTGAAATATTTAATCACTTTAATTTTACTTTTTTATTTTGAATTTAAATAAAGTTTCGTGTTTTTTTCCTTTCACTTTAAAATTAGATATTTCCTCATTTCATAATCTTTGAGAATGTTTGTGAATCTTATATGAAGTAAATTATTACCTAGATTCCAACGACAAAAGTTTGGGATTTTCTTTGGAAAATTCCATTAATGATTTTTGAAAATATTAGTGTAACGCCCCGACCCCAGCTGCCCAGAGTCGGTGCATTACTTCGTAACATTGGCATGATCACAAGAAAGATCAAATCTCGAAAGACCGATTGGTTTAGTAGCCTTGGAAACACTAGATATATTCATAAGTTTTACATTACATCATTAAACGAAAAACTACTACAACAACATATTGTCTCCATAATCCACACTCATATCCCCACATAATATCCCTGCAGGTCATTCATAACTTACTTCTTCACTTCCTGGGAAAAATAAAACATAGAAAAGGGGTGAGATCAAATGCCCAATAAGGATAACAATATAACGGAACATTCAAAATAAGCATAAACATTTAAGGCAATGAATTACTAAAACAAAAGCCTTTTAAAATTGAACTTCAACATAGTATGGCAAAAGTAAAATGAAATAATGCCATTTACTTGTTCACATGGATATTCTACTAATCGAATAATCACATACAAAAATCAATAACCACTTTCATAATGTTGGAATGCATAATGCCAGACTATCATAACCACATAGTCAAGGCCTCGTGCCAAGACTACAAAAAATATTTTGTCAAGGCCTTGTGCCAAGACACTAATTTGTCTCATGAGACCTACCGATGCATCGAGGAGCTATAGCGGGCTCCACCCGTCACTTATTAAGTCCAATGCATTCCCATATGAAAAGGTTTAAACATAACATAAACATTCGTATTAAAACTAGCATACGAAATGTCAATACTTTCACCATAAACTATGAATGGTATAAAAATAGCACATCCACAGTCAAACATATCACAAAACCTTCAATACAATATAGAAGTTTTGTATCATAATAAATCAACTTCAAATAATCTTAAAATCCATCAAAGGATGCTGACATAGATGAAATCAAAATTCTTTTTAAAGAAATATCTCCTTTTATTTTGAAATCATTTAAGATCCATATAAAACAAAACATTTTCATTGAAAATATTCTTATAATATTGTAAGAGAAGCTTTGAAGATTTTATAACGGCGGAAAATAGCCGCACACGCCGTATAAGTTAAAAAAACATTCTTACCTTAATTCTGTCGAAAAGGTTAAAAAGGACCTTGTTTTCAAAACGACGGAAAGATTCCTCTTATAAAAAGTCAAAAAGGGTATAAATGACTTTAAACCATATTCTTGTAAATAATAAAAATGTTTTGAAATACATTTTGAAGAAACATGGATGTGGATGATAACGAGGTCCCAGTAGATAATTATGTATAAACAACCTTGGATAATGAAGAGGTTGTGAAGTAAACCCTTACCAATTTGGTAACTTATGAAACATACAACCCATGAAAGAGGTATCATACAATGAAAATGTAAATACACATAAGGTAAAGTGTATTACACAAAGAATACAATTATGGGCAGTACATACACCACACAAAAGATAATAGTGGAAATATGACATGAATCTCACAGAAATAAAGAGTGAGATGAAAACCCCTTACCACGTTAATCAACTGAGTCGTATGGCCAAAAGTTAATAACCACCAAATTATTTACAGAATAACATGAATATAAAGATAGTAATGATAATATATATATATCAAATGCTAGTACACAATACACCACTTTCAATAATTTAGTGGCGAATAATGGAAATCTCACGGAATTGAATGTGAGATAAGAAAATCCCTTACCTTGTACTTTTCCTTGGTTAGGGTAGGTTAACCTCCTGTATAATGGTGAAATAATTGTTATTTAATTATACAAGAATCATATACATTAATATGATATCATATATGATCTTTTAATATTGATTTGATAATAATATCTTAGTATTATCATTATATCGGGTGTTAACTTACTTGTTTTCTTTTATATGTTTTGTTACGTAAGACATGTTTGTAAAGGATAGGTTGTATATTATTCATATCCAGAATGATATCAAGTCCTTAAACATCATTTTTAAATAATCAAATGATAATTATACTTGAATGGATACGATGGAGAATGAATCTCATCGCGTTCGTGGAGACGGTAGTCCGTACGTACGCACGAACGCTACTTCCATTTAATTTTTATTTTAAAAGAATCGAATCCAAATGATACATAGGTATATTACTATTCCAGTATAATATAATATTTTATATATGTTACTTAAGTTCATTAACACCATCCTTTATACGTTCCATGTGTGGTATGAACGAGTCATATCATTTTAAGGGGGCGGTAGTCCGCACTTCCTCAAATGAAATCATCGTATGTATATACAACATGAAACGAATAATGGTATGAAATAAAATGGAATTACAGAATCTTATATATAAAATATATATCATTAATATCATATTTAATTACAGTGCCATCATAATGGCCACCATGAGAGGTGGTAAGATGTATTTGAACAATCATCGTTTCGTGAGGCGTTAGTTTGCCATCCACAGAAACATTATGTTCATCATCCATTAGATGGAGTTGTGTGTATGTGTAGTTTGAATACTTCTTATAACAACATCCTAGTATATTGAGGATACTGGTGTTGTTACAAAAGAAAGTAAATAAAAAGAGTTTGGGGGTTGGAGAAGCAAAATAAATGCAAATAATTTAAGAGAAATCGTTACCTTTAATTTAGGTAACTCACTTTGGTTGGAACCAAAGGACTTATTGAAATGCTTTCTGCCTAAGGGGAAGCTTCAAGGAGGAGGAGAGGGTTGTGGGGAGCTTAGTTGGGCAGAGTTTGGACGAGCCAAGTGGCTTGAGAGGTGTGAAGAAATGAGAAGGAGGAGTGCTCTTTTATAAGAGGGGTGAGGGGCACCTTTGGAAAAGCTAGAAATATTAATTTATAATAAATTCATATTCGGATTCTAATGGCTCCAAAGTTGACTATTCAAAGTTTGAGGTGGGGATGGGTCGAAAACAACTCATCCAATAGAATTTAGACTGGTTTGGGTACTTATATTAACCTTATCTTTAAGTATTAACTCTAAGTTAATTAGTTTCACTTTTACAATGTCTCTTTGTATTTTTATATTATATGGTTAATAAACTTACCATATACATCCAAGCGACCCCCAAGTGGTCCATTAATAATTAACCTATCATGATATAAGTATCTTGGCCGAACCTTAGATTTTTTAGGAATTTAATATCAATTTATAATATAATATTCGTTTTAAGAACTCTTTTAGGTCAATTTTGACACTATTCAATAGTTGATTTTTGTGAAACTCCTAACAGATTGATTACTTCGAACAAAGTCAATTAAATCAATCCTAATATATCATATTATCGTAGAAAATTAGTTTAATTCATTAAAAGTTTCATATTATAATTATTTGGGTATTTATAAGATCAATTATTTTAATTTTTCACTATTTTAGTAATTACTGCATCATCATTGTGTCATAAATAAAATAACTTATTTAATGTCTAAAAATTATAAATAAAATATCATTATGTAGGAAATCGTTTTATATTTCTAATGAATATTTTAATCGAAAATCAAACATGTAGAACCCTATCTAAAAATTGTTCTTCTAAAAGATGTAAGATTATGCCATTTTTATTTTTATTTTAACTTTATTAATATAATGTGTCCCTACCACATACAAGTGGCTCCATGGGGTCCCAAAATTGACCCAAGGATGCCCATGGTCGGGTATGTGTCCACCAATAAGGTTAGGACACGTTTTAGGGTAATTTTGTATTATTATAATATTATTCTTTTAACCCTTATTTACCGGATTTACCCTTTAACCATGGTAAATAAAATATTTACCGCAGTAATTATTCAAAATGTCTAAAAATAAAAGTTACCTATTTACACAATTTGAACATCCTGATTCCAAATATGGAATCTATTTTCCTAAATTCAAAACACAGAAGTGGCAGAAATTAATTTAAAATTAATTCCCGCTGTCAAAACAAAAAGCGTGTTTTTAAGAGATAATAACTATCAAAAGATTGACACTTGTTTATGTTCGGTTTAATTGTATAATTATGTCCAATGACCAACATTATATTAAATGGTAAAAATATATTCTAAATATACTTTAAAACCACTCAAATTCATAATTTATCACTATTAATTATTTTGATTAAAAAAGTTGTTTTTAATTAAAATTTAGTAATTTTCACTATTCATCAAAATATGAAAGTTATCCGAAATGTACCAAAATTTCACCCTAGGCTAATTTTGATATTCCGAATCCAAAAATGAAGTCCATTTTCAAATATAAAATATATATAATTTCAAAAAGTAGGTATTACTATTCATAATGGCTAGTTTGATTTGTTATGGTGTGTGTTAAAACTCGAAGTTGCGTACAACACACGCTACTGTTTTATTCAAAGGAAAGCGTACCGTGTAATCTTGGGATGTTTCATTTTAAATTTTTTGATGTCCCCATTTAGTCAAAAAGTTTGAAATATTTTATTAAAAAGGTTTCACTATTAAAAGTTGATAAAAGTGCAATACTGAAAATGAATCTGTTCTTGCATTATGACTAAGAAACTCATAATATGGATTCTAAAATTATAAGGATTATATAAAGTGAAAAATGTAGTTAATGCTATTCATGACCTCTTTTAATGCCCTTTTTTTTTGTAAGTCATAGTGTGATTGAATTCGGTGTTGCGTGTAGTGCAAGTTATTGAATTATTTTGAAGAAATAACACACTATGAAATCTTGGGGTGTTACAATTAGAGTTCTCTGGATTTACTACAAATCCTAAAATGTTTCTAACTCTATCATACCCTAGTGAAATAGTCATCTATATAATCATTATTCTCCTTTTTAATATCTTTAATTCTTCTCCTCTATAGTTGTACCTTAGCTTCCTTCAAATTTGATATTTCCTTCAAATTTTTTTCCCAATTTTTCCCATATATCTTTTTTAGTTTCATGAACCATTACCGTGGTATAAATTTTTTACAATGTAGATATAATTTTTTCCCCTTAAATTCATCTCTAAATTCATTTAATTAGTATTTTTCATATGATCACTTTCCAAAATGGGTTTAAATCCAATTATAGACACATCTCTATCATAAAGGCCAAGTGAAAGAATGTTTGGAAACATCTTATTACCCCAAATACAATATTTTGTTCCATAAAAGGAATGAGATCCTTGATTGATCAAAAAATAAAGGTTTTCGATCTCTAAAATAACTTCTTTAAGACATTTAGAGGCAACCTAGATATGATACGAGATTAAATTTTCAAGGACCAAATTTCACACCATAGGGGCCTGGGGGTGGGGGGTATCCATAGTAAAATCTTTATAAAAATTATCCTTAAAAATATAATATATAGAACTTTTTAAAGATAACAACCCAATATATAGTCTAATAGCCTCTATGTGTGCTGAGATATGATGAGAGATATGCAATAAATATATTCTCACAACCACTGGATGATAAAAATTCCTTAAAAATGATGGTAAAATAAAGAAATATGTTATTTTTATCCTTAGTTTATATTTAACCAAATGATAATTTAATATTTATACATAAGAATACAAATAAAAAAACCATTACATATATGTATTCTTCAAGATCTTTTATTATTGAAAATGAAATTTAGACACTTTTCATGAAACTTTAACTATATTTTTAATGATATAGATCCCAAATATTTTGAATACTTAGATAAAATATATTTTATAATGACGAATGATATTTTTTATTAAAATTATATCCCCCCTTATCAGAAGTTATTATTTTATAACTTGTGCCAACTCACACTTCTCAATTCTTTCACATTTAAAAATATGTAAAGTAGAATACCTCTAATAATTGTTTTAATTTGAATTGGAATTTACAATTAAAATGCTCAAATTCATTCAACTAATTCTTTATCAACCCTTGGATCAACTCACAATTTAAACTCATCATATAATTTGAATTGGTAGTTAAAGTTGGATATAATAATCCCAAAACCAATCAAATAAATCTTATCCAGTAGGGCCATTCAGACTACCAAAAATATTTACCTAAAACCTATCACATCTAGTCCCAGATAACCCATATATCCAAACTCTAACTCCAAATAGAGAATGAGCCAAAGGGTATTTTCAATCCCCATGGGCCTGAGACTAGAACATGGGAATCAACAACAAAAAGAGGGAATTATTTCACCCATCAAGAACATAACAAAATGGAATATATATATATATATATACATATTGTAAGTGAACAATGGAATAAAAAATAAAAGTAAAATATTCCATAACTAAAAGGAAACAATAGAAGCGATAAAACTCAAAGCATTTAGAACAAACCCAAAGTATAATTCTGATAAAAAATAACAACTAAAACAAAATTAGAAACTCCATGTGATATATGGAAAACATCCCACGATCTGACCCCCAAATACCCATACCCTGTTGATATAATCCTTTCCACCTCACTAAAACATCTCTCTTTTACCTACACCAAAATAAATAATCAGGTCTATAGACTGCCGAAGGTGTGTGCATGGAGGGAGCTAAACTGTTTCATTATGATCACACTAAGGTGTTCCATATCAAGACTCTATATAAATATTACCAGTATTCTTATTTGAATAAAAATATGGAATGATAAAAAATGAAATAGTTTTATATAAAAATCATGGTAAATATTTATCTTTTCCAATAGTTCTAAAAAAGTTTGGAAAAAATAGTTCCAAATCATAGTTTTCATAATAAAATCCAAACATGCAAATCCAAGAATAATGGTAAATAGATGAATGATCACAAATGGTTAGAATAGAAGAATACTCTTACCACAATCAATGACTTGTGTGGAACCAAGTCCATATAAAATGGGCCTATGGAGCATAACAACCCCCCATGATTGAACCCCTCAATAATGTCAAACCAAGTACCTATAACAACATGCCTAGGGAGTATATTAATACCCCATGAGTGAAACCCACAATAATATAGTAAAAAATGTCCCCATGATACACCTATAACCAACTACCCAAGTATCCCAATGTTTTTTATTTCTAAAATCATTTCAAAGTGTTTTAAAATTTAAAACATTTTCTCATACCTTTATTACACTGAAGAATACTTTTAAAACACCATTTTCCTATAACCAAAATCCATAGAAAAAGTCTCTTTTATAAAATTCCAATTATTAAAAAAAGTAAATCATTCTAATTTATTTTTATTTCAATTTACAAAATAGGTTAAATATAATTAATCCAACAAAGGATATATTTGGAAACACCTACATCAACTATGGTCTCACACACCCACAATAAGATCCACTAAAACATGAAGGAATAGAAATACAACAATGGAGGCCCTAAGATTGAATCAAATATTTTAAATCACATTAAAAAAAGGATAGTAAAGAATGTATATCACAATATATCTAAAATAACACACACCCACTAAACTACAACCAATAAAAAACCGAGCCTTAGAAGAAGATTTCACAATAGAACTGGAAGAATAGAACAAAAAATCACCATATTGACGACATATCTAATATGTAGTGGAATAATGTTGCGATGAACAATGGAAGTGAAGAAGCTTAGAGGAATCTTAAAAAAGATAAGGGATGTAACTACCATGGAGATAAAACATTGATCAAATGAACTCAGGATGAGATGAGATCACCCAAATCACACATAGAACTGCATAGGGTTCAAGGATTGGGATAAAAAAACCAAATTAAATAAATGTTAGTAATGTGGAAGGAAAAAATTCTATTGGGATGAATGTTTTATATCATAAAAACATGGTTTATAGAGTATATATCCCATAACTCATATATGTTGAAAAACACATCACCTTGAGTTAAATTTACACTAATCAATGATTTTACAGTTTTAGAGTGGGTCTTATTGAATAAATGTAATTTAAGCAATTAAAAGTATTTTATGAAATATAATATTATTACTATATTATTTATATTAATTATGGTTCCTACAAAAGGACTTACACCATAAGACAAAGTGTATAGTTTAAAAGTGTATAACAAGTAGTATTCACCTTAGGTTCTATAAAAACTCCCACAAAACAAATCTCATACCCATTGAAATATAGAGAAAAATCATAAAAAATAAAAGTATAATACCTTAAAATATTGGATTTTACAATCTCCCCACCAGAATTCTTTCCATAATCTAGAAGTCATGTAGAAGAAGGGTTCTCTAAAAAGAGGTGATGTCACTACTCTCTAATTGATGATTCATGCACCCAAGTCTCATGAGAACCTAATCTGTTTTTCCCTAACTGTATGATGAATGGGATAAAATTACCACACAACAATTTCACTTGAGAATCAATGAACTCCTATGGCTTCTCTAAAACTGAAATATTTTCCTCAAACTTAATCTATTACTAACTCAGAACATGAGAGTGTTTATGAAGGTAATTTATGAGATGAGACATGTGAAAAAATCATGGATACCTATGAACTTAGCTGATAATGATAAATGATACATAATCTACCCACGCTACTCTATGACCTCAAATGGTCCAAAATATCTCATATCTATCTTTCCCTATTTCCCAGGATGATGGTGACCCAAACAAGGAGAAACTTTCAAGAAAACCCTATCACCTATGAAAAAAATCCAATGGATGGCATTGAAAATCCACATATGATTTCTTTTTACCTTTCACTACAACCAAACACTATAGTATATGATGAATCCTATACAATATCTCCGGAATTAGAGTTGGTACCATAAAAGAGGCCTCTCTAATCGGTTCCAAACAAAGTGGTGATCTATATGGAAGACCATACACAACCTCGTTGGGAGAAATTGTGATCAATGAATAATAACCATTGTTATATTAAAAATCAACCATTACTAGATGGATATCCCGTGATATATAAAAATATGAGACACATGAATGGAGCATATCCTCTAGTATCATAAAAGAATGCTTTATCTGACCATCCGTTTTTGGATAGTAATCTATTCTCAACTGATCCTGAGTTCACATTGCCTATTGAAGACTATTGTAAAACCAATAGGTAGTCCTATGATCCCTATCGAAAACAATGGTAGAGGTAACACCATGTAACCTCACAACCCCTATAGATACAATATATCCAAATATTTAACCTTAGTGGTTTTTCTGACCATAATAAAATGGGATAATTTCATCAACCGATCAACCACTACTGAGATAGTATTATTCCATTAGGGAGTTTTTCCTACCCAAAAACAAAGTCTATGGAAACCTGGTCACATTTTCCAATTTGAACCGGAAGAGGCTGGAGAAAAACAAAAGGTTTTAGGTGATTTTCCTTTATCTTCTAGTTGGTGGATCCGTGAGATGCAAAATCTTCAATGTCAAACTTCATACTCAGGCACAAAAAACACCATCTCATGTCACAATACATATTCATAGTTCCCAGATAAACAACCCGTGATTAATTATGATAGAAAAAAATTAACTCCTCCGGGAAACTTGAATGAAAACCAAATTCATAAAGTATAGAATACCATTAAAAGGGAGTGACCAATCAGAAACATTCTCCCCACCATAAAGGGTTTCTCTAATTACTCTAAATTCATTATCCTTATAGTAACTATGAACAATTGAATAAAATAGAGATGAAAATAGATTAAAATTGGTTAGAATCATACCCAAACAATTCTTCTGAATGTATAAATGAAACTAAGTGAAGAGTACCATACATTTCCACTCTTATTTATATTCCAAGATAGCCTGTGATTTTTCTTTCCTACCAAGAGCATGTGCAATGAAATTACCCTTCCTTAGGGTGTAGGTGATGTCAAAATAAAACCTATGAAGTTATTCCACCCAATTCATATATATGAGATTCATGTATTTATGAGAAAAGATATAAATCAAGATTTTATAGTCAGAAAAGTCTATGAATATCTCCCAAGAAAATAGCTCCACCAATATTTAAGTGCATTCATAACTATAGAGAGATACAAATAATGATTTTGGTTGTTCTTATAAAATATTCATAGTTTATAAGAACCATAATTCACCACAATATCATCCTATATAAGTATTCGACCCAAAATAACACCAGAAACATCAAAAAACACCGCATACACCTTACCAGGATTAGGTAAGAGAAAGATAGGTACCAATATCATAATCCATTTTAACTCACTGAATGATATCGGAAAATTTCCATCCCATACAAATTTCACCCCTTTCCTAGTAAGACCAGTCAATGGTGACACAAATTTATGGAAATCCTTGAAATCTACTAGTAGTATATAGCAAGACCAAGGAACCTCCATATCTCAAATATGTCCTATGGCTCTTCCTAAGACAAGACAACCTTCACATTTTCAGGATTGACTAATTATTCTTGTTCAGAAATAACATTCCACAAGAACATTAATTCTTGAATCTAGAAAATACATTTATAAATAATTCTATATACATGATGACTCCTCAGTACCTTCGAAACCAAACTCAGATAGTGTAACACCCAAGACTTTTATGAAAAATATTTTGTTTTTATGTTATATAAATCATCAAAGGAATATTTCACTACATACAACACTAGCTTGGCTTGCTTTACACGCAACCGCATCCTTCCTCAATAGCTTGCGTCATACGCAATACCGAGTTTCACTAAACAACGATATGCTATTAAAATATTATTAAAACTAGCCGTTATGAATAGTGATAACCACTTTTTGAAATTTTGTAAATTTTATTTTTCAAAATGGACTTCATTTTTGGATTCGGAATATCGAAATTAGCTTAGGGTGAAATTTTGGTACTTTTCGGATAACTTTCATATTCTGATGAATAGTGAAAATTACTAAATTTTAATTAAAAACAACTTTTTTAATCGAAATAATTAATAGTGATAAATTATTAATTTGAGTGGTTTTAAAGTATATTTAGAATATATTTTTACAATTTAATACAATTTTGTTCATTGGATGTAATTTCACATTTAAACCAGACATAAACAAGTGTCAATCTTTTGATAGTTATTATCTTTTAAAAACACGCTATTTGTTTTGACGACGAGAATTAATTTTTAAATTAGATAATGTAACTGATATGTTTTGAATTTGGTAAAATAAAAATCATTTTTGAATTCATAATATCAAATATAGCTTAGGACTAATTTTAGGTATTTTTCTGGAAACTTTAATTTTTTGATGAATAGTGAAACCACTAAGTGGTAGTTAAAAAAACTGAATTTTTCATTAAACTTAATTTTACCACTTCTGTGAGTAGAATTTTGAAAATCCGAGAGACACGGTTAATATCAAGGACTAAAATGTGGTTCAATGAGATGAAAATAATTTTTGGTGAATACTAACTTTTTACTTTTTTTACCACAGTTAAAAGTAAATAGGGTAGTTAAGGGTAAAAATGATATTATTATTACCCTAACACATGACCTAATTCTATTGGATAAGTGTAATTCGACCTAAAACAACCTTAGTAATAACATATGACCATTTAGGCCCACTTGGATAAGATTAGGACATTTATTATCAATTTATTTAAAGAAGGGTTAAAATAGGTAAAATCAAAGTTTAATAACTAAAGCATTTTTAATATAGGGTTATACATAAGATAAATTCGACTATAAATATTAATTAGAAAGATAAAAATATATACTACATAATAATACTTTATTTTTAATTTTTGGACTTTAAATAAGTTAATTTATTTATGACACAAAGATGATGCAGTAATTATCTTATTAATGAAATATTGACATAATTGATTTTATAAATACCCAAATAAATGTAATTTGAGACTTTTTATGAATTAAAATAATTTTATAGGTTAATAATACATGTTATTATTGATTTAATTATCTTTTTTTGAATTAATCATTCTGTTATGATATTCACAAAAATAAATTACTAAATAGTGTCAAAATTGACATAAAATGGTTTTTAAAACAAATATTATATTATTAATTGTTAGTTTATTCCTAAAAATCTAAGGTTCGGAAAAATGACTTATATAAGGTTATATATATTAATAATAAACAACTTGGGGTTCTTTTGGCTTGTTATAGTATGTTTATTAACCTTATAGTGTAAGAACACAAAAAGACACGGTAAAAGTAAAATTATCTAACTTAATGTTAAATCTAAATGATAAGGTTAAAATAGGAACCTAAACTTGTATAAATTATATTGGAAGATATTATTTAGACCCATACCCACCTTATATTCTAAATAAATCAATTTGGAGCTATTTAGAACCGAATTGGGCTTTATAAAAAAAAATAATATTTTTAGTTTTTCTAAAGGAGCCCCTCTCCTCCCTTATAAAAGGGCACCTCCTCCCCCTCTTCCTCACACCACTTTGAGCCTTCATGCTCCTCCAAACCCTGAAAATTTACTCTCTCCACTTCCCTAGAGACATCCTAGAGGTCCTGGTCTTATTCAAAGACCAATTTTAGTGTCCTAAAATGAGGTCTCAAAGAAGCGCTTCAAAGAAGAGGTAATGTCCGTTACCAATTCTTTCATCTTTATTTCTTCTGCCACTTTTTCTTCTTTTGTTGTTTAATTATTAAGTAATAACATCAGTATCACTCATATACTTATATGTTATTATAAGTATGAAACAACCATATTTCACCATCTATCCATCCTACGGAAAATGAAATCACCACGCGTGTGTACGTACGGAATACCGGCTCCACGCCATGGTGTAATATATTTTCCACCACCACCTTACTTGGATGGGTATAATGGTGTAAATAATAACTATATATGATTATTTTAAATTTATATTGATTCTGAAATTGTATATATATACTCCATTACAATTTCACGATCATGGGAACGATATCATCGCTCGTGCGTACGTACGGAATACCGTCTCCACGATGTGATGCGACTCGTTCTACATGATCTTCATTGCATAATGATTATATAAATGAATTGAATTAATGAATATATTACAATAATACAAATCTGTAAATGGGGCATCTATAACCTAAAAAGAAGAATAAGAATTTATTCGACAAAACACGCATAAAATCAAAAAGTAATAAACACCCGAATAACAAGTAGTAATGAAATATTACTAATAAGAAGCTAAGAATATGACCATATATGATATCATAAAAATAATTATGATTCTGGAATAAGTCAATAACATTATTTAAATCATTATACAGGAGGTTCGGACACTTACGAAGCAAATCAGACCCAAGGTAAGGGAAATATCACAATCTCATTTTTATCTGAGATTGTTCATACTTTGGTATTTACTAGGGTGTATTTTATCATCCACATCCATGTTTCCTCAATATATAATATTCTTTCCATCCACCTACAATTGTTTAAATCCATTTTTACCCTTTTTTGAGTTTATAGTAAAAGATATGGAAGGAATATTTTGTCCTTTTTCGTAAGAGGTATTTTTTGACTTTTCCGAAAAAAGTACGAGAAGAATGTTTTTTTAACTTATACGGCATGAATGGATTTTTAAAACATTATTTCCAAGAAGATTCCTTTACAAGTTTTCAAGTTTATTTTTAATAAACTTCGTTTAGGTTAAAATTGTATGACATGTTAAGAAAGGAAAATGTTTTTGAAGTAGAAAGGATATTTTCCTCAAGAATGGAGTTCAAGTGTTTTATCAAAATTATTTTTCATCTAAGATAATATAGGGTTCTGTTTCTATCCCTATTATTACATTGATTTGATTATGTTGTGATGGAATTATTTTTATGAATTCCTTTATCTTATATGAATTGTTTTATTATGTCATGTTGTTTAAGAATCCCATTTTTATTACATGGGTTATGCTATGATGTCTGGTTTATGATTTTGTGGCACAAATAAGAAAGGTATCATTATGATATGGGTGGGACCTATATCTCCCTCCAATTAATTGGGTAAAGATTTTATATCTCATGAGATATACATGGCTGGAACAGCAGGTTAAACCGGTTCAGTGAAACTGGACTGAAACGAGGAATGAACTCGGTTCAGAAATGGACTTTGTCCACTAAGATAGTCTTGGCCATGAGTCTTGACTAATAAGAAATGATTATCTATGATTATGTGTGTATGCCACAAAGTTTCATGTTTTAAGTTATGATTATTGGGATTACATTTCCCTACTATGATTTATCCCATGTTATGAAATTATGATCTCTTTTGCAGGTTAATATTTCCAAAAGATATGTTCTTATGAATATGATGTGATTGATATTTCTTTTGTTTACCCTTACTCAGAATTTGAGCTCACCCTTTTGTATGTTTTTTTCCCAGGTCTGGAAGAAGGTTTTTAAGTAAGATATGCCAAAAGGGACTATAGATATGGTGAAATAAATGGGATACAGTGTAGACTCTTTATGAACCAGTTGTTTATGTTTCCCAGTTTCTAAAGACACTATACCTATACGGTCCTTTCATGGTTTTGTTATATGTTGTAATAAGTATGCTTCAATTTTTAAGTAATAAAAATGTATGTAATGTATGGGTCATTATAGTTGGTATCCGAGGAAAGGTATAATCAACCTTTGGAAACTAGGATGTGAAAGCTTTAGTAAGAACCCTAAGGATAAGTCTAAGCATAGAACACAATATTAGTGTTTTAGAAATGGCCATGAATAACCTAGGATAAGACCCTAAGTGTGAAATTTTATTCTTTATTATGTGGTTCTCCTATTATAAGTAGTGTTGCTCACACTATTATTCTTGGTTTTAGTCATTGGCTAGAACCCGAAGGAACCCTGTTAATGCGGAATGCGACGGGCAATGAAATGATTGTCCCCCTGAGCAACCAAACATTATGGGAGCTGGAATGAAAAATCTTTTAACCATGCTCACACAACTTTCTCAAGCTATGAATCATACAGGACTTCCAAACGAGAAAAGGAAGAAGCAACATTCTGTTGAATCCTTCATGAGGCAGCGTCCACCTTCATTCAGCGGGTCTACTGATCCATTAGTTGCTGAACAATGGATTAGTACTACTGAAAATATATTTTCAGTTCTTCAATGTTCTGAACATGATAAAGTCATCCTAGCAGTGTATTGTTTGGAAGGAGATGCTGATCAATGGTGGAATCTTATTAAGAATACGAGGCAAAGGGATGAAATTGAGTCCATGGAATGGGATGAGTTCAAGAACTTATTTTTCAATAAGTACTTCACTCGTATTCTCCAAACAAAGATGGAGAAGGAGTTTCATGAACTAAAGAAAAAGGATGATGAATCTGTTGGTACCTATGAAGCAAATTTTACAAGACATGCAAGGTACGCTTCTGGTATTATTATCCAACCTGAGAGTAAGATCGATCGATTCTTTAGTGGCTTAAAACCAAGTCGTCGAAGGGTGTTAGCCATAAGGTACTTCAATAGCTACGAGGAAATCATTTGATGTGCTCTCAAAGTCGAGATGGAGATTGGAGTAACCCATCTGTCATATGGGTTTGATAAGAAGAGGAAAATGGAATTCAAAAGAAAATCTAAAGATCACAATGAGAATAAGATGAGTTTTCCCTTATGCTCAAAGTGTGGAAAGAAACATGGAGGGAGTTGTCTTAAAGGGACAAGTAAATGTTTCAAATGTGGAAAGGAAGGTCATCGGGCATTTGAATGCCGCAATGATGGGAAGAAGATGTCTAATGATGAAAACAAAGGAAGGGATACACAGAATGAACCTAATACACTTCAATGTTTCAAGTGAAAGGAGATGGGGCATTATTCCAATCAATGCCCAAATCCAAGGGTTGATGATGATGGTCGACGTCAACAAACTCTTAAGGCTAAAGACAAAGGAAAGTCACATGAAATTTCTATTAGCGATGTGGAGTATGATAACGATGCGGTGAAAGGTACACTTACTATCCACTCTAAAGTAGCAAATGGTTTATTTGAATCTGGATCCACCCACTCTTTTATTTCTGAAGAATTTTCTAACGGTATCACCGTATTACCTCAACAGTTAGATGTAGAGATAGCTGTGACAACCCCTAATGGCACAACAGTCGCATCAAAAGCTTATAATTCTTCTCTGACTGAAGTTTGTGGGAAAGTGCTTCCTGCAAATCTTGTGATCCTTCCTATAGTGGAATTTGATGTGATTCTTGGCATGGATTGGCTTTCTTTATATGGAGATCATATCAATTTCCAAAGAAGGAAAGTCACATTTCATATTCCAGATCAATCTATGATCATCTATCGATCCAAGGATGAACATTACCTTCTGGTGGAAATTTCTTCCATCTTATGGGCCTTGATTCCACTAAATGAGGGTTATTTATCTCAAATGGCCGGAGAGAAACTCACGATTAAGAATATACCTATTTTACGAGAGTTTGATGATGTCTTTCCAGAGGAATTGTCGGGTCTTCCACCAAATCATGAAATTTAGTTTTCAATAGAACTCGTACCGGGTGCTTTGCCTATTCCCAAGACACCTTTAGAATGGCCCCAATTGAGTTGCAGGAATTGAAGAAGCAACTCTAAGAGAATCTTGATAAGGGATTCATACGCCCTAGTGCATCACCTTGGGGAGCACCTGTTCTATATGTTAAGAAGAAAGATGGATCAATGAGACTCTGCATTGATTATCGAGAACTTAACAAGATCACTATCAAGAACAAATATTCTCTCCCACGCATTGATGACTTATTTACCAACTACGCGGAGCTCAATAGTTTTCCAAGATTGATCTTCATTCAGGGTATCATCAATTAAGGGTCAAAAGGGAGGATATACCAAATACAGCTATCCGTACAAGGTATGGAAACTATGAATTTATAGTGATGCCATTTGTTCTTACTAATGCCCCTTCTATCTTCATGGATCTGATGAATGGAGTCTTTAGAGACTATCTTGATCAGTTTTTGGTAGTATTTATAGAAGATATTCTTGTATATTCAAAGAGAAAGGAAGAACATGAATATCACTTGAGAATTATGTTGAAGACCCTGAGAAAGGAGAAGATTTATGCCAAATTTACCAAGTGTGAATTTTGGCTTCAAAGAGTTTCATTTTTGGGTCACATAATCTCAAAAGAGGGGATATCTGTGGATCCAGCAAAAACAGAGGTTATCGAAAGATGGTCGAGACCAGCAACATTAACTGAGATCCGATGTTTTCTTGGTTTGGATGGATATTATCGATGTTTTGTGAAATATTTTTCACGATTATCTAATCCACTCACCAAGTTGACTCGGAAAGGAGTTAAGTTTGTCTGGATGGAGGAATGTGAAGAGAATTTATAGGAGTTGAAAAGAAGGTTATCCAGTGCACCTGTGCTCACACTGCCTTGTAGTGGAGAAAGGTTTGTGATCTACAGTGATGCATCCAAGAAGGGATTGGGGTGTGTTATTATGCAAAATGATATGGTGATAGCTTATGCCTCACGACAGTTGAAAATCAATGAGAAAAATTACCCAACTCATGATTTGGAGTTAACTGCGGTAATATTTGCATTAAAGATTTGGGGGCATTATCTTTATGGAGAAAGGTGTGATATTTATACTGATCATAAAATTTTAAAGTATATTTTCACACAAAAGGAGCTGAATATGCACCAAAGAAGATGGTTGGAGATGATTAAGGATTAAGACTACTCAATTCATTACCACCCTGGGAAAGCAAACAAGGTGGCAGATGCATTAAGTCGACAAGACCATGCCAATTTATCCATGATGAGGATCACAAAAGATCCAATATTTATGGATTTACAAAGGATGGATCATGGAATTATAATGGAAGGGGGAAAATCGTATCTTTATCAAATGAATGTTCAACCATCTATACATGTGAAGATTAAAGAGGCGCAGAAAGAAGATACAAAGTTACAAAAAAAAAGGTGAGAAATATTCCTGAATTCAACCTTGATTGTGATGGGATAATAAAGTTCAGGAATCGGGTTTGTGTTCCTCCCATCCCCGAATTAAAGGAGCTGCTGGATGAGGCTCATAGTTCTTCATTCCCTATTCATCCTGGAAGCTCGAAGATGTATAGGTACCTGAAAGAGTACTTCTGGTGGGATGGCATGAAAAGAGATGTTGCTGAATATGTTTATCGATGCTTGGTTTTTCAGCAAGTTAAAGCTGAGAGACATAAGTCTTAGGGGCTGTTACAACCATTACCCATACCTGAATGGAAATGGGAAAACATCGCTATGGACTTTGTCATAGGACTTCCTGAAACATCCAAAAGGCAATAATGCTATCTGGGTCATAGTTGATCGTCTTACAATGTCTGCACACTTCATTGCTATTAGAGAGGATTTCTCTTTGGATCAGCTTTCCAGGATATATGTAAAGCAAGTGGTAAGATTTCATGGAGTTCCACTTTCTATTATATCTGATCGGGATCCGGGATTTACCTCAATGTTCTGGAAAAGTCTTCAGCAAACTCTGGATACAGAGTTGAGTTTCAGCACTGCTTATCATCCTCAAACAAATGGTCAGTCTGAGAGAACAATTCAAACTCTAGAAGATATGTTGAGAGCTTTCTCTATGGATTTCAAAGGTGGTTGGGATCAACACCTACCTTTGGTGGAATTTTCTTATAATAATAGCTTTCAGTCCAATATTCAGATGGATCCTTATGAAGCTCTCTATGGAAAGAAATGCAGGACTCCAACTTGTTGGGATGAAGTTGGGGAAAGAAAGCTATTAGGACCTGATCTTGTTGATGAGATGGCAGAAAAGGTCCGATCTATTCAACAACACATAAGAGCATCTCAAAGTCGACAGAAAAGTTATGCCGACAACCGAAGAAAAGACTGAGAGTTTGAAGTGGTTGATAAAGTGTTCTTACGAATATCTCCCTGGAAGAGGGTCATGAGATTTGGAAAGAAGGGGAAGTTGAGCCCTATATATATCAGTCCTTTCGAAATAATGGATCGTGTTTGAAACGTAGCTTACCGATTGGCGCTTCCACTAAATCTCTCTCAAGATCATGATGTGTTTCATGTATCTCTCCTGAGAAAGTATATAACTGATCCTTCACATGTACTCAGCTCAGAAGTTGTACCGGTGGAGCAAGATCTTTCTTATGAAGAACAGCCGATAGAGATTCTGGATCGTAGCGAAAAAGTCCTACGAAACAAGACCACTCGATTGGTGAAAGTTTTATGGAGGAACCACCAATTAGAAGAAGCTACATGGGAGCTTGAGGATATGATGAGGGATATGTATCCTCATCTTTTTGTTACAAAGTGACGAATTTCGAGGGAGAAATTCATTTTAAGGGGGGATAGAATGTAACACCCGAGAATTTTATGAGAAATATTTTGTTTTTATGTTATATAAATCATCAAAGGAATCTTTCACTACACACAACACTAGCTTGGCTTGCTTTACACACAACCACGACCTTCCTCAATAGCCTGCGTCATATGCAATACCGAGTTTCACTAAACAACGATATGCTATTAAAATATTATTAAAACTTGCCGTTATGAATAGTGATAACCACTTTTTGAAATTTTGTATTTTTTTTTCAAAATGGACTTCATTTTTGGATTCGGAATATCGAAATTAGCTTATGGTGAAATTTTGGTACTTTTCGGATAACTTTCATATTCTGATGAATAGTTAAAATTACTAAATTTTAATGAAAAAGAACTTTTTTTAATCGAAATAATTAATAGTGATAAATTATTTATTTGAGTTGTTTTAAAGTATATTTAGAATATATTTTTTACAATTTAATACAATGATGTTCATTAGATGTAATTTCACATTTAAACCAGACATAAACAAGTGTCAATCTTTTGATAGTTATTATCTTTTAAAAACACACTATTTATTTTGACAACGGGAATTAATTTTTAAATTAGTTAATGTAACTGATATGTTTTGAATTTGGTAAAATAAACATCATTTTTGAATTCATAATATCAAATATATCTTAGGCCTAATTTTTGGTATTATTCTGGAAACTTTCATTTTTTGATGAATAGTGAAACCACTAAGTGGTAGTTAAAAAAACTGAATTTTTCATAAAACATAATTTTACCGCTTCTGTGAGTATAATTTCGAAAATCCAAGAGACACGGTTAATATCAAGGACTAAAATGTGGTTCAATGAGATGAAAATAATTTTTGGTGAATAGTAACTTTTTACTTTTTTTACCACGGTTAAAAGTAAATAGGGTAGTTAAGGATAAAAATGATATTATTATTACCCTAAAACATGTCCTAATTCTATTGGATAAGTGTAATTCGACCAAAAACAACATTAGGAATAAAATATGACCATTTATACCCACTTGGATTAGATTAGGACATTTATTATCAATTTATTTAAAGAAGGGTTAAAATAGTTAAAATCAAAGTTTAATAACTAAAGCATTTTTAATATAGGGTTATACATAATATAAATTCGACTATAAATATTAATTAGAAAGATAAAAATATTTTCTACATAATTATATTTTATTTGTAATTTTTAGACTTTAAATAAGTTAATTTATTTATGACACAAAGATGATGCAGTAATTATCTTATTAATGAAATATTGACATAATTGATGTTATAAATACCCAAATAAATGTAATTTGAGACTTTTTATGAATTCCACTAATTTTCTATGTTAATATGACATGTTATTATTGATTTAATTAACTTTTTTCTAATTAATAATTCTATTATTATTTTAATAAAAATCAATTACTAAATAGTTTCAAAATTGACATAAAATAGTTTTTAAAACAAATATTATATTATTAATTGTTAGTTTATTCCTAAAAATGTAAGGTTCGTACAAATGACTTATATAAGGTTATATTTATTAATAATACACAACTTGGGGTTCGTTTGTCTTGTTATAGTAAGTTTATTAACCTTATAGTGTAAGAACACAAAAAGACACAGTAAAAGTAAAATTATCTAACTTAATGTTAAATCTAAATGATAAAGTTAAAATAAGAACCTAAACTTGTCTAAATTCTATTAGATAAGAGTATTTCGACCCATCCCCACCTTAGCTTCGAAATAAATCAATTTGGATCTATTTAAAACCGAATTTGTATTTATAATAAAATAATAGGTTTTGTTTTTCCAAAGGAGCCCCTCTCCTCCCTTATAAAAGGGAACCTCCTCCCCCTCTTCCTCACACCACATTGAGCCTTCAAGATCGGCCAAACCCTGAAAATTTCTTCTCTCCACTTTCCTAGAGACATCTTAGAGGTCCTGGTATTCTTCAAAGACCACTTTTAGTGTCCTAAAATGAGGTCTCAAAGAAGCACATCAAAGAAGAGGTAATGTCCGTTACCGATTCTTTCATCTTTATTTCTTCTTCCACTTCTTCTTATTTACTTTTTTCATTATGAATTAATAACATCAGTATCACTCATATACTGATATGTTATTATAATTATGAAACAACCCTATTTCACCATCTATGCATCCTACGGAAAATGAAATCACCACGCGTGCGTACGTACAGAATACCGTCTCCACGATGTGGTGTAATCTATTTTCCAACACCACCTTACTTGGATGGGTATAATGGTGTAAAAAATAACTATATATGATTATTTTAAAGTTATCTTGATTTTGAAATTGTATATATACACTTCATTACAATTTCACAATCATGGGAACGATATCATCGCTCGTGCGTACGTATGGAATACCGTCTCCACGATGTGATGAGACTCGTTCTCCATGATCTTCATTGCATAATGATTATATAAATGAATTGAATGAATGAATATATTACACTAATACCAATCTGTAAATGAGGTATCTATAACCTAAAAAGAAGAATAAGAATTTATTTGACAAAACACACATAAGAACAAAAAGTAATAAACACCCTAATAACAAGTAGTAATGAAACATTACTAATAAGAAGCTAAGAATATGACCATATATGATGTCATAAAAATAAGTATGATTCTGGAATAAGTCAATAACATTATTTAAATCATTTTTCAGGAGGTTCAGATATTTACGAAGCAAATCAGACCTAAGGTAAGGGAAATATCACAATCTCATTTTTATCCCAGATTGTTTATACTTTGGTATTTACTGGGGTGTATTTTATCATCCACATCCATGTTTCCTCAATATGTAATATTATTTACATCCACATAAAATTGTTTAAATCCATTTTTACCCTTTGGTGTGCTTATAGTAAAAGATATGGAAGGAATCTTTTGTCGTTTTTCGTACGAGGTACTTTTTGACTTTTCCGACAAAACTGTGAGAAGAATGTTTTTTTAACTTAGACGGAATGAATGGATTTTTAAAACATTATTTCCAAGAAGCTTCCTTTACAAGTTTTCTAGTTTATTTTTAATCAACTTTTTTTCGGTTAAAATTGTATGACATGTTTTGAATGGAAAATTTTTTTGAAGTAGAAAGGATATTTTCCTCAAGAATGGCGTTCAATTATTTTATCAAAATTATTTTCCATCTATGATAATATAGGGTTCTATTTATATCCTTATTATTACATTGAATTGATTATGTTGTGATGGAATTATTTTTATGAATTCCTTTATCTTATATGATTTTTTTTATGATGTCGTGTTGTTTAAGAATCCCATTTTTATTACAAGGGTTATGCTATGATGTGTGGTTTATGATTTTGTGGCACACATAAGAATGGTATCATTATGAGATGGGTGGGACCTATATCTCCCTCTAATGCATTGGGTAAAGATTTTATATCTCATGATATAGACATGGCTAGAATGGAAGGTTAAACCAGTTTAGTGAAACAGGACTGAAACGAGGAATGAACTCGATTCAGAAATGGACTTTGTCCACTAAGATAGTCTTGGCAATGAGTCTTGACTAATAAGAAATGATTATCTATGATTATGTGTGTATGCCAAAAAGTTTCATGTTTTAAGTTATGATTATTGGGATTACATTTCACTACTATGATTTATCCTATGTTATGAAATTATGATCTCTTTTGCAGGTTAAGATTTCCAAAAGATATGTTCTTATGAATATGATGTGATTGATATTTCTTTTGTTTACCCTTACTGAGAATTTGAGCTCACCCTTTTGTATGTTTTTCCCCAGGTCAGGAAGAAGGTTATTAAGTAATATATGCCAAAAGGGACTATAGATATGATAAAATAAATGGGAGACATTGTAGACGCTTTCTGAACCAGTTGTTTATGTTTCCCAGTTTCTAAAGACACTATACCTATACGGTCCTTTCACGGTTTTGTTATATGTTGTAATAAGTATGATTCAATTTTGAAGTAATAAAAATTTATGTAAAGTATGGGTAATTATAGATAGTGCTCATTCCCAGGATTAGACATCAAATAAACTAAAATATCATCCATGAACACTACCAAAAAAGTGTTGATATACTGATGGAATATTTTATTCATCAAATCCATAAAAATATAAGATAATTATTTATAATAAAATAAATATCAAGATATTCATAAAGGATATACCTTCTCTTGATGTTCTTCTTAGATATATCTGACTTCTGACTTTGATTAGATGATAACCCAACCAAATATTAATATTTGAAAAAAAAATTCCCATTTTAACAGTCAAGAAATATTATACAATCAGGGAAAATAATACTTATTCTGAATTGTTACCTCATTCATCTTATGATAGTCCATGAATAATCAAATTGAACTAGAAACATTCATACCAAATAGAATAGGGCCTACCAATGATGAAACACTAGGGAACAAAAAACCATTCTTTATCAGATCATCAAATAATATCTTTATCTCTCACAGCTCTACTAGTTTCATATGATAAGATGGAATCGAGATTAGATGCATAACTTAAACCAGGTCAATCGCAAACCCTACCCACCTCTATGGAGGAATATTTGAGAATTCACATGGGAAAAAAATTAGAAATGTACTGAAAAATATGTGAATATCAAAAAGAGAAGAAACCACATTAGGATGAAGCATAAAAGTAGAGAAAAAACTCTTGAACTCTAGGTGGGAAGGTCCTTTATGACCAAAAATTTAATCGCACTCTCTCTGAAACACCTAATATCTCCCATTGGTATAAAGGAACATGACACACATATGATAAAAATAAACTATATAATGATGTCTGATAAGAAAATATTTACTAATTATGGAATCAAATATGTCCAGATTGAGAATAAGTAAATCCCAGAATAACTCCATTTAAGCTATCAAAATAGAACATGATGGAAACTAAAACCCCTACTCTTTCCTCTTTACAAGTGGTTTCACTAACTCTATGAAAAAAGAAATAATCTCAATTAGATGTTTAAATACATCAAAAAATAGAAAGATATAAATTATTGAGAGGAAAGAGTATCACATAAATAATGTTATATAGAGGATGCATAAAAAATGGTACCTCCCACTATCATTGGGTCCATGTCAACCTCTTCTAGTAACTCATCCATTACACGAAGGGGTTCACTCTTGAGTCCTGTGTCTAGTTTCCTATGTACATTGATCATTATAACTATTCTATAGTTTCCCACAAAGATTCAGACCCTTAACCCTAACAAGGCGCAAAATTTTCCTTATAAAAATAATATAGATGGTCTTAACACCCTTAACCATTTCACATATTTTCTAGTGTGGGATAAGAACCTCAAGTGTGCCCAATATTTTCACTTTGATAAAATTTAGGAGCATACTACTGGCAGTAACTGATGGTGTAGAAGAGGACCTCTACTGAGAACCACCTACAACACTCTTGTGATTCTCATTCGACTTCATTTTCATTACTTTTTCACCAAAGAAGCTTCCACTAGGTGGAAGACCAGGGGAATAATTTCCACTCTTAACTTCTATATCCATATCTTCCATCATTTACCTAACTATAATCTCAGCATAGGTAGAACATTTAAACATGAACACCTATAATATGATATCTGGTCAAAACCCCACATGCAATTATAATATTTTAACTGATAATTATTTACCACTTATGGAGAAAAATGAACCAGCTTCATGAACCAATTTGTGTACTCTGACACCGTGGGCTCTCTCTATTCTAAATAGAGTTAATCTAGAGTCTTTTAAATCATTAGAAACTACAAATAGAACTACTAGAAGAATGGTTTCTTGAAACCCTTCCAATACCATCCCATGTGACTATACACATATACCATAAAATTAGACCATCACTTTATAAGACCATAAATCCTAAACTCTATGCACTTCACCTTGATATTATTAGGTGTATTAAAAAATAGAAGATTTTATTGATCTTTTCTAGATATTCCTCTGGCTCTTATTGCTCATTATTACCTTCAAGGGATGGTGGTTTCTCATGTGATAACTCCCTAGATCGATCTATTTATTCTCCATATCTGGGATGTACCTCAACAACTAATTTCTAGAATAGTTGTACATTTTTGTTTACAAAATGAACTGATGAAAAGATATCCTCTATAAAATTCTGATATATAGGAATATTCCCTTTAGGATTATTAGTATCACCCTCCTATTTAACTCATGGAAGATGTATCAGAGGCATATCTCTATACACCATGAATGGAAGAAAATATTTTAAAATTGAAATAATCTCATTTCAAACTAGAAAACCATAAAAGAACCTGAGATTAAGATCATGAACTCATCATGAGAGACACAAATCTCAACATCCCATGGTAACTTGATCCTCAACATGGTTTGAGTTGGGATGAGACTCACAAAAACCGACCTATCATGTTCCAAAAATATTATCTTCTAACAAATATCTTCCCAAGACTGAGAAAAACTAGCTCTGAAACCAAAATATTACATCCATACCTAGATAACCAATCTATCTAGGCTTCAAAATAAAGCGAGAAGACCCAAAGGGAATTCCCAATCCCCATGGATTAGTGACTATAACCCAGGAACCAACAACAACCAGAGGGAAAAATTTTTAACATTAGAAAACTAACTAATATATATAGAAGGAAAAAACAATAGAAGAAAAACCAGAATAAATATATTCTGCAACTAAAGGGGAACAACAGAGGCAATACAACTCAATGCAGATAGAACAAACCCAAAACACAAGTATGAAAAAAAGGAAAACCAAAACAAAACTAGATAATACATGTGATATTTGGGAAAGATCCCACCATCTCACCACTAGATACCCATAATCAGTAGATAAAAACCTTTACATATCACTGTAGCGCATTTCCTTTACCTATATCAAAAGACATAACTAGGTCTACATGCTATTTTTAGGGGTGTTAAGGGCGTGAGCTGAACAGTCCCATTAGGATCCTACCAAGGTGTTCTATATCAATTCATTGTACAAATAATCATATTATGATTAGTTAAATGAAAGCATTTAATGATAAGAAATAGAACAATTTTATATCAAAAGAATGGTAAATATTTCACATTTTCCATAGTTCCAAAATAAGTCAAGTAAAAACTGGTTTGAAATAATTATTTCTATAATAATATTCAGCTATTAAAAATCTAATCAAAGTGGTAAACAGGATAAGGATAAAAAAAGGCTAGAGTAAAATATGTCTTGTACCAAAATCAATAACTAGTGTACGCCCAAGTACTTAGAACAAAGACATAATGATTAGAGGAACACCCAATCAGTGAACCCCCCATTAATGTCAAATCAAGTCCCTAGAACAACATGCATAGTGAGTATATGAACACTCCATGAGTGAAATGTCCAAAATATAGTGGATGATGGACCCAAGATACTCCCCTACAAAGGTAACCAAGGCTTCCCATGTGCTTTATTTCCTAAATTATTTCGAAGGGTTTTCTTTTTCCCAAGAAATTTTATAACCATTAATTACACAAAAAATACTTTGAAAACAAAATTTTCATTTTCCTAAAATCAAGGAAAATCCATATTTTATCAAATTAATATTTCTCCTTAAAATTGATCATACCAATTAATTTATATTTAAATTTATAAAACATGATCTATAAAATTCATCCAACATAGGATAGACATGAAACCACTTACCTCAACTGGGTTGCACATGCCTACAATGGGATACACCTACTGCAGATAGAATTCAAAGACAAAAACAGAGGCCCTAATATTGATTAACACATCTTAAAATAACATTAAATAAACAAAACGGAGCTCAGATATGGTAGATCTCAACATATCTCAATGAACACAAACCTGACACACCACAAACAACAAAAAATCGACCCTCAAAATAATATTGCAAAGAAGTTATAGAATTAATAAAAACATCCCCATAGTGTTTAAAAACAAAAAACAAAATGCAATACTATTTCCATGATCAATGGATACAGTGGATAAGAAACTTCTCTTACTTGGGAGAAGCGAAGTAACTGACATGGATATTGAAAATTGAATTAAGGAACTTTGAAGGATCAAAGATCACCCAAATTACACTGAAAATTGCCGAGGGTTTGTGGATGGGAGGGAAAAACAAAATGGAAAAAGGGTTAGGCATTTAAAATGATGAAAATATATTATGATAAAAGTATTATGGGGTAAACACTTAATTAACCATGTAAATATTCCATAACTCATATTCATCGAAAAACATGTCACCTCAAGTTAAATTTACCCTGATTGAATATTTTACGATGTAAGAGTGGGTCGTAGAGTGTAAGATGAATTTACAATGTAATAGGGAATTTACATATTAAAAAATTCTTATTCTATAAACTTTCTTATGGATGATGCCCAGTGAAGGACCTATGCTGCAAGTGAAAACATATGACATAAAAGTGTCCAGAAAGCAGTATGCACCCAATGTTTTTTAGAAGCTCCCCAAAACAACTCTCATGAACTATAAACCAATGATACTAGAACATAAACAATAAAAATATCTTCTTAAGATATAGGATGTTACAAATCCCCTTCTAAGACATGGATAACTATTCTACAACTAAGGCTTGATGAATATCATTATGAAGTACCCTTCTAGTGTTATAGTGTATTTTTCTCAATTGAAATAGGAATTAGTGGAATGGTCTATAGGCTATGACATGGAATCATTATAATGTTATTTAGCTTTATAATATTCTCAGACTTCTCTTGTGATGTGATCATCCTTCTGTGTTGTAATACCTCCTTTATCCATCAACTAGGGCCTAACCCATATCTTTAGGCATAAAGGTCCTAAAATTTATAGATACTCTAAAATTTTCCCCAATCCTTAAAAAAGATATTTATTTCTTCTATGGAATGTAGAACATCCTTTATTTTCTACATGTGGAGAAACCATTTTCACTTTGGTGTGGGACCTCTAATCGAGCCTCCCCTGTGGCATGGTCACTCACTCTATAGTGTGAGGTCCTTTAGACAATTTTAATCCCACTACCTAATTTTTTGTATTCCTATTGGTTGGAAAATATATCGTGGAATGATCTTGTTTTCCCTTTCATTTCCACAACATGATAGATAACTTGTGACTTGGTCTTATGTTTCATCTTCTTACTTACATCATGGTCTCTCATTACATTAAATTTTATCACTACTAACTAGTTCAAGGATTTTCTAAATTCATTATACCAACAAGAATATATTATTCATAAATTTATAACCAATACTTCATCATCACCATCTTCATTCAATATCAAATCTTGTTCTTCACTTCAAGTCCTTCTTCAACATACTGATAATAATGGAGAGCTTATCTTATTAAAACAAATAGAACTCCAAAATTGAGACAAAAAACCTATTATAAAATTTAGGTTTGATGAACCTAAATTTTGTGTAGATTTAGTCTAATTATGTTTATAAACAAATGAAAATTAATTTTTAAATTAATATGTTATATATATAAACTATTTTGTAAAAATATGTTATTTACACCATTAAGTGTTTTTAATCATATTTAGTATTGATTAATAATTTAATTAGTGATAATATATTTAAATATATATATATAAGTATTATATTAAGTTCATTTTTATATGATATTAATTTATTTTATTATATAAAAAATTACACAATATTGATAAAACGTTTGTTTGAAAATAACAATTTTACTATTATCAAGGTCATTAACATTAATCATAGTAATTATAATGATATTCCAAAAATGAAGATGACCATATTACATAATATTATAATTTTGATCTAAAATATTATGTCCATTTTTTTGGAATTTAATTTCAATAGTTAAAAAAATTAATTTTTCATATAAGCGAATAAATCAGCTTTTTAGAGTAAAATATTACCAAAGTTTCCAAAACATTTACCATGGGTTTTATAAGTAAAAAAATAATAATTTAAAAAGAATTATTTTAATTATAAATATATATAATTTATATAAATGTTTTCAAAACCATTTATGTCATCCTTTTACTATGATAAATTCATAAAAGTGACATTTTTATCAAAATCATTATTTTTTCCCTATTCACATAAGAACCAATGTCTTCAATAAAATACCAAAAATTTATACTAAGATAATTTTTAAATTTTTAATAAAAAAATAAAGTTAATTTTTTCAATTAAAATTTACAAAATTTATAAATTTATATTTCAAATTAAAATAAAATTTATGAAGAAAAACTCATTTTCTTTTATAAAAATTCCCTTTTATTAATTTAAGTGTTCTTAATCCTATTTCATATTCATTACTTATTTTTTTTAAAATATTTATTTACTATAGGGTTTTTTATTAATAATATCTCCTTAATATGATACAACTCATTTTAGTTTGTTATTTCATGTGAAAAAATATATCAAACACAATATTTATTTAAGGAAAATATATAGTGAAATATCTAGTCATTATTCGGTCTCTCATTCATGTGGTTTTGATTCAAAGATTACAGAATCTTTAAGGGATTATTAAAACTCAATTTATTTTCTTTTAGGTATAATTGTTCTTCTTTAACTCCATTCTTATAGGATTTTTTTATTATCCTATAATTGTATGAAATTGTATTCCCATCTTATTTAATTTTTATTTTCAATTATTTCTCATGAACTCATATATAAAATTTTTTTACTTAAAATATTATGATATTCGTAAGGGTTTTGTTAAATCAATCCCATTTTTGTTGAGTTTTAATATTTATTCTTGAAAATTTATTCTATGTTTTTTATAATTATTGCATTTATTTATTTCATATGTCATTCCCTCTTTATTTATAGGTAAATATAATTTTTTAATTTAGAACATATTCTTTAATGTATTTCATTCTTCTTTATAAAATAGGACGGTTAATAATAATTCATGTACCCTACAATAGGACAATTCTACCCCATGTTCATGTTGATTCATTCCAAAAGTTATTTCCTTTCTTTGAGACCCAAATATGTATTATCTAATGTGATCTTCATATTTATCGTTACCACTTTTAAAAATGATGTTTTATTATTATTTTTATGATTTGGGTTTAAATAAAAGAATTTTAACATATTAAAAAAGGATTTTCATTTCATATTTATATATTTTATCATATTCTACAATTTTTTACATAGAATTTATTTATTTTAAATAATTTATTATTTATATTTCATTCTAAATAATTTTTGAAAAATTATTCATGTCAATTTCTAAAAAATGATTTTTTATAAGTCATTCACAACTTCAACTCTTTATGACAATGTTAAGAAAGGTTTTCAAAAAACTATCTATGATTTTTATTCTATTTTTCTATAATACTATAAAATATCTTCTTATAGAGTAATGTTTCACGTATTACCATATAATTCTCTTATGAATTTATAATTTATACCCTATATGGTTCATAAGAGTTATGTTCTATATCACCCTTTATCTCTCTCTTGAGTTTATTTCTCTCCTTTATGTCTACATTCTTTAATCTGATGGATGTATAAAATATCATTTTCATTATTTAATTTACAATATTTCTATTACTATATATGGTGTAAATGCATTAAACATTCAGAGGTGTTTTCCAAGAAAGTTATTCCATTTATTTACAAGAGAAATATTAAAAATCTATATACTTGTAATTTTAATATGGATGTTTATTGACTAATAACGTTTGTTAGTTATGTATTTCAATGTTTATTCATTTATCTGTATGATAAATGCATTGTAATTAATTATTTATGTGTGGGGTCCTGAATTATATAGCCCCTAAATGCATCACAGGTGTAATAAGACAAGCTAGATTTGGTAATTGGCGTATGCACAAGAGCCTCAACATAGTTGGTGAGGACTCGCTAGGTGCATCCAAGAGACCCGAGATCAAATCCTTGTGGAGGAATATTTCCGGGATACTATAGAAGTAATGTAGCAGGAACTGTTCGGTACATTAGCAGCCGAAACTATTCATCCATCTGGGCCTTCGGGCCACTGGTTTGGTTCTCGGGTCCTACAAGGCTTTCGGGCCACCCAAGGCCTTCGGGCCAGTTGATTCTCAAGGCCTTTGGGCCAACTTAAGGCCTTAGGGCCACCCCAAGGCCTTCAGGCTACATGAATGCAGGCCCTAGACACACTACAAATAAGGTGCAGCCCTAGAAGAGGATTCAGAGCAGGTGCACTTACCAGAGCAGAGCCAAATGGATTTTCAGAAAGAGAGGGTATGACTACGCCATCGGTACTAGCCTGTGCTTGCACGGGAAGCCTAGCCAGACGGTCATGCAAAGGTGGAGAGCTACTACCAAGATGCAGATGCTGGGGAGGGGCAGTTCCTTGTAGATAGTCCGGTTGAATTCCCTAAGACCTTCGGGTCATGTAATCTCTTAAGCCTACGTGCCATGTAATCTCTGAGACTACGGGCCTTGTAAGGGTTCCCTCTCATCCCTTGAAAGGGGGGTTATCAAAATAAATAATAAATGAAGGCCTTCGGGCCATTCAGGCAGGCATATGTCTTCCCACTTATTAATAGTGCATTGGAATATGGTCTTGATGGTATGTGTGATTTGTTGGCATAAGGCCTTGATGGTATGTAAGATATCTAGGATCGGGGCCAAGATGATAAGATTAAGATTTATGAAATTATGCAATCCATCACTATGAAATTATTTATTATTATCGATGTGCTTATTTACATTGATATTTTATCAATGTATATTTTAAATTATCAGGTTATATATTATATTAGATTACTTTATTATTATTTATTCCTATAATTTTATTCATGACTTTTTTATTCCATGATAACATCTATTATAAACTACCCCTTACTAAGAATTTGAGCTCACCCTTATTATGTTTTCCTTTTCCCATGTCATGGAGAAGATTATTAAGTATGAAATATCTAGATGGGTATCATGTGTGGAAAATTTTTCATTGTAAAATAATTAGTCCTTGGTTTATTGGAAAAAATACCCCTTGGATGAGAAGGATATGGGTTTTATTAATTAATGGTTCTTCCTAACTTTCTAAAACTCTAAAAATAAAATTAATTGGGTGTTTAAGTGACTTAATATTTGTTTTTTATATTTTAATTATGGTTGGTTAATTTTGGGTCGCTTCAGTTGTGTTCAAATTCAATACGTAAAGTATATGTGTATAAGGAATGAATATGAGAGTGTGGGTTTGGGGAACTAAACTATTTAAATAGTGTTGGTAAAATTTTGGTAACGTTTGGTCACTATTTTGATGGGGATTGATGTACCATAGTTTTCTAAGGGTTTTATTGGTAATTTAGTATAGTGTGATAATATTTTTAACCCCATTCTCACATATAAATTGTTAAAGCATTTGTTGAGGTAGGGGATTTGAATTGTCCTTTTTATTTTATTTTTTGTAAATACGGAACTATCATTCATTTGTTTTTATTGAGTATATGGTTTGAATGAATGAAATAACGATAATTAATTATAATAATGAAAATAAAAGTGACGATGTGAATCAAATATTTTTTATTAAATTTCATGATATTACCAAGGAATTATTTCTTTGTTGTTGGCTATATGATGTTGTGTTTTAACTTTGTTAATATCAATTGTTGACATGTTTGATCACCCTTCATAATTTGGAAAGACACTTAAATTTGGTAATGGATTTAATTTATTTGAGTCTAGAAATTTTATATTGATGTGGTTTATAAATCAAGTATTAAATTAAAAAAGAATTAAGATTAAATAATATTGATTGATGTGCCTCACTATTGAAATTATTTTTATTTATTGGTATGAAATATTTGGTTGTTTTTCAATTGTGGAATTTTTTATCACCTTCATACTATAATAATCACTTAAATATGGAATCAAAATGGTGATGAAAAATTGTGGAATTCATTTTAATAATGATTACGTGTGAGGTGTTGAATTATGATGGATGTATGCATAGAAGAGTATGTTTGATATAGTTTTCTGTGATAATTGGTTTTTTTGTTGAATTATATGTATAGTTATTCTTACTATGTTTGGATTGGGGATAATGGAATGGTATAACGACGGTTTGGATAATATTGGATTTAAAAAGGGTTATATTATAGTTGTTTTGGAATTGATTATTGTGATTATTGAGATGATATGTTGTGGTGGTTTATACAATCGTGTAAAATGGTTGATGAGGATGAATTGTAGTCGAATGAGAAAATGGATGATGATTAATTGATTTCATGAATGTATGATTCATTGAAATTGTAATGGGTTTATGAGTCAATATTATACTAAAATGAATAAAGGGATATAATTATTGAAAGAATTTATGATACATGGAATTGAATAATGAAATGTGAAAATAAAGATGTTGGGTTAAAATATCATTAGATAGAAATAAATTGATGATTAATAAATTTAATGTGGATTATAAATGATTAATGATGAGATTATATATAATCTAATAAAATAGGTAATCTTTTGTTATCGTGGGGTAATTGAGTAGTTTCAGTATGGTTTTTCCATGTTGTGTTTAGTTGTGGTATTGATTTTTAGTGTGCGGTGGTGGTCCTTAAGTTTCAATTATAAGTTTTAGTAATAAATTCATTGCATTTTTTTATTTGAACCTTATTTTGGTATGGTGTTGTTTATTATATATTCTCTATATTTTTTATTATTTTATATACACCATAACCTGAGTTGAGAAACCTTACCGATGCCCATGTGATGTTTCAGGTATTGTGCATTTTTCACAATATCTATGGTGGAGGTGAAATGGATGAAAAACTACCCCCTTCCACTTAATCTGTTCCAGATATAGTATTGAATGTGATGGACTAAGGTTATGGTGTATGAGATATGATGGATTGAGTATATTCTATAAAAAATATGGGGAATAACAGTAGTTTTATTTTCGTTTGGTGGGGGTTTAAACCACAAAAAACGTTTCTATGATAATTTTTTAAACCAACAGTAAAGTTGGCATTAGGAATAAACTAGTATCATTTTCCACCATTTAGTGGGGAATCCAAGAATGTTTTAGGGGAAATTTTTTAATGGATACAATTTCAAATTTTAGTGGTTTTTTTCTATCAAAAGTGAAAAAGGTTTAGTGGTAGTTTAAACCACTACTATAATTAATAATATAAAATGACATTTTAAACTGCTGATAAAAATATATTTACCATATGTAGAGGTTTTTTAAACTACCAATATATATCATGGTTAACAGAAATTAAACATGTAGAAGTTTCATCCCTAAATAAACCAAATAGTTTAAAATCTATAAAAATTACAACCCTTAAACACATCACCATTAATGAAACCCATGAAAATTCCTTAACTACATCAACGATAAATGAATTATTATAAACTAAAACATAATTCTCGAACCAAAAATAATAGTAAATATGTCACTAATAAACAGTGATATTATCTAAAACCAATGGATTAGAAATGCAACAAAGAAATATAAAATAACAATGAAGGAAAGAACTTATCAAAACACAAAAATAGTCCACTAAAATAAATAAAAAAGGAAAGTTACTGTAAGCGAAAAACAGATATTACCTACCATTTAAAAAGTCTCTATAACTCCAAATTTGGTGGTAAGCCATGGTATGACACCCCATTTCTAACTAACTCAGAAAACAAGAACAAAACAATAATAATAACACACCACTATATAATCTAACTATAGTTTACCCATAATATCCCAGAAGAAAAACCTCATAGTGTTTCCACTTTATCCATGATTTCATATAATCACATTCCCCAATATTACCACATCAATGCATACCCCCTCATAACCACATAATCACAAAACAAAAAAATAGATACATAACTAAAAACTTGTATATTTCAGAACATCACCACCTCTACATATTCATTGAACCCCTATTTTACATTGTCACCATAAATCCTCAGAAATCGTTACCACGTCATCACAAAAAAAATTCCAACACATCAAAAATAAAAAATAACATAAAATTAATTACTATAATAATTTTACCATTATAAGGCTTCTATATGAAAAGAAAAAAAATTAACCACTCCCCTATAATATAATCTAACATTCCTCCACCGATACTAAAAAAAGTCTACACCACACTATAGGATAATAAAATTTCCACCACAACCCCACTTTCATTATATAAACCACACAACACCCCCAAGCCAACAAGAATAACCATGATAACCTGAGAAACAATGGATAAAACCCAACACTTATACACCATTGAAATACTTTCTAACCTCACTATTATATTGGTTAATATTACTCTCCCTCCTAAAATGAGCCTACTAAAATCCCTTCTCTCATCATAGTAATCATATTTTACCCATCCAAACTCGAATATAACATTTAATAAATGGATATAAGGATTACACCTTTTCATACATCACCCACCACAAAACACATCCCCTATAACATAACAACATCACTTTAGTCGGATACCAACCACACTATATTTATCTATTTTACCACACTCTTACCCAATATTAAGATATAAAAAATAACTTACTCATATTAGAATCAATTGAATGAAGGAAATAAGACAACTTCCCAAAACAAACCCAAAAGAAGAGGTACCCACTATCCATCAACAATTTCACAGAAACTCTTGACTTCCTAAGACTATTTCCATCCATTTACTCCACTAATGGAAAAGTAAAAATGTCATAAAACTATAATAGAATAATTTACATGGAGTTATTTGAAAAATGACCTAAAAAAATTAACAATAATGGGTATAATTATTTTTTTTTAAAAAAACTAAGGAAATCAACCAATAATATAAATTTCATATAATAGAAGAGAAATATAGATATCTCCTACCTTAAAAAAATATCTAAGACCACTAGATAATTTCTCAATCACCATATTCTTCTGTAATTATGTCAAAAATTTTAGATACCCAACACCAACACTGAATCCAAAGTCATTCCCTATCACTACCCAATAAAGTATAATAGTTTCTATCTCTATCTCCATCTCCATCTCCAATCCTTTTTCCCAAAACCTCTATGAAAATTTTCTTGAATATTAATAAATGATGTATATTTTAATTTCAACTTAAAAACAATAAAATTTTTTATTCTAAAGGATTATGAAATTGTGTGATTTACCTAATGACTGAAACCATCTATCGACCCAATCTCATCAAGGACACATCCATTCTTTTAATTCAATCCAACTAATTTTTTCTACATAGAAATGGCCTTCACATTATGCAATAGTATATGTGTCATGAACCTCCTTCTATAAGACGAGGGAATGGATAGAAAAGTGTTGTAACCTTCCCTCTTCAAGATGAAAAGAGATAATGACCCGCAAGTCCCTCCTCTAATAGGCCCTGAGATGGATAACACCACCAAGGGTATTCAATCTCATTAAATACGAGGAATTATAGTTTTTATAATAACCAAGATCTGGAGATAACATATATAAACCTAAAAATATAAGATAAATATATATATTTATATATAAGAGAATCCAAAAATCCATCCCACATGTATGTTTAAAGTAAAAAAAAACTAGAAATACAATGAAAATATCCAAAGTAAAAAACCAAAATAAAACTAAAAAGCAATACAAAAACTCCCCAAAGTGTGAGTTACTAAGGTCCAACTTGGTCTGAGTAATCTCCTTGGAAACCTGATAATACTTTTATATACATAGGGTTATCATATAATTATACTTGGTAGGAAAATCCAAAGTCACTCGGGAACACGTGGAAAAATCACACAAATGCTCTAGTGAAAAAAATGAAAGAATCTCAAAAGAACCTGAAAAGGTATACTATCCAACCCAACCATACCAAGGAATGATCAACAAATAACAAAAGTGATGTAAATTAAAGTATTATGCACATCGATATTTGGGTAACCCACACCACTTACCACTGGTTAACTATTCTTCCCTAATGGAGAACATCTTGACACTGCCATAATCTTCCAAAATCCCAACTATCACAACCTGCCCGCACACATATGGGACAGAAATGAAACCACATTCCTTCCCCCACACACCTAGAGCACAAAGCACACCACATTCATACCCATGCACATATAAGACGTAGAACACACCACATTCCTGCCTCCACACACCTAGACCTCATCCCAAAGACACCTGGGAAAGCACACCTTACCCACATACACCTAATACTCACAACCACACCACAACCTACCTAAAGAGTCTTGGGATACCAATGACTAGAAAAGGGAGAAGAGAATATCCAACAACCATCCATACATCCTCCCACCAGGATGTTGGGAAATGACACCCTCCCCCATAACCATGGTGGTGTTTGACAGGTAGTGATCAACATGCGTGGGGTGCATATAGAAATCCCAAGGAACTACATGTATATATATTGGTACAAAAAACTCAACCCAACCTATGGGGTTTCAAAACAAACAACCATCCCACACATAACATCCCTTGATTTCACCTATAATGTATAACCACACATCCATCCATAAACTTAATTCATAACCCCAACCAATTCATCTAACCAATTATCATTCTGCATGATTTTTTTAACTATTCATTCCATTATTACCTGGGCAATTACCAAACATATAACACCACAAGTAACAGGATAAACCAAAATCACTTCACAATAGTCTCTAGAAACTATAGATAAAAGTACCACATAAAATAACACCATCATTATTCAAAATTATCCCTCCTAAACCATCCTCATAAGTCTATATCCATGAAGACCACCACATTAAACAAAACAAAAAAGCTCTACCAGCTTGTAGTCCCACTACACACTCTGCTTTCTTAAACAATTGTTGAACAACTACCACTATATTTCTTCAAATTAATTCCACTCTATCCTTCCTCTCAACAAGTAAACATCCAAAACACCTCATTACAACCACACTTAGTGTCCCCAGTAACATAGAAATTTCATGACCTGAAATTTCAGCCCCACTACCCAACCACTTCCTATATGCAGTCCCACTACAAAAGAAGTTCATCCATTCCACAATCAATCGGTCTCTAAAATTGAGATACCATCACACCACCTATACCGCCCCATACACACAACCAAACTCCCAGCCAAAACACTAAACAAACAACCCAAAGACAAGTTTTAACAGAATCATACACATCACATAACCACACCAAACATTAAGGTGTATTCATGTTTAGTAACACTCATTATTTAATTCCACTTTCATTATTCAGTGGTGATCACATTACAAGTTTGATCCTTCTAAATCCATATATTTAACCGAATCTATGTGTTTAATAAAAGTTTCATATTTCAGCTATTAAAAAAAACAATGAAAAATATTCATAAGTAACATATGTGCACAAATAGAGGCCACCAATGACAATGATTTTTAGAAGGCATTCAACCCTTACAAAACAAAATATGGGTCAAGGATATCATATAAAATAATGCGATCATTATCATCATCTTCCCATAACAATATTTACTACTTCTTATTATCTTTATATTTTTTTCCAACTATATTCATAAGGGGATATCAGTACACACACCCTGCATGATAAAAAAATTAAAGAGAGATGAAAGAATTCCTACTTCGAAGAAAAGATTATCATAAACCCCTCCACGCACCAAAAAAGGGGGTCATGTAAGCATTAGGAGACTCCAAATGAGGATGAATCTGAACACCAAAACATAGTACATGAATCCATAGGGAAGAAAGGATTTGGGCGCACAAAGAGAAAAAACACACTAAATAGAGAAGATATCGACTTAAAAGATCTAGATCGTATATCAATGGAAGGGAAACTGTTTGAAGGACCATTAAAGTTGGATCGTGGTCAAGAACATGTGGTTTGACTATTTCAAATCCCTCAAAGTGTCGAGATATCAAAGTTATAATTAATATCCTTTTAAATGACTTTAGAAATGCTCAAACTATGTTTTAAACTCAATTTACATCAAATAAAATATAAGAGGGGAAAAACTAGGAAAAATGAAAAAATCTAGAAATGAATCACCGATGGGTGAGTCACCGATGTGAGTCAATGAGAACGACTCACTAAAAGTGGGTCATTGACGCGACCCACCAATAGTGAGTCACCAATTTGACCCACTGATGCCCGACTCACCGACACTAGTCAGCAACACCCGACCTACCGATGCATGAACTACCTATGTTGATCCACCAATGTTGAGCTACTGATGTGAGCTACTGATACCACCTACCGATGTGACCTAAAAATTCATGATACTAATGCGAGATACCAATACCACCTACTGACGTGACCAACCGATATTGATCCACCGATGGAAAAAGTGGAATTTTGGGAAACTCTTGAAATGAGCTACAATTACCTCCTAGAACACCCTGGACACAATATTTTGACAAAGTAATGGACCATAGAGGTCCAAGAAATTACATCATATACCACTCAAACTATTATCACCCTTGAAAATTCAAAACCAAACTCATAAGAAATAATGGTTCAAATAACCACCATGTAAGATACCTCTCAAAGATAAACCACCTTGTATTTTTTGAAAGATGGAGTGAAACCTAAACATCCTTGAACACCTCATCACACATCTCCTAAAAAAAATTCATAAGATACCCCACACAACCACCAACTATCTAGACACATGAATTAGGGAATTCCTTCATCCATGTCAAGATACTATCTGCTCTGGGTGGCACTGACTTGTCAAATGTTTTTAATCACAAATAAATTAATTCATCTTGATTAAGAATTTTTTCTCCCACTTTTAACATGTTATTACTTCTTAAAATACAATAGAACAAGGAATAAACCAATCTCATAAAAAACAAAGTCCAAGCACTACATCATAAGAAAAACACACAATAATAACTCAGAACAACTCTTGGTACTTGGTACGCATCTGCACAAATTTTTACCTAGTACTATCCTCCATGCCACCATTACTTGACAACACACTAACCAAAGGAATGGTATACCAACATATAACCTTCTCTCAATGATCTTGGATCTCCACTGGTCGCTCCATGAATGTTGCATCATCCTCATTATCCAACTCTCCCCAGTCAATGATGTGGGAGTCATCATGTAGTCATTGATGAAGTTGAGAGATGTGAAAGACATAATGAACCCTCTCCAAGCATGGTGAAAATGACAACTGTTATGCCACCTCAATAACTTTCCCCAGTACCTCAAAATGTCTGATGAACCTGGGAGAAATTTTACTCCCTCCACCGAACCTCTACTACCCACGTCGAGGGGAAACCTTCAAGAACACATAGTCTCCAACCTAAAACTCCATGGTACCCATATTATGATTGACATATGACTTTTAATGGTATTTTTCTACCTTCATCCTCTCATAGAAAAGTTGCACCTTCTTGATCATACTCTGCACCACTTTTGGACCAAGAATAGCTACCTCCGTTACTTCTATCCAGCATAAGGGTGAATGACATATTCTTCTATAAAATTCTTATAGCAGAGCCATATCAATGTAATAGTGATAGATATTATTATAAGAAAAATATAACATGGGAAATTGTAGCACCCATGTCCCACCAAGGTACAAGATGTATGATTGCAACAATTCCTCTAATGTCTAGATGGTTCTCCTTATCTTTCCATATTTCTGTGGGTGGAAAGTAGTGCTGAGGTATAACAGAGTGAAAAAAACAGGATGCAATACCCTATAGAATCAAAATGTAAAACACATATCCCAATCTAAGATGATGTATCATAGAACTCCATGCAGACACACCACCTCATCCACGTACCTATGTGCTAAGGCATCTACTGCGCTCAACTCCTTAATCGCTAAGAAGTGAGACAATTTAATCAGTTGATCCACTACTAAACAAATTTAATAAAATCCTCCCTAATATTTGAGTAATCTTATAAAGAAATAAAATGACATGTCCTCCCACTTTCACTAGGGTGCATCTAAGGGATACAACAAACCATGAGGAACATGGTGCTCATCCTCACCTGTTGAAACACCAAGCACTTCAACACAAACTCTGCCACAACCTGCTTAATCATGGAACACGAAAAGTGCTCTCTCAAGACACAATAAATTTTGTAAACTCTTGGATGTACCGCAAAGGGTGAGCTGTTAAACTCATGAAGAACTCTGTCGTGCATTGAAACTCGAACAAATAGCTTCTTACAGAACAACATCTGATTCTGACCATCCTCTAACCATCCCTCTAGAGCATCACCAAGGTCAATGTGATAAAACATCACCTACACCTCTGAGTATTTCCATTGTGACTCCTCCACCTTCTACCTCAGAGATAAATTCACCTTCATATGAAACTGACAGCCTCTGCCACCATCCATTCCTACATCTAAGTTCAAGTTAGAAAAATCCTCCATCACCTTAAAAGAATCTTTAGATTCAAAAACAAACTCTTTCTGTAACTTCCTTCCCAAATAATTATGTAAAACATTCCCCTTTCCCAAGGTATAAGATATATCAAAATCATAGTATTCAAGAAACTCCATCCACCACCACTTCAGCAAGTTTAGATATCGCTTGTAAAGTAGATAACTCAAGATCTTGTGATATGTGAAGACCAAAAAGCTCTCCCATTGAGGTAATTCCGCCAAATCATTATAAGAAACTTGACTGCTACTAGCTCCAAATCGTGGGTGGAAGAGTTAAGTTAATGGGGATGTAACTACCTAAACAGATAAGAGATCACTCCTCATTGCTGAATCAGTAGACACCCTAATAATAGATAAAACATAACCCCTTCCTCTAGAAATCTAATAAATGGAGCACTTCCAAACTTCCCCTTCAGATAGCCAAACGCTACCTCACACAGTTTATTCCACACAAAAGGTCATACTTTGATGGTCAGAGCCATCAATGGAGCTTCTAATTGAGAGAAATTGGGTACAGATCGCTGGTAATATCCTACCAAACCATGAAAACATCAAACCTCTACCACATTCTTGGGTGATAAATAGGAAACAACTACCTAGACCTTTGACAGAACCATTGATACACCCTTTTAATACACCACATGTTCAAGGAATTGGACCTCATGTGTACAAAAATTGCACTTGGACAACATTCTATAGAGATGGTGACAGCGAAGGACATCCATGAGTGTCCTGAGATGATCAATATGTTACCACTATGACTTCTATTAGATTAGAATGTCATCGATGAACATGATAATGAAATGGTCTAAGACCTCACTTAAGATGGAGTTCATATGTCCGATGAACATGACTAGTGAGTTTGTAACATTGAACGATATAACCATGAACACAAAGTTCTCATACCTACATATGAAAGTAGTCTTCGGCATGCCACCCTCCTTCAACCTCAACTGGTGATACCCAGAACATAGATCGATCTTAGAAAACCAAATTTAACCCCTCAGATTGTCGAAAATATTGTTTATCCTCGAGATTGGGTAACATTTCTTCAATGTTACCCGATTCAATCTCTGGTAGTCTATACACAACCATAGACCACCATCTGCCTTATTCACAAACAAGACTAGATTAGCCCATGACGACACACTAGGCCAGATAAATCACTTCTCTATTAGATCATAAATCTAAATCCTTAGATGTCGTATCTCAGAAGGTTCCATCTAATTAGGATCCTTAAAAATTGGATAAGTACTAGCCAATAAGTCTATCAAAAAATCAATGTCATGTCAAGGGGGTTTAGTCACAACCTCCTCAAGAAAGACATCCATGAAATCTATGAAAAATATGGGAAATACCACCATCCCAGCATCCACCGATTCCACTGACATCTTGACCAAAAAGGAAATAAGATGATCCACAAGTCAACTACCAATCAGACAACTCCCCTCACCAATGAAAGCCACACATTGTCTATTCCGGACTGAAAACCTGAATCTTCCCAAGAAGAAATTAATAACTGCATGAACAAAGTACAACTAGTCGATGCCTAGGATAATAATATATGTATTCATCTGTCATATAAAGAGATCGTAACTAAAATGATATGACCCTATTATACTTCCATATCCCTAGAAAACATTGAGCCAGAAAGTGTAACCTCTAACTATAGTACTTAACACCAAGGGAATAGAAAGTATCTTTAAGTCTAGTCCCAGAGCATGGGATAGACTGAGTGAAACAAAAGAGTTTGAATAACTTGAATAAAACAAAGCACAAGAAAGAGTACTAATCAATATAATCATAACATGACCAATATCTTTCCCATCTTGAACTACTGCCTCTATGGAATACAAATAACAATTCCTAGCTCCACTACTTCTCTACTGTTGACCGCCTCCCCGACCATGCCTGCATTGAGGTCCCTGAGGAATTCGCTGAGGTTGAAATCAACCATATCTATATACCCTTAGTGGACCAAAATCCTACTATTCATACTACCGAAACAACCTGTTTGGAAACTATTACTGATGTGGGCACTAAACCTACCCACCTCAAACATATTGAGCTCAAACGGGGCACTGAATCTAATGGTGCAATCCACCCCCACAGGAAAAACAACTCGATCCAAAGCCTATGAAAAAATCACCAGGACCAGAACATCAAAACTAAAACTACTAAGGTCGAATCCCACTAGTCAAATCCTAGAAGGTCCTGACTTCAGAGACCTTCTACAAACAACCTTCTCCTTTGAAGAAATCGTGTGGATCCCCTCTCATGGTAAACCCCATCGTGAGTGCAACCTTTTAACTACCTCAAACTTCTTCTGTACCTCTAAGTATATCAGTAAGGCAAAGAGACTAACTTAGTACCAGAGATATGGATGGAGAACCTCCTCTAAGCATCCCTCCTGAGACTCCTCGTTTAAAAAGAGATCTAGAGAAAAGCGAAGGGGATCCTTAAACTTGTTCCCCAGCTCCTATACTAACATAATCCCCTACAGGAGGGAGAGTATCTTGTACCTCTTCTCATCCTTCATGGTTGAGGAAATGAAATTTTTTAACAACTCCTTTTCAAAATCAATCCACTGAACATAACAATCCTTTCTCTCTCACAAGTACAATACTCACCACTGGCATGCAACTCCCATCATCTGACTAACTGGTAATGGAAACCTGTACTCTGTCGGAGCATAAATCATGTTGAAAGTGATCACCAGCTCCTTAAGACAACTCTCTCTCTATATAAATGCTAAATTCTTACATTCCCAAATTCTACTTTCGTAAATCACAAAGCATCTTATGCCATTGGTTGTACTCTTCCTCCAGACCAACCATCTGCTGATTGGACAGATTAGCTTCTTGATCCTCCACTACTCATACCACACACAGACGATGACTGGGTTCTATAGCTGAAAAGTAATTAGGGAACTCCTATGCCTGATTAGTATGGAATTTTATTTAGCATTCATTTTAACTCATTGTTTTTTTTAATTTACCATAAATTAAAAAATAAATAAGAACACAAGTCATCAGGATGCATGTACCTTCCCTAGGGTCTATACCAAGCTAATGGTGTACCCTTTCTTGGTCATTTGATAAGCTCAGAGTCCTTTCTTTAGATCACGGGGGCCCTAAAATAATTTGTCCTATCTGGTCTTCCCTAGACTATTCCACACATCAAGATCACCTAAAACTATTTACATACCAACCCATGCAATCCTCACAATGCCTAACTCCAAATTCCATCCTATCTCTCAACCATCACCTTTGATACCATTCTTCCACGACCCTACTTCTTCAAGATGAGGGAAGGTATGGGAAAGTGTTATGACCTTACTTCTTATAGATGATAAAGATACAATGATCACTGAGTCCTGCCTTCAATAGACCCTGAGGTGGAGAAAATCACCAAGGGTATTCAATATCAAGAAATGAGAGACATTACCCTTTTTACAGTAACCAAGATCGAGAGATAATATGTATCAACCTCAAAATAATCCAAGAAATATATATATATATATATATATACACACACGAGAAGACAAAATCTATCCCACAAGATTGTTTACTATAAAATGGCTATAAATAAAATGAATAGCTCCAATGTAAATACCAAAAAATCTAAGCAGTGACACAAAATCTCCCCAATGTGCAAGCTAGTAAGGTCTAGTATGGTCCGCGTAATCTCCCTAGAAACCTGAAGTTTTTTATATATGTAGGGTAAGCATAAATGTATAATCCATTGGAAAAGAAAAATCCACTCATGCACATGCTAGAGAATCATACTAATGCCCCTGCGAGAAAAGAGAAGAAACTGATTAGAGTCTACCAAGGTATACTATCCACCCCAACCTCACCAAGACACACTCACCAAATAACACAGGTCAAGTAAAGTAAAGTAGTAAGCACATCGATATTTGGGTATCCTGCACCACTTACCACTGGTTAAATACTCATCCCTAAGGGCGAACATCCTAATACTACCACTCTTTTCCATAAGGCCCACTATCAAAACCACCCCGAACACACCTGGGCCACACACTACACCACATTCCTACCCATACACATATTGTCGACAAACCAAACCACATTCCTGCCCACACACACCTGGGATAAGGACCATACCAAATTCTTTCCCCCACACACCTAGCCATCATCCCAAATACACCTAGGAAATCACACCTTGCTCGAAGACACTTGGTCCCCACAACCACCCCACAACTTCATTGATGAGTCTTGGGCTACCAATGCATAGAAGAGGGAGTAGAGAAGAGCCAATAACTACCCATCCATCCTCCCACTAGGATGTTGGAAAAGTAAACCCTCCTCCATAACAATGTGGGTGTTCAGAACATCATTCTCAAAACAGGTGGGGTGCATATAGAAATCCAAATAACTACATATATATAGGTACCAAACACTCTACCCAACCTATGGGTTTTCAAAACAAATAGCGAAGGCACACAAAAATTTCCTTTCTATCACATATAATGCATAACCACACAACCAACCATAAACTTAATTCATAACTCCAACCCATTCATCTAACTATTTATTATTTTTCATTAACAAATCATTTAAATATTTATTCTATCCCTACCCAGGAAACTACGAAACACAACACACCACATGTACTATTATAACACACACTCACTTCACAAAAGTCTATGGAATCTCTGGGAGAAAAGACCATGTAAGCTAAAACCATAATTATTAGAAAAAAATAACTCCTAAACCATCCTTGGTATCCCTGCTGCATGAAAATTACCACATCCATCAAAACCAGAAAACTCAACCGGCTTGCAGTCCTACTGCACACTCCCCTTTCACGAACACCCATTATACTACTGCCACCATAATTATTCAAATTAATGCTACATTGTAATTTATCTCAATAAGTAAACCCAAAACACACATAATCACAACCACACTCTATATACCTAATGAATAAAAACACCACACCCAGTAACATAATCATAAAATAACTTGAAACCACAGCCGCGTTGCCCAACAACTACCCAGATGCATCACCACTATATAACAGGTTCATGCATTCCACAATCAATAAATCTCTCAACCTGAGATACCATCACACCACATGCACCACCACATACACAAAAACAAAGTGCCAAACACAACAATACACATACAATATAAACACAAGGTCAAATAGAACCAAACACATCACTCAACCACACCAAACAACTAGGTGTATTCTAGTTTAACAACAATCATTATTTAATTCCATTTTAATTATTATTTTGTGATCACATAACAAGTTTGATCCTATAGAATCCATATATTTAGCCCAATATACATGATTAATCAAATTTTTATATTTAACATGTTCAAAAAAGAAACAATAACCAATATTCACAAGTCATACTGGTGCGCAAAGAGAGGGAAGCAACAACGATGATTTTTAGAAGGAATTCAACTCTTACAAAACACCACATGGGTCAAGGATAATATATAAAAAAATGAAATCACCATCATCATCTTTCCAACCCCTCATTTATTACTTCTTATTGCCTTCATTTAATTTTGGTCCAACTGTATTTAAAAAAGGACAAGAGTACACCCACCCCACAAAATACACAAATAAAAGAGAGAAAAAGGAATTATTTCTTCAAATAATATATGATTAAAAAATCCTCCTTGTTCAAAAAATAGAGGGGTTGCGAATGTAGCATGAGACTCCAAGGAATGATGAATCCAAATGCCACAACACAACACATGACTCCAAAGGGAGGAACAGCTCTTGGGGCACCAAGATATAAAGAAAACACACTAGAAAGAGAAAATCTCATCTTAGAAAGGCTAGATCCTATATCAACAGAAGGGAAATTGTTTCAAGGTCCATTAAAGTAAAATTGGGGTCATGACTATGCAACTTTACTATTTCTAATCCCCCAGAGCATTAATATATTAAAGATATAATTAATATATTTGGAAATGACTTTAAAAATGCTAAAAATATATTTTAAAATAATTTTACATCAAACAAAACATAAGAGGGGAGAAACTAGAAAAATTGGAAAAATATGGAAATGAATCACTGATGGGTGAGTCACTGAAGTGAGTATATAATAACAACTCACTAAGATTAGGTCATTGACGTGACCCAACAATGCATAGATCACCGATGCGAGTAATCGATGCCTGACCTATCGACAATCGAACTTCCAATGTTGAGCCACCAATGGTGAGCTACTGAAGTGAGATATTTATTCCACATACCAATGTGACCAACCGATGTGATCTACTGATGTGAGATACAGATGTGAGCTACCAACATGAGCTACCAATACCACCTACCAATGCAGATCCACTGATGGGAAAACCAGAATTTTGGAAAACTCTTGAAATGAGCTATTGTTACCTTCTAGAACACCCAAAACACCAAATTTTGACAAAGTAATAGACTTGGTAGGTCTGATCCATTACAATATGAGTCCCATATTAATAGTTTTTTCTTCTATGTTGCTAATTTTTTTTTCATTACTAGAAACTACCTATGAGTATCTAGAGGTAGGGAGTGACTAAAACATTGAGTAGATGCCACCGTAATCCATGATGATCTACCAAAGACCACAAATGGTAATGGTTGTGAACCCATATCATGCATAAAACTAGAATGAACCTTACGTATGACCCAACCAATAGAATTATTCTGGTACACTGAGAAGAAATATAAGATTGACATCATATAGTTCTTATATTTTTACATATAAATAAAATTTTAGCCAAATTTAAAGCAATTAATATTAAAAAATAGGAAACTTAAAATAAAGTGTGAGCCTAAATGATAGGTAATATATTATTTACAACACAAGTTATCAAAATCAGTTTATATCAAGTATTGCTATCTAAATTTTTAACAACTGATGTTTTTATTAATAAAATTTTACACATATTTTTGATTAAATAATTTTTAATGAATATAAATGAAATTTTTCATTTCTATATTGAGTTTAACAAGTCATTAAAATGTTGAATATGATTGTGTGAAAAATTAAAATAAAAATAGAATCCATACCCCCAACATGTTTGGTAGGATTATTCACGTAACTCCAATCGGATTTCATGTGAACATACAACTAAATTTTCATTCTAGAGAATTTGTGCCCTAAATTATTTTTCTATATTACATAGTTATTAATCCAAAATTTAATATATTAAATAGATAATATTATAATATAAAAATTTAAAATAATTAAAATATTACCATAGTGGATTTTTTTATTGAAAAACACTTTAAAACGATAGTGCGAGGGATGATTTTTTTGGTCGACATAATACATTTTTTAGGAAATTTCCTAAAATTAATAACAAGTAATTTAATAGTAATCAATGTAATGTACTCTCATTTTCGTATGCATGTATATATGTAAAATTGGATTGAAATAATAATATATTTTTCAATACTATGCGCTTATCATGGTGATTTCTATAAAAAATCATCTTCCACTGATCTCTATATACCCCTTCAGGGACCTTATTATACTAATGTTGAGTGTTTTATGACAAACTATTAAATATATTCCACAATATCTATTTAAAATCATTCAATTTCTTGCCCAAATGTTTCAACATCTACTTTCATGTGATATGATTAGTGAAGTTAAAGTAGAAGAACATATGAAAAAAGTAATTCATTTTTAAAATATTATAATTTAATTATATAAAATCATTAAATTGATCCATAATGTATTGAAATTACATTAGTCTAGGAATAAAATACCTCATTATTCTAAGATTGTGGTATATTCCTCCAATTAGAATATGTAATCAGAAGGGTAATGAGATAAGCCACAACTAGCCTATAATTTGGCCAAATATTCTAATGGAATCATCTACGGGGATCTCATAACAATAAAATGTGACAACTATCTCCAATGAATTAAAAGTCCACAATTTTGAACTATGAATACTTATCTTAGTATTAAACTTTTTTTCACATTTTATTAAATAAGTAGTTATGAGTATAAAAAAGTGCAATAACATTATTCACATTAAAATTTAATTATATAACCATCACACTTGAATATCGTTATAAAGAAAGAGGAGTTTTCACTTCTTCTCTCAATTAGTGTCATTAGGTGATGAACCTGTTGAATCAAGAGGCAGTGTACCAGATATTAACGGTAGGGAGATGGAGGGTGTGGAAAATTGTGATTGGATTGAGATGGAGGGAATCACATATGTTATATGGAGGGATACCAAGTTGTCAATAGGTAACACTCACAATATCTATATGGTTAGAGGAATGTCAACCTAGCGTCTAATGTGATTAGTGAATAACCACTTATTTGGTATTACTATCATTAAAATAATTAATGAAAACTTTAGAACATATATTTTGAAAGATTCATGTAGATAAAACAATTTACCAATAATAATAGATATAAAATACTGGAAAACATAATATATATAAGCATGTTAATTGATGCCCGCACATACAAAAAAATATAACATTTAATTTTTCAAAATTAAAAAAATCATGCATACAAATTAATTTAAATATGATAAAAGATACATAGTTCTAGAAATAATAACATATAACATAGTTAGTTGATAACTTAATGGATGAATTCCTAGATAATCATTTTTTCCTTAAATCATATTGTTATCCTACTCCACCATTATTTCTTCTACATTATCCACCCTTGAAAGACTAATATTTTCAATACCATGATGAATAAATAAATTTATTTCTTACTATTTATGGGATTCAATGTTGGATTTTAAATCTTACATTTCACCATCCAAATCATTCAAGTCTCTTTATTTTATGTGAACAACTACACTCCAACCTTCATCCATGAAATATTTCCCTTAATATACCATTTTCATTTGCGATGAGATAATATACAGATCATGTACTTCATGGTCACAAACATCCATCAATTGAGATAAGATCATAGAATTAAATTACAATGAATCTATTTTGATACCCTTGGTAATATCAAGCCACTTTCATTTGAATAAAAGAACTGAAAAATGAACATTTTAGTTTAATTTTATAATATAAGTCTTATTTATATAGTATCCCAATTAGGAATCTAAAAATATTACACTAGTCATTTTTAAACCCTGTTCACAATTGACTGTACAAAATGCGAATCTATTCACATTGTAAGCGTCAAACTTTCTTGCATGTTTTAGATGACCTTGAGCTAAAACTTCTAATATTATAGAAACTCAACTCAGTACCAGTATTCAACATCTAAAAAATGTAATGTAATTTATTATATTCACACAATATATATTTCAACCTAATTTTTCTGTTGATTATTGTATTTATGTACTCACATGATGTGCAAACCATTATACAAGCTCTTTATTAATAACTTTTGTTATATATTTCTCATTCCATGTTAAAATTATCCCATGTATATTTTTTGTGTGTCCTAATATCACCAAAAAATTAATATAGGATTTTACTATTCAACATCACATATCCATGTGCTTGTAATAATTCAATTTTTGTCGGTGCAATATTAGAGATCCGCTCTACATATCAACCAATATTAGGAAATATTTGTCATTTCCCATATAGTTGATATTGAGTTAATATGTCATCCACATGTCCAAATAAATTGATTATTTTTTTAAAATCATCAATTTATATAGAAAAAAGGTAAGACTTTTCCTTACTTAATAGCATTAAAGAATACACCCTTCAGATTAAGTTTTATTTTTCACATGTTATTACAAATGACCAAGGTCTCTATGAAATAAAATGAATAAAAATAGTTATGTATTTAATTAAATTACAAGAATGGTTTACTTAATATAAAAAACGTATAATAAAATTAACTCTAAATTTGATACATTCATTGATAATGTATGATAAATCCAAATTTAGTTCCATTGAACAAATTCATAGTTAATGCATTAAGATTGTAAAAAATAATGAAGGAAAAATCATCTCTATTTCACAATGTTTTAGTACAAATTTATACAGAATCTTTTCAAGCCCAACTGTTTATAAAATTTTCCAAGATAGTTTTATAAAAAATATGTATAATTGGAGTATAACAATATTAATTGTTTTATATAAAAATGCACGCAATGCCAACGATAGTAACTACTACAAAAAAATACATGAATAATGATTTTTCAATCCATGTAAAGTATGATTCTTTAAGCTAACAGACCTTGTGATTTTACTTGAATATCTATTATAAACTTTCAATTTATTTAAAATATTATGGAATATATATTTATATATAAATTTCATTGGAAAAATTGTAGGAACATAATTTTCATTCTCATCTAACCATAGATCACACTTTATATTAACATTATTGTAAGTCTATATGAGCATTTAGATGGTCCTTTTATTTTACATTCTCATTAAGTAATGGGAACATAAAACTGTCCAAAATATTCTTCTCAATATTTATAAAATCAAAATTATAATTTAAAAAATAAAATTACTAACATGAATGTTCAAAGAATTGAATTTGTTCTATTGTTTAAATCTTATTTTAATGGATGACGCACTTAAAACATGTTACCCACTATCATTAAAATGATAAAAAATTTCGATTTCTTTTACAGCATTTACTATTTGTGCTAACATTTCTGAATCTATTAGTAATTTTGGAGATGTTATATGATTTTTGGACCCATTGAATTTAGAATCGTTGAACAAAAATCCATGAAAAACATCAAGAAATCTATGATGACACAAGAAGCACCATTATTTTCTGTTTGGTAGTCATTTAGGATCAAAATCATAGTTACATATAGGAAAATAAAAACTCTTGCATGTTTTCTAACCAGATAAGTTCCCATGTCCAGGGAAGTTAATAATGGTCTACATTAGATAATCATGAATTTTGAACAATATTCTAGAAGCCACATCATATGTCTCAACATCAATGCTCCATGAATCCTAAAATTCTTTAATTACAGGCTGTAAGTATACATAAATATCAACACTAGAAATTTCGTTCTAGGATAAATTATCTTAATGATAAAGGTTGTTTAATGCATTCAAACCCATGAAGGTATATTATATGGGATTAAAATAATCGACCAAATGCTATAAATGGTACTCAATGTATCGAATGGGTTGAATCCATTGACAAAAATTAACAAATCAGACATTCATAGGATGAGATGAGAAATATGGATGTAATGAATTAAATATATTCCATGATATTGAATCTATTAGATTTCATATTAACCCATCATTGTTATTGTCTATATAATGTCACAACATGTGATCTGTGGTTATTGATGACATGAATAATATTTTCAATAATGGTTTTAAAGAAAAGTAATGCAAAACCTTTTTTGGTGTGTTATTTTTCTTCTTCTTGATAGTAGTATATTGATTTATACTTCCATCATTACCCATTGACTTATATATATAAGATGATTTTTTTCACTCATGTATGCTTGAATCATCTCCACAATAAGGCATACAATCATTGGGACAATCGTTTATTTTTGTATAATTAAAACCATGTTTGTAATGAAATTTTTTCATATCATAAACACCATTGGGGTCTTAGTTTTAGAAAATTCATCACAAAACAATTTCAATTTCATATACAATGACTTATTTGTAATTACACATAAGTGTTTGAAATATTAAAACTTTAGTATAAAAGAATGTTTTTGAATATTTCAGACATCCTTCCTAATATTATTTATTTACATAGTCAACTAAATCATTAAATTCATTTTTCTCATTAAAGTTAACTCTTACATTAGTCTTGGAATCATTAGGAAGATGATCCACTAATATGTTACAATCTTTATCTGGTAATCATATGGTTTAAAAAACATAATTTTTCTAGTTACAATTTGTATCACCCTAAAATAGTGGCAATGATATGTTTTTATGTAAAATATGTTGTCCAATAATTTCGAAGGAATAATTTACATGGTTCTTAATTTCATTTTGCATTATGGATAAAGTTGGGAGCTCATTATCTTATCTGAAATCAATGTTCAAAACTTATGTAACGTTCAATTTTTTCATACCAAATCAATCACACATATTGAGTTGGTAATTTATTTAATATCAAATCTCAATAAACTTCATGTATATTAAAATATCTTCTATATTTACATTTATGTTATGAACATATTATTTTCCCATCAACGGATCGATTGGAAATTGAAAAATCTAAAAACTCCTCCAAACCCTTTTCATACTAAGGCGCGTTTCTATGTAATGTGTTCAAGATTTTATCCATATATCACAAAGTTCCTACACCTTTTTAAAGAAAAATAAAACACATAAGAACTAATATTTATTTGAAAGTAAAAATTCTAATTTAGTGGGAAATGAATGTTGATAGACTCATCTAAGATATCTTTTAATGATAGAATCATGTATAATTTATGGTAAGAATCATTTAACATGTTATCTGAAGTAAGATTTGCTATTTTTTTATTCATTTATAATTTTATATAATTACACTTAATAACATTTGATTAATGATCATTTCATCCCATATTATGAAAATTTCTATACATTAATGTATATAACTATATTGAAAAGTGTAATACATTTCATTTAACAATTCTTTGAAAAAAAATAACAAAAAAAAATTCATTAAAAATTGTTAAATTTGTATATTAATATCTAAAATAAGATGTAAATTTTAATTGAGTTAATAACTGTATCTTTGGGTAAGAAAAATTTTCAAACAGTAATTGAAAATAGATTATAGCACTTCTCTTATATACTGAGTTAATTCTATGTTTTTTCACAACACACCATATGATAAAAAACAAATCACTCAAGTTTTTATATATGAAAATTAATATGATGGATTTTAATTGAGTTAATATGTGATTCTAAACATAAGCATAACACTCATACTAATTTTAAAATACTTACAACAATTATCATATATGAAGAATGGTTGAGTATAATTTCATAACACATATAAAAAATATTTCTTGTTGTCAGGATTATTTTTTCAAAAAAATTCTATGAATAAATTTAATTTATTATTGATTTTAGTTAGGGAATAGGTGTAATTATTAACATAGATGTTGTGATATGATCATCTAATATATGGAAAAAGGAGAGTGAATGATTGGTGTAATGGTAGGGAGTGAGGGATGTGTAGGGAGAAGGGGGGGGGGGGGTGAGAGGAGCATTATAAAGGGGAAAGAGGGGTTACAAGTATATTAAAAAGGGAAAGGGGTTGATAGAGTGTTGTTGTCACAAACCAACCTGGGTCGACCCTAAACTGGTAACTTGATCCGGCTCGCGAAATGGACCAAGGGGAGTTCCCAATCCCCACAGGCTGACAACTAGTGTCAGGCATTAAAACTAAACAAGTGGGAACAATTTTACCCATAAATGAAAGACAAATAAAAAAAAACTGAATAGTGAAAATGAAAACTAGGAATGGAGAGAAAACAAAGTTGTACATACCTCCATGTGACCCTACGGGTCACCATCGAAATCAATCCAATGTCGTGATATGAAGACTGAATCTAAGAAAGGCGCAACACCCTAATTAAAATCAATGATAAAACTGTAGTCCTGAGTATTAAAAATCTGTAGTCATACCAAAACAATCTATTCCCATATGCATTTCCTTTAAATAAAAGATCCATAAATTTCATGTTTAAAATACAATGTATAGAAATAGTTTTTTACACATTTTCCTCTTTAAAATAAAAACACGATCCATTGGCCTTAATATTTTAAACTAAGTTCTTTTCCATGTATAAATATTTATCCTTTTTTGAGAAAGATGGGTAGTGAAGTGTAAAAAAATTTAAAAACCTTTTTCCACAAACTTTTGAAGATCATTTTTATCCCATTTAACAAGTAGACACATCATATAAGAAGGAAAAAGCAATAATCACACAAGGGAGATGAAAAATAACAAACAAGAGTAACAAACCAAATAATGCACCTCAATCATCCAAGGAAGATAACTAAGTGCTGATATACATGAAAAAGCCTAGGAGCTCATGAATAGTCTATAACGTACTATACATGTGACTCATCCGAAAGGCATGCCTACTCTCGATGAAGTTATAATGCCCAAATTCTAAATGTTTCCCTACCTGGCCTAACCGAGGGGCCCAATCTCCTAGTAGAGAAAATTCCATACTAAGGCCCACTAGCCAGTGCACAATCTAAACAAGTGCAACAATAATTCACTAAAAATTCACTTTCTATGCTAGGTTCCAATGTTCAGACTAAAAGGGGGGTGAGACAACAATGTCAAACAGGTATCCAGTCACAAGTACATTCCTCACACACAACAAAGTCACCCCTGAGTCCCCCTAAGTAAAATATCCCTCAACTTTATACCATTTGATCATAGCAAAGTCCTACCTGGTAGAACTCCCATTACATATAACTCAACCAAAGAAAGGGGACCACATCCAAGGATAGTTTTCTTGAGATAACTAGTTTTACTAAAGTTCCAACCGAGCCTCGCATAATTTTCACTTTCCAAACAATTTCTTAAGGAATCACACACACACAACTTGAAAACCAGAAATACACTTTGAAACCCATTTTAGAAACCCAAACTAGCATTTTATATCTAAAACACATTCATAATGGCCAATGGGGAATTTCGTCAGGCAATTGATGTGAAAACACAATCAAACCATTCACTACAACACAGTACCAGAAATAAACCACTCCAATTCAAGATATACCATTTTACTAATAGTTTTATATCAATATCTAATATTAAAACTAGGTGTGAAATGCGAGAAATAAATGATTCTTAAATTTAAAGGTTAATGCATAGAGATCCTACCTCAGAGAAGGAAGCAGACCAAGCCAAGACACATTGGCTATTGAAGCTTCTGATGAAAAGCACTAACACTATCACACACATACATTCTCATACATATATATATACCCTTAATCCACTGAACATATTCCCCTTAACATGGGGGAATGTGTGCATAAAGGATATATATATACATATACACATACATACCTATGTATGAGTGTGCGCGCACCACCAAGGAGACACCCATACTTTATTTGAATAACCTTGAGGAACCAACATTATTTAGAAACCAAAAGACCATTCAAGAAATAATGATCTAAAGAAACACTATTTTAATGTGAGCAATTTCAAATGGACCTTTATAGTTTTCACACCCCATATACATTTACCAAAAACACTCCAAAATCCATTTTTAATAATATAAATCTCATTTTCATCAAGTATTTTCTAATCGGGCCTCACCCTTCTAATACTACATTTTTAAACCATTTTTTAGAAACTGTACAAGGAAATGAATTCATGTAGAGAACAATGAACCGTTTAAGAAATCCTGATTTTAAGAAGACACCATTTTCCACAAACAAACCTCTTTCGATTTCACAGACACCAAAACCATTTTCTGAATACATTCACCACTCCTTAATCAATTTATGAAACCCCTTTGAAATTATCACAATGAAACATATTAAATTAAACCATTTTAATGGGATTAAACCCCCTTTAATACCCACACACAAAGCTAGTTCACTCAAAAAGGCATTCCACATCATTTTCCAAATTTCAAAATCACAAATAAAAAAAATTAAAAACAAAAGTCAACATGCTGAAATGATACATTCTCTTTGTAAAAACCCACTATTAATGCATTCACACCTCAACTTCCTTTGATAATACTTTTTTCACCTTTTTTATAATCATAAATATACTTCTAAGAAGTACCCTCATGAGGTACACATGAAAACAAGACCATATCCTTTAGAAAATAAACATTCATCATATACTCTTGTCAAAACACTTCTAAATTTTTTTTTGCACCACATAAAACATCTAATTTCACTAATAAAATCCAAATAACATTTAACCAAACATAATTGAAAAAAAACATAGACATAAACAAAAAAAAACAAAATAAAAAATTATTTTTAGAAAATTATACTATAAAAAAACACCAACACACCACAAGATAATTAATATGTACCTAAAAACAATTTAGGAACCTAATTTCTACCTTGTGAAACCATGAAAGAGGATTTAAACCTCACCTCAGATAGCAGCGACCAACCGAGACAAGTTGAACTGCTCCACCTTCAGTGGAAGTTGTCATAACCCGGACCCAAGGGACCCAAGAGACCATTCGCACAACACTGGAACAAAAGAAAATCAATAAATAAGATTACCCAAAGACCTAGGGTTCAGTCGAACCCTATGGGCAGTAGGTAGGCCAAACCAAAGCCTTAAAAAGGGGGAGAAATAAGGAAAGGTATTACCTTGATGTGATGACCGCAAAACTGGAGGGAAATCCGGTGATTTCGCCAGAGAAGTGAAGACCATGAGGGAGGGGTGGCACACATGTGATGGGAACAAAGAAGGGGACATGTTGCAAGCAGGGGAGGTCGTGTAAGAGGGCGACGTGTGGTGGTGGTCTGGCTGGAGTGGGGTGGTGCCGACGAGAGAGAGAGCAGGTGGGAGGCGGCGCAGGGAAGTAGTGAGCAAGGGGGTGGTGCAGCCCACACGACGTGAAGAGAAGAGGGAAGAAGAAAGAAAGAATAAAAAAAGAAAATATAAGATAATAAATAAATAAATAAATAAATAAATAAATAAATAAATAAATAAAATAAATAAATAAATAAATAAATAAAAAAAACATATATAAAACCTAATTAAAAATAAACTTAACAATAATAATAATGATGATTATAATAATAAACAAAACGATTAAAATAATCAATATCCAAGGTCGGGGTGTGACAATTATCCCCACCACACACACTTTCTACCCCTACAATGTCACCAAGTTAAAAGATTTCCAAAGATTGAGTCCGTGCCCGAACAGAGGAAAAAGAAAAATCAAGGACCTCAGGTTGATGATTGACTCCACAAGTCACACCTGACAATCACGAAGAAACCATGACATAAAATGAGGGGAGAACACGAGAGGGTTCTCCCCTCCACAAAAACTCATCTAACATGGAATCTTTAAAACCCACACACACCAACCAAAGGAAGGGATAACACAGGAACTCCCAACCAGAACATACCGACTTCTCCAATTGAGTTGAGCGAGACCACTGAGACTTAAATGTAACAACACTACAAGGCCACCTGGCATATTGGGGCACCAAAACAAGGAACTACCTGTAACAACATCGTTGGAACTAAGAATTCCCCCAAAAAAATTTAAAACTACCAACACATCCAACTCCCTTAGTAAGAGTGAGAAAATGCTTCCACAAAAACCCGAAACTCTCGAAACTAGATAAAAAACTCCCAACAATAACGTCTCCAAACGTTCACTAATAAAACTAGGAACAACAAACTCAAGGTCCAAATACACTTTTAAGAACAACAAATGATTCTAGAGGCCACATTCCGAAGAAGGAGACTACTATGATCACGAAAGAATAAGTTCATCACACTATTACCGCAAAAGATGATCTTAGAACAATAGGAAAACAAGGGCAAGGATACCCTGAAAGTTTCTATTTCAAGATGAAAGATAAAGAACCAAGTGAAAGTCATCACATGACTCTCACACCCTGAATGTGCACAATCTTCACCTCGAGACCTGAGGCTGGGGCTCTGATGGCTGAAGCATCTTATGCCTCACAGCCAGACACAAGCATCCCCCGATCAGAAATCCTTCTTTAAAGAACACTTCTTTAAGAAACCTTCCCATTGGAATTAATGGCCACACAATTGAAAGGCTTCGAAAGGACGAGACAAGATAGATTACGATGCTCGAACCAGAAACACTGATGGCATAGTAGAAAGTAGTCTGATGAACGAAAAGTCAACACCGATAAAAAGGATTTCTACATAGGTGGTTTCCTCTCGTATACCCTGTTCACAAAATGGGAAACCATTATGAATGATGAGAGGCACCAGATTTTACAAGCACGTTCACTCCAGATTTCGACTTCTTAATGGGGCCAACACCAGCCATCACCAACCACTGTCCTTGTTAACTACGGATGGGATATCACCTCTTTTTGCCTTCACCTCCTTTGGTATGATCCATTGGATGAAGATGGACGTTAACACCTTCAACATCATCCCAAATTCAAGTATGATAATACATCCACCCCCATTGGTCCAAGTCTAGATCATCCACTAAACCAAATAAAATATGATCTCTAACAAACTCGGGAGTCCCCTACCACTCAAAGACATGATCTACTCCCCTAAAACTGCTTCCCTGCCCCTAACGAACCCTAAGTGCCTCGAAAAAAAAAGAAACACATGATAGAAACCAGAATTGGGCATGAATCATTAACAACTTTTAAAGAAATTTCTGGGTGGAATATTCAGAACAACATGAAAAACAAAATCGCAACTGGCATCAAGACAAAACTCAATCAAATGAAACATCCCAAACAGAGACAACCAACCCAGAATCCCAAACATGCTCAAACCCAACCAAAAGAAACACCACAAGCCAAATGTGAATGAATACTAAATCAAACATATACCAACACAAGAAAAATCCACTTGAAAAAACCATATCCCGAAATCATTTTTTTCATTCATGTGTAATTTAGAAAACTCAAACAAAGCCTTAAATTTCAAAACCCCACCCATGGCATCCTATTAACCACCGCATAAGCCTTCATCCCATTATACTAAAATCACCCATACATATGTGTGAATGTGCACTTTACGTATCTACCGACACATTTGAGAACTATTTTAAATAATACCTAGGGCCTCACTTTCCGTTCTATTACCAAATCGAAACATAAGACAAAAATTTTCCAAATCAAAACACTTATTCTTTAAAAACCCACTTCACCAATTTCAAAACAACGTTAAAGAAATCCCCTTTTAACATGTTTTAAAATCATTAGAGAAAAAACCCTTTTAATTAAAAACCACCTTCATTTCAAAAAACACTCTAAAACCACCAAAATCAAGACAAAGAACAACCAACAATGGACAAAAAGAATGAGGAACTTGTTCTTATGCTCAACCTGGCGACATGGTTGTGAGCCATGCCCTAAGTAAGGCATAACACCAGAGGACCTTGAACCAGGCGCCTTGGCTCCACATGGGTCACTACTCCATGTGGGGTCATAGTGGGACACCAAGTAACCTCTATTGTAATCCATGAATCCAAAACAAAGACAAAAGTCTCAAAACCTGGAATACCCCTGGTATCTTAGGCCTCGTCCCAAGCAGCGGTGATCAGGCACCAACCCCCAACCTACCTCATAAGCCCCGAAAGTCATAATATCCATCTATCAGACATCCCAAACAACAAGGGCCACCTATAATACCTTTTTTTCATGAACCAACCTGGGTCGACCCTAAACCATTCACCTGAGGCTACCCGCAACATGTCCCGAGGGGCGTTCCTAATCCCCACAAGATGAAAACTAGTGTCAAGAATCAAAAATAAAAAACTGGGATTGATTTTTCCCATAAATGAGAGACAACTAATTAAAAAAACCGAATATTGAAAATGAAAACTAGGAATGGTTTGGAAACAAAGTTTAACTTGCCTCCATGTGTCCCTACGGGTCACCACTGACCTCAATCCAATGTCGCGCTATGGCGAACGAATCCAAGCAAGGCGCAACACCCAAAGCTAAAAAAAAATAAAACTATAGGCATGAGTATTAAAACTATTTAGGAATACCCAAACAATATATTCCTGTATCCATTTAATTTAAATACAAAATCCATCAATTTTATTTTTTAAATACAATGTATATAACTAGGTTTTTTTACACATTTTTTCTTTAAAATCGTAACACGATCCATTGGCCTTCATATTTTAAACTAAGTTATTTTCCAAGGATAAAGAATTAATATTTTTAGAGAAATAGGGGTAGAGAAGTGTAAAAAATTCTAAAAAACGTTTTCCACAAACTTTTTAAGATCATTTTTATTCCCTTTAACAAAGAGATGCATCATACAAGAAGGAAAAAGAAATAATCAGACAAGGTCAATGGAAAATAACAAAAAAGAGTAATCAACCAAACAAAGAACCTCAATTATCTAATATAGATAACTTAGTGCTAATATACATTGGAAAACCTATGAGCTCGTGAATAGTCTAGAGTATACTATACATGTGACTCATCCTGAATGCATGTCCACTCTCGATGACGTCATGATGCCCAAATGCTCGGTGTTTCCCTACCTGGTATAACCGAGGGGCCCAATCCCATAACAGAGCAAAGTCCATACCAAGGGCCACTAGCTAGTGCATAATCTATACTAGTGCAGCAATGATTGATTGAAAATTTACTTTCTATACTAGGTTCAAATTTTCAGACTAAAAGGGGGGTGTGCTAACAATGTCAAACAACTATCCAGTCACATGTACATTCCTCACACACAATCAACACACACAAAAAAGTCACCCACTGAGTCCCCAAAGGAATACGACCCTCGTCTTTCAACCATTTGATCATAGGAAAGTCCTACCCAGCAGACCTCCCATAATATATAACTCAAACAAAGCAAGGGGACCACACCCAAGGAGATTTTTCTTGAGATAAATAGTTTTACCAAGTGCCAACCAGGCCTCACATAATTTTCACATGCCAAACAATTTCTTAAGGTATCACACACACACCACTTCAAAATTAGAAATACACATTAAAACCTATTTAAGAAACACATACCATCATTTTAAATCTAAAAATATCCACAAAATCCAAAGGGGAATTTCTTCAAGAAATTGATATTAAAACACTATCAAAACATTCATTTCAACACATTACAAGAAATAAGCCACTCTAATTTAAGACAGACCAGTTTACTAGAAGTTCTATATCGATAACTAATATTAAAATTAGCTATTAAATATGAGAAGAAAATGATTCATAAATTTAAAGGTTAATGCATAGAGATCCTACCTCAGATAAGGAATCAGACCAAGTGGAGACACATCGTCTCTTGAAGCTTCAGATGAAAAATGCTCACACTAGCACACACATACATTCTCATACATATATATACGCTTAATCCATTGAGAATATTCCCCATGCCATGAGGTAATATGTTCTAGGAAGTTATATATATATATATACATATACACATATGTACCTATGTATATGTGTGTACGTACCACCCAGGAGCCACCCAAACATTAATTAATTTACCTAGAGGAAGCAACATTATTTAGAAACTAACCGAACATTCCTAAAATCAAGATCTAAAGAAACACTATTTTAATTTAAGAAATTTCAAATGGACCTTTATGTTTTTCACACCCCAAATACATTTACCAAAAACACTTCAAAATCAATTTTTAATAATATAAATATCATTTTCATTAAGAATTTTCCCAATAGGCCTCACACTTCTTATACTTCATTTTTAAACCATTTTTAGAAACTATATAAGGAACTGACTTCATATAGAAAATAATGAACTGTTTAAGAAATAATGATTTTTAAAAAACAAAATTTTCCATAAACAAACCTTTTTCAATTTCACAAACACGAAAACCATTTTCCAAATACATTTACCAATCCTTAATCAATTTATTAAACCTGTTTGACATTATCACAACGAAACATATTCAATTAAACCATTTTAATGGGATAAATCCCCCTTTAAAACCCACACCCAAATCCAGTTCACTCAAAAAGGCATTCCACATCATTTTCATAATTTTCAAATCACAATTAAAAAAATTCAAAAAAAAAGTCAACATTCTGAAATGATACATTCTCTTTGTAAAAACCCACAATCAATGCATTATCACCTGATGTTCCTTTTAAAATACATTTTTCACCTTTTATATGATCATAAGAATACTGATAAGAAGTACCATCATGAGGAACACATGAAAACAAGACCATTTCCTTTAGAAAATAAACTATCATCATATACTCTTGTCAAAATACTTCTGAAAAATATTTCACATCACATAAAACATCTAATTTTACTATTAAAATCCAAATAACATTTAACCAAACACAATTGGAAAAAATAAACATAGACATAAAAAAAACAACTTCAAAAGTTAGTTTTAAAAAATTATACAATAACAAAACACCAACAAACCACAAGATAATTAATATGTACCTCAAAACAATTTAAGATCCTAATTTAGACCATGTGAAACCAAGCAAGAGGATTTAAACCTCACATCGGATAATGACGACCAACCGAGACAAGCCGAACCGCTCCACCTTCAGCGTCGTTTGTTGAAAAATGGACCCAAGGGACCCAAGAGACCACTTGCACAACCCTGGAACAAAAGAAAATCGATAAATCAGATTACCCAAAGACCTAGGGTTTGACCAAACCCAATGGGGTAATGGGTAGGCTGAACCGAAGTTGGGAAAACTCGGGAGAAAGAAGAGAGGGATTACCCTGATGAGCCGACCGAAAAAACTGAGGGAGATCTAGTGATTTCACATGAGAAGTGAGGACCGTGGGGGAGGGGTGGCGTGCACGTGAGAGGAACCAAGAACGGGCTATGTCACAAGAAGGGGAGGTTGTACAAGTGGGTGGCGCACGGTGGTGGTCTGGCTGGAGTGGGGTGGCACCGACGAGTGAGAGATCAGGGGGAGGTGGCACGAGGAAGGAGGGAGTAAGGGGGAGGAGAAGCCCATGTGACATGAAGAGAAGTGGGAAGAAGAATGAAAGAAGAAAACAAAAAGAAAAGAAAATATAATAAATAAAAAATAAAAATAAAATAAAATAAAATAAAGAATAAGGAAAAAGAAAAAAAATACACAAACATAAAACCTAATTAATAATAAACTTAATAATAATAATAATAATAATAATAATAATAATAAATAAATAAAATTATTAAAATAATTAATACCCAAGGTTTGGGTGTGACAATTCTCCCCACCACAAACACTTTCTATCCCAAGGAAGTCACCAAGTAAAAAGACAACAAAAGTTTGAGTCTATGCCCGAACAGAGCCAAAAGGAAAATCAAGAACCTCAGGTTGAAGATTCACTCCACAAGTCACACCCGGCCGGTCATGAAAAAACCATGACATAAAATGGGGGGAGAACACGAGAGGGTTTTCCCCACCACAAGAACTCGGCTAACATGGAAACATTAAAACCCACACACAGCAACCCGAGGAGAAAACCTGAACTTACCTACTTCTCAACCTGAGTTGAGTGGGACCACTGAGATTTAATCAGAATACCACTAGAAGGCCACCTGACATATCAGGGAAACAAAACAGAGAACTCCCTATAACAACACTTCTAGAACTAAGAATACTTCAAACTGATTTAAAACAACTGACACATCTAACTCCCTTAGAATGAGCGAGACAAACCTTCCACTAAAACCCGAAACAATCAAAACAAGACAAAAACCCCTAACAATCACATCTCCAAATGATCACTAATAAAAATAGGACCAACCCACACAAGGGACAAATACATTTTTTAAGAAAAAAATGATTCTAGAGGCCATATTTAGAAGAACGTGACTACTATGATCATGGAAGAATAAGTTCATCGCACTATTACCGCTAAAGATGAACTTACAATAACAGAAAAACAATTAAAATAAAACCCTGAATGTCTCTATTACAAGAAGGAAGATAATGTACCAAGTGAGGGTCTCACATTCCTATGACACCCCAACTGCATGTGAGATTCACCCCAAGACCTGGGCCTGGGGCTCTGATGGCTGAAGCATCTAATGCCTCATAGTCAGACATGAGAATCCCCCAATCAGAACACCTTATTCGAATGAAACTTCTTCCAGAACCTGTCCCAGTGACCCAAACAGTCACACAATAGTAGGACTTCAAAGGGATGAGACAATATGGCTTAGGATTCTAGAACCAGAAAGACTGATGGCACATTAGAATGTAGTTTGAATAACCAATAGTCGACATCGAAAAATGGATTTCTTTAGAGGCAGGTTCCTCTTGTATACCCTTCTTTCAAAATGGAAAACCATTACAAATGATGAGAAAAGTAGGATTTTCCATGAACTTGTGCTCTAGATGTCGACTCCTTAAAGTGGACAACACAGGCCTTCACCAACCATTGACCTTGTTAACTATAGATGAGCTCTCACATATGTTCACCTTCACCTCCTTAGGTATGACCTATTGGATGAAGACATCCTTTAACACCATCCACATTTTCTTAAATCCATGTATAATGATACATCCACTCCCATTGGTCCATGGATGGACCATCCACTTAACCCAAGAAAATACGAACTCTAACAAACTCGGGAGTGCCCAACCACCCAAAGACATGCTCTACTCCCCTCAAACCGCTTCATTTCCCCTAACGTACCCTGAATGCCTCGAAAGACAAGCAACACTTGATAGAAACTAGAATTGTGCATGACTCATCCTGAAGGCATGCCTACTCTCAATGACATGATAACGCCAAAATGCTCGATGTTTCCCGACTTGGCCTTACCGAGGATCCCAATCCCCTAGCAGAGCAAAGTACATACTAGGGGCCACTAGCCAGTGCATAATCTAAACTAGTGCAATAATCATTCACTGAAAATTCTCTTGGTATGCTAGGTTCCCATGTTCAGACTAAAAGGGGGTGATCCAACAATTCCAAACAAGTATCAAGTCACAAGTACATTCCTCACACACAGTAAACCCACAAAACAAAGTCACCCCCTCAACCCCCAAGGAATACCTCCCTTTCCTTTCAACCATTTTATCATAGGAATTTCCAACGCAGTGGACCCCCCATAATATATAACTCAACCAATGAAAGGGGAACACATCTAATGAGAGTTTTCTTGAGATTACTAGTTTTACCAAAGTGCCAACAGGGCCTCAAAATTTTTTCGCATACCAAACCATTTCTTAAGGAATCACACGCACACAACTTGAAAACCATAAAAACACTTAGAAAACCATTTAAGACACCCAAACTAGAATTTTAAATCTAAAACACATTCACAAAGTCCAAAGGGGAATTTCATCAGGCAATTTATATGAAAAAACAATCAAACCATTAATTATAACACATTACAAGAAATAAACCACTCCAATTCAAGACATAACATTTTACTAACTATTCTACATCAATAACTAATATTAAAACTAGGTTAAAAATACAATAAATAAATGATTCTTAAATTTAAAGGTTAATAAATAGAGATCGTAGCTCAGAGAACGAAGCATACCAAGCCAAAACACTTTAGTTCTTGAAGCTTCTGATGAAAAATTCTCAAAATAGCACACACATACATTCTCATACAATTATATATATACCCTTAATCCATTGAAAATTTTCCCCACACCATGAAGGAATATGTTCATGGAAGATATATATACATATATATACATATACACATACGTACCTATTTATGTGTGTGTACGCACCACTAAGGTGCCACCAAAACTTTAATTAATTAACCTAGAGGAACCAAAATTATTTAGAAACCAACAGACCATTCAAGAAATCAACATCTAAAGAATCATTATTTTAATGTGAGCAATTTACAATGGACCTTTATGTTTTTCACACCACAAATATATTTACAAAAAACACTTCAAAATCCATTTTCAATAATATGAAATCTCATTTTCGTTAAGCATTTTCCAAAAGGGACTCACCCTTCTTATACTTCATTTTTAAACTATTTTTTATAAACTGCACAAGGAACTGACTTCATTTAGAAAACAACGAACCATTTAAGAAACTAAGATTTTTAGAAAACATAATTTTCCATAAACAAATCCCTTTTAATTTCACAAACACCAAAACCAATTTTCAAATTCATTTACCATTCCTTAATAAATTTATGAAACCCCTTTGAAATTATCACAATGAAACATATTCAATTCAACCATTTTTATGGGTAAATCCCCTTTGAAACCCACACACAAATCCAGTTCACTAAAAAAGGGATTCCACATCATTTTACTAATTTCCAAGTCATAATTAAATAATATACAAAACAAAAGTTAACATGCTGAAATGATACATTCTCTTTGTAAATAACCACTATCAATGCAATTACACCCCAAGATCCTTTGAAAACACATTTCAAACCTTTTTCATAATTATAAAAACACTTATAATAATTACCCTCGCGACGTACACATGAAAACATGACCATATCCCTTAGAAAATAAACTTTCATCATATAATCATCTTTAAACACTTCTGAAAAACATTCCACACCATATAAAACATCTAATTTCTCTATTAAAATCCAAATAACATTTAACAGAACGCAATTAAAAAAAACATAGACATATAAAAAAGACAACTTCAAAATTTAGTTTTAGCAAATTTTACTATAAAAAAGACACCAAAACCCCACAAGAAAATTAACATGTACCTCAAAACAATTTAGCAACCTAATTTAGAACGTGTGAAACTAAGGAAGAGGATTTAAAACGCACCTTGGATAACATAGACCAAATGAGACAAGATGAACTGCTCCGCCTTCGATGAATATTGTTGCAACACGGTCCCAAGAGACCCAAGAGACCATTTAAACAACCCTAGAACAAAATAAAATTGATAAATTAGATTTCCCAAAGACCTAGGGTTATGCCAGATCCTAGGGGGAAAAGGTTAGTCTAAACCGAAGATGAAAAAAGGGGGATAATGAAGAAGAAGGATTACCTCGATGAGCCGACCACAAAATTAGAGGGAAGTCCAGTGATTTTGCCGGAGAAGTGAGGTCCATGAGAAAGGGGTATCACACATGTGAGAGGAACCCAGAAGGGGCTATGTCACAAGCAGGGGTGGTTGTGCAAGTGGGGGGCGCATGATGGTGGTCTGGCTGGAGTGGGGTGGCACTGGCAAGAGAGAGAGCTGGGGGGAGGTGCCGCAAGGAAGGATGGCGCAAGCGGGAGGCACATCCCGCGTGATGTGAAGAGAAGAGGGAAGAAGAAAGAAAGAAGTAAAAAAATAAAATAAAATATAAAAAAGATAATATAAATAAATAAATAAATAAATAAATAACTAAATAAAATAAATAAAATGAAGGGAAAAATAAAAAAAAATATAAAAAATAATTAATAATGAAATTACTAATAATAATAATAAATAAAATGATTAAAATAATTAATATCCAAAGTTGGGGTGTGAAAGTAGTGAAAAAATGGACACGGGATAAGAATGGGGAAAGGGGATCAAGGATGATTAGGAGGACGATAATGAGGTTGATAAATGTGGTGGAAATGGTGATTTGGGAGATAGTGAGGGTGAGAGAAATATTGGTGAGTGGAAGGGAACCATTAGGGGGGGAGTTATGAGAGAGGTTGGGGAATGAAGAGTGTTTATTTTCATATGAGTAAATATTTCATGATAGTTTTAAATACTACCACTAATCTCTAATTTTGGTGAAGTGAAAGAATTACTAGGATGTGGTTGTGATTTGGATACATGGTGTGGTGTATACATGGATGGAGGATGGAACGATGTTGATATACCTCATGTTCATTTTACCCTACCAATATTTGGATGTTATGGTATTATTATATGTGTTGATGTGGTATACTATTATGGTATTCAGTATATGAAAATATATATGGTTATGGTTGTGACATGATATATGGACTGTGGTTATGTGGATATAAAATGGATTGTTGAATTGGAAATATGTCATTGGGGTGTGAGGAACACTGGATTAGTAGGTAAGTCATTGTGGGGTACCAACTTGGTATATTATTATTATTATTGTGTTAGTATTATTAGATTTGATATTGGGAGATTAAGACATAGTAAATATGGGTGGTATTTGACCTGTCATAGGTGAATAGTTGGTTTAGATATTTGTTCACTGAGGTTTTGTTATGTGTCATCCACATATTCATGACGGGTTTTTAAGAGGAACCTATAGAGTATACTTATATGTTCACTGTGGATACCCAATATATACATATATAAATAATACATTAATACCTTGATTTAAATTATATATCTCATAAATATTCCCAAAACATAATGACCTACAAGTTATACATGTGAGAGATTAGCTATACGATTTTTTAATATATAATAATTTATCAATAAATGAACTCCTCTATACTCTCTTCTAGACATTCCACAAGTTATAAAAGTTTTCATTATTTTCAGAAAATAAAAAAAGGAAATGGGTAAGCTCAAATGTTCAGAAAGAGAAAACTTATCAACATCTCACTAAGGGTTATATCATAATCATATGATAAAACATTGGAATGGGATAAATATATTGTTAAAAAGAATAAGAAGCCATAATATTTTTATATATGTCTTGATATAAGAACACGCAATATCAAGTGAACAAACATATACCGTTGAAAAAGTGTGTAGAATCATGAGACTTTTACATGAATCAAGGAGCATAATCATAGGTACAAGATTATAATATAAGAGTGTGTCATAAACATAATAATAAAAACCAAATTTCAAGGCAACCCACCAAGACATTAATCACCTAGTACGCCAGGGATAACTACTAGTTTATATTCTTGGGCATGGGATAATCTTCCTGTGTACCCTTGGTCTAGGGATATAACCTCCAATATACCCCTTTGGATTCAGATAACTCCTATTGTGTGACATTTATAATGGTATATATACACTTGTGTACCCATTTGATCTTATGATATATAAACATTAAAAAATTCACTATAGGGTGATATAGGAACCCAACCATCCTTTATCATACATATGAGATTCATAATAAAAAAAGCATTAATCATATTATAAAGAACCCATAGAAATAAAATGTGTTTGATTCAACACATCATAATGAACCAATAGAAATAAAATGGGATTCATATACTTTTCAAATGGATTTAAATAAGGAAATCATTTATCATTCAATAAATAATCATAACATGGAAATCCCATGGAAAATAAATTGGCATCCAATGGAATCAAGTAACATTCCAGGTAATTACCATTTAATAAAAGCAATAAATAAATGGTATTTATGAAGTATAGGTAAATGGTATATGATTAAGAACCTAATTTTACTTAATTAATTTATGGGTGGAATCTAGGTAAGCATCCTTCAATAAAAGTAATAAAGAATAGGTTATTCGTAGAGGGAATTCTTTAGATGAAGAATTACATCTATACACTCAAAAAGATCTGCAAAGAAAAAGGTAGTGGTAGATAATTCCGCAAAAAGAAAAGGAAATTACATAATATATACATAAAATTGAGGTAGATGGTTACATTTGAAAATCATCCTTGATAAAGCATATGATATTTTAAAATATAATGACTTAAAATAAAAATAGTTTTCATGAGTTTTGGAAGAATCACTTTAGAAATAAAAAAACACTTGATATTTTAAAATTATTATAAAATATATATTTTGTAAATCTAAGAGGGAAATAAATTTTATTTTATAAATTATGTAAAAATAATGTGAAATTTTCAAATAATATTAAAAAGGAGGATAAAATATGTTTTCCCATGGAAAATTATAAAATAAATAATTTTCAATGTATTTATGAAATAAAAAAGCTACATGTGAGCTCCCAAAGTTATTTTCAACAAGATGAAGTGAGAAATTTGGAAAACATTTACCTTAAGAAATCCTCAATAAATGATTCCTTAGAAAATAATAAATGATATCCAAATAAATGTGGGGTAGAAAATATTTTAAAATACCATCATTTGAAAACCCAAATCATAAAAATTGTATTATATTTTCATTCTTAAAGGAGTTAAATAGAACTATTATAATCATAAAAAATAATCAATAATATATTTGAAGTCACCCCAACACTCGTACCCCCAAGCCAGTGCCATAATTTATTTCATTAGCATGATTACAAGAAATGAAATCTCAAAGGACCGATCAATTTTATACTTCTAGAAAAATTAATACATACATGACACCCATTTTACATTGTTAATAGAAAATAAACATAATATATAAAAAATTTAATAAATTGTATCCTTGAAAACTCATTCAAAGATCTCTTCTTCAAGTCCTGGGGAAAAGAAACAAAATAAGTGTGAGATCAAATTCACAATAATAGTTAAGTAAAATGGAATATATCATGAATAAATGAAAAATAATCAATATGTAAAGGTAAATAATTTATCACACATTCAAATTAAATAACAAGAACAAAAAAAATTAATATGGTAAAATAAATAACTTCAAAAGCAATCCATTTTGTTAATAAACTGAGAATTAAATGAATCCATAGATAATATCATATTGAAAATATAATGGATAATAATAACTGAATTCTAAATTAAAGAAATTATTAATTATTGGACATCATGTATAAGGCACATGAAAACATTTACTGTCAAGATCTATCCTCTAGAAAACATAAAAATATATGTAGAAACCTGTTTAATTTGTAAAACTGATTTGTCTCATTAGACGTGTCAATGTTTCGAGGGTCTTATATTAATTGGTACCAAACCCATGTCATACATATCCAAATCATTCTTCATATATCTAATAACCAATTTATTTCATAAATAATGAACCTTATCAAATATCCATATTGAGAAAATGATACAGATTTACTAAAATTTCACCAAATAAACAAATGATATTAAATGTAGAACACTATATGTAGTAATACTATATTTTTTATGACCTATTCATATCCATGATATATATTATGGATATTTAAGAGTAATCTAACAACTAAAAATCAAAGGAAGGTGAATAATTCAAGGAAAAATTAATGACTATAAAAATTAATCAAGGAAGTGAATTTTAATACTTTCCTTGTTCAAAATGATCATAAACCATATGGAGGATGAATAAGAATGGTATCAATAAAAAATATCTCCAGTGATGTTTATGTAAAATAAAGGGCTGTTGTATTTGATGAATATAAATACCATAAAAATATCTTTAACAATATTCTTGTAGAAAATATTATTTTAATTTGGATTTTTTTTAAAATTATTTTCTTTAAAATTAATTCTTAAATTTTTTTTAAAAGAATTTCTTAATCTTGTAAAGAAAGGTTCAAATAAATGATGTTCATTATGGGGGGAAATTCCGTACATTCTGTAAATTTTAATAAAAATTCCCTTTTCAATGAAAAAATGTTAGGAAAGAGCCGTGTTCATAAAAAGATAAGAATATTCCTTTCATATTTTTGAAAAAATACAAATGGGAATTTTTTTGACAACAATATAAGATTACTTTAAAAAAATTAAAAATTAAAATTGGGTAAAAATTTCATTAAACAAGTAATTTTTAAAATTATATAGAAAATGTTTTTTCAAACATATTTAGGAGACATATCTTTGTAAGAAAACAAATTTCTGATAGAAGATAAAACCAAAGAATGATTTTATAAAAAACTTTTCTAATGAATTTTAAGTAACAAAGAGTGAGAAAATGGTACTATCACTTAAAACAGATCATTCATAACTAGAGTATAATATAATTAAAGGGTTTATTAAAAACTGGTCATATAATTTTCTTCAATGGAAATTCCAGAACAAACAATATTGATTAGAATGAGATTGTGAAATAATCCCATAAAGTGGTCGTAATGTTGAAGTGAAAATTAATAAATGAATTAATTATGTGTATAAAATATAAATACACATAAAACAAGTCTATATACAAAAATATATATTAATATGTAATTATATAGATAATCATATACTATTAATGACAATGAGGAAGTAATACAACCCAATGAAAAGGAATGGATTTATGAAATTATTAACATCTTTGTAAATTTTAATTCAAATCTGATTAAATAAAATAATTCAAATTTAGACATAAAATAAGATGAATAATTAATTATTCATGATATTAAATTTAAATTAGTATTATATAAAACCAATAAAATAAATTACATGCATAAAATTACAATATGCCTCATTGAAATGAAATTGAGACGAAATCCCTTACCTTAAGATTCTGTTTGTATAATGTTCTTTAAACACCATTATAATAGTTTTTAACAAGTTATTAACTTATAATATAACGATATTAATGTTTATAATATCATATATCATCTTTGTATAATATATTATCACCCATTTGTTAACAATCTTTTAATATTTTGGTTGTTTCGGGTGTTAATTGCCATGTTTTCTCATGTGTGTTTTGTTATTAAAGATCTAGTTATTATACATATTATAGATTTCAATAATTTAAATAATAATAATCATGATATAAATATCATATATATTATGTATACATGTATTTAGAGTAATCCATAATATTTAGTGATAGGAAATGAAAGGCACCGTTCATGGAGAGGGTGTGTCATATATATGCAAGAAAACCATTTCTATTTTCTTGTCATATTGAAAAAAAGAAAACATAATTATATATATATATTATCATTAAAATATAATTTATATAGCATATATATTATATATGTTAACTAATCCCACCCTTAATACGTTCCATGTAGAGTGTGAAGGAATCATATCATTTCACAAGGCGATGGTGTGCCGAACACATGACAAATGTTATCGTATTCAACAAAAATGGAAATCATGATGGTATGTATGATATAAGAATTTAATAATAATAAAAACATCATAAATATCATAAATATTACATATAAAATATAAATAGGTCTTTATTCCTAACCTTGAGAGGTAGTAATGGAAGAATGAATGACATCTGTTCATGATGCATTAGTCTGCTATACAAATGAAAGATGATTTCATAACCCATTTTATGGAAGTGTGTGTGGTTTTAGGTCATAAAAATAATAAAAAAATTATAAATAAATGAAAGATACTCAATTTATTATCTAATAAATGTATACTAATAATTTAAGGAGGTAGAGAAGGAAATAAAATAAAAACTCTTTTAGAAGAACATTACATTTTATTCAGGTATCCAGCTTAAGATTACACTAAAACCATAAAATGTTTGCTTTATGTCTATGATTAGTATTCTAGGATGAGGATTTTGAATATGTGAAGTGATTTGGTATTTTTTGGATGATCCAAATGTCTTGAGAGGCGTGAATAAGTGAGGGGAGTGTATTCCCTTTTACAGTTGAGGAGGAGTGGCATTCTTGTAAATTCTCAAAAGTATTCACTATTAGGAGGTCAATATTACCTAATTTGTCTCAAATATTGATAATTAATGCCTTGGGGGGATTATATAGTCTATGAAAACCTCAACAACACAATATAAACATTGTTTTAAACAGGTTTTTTTCTGGAACTCCTACGTTTCTTTATTTTACCATTGGGTTTTTTATTATGGTAAGTAGTTTTCTAACTTAAGTAATTTATCATTTAAGACTAGAATAATATGATCCTTACTAGATATTTTTTAAAAAATTATTATAAATATTATATATAATTTATAAAATATAAATATTATGAGTGTTGGAAATTAATTTTAATATAAATGCAAGTAATGTGTAAATATACCGCTTTAACCGTAACCTCGGTAACTACGTTTTTTACTATAAAATGGTCAATATATTAATTATAATAGATAAATTGGTCCATAAATGTAATATATTTTATATTTATTAAAATCTAGAAATAAATATACAAAATAAAATATTTTTATTAATTTTAAATTATATAATAAAATATCATTTATTATAAAATTATATTAATTTCAATTTTGACATTAATAAATTAATTAGAAATTTAAAATATCAATACTATAATTTAATTTGAATTTTTTAGCTTAAAATATATTTTACATGACATATTAATCTTAAAAAATAATGGAACATAATAATTCATTAAAATTTTTTCAATTTTAATATTGTTAGTATCATTTATTTTATTTTATTATTAACTAAATAATTACTGCTTTGGAATTTTTAAAGAGTTTTATATTACTAAATCATCTATAAAAAATAAATATAAATTATTATGATAAAAAATAAATAATTTATCTTTCAAAATAATATATATAACCAAAAAATGTGGTTTTCCCTCTACCAAAGCATTATAGATATTAAAAGCAAGGAAGTTTCCTTTGTTGTGTTTTTCTTTACTAAACATATTATATAGATCAATTTCAAGGAAAATTGTACAAAAAACACATAAAAAGAGGCCCAAAGTTTTAAGGGTCGAAATAAGGCCATCCTATGTGTGTTCAAAAAGTGTAGTGTCATTCTTAAACTTTATATTTTATGTCTTAACTCTAAGAACACTCGTTTTAACCATAATCATTGTAATTAATTTTAAACGATTTCACTAATCCCAAAAATAAAACATTAAGTCGACCTTATTAAAGTTTTTAAATTATTATTATTCCATAAATAGAATCCATTTTTATAAATTCAATCCATATAAATGGAGAAAATTAATAAAAAATTAATCCCCCATAAGAATAAGAGAGACGGTTTTTTTTAATGTCAAAATGCTTAAAAGTTTAAAATGTTTTATATCTAAGTTTAGTATAAAAATTATTAGAATTAACTAAATTGTATTAATAGGTGTAAAGTTAAACTAATTTTTATTTTAAAACAATTCAGAATATAATTTATCATTATTAATTATTTAAATTAAAAGGTAGTTTTCATTTAAAATTTAGTATTTTTCACTATTCATCAAAAAAATGAAACTTCTTAGAAAAATGCAAAAAATTTACCATGAGATAATTTTGGTATTCAAATTTAAAAAATTTTGTTTATTTGGTAAAATATTTTTTCTAAAATTTTTTAAAATTAATTTTAAATTAAGAGTGAAAAGTTCGATTAAAAGGTGTTTTGTTTTAACCCTTTGTTGGATGCATCACAAGCTATCGATGAAATTTAATTTTATTCTAACAAAAATATATTATAATGTATTGGAGTTATACATTCTCTCCCAATTATATAAATTGTGTCCCCCAATTTAAACTTGATCTCGGCAATCAATGGTTTGATATTTTGAAATTCCTTTTATGAAAAACCCACATCGTAAAAGAGTTAATAAAAGGACACTTAATAAATGAGAAAGGGAAGTATGAATATCATCTTTAATAATTAAATAACTAGGTTTCTAAGTTGAATAATATAGGTGTGAAATGAAAAATTTTTAATGGAATATAATACTAATGCCCAAGGATTAATAGAGAGTGATTGAGATCATTGATCATAAGAATGTGAGTGATCTAAATATGGTTAATGACCAATAATCCATAAACCAAAGAAGTATGGAAAAGGTCATTGATATCATAATATATTATCTTTATATGATAATTTTTTTTCAAGATACTTTTACTAAAGTTAATGAAGTTTTGTGAGGAGATATAGTTACTTTATTTCATTCCAATTCATTTTAAAAATATCCTCCTTTGGTTGGGCCTTGATCAATTTATAAGTAATCGCTTTCTTAGAAAATGAATTTTTATTCCTAAAGCACTAAAATCCACTTTTATAGGATCATAATATCTATAATAGAATGAAAAGTAATTCCTTTGATCTCTATTTATTATTATGAAAAATGGTTGTCACTGGTTATCTAATATGCATAAATCCTTTTATGGTGAAGTAATATATTAATCTTTAAGACCTTATCCAAAGTTAAACTTAAACCATTATAAAAATGGAAAACCTTGTTGACTTTCCAAAATATTATAATCCATAAATTTAGAAGAAAGATAACTACATTTATAAAATTAACATATCATTAACTTGCATTAAGGTAGTTAGTAGTATCCAATTTTTGTATGTATCGATCATATATTAATCGAAACATTATTATGTCAAGAACAAGAAATTATTAAGAGTTATCTTTTCCTTAACCATGTGTTTTCCAAAAATTTCAAATTTACACTAGATCATATTTCATGGTACCATTCGACATATGATTTCAAATCCTTAATGAAATTGTACTTCAGTAGAATCATAATATATTTCATAATTATTATAAAGATAATATAATCAATAAAATACTAATACAATATATTTCATATATCTAATTACACAAACACATTAATCATTACACTTTGGTTGTCTTAGTGACAAAATATTTTCCTTGATCTCTTAGATTTTTCTGAGATATATTCGCTTGATTTTGGGAAAATTCATTTTCATAGTGCCCCATATCCTTACAGTTGAAGCATTGAACATTGGAAATTTTTTCTTTATCTAACAATAACGATCATGGTGGCCCTTTTCTCCAAATTTTTTAAAAAATCTGAATCCTTTCAAGCATTTATAAGGGTGATTCATTTCCATAGTTTTAAAATGTGGGAAAATACTTATTTCTCTTCTTCCCTTTATCCATGATTTTATATACCATCATATTCTTCTATTTTTTCCATTTATTCCACATGAATTTTTGAATTATGTGTTCGTCTTGATAGAACATATAGATACCTATCTTATAAAGAAAACTTTGGAGAGACTGGATCCCTTTAGAGACTTGGAATAACCCCTTCAAAGAAATGGTCAATATTTCACTATATATTGAGTATATAATTCGTAAAATTCCTTGGTAACCTTGTAAAGAAACATTAATAATTAATAAAACTTTAAACTTTGTTTTGATATTGTCTAAGAAACTTTCTATTCATATCAGTTTTCTACTCACAATGGAAATTTTTTTTTATAATGAATCCTTAAAAGAGTCCCATTTCCTGAGTTCTATTTCTTCTACTTCCCTAGTATTCTAGTTCAATGAAAACCATTGATCTTCATTTCCTTTGAGAAAATAAACTGCAACTATATCCATCTACTTTTCACCAAATCTCATTTCAATAAATTTATTATATATATATATATTTAATCTATTTCTCAAGTGCAATTGGATTTGTAGTACCGATAAATAACAGGGGCCTCTATCACATAAAGCGATCTAACATAGGATAATCTCACTTTGAAATAGGTTAATTCATCCAAGAAAGGTTATTTTTCATAAAATAATTAATCTTCCCTAATATATCCCAAACTTGCTCAATTCCAATACCAACTACATTGGATTCATTAGAAGGGAAATCGCTAAATTGGCCAGGAGTATTGAATCCCTTATTCCTTAAAGGTTCCATTTATAAATAATGGAATATATTGGATTATATCATAATATTATAAATTATAAATCATTGCGTTTTCTTACAAATATAGTGTAAAACTAAATATAAATTAAAAGTTATGCATTATTAATATCATAATCTAAAACATGGTTCCTTTGGAAATATATATATTTTTCAAATCATTTTTAATTTTATGTAATGAAAAAGTGAATTATTTTAATAATATAACCCAATACTGTCAAACCAGGTGTGTAGTATAGACCATTTTTGGGTACCAGGTAACACTCGAGTCAATCTGGATTCACCTTTTTTAGAGTTATTAAATCGAGAAAACTCTGTGCCCGAACCAAATCTACTTGTAGTATCAAGACAATAATGTATTTCTAAGAAGACCCACATAATCTATTACTTACCAAAACCTTAGAATGTTCTTATATACTTGTCATCAAAGTCTATCATAGGGTTTTGTTCTCTAATATTTAATTTCTTAAATATAGTTTCCAAGGTTTGTAATAACTTCCTTTGATATTAACTATAATGAACCTGACCCTGGTAGCCTAGATCCGGTGCCTTAATTTATTACATTGACATGATTATAAGAAATAAAATCACAAAGGACTCATTAGTTTTGTTTTTTTTGAAAAACCAGATACATACAAGATACCCATTTGACATTGGGAAAATAAAATAAAACATAATACATAACAAAATTTAATAAAATGAATCCTTGAAAAATCATTCAGATATCTCTTCCTCACATCCCAATGAAAAGATACAAAATAATGTGTGAGTTCAAATGCATAGTAATGGATAAGTACATTGGAAAATATCATGAATGAATGAAGAATAATCAATATTTTAAGGTAAATAACTATGCACACATGCGATTAAATATCCGGATATGGAAAAGTCAATATGATAAGGTAAATAACTGAAAAAACATTCCATTTAATCAATTAAATTAGAATGACATTAATCTATAGATAATATCATATTGAAAATATCCTTGATAATAATTAATGAATTCTAAATGAATGCAATGATTATTTATTGTACATTATTTGTAAGACACATGAAAACTTCTACAATCAAGATCCATCCTCTATAGAGTTTTTAGCAAAAGGTTGAAACTGATTTAAATTTTCCAACTAATTTGTCTTATGAGATATGTCGATTAATCGAGAGTATTACATTAAAAAAACCTCAACCCTAGTCATACATATCCAAATCATTCCCCATATATCAAATAGTATATTTAATTCATAAACAATGTGCCTTATAAAATATCTATATTGATAAGAGGATACATATTTACCAATATATAACGGGACAAAGAAATGACATTCAATATAGAGAACCATATGTTTAAATGATATATAGTTTCTAGTAATAAACATATCTTTATCATGGGAAATTTAATTACAAATGATCATAGGAAGGTGGTAAACTTAATGAAAAGTTAATGGATATAAAAATGAATCATGTAAGTAAATGTCAATACATTCATTTGTCAAAATGGTCACAAATAATCTATTGGAAGGATAAGGATAGTATAAATACAAAATATCCACAGTAAAGTATATGTAAAATAAATATTTTTTTGTCATTGATGAATATAAATACCATAAAAATATATTTAAAATATCTCTTGAGGAAAATATTATTTTAATTTTGTTTTTTTTCAAAATCCATTTCTTTAAAAATCAATGATAAAAACATTTTATTAAAAATAAACATCATAAAATTTCAAATGAATATTCAATGAAATGATGATCATGATTGTGGGAAATTCCCTAAATGTCATAAATATTAAAAATTACATTCCTTTTTTAATTTAAAATGGTTAGGAAACTTCATTATTTAGAAAACCATAAGAATAACACTTTCACATTTTCTGTAAAATCTAGACAAAACTTGTTTTGAAAATGACATATGATGCATTTAATAACATTTTTTAAAAATAAATTATGCGTGAAAATTTCTTTTATTAAATAATTTTGAAAATGTTAAAGAAAACATTTTTCAAAACATTTTTAGAAAACATAGATTTGTAAGAAAATGAATTTCTGACCAAAGAGAAAAGTGATTTCGAATTTTATTAAAAAAATTTATAAAACCTTTTAAGCACCAAAGAGTGAAAAATAGAACTTTAATTTGGAAAAAAATCATGAATGACTATATTATAAAAAAATTAAAGGGTTTATTAAACAATGTTAATGTAATTTCCATCAATGAAAATTGAATAACAAAAAATCTTGATTAGAATTGGATTGTAAAATAAATCCTCAAAATGATCATATCATTTTAGTGAAAATTATTCAATGAATCTATTATGCGTATCGACTATAAATCCACATAAAAAACACTTTTAGAAGAACATTACATCTTTTTTGGGCATGCTCCTTAGCTTGGAACTAAAATATTTACAGGTTTTATTTATTACAAAAAAGGATTCTTTGATGAGTTGATGTAAGTTTTCAAGTGATGTGTCAATTTGGGGGAAGAAAAAAATGGATTTAGAGCTGTTAAAAAGACAGGGGGTTGAGTGCCCTTTTATAGTAGAGGGAGAGTGGCATTCTTGTAAATACTCAAATGTATTCACATTGGGAGGTCAATCTCACCTGATGTGGATCCATTATATATAATTAATAGTATTTATGGATTATATGGTCATTAAAAACCTCAAAAACGCAATGCAAAATTTATTTTCACTATTTTTCCCTTAAATATTAAGCTTTATTATTTTAAAATTTTTGGTTTTCATTATGGTAAGAAGTTTATAAGACTATAATAAAATATAAAATGATCTATACTGGATACTTTTTACCTATTTATTATAAATTTGATATATAATTTATAAAATATAAATCCTATGTATGTTGGAAATTAATTTTAACACAAGCGCAAGTAACACATTAAAATACAACTTTTATTGTAACAGTGCTAATCGAGTTTTCTTTATAATTAACGGTCAATATAGTCATTATAATAGAAATATTGGTCCATGAATGGAACATATTTTGTAATTATTATTATTTAAAAATTAATTTTTATAATATAGGTTTTTTAGTAATTATAAATCAATTAATAAAATTTCATTTATTATAACATAACATTAATGTCAATTTTTGTACTATTTATTTAATTTGAATTTAAAAATATCAATAAAATAACGGAATTTGAATATTTTGATTTTAAATATGTGTAACATAACATATAAATCTAAAAAAATATGCTAAAATAATAATTCATACAATTTTATTGTATTTTATTATTTGTATTATCATTTATTTTATTTAATTATAAACTAAATAATTACTCCTTTAGAATTTCATAAGATTTTTACGTAACTAATTCATCTATAAAAATTAAAGATAAATTATTATGATAAAAAAATAATTTTTATTTTAAAATAATATATATAACAGAAAAATGTGGGTTTCCCCATATTACATCTTTATTGATTTAAAAATTAAGGAAGGTTCCCTTTTTGTCTTTTTCATTAATTAATTTATTTTATAGGTCACTTTCATAAAAATGTGACCCTAAAACATATAATAATAGAGAACAAAAATCATAAGGGTTGAACTATGTCCATAAAATGGTTTTTGGAAAAGTTTTGTGTCGTTATTACTCCATGTATTCAAATTTTAACTACTAGTAAAATTGTTTTACCATAATCACTTTAATTAAATTTAATTATTTTTCCTGATAATTAGGGTGAAACATTTAGTTGAACTTATTATAAATTATAAATTATTTTATTTTAAAATATGATAATCAATTTTCTAAATTCAAAATAGAAGTGGTCAAAATTAATTTAAAATTAATCCCACAGACATGACGAGAGAGCAGGTTTTTTAAAATGAAAATGTAAAAAAAATTTACAATGTTTTTATATTTAATTCAATATTAAATTCATTCTAAAAAAAATAAATTGGATTAATATATGTAAAATTGAACTAATTTTAATTTAAAAAAATTAAAAATATAATTCAACATTATAAATTATTTAAATGAAAATGTTCTTTTCAATTAAAATTCACTATTTTTTCAATATTCATCAAAAAATGATTTTTTTTAGAAAAATACAAAAAATTAACCTTGAGATAATTTTGGTATTATTAATTTCAAAATAATCTTTATTTTTTAAATAAGTTTTCTAAATGTGTTAAAAATTAATATTAAATTAAATATTTAAAGCGTGACTAATCAATGTTTTGTTTTAACTCAGTGTTGCGTGCATTGCAAGCTAACGATGAAATAATATTTAATATAAAAAATAGAATTTAATGTATTGGGGTTATACATGATTTATAATAAAATACAGGGTAAAATTTATGGGAATTAAATTATGGATTTTGAAGAGAATATTCATCATCAAGAATAGGAGTTATTCTTACCAATATTACAATTTTATATTAGATTTTTTTTAATGAAGTTGTTATTGGTTATGAGGAGTAATTTATTGAGTTAAAAAAGGAAGAAACCATATAAAATATGGTAATTTTAGGATAAAATTTCTCATGAAAGGTACATTTAAGTAAGAGATACCATGAACCACTGAATCCGAAATTGTGTCAACCAAACCCTAATGGAATTGAAAATATAAGAATAAAAGAATATTTAGAGGAGGATCAAGAAATAACATTAAAATATTATTAAATGGAATATATTTTCATATGGAAAGTGTTTTAGGAAGTGTATATACCATATAAATGAAATTATGTTGGAAAATTTGAAACATGTCCCATGGAATTGAAAATGGGGAAAAACCCCCTTACACTTTTTTAATCATTGAGACAAAACCCCATAAGAGAATAAACTTACAATAAAACATATAAATCCGTGAAATATAATAAAATCATGATAAAAATGGATAATGGGATTGTATTTTCACAATTTTAAATAAAACAGGGTGTATAACATAAACATGTGTCAAGGAATTAAAATTTGAGACAAATAACACCTTTTGATTTGAGTAGCCTTTTTATAAAAACACATTGAAAGAGAGGGCATGTAATTGATTGTAAAATATCATGATTATAATTAAATTCATGATATGATATATTAAACATGAATTATTTGAAAAATATAATTAAAATTTGTTTCATAATAATTTTTTTTCAAAGGAATGCATTTTAGATGAAATACCTATACCTTGTTCCAGATTCCTTCTACGCATGTGTTTAACTTCTTTTGGTAACTTGAAATTTTTTCTTAAAGGTATCCTTTGAAATTATGGGATTAATATAAATTATAGTGACTAGGGGATTATAAAAATGTGAAAATGTTACATTCATAGAAAAATGGAAGATTTTCAAGATTAAATTCTATAGAATGAGTGTGGTATGATGTAGAGGAAGTTCCACCTTTTATAAGTGATAAAAAGGGAACTTTCGGGGGGGAAACCTTTAATTTTTAGTCATATAATTATACTATTAAAAGATAAAATACTATAAAATATTTAAATAATTTATTATAGTGTGATATTGAATATATAAAGTGTGAAATAATTATTTTCACATATGTTTTATACAATTTGGAAGTAATTTGTTATTTGGTTTTTTACTTTTACCTTCTGTTTAGCTTAGTAACTATTTTTTAACTAAGTAATTTATGTTTTTATTCCAATATCAAATAACCCCTATTAAAAACATTGCGTTTGATTAACCTATATTCAGTTTTTATTTTATATTTTTCAATTTTGAAATATTTTAAAATTAACTTTTAAATTAAAACATTTTATGTATAGAAAAAAAAAATTTATAAAAAATATATGTTTTATCCATTATATGGTCTTAATGTTATTAAAATTTGTTTCCAATTATATATGTGTTAATATAATTTATATATATTTTTAAACATCATATTATATTCATCATTTAAAATATATTAATTTAATTTATTAGATAAAAATTTCACAACATCCATAAAAAAATTCTTCAAAAATAATAGTTTTACCATTATTATGGTCATTAAAATTATTCTTAGCAATCATAGTTTTATGAGAAAAATTTAAACGGAGTTTATCAGAAAATATTATTATTTTTATATAAAATATGAAATCCATTTTTATAGATTTAATTTCTATAATTTATGAAAATTTATTTTTAATATAAAAAAGTTAACAAAATTTTATAGTAAAATATTAATTAAGTTTCCGAAATGTTTCATGTCGGTCTAATAACATAAAAAATGTAATTTTAATAATTTATCTTACTTATAAATATATATTTCTTATAGGGAAATGTTTAAAAAAAAGTCATTCTTGTATTATGACAATGTCATAAAATTTACAGTCCTAGAAATATTAGTAGGTTTTCACTCTTCACACTACACCAATTATTTCAAAAAAATATCAAAAATTAATCTTAAGATAATATTAATATTCCTAATGAAAGAATTATCTTTAATTTTTAAAATTAAAATTCTAAAATCTATAAATTCATTATTTGAACAAAAGCATAAAATATATTAACAAACAATTTTTATTGGAAATTCAAATTTTCAAATATAAAATGTTATTGTTATTATATTATATCATTTAAAAACTAATTTTTTGATAAGAAAATTATTAATATAAAACATAATTTATCATCAATAATCATACATTTCTTGAAATAAAAAATCATACTGCATAAAATGTAGTTTTTTTGAAGAATAATTTTCTAAAAAAGAAATGAACTTATTAGTCATTTTATGAAAATTAATTGAGTTTTATTCATATTATAATGAGAATTAATTTTCATTATAAATATATTACATAATGTGGTTACTCAAATGAATTATTATTAATTCAACAACTACATTATAACTATTATACTAAATTTTTATATTTTTTTAAATATATAATGGTTTCATCTTAGTTTAGTGTTACATGTGGTGCATGATATTGAACACATTTGGATTATTTAAATGAATTTATATATCAAAATTTCATGTCATTAAATTATTCTAATTAAATAAATTATATCCTCATAATTTTTAATTTTGAAATACAAATGAAAATAACTAAGGGAATGAAAATTATAGAGGTGACTCAAGATATAATTTCCTTAGAGATATACACTGTACAATCTTGCGAAAGATATATATTTACTCAGAATATTCTTGTACCTAATATTATATATTTCTCAAACTATTTTAGCCAATTTTCTTCCATTTTTTATAAAGACCCATATTATATTATTTTTTTCTAATGTGTCTTTATTTTAATAGTTTTATTAAGGTAATATTATAGGTTAATATGAAATATGTTTTCCTTATTCCAGCCATTTTTCTGTTAAGTGGAGGGAACAAATACATTAGTAAAGAGAAATTAAATTTATATTAATGGAGGATAATATGATTTCCCCAAGTCTCGTTATTTTAAACTTCATCTTAGAATACAATAATCATACACTTAGAATATTTTTTCACAAATAAAATTATTGGGTTAGAGATATGAGGATCTTGGACATTTTTTCATATATAATAGTTCCTATAATCAAATTTTTGAAAGACATCTGGTACACCATATTGGAGGGTAAGTGTATGTTAAATATCATGATTGAATTTGAGAGTTATTTTGGCATAAGAATTCCTTTTTATTTATGTTCATAGAACTTGGTTATGCTCCTCACCTTGGTTTTTCCTTAGATTAGAGCACTGACATGGATAATTCTTAATTTCTCTACACATAATAAATTGAATTATAATGGTACCGTAGGATGATATCTTTTTATTTAAATCATGTTAACTAATTTATTTATTTTCCTATCATAGTTTTATGTTCGTTGATGCCTATTTTATAATTAAACATCTTCTAGCCCCCCTAATGAAATTTACTTGGTGATTATTTCCACATTTTTAACATATATGTAAGTTAAATTTCCTCCCTTCATCATCTTCATCACTTTATATTTCATGAGGTTTTATCTTTCTCTTATTTTCTTATGTTTGTGAAATTTTCTACATTTTCACTGTTAGTCATATTTCAGGCTTGTTGGTTGGACATAATCACAAGGCTTCTTATTCAGGATCCCATTGTGATGTCATGTTCATTATATTAATATCTTCATTGTCTCAAACACCCATGGTTCATTATAGTTACATCCAATGGTAAAATAGAAGAGGTTTGACATGAGTAGTGAAATATAAATAATATGGAGGAATTATCATTATCCTTAGAGGAATTCAATCATAAGACTTCTTATTCATTTAAATTATCTCATTAGACATTAATTGATATAGTTAAACCTATATTGATCTCACTTGAGCCAAGGTTATTTTATTTTGGTTTATATTATACTTCTCAACCCAATTACTAAAATTAATTTGTAAATAAATCCTTCATATAGGATCATAAAAATCACATAATCAAACAAATCATATCTCTTGGGAGTTTCTAGCCCAAAATGTCATCATAGATCCACTCATCATACATCAGAGTGATAATCAGGTCAATAATCAACTAAACCTTTATGGAGTGATTACCCCTATTTTCATATATTCACACCCATATCAACATTCCAAAATCCAGGTAGGGATATAATTCTAGGAAAACCACTTATTCAAGACTTTAAAAATATTTTAGGATATCATCCTATATTTAGAATCATCTCTAGATTTTTTTAATGTTCTATAACCATAATATTTTGGGTAACTAAAATTATTTCAAAATATAACTAAACCCTGTTTTGATACCAACTATAGAGACCAAATATAAAAATAAATAAAAAATTCACTGATTCTATGATTTAAATAATACATCTTAGAGACATTCTAGCAACTAAATACTTAAAGGTATTGTGTCTTAGATATTTTCTACCTAAACATATTAATGTACATTCAATTAGCCATAATCCAACCCCTCTAGAATCGATTATATAATATTCAAAAGTTATAATTATCTTCATAACCCGGGGAAAGGAAAACAGAAAAAATGGGTGAACTCAAATACTCAATAATGGAAAACTTATCAATATGTCATAAACGGTTAGATCATATGTAAATGAAAAAAAATGGTAAGGGGAGAAATGTATTATTAAAAAGAATATATAAATATGGGAGTTATCCATAAGTCATTATATAAGAACATGTAATCTCAAACGAACTAACATATACCAAGGAAAAAGTGTGGAGAATTATTTGACATTAAACCAAAGTCAAATATCATAATTATATGAACATGATTATTAAATAAGAGTACAAAATAAAAATAATCATAGAAACCATATGTCAAGGATACCCACCAAGACATTAATTACCTATTAGTATTGGGGTAACCACCCATGCGACTTATTAGATTTGGGATAATCCTCCTGTGTAACCATAATATTAGGATAAAACCTTTCTTCTACCCCTTTGGCTTGGGAAAAATCCCCTTGTATTAGATATGGATTTTGATAAATCTTCCAATGTACCCTATGATATCATGAGATATAAATTTAAAACAATTAACTGGACATGTTATAAGACCCCACCTATCAAAAACCATATATATTAGTGAAACTAGAAATCAATCATTCATCATATTATAAAGAACCCATAGAAATAAAATGGGTTTCATTCCTAACATCATAAAAAAATACATTAGTAAAATGGGTTTCATATCATTTTCAAATGGATTCACAAAACTAAATCATTCATAATTCAATTTAGAGTCAAAAAATGATAATACCATGGAAGGTAATTGGGTATTCAATTAAATATAATATCATTAAATTTAAACACCTTTCAATCAAGAAAGTAACGCTTGTGGTATTAATAGTGTATAAATAAAGTATATATAGTTAAATAAATAATTTAACCTAATAAATTGATGTATGAAATTAAGGTTAATATCCTTAAATCAAAGGAATAAATAATTGGGTATTCATAGAAGGATGGAATTAAAATAAATATTATTGTTATACAAATAAAATGATTTGGAATGTCAAAGGTAGTAGTACAACATTTCTCCAAATTATATAGAAGATATATAGTTCATTCATAGAGATAAGGTAGATGGTTACATTTGAAAAATGTCCATGATCAGGAATAAGACATGTCAATGGAAAATGAATTAGATGAAAAATAATTTTCAAGAATTTTTGTAAAAATCACTTTTATAATAAGAAATATCTTTGATATTTTGAAATCATTTTAAAATATATATATTTCATAAATTTAGAATAGAACGAAATTTTATTTTTGAAACCATTAAAATATAAGGGAATGTAAAATCCCAAAGTTTGTGGAGGTATATTCTAACTTAAATTTATTTTTAACCCTTTAATTTTGGATAATTTAATTTTTATCACATGTATGAGAAATCTCTAGGGTTTTATGGGTGTGGAAAACACAAAAGGAAGGGGAATCGGGCATTATGTGCATGTTGCACAGTTGGGGTAGAGTTAGTGTAAATCGTGCAAGGCAGATAGCCAAACCGTGCAACCATGGATAAAGTAATTTTACACGGTTAGAATATGGTTAGTTAAACTATGCGGGATTCCCAAGTAGACATGTGACTTGGAGCTCTCTTTGATAGAGGATAGTGCACCGTTGCTGCATGCTTTTCGGGAGCCAAGCATATAAACCGTACGCCTCTTTAAAAGTGATAATTTATCATTCCCCCTCATTATTTTATGTATATCACACTATTTTCCTCCCATTTATTTTTCCTCCAGCCTTAGTGAAGAACCTAATATCGCAAAAATTTTCAGGGGTGTACCTTCTTCGATTCTAAGCCTTTTGGAGTGACATTGATAGGGAATCAAAGCTTCAGGTGAGTCTAATCCTTCTTATAATTTTATTTTTTAGAATAGGGCATGAAATTTTGTTATTCTTCTTTTGAATCCCTAAAATACTTTTTCCAACAGATGTTAGGTTTGGATTTCAAAGGGTTCTTGAATCTTAATATAAGGCTATGTTTAAGAATGAATTCATCTTCGGATTAGAGGTAGGTGGTCTGTAAGTTATATCCCATAGTTTTATTGTTGATTTGTGCATATGTGGTTGCGATATTTATTCCCTCATGATGTATATTGAAAAGATTTAGTAATATTTGTTAAAACTATTGGGTAAATTATGAAATGAAACCATAATGATCCACATGGGATGCATTGATGATGATTTAACCCATTTGGGGCCACCCACGGGGTGCACCGACATTTCGGAACATGGAAAATTATAATGTTAAACAAAATTTGTTTTGTGTTGAAATAAATCCATGATTTAAATATTGACATGTTATTTTGAATTCAAAATAGGCACTAATTTTAGTTGTTTCTAGTTGTTGGCGATTCCATAATGCATTGTTTGGAAGAATTTGAAAAGGGGTTAAATGGAATAAAGTGAATGTGTCAAATAGATTATGATTTTTTAATGGAATTATATAGATAGGATAATGCATGTAAATTGACGAATTATGTGAAATGGGATAATGTATGGAAATTATTGAATAAGAGAAATGGGTTAAGGTACGAAAAAAGAAATGGGTTAAATGAGATATACTAAGTAAATGGTAAATGTACTAATGGGTTAAGGCTTAATGATGATACATATTTTGTATGAAATGTAAATTTTGAATGTTATGTTTAATTTTTGAATATGTTTAGGGACATGGTATATGTGTTTAATGGATACATATTAATTGGGACATGGTTTGGTAGTTATGGGGTATTGGAGTTGAGGATCTATTCCTAGGGGTCGGGTTAGTTGAGGATCTAAAAAACCCCTGATAATGCATGGGTTAGGGAAGGGGATTGAGGATCAATGCCCTGAATAGTTTCATTTGATGAAACTACTTTGGCTGAGGATTCAAGGTAATTATGATATATTGTTTTTGAAATGTTTATTCCTAGTGAGATAGGAAACATGACTTATTCCCTTATTCATAATAATTGAACATATTAAGACGTTGTGTAAATGATGAAAATGAATAACCCATGGATTAAGTAATGAATATGGATTAAGTGATGAAAATGTTTTAAGGGATAAAATGGAAATAATGTGGTAAATGGTTTTGGTGAATATTGTTAACTAATGGTAACCAAGTTTTCCTTTGTTTACCTTGTCTATTATTTAATTCTTACATGCACTATCTATTTAGACTGGATATTTTATTGACACCATTAGTTGTAGCCTACCGAGTTTTACTCACACCTTTCATAGGATGCCATTAGGTACCTGGGCAGATTTTATGGTTGCAGGACTGGACAAGGGAAAAGGCCCTATACTAGGGAGTTGTGTTTGTCTTGGGATACACATGGATGAGGAAGAAGATATAGAGTAAAGACCTATTTGGGGATTTTTATGGTTATATTATTTTGGTTTCCCTTCACTTTTGGAAATTTTTGCATGACATGACATATATATCCTTTGGTCGTGGTTCGTACCCTATTTGGGAAATGATTGGTAATGTATGAATCTGAGTTATTTATTATTGTTACTTTATTTCACATGTTATCTATTATTTTTTACTCTAGTAAAGAATGTATAGTATCCCTATTTAACACATTCGTCCCTCACTACTAGTCCGCAACCTATGGCATACGCGAAGATGAACATGAGGTTATGTATTGACCTGACTTGTGGAACCAGTGTAGTGACTTATGGGTCGAGGACATTATAAAGTGGTATAAAAAGTGTTAATTTCTTTTTCTTGAAATTTGGGAATGGTATATGGGATATTAAGATGTTTTGGGACTTGCAAATGAGCTCTTTTAATGGAGTATCTTACTCTTGTATGAGGGAAAACCCAACTACCAAAGGTAAGAATTGTGGTTCTTTTTGTGTGTTGTTATAGTTTAATGATATTTCACTAATGGGTGATTCAATTATTGTGTGATGTGATTAGTTTATGATATTTCAATCATGGATGGAATTGAAAATGTTTGTGAATTCATGAATCCTTATAGGCTCCAAGGAAAATTGGTAGCATGCTTCATTATAAGAACACATGGGATGGGTGTTTGGGACATGATGGTTAGGATGCATTTTTCATTCATAAAAAATTTGATGAAAATGGTGTCTAATAAATATGATGCCAATGATTAAATGAAAATATTGTTAAACAATGGTTAAACAATTGTCCTTAATGAGGTGTTTTAAATGAGTTAAAAATGTAGGTCATAATAAGTTGAAAAATAGAAAATGTGCCTAACAGAGAAATATTTACATTGTGAATATGGAAATGGTTTAAAAAGGGTTCATAATGAAAGTATTGTTACTAAATAGGTTAGTTTACCCTAGGGTATCCATGACCTGTAGTAGGGATGGTTGAAGGAAATTTTCTAAATGTGACAATGTCCATAGAGATAGTGTACATGAATGGGTTGTTTATGGATAATAGATAGCCTTCTTTTTATGTAAATTTTGAAATCTTTGTGTTATGTGTCTAAGAATCATTTTGGGAATTATAGAAGAATTACACCATGGAGATGTGGTCTAGTTGGACCACAAGAGGATATCACCGAGAATGATCAACCAGTAGTGGAGAATGAAAAATTATTGGTCCAAGATAACTGAGGAGTGAACTTCTATAAGAACATTTCTTGTTTTATGAATTTGATGGAACACGACCCAAGGCAGTTCAAAGTGTGTATATTTTATCTAACCAGATATTTTCATTTGTAGCACCCTCCAATGTTTTTTCAAAGAGGGTGGACCTGATGCTATAGAGTTTTTTAAAGATATGATTCATACGATTTTCGATCACCTAGATACTCATACAGATATGAATATAAAGTTGGAAGCATATATATTGTAGAGACCAGTGAAGTGATGGTGGGGCATTTTGGTCCAGACTTATAAGATAGATGATATGTTGTGGAAAAAATTCCCAATTTTTTTGAGCATATCTACCCCGATAAATTGATACCGGATTTGACTATGGAGTTTATGAGGTTGAATTAGGGATCTATGTTTGTGATGGATTATGGGGGATGTTTCATAAACCTACAAAAATTCTTCCTAGAAATGGTAGGGGATGAGGCTACTATGGAAATACATTCTTAATATGGACTTAGAAAGCATATTAAGTCCCCAATAAACATATTTATTTTAAATAGGTTCGTAGAAGTGGTGTCCCATCCCCTAATTTTAGAAGGTAACTTAAGGAAGGATTTAGGTAGTGGGTTGTTGGTTCTATTGGGATGGACCGGTTGTGAGATTTATGAGGGAAGGAAGCATTTTTTCATAAATCTTTACAAGGGTGCCGGTGTAAAGAATAGTTAGAATAGAGGACTAGCCCCACATGATGGTGAGAAAGTGTTTTTCTATCAGTGTGGTCGGATGAGGAACATGAACATACAGTGTTCCCTACCACCAGTTGAGTTATGAGAGTGCAGAATAATGGGGTATGTGTAGAGGTTATGTAGAGACTATTGATATATGGGCATGGATGGAGGATCAATGTCGATGCTGAGTGCAGGTTGGGGGTCAGTTACATCATATCTGTTAGGTAGTTGGATCTTGAATAGTCTTACTGGATGAGGTGGTGGGAATAATAATCTAGGGTGGGGGAACCCATATCAGTAGGAAAGTGAAACACAAGGAACTCAGACATAGACCTAAGGTAAAGGGTAAGGTTAGCTTCACATAGTTCAGTTAGCACCTGGTTTGGTTGAGGCTGGACCATTAACTATTTGAGGTATGATCCTTATTGCTTCCACACTTCCTAGTGATATACTTGACACATGTGATTCATATTATTTTATTTATTCTCATTTATTTGGTTGTGTTGGGCCTCGCTATGGAAAATATATTTGGTGTTAGGTTTATTGATACTTCATTATGGCTAGAGGAAGAAAATATCTTACAGTGTAAAGGGTGTTCTCTTAAATTTGGGGGTACCATTTTTATGGGACTTGTTTGTGCTTGAGATTTTAGGTATTGGTATTATTCTAGGTATAAACTAGCTTGTGTTGTACCGAGCCCATATCTAATATTACCATCATAGGGTAATGTTTAAATCTCTTTAGGGAGACATGTATTTCCATCATAGTGAATGGGATGTTCAGGTAGGTTGTGCATGGATAGTTTATTAGTTGTTGGATGAAATCACAGACCAAGTTTATTATCACATGATTAATGTTTGGGGAGTAGAGAAGCTTGTATTTCATCCTATGATAGATCAGTTTCAATATTCACTTACTGAGGAATTATTGGGGCTTCCTCCCGAGATAGATTTTGAGTTCATGATAGAGTTGTTGCCGGGTGTAGAACAAGTTTCCATTCCACCATATTGAATGGAACCGGTAACACTCTAGGAGATTAAAACTCAACTGGAGAGTTTGGAGAATAAATGGTTTATTCATCCTAGAACTTAAACTTAGGTATGCCTAGTATGTTTTCCAATAAGGTTGATAGATCATTACTATCATTTTTTGATTATAATAATCTTAATTAATTGATGTTTAAGAACTGCTACACCTTCCTTGAATTGAATATCTCTTTGAGCAGCTAAGGGGTGCTTCCATGTTCTCTAAGATTGTTCTTAGATCAAGGTATCATCATCTGAGTATGATACCTTATGATATACCATAGACTACCTTCATAAGAAATATTTAGTTGTATGAGTTTCCTGTGATATTTTTATGGTTGGCTAATGGACCGGTAGTGTTTATGACCCTAATAAATCAAATCATTCACCCATATATTGATTAGTTTATAGTTTTCTTTTTTGATGGCATATTTGTGTTCTATAATACTTATGACAATCATGAAAAACATCTTGACATATCCTTGAATACTTTAAGAGAGCATTGTATATTCACTAATCTATATAAATGTTATTTCTAGAATGATAGGTTTCATTTATTGGGTCAAATAATCTTAGAGGAAGGTATAGAAGTGGACCTAGAGAAAGTCCAAACATTTGTATCTTAAGATAATACAAATAATTTTTATGATGTTTGTAGTTTTCTAGGATTGGAGGGCTACTAATGAAGGCTTATTAAAAAATTCTCCCATTTAGAATCACTACTTTTAGGCTCCACCAAGAAGAACATCAAATTTGAGTTGTTTGAGGAATGTGAAAATGCTTTCTGGGAATTAAATAAGTGGTTGACTACCGCACTAATTCTGACATTACCTGAGGCTGGTATGTATTATAACTTTTTTTGTGATGTGTTTGGTGTTGATATTAGGGTAGTGTTAATGTAGAATGGTCAGGTTGTAGTGTATGGTTCATTAAATTTTACACCTCATGAAATAAAATACAATACAAATGATCTTGAATTTATCGTAGTAGTCTACGCCTTGATTTTTTGGTGACACTAATTTTTGGGAGAGTGGTTTATCATGTATACCAATCATAAAATCCTTAAGTACATCTTCTATCAATGTGATATGAATCTTCAGTAGTGAAGATGGGTAAAGTACATGTATGAATTTTATTTTAAGATGGTTTACACACCAATTAAAGAGAATAGTGTTGCAGATGATTTGAGTCGACGGAATAAAAATCAGGCGGTTTAGTAATCCAGATCTGAGTGGAGAATGATGGAGTTATTTATTAAGATGCATATAGAGGTTCCAGATAGAAATGGGAAGACAACCCTTGAATCCTTGGTAGCTGAGTCCATACTTCTGAGTTAGACTAAGGAGATGTAGTATGAGGATGTAGAATGTTTGTCTTTGAGGGAAATTCTTAAAAACAGGGAGTCAACTTCTGGTCGGGTTGTTGGAGATGATGGAATCATTTATGTTTATGGTTGTGTTGTTGTTCCAACTTTTATGTGAGAAGATTTGATACACGAGTTTCATGCATTGAAGATGGTAGTGCATCATGGTTTGAGAAAAATGTTTCTTGATATTTTTAGGATATATTGGTGGCTAGGGATAAAGAAAGAGGTTGACCATTTTGTGGTGTGATGACTTACCTATCAGTAAGTGAAGGTTGATAATCAGTGGCTGAGTGGTTTGTTAGAAAAATTTCTTATTCCCAAATATAAATGGGATGATGTAATTATGGATTTTAGGGTGGGTCTCTCGAGGATGCGTCAGAATAATGATGTGATATTGGTAGTTATAGATTGGTTGAATAAGGTGGATTGTTTCTTTGCAATTTGAGAGACATTCACTGTGGATCTTTTGAGTGATTTCTACATTAGGGAGAAAGTGTGATTTCATGGGGTACCATGGACTATAGTTTTGGATAATTATATGAATTTTAAATTGTGATTTGGGAAAGGAATACAGAAGGTGCTTGGTACCTAGGTGTTCTTGTGTACAGCTTTGCACTCGCATATGGATGGGAAATTAGATCACACTATTCAAGTGCTAGAGTACATGTTGAGATATTGTGTCATAGAATTTAGTGGATCATGGTAAAATATTTTATCATCGGTTGAGTTTTCCTACAAAAATAGTTATCAAGATATGAATCTGATGGAACAGTTTGAGATGATATATAGGTGACCATGTATATATTCATTTTGTTGGATGGTGGATATGAATTATAGTATTTGGGACTGGGTCTTGTGTAGGAGGCGTCTGAATAGATTCAGATGATATAGAAACATATAAAAATGTCTAATAGTAGGAAGAATTCATATGTGGATAGTTGTTGTCAACCTATTGAGTTTAGGGTGGGGGATCATGTGTTTCTCTAGGTGTCTCTAAGGTTGGGTCACCATCCGATTTAGAAATAGGGTATGTTGGTTCCCACCTATGTGGGGATGATTGAGATTGTGGAGAGGATCATAAATATGGAGTACTGATTGGTTATTCCCAAATGGTATAGTGGTGTACATGATGTTTTTCATGTGCATAATATTTAGTAGTATCACCCTGATTTATCTTACGTGATTGATGTTGATTTGGATGCTGATGCATATTTCGAAGAGCATCCGATTCAAACTTTGGATCATAGTGAGAATGTATTCTGGGGAAATACAGCTCCTTTGGTTAGAGTTTTTTGAAAAAATGGTAATTATTAGAAATAAACATGGGAGATAGGGTTGGATATGCGGGCTTTGTGGCCCAATCCCTTTTCTTTATATTCCCAATGATACATAGAAGTGCGACTCGAGGATGATCCATTATAAGGTGGGGAGGTCGTAGGATCCCGAAACTCATGGAGGTATGTTCTTGTTTAAATTTTGATTTTAATCCCATAAATATGGTTAATTAAATTTCTTCCAAGTTTATAAGAAATATTGAGGCTGTTTTAGTGGTGTAGGACATGAAATATAGGGGAATCAGGCCATCCTATGAATGACACATGCTTGGTGCATGACTAGTGTAAAATGTGCAAGGGGAGAGCCAAACTGTACAATAATGGATAGATCCATTTAACATAGTAGTTCTTGGTAGTCAAACCATGTAATATTCCAAGGTAAACATGAAAATTGGTACCCTCTAGGATAGTGTATAGTATAATGTTGTCGCACAGTTTGGAAAACAATGTGGAAAAACAATGTTCCTCATTAAATGTTAGAATTTAATATACCCCACTATCATGATTTTAAGTGTTTTACTATATTTTCTTCCCATTTATTATTACTATAGAACTAGTTACAAAAACTAATCTCCCAAATCCTCCAATGTATGGATATAATTTGATTCTAATACTTTTTTGGAGCACCGCTGGTTGCGAATCGAATATCCGGGTGAGTCTAACCCTTCTCTTGATTTTTTTGGATTATGGATTCTAGTTTCCTTATTCTTCTTCCAAATCCCATAACCCCCTTTTTTTTCTAGTGAATATTATGTCGAGAGTTAAAAGGGTAATGGGATCTGGATCTAAGGCCAAGGATAATGGTTATTTCATATTTATATTCTAGGTAGGTGGTCTATAAGTTATATCCCATAGGCTTATTGTCGATTTTTGAATTTTTGGTTGAGACATTGCTTTCATCCAGATTTGTATTGTATTAATTTAATAAGATTTAGTAAAATGGTTGGATATATGGTAAAATAAACACCTCATGATCCCCATGGGATGTGTTGAGGATGATTTGATGCATTTAGGGCCACCCATGGGGTGTGCTGACAATCCCAGACATGGAAAATTGTAATTTTAAACATAGAGTTTCCATTGGTTGAAATATAGCCCATGATAAATATATTGACATGTAATTTTGAATTAAAAAGAGTATCTAATGGTAGTGATGTCTATTTTTTGGAAATTTCATAAGGGATTGTTTGAAAAAAACTTGAAAAAGGTTAAGTGGAATAAGGTGAAAGTGTCAGATTAATTATGAGCTTGTAATGGAATTGTGTAAATTGGAAAATGAATGTAAATAGATGAATTATGTGAAATGGGTTAATGTATGGAAATTGTTGAATAAGCTAAATGGGTTATGGTATGAAAGGGTAAATGGGTTCAAGGATCTACAAAAAGTAAATGTTAAAGACTCTAGTGGGTTAAGGCTTGATGATGATACATATGTTGTATGAAATGTGAAATGTGAATGTTTTTTATATTTGTTTCATATGGTTTGTGATATGATAAATGTGGTTAATGGATAAATAATCATAAGAACATGTCTTGGTAGTTGTGGGGTATTTGACTTCAGTATCTATGCCAAAAAGTTAGGTCAAACTGAGGCTGTAAACCCCACCACATAATGCACAAGTTAGGGAAGGGGATAAAGGCTCTATGACCCTGAAAGTTACATTTGATGAAACTACTTGGACCGAGGCTCCAAGGTAAGTGTGATGTATTGTTTTTAAAAAAGTTATTCCTAGTGATATAAGAAACTTGAATTATTCCCTTATTTATCATAATTGACCAAATTATGCCATAGTGTAAATGATGTAAATACCAAACCCATGGATTAAGTGATGAAAATGGATTAATCAATGAAAATGATTTAAGAGATGAAAATAGAAATAATGAGGTAGATGGTTAAGGTGAGTACTATTAAATAAGGGTACCCAAGTTATCCTTTGTTTAATTAGTCATTTATTTAATTCATTCATGCACAATCTCTTTAGACTATATATTTTATAGACACCATTGGTGGTGGCCTACTGAGTTGTACTCACACCTTGCTCAGGTAGCCATTGGGTACCCAAACCCATTTCATGGTTGCAGGTCATGACAAGGGAAAATACCCCATGATAGGGAGTTGTGTTGGGCTTGGGATTTGTATAGATGAGGATTCAGACTTGGAGTTAAGACCTTTTGGGGATTTGGTCGGTTGTGTTGTTTTGGGTTTTGTTCACTTTTGGAAATATTAACATGAAATGAAATATTTATCATTTTCCCATGGAAAATGCCCTATTTTGGAAATGGGTGGTAATGCATGTTTCCGAGTTATTACTTATTTTTTCTTTATTTCACATGTTATATATGGTGGATTACTATGGTAAAAAGGGTATAGTCTCCCAACATGACCTATTAGACCATAACTGATAGTCAACAACCTTTGGTGTATGAGGATTCATTCTTGAGGTCTTGTAGTGATCTGTCTTGGGGAATCAATTTGGTGGCTTTCAGGTCGGGGATATTAGAAGGAAAGATTCAAATAAAACTAAAAAGGTATAAGAAGGATGTGTACCTATAGAAAACGTTTAGGGTGATAAATTTTTATCATATTCATAAAATGAATAATTAATGGGTTAATTTTAAAAGTTTTTTTTCAAAATGGTGAAGTGAGAACTTTGGAAAAAATTTACCCTTGAAAAATAATCCTCAATAAATTATTCCTTAAAAAATCATAAATATTATCAAAATAAATTTGGGGTGTAATATATTTTGAAATACCTTTATTTTAAAACCAATAACCTAAAAAGAGTATTACATTTTAATTTTTAAAATTGCTAATAGAATTATAGTAATTATTAAAAATAATATATAATAACTTTCACAAAAAAATGTGGATAACATTGGTGAGAAATAAATTATGAACATGGAAGAAAAGATTCATCCAATATATTGAGAGTTATTATTACCAATGTTACACTTTTATTTAAGATTTATCTTTAATGAAGTGGTTATTGGGGAAAAGAATATATTTCCCCAGATAAATATAGGAAATACTATTTAAAAAATGTGAATGGTAGGGTACGTGAAATATTGAAAGGTATATCAAAGTAAGAAATTCTATGAACCAATGAATTAAAAACTATATTGATGAAACCCTGAAAAAATTGTAACATAATAATAAAATGATATTGAGAGGTATATCATGAAATGAATATTAAAATATACTAAAAAGGAACATTTATTCATATTTGAAATTAATATGTTAGTTAATACAACATATAAAAGAAATTATGGTGAAAAATATCAAACATGTTCTATTTAGTTGAAAATGTGGCAAAGAAATCCTTAGGCTGTTGTATTATTTGATTCAGAACCAAATTAGAGAATGAACATTCAATAAAACAATGAAAATAATGAAATATAATTGAATTGGGATATTTAAATTATAACAAGACATTTTTTAACCATGAAAAACATGAACATGTCTCAAGGAATTCATATTTTGGACAAAAAACACCGTTTGAATTGAGTAATCTTTTAATCAAAACATATTGAAATAGAGGGCCTGTTATTGATATAAAAATATCCTTATTAAAGGATAAATCATGATATGATATATAAAATAGGAATTTTCTAATCCTTATAATTTAAATTAGGTTTATAATACAAAAAATTTCTCAAAGGAAGGAATTAGAGAAGAAAAAAATATTACCTTGTTCTAGATACTTTCTACGTATGCACTTAACTTCTTTGGTATGTTGAACATTGTCTTAGAATTATTCATGTAAATGAAGGGATTAATATAAATTATGGTGACTAGGTGATTATGAAAATTAGAGAAGACTATTGTTGGAAAAAAATGGAATAGTTTTAAGAAGAAATTATAAGGAATGGGTGTGGTATGAAGTGGAGGAAATGTCCCCTTTTATATGTTATAAAGGGTACTTTTTTAACTACCCATATACTTTTTAATGATTTAATTATACTATTTAATGGTAAAATATAGAAAAATTTAGAAGTAATTGAGTGGTGGTAAAATTTTGTGTATCAATCCTCAACCTTTTATTTCTAAACATGTTTTAAACATTTTGGAAGTAATATATTCTTTGGTTTTTTAATTTTACCCTTTTCTATTTTTACACTAGTTTCTAGTCTTTAACTAAGTAATTTTACTATATAAAATAATACTTTTTAAAAAAATTGGATTTTATTAAACTATATTATTTCTACATTTAATATAGTTTTATATCTAAAAAATTGAAAATTAACTTTTAAATTACAATATTATATTTATAGTAAAACAGTTTTTTGTAGAAAAATTATGTTTTAACCATTATTTTTCCTTAATCTTATTTATCATTGGTTAAAAATTAAATAAATTTTAATATAACTCATATACGTGTTTAAAAGTAATTTTAGATTCATCATTTAAATTAAATTAATTTATTTAAATAGATAAAAATTACACAATATTAATACAATAATTTTTTAATCATAGTTGTTTTACCACCACCATAGTCCTTAACTATAATATTAGTAATCATACTTTTATGCCCAAAATAAAAAAACATGTAGTTATATAATATTATCATGTTAATATAATGTATGAAATAATTTTTTTTTATATTTAATATCTATAAATTATGAAAAGTAATTTTTAATATAATAGAATAAAAATAGTTTTTAGAGTAAAGCATTACATATGTTTCAAAAAAGATACACATGGGTTTAATAAATTCAAAATAATATTTTTAATGATTTCTTTTACTTATCTATTTTAACTTTTATATTAAAAACTTTTGAAAAGTATTTAAGTCATTTTTGTATTTTTATAATGTCATAAAAGTATCTACTTTAGAAATATCTGAATTTTTTACTATTCATATAAAAACCTATTATTTTAGAAAAATCCCAAAAAATAATATTAAGCTAAAATTTTTCTTCTAAATCCATTTTTTTCGCTTTATGAAATTCAAATTTCAAAAATTATAAATTGAATTTTTGAATAAAATAATAAAGTATAATGAAAAACCATTTTTATTTTTAAATTACATTTTAAAATATTAACTATTTTTCTCTTATTTTATACCATTTAATAACTAAATTAGTGTTAACGAATTATTATTATAAAAAATAATTTATTTTCATTAATCATACATTTATAAAAATAAAAGATACTATTACATAAGAAGAATTTGTTAGAAAAATTATTTTCTAAATAAGAAATGAACTTACTTTTCATTTAATGTAAACTAATTGAGTTCCATTCATATTAAAAGCCGCATTTATTATATTTATGAATACATTTCATTAAACAGTTACTCGTATACATTCCTACTAATTCAATGGCTAGGTTTTAACAGTCATACTTAATATTTATATGTTTTTTCTAAATATATTGCGTTTTAATTTTATTTTGGTGTTTCTTAATGAGTAAGCTATCGAACACATTCAGAACATTTAAAAGATTCAATATATAAAAATATCAGGTCATTGCACTCAATAATATGTATATAGATAGACACACATAGTCACAAACACACACATACACACATGTTATTATAGGTTTCTAGAAGGGAGTTGATTATTAGGTTAGACCTTACTAGCTTGTAGAGATCGTATTTGACATTAGGGTCTCTCCCCTCAGTGTTGCAATATAAATTTTATTTTAGAGACCTTTTATTTATTTATGAAATATTCACATGTGTTATGGAATTATGGGTTTCTATTCATAATATCGGATTGATTGGAGGTTTCCTTATATGTTCCTAGAATTTATTAGGAAAATTTATCCCATATATATATTTTACCCTTTTTCATAGTCACCGACCTATGACATATTGGAGGTTGGATTTGGGGGCCACTCTCATTTTCACTCCAAGACTAGGAGGGGTTCTGATGGGGGTGGGTCATGACAGGTAGGTATCAGATCTAAAAATAAGAGTTAGAATGGAGTTTAATGTTAGAAAATGGTGAGGACTATATGGGTTTGGTTAGAAAAATTATTAATTTCACATGGTTTGTGGTGTAGTAAGAGATATAGGCTAGGTGACATGTGTATAGGCCCCCAGATGATCCTATGAAAGAACCCTAATCTCATTGAACATATATGGTCAAATGATATTGATTATGAGATATAATCCTTGTATATGTACATGAATTAGATTTTGTTTCACCTATGTTTGAATTAGGAATATTTTTGGGTGAATTTTAGGTTGTAAATTTAATTAGAACATCTTAAATTAATTCTATATTTTAAGGTATTTTTTTCATGTTTCTGACTAAATCATAGTATTTATTGAAATAACGGGGTTATTTGATTTCTAATTTGAATCTATTGTGTTTATATTGAAATATTTCTCATGTTTTTATATGAAAGGACTTGAATGACATAGTTTTCCCAATTTTATGTGTTATTTATTTTGTTTATTAATTTTTATATATGATAACTCTATTTATGATGATAATTCTTTTATTTTTATGTGATTATATAGTTTAAATGGATATAAAACTAGTATAAATTTTTAACTATAGGAAGGAAAAACATTTATGTAAAGTAAATGGTTGGTGGAAAATAGAAAATTTGATGATGAAGATTTGTTTTTATATTTTTATTAAAATTCATAATATTTATATTCTACCTGGTGTGTTATTGAAACATTATGATACAATATTAACCAAAAAGGACTTTTAGATTGTTACGATAAATTAGTTTACCTTAATTTGAAATTAATTCCTATAACATTCCATACGTTAGTCTAAAATTTTAGATTTAGAAATTGAGAATATTGATTAGACGAAGAGAATGTTAAAGATTATATGAGTTGAATTAAAATATTTTAAATATATATCTTCTTTTCTATTTAAATAAGGGAGTTATTAGGTAATCATGTTTAATGTAATTTTTTTGTCAACATGTGTTCTATGTTTTAGATTTATTATATATTATCATGTTACTTATTAGAAATATTTTTAAATATGAAACCTGAAAATTATTACTGTAGTAATTTTTGTACAATTAATATCATGTTATGTATAATAAGATAAATAATCCAATTTAGTGAGAAATCAAACTTCCTTAATTGATAAGGAAATATTTTCAGTAGATTGTTTTGGATATGAATATGATGCTTTTGAGAACTCTTACCATGTTGTGTAATAATGTGTATGATGTTGTTTGAAAATTCTTATTGTATTTATTTAAATAATTAATTGATTTTTTGGTAATAAATTTCCTTAAATAAGAAACAAGGCTGAAAAGGTATTTTTAAAGAAAGCTTGGGTATTTTAGAAGTTATTTTGTAATATGATTTGGGAGTGTTTTCATAAAGATTTTTTACTTTGTTTAAATAGTGATTTTTTATTTAATTTTAAATTGTTTTTTTGGAAACTAAGTTTTGATGGTAATCAGTGAGGTTGTTTTAAAATCAATTTTTTGAGTGTGTGACTTTTGTGAAAAGTTTTGGTGTTTTGATTAAATGTTTTTGATTTAATATTTCTTTGAAAAGAATGATTGAATGTGATAAGATATATACAAGGATAGTTTTATTCCATCAGAAGGTGTTGTTAATGACATTACATAATAAAATAGTTAATAATTTTTCTTGGTAAACATGATTGGTAGAAAGTGGAATAGGGTTGTATAGATTTCATGGTGGTTTTATGGATGATAGTGTTAGATTATTAAGGTGTTTTTTACTAGAGGAGGGTCCATCACCCCGATAATGTCATTAAAGGTATTAATTTCATTATTTATTGATTTTTATAGTTATCATTCATTTATTATTTTTTCCTCTAAATTATTGAGAAAATAGGGAAGTCATTTCAGTTATACGGTTTGCTGACAGTTAGTGAAAACTCTAGATACCAACTATGATGAACCTATAATTTTTTTTTGTGATTTCATGATTCGCACATGATTTTCTAAATTTTTCTACTCCTCCAGGTGTATCCTGTAAAATCCACATGATTCGGTAAACCATGTGTCCAAACAACATAGCCTTCCCAAGTTCATTAAAAATGTAAATTTACTAGACCGACATTTCTTGTTTTAGCTTGTTTTCATCTCCTCTCTCCCGATTTAAACTCACCAGTACTTGGACATATTGACATCCAATTTTCCATCTTTTTGGGTAAAGTTTGAGTTTATTTTTCTATAATTCTTTAGATAATCTCTTAGTTAGTGGTTCTTATTCTCTCCCTTGGTTCCATTCTATTATCACTATTGGGTTACTTATTTCCCTAGGTAAATTGATGCTTAGGGTTTGCTTCACCCAAATTTAATGATAGCATTTTTATTATATATGTATTTTAACATGTAGTAAAGAATCTTCATGCTCCATTCATGCAACGTCCTGACCAGACATACCATCCAACCCGGTAGCTGGACCAGTCGCCACATGGCCTCAATCGCATCTCCCCAAATGCCAGAGGCTACCGACTAGCAGCGAGGGCCTATGTGAGTCCGTTGGGAGACTATGCCATCATTACAAAAGTATCACAGAGGAATTACAAACATACAATAGCGGAAGAAGGTAACCATTAGGCAACACATAGACAACAGAAATAGATAAAAAATAGAATGACCTGACATATATATAATGGTGAAAATGGTAAAAGAGTCTAGAAAACAGGAAACGATGGTACAAGTCAATTAAGTACAATACAAGTGTAGAAAACACCAAAAAGAAACCAATGAGTATCCCCTGTTGCATCGCAAGCCTCAACTTGGTCCCGTTAAATCTTAGTCCGAGTAGCAAGTCATGTACCTACCCTAGGGCCTTTCCCCTTATCAATACATGAAATCATATAATTTTCTTGGGTCCGAAAACATGACCCAAATAGGGTTTGAGACAAAATCCCAGTAGGCAACCACCAGAGATCCGTGCAATTCTGTCAGTGAATATATAGAACGACAATGTAATATGGAAAGCAGTAAACAAGGAAAACTAGAAAGACCGACCCAAGCTTGTGCTTTGGATTGGCGTCTCTTGAGGTATCCATTCTATTCATTAATCATTTAATTCAAGTGTTCAACTATTCCTTGAACCCGTTCCTTGAATACTCAATTTGGAAACCAGGCATCGTTCAGGGAGAAAATCCACCAGCACCCTACAAGCCTGTTCCAAGAACCTCCTAGGTACCCAGCCTCGCTCAAGGTGCGGTATTGTTCGTCATCTGATCCCATCCCCAAGATCCTATAAATAGAATTCGGGTTTCGCCCATGACATATCATGCCCTATTGAGTCCGTCCATGGCATCTCATGTGGGATCCATGATTCACTCGCCACTTCAGTAACATGTCTCGTATGAGTCTGTCCATTGCAACTCACATTGGTTCCATGGTTCACCCATGACTTGGTTTCACATTTTAAGCAGTTCAAAGCATTTAACTCACGTGGGCTAGCAATTCAATATTTTTTATACAAGGTTCAAGGGGAAAAACTCCATCACATACCCAAAACCATTTCAATTACAATTTCATCTTATTAAAATTACATTCATATTAAATTTCAATTTTTTAACAACCCACAAGGGAAAAGAAAAACATGACTCTAAGGAATCCTGTGTCAAAAACCATAAAAGGGTCATTCAAGGAAACGCACCCATGGGGTGGTTCCTGCCCAAGGTGTAAAACCTAACTCAAGCACATACCATCCTATTCAAATTACTTACGACACGCTAGGTAATAACAGGGGTAAATTTCAGGTTCAAGCGACACCCCAAAAGTCCTCCGGCATATAAACATCCTGACAATTAATTAAAAGCACGAGACCACCTAACTTAGGCTCGTACTAGATAGCTCGTCCAGTATCAGGCTCTGATTCGTCCCGGTTTGGGAGAAATATGAAGAACAGACGGAGAATGAGAAATTAGGTTATATGAGCCTTAATTCAATCTGAATTCATTGTAACCAGAAGAATCGAGATGGATTAAAATGGAATTGAGGACTTACCGTTGTGGATCCAACAAGATGAACAGTGTTCAAAATGGAGATCAGACAGAGAAGCAGGATCAAAATCCCTCCGAATGCTTCCGTGAGAGCTCCCAAGCGTCTCCCCCTTCTGTCTGGCTGAATAGAATAGGTTTAGGCTAGGTTTTTATAAAATTTAATAAATTTAATTAAAAATTAATTAAATTTTCAAAAACAAAGCAGGTCGCACGGTTTACCTGCATGGCCTGGAAAACCGTGCAGAGACCGTGTGGACCATACCGGAAGGCTAGGGGCAACTGCATGGCCAACCTGCATGGTTTCCTCAAACCGTGCACAGAACGTGATCCTGCCTCTGGCAGGCATGTACCAAGGCGTACAGTTTACCAAGGCCGTGCGCAGGCTGTGCATAAACTGTGTGCCAGGCCATTTCCAGGCTAAAACATGGTTCTAGGCTCCGAACAAGCCCCGGACACCTCCGTATCTCCCTCGATCAAGTTAGACATCCACATTAGGCCTTAACAGAACAGTAAAACTGAAATGAAAAGGATACATACCTCATACGAAAACCCAGGTTCTTACAATATTCCTTCTTATAGAAATTCATCCTCGAATTGCTCTATGAAGGGTGGTCAAGATTCTTCTGCGAACAGCTCCGACCACTGAGCACATACGTCAGCCTCCCGCTCCCAAGTCTCGTCCGATAAACGATCGTGCTTCCATAGCGCCTGTTCTAGTGGAACTGACCGGTCTCAGAGAACCTTCGTGCTTCTAACAATGATACGAATCAGATGCTCCTCAAAGGATGAATCTACCTGTAACTCGACCTCCTTAGGCTGGAAGATATGATACGGGTCTGAATAGTATCGCCGTAACTGAGAAACATGGAACACGCCATGCATGGCTCGCTACCTCTGAGGTAACTGCAACCGATAGGCTACCGGCCCAAACCTCTCCAGAATCTCAAAAGGCCTAACATATCTCGGCGATAGCTTACCCTATCTCCTGATCTGCTTGTGTCCCAGCCTCAGTGAAATAGCATGAAAACCTGATCCCTAACCTCAAACTCTAGGGGTCGTCTGCGGCGATCAGCATATGACTTCTGAAGAGACTGCGCGGTATTCATCCGCTTCTGTATCAACTGGACCTGCTCAGAAGTCTTTTGAACAAGATGTGGTCCCAGTAAATCTGCCTCACCTACCTCTAACCAGCACAGGGGTGATCGGCATGGCCTACCATATAGATCCTCTTACGGTGCCATCTATATAGTCGTCTGATAACTATTGTTATAGAAAAACTCAACTAGGGGAATATTCCTCTTCCAAGAGCCCCCAAACTCCAAGATACATGCTCACAACATGTCCTCTAGCACTTGTATCATACGCTCTGACTGGCCATCAGTCTAGGGGTGGTATGCTGTGCTCAGAAGCACGTTTTTACCCAGCGCCCTCTAAAGAATTTTCCAGAAACGTGACGTAAAACGAGCATCCCTGTCTAAAACACTAGTGCGCAGGACCCCGTGGAGTCGTAGTATCTCACAGATATACAACCTTCCCAGCTCATCCACACTGAAGGTCTCCTTGATCAGTAATAAATATGAAAACTTTGTGAGCCTATCCACCACAACCCACACAACATTGTTACTTCTAGGTGACCTCGACAGCCCAGTCATGAAGTCCATCGCAACATCATCCCGTTTCCACTCCGGGATAGGTAACTGCTGTAAAAGCCCAGATGGCCACTGGTGTTCCGCCTTCACCTGCTGATAGGTGGAACATCTCATAATGAAACTAGCCACTTACCTCTTCATACCCGACCACCAGTACTGTCGGCGCAAGTCATGATACATCTTAGTGACTCTGGGATGAACTGCCCAAACCGAAGCATGAAACACCTGCATCATCTCCTCTCTAATATCCACAGGAACCCATACATGTCCATGGATACAAAGAACTTCATCCTCGACCATCGTCCAACCAAGAGGAGGGTTCTTACCTGACACACCTTCCTGTAGAAGTAGGCCTTCCAAATATGATAGTTGTCTCATCTTTACTTTGTCAAGGAGGGTAGAGGTCATAGCTAAGGATGATAGAAAATACTGCCCTTGGCTATTCTGCACATCAAGATTCATCTCAGAGAACAAGGACATAAGCTTTCATTCATTTCTAGCCTGTTGTACAACATGTATTTGGGTCCTCTTTCTCAATGCATCAGCCACAACATTGCCCTTACCAGGTGTATAAGGATGCTCGAAATCAAAGGACTGTAGGTACTCCACCCACCTTCGCTACCTAAGATTCAGATCACGCAGAGTAAAGATATATTTGAGGCTCTTGTGGTCTGTGTACACCAAAAAACGCTCTCTTAATAAATAATGTCTCCAACAGCGCATCGCTTGTACAACTGCTACTAGATCAAGATCGTGCGTCGGATAATTCCTCTCGTGTGGCCTCACCTACCGAGATCTGTACGCCACGACTCTGTCACCCTGCATCAACACTATACCCAGCCCAATACCTGATGCATCACAATAGACCGTGTAAATCTTTCCCAATTCTGACAGTATCTAGACTGGTGCTGATGTCAACCTTCCTTTCATCTCCTGAAAGGCTGCTTCACAAGCATCTGTCCATACAAATTTCATGCCCTTCTTAGTCAGGCCTGTCAACGGCGCTGCTAAGCGTGAGAAATCCTGTATGAAACGACAATAATAACCCGCAATTCCCAAGAAACTCCGTATGTCAAAGACATTTTTGGGCTTTTCCCAAGAAACCACAGCTCTAACTTTCTCTGGGTCTATAGACACTCCTGTCTCAGAGATAACATGGCCCAAAAAGTGAATTTGATCCATCCAAAAGTGGAACTTAGTAAGCTTTTCATATAGCTAATGCTCTCTTAGTGTATTCAAAACGATCTCAAGATGGTTGGAATGGTCATTTCGATTTCTAGAATACACCAAAATATCGTCCATGAAAACAACGACGAACGAGTCCAAGTATGGATGGAACACAAAATTCATCAAAGCCATGAAAACTACTGGCGTGTTCATGAGACCGAATGGAATAACCAGATACTCATATAAACCATACCTACCATGAAAAGCTGTACGAGGTATGTCTGCAGGTCCAACACGCACCTGGTGATACCCTGACCTCAAATCAATTTTTGAGAACACACTAGCTCCTCGAAGCTGATCAAATAGGTCATCTATCCACGGCAAGGGATATCAGTTTTTAACCATCAGCTGGTTTAGTTTTTTATAGTCCACACATAGCCTAAGATTTCCATCCGCCTTTTTCGCAAAAGGACCGGTGAACCCCACGGAGAAGTACTGGGTCGAATAAACCCCTTTGCCTCCAAATCCTCGAGATATTTCTTAAGCTCTTGGAACTCCGTCATAGACATCCTGTAAGGAAGAATGGATACTAGTGCAAATCCTGGAACTAGCTCAATGGAGAATTCCACCTCTCTCTCAGGAGGTAAACCTGAAAAGTCATCAGGAAAAATATCCCTGAAGCACTCAAATATCAGAGGAAGATCTGCCTGACTCACTCCCTGATCATCCAGAAACAAACTAGCGATTTGGGCTGCCATCCCGTCCAACCCATGACAATCTGGTCCATCTCGACTTTCCTGGAGATCCCACTCACCCTTAAGCCTATACCCTACACCCTCTGGTGATGTGAAAATCACCCTCTGACGGTAACAATCAATGTAGGCTCGGTAAGCTACTAGCCAGTCCATGCTGAGAATCACATAAAAACCTGTCATTTCAAGAACATAAATATCCCAGAAGAAGTGACACCATATTAACTCAAGGGGGCACCCTATGCACTTACGTACAACCTCTTCCCTAACTTCTAGTGGTGTGTCTAGCGTCAAGACGCCATCAAAAGACAACACAACTAGCCCAAGGATTCTCACTATTGGCGCTAATATAAAACTGTGTGATGCACCTATATCAAAGAGTGCAGATGAAATAATAGATTCTACTAAGATCATACCTCTCACCGTAGATGGTCTCACTCCCTGATCATCAGAAGTAGGCCACACTGCATACATCTGGCCTGAACCATGACCCTGTGATACAACCTCACTACCCGGAGCTCGACCACTTTGACATCTCGGTGTACCTTGTGCCTGGCTACCTCTTCCACGACCACTACCTTGGCCTGATCAGCGAGTCACACCCCAACTCCCCGTCTGATGAGAAGCAGGCGAGCCTGCTCCTAAATGTGGAGTTGGTGCGGACCCTCAATCGATGGCTGCTGGTGAAAACATTCTGCAGAAACGTTGAAGATGACCCATCTTGCCACATGATCGGCACTCGACTGGGTCCCTCGGACACTGCAGATTCATGATTACCAGCCAACCGCGCTGGTAGCACCTCAGGTTGCTAGCCGAAGATAGGTTCTGACTGCTAGAATCACCGTGTTGAAGCTCCAGACGACACTTCCTACTAACAGTCGCTGTCGTACTTAAACTCAATGATGAACCGATTTGGTTTGCACCTCCATCCTCTCTCAGGTTACATTCCGTGATTAGCGCCTGGTTCATAATTCTAGAAATGGTAGTCAACCTGAAGATATTTACCTGAGATCAGATGTCATATCTCAGACCATCCTCAAAACGTCTAGCCCTTGACAGATCATCGCCAATCAGGATAGGTTCGAAGCGCTGAAGCTCAGTAAAACGGGCCGAGTATTCCATCACTACTGAGGCACCCTGTTCCAGGCATAAGAACTCCCGGGCTTGATCGACCCTCAAAGTCTCAGGATAAAATAAATAATAGAAGGCCATATGAAACTCTATCCAAGCCATCTCCCGATGATGATCCGACTGGGTGATCACATCCCACCACCTCTTGGAGGAATCACGCAGCATATACGTAGCGATCTTGACCCTCCTCTCCAGAGGCATCTCCAAATGCACAAAGATAGCTAGTATCGCCTCTAACCAAGACTCTGCAGCCTGTGGCATGCCATCCCCTGAAATCGCAGGCGGATGCTGCTGATGAAACTCACGCGTCAACTCTACCATAGTCGGGGCAGGTCGCGGTGCTCCCTGAACGGTCTGCATAAAATGCAACAAGTTCTCATGGAACTATGCCTCAGTACTTGTGTACGGTAGAACCACTAGTGCCACAGTTGTTACAACTGTAGTTTCCTCTAGTAGCCCATGGCCCACCACCTTCAGAACGTGGTCATCGCCGCTCTCCCGATGTATGACTGGAGGTCGCCATGGTGGCATGACTCTGCAATGGAAAACACATGCCTCAGTTTGAAATTTTCAATGGGATTTGAAACTCACGAGCCCAAGAACCCGGATAGGACTGGTCAAGACCTTCTTAAAAACCATGTCACCCCATAGTCTACTTCTAAATCCAAGACTGCATAAGGAACAACCACCAAAACCCACTAGATTCACTACATCTTTCCCACTCAGAAGCCAGGTCTAGGTCAGACTCTATTTTTTCAACATTCATTATTTTAACACACCCTTGTTTAAAAGCTTTAACTAATGGTCTACCAAGTTCCAATCCCTGAGGGCCCATAACACCTAATGAATCAAAATTTGATGCCCATATAACCATGCAATTCAATTTCATTTAGCATTTATATCCCATTGGTGCGTCATTTCCGAATCCATAAGGGCCCATACACCTTATGAACTGAAAGATGATGTCACTCTTCATTCAGTGCACCCAATATAACACAATAGTAGGCACTACTATCAATCAACTATCAAAATAGCATGCAATAGGTATCACTACATTTATCACAACATCCTGCAGTATCTAATTCATTCTAGATAGCATGACATAATTCATGACATGTAATTCCTAAGAAGGTGCCTATATGATGCATGAGATGGAAAACCCTCATCTCATTGGGTTGAAACGAGATATAACCCACAATAATATCAATAGTATCAGCAAAAACCATGTGCGTCACCCAATGGTGAAATCAAGAGAACCGTAATAGTCAAAACCAGAAACACAATTCCATACGAGGCAACTTGGCTTTTCCCTTTACGCAGGTTTTCAAATCCCAGGCACAATTTATTACAAAATTATCTTCCCTTTCTACTCCTGTCTATAGTCTCCGAAGAGTAAGTCAAATCAGAAAATGAAAAATGCCCTCTGATACCACTTTGTAACATCCCGAACTGACTTACCATCCAACCCGGTAGCCAGACTAGTCACCACATGGCCTCAAGAGCATCTCCCCAAACGCCAGAGGCTTCCGAATAGCAGCGAGGACCTTGGTGAGTCCGTGGGGAGACTATTCCCTAATTACCAAAGTATCATAGCAGAATTACAAACATACAATAGCGGAAGAAGGTAACCAGTAAACAACACATAGACATCAGAAATAGATAACAAATAGAAAGATCTAACATATATATAATGGTGAAATTGGTACAAGAGTATAGAAAATAGCCAAAGATGGTAAAAGTCAATGCAGTATAGTACAAGTGTACAAAAAACCAAAAAGAAACCAAAAAGTATCCCCTGTCGCATCGCAAGCCTCAGCTTGATCCTGTGAACTCCTACTCCGAGCAGCAAGTCAAGTACCTACACTAGGGCCTTTCCCATTATCCATAGCTAAAATAATATAATTTTCTTGGGTCCAAAACATGACCCAAACAGGGTGTGAGACAAAACCCCAGTAGGAAACCACGAGAGATCCGTGCTAATCTGTCAGTGAATATATAGAATGATAGTGTAATATGGAAAGTAGTAAACAAAGAAAACTAGCAAGATTGACCCAAGCATGTGCTTTGGCTTGGAATCTCTTGAGGTATCCATTCCATTCATTATTCATTTCATTTAAGTGTTCTACCATTCCTTGAACCCATTCATGGAATACTCAATTCAGAATCTAGGAATCGTTCAGGGAGAAAATCCACCAACACCCTACAAGCCCATTCTGAGAACCTCTTAGGTACCCAGCCTCGCTCTAGGTGCGATATAGTCTGTCATCTTAGCCCATCCCCGAGATCCTATAAATAGTATTCGGGTATCGCCCTTGAAATATCATGCCCTATTGAGTCCGTCCATGGAATCTCACGTGGGATCCATGATTCACTCGACACTTCAGTAACAAGCCTCGTATGAGTCCGTCTATGGCAACTCACATTGGTTCCATGGTTCACCCATGACTTGGTTTCACATTTTAAGAAGTTCAAACCATTTAACTCACATGGGCTAGCTATTCAAGAATTTGCATACAAGTTTTAAGGGAAAAAACTCAATCCCATACCTGAAACCATTTCAATTACAATTTCATCTTATTGTAATTACATTCATATTCAATTTCCATTTTTTAACAACCCACAAGGGAAAAGAAAAACATTCCTTTAAGGCATCCTAGGTCAAAAACCATAAAAGAGTCATTCAAGGAAACACAACCAAGGGGTGGTTCCTGCCCAAGGTGTACAACCCAACTCAATCACATACCATCCTATTCAAATTACCTACAACATGCTAGGTAATAACAGGGTTAAATTTTAGGTTCAAGCGACACCCCAAAAGTGGGCACACGACACTCCATCATATAAACAGCTTGACAATCAGCAAAAATCATGAGACCACCTACCTTAGGCTCATACTAGATAGCTCATCTAGTATCAGGCTTTGATTAATCCCAGTTTGGGATAAATCTGAAGAACAGAAGAAGAATCAGAAATTAGGGTATATGATCTTTAATTAAATCTGCGTTCATTGTAACCAGAAGAATCAAGATAGATTAAAAAGGAAATGAGGACTTACAGTTGTGGATCCAACATGACGAACGATGCTCGAAACGGAGATCGGATAGAGAAGTAGGATCAAAATCCCTCCAAAGTCTTCCTTGAGAGCTCCCAGGCGCCTCCCCCTTCTGTCCAGTTTAATAGAATAGGTTTAGGCTAGGTTTTTATAAAATTTAATCAATTTAATTAAAAATTAATTAAATTTTCAAAACACAGTAGGTCGCATGGTTTAGCCACATAGCTTGGAAAACCGTGCGAAGTCTGTGCAGACCATACTGGATGGAAGGGGGAAACCGCACGACCAACCCGCACAGTTTCCTCAAACCGTGCACAGGCCATGGTCCTGGCTCTGGCAGGCCTGCACCAAGGTTCATGGTTTACCCATGCCGTGCACAGGCCGTGCGCAAACCGTGTGCAAGGCCATTCCTAGCCTAAAACATGGTTCCGGGCTCCGAACAAGCCGCATACCCCTACTTATCTCCCTCGGTCAAGTTAGGCATCTACATTAGGCCTCAATAGAATAGTTAAACTGAACAGAAAAGGATCCGTACCTCATACGAAAACTCGGGTTCTTACAATTCATATTGTATTCCCACCATTGGAATGTGGTTTCTCTGGATGAAGGTGGGTTGTTTAATGTGATAATTTTTTAGAGGAACCATATGATTTTTTTACTCTTCAAATAATGTTATAAATTTATTTAAAGAATGTTATATAATATTTAGGTTAGATATTTGAGATATAATTATTGGTAATTTTTCTCTTTTGATATCGATAATTAATATTGTTTAAAATTAATATTTATATATAAAAATGGAATTCTTTCCTCTAGATATTTTATGAAATTACCCTTTGAATGGAATTAGCCTTCAAGGTAAAATTTCAATTCTTTGAAAATTTTATGACAAATGGAAAATTGGTGTGCTTAGGTAGGAACCTAAGACAAGTACAACTAAGCATTTGATACACTCTATCTAGACATGGATTGTTACATTAAATGACTTAGAATCACTATTAATTATATTTTATGGTTGTGGTTCCACTAGACGGGGAATCAAAGAATGTCTAGGCATTTGGAGATTCTATCCCCAGTACACCGTTCCTGGTTGGATGTTATTAGTTTTAAAAGGAAGTATGAGTATCTCAGTGTGACTTAAACATAGAAACATTCCAGATTCCCTGATGGTTCTAGTTTTGAAATGTTTTTTTTGAAATTTACTTCATGTTAAAAATTATTTAAATGTTGTTATGTGTTATTTAACCTTTAATATTGTTAAAATAATATTTTTATATTGTTTATTTCTTGGATTTATATTTAAATGTTTTTTCATGTGATACATAGTGGAATCCTAATGGTCTTTTTATACTCACACCCTACACACACCCATTGTGTGTATGTAGACATTATTTTGATCGGAACATCTAAAATTAAATCACAATGTGTAGGTGGTGGATATTCCTACTAGATTTATTTGGTTTGGAGGTAGTGACATGTTGGAAGTGATCCATCATGTCGTATATAAAGGTTAGTGGTATTTTATATATTTTTTCTTGGATTATGTTCTGAAGTCTTACTATGATATCACTATTTCGTCTTCCCATCCCATTTTTCATATGTTTGTCATATTTTTGGACATGCACTCTCGATCATTTTATTATATTGGATGGAATGATTTAATTTTGATATATCTTTTTTGATTTTCTAGGTTTTTAAATAATTTTATTGTTTTATTTATTTTAGGGCAGGATTACCCAACCTATGGTGAGGTCATGTCGATTTATTAGTTAGAGACCTTTAATTTTTGGTTGATTTATTTGAGAGAAAACGTTCCCATGGAAAGAAACTTGATGCCCAAACATTAGTTTCCATCCAGTGGGGATCTGGAGAGCCCTTAAATAATTTTCAGGATCTAGATTAGGCATAGAGTTAGGTGTTTTTAAGGTTAGTTTATGAAAAAATCACATCAAATTTTAGTTTATTGTTTATGATATTTGGGAAGTCTTGGAAGGAATGAGATGTGATCAATTGGACTTTAGGGGTAGGTTGAGAGTGAGTGTATATAAAACACTAATCTTAAGGATCCTTAATTCACCATGTGATGTTTGGAAATGAGTATTGTGAGATATATTTATATATTTTATGATATTTTTAGTTATTTTGAGTCAAATATAGAGGGTTAGAGGATTTTACTATAGAGAAATGGCTATGGATCGTACAATGGAGCCAGAAAAACATATTGGTGGACATCTAGTATTCTATATTTTCTTGGTTCATTTTTATTAAATGTTTTTTTACAAACCATGTAGACAACTCAACCCATATATTATAACCCACATTGTTGGTGCACAGTTCTCTAAAGTGTGAATCCAAGCCACACAAAAGGTAAATTTTGATGATTTACGTGTTTTACCTGAATTTAATTATTTTTATGACTCTAAAATATGTTTAAAATATATTTATTCTTTTAGTTGAAGTAATTTACTAGTTTTAATGGTATTATTTTTATTCCTTTGATTTCATGAATTTATACACCTCTGCGAAGACCCCTATTGAACCTTCTAGAGGAAGCTGTAGATAATTTCCCATAATATAAACCTCAAGTAAACCACAATATTGTTGACGTGGTGGTATGATTAGTCAAAACATAGACCAAGGAGAGGACCCTATCATAGATTAGGTAAAGGAATCTGACTTAATTCTAAGTCAGGATAAGTCCAAGGCTTATAATTTTATTATCTATAGGCCTCCATCATTTAAAGGAACCAATGACCATTAATATGTAAAGGATTTCATGGATAAGATGCTAAGATTTATTGAATTTTTTAATACTCTTATTTCTATAAAAATAAAATTCATATATTTTATACTTATTTTCTCTTATTGGAAGTGGTAGGAGATTATTATTTAAGAAAACCCACATGAGATCTTGTAATGTAATGTTTTTAAGGAGGTGTTTTCCCAAAATTTCTATCCCGACATGATTTCACTAGAAGCACATAAGAAGTTTATATACCTTTAACATGAAAATAGAATGACTATAGAATATTATAATGATTTTTTAGCATGATCACTTTTATGCTGCTATGGTCTCAAATAATAATTCAAAATCCATATGGTTTGAGATGGTCCTTTGACCTGAAATCTCTTCCCAAGTCTTCTTGTTGGATATATAAACTCACGATGAATCTATGGGCTAATCCTTATTAGTAGAGATTTATTAGGATTATATTTTAGGGATGATTTATTCACTTTCTATTATTGGTGAATATAAACATGCTTTTCCATATAAGAAGAGGATACATGATAAACCTTAAAAGAAGAAGTGGAAATGGAACTAGGGCTGCTTCACAGACTGTGTCATTAGTGGAAATGGTGAGTAGACCATTTATCTTCTATTAGATTGAAAATTATAGATATATGAGACACTAATTCCATGAATCCCCCAAGTGTTGACACTAATGTTGGTGTTCGAGACTTTAATATAGATTTTGTAGATCCACCCCTCTAATTGTATTAGTGCAAGATCATCATTTCCTAGGGGATTTAAGATTCCATATAATGTTTCTAAGGAAATAGGACCTTGAACATAGGGGTTTGGAGATATGAGTGTCTCATATTATGGGTAGAGAGAATTTATATAATAGGATCAGGTTATAAATATGACTCAATCATATTATAATGTATTTAAGTTGGATACTGTGGAGTAAGTGACTTTATATTCAGATGTAGGACTGAAAAATATGAGAGGTACCATTCCTAACCCATCATATAAAGAAACTTATTTATTTTATACGTGTTCCTACTACACAATTATATCTACCTATATTGTGTATTTTATTAGTATTACTTACCACATTATGCTTTATGTTATAAAAATATATTCTCTTCTTGGGAAGAAAAAGAAACATGGCATCTGATGTCTTTCCTATATCATTTCCATATCTGAGTTAGAATTATCATGGGAGTTCCAGATTCTAAAGATATATATCTTTGATTTTATTATTATAATGGACTATATGAAAACATTTAAATCTCACATTTATTTTTATTATAAGATGGTGACATTTAATTCCCTTAATAAAAGTTCTCATTTGTTTCATGGAGAGTGGGACTTAAAGTTTATCTGAGTGAGACATCCTCTTTATAAGGATGGAATATTGAAATGGTATATGTAATGTATTATGTTAGAGGCTGATGAAGGTAAATTTTAGAGTGATTTAGCTTCCATGGTCAGATAGTATTGTAATGTGATCCCAAATTAATTCTTAGGGTTTTCTTTAAAGAAATATGTTGAGTTTTCTACGGAACCAGTTTCTGAGATGTTAGTGATTTAATTACCTTAATATAAAATGGTTCTAACTACATTTATGAAGATAAAAATTTGTATTAAATAATTAAAGGAAAAGATATAAATTTATCCTAGTGTATCTCAATGTTCTACTATTTTTCCCTTTTCAATGAAAGCATATGGGAATCCACGATTATTTATTGATTATAAGAAGCAGAACTAGATGAATATTTATAATAAATACCCATTTCCTTATATTTATGAAGCCTCTGATCAATTTTAAGATGAAAGGAAGTACTCTAAAATTTATTTATGGTGAGGGATAGCCTATTTATGGTGAGTGAGAATTATATTCTGATGAATTTTTATAGAAGTATGTATGGTCCTTAAGAACATCTAGTGATTTCATTCAATTTAACAAATAATCTCGAATTATTTTTGAATATCATGAAATTTATATTTTAACATCAACTTAGGATTTATGTAGTGTAATTTTTGGGGGATATTTTGGTATATTATAAAATAAATGTGGAGTATGAACATACCATTGGTATAATTTTTGAATACGCTCTATGACCATCATATATTTTTAAATAATTTCAATGTCTACTTTTTGGATCTTGGATGTCGAGTTCTTAGGACATGTGGTGTTAGAATAGGGCATTCAATTAATTATAAAAAAGTAATAAATATTATTCCTTGGGAATAACTAAATAATTTCACTCAGATACATAGATTTTTTGGTTATAAAGGGATACTAATGGTGTTATTTTATGGACTTCACTTGGATATCATTTCCCTTGATAACTATTACTTTGGAAGGAGTGAACATCCAATGACACATTGATTGTGAATATTAATTTTATGATTTTAGTATATTTTTTACAATGGATCTTAATTTTATTTTACTTGAGTATGGGAAAATAGTTTCTTTTTATTATGATGAACAAGATATGGTAACATGTAGTGTATTTATGTATAGTGATCAGCTTAGGGAATATAGTTCATTTCAACTGCAAAAACATAAAAAAAATTACCCGACCCATGAACTAAATACATTAGTGGTTATGAATGCTCTCAAGTATTGGTGAAATTATACTTACTGTGATAATTTCATGATATAACCTGATCCTAAAATATTGAGCTATATTCTTTCTTCAAAATAATTAAACCATAAGATGATGTGGTTTGTGGAATTTCTTCATAATTTTAATTTTGAATTTTTTTATACATAAATAAAAAGGAATGTAATAGTCGATTACCTTAGTAATAATATGAGGATTTAGGATTTGAACGAATCTAGTGATGAATAAAACCAGATGATCCATTTTCATTAGATATATATAAATATAATGTAAGATAAGTAGAATATGTTAATTTTTAGTATTTAATTTGCGATTTTTTTAAAATATTTATATAAAAAATAGGGGTATAAGGATATCCAATATATCAAGAAGATCATAAATGGTGGGTATTCCACCAGTGAGTGATATTAATCTTTAGAGGGTATTCATTATTTTAGGAACTAATAAAAATTACATCATCAGTGAGGGAAAGTAGTAATAAATAATTTTCACCACTCCCAATGAGCTACATATCTTGAATCAAAAAAGATAAATTATGGAATGAAACATTGTCATTGGTGTATTTATATAAGACACGACGTAGTGTATTTTATATCATGATACTATACATGTTAGTATGTTAAAATATAATATCAAATGCATTTTGGGTTGCCTTATCCTCTTTCTATTACCACCTTGATATGAGATGATATATACATGGATTTCATCATTGGAATACCTCATACCCATTGAGGTAAAAATTATATATGTGTTGTGATTAATCAGTTAATGAAATCAACACACTTTTTTCTGACCAGGGACACCAATAATGTCAAGGATGATAGAAACTTATATACGAAAGTGATTGTAAAACTATTTGGAGTACCTTATACTATATTTTTTTGATATATTTTCTTGGTCTAACTATATATTCCAGAAGAGACTTAAAGAGGCATTGGGATCTTATGTGAAGTTAATCATGGATTTCCATCACCAGATAGATGGTTAGAAAAAGTAGGAAATCTAGATTTGAGTGGGTATTCTACATGTTTGTTTCATGAATTTAAAAGGATCATAGGATAAAATTCTAGAATTGGTTGAGTTTTCTTAAAATAATACCTATCAATATTCTATCAGAATATATCCATTCATGGTGCTATATTATTTACCATGGTGATATCCTATCTTTTGGACTATGATGGGAGAGTCATATTTGGTATGACTAAGGATCATTTAAAAGACAAAGGGTGTACTATTTTGATTATAAATTAGTGATTGGTTATGTCTTAGAGTCTTGATAAATCTTATTTCATCCCTCATAATTTTGTTTTGGAGTTTTTGGTTATTGACCACACTAGTAGAAAATAGGTTTATACCCACGATTTTTCAAAAAATCGTGGGTATAGGGTACCCATATACCCACGGTTTTCCAATACCGTGGGAATAGGTATAGTACGTGAACCTATACCCACGGTTTTGGAGAACCGTGGGTATAGGGTATTTTCCGAACGCCTATACCCACGGTTTTGGAGAATCGTGGGTATTGGAGTTTTTTTGAAGACCTATACCCACGGTTCTGGAGAACCGTGGGTATAGCTTATGGCGGGGGTTGAAAATTAGGGATGAAACGAAACAATTTTGGCAGGAAGTTATTTTTTCACGGTTTAGTTTAATATATTTATATAAATATAAATTTATATATTCATAATTTGTTTAGCTCAGTTGGTTACAACTGAAGGCGTGGCTGTGAGACTCGGGTTCAAATCCCGCATTCCGATTTTTTTGAATTTCAATACCTGATGTAGATTATATTAATATATATACGTATATGTATTGTTAAATAACAATTAAAAATTCTAGGCCGGTTGGTCTGTTAGTGTTGCGCGTTGGAGAGGCGCTGCCTGAGACGTGGGTTTGATTCCCTTAGGCTGCGATTTTTTATGTACACGGTGTGAATTAAATTAATATATATAAGCTGATGTATTAATATATAACAGAAGGAATCCGCAGCTTGGTTGGTTGTTCAGTTGCGAGGTGCAAGAAGAGTGTGGGTTCAAATACCACCTCCTGTGATTTTTTTAAAATAATATACCCCACGATTTTCAAACCGTGGGGTCTGTTGTGTTCCACACTGAACAACCCTGGTGCACAATTTGACCCCCCCTATTCCTACGGTTCTCCACAACCGTGGGTATAGGTTGAGACCCCTATACCGACACCGTTCCAGCCCACGGTTCCCAATACTGTGGGTATAGGCTATACCCACGGTTTTGGGGTCTATACCCATGGTTTTGAACCATGGGTATAGGTCATTTTTCTAGTAGTGCAAGGTGTTCTTAATGGTATCATCATAGCTAAGTCACCGATAGATTGGGAAGCAGGGTAAACTTACTTTGAGGTATGTGGGACCCGTTGAGATTATTGATAAGGTTAATAAGGTTCCTTATCTATTGTATTTTTCAACTTATTTGAAATAAATTTTTAATTTATTCCATGTATCATAATTAAATAAGAACCATCTTGATACTTACCAAGTATTAATCTAGGAAGAGATGAAATTAAGAGTGGAAGTTTCATTGATTGAGAAATCAGAATGAACCAGTATCTCTCTCTATTATTAGTATAATAACTCATGTTTCATAGTGACTATTGTATGATGTATCAAAATAAAAGAACATATAAATAATATTAAAATTCATTGCAATAATATACATTAATAAATAACCTTAAATATGATAGTTATGAACAATGAAACGAGATAAGCACCAAAGAATAATTCACACACAATGGTAAACACTATAGGCTTTAGTTCTACCATGAAGATCACTCTTTCCATAAAGAATTCAAAATGAAAGATAATTATTAGGAATACAATATACATTATCAAGGTATATGGGGAACCTTTTGAAGTGATTTAGTGAATGATGACATATGAGAATGGAAATGTATATATTGGGTGTAAAGGGTAATGTAACCATTAGGATATGACTTTTGAAACATGACTATTATATGACCGTTGGAGTTCTAAATATCCCTTATAGAATAGTGAAAATCAGCTTAAAAGGAAATTAAAAAGTATTATATATAATAATTATATTTAAAATATTTTATTATGTGTCTATATACTCTTTATGAATCAATATGTATGATATTATAAAATTTTTAATTATTCAAAGAGATTAAATAACAAATTTTCATTTAAAAATTACATTTTATATAAAATATGTAAAATAAACATTTATCTTACTTATAATGTTTTTTATAAAATAAAAATTATATTTAAATATAGGATATTGAAATGAAGATAAGGTTAAATGTTGATAATTTTATAAAATAATTTAGTTTTCAGTGAGTAGTAATAATATTGTTTTGTGATTTTGGTATATTTTACAAAATCATAGATATGTAATAATTAATTTACAAGATTTATTATGTTTTCAATGACCTCAAATATATTTAAAAAATTGTTTTATTGATTTATAAGTTTTAAAATAATTTTATTAAAATCTATAATGAACGTCCAATGTATAAAAAGAACTTTTTTTTACTTTGAAAAAGTGGTTTAAGAATGAAATGAACTTTTTTATTAAAATAAACATATATTATAGAAATTTATATTTTGAATTTTAATATGTCAAATATCATATCCTTAAGTTCAAAATACATGTTCCAAAACCATAGGTGGCTGATGGAAAATGTTTTTTCCAAAACAAATAATTCAAAAGGATATAATTGAAAACTGATAAAAAATTCTACTAATTTTTATTTAAATATAAACATGTATATCATATTTAATTCACTCCTAAGATCATTTTTACATATATTTATCTATTATTCTATGATTATGTACTTTGTATAAACCCCCATGGTCTGACAAAATTACCCCTTTCAGCTTAGGAAGTGGTAGTTAAAGTAGTGGGTTCCCTTCCTCTTTCTTGATTTTCATCCATATATTTACTTTATAATAAGTATTTTGATTTTAAAATTATTGGGCTTTAATGTATTTATAATCATTACATTTCTATTCAAATATTGTTTCATTAATTATTAGATACTTCCATTCTCTCTTAAAAAACCCATCCCATATTTAATTGTTTATGCTTGTTATATTGGAAAAAGCATTCTTTGATTTTCCATGATATATTTTATTATTATGAATACCCAAATAAATTTTCTTTCAAGGATGTTAATATAGAATTAATTATACATTATTTACTGGGTATATCTATGTAAGAATAACATATTATCTGTTCGAAAGATAAAAATGATGAAAAGTTTTTGTTTGATAATCTCCAAAAACAAATGATTTTATATGAAAATAATTATTTATTCTTCTTCTATTATAGACGAAATGACTTTTTATTATATATAATATATGCATCAGATATAAATTTAGGTATATTAAGGGTTATCATTGACATCCCTTCAATGCATTGGGTAAATAATCAATCATTATAGATATTACACCATAATAGTATTCCATATGAACGTTTCACTATAAATTTTATCTATAATCTTGGTAATTTGTTTTATGAAAACCTAGTGATAAACATATAATTGAATCATTTTTATATTCTATCTACGTTTCCATGTTATGTCTAAAATACTTATCATCATGCTCTTATATTACGCCTCATAATTTATCCATGATGATCACTTAATTACCATTTTCTTTATTTATCCAATTACTAGGATTTATTATTAATATGTACATTTTATTTATATTCCACAAAAATCATATGCTGTGATATTATAAAATTTTATGATTAAAATAAATTCTATAATTATGATCATAAAATTTATAATAGCAGTTTTTTTATTTAGGTTTTATTCTTTTAGAAAAGTAGTGGGAAATATAAGGACTAATATAAATAATCGATGTGACAAAAAATGTAAAAATGTCCATAAAAATATAATAGAATTCAGATCTAGAAAGTTTATGATGATATTTAATTAGTTATCTCAGGTTATGAATAACAACCTAAACCATGTGGGGAATCTGACTTCACTATAGAAGGAATAACTAGTAGTTGAATCCTACATTAACAAGAACCTACTTTAAGTGAACTATCTATTCTTTTGATCACAGAATAATGGATAAACCCTAAAAAAGATATTTTATATAATACATTATTTTGAATAAGTTAAATTTATTTTTTTAGTATACTACTTAGTGGGATAATCCAATCAGTCGTAGAAACTGATCCAAAACATAATGCTGATGGTTAAAGTCAAAGATTTATAGAGAGAGGAATTCATATTTTTTTTCAACAAGTATATTTATTATACCCTTTGATAAAATATGTAATGTGATTTTTTCTAGTTTAATAAAATAGAGAATAAATTAGTAGGGTGTTTTGAAGATAATTTTGAAAGGATTATGCATTGTGATTAATGTTTTTTCATTGATTTTGATGAAATAATTGATCGATTATCTGCTGGACTAAACCCTAATTTATGGGAAGCTGTGAAAATTCAAGAAATTGCGAGTTATGAGGAGAGAGTTGTAATTTTCACTATAAGTGGAAATTTATTTTGGTGATAAATAGTGGTCTCATGAACTAAATGATCAGAAGAGAGGGTCGAATAAAAATAATGGGAATAATTTTGACATTAAATGGGAAAGGGAAAAACTACCACCACCCATATACAACATGTGTGAGAAGAATTTTTTTGGGAATTGTTTTAATGGAAGTGAAAAATGTTAAAAGTAAAAAATGGCTATCCATATAGATTGAAAATTTCATGAATATGTAAGACCTCAACATTTTAATGAAAAACAAAAAGGAAAGACAATGTAAGTAAAACCAACAGTACAATGATTAAAGTGTATAGAGGATGATAAATTTTATAACCAGTGTAAAAATTTAAAGATAATGGAGGAAAACCACCATCATACCTAGAAGGGGATATGGGAGAAATTCATGATTTTACCATCACGAAAGGTAAATTCAAGACTTCGAACGATTTAGTAGGTGATAAATCATTATACCCTCAAATCTAGAATGTATATTGTTTGATTCTATTTCATCACATTAATTTAATTTAATAATGTTTTTAAAGACAATCTAATTGAACCTTGAACTGATAGAAGTGGATTTAACAGTTAAACCACCTTGAGGGTCTATTTAATAATCCAAGGTATATATAGATACTCTTATTAAAATTGGTGAGTATAATGTCATCACAAACCAGATTGTCATTTTAATAGTACAATATGATATATTATTAGGCACATACTATCTCCCAATGTATAATTTCATGATTAATTATAGAATCAAGGAAAGTTTAGTTATCTTCAAAAGAAAACATAAATTTATTTTCAAAGGATAGAAATACAAGATTGAGTTTTTTCAAGACACACATATCATAGAATTATTTATAGAAATGATTGGTCGATAAGGGGGATAAATTTAAATTTAAAAAAATTAAATATACTGATTATTTTAGAATAAATTGATATATTTTGAATATAAATGTCCATAAATCCTTTATAAATCTACATAGAATTATCAATGAAACTCACACTTGAATCCAAAACAATATAAGAGACCCCATATGGAATGAAATCTATGGAGTTAAAAAAAATTAATGAAATAACATCATGATATTCTGGGGAAAGGTTTTATTCAACCCAACATGTCTACATAGGGAGTAAATGTTCACTTTGTGAAGAAGATGGATTGGTCAATGCACCTATGTAATGATTATGGAGAACATAATGAGATCATTATGAAGAAAATACAGTATACCAAGAATTAATGATATGTTAAACTAGATTCATGGGGATCAATCCATAAATAAGATTAACATTTGATCTGGGTATTATCACATGCTGTTGAAGAAGAGGATATCACAAAGAATTATTTCTAAAAACGATATAGGCATTATCAGTTTGTTATTACTCCATCCAGCTTAACTAATGCTCCTCCTATATTTATTGAATTTATAAATAGAATATTTATGGACTATATTGATAAATTTGTGTCTCTTTTTATTGATAATATTATGATAAATTAATAAATTCATAGGAAATATGAGGATCATCCAAGGGTTATATTAAGAATTTTTAAGAATGATATATTTTTATAAATTCATTAAATATGAGTTATAGTTATAATAAGTAGAATTCTTGGGAGACTTTGTAAACTATAATGTAATCTTGGTTGATCTGGTTAATATAGAACTTATATAGGAGTGTCTTAGTTCTACAACAGCGATTAAGATATATAGTTTCCTTGGACAATCAGAATATTATAATTTTTTTTAAATTTCTTAATGCATTTACAATCCACTAACCAAGTTAAATTGAAATGGATTTATGTTAATAAAGATAAAAAATTGTAAAAAATGTTTATAATAATAAAATAAGGGGTTTGTTAATGCACTTGTTCTTACATCACCCTCTCTTGGAGATTTATTTGTCTTCTATACTAATGTGTTCTTTAACGGGAATGATTTGTACTCATGAAAAATGAAAACATGATTACCTAGGCATCTAAATAGTTGAATCCTCATGAGAAGAATTATAATACACAAGATTTGGAGTTAGTTTCAATTTTTTTCATTCATGAAATTAATATGTTTTATTTAGGTTGATAATTGTTCTATATTCATAGATTAATAAATTCTGATGTATATATTCCCACAAGTGGAGTTCAATATGAGATAAATGAGATAGTTGGTGATTTTTAAAGACTATAAAACTTAAAATAATTATCTCCCTGGAAAAGAAAAATAAGTCATTAATAAAATAATTGGGATATACCTTGATGTTGTTTTATTGATTAGGATTTAAGGGGATCCATTGAGTAAGGACTTGGTAAATTTGTACATGGAATTTAAAAGGGAAGGGAAACCATTGATCTTATACCAAATGATTTATCTTTCATTATTAATTGTAAAATCAAGAAAAAATAGAGAAAAGAACCTATGTTATAAAATAATATAGAATATATGAATGATCATAAGTTTCTTGAGTTCAATGATTACCAAGATGGAGTATCGAGGTTCGATACAAGGGTATGTATCTTATCTATTAAATAGATAATGAAAGTGATGATTAATGAAGATCCTAACTATGCATTCTCAATATAATTCAGATGTTCGAAAATGTATAGAGATCTTCCTAATCACCATTAATGGGATAATATAAAGAGGGTGATTACTAATTATATTATAATATGTTGGTTTGTTCTTAAGTAAAGATATAAAGATAAATTCCCTAATAAGTGTTGTAACTAATACCCATACCAATATAAAAGTGGGAATAAATCACTATGTATTTTGTCAGTATCCTTCAAAAGACATCTAAGGGATAAAATTACACATTTTTAATCATTGATAGATTATAAAAGTCTTCCAATTTTATCACTATAAGAGTGGATTTTTCCCTTGAGCACCTTGATTATCTCTGAACTCTCAAAGTGGTGAGAAATCATGGAGAACAAATGTTAATTATTTCTTACTATGATCCAGGATTTACATCAAAGTTATTGAGGTTTATTCTAAATTATATGAATACATAAGTAAAAAATAAGAAAAATACATGATCCTCAAACTGATGGGTAGTTTAAGAAGACTATTTAAACCTTAAAAGATTTATTATGGGATAACTCACATGATTTGATAGGAATTTGGGATCAACATATTCAACTTTTTGAATTATATAATTAATATAATTTAAACTTGATTATTCATATGGGTACATATAATGAAATATATAGAAAAATGGGAAGAACTCCAATTTATTGGGATTATGTTGGATAAGGAAAACAATTGGGACCATAAATTGTGAAAGAGACTATAGATAAGTCATAAGAGATATCATAATATATTAGATATTCTTAGAGGTGATAAAAAATATGAAAAAATTGAATTAATGACTTATAATTTAAATTTTGGGATTATTTATTCCTCAAAATGTAAATTTGGAAAGGATTCTTGAGATTTGGAAAGAAAGGGAGTCTGAGTTAAACTTAAATTGAACTATTTTAAATTTTAGAGCATGTTGGAGTAGTTTATTACAGGTTAAAACTAACTAAAACTATTTCCAATGTTTATTATGTATTCCATGTTTTAATATTAAGAAATTTTGTGTTATACTCAACATAAATACATGAAATAAATGGTGTAGAATTGGAACATGACATACAATATAAATAAAAATAAATCCTGATTCTAGATTGAAGGAAAAATGTCTTTAGGAAGAAGAGAATGTAACTCGTAAAAGTTTTATAAAGAAATAATATGTTTGAATAAGTAACCTAGGAGTATGAATATGTGATGAATGTAAAATAGCCCCATTTATTTGGTGTAAAGACCAAAATTTTGAGGTAAATTTTTTATGGGGGGATGTAAGAGACCAAAATTTATTTATATTATTATTAAAAGAACACCTGTTTCAAAATAAATATTTTATTATGTCACATAATAGCTGTATATAGAAAGAATATTATAATTCATAGGACAATTTTTCATCATAAAATAATACCGACCATAATAGTTCAGAATAGTTTTAGGAGATAAAAATTAAATAGTAACACACACAGAAAGGAAAACTCTATAGGTTTGGATTCTCACACAAAGATCACTCCTTCCATAAATACAGTCAAAAGAGAGAAAAAAAATTATAAATATAGTGGAAATTATCAAATTAAGTGTAGAACCTTTTTAATTTAAATAGTTAGTGATGAAGTTTGATAATTTTGGAGTATATAGATGGTGTAAAATGAAATGTGAGAATCAAGTTAGAAAATCCACAACATATCATTTATAGGTGTTTAGAATACAGGATCAAAATTCTCCTAAAATTATTTTAAGAAAAACCTTTTCCAATTGTAAAAGTTTGGTGATATAATCTATCTTTACATACACATGAAAACCAACATAAGGGAACAAAATAGATTTAAAAGGTTCACCACTAAATTTGACATTGCCAGTCTTTAGTGTAATATGGATTTCTCTACGATCACACTACGCACAAAAGTAATCATTTTGGTATAAAATAGCATGGTATAACCTTGTAACTCATGCTCAAATGTCTACCTACAATGCTTTGATGCATCTACAATTGTATAAATCTAAATTTTAGGAACAACTGAAGAATATTGAACTAAATATACTTCCTTTATGTCTTTGACTCTGATAAGTACTTCCACATCTTCTTTAATTATACAACATAAAGCAGGTAGAACTTATCAGTCATACTTTTGTTGGAAATAATTTTTTCTTTACATTGTATGAACAACGAATTCACATTGATATTTATATTTTATTATCCTTATTCCCTTTATTTAATTTAGATTATCACAAAATATTCTTTTCTAATATATCTAGAACTTTTGTTCTTATATTCTCCACTTTTTATACATATTTCCATATTCTAACAACTTTTATAGTTACTATAAATTCATATTTGAGCATGAAATTGAAATTGAAATACTCTTCTTTAAAAAATCCATTGGATTATCTTCTATTTAATATCCTATATAAAATTTAAATTTCTATTTATAATAAGATAAAATAAATACCAAGATTCTCAGATAAATCCAAGTATTCATGCATGATTGAACAAGCTAGATTTATACCCTTCATGTAATAGACTCATCCTTTAACGTGTGATATAATTATTTAAATCAATTCTTCTTAAATTACTTAATAAAATTATAGTGTGATGTTGCAACTTTGACATAAAGATATTCCATTGTTAAGTGACATGGAAATATAATCAGACATTACTTTCAATTTAAATAAATCTTTATGTTATGGGGGTCTCATATTGTCTAAACCTAACAAATTCTAGAAAACTGGGAATACCAGTGTGGAAACATATCATATTTCATGAACCACCACTCTCTCAAATGGTTGCATCATGGTACACCAATTATAGCATGAGATCATTCATAATTATAACAACAAGAAAATCAAGATGTTCCTCTCCTTTATAGAATGTTCCTCCTTCCATGATATAGGAACCATATCTTTCAATCTATTGTGACATGTTTACTTATTTATAGTGTAGAGGTCCTCAATACTCTAGTTATATAGAAAATATTCTCAACCTTCTTTGTGGTGTTGTAAAATCTTTATGATGTGGAGTCGTTAAAATAAATAAGGCCAAATTTTTTACTCAATATTCTTGGTGGAATGGTATCTATTTTATAGTGAATTATTTTTATATAATTAAATTCTATAACATAATACCAAACTTTGAGACATTAGACTACATCCTTTAAAAAATTGCATAATGAACTCCTTTAATGATATATAATCACCATAAAAATGGTTAATCATCAACATGATTATTCTATAAACATTATCACCTAATAATAAATGTGATTTTGAATGTGATTTATAAAATGAAAAGAAAATATAACCTATTGAATCATATCCATCAAAAAATATTATTAAAAAAATCTCTAGAAAATCATATAAACACCTCTTGGTCTCAATAATTTCCCTATTTGGATATTATTATCAAAAAAAGAACACAAATCATCAACATAATCTTATTTATTATAGACGGATCACCATTTAATAATTCCATGCCTACCTTAGTGAACTCACAGTGGGAAAAGGATCATTTAACAAATAATACAATATTGACTAAAAAAATAATTTTTTGTACTCAATTATTCATCAAAACTAATCATCTTGATCCTTATTGATAATGATATTACCACTTGAATTGATCAATCATATCTTAATAAATATTTAATCATCACCGTAGACATCTCATCAAATCCACTCTTAAAAAATTAAATATTCACTTTAATAGAATGTTAGAATAGTTCACACACATGAAAATTTTTGAAATAAAAAATTCACTCTTAAAACCCACTAAATATATAACCCCTTGAATAGGTAAAACAAATATCAATGGATACTCTCAATAGATTTATGTTTTCTTTTTTATCCTCCTTTAACAACAGTATCCGAAGGCAGGATGATAGAGGGGACCTAAACACCACACCCTATCCATAAGATGTATGTGGTTGAACTCCCCAAATCAATATCAGATATTGATTAGAATCCATAGGCAGTGGCTTGGTAGAAACATTATCCATCTTATCCTTTATAGGAATATATTCATACTATAATTCATTTCTCTCCAAATTATACTTAATAAAATGACATTTAATATCAATATCCTGCCTTCTTGAATATTGAATATGGTTCATTAACAAATTGATAACATGTTGGCTATCAGTCCTAAGAAGAAGTGTGAAATTTACCTCGACTTATAAATCATACAAAAAATTTTCATTTGAAATAAATGTGTTTTGGTGTGAGTTAAAACCACATATTCTTTGTGAACCATGATTAAAGTCAGAAAAGTCTACTTTTTAGTGTGAAAACACACACAAATTTTACCCCAAATGAAAAATACACCAGATGTGGATCTTATATCTACAATAACTCAGACCTAGTCTACTCATAAGTAACCTAATAAAGTTATACACATAGACTCAAGGATGCCTCTTCATACGCTAGGGGCTTCTAACTGGAATCGAGGGTGCAGTGGTGCAAGTGGAGAATGCCGGACAAGCTAGTCCAGTTATTACCTCTTCTGATGGAGCTGTCATAGGTGGAGTTGGAGGGAGGATATCAACCGAAGCAGGTCAAATCAGTATAGGTGAGGGTAGAAATGAAGCCCATGAACAGGATACTGGTAAGGGAAAGGAAACTGTTGGAGCAACCAAGGCTCCAAATGAACAAGATAGCAGCACTGCCCCCGAGCATAGTGTGATGAAGGGTCAGGGAGGGAAAAAGAAAAAAGGGCAGTCGCAATCCTCTGTGGAGAAGAAAGGGGGACCTCTGACAAGAGGTATGACCCATAAACAATGAGGATTTTATACTAGAACTGTCAAGGGCTGGGGAACCCCCGCACGGTCAGGGCCCTTCGACAAAACATTCTGACCTACAAGCCAATGTTCGTCAGCATTGCTGAACCTAAAGTTATGTTAGATAAATGGAAGGGACTCAGATGGGCCTCACTTGGGTACAAATTTGTGGCGAGCAATCAGTCTGCATCCTATAAGGATCACTTGTGGGTGTTTGTACAGAACAGCATGCAGATCACCTCATGCGACAACGGTCCTCAATGGGTTTTGGTGAACTGCACCATTGCTGGACATCAGCTTTCTTTATCTTTTATTTATGCTTCTAACTCTTACATTAAGAGGAGGGAGCTGTGGGAGGCACTCAAAGATACCTCTAGTAGAATGGATCGCAAATGGCTGTTGATTGGCGACTTCAACACTGTTTTGAAACCTGAGGAGAAAACTGGGGCATCTTTCAACAGGATTGCTGCCTCTGAATTTTCTGAATGTATTTATTACTGCAATTTGGACCAAGTCGTAATTGCTGGTGATGACTTCACTTGGTGCAGGTATACTTTGGAAGGAAAACAGGCTAGTAAGCTTGACAGATGTTTTGTTCAGATTGATGATCAAGTGGCAGCTCATGGCATATCTGGATTCACACTGCCTAAGCACCACTCCGATCACAATCCAATTATTATTGATGTGGAACAGCAGGTGACAAGGCCAGGCCCCATCCCCTTTCGTTTCAACAATGGTTGGCTTGTGATGCCAGGATGCAGGGAAATTTTTTTAGAAGCTTGGAAACTGGATACAATTGGAAGCCCATTGTAGCGACTAGCTGTGAAACTGAAGCATCTAAAGGGGCTGCTGAGAATTTGGAGCAGGAATTCCTTTTCTAAACTAGACAAGGATATCAAGGAGGCGGAGGATGAACTGGCCAAAATTCAGATTGATCAGGGGCAACACTCGAGGGCATTACAGCAGGAAATTGCTGCACACAACAAGCTTGATGATCTCCTAACGGTGAAGGAAAGATTGGTCAGGAATCAGCTGAATGTGCGGTGGTTAAAAGATGGTGAAAGAAACTCGAAGTTCTTCAATAGATTGCACAAGGAAAAGAGGGCCCGGGGAGGGATCAAGGTGATCAGCATTGATGGACAACTCTACACGGAGGAGAATGAGATTGCAATGGCTGTGGTTGAGCACTTTAAGAATGTTTACTCTGAAAATGGGCAGTCAAGGATACACTGCATGGTGGATAACATTAGTTCCTGCATTGATGAACAATCGAACCAACTCCTAATTGCTCCCCCATGCAAAGAGGAGATTAGAACTGCCCTTCTCTCTCTGAATCTGGAAAGTGCCCTGGGCCCTGATGGATTCACGAATAAGTTCTTTATGTTTTACTGGGACATTCTGCAGGATGACATAGAGCAGGCCATGACAGACTTCTTCTCTCACTTTTACATGCCATATGGGATGAATTCATGCTTTATTGCACTCATTCCCAAAAAAGACAATGCCCTTGACATAAAGGATTTCAGACCGGTGGCTCTTGGGAATACGATGCCCAAGCTTATTAGTAAGATCTTGACAAGAAGGTTGGGTGGGCTGGTTGATGGCATGGTCACCAAGAATCAATTTGGTTTCGTCCAAGGGAGGAACATCCAAAAGTGCTTATTTATGGCCTCCGAGAGTGTCAATCTTCTGCGAAGGAAGTCAAAGGAAGGGAGCTTTGCTATTAAAATTGACATATCCAAGGCCTTTGATACGTTGAAATGGGACTTTCTTCTGGATGTCCTTAAGAGGTATGGTTTCTCTGCTGGTTTTTTAAGAATGATCCGCATCATTCTTGGTTCCACAAGGCTGTCAATTCTTGTGAATGGGGTCCCAAGGGGCTTTTTTCCGTGCACCAGGGGGGTGAGACAAGGCGACCCATTGTCTAGGGTTCTCTTCGCACTGGCAGAGGATTACTTAAGTAGGTGTATCAATGACCTTGAGCAACTGGGCTGGTACAAGATGATCAGGGCTGGTGCGAGCGGGCAGGCCCCATCTCACCTATTTTATGCGAATGACATTTTATTATTTGGACAAGCATCAAGGAGCACTCTATATTCAATTAAGGCCCTTTTCAGTCATTATGAGGAGGTGGCTGGCCAAACAATAAGCTGGGACAAGTCTTCGATTGTCTTCGGTAATGGGGTCCCGGTACGCAAACGAAATAAGATTGTCAGGCTCCTTGGGGTGCGGAGAGGGTCATACCCCTTCAAATATCTTGGGGTCCCAATGTTTTGGGGGAAGGTGAAAAGACAGTACTTGGAAGGACTTTCGGCGGGTATTTTGCACCAGCTTGCTGGTTGGAAGGGGAAGGCCATGTCTTTGGCCGGAAGGGTCTGTCTGGTAAATTCAGTAATCACTTCAAAGTTTGTTTACTCGTTTTCACTGTATAGATGGCCGAGAGGACTTCTGAAAGAGATTCAGAGAAAGGTGCGGAATTTCATATGGATGGGGTCACCGCATGAGAAGAAGTTGATTACAGTTGCCTGGAAAGAATTTGTTAAGCCGGTGGAGATGGGGGGGCTTGGAGTAAAGGACCTCCGCACTTTCAATGATGGATTGATTGGGAAATTTACGTGGTATTTGATCACACATGAAGATGATGATCATTTCCTGTCGAATCGAATTACAAGGAGACTTCTTAGTGGTTATAAATATTATCTTGCCTCATCGGTTTGGGATCCGCTCAAGCATGCATATGAGAGTATCATGCAGGACACGAAATGGATGGTCTGTAAGGATTCAAACCTGAGCTGCTGGACAACAAAGTGGCTCACACAGCCCCTTCGGAATCTGAATGTTACAATGGAGGTGGTCTCTATGTCCATCTCGACCTTTCTTTTGTATTTTAATTCCCCTACATCTGATGTTCCCGTGCAGGTGGCTGATGAAATCAATGGATACACGTTCATGGATGTTGACACGTTGATCTGGATCCCTGCCAAGTGTGGACAGTTTAATTGCAGGGATTTTTACAATATGACCAGTGGGGGGCTCAATTCTGCACCAGCCTGGTTGATGAATTTCAAGGCCCCTTTTATCCGGCTTGCAAGGTATTTCTTAATATGGAGAATATGGAAAAACAGGATGCCAACAGCGGAAGCTCTCCAACGGACTGGACTGCACATGGCTTCAAGGTGTTCCATATGCAAGAGCGAGGAGGATTCGATACAACGTATTTTCACGGGCTGCAGGCGGGCCAAGCAGCTATGGGAGTACATTGGGTATATGTTTGGTGTTGTAATTGACACATGCAGGCCGGTTGTTGACCTGCTGTCCAGCATGATGACTGTCCCATGCAGTGCACAAATTCATAACCTGATGTTGGTGGCCGTAGCGGCTGTTATTGTAGATACATGGGAGGCTCGGAACTGCATGCTATTTGGAGATGAGCAGCATACGGTACAGCAAGGGATGAAGGCTATCCATCGGGATATCTCTGCCTCCTCCATGGTACAGGATGGCACAATGCATAACACCGTTGATGATCTCCAGGTTTTGCGGAAACTTGGTGTATCGGGTCGGCCGCGCAAGCCTCTAATGATGAAGTATATACGGTGGATGCCACCCATCGCGCCCTGCCTAAAGATAAATGTTGATGGGGCTGCTTTGGGAGCACCAGGTATGTCGGGGTGCGGGGGAGTGTTCCGAACCTACCGTGGGTTTGTTAAGGGCTGCTTCCACTACACCATAGGGATTGTCACTGCGCTTGAAGCTGAAATCTGGGCCATGATATATGCTGTCAGGTACGCTGTCCGGTTTAATTGGATGCATATATGGCTTGAATCTGATTCCCAATCTGCGGTTCATGCGTTGAGGACCAAGACATGGAATGTCCCGTGGTGCACGTTGCCTCAATGGGTTGACTGTCTCGACCAGGCTGCGCGCATGTGCCTGGTGGTTACACATGTCTACCGGGAGGCCAACCAGGTGGCGGATGCCCTTGCAAAGCGGGCATTGATTGATTTGGATGGAATGTGGTCGTTTACGGCGCCTGATTAATGTGACCCACTTGTGGCGGCTGACAGAGGTGGAGTGTTGCACACTAGATTATGTAAAAATCCCTTGTATGCCTAACTCTTGTAACTTTTTTTATTCCTTTTTAGGGCCGGTTTCCTACCAGTCCCTGATCTTTATGATACAATGTAATGAGTAATAAAGGAAATATATAAAGAAGTAATAGAAAATAAATCATCAATATTTATTAAATAAAAAACATAAACAATATTTAGAATTGTATAAAAAATTATGAATTCCAGGATTCTATACAAAACGGGGGATACACGGAGAAACAATGCATCAGACATAAACATAATTCCCTAAAAATTAAAACGAAAATAACTATATCTAATAGCATCACAATCATATGCTCATTCCTCTTCTTCCATATTCTATATCTATATTCTTTCCTTTGTCCCTATCTGCATCCATGAAGTTTATCCAAGTACCAAATGATATCATGAATAGGGTGTGCGTAAAACATAGTTGGACACCAAAAATGGTTTCTAGAACCATTTAGTCTATATAATATACAATAAAAACTGTTTAGGTATAATAAATAAAGGAAATAAATAAATAACAATGTCAGTATGAGTTCCCCATGTAACACCATTGTGATACTACATGCTTCGTCTAAAGATGTGAATGTATTCAAGCATTGTACATTTTTAATTTATATTATTAAGGTTGGGACCCAAGGTGTTCAACCTAGAAATCCTTATTTGGTGATATGCATATGATATTTGATAATTCTCAAGGTATTTAAAACATAATAAAAAATTCAAACGTGGTCATCAAGTATGTAATGCATAGATCAAATAGAAATTAATTGTTTGACTTGGAAGAAGCATCATTTAATTAAATTGAAACCTTAGACCATCCAATAAATTCCACATAGGTAACCCATGTATCACTCAAAGTATACTAAAAATCTATCACCCTAAGAGTCCATCAAAGGAAATCCATTTCGGAACCCAATTATTACTCATGTTAGGGTATTAGGGAATTTTTTGTTAAGCCCATCCAATATAATACACATATGGAACTAAGTATTTCTTATGGAATAATAGAAAAATATTTCCCCCCTAATACCATAAAAATTATTCCACTTATGAAACCAAGTATCACTCTGGGCATAGTATAAATCCATATGTCTTATGAACCTATCCAAGGTATTAAATACAATAATCCATGTATCACTCCCATTATGATATGATGAATTTATAACTCATTTAATTTATTATTCTCAATTATCGCATCCAATCCACTCTGAGTTGAAACCCCTGTATCTCCTACAACATGACATGTTGGATATTAAGGGGCTAGCAGTAAACCTATGGCATTTAAAAATTCACTCAATACAATTTAGATATTTAATTTATAAGGACAACTCAATCTATATGTATAAAGAAACAGGGATCTAGGAACATGGACATAACATTCTACCTTTATATAGTTGAAAATTATATTTCATTCATAACATGTAACTCAACACACCTCAAAGTGTGGTTTAATTTCATTTCAAAGCATAAAGCTCATTGGAATTTAAAAGTGACACGCCCAGAGGTGAATCATTTTGAGGTAGATTTCCTTTGATGATGATTTTTAGTTTCTAGGAATACAAAAATAATAAGGATATCCATTTATTTATTTAATTAAAAATTAATGAGGCATCCAATGGATGGCTCGACACATGGTATGGAAACACATAATATAAATGTCGACACATTTTAGGGATAACAAACTAGAATACCTATCTTATGTTGGTAGAAAACTAATTATTTGATATCTACCTTCGATTTGTGATAGAACAAAATAAATCAAAGGAATATCCAACCACCCTAAATATGGTTCATATTAGAAAATATAGATTTAGTATCCCCTACAATGATTTAGATGATGAAAATAATTAAGAGGTTTAAATCAATTACCAAGATGGATCCAACATGATAAAAAAGGAGTGATTCTTATCTCAAGTGAAGAAGATATAAAAAATCCTAAAGGGATAGGAGAAGGGGCACTCATGGTGGGAAGTTGTTGGAGAAAGAAGGGTAATAAGAAAGAATTTATTTTATATGGAAATAGGGGTGAAAAGGTAATTTTCTCCACCTTTTCTAAGCTGCATGATATATTTATGGTGTAAGTAGGGGATTTATTATATAAATCTCCCTTCTTTATAGGGTCAACGGGAGAAGTTTATGGAAAAAAATTTCAATTTATGATATAAATTTTGAAATTTATGATGTATATTAGAAATTTACACCATAATAGTACCCTAGAAATAGTGTCAGACTCCCTTTTTCTGCAACCTCACAAAAACCCCAAAAGTTTTAACCAAGCTATCAACCCGGGTCAAAATTGGGACTAAAAAAATTAAAATATAGTACCCTAAAAATATAGAATCTTACAACCTCCTGTCTTTACGAGAACTAGTTATTAGTTTTCTCATTTGAGGCTACTTGAGTATCACCTGAAAGAAACTCTGGCCACTGAAAATACATGTCATCGCATATCTCCCAGTTATAATCCTGTAGATAGTTGTGCTTCTATAGAACTTGAATTAAACGAGGTTAATTTCCCTAGATATACTTCATGCTCTAATATAAAATATGTATCACATACTCCAAAAAAGTTAAATCAACTTCCAACTCAACCACATCAGGATGAAGGATATGGTATGGGCCAAAATGAAACTTACTTAACTAAGAAATGTGAAAGATTTAGTCCATAAAACTGTATCTTTGAAGAAGAGGTATCCAATAAGCCATCTATTTGACACTCTCCAAAACATAAAAATTTATAATGAATCGAGGTGGTAACTTACAATGCCTCTAGATTAGTTGACTCCCCAATCTAAGAGACACACACAAGAATATTCGATCTTCCAACTCGAACTCCAAAAGTCTATGGTGATGATCCTCATAAGACTACTTTCTAGATTGTGTTTAGACATAAAATTTTGAAAATTTGAACCTTCTTCAAAGGGTTTTAAATGAGTTAATGTATCAGAAGAAATACCTCTCTTACATCTAACCAAAAAATTGTTAAATGGAATGACCAAATATACAGGGACTCTTAAAGAGCTATCTGTATAGTTGATTGTAAGATGTAATTGTATAAAAAAATTTCAACGGTTATTTTTGTCCCCCCAGAAACCCACAAAATCAAAGAAAAATGATTGAATAATTTCCTACAACACTAATATCATATGATCAAACTTCCTGTTATTATGAGGGTGATATTCTATAATCAGAATCATCTGTAAACCGAGAGCCTTCTACAACCCCTACTAGAACTGTAACATAATGTTAGAATCTCAATCAAATTAGATAGTATGAGGAACATAATGAAGGATTATTATCTTTATAACATATATCCAACCTAATTCATCAACTAAGATGGTATCCCTAATATAAAATAAGTGGGATAGCTTAATCATTCTATCAATGACCAACCATACTATATCTATACCATGGGAGGGGGTGGTCATTGTAATAATGTTAAAAAATCACTAGTGATTTCATCCAATTTGCACTTTGAAATGGTTAATGGAAGTAAAAGTCTCGTGTATCACTAGTGTTCCTATGTTCACATGATAAAAGGTAGAACCTAGAGAAATGAAACCAGTGATCTCCCTTTTTATACCATTCCTTCAATACAGGCGGTGTTAGTCATGGTACATCTTTATTAGACTAGGATGTACTTACCAAGTAGAGGAATGAGACTCTCACATCAACTCTCACACATATTTGGGAACCCATACATCACTATTAATTTCTAGAATATCATAAAATTCAATGACCCTACCAGGTGGTTGGTACTCACTTGAAGCACTCTCCCATAAGAAAAATCCCTGAGGATCAGAAAGATGCCCCATTTTTACTATTTCTAGAAGTGAAGAGGTCTTTGATAATGGATCAAGTAAATTCTACCCAAAATGGTCCTACACCTCCAAGTGAATCTTGGAAAATAAGGACATAAACTACAACTCTCTACTAGCCTCCTGATGGGACTATTTTTGAGTATTTTGTATCAGAGCATCGACCACTGCAATTCCCTTCTTGGCAAAACAAGAAAAATAAAAGTTGAGTGACTGATGGTATTCAACCCACACAAAGTTTTTGAGTTTAAAATCATGTATAATGAATTTATATTTTACACTTTTTTGGTTCATGTATACAATGAATCACTCCACCAATAGATAGTTCCTCCAATAATGTAAGGCATGTCCAACTACAGAAAGCTCGAGATCATGTGTTGGGGAATCACACTCCTAAGGTCTCAATTAGAGAGACCAATATGCCATGACGTGATCTAACTGCATCATAACGACTCCCATAATGATTCCTATTTCATGCCAATAAATTTTATATATTCTACTCAGCTGTAGCATAATCATTTCTGGCACTGGTTTCATCCTTCCCTTCAACTCCTGATAAGATTTCTCACTGGTTTTTTACAACAAATATTGACACCATTATTTGTGTGGCCCCTGAGAAGTGACTCGTTATGTGAAAAATCTTGAATAAAATTATTATAGTATTCATGTATACCGATGAAACACCCCATATTAAAGAATTTATTGGGATTTTCCAACAAAACTATGGATCTCACCTTCTCTGGGGTACAAATACTACTGCCTCTAAGATAGTGTGACCCAATAACTGAACTTTATCAATACAAAACTAAAATTATATAATCATAGCATATAACCTATTATATTTCAGAATATCCAAAATTATATCATTTTTTTTGGAATTTTTGTGTCCATTCTGTGAATATACTAAGATGTCATCCATGAAAACTACCACGAATGTTTCAAGATATGGGTGGAAGACCCTATTCATTAGGTTTACAAAAAAAATCATGTGTTCATCAGACTGAACATCATAACCACATACTCATACAAGATATATATACTATATAATACTTTACAAGTTATATCTAAAGGTTTGACTCATACCTGATGGTATACCAACCTAAAATCAATTTTTGAGAAAACTCTTACTCCTCAAATATGATCATAGTGGTCATCTATAGAAGGTACTAGATAACTATTTTTAACTATAAACTAGTTCAATTTACAGTAATACAATCAAAGATAGAAGGTCCCATCTACCTTCTTGGTTAAAATAATGGATGTAACCCATAGCGAAGTATTGGTTTGTAGGAAACCTTTAGCTTCTAAATCCTATAATTTCTTTTTGAGATCCTGCGACTTAGTAGTATCCATCCTATAAGTAGGAATTGATACTAGTGATGCTTTTTGAACTAGATAAATTTTATACTCTACCTCTCTCTTAAGTGGTGTCCTAGAAAAGTTTTTATGGAATGTATCCCTATAAGGGTCAACTACATGAGGAAAATATATTTGTTTCATTCCATGTTCATCTATAAAGAGGCTAGCAATTTGGGCTATCAGTATGCCAATCCCATGATTCTCAGGTAAATATTGACTCACCTAGGCATCCCTTTCCCCTATTTGAATATTGGCACTGACCTCAGGTGATGTGAATAATACACTGTGATAATAAAAATACATATGATAATGATAGGGTGCAAACCAGCCCATCTTAAGAATAATATTGATGTTGGTCATCACAAGGATGAAAAAAGAAACAAAAGAAAAAATGACCACCTATATAAATGGGGAAGACACTACATAGTTGTAATATTTAATCCCAAATGATGTTTTTAGTGTCATCACCCAATGAAAATATAGAATTTTGAGCCCCTCTATTTCTACAATTTTCATATGTTCAAAAGAAAACGAAGTTCTAATGTCAAATAAATTAGACACAAAATTAGAGGACACAAAGACCATACCTCATACTATAGATATAGGTTCAAAATAGTATATGTAGATGCTCAATTATAAGAGGGGGGGGGGGTAATTGTATGTTTAAAAACATTCATTTTTAACATTAAGGAAAACTATTTTTAAAAAAGTAAAATAAGGTAAATTCACAAAGCCTCTTTATGTTCTATGAGATAATCTTGCTAAGGTTCTAGAAATATGAATCTGAAAGTGAAACATAAGACCAATTTTCTTAATGGAATACTTTACCTTAAAGCATATATGATCTTATTTATCAGAGTAAGTAAAGTAAAAGGAAGTATAAGAAAGATATACTTTCTTCATTTATCAATACAGAGTGAAAATAAAAATTGAAACAAAAACAAGTATCAAGTTAGAAATATTTTCACTCAGAGAGTAGGGTATATGGAAAACAGAGATAAAGGTCCTTATATTTATATTTTCAAGAAAGCATATCTTACCCAAACTTGGGTAATCCCTCGATAAGAATATCAGAATCTATCATGGTATCCCTAAAAGCCCTAGATATTTAAGGTAGTTGGCAGCTTTGTCTTCGTATCCTTGGAATCCCTTGATTATACTCCTCAACAATCAGAGTCGCATGAAGAAAGATAAACAAGATGTTCACTACTGAAAAAGATGGTCATGAACCACACAATGCATGAGAGTCATTCTATCTCTAGAAATAAATTAACAATATCACAAAATGCAATCTCAAGGTCAATAAATATATGGATTGATTATGAGATCATTCAAATGAGATCATATTTATAGGCAAAACATTAACGGTCATCTCCCTCCTCCAAGAGTTATATTTTCCTTGAATTTCGGAAGGACCATTGCACGATTCACATAACAACTAGTTAGTTAGAAACAAAATGTACAACATTGTTTTATACTTATAAAATCATGTGTAGAGAAAAAATGAATTATAATAAACAAATATAATTATTAGATGTCTTAGGAAAAAATAGAATTCAGAGTCTAATCATATAAAAAATCTAATTATATAAAACATGAATATTCATATTATTTTTTAAAAATAATGTGGAATATGAATTCCATAGATCCTTGAGTCTGAATTACAATGAATTTAGAATCTTAATTTTGATGAATTCAAAGTATGAATTCTATAGAATTCAGATTCTTAATTCTAAGGAATTTAGAATCTGAATTAAGAGGAATTTTGAATCCGAATTTTGAGGAATTCCGAGTCTGAATTCTGAGAAGTTGGAGTCCAAATTTTAGAGAATTTGGACTCAAGTTTTCATAGAATTCAAAGTCTTAATTTCAGAGAATTCAGAGTATGAATTTTAGAGATTTCAGAGTTTGAATTTTAGAGATTTTAGAGAACGAATTTCAGTGACTTCTAAGTCTGAAAACAAATGACTCTATATCCAAGGAACTATAAGATTCTGAATATTTTAATATGGATCCAAATTTTAGACTTAGTAAAAAAACGAACCTTGTTTTTAAAGAACATAAAAAGAGGTAATAAAAACTAAGGGTAAGGATATAAATTTCCTTATAGAAGGGAATTTTTTATTAAGAAAATAATCCTTAGAAAAAATAATTTTCCTTAATACAAGGTGTTTTTGATTTTCAAAACATAGAGAAATGGAAATGTCGTAATGAACCCTTATTAAATCAACAATAGATGGCCCAACACTCTTCTCCTATGGTACAATAAGTACTACATGTACCAATCCGTATCAATAAAATTAGGCTACAACCTAGCCACCATGATAATGCTCAACATGCTAGCACTGAATAACATAAGGCTGGATTCTAAGGCCACAACCACTTGCTCATCCTATTTGGATGGTAGTAATCTTTCTTCCCCTTTACCACAGAGCTTATGATCCTAATCTTGAAAGTTTAGTCAGTGTATATCCCTTTACAAAAGAAAATGGTGTATAAATAATGAAAAAACTAAAGATAAACCATATTACCACAATACTAACACTCAATTGTGTCCTTATAACCCTAGGGATTCTTATGACCCAACCTACCGAACTAGTGACATACCACATAATTTTTAGTGTATCCCATCTAACTACCACTACCCCATGAGTAGTCTCAAGGTGAAAATTCTTTCCAATAGACATAATACTTCCCAATATTGGTGTTGAACTACCCTAATCCACAACATCAAGTTACCTCAGATTGTACTAGGTGATGGGACCCCAATTTTCTTTTTCATAAATGGTTTTAAAATGGAACATGTTCAACTTGGATTGGATGGTATACATTATCCCATACTCAAACAGGGTTGCTATTATCAACTCATCTCCAAAAAAGGGTTCGTGCGAAACACCATAGCTTTGTGAAATGAGCTAAATAATCTATCATAGAAATAAAACCTCACAGTAGGTGCAAAAAATCTATAGTTTAGTTATATTTGAGTGTATGTAAAAATAATTAATCATAGAATACCATTTGGAATTCCCTCTAGACCATCTTAAGATGATTATATAGCTATATAATAATTTCCATCAAAGTATTCATGGAATCAAGAAGCATACATGCCATGATACTGACCCTCATCTTTGAAGGCCTCAATAAATGATTAAAAATAGTCAGAATGGTCTTCAACCATGAATCAGAAGCTTGGGGTGGCCATCAGCTGAATAAGCAGGAGGCCATTTTTTACGAAATTTTCACGTCAACCCTACCATAATCGACATAGGACATGGGGCTCCCTACATGGTTTGTATGAATCATTGGAATCCCTCTAAAAATGGGGAAATGGTTTTCAGTTCAATTATACATAGAGGTGTATTAGGAGAAACCACTAGTGTGTTAGTTCCCACTATTTTTGGAGCATTCTCATCAACACCTTCCTAGGGTTCGGCCTGAGTATATCATGGATGAATATATCTAAAATTCCAAATGTATGCCTTGAAAAAACTTTGATAATATGGAATATTTCGACATGAATCTGGGAATGTTAAGAATCCTTCATGTAAAAGATTCAAATATCCATATTTCTTATCCTAGACCTAGGTTTGGGTTAGGGTTAGGTTTACATGTGGTATATTAGATTCTCGAGTATATGGAGTCTAAATTTCAAGGTATATAGGAAGACACCATTTATGTTGCAATTTGAATATCCATTTACAATAACCATTTTTTGTATGAATTAGAAATTTATTGAACTTTTTATATTTATACCCCAGTCTAGTTAGATAAATTACCAATCCAAATTTATAAATAAACTTTCTTTATAATTTGAAATTAGGATTTCATGTAACTGCGACATGACACTTACATACATTATCATGGTATAACAAGCCGTAAATAATGATTTGATTGGGTGAATCACCATTCCAAATTTATATTAGTACAAGATTTATAAATTAAAAGTGGAATTCATGTAATTTAATTCAAATTACGTCTTATTCTATTTAAGCATAGTTACACAACTAAAACATGTGATAATTAGTAAACTATGTGTTTAACCACAAGATATGAGGGAAAAAACATTTAGGTTGTGACAAACACTTAAATAACCTACTATTTATCATATTAATGAAATAAATGTTAATCCAATAACTATATAGATATCAAAGAACATCAATATGTTTTAGAAAATGCAAAAAATAAAATAAATACAACCTATAATATCCATGACATTTGAATAATCAGGTTCTTATATTGATGCATGAGATATACTTCATTTCCATACTTATACAAGTTTAAAAATATAATCCAAAAGAATATTGACAAAAAAACATAATGTACATCATACAATGGTGAAATTAGTACAATCGTAATAAGAATAATCTTGAAAACCACATCCCATCCAAGGAAACTTGGATTTTTTCCTTGTATGTGGGTAAGCTTCTCATAGGCACATGATCATTAAAAAATTACAACACACTCCTAGTCTTCTATCATCAAACCAAAATATTAATAAAATAGGAAAAGAATATTTGATACCACAGTTTAATGCCTCAGTCTGTTTTCACTCAGAAGTAACCTGACCCGGTCGGCCACATGGCCCAATGAACGCGTCTCTATATACGAGTTGTTCCTAACATGAAATGAGGGCATATGGTTTAATAGTTAGGATAACATAACCTCATGATAAAAGTGGACCATAGTAATGAAATATATGAATAATCCAGATGAATCATTAACAAAGTAAATAGATAAAGATGTACCAAAAAATAAATAATCCTGATGTAATAAATGATAAACATAAATAATATTTTTAAACATATAAAATGGTATGAATATTGGGATGTTATAAAAATTGGGGAATACAAGGTAAAGACAGATGAATTCATATACAAAATTTTATGGAAAAATGAAAAAAGGCTAAAAGATATCTCTGATAGTATCATGAGAATATTCTCAGTTCTCTTCTCTCATACTCTATCCTAGTATAGAAAATCAGGTATTTATAGTTGGATACTTCTTCTTTTCCCTAAAAGAATCCATATAGTCAATCTAGGTATGAAATGGTATCCAGAATAGGGTATAATTAAAAATAAATAGGCCACCACCAACAATTTCTAGAAATATCTCGTATATGAATATACAATGAGCAGTGATCAAGTATAATTAATAAAGGTGATAAATAAATATCCACACTGGTCCAAGTTCCCCATGGAATACCGATATGATACAAAATTCTATGACCTAATCTATAAATTTCATGGATCATTGTACATTTAAATTTATATTAATGATGTTGGTACCCAATATGTACCACTTAGGCATCCATGTATGTTAATAAACATAGTAGGTTATACAATTATCATGGAATTGAAAACTTAATAAGAAATTAAGACTAGGACATCAAGAATATAAATCACAGATCGAATTTAAGTATGATCTTTTAATTAAAAGAAACTATATTTAAATAATTTTATACCTAATCCCATCTAAGTAATGACATATAGGGAACCCAGGTATCAGTCTAGGTATACTATAAATACCCATCACTATAGGAGACCTTTCAAGGCATTCCATGTAAGAACCCAAGTATTACTCAAATAAAAGTATAATTACATTTTCCTTTCATACCATCCTAGGTAATTCACACCGGGGACTGAGTATCACACATGGAATGGTATAAAATCATTCCATAGAGCCCATATATGGTATTACACATAGGTAAACCAGTATTTCTTGGGGTATAATATAAATCCATTTCCCAATTAGACCATGGAATCTATTATTCATAATAATCCTTATATCAATCCTAACATAAAATAATGATTTTAATTTATTAATCTCTATGGGCCCAAACAAGAAATTTTTATACGGAATCCTTGTATCCCTCTTGATTTTACATGATGGATAATCATGGGATAACAAGAAACCCATTACATCTAAAAATACACTCAATATAATTTTTCCATTTAATTCATAATGATAATTCAAACTATAAGTAGAATAAAAAAGGTTATAGGAATATGTGCTTATTATTCTATCATTTTTTGTCCAAATTAAATTTCATTTGAAAGATCCAACTCAACACACCTTAAAAGGTGGTTCAATTTCATTTCAAATCATAAATATCATGGGATTTTAAAAGATAAACTCCCAAATGGGTGGCCCATGTTGAAGTATAAATCTTCTAGTGAATAAGATTCTTTGCTAAAACTCTCCTAAATAGGATGATATGAATTCATTTAATTAATTATACATTTAAGAAGTTTTATATGGAAGGACTGACACACAGCATGAAAACACATAATATAAACATAAATACTTTTAGGGATAAATAACTAAACCACCTTCTTCAAACCAGGAGATGACTCCTCTTACAATATACTTTTTATATTTGTTCTAGAATGAGAGTAATCAAAGAAATATATAAATATCTTGAAAATATAACATATTATTCAACATAGATTTAACATTCCTTATGGAAAGTTAAATGATTAAAATAATCAAGAGGATTAAAGAACATAATGGGGAAGATCCAACATGATGAACATGGACTGATTCCAAGCTCTAGAGGTGGAGATATCAAAAATCCTAAAGGGAGAGGTGAAGGTTCTCTCACGGTTGCTGGATTTTAGAGAAATTACGAGAAGAAGAAAGAATTTATGTTATAATTCATTAGGTGTGAAATGTTAATTCATCCCTCTTTTTTAAGCTATAAGAGATATTTTTGGAATAATAGGGGATTTACACCACAAATCCCCCATATTTATGGGTTCTGGCCAAGATATTTGTAGTATGAGATTTCAATGTACATAATAAATTAAAAATTGATGATGTAAATTAGAAATTAATTCCATAAGAATATACTACAGACAGTGTCTTGCTGCCTTTTGATGTAACCTGACAAATACCAGAAAAGTTTTACAGAGATATCAACCAGTTTCCAAACATGGATTGAAAAATTAAAGAACCATACCATTAAAAATATGGGCTCTTACACTATCATTTTCATATAATTCCAAATCTATATCTACATAACTGAATTGTTATTATTTTTATGTGATCACATATTTCATCCCAAAATATAACGTTATTTTAAAATGTTTGATAATTATTTCTACATCTATAAAATTAGTATCTTTTGGTGAATTTTGATACCTGAAAAAAAGGTTTAAGAACATACACTAAATCTTACATTGAAGCTGTGAGATGTAACATATCTCTAATAAATTTTCATAATACATTATAGTTAACATTATTCCATTTTCTAACTTTATAAATCATTTTTCCCACTGAAATGGGTGTGGAAATAGTCTTTGATTCCTCTATTCCAAATATTTTTAAGAGTTTTTTAGTATACTCCTCTTGGGGGAAAAATGATTTCTCTTTTAATATATTTGTAATTTAATAAATTAAGGCATTTCTCCCAACATAGAAATTTTAAATAATGCTTTCATTTTTGAGGTAGAGATTATTTTTTCACTCCCCTCATATAAAATTTTACCTCTTTAGACAATAACTTAGTTTATAATACCAAATAGTTATAGCTTGTTTCACTACAAATAAATCCTTCTTCAACATGAAAAAACTATTCTTATCTTCTCTAAGAAATATATCACATGGTTTTTCAATATATACATTTTCTTCTATGTCACCATTTGTAACGCCCCGACCCTAGATACCCAGAGTCGGTGCATTATTACATAACATTGGCATGATCATAAGAAAGATCAAATCTCGAAAGACCGATTGGTTTAGTAGCCTTGGAAACATTAGATATATTCATAAGTCTTACATTACAACATAAAATGAAAACTACTTCAAAAACATATTATCTCCATAATCCACACTCATATCCCCACATAATATCCCTGCAGGTCATTCATAATTTACTTATTCACTTCCTGGGAAAAATAAAACATAGAAAAGGGGTGAGCTCAAATGCCCAGTAAGGATAACAATATAGCAGAAACTTTCATAAATAAGAATAAACATTTAAGGCAATGTATAACTAAAACAAAAGCCTTTCAAACTTGAACTTTAAACATAGTATGGCATGAATAAAATGAAATAATGCCATTTACTTATTCACATGGATATTCTACTAATCGAATAATCACATGCAAAATCAATAACCACTTTCATAATGATAGAATGCATAATGCCAGACTATCATAACCACATAGACAAGGCCTCATGCCAAGACTACAAATAAGATTTTGTCAAGGCTTTGTGCCAAGACACTAGTTTGTCTCATGAGACCTACCGATGCATCGAGGAGCTATAGCGGGCTCCACTAGTCACTTATTGAGTCCAATGAATTCTTCATATGAACAGGTTTAAACATAACATAAACATTCGTATTAAAACTAACATACGAAATGTCAATACTTTAACCACAAATAATGAATGGTATAAAAATAGCACATCCACAGTCAAACATAACTCATTCGATACAATATGGAAGATTGTGTTGTATCACATTAACCTCAATCAAGAATAATGAAGCATGTTGACATGGATGAAAATAATCATCAAAACTATTCGAGAGAAATATCCCCCTTTTTCTTGAAATCAATTAAAAGTCACACTATTTGTCAAGAAGCCCTTTAAAAATAGATTTTTGAATCAAAGTGTCCCATACCACATTGAAACTTTTAAAAGGAGTTTTAATTTTAAAACTTTAATGTCCATATAAATAAATCCTTAAAACCATTTTGAAAACATGGACATTAATGAGCAAGATTTAGAAGAATAAGTCTTTAAAACATTTAAAATGGTATTTTAGTTAGAGTTTCTAACCAAAAGAGAGACACTTGAATACAAATAATTGAGGTATTAAAAACATTTTAATATCATTAGAATAAAGGAATTCATTATATACTATGTCAAAGTACATTATATACACCACATAAAAGTGATTTGGTGTATAACAACAAAGAAGTCTCAATGGAATGTAAATTGAGATGAAATCTCTCATAAAGGCTGTATCCTTTGATTAAGGATAAATCTACGACATAGTTATGTGTGAAAAATATAAATACACTAAATATTATTGGATATTCAGTGTAAAACAATCAATGAACATTCACACATAATCTTGTAAAAACAACACCAATGAATTGGATGTTTAACTCAACAAATGGAGAATGAGTTAAAATTACTCTTATCAAATTCATATCGATGACTTGAGAAATTATAAATGGAGTGATTATGTGTATAAAAAGTATATCCACAGAAATGGGGAGTGGAAATTATGACATAAGCAAATGAATTGTGATTCCACACATAATCTCGGAGTAAAATAATCAATGGAGTTTGCGTAAATCCGAATAAATGGGAATTGAAACATCGAATTCCCTTATCGATTAGGTATCATATGAAAAATACAACCATGAAAGAAGGATCATACAATGATGATGTAAATACCCATAAATTAAAGTATATTACACAATGAATACAATCATGGGCAGTACACATACACCACATGCAATAATTAAGTGGTGAACAATGGAATTCTCACGAAAGTAAGAGTGAGTTTAGAAACCCCTTAACTTGTACTTTTCCTTGGTTGGGGTAGGTTAAACTCCTGTATAATGGTGAAATAATTGTTATTAAATTATACAAGAATCATATATATTAATATGATATCATATATGATCTTATAACATTGATTTGTTAATAATATCTTAGAATTATCGTCGTTTCGGGTGTTAACTTACTCGTTTTCTTTTAAATGTTTTGTTACATAAGCCATCTTTTTCATGGATAGGTTGTATATTATTCATATACAGAATGATATCAAGTCCTTAAACATTATTTTTAAATCATCAAATGATAATTATACTTTAATGGATACGATGGAGAATGAATCTCATCGCGTTCGTGGAGACGGTAGTCCGTACGTACGCACGAGCGACAATATCATTTTTTTTGAAATAATATATAAATGGATGGTATATCATTTATACAGAATAATTAACATGTTATATTTATTATTTACATGAGTTAAACATCATTATTATACCCATCCAAATAATAATATATTGAATAACAATTACACCACGACGTGGAGACGGTAAGTCGTACGTACGCACGTATGGTGACATGTTATTCAAAGGGTGGATAGAATACTGAATATGGTTGTACCATATTTATAATAACATCACAGTATATATATGATACTGGACTTATTATTTTAGAATGGTAACAACAAAGGAAGAAGAAGTGGAAGAAAAAAGGAACTTAGAAAAGGGTGGTGAAATCCTTACCTCTTCTTCGGTTTCTTCCTTTTGATTTGATCAAAAGGGCTCCTTAGGTTGGATTTTTGATCAAACTAAGGCCTCTAGGTTGTAGTGAGGGATGTTGGGAGAGTATTTGGGCAGAGTTTGGACGAACCAAAAGGCTTTTAAGGTGTGAAGAAATGGGAAGGAAGAGTGCCCTTTTATAAGAGGGGTGAGGTGCACCTTTGGAAAAGCTAGACATATTAATTTATAATAAATTCATATTCGGTTTATAATGGCTCCAAAGTTGATTATTTAACTTTTAAGGTGGGTATGGGTCGAAAACAACTCAACCAATAGAATTTAGACAGGTTTGGGTACTTGTATTAACCTTATCATTAAGTATTAACTCTAAGTTAATTAGTTTCACTTTTACAATGTCTCTTTGTATTTTTATATTATATGGTTAATAAAATTACCATATACATCCAAGAGACCCCAAGTGGTCAATTAATCATGAAAATATCATGATATATGTCTCTTTTCCGAACCTTATATTTTTATGAATTTAATATCAATTAATAATATAATATTTGTTTTAAAAAAACTCTTTTATGTCAATTTTGACACTATTCAATAATTGATTTTTGTGAAACTCATAACAGAATGATTGTTTCGAAAAAAGTTAATTAAATCAATACTAATATATCATATTATCCTATAAAATTATTTTAATTCATTAAAAGTTTCATATTATATTTATTTTGGTATTTATAATATCAATTATTTTAATTTTTCACTATTATAGTAATTACTTCATCATCATTGTGTCATAAATAAATTAAATTATTTAATGTCTAAAAATTATAAATAAAATATAATTATGTAGGAAATTGTTTTATATTTCTAATGAATAATTATAATCTAAAATCCAAAATATATAACCTTATCTAAAAATTGTTTTTCTAAAAGATATATGCTTGTGTAATGTTTGTATTCATTTTAACTTAATTAAAATAAAATGTCCCTATCACCTACAAGTGGAACCATGGGGTCCCAAAATCGACCCAAAGATGCCTATGGTCAGAAATGTATCAACCAATAAGGCTAGGACACGTTTTAGGGTAATTTAGTAATATTATAATATTATTTTTTAACCCTTATTTACCGGATTTACCCTTAACCATGGTAAATAAAATATTACCGCAGTAATTATTCAAAATGTCTAAAAATAAATGTTAACTATTTACAAAATTTGAACATCCTGATTCCAAATATGGAATCCATTTTTCTAAATTCAAAACACAGAAGTGGAAGAAATTAATTTAAAATTAATTCCTGCTGTCAAAACAAAAAGCGTGTTTTTAAGAGATAATAACTATCAAAAGATTGACACTTGTTTATGTTCGGTTTAATTGTAAAATTATGTCCAATGACCAAAATTATATTAAATGGTAAAAATATATTCTAAATATACTTTAAAACCACTCAAATTCATAATTTATCACTATTAATTATTTTGATTAAAAAAGTTGTTTATAATTAAAATTTAGTAATTTTCACTATTCATCAAAATATTAAAGTTATCCGAAAAGTACCCAAATTTCACCTTAGGATAAATTCGATATTCCAAATCCAAAAATGAAGTCCATTTTGAAATATAAAAAATATATAATTTCAAAAATTAGGTATTACTATTCATAACGGCTAGTTTGATTGGTTATGGTGTGTTAGAACTCGGTGTTGCATACAACACATGCTATCACATTATTCATAGAGAAGCGTACCGTAGAACCTTGGGGTGTAACATTCTCCCATCCTTCAAATAATTTCATCCTTGAAATTTCTAGAATACTTATCACATGAAAATACTCGGGTGGTTCTTCATCATAAGTTCCTCGGGTTCCCACGTTGCCTCCTCCATCTTATGGTTTCTCCACAAAACTTTTACCAGACGCGTCATCCGGTTTCTCAGTACTTGTTCTCTCGTATCAAGAATCCTGACGGGCTCTTTGCAATAAGACAGATCGGGTTCCAGTTCTAATTCTTCATAAGTGAGTACATGCGTTGGGTCAGGCATGTATTTCCTCAACAGAGATACGTGGAACACATCGTGAACTTTAGAGAGACTTGGCGGCATTGCCAATTGGTAAGCTACAACCCCAATTCATTCTAGAATTTCGAAAGGTCCGATGTACCTGGGACACAATTTACCTTTCTTACCAAAACGTATGACTCCCTTCTATGGAGATACCTTCAGGAAAACATGATCACCGACTTGAAATTCCAAATCCTTCCTTCGATTATCGGCATAGCTCTTCTGCCTACTTTGAGCTGCTTTGATGTGATTTTGGATTACCTTTACCTTTTCGATCGTTTCCTCCACCAGTTCTAGACCTAAAATTTTTCTTTCACCAACGTCATCCCAACAGTTTGGTGTATGACATCTATTTCCATATAACGCTTCATATGGTGCCATCTGAATACTCGAATGGAAGCTATTGTTATAGGAAAATTATACCAGAGGTAAATATTGACCCCACATACCCTGAAAGTCAAGTGAGCAAGACCTCAACATGTCTTCTAAGGTTTGAATAGTTCGTTCTGATTGTCTGTCTGTCTGAGGATGGTAAGCAGTGCTCAAATAAAGTTCAGTATCCAGGGATTTCTGAAAATTTTTCCAAAATCTTGAAGTAAAACGGGGATCACGATCAGAAACAATCGATAGGGGTACTCCATGAAGTCTCACAACTTCATTAATATATAGTCTTGCTAGACGTTCTAGGGGTAGATCTTCTATTATAGCAAGAAAATGTGCTGACTTGGTAAGACGATCAACAATAACCCATATTGCATCGTTCCTTCTAGGAGTCTTTGGTAGCCCCATGACAAAGTCCATCGTAATATTGTCCCATTTCCACTCCGGTATGGGAAGAGGTTGCATGACTCCTCTAGGATGTTGCCTTCCAGATTTCACTTGCTGAAAAACCATACATCTTGACACAAAATCAGCAATCTCCCTCTTCATGTTGTCCCACCAAAAATGTTCCTTCAAATATCTATACATTTTGGTGCTCCCAGGGTGTATAGAAAAATTGGAACTATGAGCATCATACAACAATTCCCTTTTTAGATCAGGTAAATTGGGAACACAAAGTCTCTTCCCGAATTTCAAAATTCCATCTTCATACACAAAGTCTCTCAATCTCCCATCATTCACAGCTTTAATCTTCTTTTGAAATACTTCATCATCGGTCTGAGAACTCTTAATCCTTTCTAGTAAAAATGGTTTGGCAACCATTTGAAAAAGCATTGATGTTTCACCTTCCCTAGTTATTCCCATGTCCATCTTCACTAGATCCATGAAAATTGGATCCCTTTCAATTCTCATATTGTTCAAAACTCCATGGTCTTTTCTACTCAAAGCATCTGCCACCTTGTTTGCTTTCCCTGGGTGGTAGTGTATCGTGCAATAATAATCCTTGAGTAATTCATGCCATCTCCTTTGCCTCATGTTGAGTTCTTTTTGTGAGAAAATATATTTCAAACTCTTGTGATTAGTATAAATCTCACATTTTTCACCGTAGAGGTAGTGCCTCCATATCTTCAAAGCAAAGATCACAGCTGCTAACTCGAGATCATGAGTAGGATAGTTTTGTTCATGAATTTTCAACTGTCATGATGCATAGGCAATAACTCTATCATTCTTCATAAGGACACAACCAAGTCCTTTCTTTGATGCATCACTATAAATAACGAACCCATCATTCCCAGATTGTAGAGTAAATATAGGAGCATTGACTAATATTCTCTTCAGTTCTTCGAAACATTCTTCACACTCTTTTTTCCAAACAAATTTAACCCCTTTACGTGTGAGCTTCGTTAATGGGTTAGGCAATCGGGCAAAATTCTGGACGAATCGTCGATAATAACCCGCCAAACCAATAAAACTACGTAACTCAGTTATACTCGTAGGTGCTGGCCATTCATGGATCGCCTTGGTCTTAGAAGGATCAATAGAGATTCCATCTTTAGAGACAATATGGCCAAGAAAAGAAATCTCATGAATCCAGAATTCACACTTGCTAAACTTCCCATATAATTCATGTCTTCTCAGAGTCTTCAAGATAATGCGCAAGTGATTTTCATGATCTTTGTAGCTTTTAGAGTATACTAAGATATCATCAATAAATACCACCACAAATTCATCGAGATACTCCTTGAAAAATATATTCATCAGATCCATGAATACAGAGGGTGCATTAGTCAATCCAAAAGGCATTACAGTAAACTCGTAATGCCCGTACCTGGTTCGAAATGCTGTCTTCGGAATGTCTTCCTTCTTTACACACAACTGATGGTATCCAGATCGAAGGTCAATCTTTGAAATGTATTGAGCTCCATGCAGTTGATCAAATAAATCATCAATTCGAGGTAGGGGATACTTGTTCTTTACTGTTATAGCATTGATCTCCCTGTAGTCGATACATAACCTCATAGATCCATCTTTCTTTTTAACAAAAAGAACAGGGGCTCCCCATGGAGAAACACTAGGGAAAATAAATCCTTTATTACTCAATTCCTCTAGTTCTTTCTCTTGTTCGACTAACTCTACAGTGGACATTCTATAAGGGGTCTTTGATATAGGCCTTGATCCATGAATTAAATCAATGGAAAACTCAACTTCTCGTTCTAGAGGATGTCCAGGTAAATCTTCTGGAAATACATCTACAAATTCTTTCACAACAGGTACATCCTCTATTTGAACATTCCTTTCCTCACCGACAGTTATTTCATTATCTTCCTCCCAAATAATTGAATTTAGTTGAGCTACTGGGGGTGGATCTAAATAAGAATTAGGTGGTGGCGATTCTGGTCTAAAGATAAGGTGTTCCTTATCATTATCATCAAGAATCGTAACCTCTTTATTCTTACAATAAATCTTCACATAATAGTCCGAAAGCCAGTCCATACCGAGGATTATATCAAACTCAATCATAGGTATGACGATGAGATCAGAAGATAAAGAACATTTATGTGCTCTAATGGGGACTGATTCACAAAACGTTGTTGCAATGATACTTCCCTTAGGAGTTTTAACTGACAACTCCCTTGTTAAATCAAATTGGAAATATCTAATTTTCTTAGCAAACTGGGAAGATATGAAGCAATATGATGATCCAGAATCAAATAATGTTTTTGATAAACTTGAGGAAACCATTAAATTACCTACCACCACGTCTTTCGGAGCTTCTACCTCAGCAGTAGTGATAGCATAAGCCTAGCCTTGATCCCTTGGCCTTTTATGAGGTAAGTTCTCCTGATGCTTAGGAAATTCATTTGCATAATTCCCCATATCCCTGCAATTGTATCACTGAACATTGGTAGCTTCCTTCTTCCCCTTGCAATCACGATCTTGGTGGCCTTTTTCACCACACTTTTAATAGACTCCCATTCCCTTCAAGAAAGTACCAGGATGTTTCTTCCCGCATTTACCACAGGATGGATATTCAACCTTTACCTTCTTCCCCTTATTTCCATTCCCAGATTGATCAGCATGTCTCTTCTTCTCTTGCTTTTCTTTAAAGTCATAATACTTAGAGAATTCCTTTTCGGTCTTGATAGCACATGAGACAATGTCTTCGTATGACGAAAAGGATTGTGAGACTAATGCTCGATGGAGAAATGGTTTTAACCCATCAAAGAAACGATCAATCTTACTTCTTGGGTTACGTATATAATCACAAGCATACCTTGCTAACCTTGTAAAGTTATCCTCATACTTTGTGACATTCTCATCCTCCTTCTGTCTCAGACTTAGAAATTGCCTTTCCATATCTGCTCGATGGTCGTGAGGAAAGTATTTTTCTAAAAATAGATCTTTGACCTCCCTCCATTCCATATTTTATACTTCATCATCTTCCTTCGTATTTTGAATCAATGACCACAATTGATCAGCATCTCCAGTGAGGCGGTAAATTGCCATTATAACTTTTTCCCTTTCACTACTCCCCAAATCCTGAAATATTTTCTCTAGGGAAAATATCCATTGCTCAGCTAATAAGGGATTTGTACTCCCATTGAACATTGGTGGTTGTTGCCTCATGAATCGATCTAACATTGATCCTCCACGCTGTGGATCAGGGTGCTCCATATGGGTAAGGTTATTATTCATAACCTGAGTAAGTTGTCCTAGTATGGTGATTAGCTGATCGGCACCAGTTGCATCACCAGCTCCACTATAATTATCTTGAGCAGGAGGGAAATCCCTACATGGAGTGCGTGCATTGATACTGTTTCCATTTCTTCCACTAGGCTCTATTTCTAAACAATGGCATAAACTAGATCAGTTTATGAATCAAAATACATAATCCCATACTTATAAAACACTTAACATAAATTGAACTATTTATGGATATAAACCATAATCATACAAATGTTTTCTTTGAGGAAGTACATACTCATAAACCCTTCATAATTATTTGTAATGAAAATGAGAGTTATCCTAAGCATATCCCCCGGGAGTGTCGTAACCAAGAGTGCAGCAAGGCCCGTTGTCGTGCACCAGTTCCCGTTCGAGTCTAGCTCAAAGCGGTGTTTTCGGGATTTACCCCTAGGTACATCTGTGCCAGAGCCGCCTCTACCTGCTCGTATCCAGACAGGGATGTATTGCTCGGAAAACTCACAAAATCTCTACAATACCAAAATTCTAGGATGTTCTTCTATACTAATCCTCAAAGTTCATCTTAGGTCTACGTGCTCTAATCATGGTTTATCTAAATCTAGCTTCCAAGGTTTGTACTAAACTTCCTCTGATACCAACTGTAATTCCCCGACCCTAGATACCCAGAGTCGGTGCATTATTACATAACATTGGCATCATCACAAGAAAGATCAAATCTCGAAAGACCGATTGGTTTAGTAGCCTTGGAAACATTAGATATATTCATAAGTCTTACATTACATCATAAAATGAAAAACTACTACAACAACATATTTTCTCCATAATCCACACTCATATCCCCACATAATATCCCTGCAGGTCATTCATAATTTACTTCTTCACTTCCTAGGAAAAATAAAACATAGAAAAGGGGTGAGCTCAAATGCCCAGAAAGGATAACAATATAGCGGAAACTTTCATAAATAAGAATAAACATTTAAGGCAATGTATAACTAAAACAAAAGCCTTTCAAACTTGAACTTTCAACATAGTATGGGATACATAAAATGAAATAATGCCATTTACTTATTCACATGGATATTCTACTAATCGAATAATCACATGCAAAATCAATAACCACTTTCATAATGATGGAATGCATAATGCCAGACTATCATAACCACATAGCCAAGGCCTCGTGCCAAGACTACAAATAAGATTTTGTCAAGGCCTTGTGCCAAGACACTAGTTTGTCTCATGAGACCTACCGATGCATCGAGGAGCTATAGCGGGCTCCACCAGTCACTTATTAAGTCCAATGCATTCCTCATATGAACAGGTTTAAACATAACATAAACATTCGTATTAAAACTAGCATAGGAAATGTCAATACTTTAACCACAAATAATGAATGGTATAAAAATAGCACATCCACAGTCAAACATAACTCATTCGATACAATATGGAAGATTGTGTTGTATCACATTAACTTCAATCAAGAATAATGAAGCATGTTGACATAGATGAAAATAATCATCAAAACTATTTGAGAGAAATATCCCCCTTTTTCTTGAAATCAATTAAAAGTCACACTATTTGTCAAGAATCCATTTAAAAATAGATTTTTGAATCAAAGTGTCCCATACCACATTGAAACTTTTAAAAGGAGTTTTAATTTTAAAACTTTAATGTCCATATAAATAAATCCTTAAAACCATTTTTAAAACAGGGACATTAATGAGCAAGATTTAGAAGAATTAGTCTTTAAAACATTTAAAAATGGTATTTTAGTTAGAGTTTCTCACCAAAAGAGAGACACTTGAATACAAATAATTGAGGTAATCAAAACAATATAATATCATGAGAATAAAGGAATTCATGATATACTACGTCAAAGTACATTATATACACCACATAAAAGTGATTTGGTGTATAACAACAAAGAAGTCTCAATGGAATGTAAATTGAGATGAAATATCTCATAAATGCTGTATCCTTTGATTAAGGATACATCAATGACATAGTTATGTGTGAAAAATATAAATACACTAAATATTATTGGATATTCAATGTAAAACAATCAAAGAACATTCACACATAATCTTGTAAAAACAACACCAATGAATTGGATGTTTAACTCAAAAAATGGAGAATGAGTTAAAATTACTCTTATCAAATTCATATCGATGACTTGAGAAATTATAAATGGAGTGATTATGTGTATAAAAAGTATATCCACAGAAAAGGGGAGTGTAAATTAAGACATAATCAAATGAATAGTGATTCCACACATAATCTCGGAGTAAAATAATCAATGGAGTTTGCGTAAATCCGAATAAATGGGAATTGAAGCTTCGAATTCCCTTATCGATTAGGTATCATATGAAACATACACCCATAAAAGAAGGATCATAAAATAATGATGTAAATACACATAAATTAAAGTATATTACACAATGAATACAATCATGGGAAGTATACATACACCACATGCAATAATTAAGTGGTGAACAATGGAATTCTCACGAAAGTAAGAGTGAGTTAAGAAACCCCTTACCTTGTACTTTTCCTTGGTTGGGGTAGGTTAACCTCCGGTATAACGGTGAAATAATTGTTATTAAATTATAAAAGAATCATATATATTAATATGATATCATATATGATCTTTTAAAATTGATTTGTTAATAATATCTTAGAATTATCATCGTTTCAGGTGTTAACTTATTCGTTTTCTTTTATATGTTTTCTTACATAAGACATGTTTATCATGGATAGGTTGTATATTATTCATATACAAAATGATATCAAGTCCTTAAAAATTATTTTTAAATCATCAAATGATAATTATACTTGAATGGATACGATGGAGAATGAATCTCATCGCGTTCGTGGAGACGGTAGTCCGTACGTACGCACGAGCTATAATATCATTCTTTTGATATTAAAATAATATATAAATGGATGTTATATCATATATAAAGAATAATTAACATGTTATATTTATTATTTACATGAGTTACACATCATTATTATACCCATCCAAAAAATAATATATTGAATAACAATTAGACCACGACGTGGAGACGGTAAGCCGTACGTACACACGTATGGTGACATGTTATTCAAAGGGTGGATAGAATAATGAATATGGTTGTACCATATTTATAATAACATCACAGTATATATATGATACTGGAGTTATTATTTTAGAATGGTAACAACAAAGGAAGAAGAAGTGGAAGAAAAAAGGAACTTGGAAAAGGGTGGTGAAATCATTACCTCTTCTTCGGTTTCTTCCTTTTGATTTGATCAAAAGGGCTCCCTAGGTTGGATTTATGATCAAAATAAATCCTCTAGGTTGTAGTGAGGGAAGTTGGGAGAGTATTTGGGAAATGTTTGTCCGAACCAAAAGGCTTTTAAGGTGTGAATAAATGGGAAGGAGGAGTTCCCTTTTATAAGAGGGGTGAGGGGAACCTTTTGAAAAGCTAGACATATTAATTTATAATAAATTCATATTCTATTTATAAGGGCTCAAAAGTTTATTATTTAAATTTTAAGGTGGGGATGGGTCGAAAAAAACTCAACCAATATAATTTAGACACGTTTGGGTACTTATATTAACCTTATCTTTAAGTATTAACTCTAAGTTAATTAGTTTCACTTTTACAATGTCTCTTTGTATTTTTATATTATATGGTTAATTAACTTACCATATACATCCAAGAGACCCTCAAGTGGTCCATTAATGAGGAAAATATCATGATATATGTCTCTTGGACGAACCTTAGATTTTTAGGAATTTAATATCAATTAATAATATAATATTTGTTTTAAAAAAACTATTTTATGTCAATTTTGACACTATTCAATAATTGATTTTTTTGAAACTCATAACAGAATGATTACTTCGACAAAATTTAATTAAATAAATACTAATATATCATATTATCCTAGAAAATTAGTTTAATTCATTAAAAGTTTCATATTATATTTATTTGGGTATTTATAATATCAATTATTTTAATTTTTCACTATTATAGTAATTACTTCATCATCATTGTGTCATAAATAAATTAAATTATTTAATGTCTAAAAATTATAAATAAAATTTAATTATGTAGGAAATATTTTTATCTTTCTAATGAATATTTATAATCTAAAATCCAACATATATAACCCGATGTAAAAATTGTTTTTCTAAAAGATATATGCTTGTGTAATTTTTGTATTCATTTTAACGTAATTAAAATAAAATGTCCATATCACCTACAAGTGGAACCATGGGGTCCCAAAATCGACCCAAAGATGCCTATGGTAGAACATGTATCAACCAATAAGTCTAGGACACGTTTTAGGGTAATTTAGTATTATTATAATATTATTTTTTAACCCTTATTTACCGGATTTACCCTTAACCATGGTAAATAATATATTTACCGCAGTAATTATTCAAAATGTCTAAAAATAAAAGTTACCTATTTACACAATTTAAACATCCTGATTCCATATATGGAATCCATTTTTCTAAATTCAAAACACAGAATTGACAGAAATTAATTTAAAATTAATTCCCGATGTCAAAACAAAAAGCGTGTTTTTAAGAGATAATAACTATCAAAAGATTGACACTTGTTTATGTTCGGTTTAATTGTAAAATTATGTCCAATTACCAACAATATATTAAATGGTAAAAATATATTCTAAATATACTTTAAAACCACTAAAATTCATAATTTATCACTATTAATTATTTTGATTAAAAAAGTTGTTTTTAATTAAAATTTAGTAATTTTCACTATTCATCAAAATATTAAAGTTATCCAAAAAGTACCAAAATTTCACCTTAGGCTAAATTCGAAATTCCGAATCCAAAAATGAAGTCCATTTTGAAATATAAAATATATATAATTTCAAAAATTCGGTATTACTATTTATAACGGCTAGTTTGATTGGTTATGGTGTGTTAGAACTCGGTGTTGCGTACAACACACGCTATCACATTATTCAAAGAGAAGTGTACCGTAGAAGCTTGGGGTGTTACACGATTGAAGAAGGATGATTTTACATCCATTTGGAATATATTTTAATGAATTTTTTCGAAAAGAATAATAAAACATTAAAAGGTTTCAATCCTAGAAACTAGTGAACACATCTCATTAAAAACAACTCCTTCAACATGTCAATAATTTTTGTTCACCAATATTAAATTATTTCAGACTACTTTTTCCTTCTCATTCAACTTATTTTAGAACAACTACTTGATTCCAATCACATTATTTCATTTAGGTTTGGTAACTAACTCCCTAGTATCATTATTTTAAATATATTTCAATTATTCATTCATATAATTAACCCACTATACATACCTCAATGCATCTTTAACATAAATGTTTTCATCTTGAGAGAATAATAATGTTTGAGATATTCTTCTCATATTTTTCTTAGCTTATATTTATGGTTCTTGAATTACAAATATGTTTTGTTATTGAAATTGTTTTCATGGCCATGGATGAGTAAAATGTAATTGTAACTTATCACTTAAAATGGATGAATATTAATCCTCAACCTCTACATCTTCAACCCTTTCATTTATGTTTAAAATTTCATCAGTCTATATAACGAAACTAATATCATAGACCCTTTTTAAATCTTCTTAGTCATGTGAATCATATTTAGTTTATTGTTCCAACACTTTAACATCACCAAAATAAATGATATTTCCATTTTATTTATTAAAATAATGAATTCATCTTTGATTTGAAATATATAAAATAAATATCCATTTAACTATTTGATTTGTCAACATTCCAAGATTCTCACCTTTTACCTTGATAAAATAAGGTCTTATAAACAACTAAAGACACTTCAAACATGGTGATTTTTTATAATAATTATCATAAGGGGAAATATATGAATTCGTCCTATATAATAATCATTTTTGGATATAAATCAATGTACATATATTTTTTCTCAAAAAATTACTACAAGTATCATGCTCGAGCAACATTTTCTGAGCCATCCCCACTAAAAAATATTTATTTTTTTAACAATTTTTTTAATGGTGTGTATTGTGAATTGTTTTTATTTTTGAGTCCATGTTTCTATAAATAAGCATTAAATTTCAAATTTTCATACTTAGTTCCATTATTTTTCCAGATATTCTTAATTGAAAACTGCACTCCTTTTCTACACCTCTTCAATAAATTTCTCAACATTTTAAGGCCTGAGACTTGTGTTTCATAAATATAACATAAGTAATATGAGTGAATACATCAATAAAATAAACAAATTACTTATCTTTATTTGTTTTTTTCTTCATCATGGGACCAAACATGTATGAAGGAATGTGATTTAAAGGATGAGTAGATTGAATTTACACTATCTTGTGAGGGAAGAAAATAATCATCCCCGTTTTCAATGTTGGAAACATCTGGTCTCTTTCTATTTTCAACAAAAGAAAATCATGAAAAACAATTAATTTAGAAATCATGTTTATCTTATTTTTTATGGATGGACAAGCCTTTGATCACATAATTGATTATATTGTTTCATGCCTAAATAGTATCGATTTTCAGCATCACTTACATGGCTTAAAATACCCTTAGTCCCCATCATATGTTAAAAATTATTCCATTATCCAGGTTCTTAACAAAGAAACCATATATCCTATGAACCATTTTTTTCTTCATCATAAAGTTACAATACAATCAAATATTTTTTTCAGTCCACTAACATATAGATTGTATTTGGATTTTAGATATTAATTCTTTAAAATAGTTGAGTCAAATACTTTAACATTTACGAGACAATCATTTAAAAAAGTAACTAAGCCCCCATTTCACATATTAACATATTTTATGAATTTTAAATATCCTGTTATATTAGATGAGTATAAAATATCCATGATTCATGGACTTTATCCTCTTTATTATTTAGGTGAAACTTCCAAAACTAATGATTTATTATTTCCTTTTCTATTATCTTCTAAGGATTATGAGTATTAAAGAAAATTTTTATTGGGTTAGTAGAAGGAAGATACATTCAATTTCATGGTTACCAGACTAGTCACACATTCCATATACTTCATGATGAAAATTAAACATATTCTATTTCTTTTATTGAGTATACAAAACCTATTTTTAAAATTTATTCTTTTGATAAGGTTTACCCTCCTTCAAACCTTGTTTTATAAGATTATATAAATTTTATATTGTTGATATTTGATACAATTATATATATATAGATGTAAAACTTCCACATTACAAATAGTATTCATAAAAAATATGTTCCTTTAAGAACCCCATGTTGTTCTTATCCATATTCTTGACTTCTAGCCTCATTTGGATAAATAATTTTGAATCCTTTTTATAAAATTGAGATTTGTTTAATTCGAAAAATCTTCTAATTTTTATTATAATTGTTATCAACCAATATTGATTCTTCAATTTCAGTATATTTGGAATCAAAACTTAGATTCCCTATATTTCCATATTTTTGAGACTCATTTGATTTATACACAATTTGAATCCTTTTGACTTGATTTTTTTTATTTTATTCTCTATCATCATTTTAAAAATGATAATCATATTAATACAATGTTTTTATTAATATTTTGGATCATATTACTTCTTTGAACTTCCTACAACTTCTTGAATATAATTTTGAAAAATAAGTCTTGATAGGCATAATTATTATTCAAATTTAATCAGTTTCTATTAGATAAGATGGAATGCCTTCTCTATGTATTTTACCTTTCCTTAAAATTACTATTAAAAATCTTATAATCATAAGAAAACTTATTTAGATTACAAATATCCTTCAGAAACATAGTGTTTTCTTCATCATAGAATTATTCATTGTTGTTGAATGGCTGATTATATTTTTTCACCTCCCTATTTTATTTTTCACGATTTTAGATACTTAAGAGACATTATATCGATACTATATTAAACATAAAATCTATTTTAGTTTCCTTGTATATATATTTTTAATTATTTCCTTCATCACTAGTGAAATTTTTATCATTTAAATTATCAATGATATTTTTTTCCACCAATATTTTTTTAGTACCAACCTACTATTCTACATTAACTATTTAACCTTTTTCAAACATAGATACGAAATTAATCTTTTTTTTCTTTTATAAATTCAAACCATTTCTACATGAAGTTATCTTTTCTTCAGATTAATTGTTGTTTCATATATTATTGGCCTTTTAATTTCTCCATCACTATATTTTTCTTCTTTCAGTTTTACACATTTATCTTAGAAATGTTGCAAAATCCCATAATTGGAATATTTTAGTTGTAGAATCCCTTTGAAAATTACCTTACCTATTATAACTTGTTATTATATAGGATACATCATTTTACTAATCCTTATATCCACATATAAACCTTAAACTAAACAACCATCTTCATCATATTCACAAATAACCTTCTTACTTTTCTTAGATTTTGAGACTGTATAGGAAATATCCTTTTCAGCCTTTCCTTTTACATGGAAGTATTATCTTTCCTAATTTCATAAAAATTATTAGTACTATGAAAATTCCAAATAGGTATTTCACCTAGGTCATTTTCATTTAAAATAGACACTTTTTCACCAATCTAGTTTGGTAAGATATGCATGATCTTTTCTATGATTGCGAAGACTTACAAATTCTCACCATAACCTATGATAAGGATTAAAAATTCATCTAAACTCATGAAGAGTATTCCAAATATATAATAATCATGAATCTATATATCTTCTTATTTTAGTCTAAAAAAATTTAACTTTTTTTTGATTCACTTTGATTTCTTCATCGAAGGTATTCTCCATTTTGTTCTAAAGGTATTTTACTATTTTGACACCTTTCATCATTAAAAATTAAATATCTATAGGATAAGATAAAATAGATATTCCTTTATGACCATTAATATCTATAGAATGTTTTTATATTTCTATTCGAAAAATTATTTTAGAACATGGGGGAAATCAATACGTTGCAGCTTCAAAAGATTTGTAATTGGTAGGCAGAAGATATGGAACCATTCTGACCTTCAAAAAATGATATTATTTCCCATAAAATGATATCATACCCTTGTTTTTCACCAAATAAAAATCATTCATAGTTTATAAGATAGAAATTACGAGTGATTATTCTTCCTGAAAGAGTCATAAAATATCAAAAATCAAAAACAAAGGATACTTTTCTCGGATACCACATGTGAATCCAGCTACATGATCAGTGGGAGATCACTAGGGGGTATGAATCAATGATTAAGATTCATTTTATGCACTTTGAAAAAACAACTATCACAACATTTCAAAGTGTAGTGATATAATTTATTTTCACATCCAAACACACACTAAACTTAGACAATATAACATATTTACAATTTTAACCTCTAAATGTGATATGTATAGTCGATGGAGTGATATGGATTCTTCTAGGGTCCAATACCCACTAAAATCATCATTTTAGTAAAAAAAGTTGGTTATAACCTTGAAAACCTGGATTACATGGCTCCAAACTATACTTTTGGGCATACCAAAAACAATTGCATACCAAACTTTACAAATATAAATATTGGAAACTACTTAAGATTATTTAAAAAAATATAAATTATCTAAGTCATTTTGTGTGCTGAGTTCTTCATCCTCATCTCTACTTTCACAAAAATAAATCAAATATAACTTATCCTCTTAACTTGTATAAGATATTGTTTCTTCTTCAATTTTATGGAAAACGAATGCCCACAAGTACTTCAATATTCTTTCATTTGTTACTTTATTATAATTTGGTTAATAAAAAAATATTATCTATTTTAAAAACATCCAATTTTTTTTCTTCTCTTATAATTTTACTTCTACTTCCCAATTTTTTATATATATTTCGTTATCTACACAATGTTAAAATTTTCAACTAATTCATATTTTTATTTGAAATTAAAATTCAAATTGTATTCTTTAAACATATCCCTTGGGATATCTTCTATTTAATATCCACATTAAAATTTTAATTTGTATTTATAATTAGTTATAATACCCATAAATTCACTTAGATAAATCCAATTAATTAAGGATGATTGAATCTCCTAGATTTCTACACTTCATTTAATTTTATCCCACCTTACGGTATGAAATTGTAGTTCTGAAAAGTTATTTTTTAATTTCTTGAAAACATTATGGTGTGATGAAATCACTACGGTGTAGAGGACTTTTCATGAATAGTGGCATAGAAATTTTCTTATAATTCTATTAAAGAATAACTAAATTATTGCAACATAGTGGTATCAAATTATCTTGAACCACCAAATTAAAAATAACTAAGCATTCATGAATGGATTCTACTCTTAAAATGATATCATCCTTTCTAATAACTGGCTATAGTTGGGTATATCAATTAGTGTGTAGCATTACTCAATATTCCAATGACACCAAAATTAATCTTTTCATCTCTTTCATGGAATGGCCCCCTTATTTTACATACACACCTCATCTCATCATAAATTTTAACATGGTAACTCTATTATGATTTATTTTTCCACAATATTTATGTGACATAGAAAATACGATTATTCATATTTTTAAAATATCCATATATTTATGGCATTGAGTCTTTTAAATAAAAAGGTCCATAAAAACTATCTCAGTTTTCATTAAAAAATGGAATCTATTTTATAATTAAAATCATTTTATTTAATCAACTACTGTGGTGTAATATTATGATTTGAAATGTGAGACATATTCCTTCAATTTATAGATTCGTGTAATGGAATAAACCTTCAGGCCAAATACTTTTTGGATAATATAATGACTGAGGTTTTCTAGAGAAGTCCGATTTGTTTTTGAGGATAACAATGGCATTCTAGCGGTAAGTCATTTATTGTGGAAGGACAGTTCTAGTGGTAGATTATTCTGTTGGTGAATCCTTGACAGTGAGTCCCTAATAGTGAATCCCTAAAAGTATCACCCTAGTGTTGGTACCGTGGAAGTTACTTCCTGGTGGTGAGACCCTGGTGGTGACTCCCTATAGGTGATTTCTAAGAGGTGACTCCTTGGTGGTGACTCCCTAGCGGTGAATCCCTTGAAGTGACACCATGAAAGTGGAGCCTTGGATGTGTCTCCGTGGGTGTGAATCTTTGGTGGTGGCTCCCTGGTGTTAGCTCCCTGAAATTGGCTCTCTGGGGGTGGCTTCCTTGCGGTGGGTCACTGGTGGTAATAGTGAACAATGTTTCTAGTTTTTGAAAATTTACATATTTTCCATTTTTAGGTATTCGATGATGAAAGCAGTTTTAGTCCCTTACTTAATTGTTTTTAAATTATTTTAAATGGTTATTAATGATATATTAAATTTCTAAAAGGTATGGAGACCTTTAAAATGTCTAAAATGCATAGTTTTGAGGAGATCATCCACTAATGGTAATATAAACCATACCAAATTCTGCTAGTTTCATATCTAATTTTCTAAAGAGAAGATCCTTACTTTGATCTTTTAAGGATTAATTTCTCTTGTTATGAGAGGTTTTGAAGGATTTTTCCCTTGGAGTCATGGGGACCTATTGCTAGTGTTGTTTTGAGTTCACCTTGTAGTTAGTTTCCTCTAGCATGCACACCCCCTGTTTTTTTGCAGTGAGTTTGTTTAGTTCTTCATTCTTCTAGGTTGGAATTGCTTCATTTTTTGTGTGTGTATCTTGCGGGAAGTGGTAACTTTTTTCATCTACTGGAAATATAGTTTCATATGGATTAATAAAGATAATTAACTAGTTTAAATGTAAATTAAAGGGGTAGGGAAATACTTCACATTATTTTATATATTTTTTGATATTGTGATATTGATATTTTATATTTTTTTGTATCACTAAATTCCATGTATGTCGGTATACCAATTTTTTTGCTGTTTTATTATATGTTATGATTCCCATGTTGTGTGATTTTTTGTGACTCCTACATAAATAAATTATTAATAACAGATATTCATTTAATGAAATTGATTCCCTAAGATCTTATGGATTTTATTATAACTTCCTCCTGTAATGAAGTGGAATTTAATGAAAGAACCTTTTCATAATCTTTAAAATGTTTTGGTATGTGTTTTTATATGTTTCTGGACACAGTTGCGTGTTGTGGATTGGATATTATGATGTATTCATGGGTTGTGGATTTATTGGGATAGGTGTGGGATTAGTAAATGGGATATGTATCGGGGCTGTGATTGTGGTGGTAGTGTGGTTGTGATGTGGGGCTATGATAGTGGTGGTGGTGCAGTTTTGTAGAGGGGCTATGATGGTAGTGGTTTTATGATTGTGTAGTGGGGAGGAAGTGGTGGTTGGTTATGCTAGTTGAACAAGTTGTAATGGAATTAAATTCATGATAATGATATAAAATGGGTGTGTTTAGTGAATGATTTGGTGAAGGGTTGTGTGTCTTAAAAGGTTAATGCTTATAAAATAAATATTGAGGTGGAAATATTAAACAAGGTAAATAATTTAAATTAAATAGGTTGATAATGGAAAAATGGAAATTAGACTAATTTGAAAATGAATTTTGGGTCATGTTTTTTGGGGGTTTTTGCATTTAGAGGCAGCAGAAAAGTGAGTGAAAGTTGGGAGATGTTTTATGGCTTGGATGTGAACCCATAGGATGCGTATTATGTTTTGTAAGTCTATATATATACATTTTTTATTATTTTTGATTTCTATATGTTCCCCACACATGTCTACCATAATGTGTTGACAAAAAATATTTTGGGGGTGTTTTCCCCACATCTCGGTGGGATGATAGATGGATGGCTACCCACTCTTCCCCACTCTCACATCTAGGCATTGATGATATGAATAGGATATTATGGCCAAAAGTAAAAATGTTCCACAATCTTCATGTGATGTGATGATATTTTGTAGTCCCGGTGACTTTGGATGGGATCGGATGAGATGGGTTATGTTGGGGGTCTTGCATTATTGGAGGAGGGAATGAGGTTGGCATCCTTCAGGTTCACGATAACCTACTACAGTCATTATATATGTGATGTGATGATATGTTATAGGTGTTGGTAGGCAGGATGTGATGGGATGTGATGTTATTTAGAAGAGGAGGGAGCACCATAATGTATGACTTTAAGGTGTGAGAGTGAAAAATCAGTGGAAAAGAGGTGTGGGGTACCATATCATTTCTATGCTTCATATTATATTGTTACACTTGGTATAATTATTTGTTGAGTGACCATTGGAGAGGTTTGGGTTTTGGTCGATATATCTATATAGGAGCTATTTGGTTCTACTATTTTATCAAGGGTGCATTAGTATCCTCTCTTCATATGTGCACGAGAAAATTTGGTTTTTCTATTTAATGTACCTATATGTTTACCCAATGTATTTAAAAATCATTTTTAGGTTTCTAAGAGGATTTCATCAACCATCATATAAATTACTAACTGGGACCTTTGGAATGTTGTTGTGTCACTACTTTAGCTTTATTTTAATGTTGGTATTTACTTTGGAGAACTTCTTGTGTACCGGTTTTAATTACACATTTATTGTGGGATGGTTTTTTATATCATATATACATGTCATGGAGTTGATTTTGTTTGATTCATATTATATCTTAATCTTATATATATTATTGAGGGTAATGCATCTCATACATGATTATTTTTTACCCTCGATGCTAGTCACTAACTCGGGTCCTACTAGAGGCATGACTCGTTGGGTCATTATCTACCAACCTTCACTATGGTATCTTTCGTGGGAGGGGGTCGTGCTAGAGTGATATCATAGGTAATCGCTAAGATATATGATGGAGATCAGTGTTAGGAATATTGAGGATTGTATGGATTGGAATGGAAATGGTGTCAGTTGACCTTGGCATGTGACATTGGTCATAGAGAACTTATAGGAAACTTGGTTTTAGCCTCCAATGATCTAGTGCAGGGACTCTAATTTTAATGAATGACCAAGTGAGGTGGACCTATTTGGAGGGTACAGACCTAGGAAAGGTATATTAATCATGATTACTAGTGTTTCGGTTTAAATTGGGTTGTTTTGAGAAGGTTATAATGAATAAAGTAAATTATAATTAATCTTCATAAAATTCCATATTACATGGATTACAAATTATTTGTTTCTCTTTTTTTAATGAATCTTAACCATCATCCACATGTGGCTTAGCCAGTATAGGTTTATATGGATAATCAAGTATATTATTGGAGGGTTTATTTTGTTGAGGCTGATGATCAGTGGAAAATTATGTTTTGAGTCTTTTAGTGGTAGGATTTGGGGAAGTACGAGGGCAATGTGTCTGAGGTAGAGACAGAGAGATGGATAGAGAAACTAGAGATCACATTCAATTTTATTTGGGCCCTGAAAAAGTACTCAGTCCCCTTTGATGTTAGTTAGATGTGGGGATCTAGGCATCAGTGGTGGATTCTATACCTCAGTGACTAGAGAAAGGAAGATGTTTCAAGGGTCTACTTTTAGAAAGGTTTCCGGGAGGAGTTCCATTAATTGATCATAAAGGATGTGAATAAGAAGAAGATAATCTCCCTTTATCATGGGATTATGTCTATGTGGGTGCTAGGGATCATGTTCAAGGACATTCTATGCTCTTCCCCAGATCTTTTCTCATATGTCGAGTCTTGAGTGGGGCATCTTGAGGAAGCACTCCATCCATCGATCTAGTATCAAGTTGATCCTTTTATGTTTCCAACTTTTTTGGTGGTTCAAATGAATGAAGAGGTTATCTAGAGGGTCAAATTGTGTGGTGGATTACCATGAGAGGAGAATCATCAACGCTCCTCAAAGAGCGGAGCTGATAGTCAAAGGTCTCAGGCACTAGGTCCTTCAAGGTTTAGAGCAGTATGGAGTAGAGCTCTAAAGCTTCCATTCCAACCATCATGGGCTGGTGGTTTTCATAATATATTGGGGGAATATAGAATAGTGTGTTTTCTATCGGGGTTATGGATATCATTAGGATATGTTCCATCTTGGTGCTCAAGCTTAGTTCAGTAGAGGTGGACAATTTTAGCACCAGATTCACAATAGTTACTACTGAGGTTGTTCCAGCAGCAGAGGTAGAAGACTTATTCACCACCAAGAGAATATGTGATAGGTGGAGGTTAACCAAAAAATGTTCCTCTACCTTTGGTAACTCGACCCAAGCATGTTCATTGAGGTGGACATGAACATAGAGGCAAATGATCTAGGCATGGTTAATTGTAGGCAGTAGAGGTAGCATCACTAGAGGAGATAGAGATCATTTTAGGTACCATAAGTTTATCAATTAGATTTTTTATTCCTTGTTTTATTTATGATATTCACACCACTTTTTTTGTGACCACACTATTCAATTCTATAGGAATAGATGTAGAGAGGATTCCCCTTCCCCCTAGTGTTGACTATTCCCGTCAAAGGATAGACGAGCTTGTTTGATGTGTTCCGGGGATGTGTACTGATGATGGGGAAGCACCAGTCATGTTTTAATGTTTTATTACTTCATATGAAACCAAACAACATCATATTTAACATCTAATGGTTATATTTTATGTGTGTAGTTATTGGATAATTACGGATAAGAGTCATGTTCTCTGATTTAGATGGTCGATATGTGGTTCTCATTGGCGGGAGTGGTTTCCTGGTACACAATAAATATTTGGAGTCCCTTCTTTCATTGGTGGATGAGTTTTATATGGAATTAGTAGAAACAAGGATGTAGGAGGCTCCCAAGGCTATCAAGGAGCTTCTAAAAGTTTTTCCAAGGAGTTTGTGACACTACCCACTTGATGGGATGTTTATTACCAGATAGACTTGCTGCTTTGTGCTTCTCCGATTTCAATGGATCCCAATTAGATGGATCCTCCTAAGTTGTAAGATTCGAGTATTTAGTTTGATGATCTTATATAGAAGGGTTTTATCCATCATTGTGTGTAACTATGGGGCGCTCCAATTATATTCTCTAAAACCGCTGATGGTAGTATGATGTTGTGTATAACCTATTGGAATTTGAACCAGTTGATAATCAAGAATATCTATCCTTTACTGAGGATTGATGAAATTTTTGACCAGTTGAAGGGAGGTAGTTGGTTCTTCATGATCGATATGTATTCTGGATATCACATGTTAAGGGTGTTGGAGGGAGATATCTTGGATACTATCTTCATATGAAGGTATGGATAATTTGAGTTCATATTCATGCCTTTTGATGTCAACAACGAACCATCTATGTTCATGGGAATAATGAAATCTATGTTTTAGGGATTCATAGACTAGTTCTTAGTTTTGTTCATCAATGATATACTGATATACTCAAGGTTATTGGAGGAGAATTCCTAGCATCTGAGAGTTGTTTTATAGGTTCTCTATCACAACCATATTTATGAAAAGTTTTAAATGTGTAATTTATGGATATGAGAGGTGAATATCCTCAGGAATGTGTCATCTCAGAAGGGTGAGGTTATGGACTTCTCAAAGGTTTATAGAATTGTTTCTTGGGCATCACCAACGAACATGACATATGTTCAAAGCTTCCATGGTATTTTAGACCATTATTGAGGTTTTGTGCCCTATTTCTCTTGAGTTGAATCCCAATTGATATAATTGACTATGAAGGGCCAGGATTTTATTTTTAATGATTCGTGTTAAGAAGCATTCAACTATATGAAGTAGAATTTGGTCAGTGCTCTAGTGCTTTAATTTTCAGAGGAGGGTGTGTCTTTTGAGGTTTTCTATGATGCATGACTTCTGGGCTGGGGATGCATCTTGAATCAGTTGAAGATAGTGATACCTTATTGTTCTAGGAATTTACACCCCCATAATAATAACTACGACACCCAAGATGTAGATCTAGCAAATTTTGTGTTTTAACTAAATTTGTAGCAACATTACCTCATTGGATAGATCTTTTTGGTCTTCATGAATCACAATATTTTTTGGTATGTTTATTCTCAACATGATCTAAATCTAAGGTAGTGGGGGAGGATTGAATTTATTCATCACTTTGATTTTTCAATATCCTATACATTAGGAAAGGGGAATTTTGTGCCTGATTATTTTAGAATAAATACATAAAAGGATGGTTTTTTTGAGTCTACAGATTTATAAAGAGAAATGAAGGATTAGGAAGACCTACACCAAGATGTGAGGGTGTTCAATGAATTAGGTTATTGTTTTAGATGATGGTTCAGTCTTATTTCACTTAGAATGTGGAGGAGTCTCAATGTAGGGACTCATAGGTAGAGGTGATGCATGATCGTGTTGTCTATGGTGATGCACTAGATGGATTATTAAAGGATGGTAAGACCAAGATGATTTTTTATGGGAGGTTTTTTGTTCTAGTAATGATATAATGACTAAGATTTTACTATTACTATTTTAATAAAATTCTTCAGAAAATTTCATGACCGACCGGTAAGATGGCATGTGATTTTGAGGCTCAGAGTGCCCAAAATGATCTATCAAAAAATGTTTAGATTATAAATATCACTCATGAACGGTTTTAATGAAAAAGTGGAAGAACTACTAAAAAGGTTTCTGGATCAAAAATATGAGGGCACCGTTACGTTCAAGATGGCGTGTTTACCAAAGGCGCACCTTAACATTAGTCATCATGGGTCTATAGTGAGAGAACACTGAAATCACATAACCGTAAATAAAATATTTTGATATAATTATTTTATATTTAAAATCATTATAACTGATTAACGGTAAATTGGATTAAATCTCTTAGAGTATGGTTGAGCTCATGACAGTGTTATTTTATTAGGAAGACACTAACCTCGACCGACACAGGTCGAGGGTAAAAGATAATTTTCGGACTTTTTAAGGAGAATAAAATAAACTTAAATAATTTTTTTTCTTTTAATTTTTCACAGCATGGTGAAATTGTGATGTAGTGACAGAGCAACCCATTATACATGCATAAATGAAGCAGTTTGGTGACACTATTTCAAAGATAAATTGAAACTCTGAAACACATTTCCTCATTTAATGCATTATTAGAATTATGAAATCAGAGGAAGACCCAATACATTCTAGGAACCACTAAAAAAATCTGTTGGTGAGAGATGAAAGACAAGAAGTGATGGATTGCCAATAAAAATGGATCATGGCATCTCTCAACATATTTCCAATAATGGTTTAACATTTATGATGACCGATCCAGTTCTCCAGGTAGGGGTTATTTAAATTCCATCCTTTCCTCATATTTGAATTGCAACAATGAACATGAATCGATCGATGAATGGTTTGATTCACAGATAGTGCATATTGTTGTAGGGTGGGTTTCATCTTTGCAGGGTTTACTAGGAATTGATGATAATTTTATTGATTTTATGGTTTGTTTGTCATTTTTTGGATCTTTCTAACGAATCAGATCGAGTCCAGAATGAACAAATGGTCGAGGTTCAATCCTCAATTTTCTTATTGTGCTTTTCTGCCACACGTCCTTTTCATTCATCATAGGTTGAAGAAAGTTCAATTATTGCACAATCTTTTCTTGGCACAAGAAATTGACGTCTTGGATCTATAATGGTAAGAGAAAACATAGGTGTGACGAAGATAGTAGAGAATAGATAGTAGTAGTGCAGAAGATATCATCACTCGAAAAAAATTGTACGAAGAAAGAATGAAATGTAGATTCAAACACTAGGTAATGAAGAAAGTGTATTGAGGATACCAAAACCTCTTTCGGATCAAAGAACGGACCACCGGAGCACGTCTGCTGGCCTGTAGAAGGTCCCACCAGTGATTGAATGCAAAAAATAGCCACGTGCTGGTGCAGCAGAGGTGGCGCACTTTGGCGGCACATCATGGTAGGAGGTGTTGGACCTGTGTCTCAGGCTGTAGGGCACATTCATAAACATTGGTAGGCTGAGCTAGCCATATGGAATAGGGATACATGTATGTTTTCCACATCTGAGGTGGTCTGGTGGATGCGACTGGAGGCTGGGTTCCAGCTGGACCACGATGGTGACCCACGGTGCCTGCCGTATCCCGGGTGGAGAAGATCGCCCCAATCTAGTGGGCCAGTTTGGTCCGGTGGGCGGGCTGCAGGTTAGGCCCAGTTCTGTGGGCCGGGCCACCATAGTGGGTCGGGTCGGACCCGAAGGACTGGGTGGGACTCTGAGGACCGGGTCGGGCCATACTTAGACCCCACCTGACTCTTTTTAAAAAAAGACCCATATCTTTCAAACTGTAAGTATGATTGGTGATCCATCTTCAATGTTGGGACTCATGCGATGAGTAATTCCTTTTGATATGGCTTAGTGGGGATTTATTTGGACATGAAGGGGCTGGTGGTGTCCTCTTTGTCTTTCCAATAAGGGATCGATATAGGATCCTGATCCTTTAATTAAGTGTGACTGCAATGATTGAGACGATACCCTTGAGATTCTCTATGAAGGTACAATGCTTGATCCCATTACTATCATATAGAATGAACCATGTTCTAAAGTTAGTTAACTTATAGTGGATCTTGGTGACCCAACATGCATAAGTGATGAGCAGATCTAGGTGACCCAGCAGGGTGAAGTGACTCCATCGGTCTCAGTGCCCCAACGCGTCTTTGTGGAGCATGTACTACACCAAGATGTCTGGTTGGTCCTCAATTCTCTTCATGATACCTTAGATAGAGTTCTCGGTATGCGTGATACCAATATTTACATGGGAAACCATCCCCAATGTAGGGTGACAATTCCAGTAGGGTGAGGATGTCCTCTAATGAACATTGGGTGCATGACCCCTATCTCTGTATTGAGATCCTTCCTTTCTTCATGACTTGACCTGATCAGGGTACTTCAGGTAGTTCTCAGTGTGTTCTATTTCAGTGGGGCCCAATTAATTGGGACCTTTTGCGAGGGTCTTTGATGAACCCTTAGCTCAAGGAGTGAGTTCTCTCGGAATGAGTGTGTCTTGAGTTGAATCCCATGACCATGTTTTTTGATGCAATATCGAGACTCCTTTTCTTAGTGATACCATACGTCTCAAGGAAACATCATGATGTATATGGACGAGATGTTCTCTCATATAATTTTGGTAGACTTTTTCTACATGGTTACTATTAGATAGCTCGAGGAGTGTGATATCTCATAATCGAGAATGCAACGAATGGAACCATATGGATGGCAGTTAATGAGACAATGCTACTTGGAATCCTTTACGAGTATACCTGGTTGTTCTTGTTATATGTGTTGTGGACTTATACCCATGTTGAGATGACAATAACTTCTTGTTGGTGTTTCTTTTGAGATATTTTTCCCAGTGTTCTGGGATACCATGCTGAGTGCGTTTTACTTACCACTGTATGGGCCTTTCCCATATGTGTTGTGTATTGTGCTGTTGACCGACGCTTTGGTGGAGTCCTATTTAGAGTAGGACCAAGAACACAAACAGATGGTTACTTGTGATATCAGACAAGATGAGGTGTTTTTATCATCTTCCTACAACTGCTTCAGTGCCCTTGTTTGCTGCTCAGACATTACAATTGTCTTTCTTTAGTGGGCTTGTGTTTCTGGCCCATTTTCACTTTACTTCTTTACTTTCCACCACACTTTGTTGCTGGGTTGTAGTTGTATGCATGCATTTTCTTTACTTAGTGTTTTTATCCCCAAGCCCCAGTGGCTTGGAGTTGGGTGTGTGATTATAAGAACTCACGGAAATGCCTCCCATTTGTGGGATATGCCTACTTGGCGCTAGTCAGCAACCCCTAGCCCATCAAACACAGGCTTGGGATTGTTAGAACATGAGACCCGGGGGATGGTTCATGATAGACTAGTATCAAAGGGGTTTTGTTACACCTTATGACCAAGAGTCTTTGAGATTATTGTAATGAAATAGGGTTAAGTTTTTTGGTTTCGGATTTCAGGCTAGAGACTCCGGTGTTGGTGTGGCAGCTGACATATCCATACACTAGGCCTCTAGGCACCTTTTTTAGGACTAGGTACATGAAAACACTATTTTCAGTGAAATAAAGGCACACTCATAATATATGATTGGATTGTGTTTTCCATATCCTCCTTGAGTCATCTCACCAGGTATACTCCTTTAACCGTGATACATCTTTTTTCCCTAGGATGTGTTCACAACACCAGCCAACTAGGTCTACGTAGCTAGGTTTAGAGTTTGGAACGATGCTTGGAGAGGCCTCCTTGATAGGAGATATTCATAAAGAAGTTTCTATTTTGGATGGTCATAAGGTGATGATTTATCCTGATGATCAGTTAGTAGACCTACCTCTAGTGTTTTAGGTTTATGTAGATTGCCATACTCAGTCGTGTATGGATTCTTTTCCACTCGATGATGAACCATAGGGTATGAATGTGTGTCATAAGATAACGAGGTAGCTATCTCCTAGGATGAAGTGTCATCATAACCTACCTATAGTAGGTGATCAATGTAAGTCACAAAACTAGAGGTTTAATCAGATGTTATAGGGATGCACTAGCTCATAGAAAAAAGTCTTTCCTAAACTAGTCATAGAAGAGGGAATCCTTCACATGACTTCCCCACCATTCATGACTCAGTTAGAGAGGCGGTTGATGAACCACCAAGTAATAGGAATCAACAAGAGAAGACTAATCTGTCTGAGGGTAGACATTGTCAGAGTGTTGGGGAAGCAGTAGGAGGTGGCCAACATTTTGTTGTGTTACCGCCACCACCTCCAGGGGGTCTATACCAGACATTGGGAGTTGGAGGACATGGGAGGAGACTATTGTAGTATGTCAAGACTTTTGACCCCATTAATCCATGTATGATTTAAGGTATGATCATTGTCTTTATACTTTAGCTGTAGTACTGATAAACACATGTACTAGGGATTTCCTTTCATGCCACTTTTCTTGATTGATACCTAGATGTTCCAGTTAAACCGTTGACTTGATTCTCACATTTAGAGACTCATACGGGAGGAAACCCAGTGATAAAACACTATTACCAATAGTGTGACATGAATCTTGGAGGCGATATTCTCAGTTTGTATCTATTTTTAGTGGCATTGAGACCTTACTTTATAATTACCGGTATGTACTAAATCCTCAGTTCATACTAAAATTTATTTTTTTAGGAAAATTATGTAGTTCATCCATGGTGCTGGAACTGGATTTACCTTTATCAGAGAATGGTAAATACTTTAATATCATTATACACTCAGGTATGGAAGGGTGTATCTAATTTCTATTCCATTGGATAGTATGACCCTCGGTGCATTGGAGGTTATGAGTCCTCGGGTTTCTTATACAATGTATGAGGACATCTTCATGGAATATGTCCTTGGTTTACCTCTCCATCAAGAGTTAGAATTATTTGGTGGTATACACATCATGGTGGAACTAATATTTACATAAATTTTTTAGATTTCTCCCAAAGTGCTTCACAAGCTGGGGGTGAAGATTGGGGACTTGTCGAGGAAAGGTCTTAGTAGACCCTGTGTTTCACAACACGTAAATTTATTGATGACATATTAGTGTACTCAGCTCCCAAGGGGGTAAAATGTTAGACACCTAAGGATGGTCTTGGACCCACTTTAGGATCACCAGTTACACAGATATTTATAGAAGTGTCTATATTGGATTCGAAAGGTCCCTATTTAGAGTATAGGGCATCTTCGAGGCTAGAGTTACCATGAACTCAATGATGTGGAACATAGATTAAGATGCTCCCAGCCAGAATCTAGTTAGTAGTTACTGAGCAAGGCATCAGAGTGGTTGGCCTTGTTATAAATATCCTTCATGGATAGGGATGGAGAAGATTATCTACAGTCATTGGTTGTTACCCATGGACTCATAAATGAGGCAGGGAGGCATTACTCGTTGAAACTAACTATGAGTATTAACGTGCTCTTTTGTCCATAGAGAATACCCCATAGAGAAATTTGAAACGTGGGGAGCACGTTTTCCATTTATAAAAATTCACAGCAGTAGCAGTGGACACTTAATGTGGTGAGATGCATCAAGGTATACATGTGGGTGTCAAAGAACAAACTGGGGTTAAAGGACAGGTTAAATATTGGCTTGCCTATTGAAATAAAATTTGAATTATTGTTTGAATTAGTTTCATGGGTTTTCAACTATTCATGTGAATCACATTTTCTTTGTAGGGGTCGCTCCTTATCTTTCTTAGGGTACCAATAAGAAAGTGGGAAGAGATATTGATGGAATTTGTGATGGGTTTACCACATATATCCAGGAGACATGATACCATCAGGGTGGTCGTTGGTTGACTCACCGAGTTGGCCCACATTCTAACTATCAAGGAATATAGTTTAGTAGAGGAATTGAAATTCCTATACATGGAGGATATAGTTAGACTCTATGGAGGTTCATCAATAATTGTTTCAGCTTTTGATGATATCTTTACATCCTATTTGTGGAAGGTATTATATGAGGCATTCATATAGAATGTGTAGGTAATCTATGAGTGGATTAATAATGCACAGGTCCATCCATAGATTTGTGTTGGAAGACTGAAGAGACCTTTGGAGTTCAAGTAAGACACAATGTATTCCTTTGGGTCTCACCTCGACAAAGGTAGTGGGGATTTTGTTGGGGAAAAAAGATATCTCCAAGGTTAATAGTTCCTCTTTTAAGAGTTATATAGAGTTATAAATGTGGAAAACTTCTTGGATCTGCCCCGTAGTGGGACCAGGTACACAACATCTTCCACATGTCTTAGTTTAGGAGATTCATGCATAAACCCTTTCCAAATCGTAATCTGGGGAGATATGGACATCAACGTTGGAATGTTTTGGGTTAAATTCCCAATAAATATTGAGGATCCTTCATGTATTCTCTCAAATTAAAATCTTCTTAACTATTTTTAGGGGAGGAAATTGGGATTATAGTTGATCTTCTAAACCTTTATCCATAAGTTATTCTATACTAAAACACACTAGATTGGGTTTGGATAGGTAAATAGTTTTTATAAACACACTTGAGGATTTTTGGTTTCGCGGAATTTTTTCACATCTTGAAATATGAGAGGGTGAATTTGGATAGAAAAGGAATGTAGTGTATATTTTTAGGACATGCTCATTATGATTTTGGATTAAAAATATAATATACCATCATCAATATGATCATTATATGTAGGTATGTTTTATTTATGGAATATTATATTATTAAGGTTTTTTAAAAATAAATAAATGAAAGAGAATCTATAGCCTAAGTCAATTTTAGTCATTATCAAACCATTATTACATCTACTATTTATAGATATTATGGGAGAAAACTACCAAAAAGTATGATACATCATAACTAGGTAACATGTCTCTATATTTTTATTTTCCTATATTATCTAATATTCTAAAATAGATGTCACCAAAAGAACATTTTTATATACCCATATTGGATGAAAATCGATTGGAATTTTATTAAAACATGAGAATTTGATGATCTCCAATGGGGTATAAGCACATATTTATGATGAATGGATTATAAGTCATCAAAATATGGAATAAGAAAGTCCATATAATAGGAGTTGAGATCCTAGAATAAAAACTATACATTTTACTTGGTAGAGTTACACTATATAAAATAAAAAATCAATAATAATTGGGTTTATATAATCAAAGGTGAGGATGATGAATTAAATACATACTAAAAAGATAGGATGGTTTAGAAGGGATTTTATCTAAATAAGGGTATTGACTTCGATGGCAATTTTTCCATATGAAATTTTTTTCCTTATATCAGAGCCGTTTTTGGTTTGGTGGAAGGACTTAACCAAGTGTTCAAAAATATTAATTTTAATACTACATTTTGGCATGGTGATATTGAATAATTTATATAAAAAATAAACTAGTTGTTTTTGTGGTGAATGTAAACAAAGATAATGTAGGTAAACTTAATAAATTTTTATATTATATGAAACATGAACTACGATTGTGGTATAAATTTTTTGACCAATTTAAATGGAAATTGGGTATATATAAATCAATATTGATCATTGGTTTATCATTAAATGGGTTTTTAAATGGAGATTTTGTTATTTTATTGCTTTTATTAATGGTATAATGGTTATTGAAAAATATGTCACTAGTATTAATAAGTTAAATTTTTATTTGAACAAGTATTTTTAAATGAAGGTATTATGATAATCTACATAAATCATTGTAATGAAGAATACATATTTAAATAACATAGGATTAATATTTATTAATAATGGTACATCTCTTAAATTCTTCAAAATGAATAAGGATGAACCAGTTATAATTCCACTTGTGTATCATTTCTTACTCATGAAAAATAATTTCCCATTATATAGAGAGAAAAAAAATAAGAGATGTAAAAAATTTCTTATTACTCAATAGTTGGAAGTCATATGCATGTTGTGGCAAGAATTATATTATATATTTCTCACTCCATTATAATTATGATCATATTATTATTAAATCGTGGAAAATATAATTGTTAAGAAATAAAATACATATTAATTCATATCTGAGGTACATGTGATTATTATTTTTCATTTTGTATTTATAATTTTTTTGAAAGAAATACTGATATAGATGTGGATAGAGATGTATAAATAAGAAATTCCTTATTTTTTTTTATCTAATATCATTTAAAGATGATTTTTTCATGGAAATAATTAATTCAAATATCTATTTATTTTTATACCAAAGAAGAAAAGTTTATCATAATCACTAAAGGTTATAAAGAGAGATTGTAGATAGATAATTTTTTTATGGGAGTATAGATAGATCCAAGATATATTTGGTGACTATTATGACGTTCATATAGTTATTAACCTAAGTTGTAACCCAATATTTTATATATTAACCATAAAACATCAATGTTTGATATCATTAAATCTTTAATATTTTGGATAAAAAATTATTGAAAACTGAGAGAATTCACAGTAAGGATAATTGAGTAGATATAATAACACATTTTCTCACAAAATTAAAGATATAAACTCATAGAGTGATTATAGATCTGTATTCTACCTTAAAATGTTCTTGAGTGGGAGTCTTTCATGGCCCACTAAGAATTTGAGAGTCTTTTATGGAGGCTTTTTTCTTTCAGTAACTTTTTGGTGGAATTTTTTCTTCAGTCGACGGTGAACATGTTTACAACAACTAGTAAAAAATGATTTTCTTTGGTTAGATGATCAACCAAATAGAATATTTTTGTTTTATTTACATTAAAGTGAGTTCTGGTCTAGTAAATTAAAATTAAAATTCCTTGAGTTTTAAATTGCAAATCATTTGAAGATTATTCAAATAGGATTTTTAAAATCTAGACCACTTCTCTCATGGTCAATGTTACTTCACAGAACCATATAAAGCATCAAATTATTGTATTATTTCATTTTTTTGTTTGTGTTCTATTTTGGGTGTGTTCTAATACCCCAGTAGAAAAAGATAAGAAACCTAAATTAGTAATAAATAAAATAATAAATATCATAGTTAATATAAAAAATCATCTTCCATGTGATATCCTGAAAATATAAAGTAAGAACCTGGTATTTGATAGCATGTATGACACGCGACACCAAACACGTAACATAATATAATATATAGATAGTTTATAATATATTTACAATCTCAAATGAATTTTATATATTTTATATCTATAATCGTAAACAAGAGAGACCTTATTTGATAGTTTTCTTTACATCCAAGATCGACCTTCCTTGATAGCTTGCATTACATGTAAGACTTAGTTTCACTAAATAACAATGTTTTATAAAATTATTATTTTTAATATAATATGATATAACCTAGTCATTATGTTAGCTGTTATGGAAAATATTAACTAACTTATCAAAATTTATGGTTTTTATAAATATAAAATAAATTCATTTGTTACCAATTAGTTAGAAATTAAAATCAGAACCAATTGGATATAAAAAAACATTATATATATTTATTCTTTCAAAAAAGTTTTGTCTTAATAAAAATAAATAATTTAAATTAGTTAATTATTTTAATTAAATATAAATGTTTTATATTCACTAAATTATTTTTTACATTCATTCATTTGGTTTTATAGGCACAATATAAGAACAAACTCTATTTTACACATAAAAAACCGATATTTTAATAATGATATTTTTATCACCATTTAATGGAGAACCCATTTTAAATATTAATTTTGAAACTTTAATTGACTTAATATGACAAAATTAAATTTATATTTGAAATTGAAATAGAACAATTCGGTCAGGGTGAATATTTTGATATTTTTAAAAACATATCCTTTTTTAATGAATTGTTAAAAAATACAGAATTTTAGTTCCAAACAACTTTTCATATAATTTATAAAGTTAAATTATAATTTTAATTAGTTTTAAAGTTTAAATTGATAAATTTTTATCAATTAATATTATTTATGTAATTGGAGTCGATTTCACTTAGAAATTGATTATAAAAACGTAGCAAACTTTCAGATGTTTTTACTTTGAAAACCCACGTTATCATCCCACATGTGGGATGAATTTTAAATTAACTTCTATCACATATGTTATTGAAATTTAGAAAAATGGATTCCATATTTATAATAATCATAATTTATAATATATAATAAGTCCAACTTTGTTTTTTTCCAAAAATATTAGTGAAATTGATTAAAATTAATTATAGTTATTTATGTAAAATTAATTTTAATATAGGAATAATCCTTTAACTTAGGGTCCCAAGTGACCTATCCACTTCAAAAACACCCATTTTTTAGCCATACTTTGGCCGTTAACCTTAAATTATTGAGTTTTGTTTTTATGACATATTTTAGGTAAGAAAATATGTACACCAATGTTCTTTTTAAAAATACCAAGTGATCCCTTTTCCCACCTTATAAAAGGCCACCTCCTCTCCCCATTCATCACTCCTATCAAACAAGTTAGGGTCATCCATTTTATGGAAATATAACTTCCCAAAATCCCCCCCCATGACCTTGAATCCTCCAATTTGGCATAAATCCATCCAAGGAAGCCTTATGGTACAAACCAGAAGTTGTTACCTGATTAAGAGGTAACGTCTTCTCTCAAGATTTTTAATTTTATTTATATTGTACACCCCGTTAAATATCTTTATTCCATGATTATATAATATAAACTGTATACTCAATGTGATAGTATATTTTAATGTAAATTATTTTGCCTACATTTACACACACTTCCATCTATTGGGTTATGAACCTACTATTCCTGTGTACGATAAAGCACTATCTTGCAAAATGATGATTGTTCACTTTTCCACTACCAACTTCCATGGTCATCCACAATGATGGAAACTATGATTATATAGGATATATATGGTATTTATTTTTCTTTATATTTCAATAATAATTTTATTACACATACCATTAATAATTTCCATTTTACATTACTATGATAACATCGTTTGAGGAAGTGTGGACTACGACCCCCTCAAAGCAATGCGATTTGTTCACACTATACATTAAATGTTTAAGGATGGTATCGGTTAAAAATATCTAACATAAAAATCCTATATATTATTTTAATGAAATAATTACCTTTCTATAAATATAGTATATATATCATTTTCTTTACTACCCTTTTACACCCTTAAAAAGTGATAATGTCATTCGTGGACGTGTGGACTACCACCTCCTCATCATGATGTGATTCCTTTTTCATCAAAAAAATTACATACACAAGTATATATGATTAAATAATATTTTATTTGTGATATAATTATCGTTATGTAAAGATATAATGCTACTTACCTTTCTTTCCATGATAATCATTGAAACATGATAACATTACTTTTGCGTACGTACGACCTACTGTCTCCATTATTGTAACATTGATTCATTTTTCATAAAAATATGTAATTATTGTTTTAAAAAGTATAATTAATGTATAAAAATGATAATTATTGCATTATTATTATTCTATAGATGTTATATAATGATCTTTTTGACCATAGTTGAACTAAAAATGTTTTTTTGATACATAAATTGAATTTTGTCCAAACACACGATGTAAAATTAATTGTTTAAGTAGTTGTATAAAAAATATTTATAAGTGGAAAAAAGTAACAAAAAAACATGAAAAAGTTTCTCAAGGAAGCCTAAAATTAACAAATGTTTATTATATAGGAAGTTAAAGGACGCTTACCCAAAATGGAAACAGAAGGTAAGGGATTTCATCTCAATTTACATTCCCTTGAGACATAATTTTTATTATGCACCTAGTTTCTTTTTTATGGTGTATATAATTCTATTTTACATGATATATCATGAATATAATTACTCAAATGATATTATTGATTTCATTTAATTTTATTCCTTCGTGAGTCTTATGATTTTAAATGTTTCAATTTGGTATGAGACACTTTGGAATATTTAAATATTACTCTACTCAAGAATAATTTCTATGATCTTTCAATGATATTTAAATTTGAGGAAATTATATGAAAAATGTAAAATAAAACCTTTAATTTTCTCTCCCCTTGTTATTCATAAACATTTTCAAGAATTATTACCATTTTCCACTCTTTTGTACTCAAAATGTTTTATAAAATGTTTTTATGAAAACCCAACATTGTTTCTCTCTTTAGTTAGAGAACCTATTTTCTTCTAAAACCCATGTTTTCTTAAAATGTTTTCAAAAATATTTTTAAAATCATTTTATCAAGAAATTTTTACACGTTTTTCTTTTACCATTGTTTTCAATGGAATATTCTTGTTTCTTTCCAAACAAGACATTTTTCAAACCTTTTTACCAAGAAAAAGGAATGTTATTTTTTATATGTATGACATGTAAAAATTTACCAACGATCATTCCTTCAAATATCCCTTTCCAAGTTTAAATTGTTAATTTTTAAATAAAATCTTTTTTAAAAGTGATTTTCAAAGAAAAGGTTTTTCAAAAGGATTTTTGAAAATAAAAAGATATTTTCATCAAGAATGTTCTTAAAATATATTTTTATAGTATTTCTGTGAATAAAAAACAATAACACCTTATTTTAATCCACTTGGGATTTTTTGAATTTATACCATGCTTATTTTTTCTCTGGATGGCTTATTATTGATTTGGAAAAGGATAATATTCATATTAACTTACTTGAATCATTTTTTATTCCCCATGATATATTCAATCTATTTTGATCATAGAATGTTGAATTTCAGCATAATTATCCATTTCATTTATCATGTATATTACTATTTTTTAAACTGTATACCATTTAACATAGGGTGTAAACATTGAGAATTATTTGATTATTTGGGGAAATATTGATAATCCCATATTCGTTGTTAAATACCAATATTTGATAAGCCATATTATTTTGGTTATTCCATATGAGGAATTCTTTGTACCGGAAATGAGGAGAGGAGTACAAATATTATATACCTCTTTAATGCATCAATATGTTCCAATGAGAAAAATTATTTTCCCAAATCAGAATAGTTTAAACCATCTTGAGAACGGTCTTGGCATTATATATTTTCAGGTTTCACAAACATGACGTCTATTAAGAAAGCGTTACCCCCATTCAGTTTTTGTTATTATTCATCCATGAGATTTTGTATCGATATTTCTATGGATAAATTTAATTTTTTAGTTACACAGATGACATGTGTTTTAGTTTCTTACCTTTACATATTTATTTGTCCCTATCTCGTTTTGTGAATAACATGTGTCTCCAATTATTAACTTGCCATATTTTTTACATATTTTCATTCTGTTAATTGATTACAACTGTTGTATTTTTTATTATTTACCTTATAATATTGACTATTATCGGTTATTCATTATTTCTTCCCCTATATTTTACCCTTAAAAATAATTTGAGCACACCTTCATTCTATTTCTTTCCACAAGAATATATGAAGTGTACAATGAAAGATATGCATGGATTTATTTGATGAATAAGAGTTATCCTCAAAGGTCTTTTTTTAGAAAAAAGTCATGTTGTAATTTGTGTATTCTTTTCTAATACAATACTCATTTTTTGTATCTAGTTTACAAAGACTACTAAACTAATTGTTCCTTTAGGGCTTGATTCCTTATAATCATTCCAATTTGCTTAGTAGCACACACCATCTCTGGGCTATCTAGAGTTATGTTGTTACAGTTGGTATAAGAGAAGTTTACTGGTAACATTGGGACCTATATTTAGGAAAACACATGTTTGAGAACATAACCATAAGGTTGAATTTTAGGATAAGTATAGAAGAACATCATAGAATTTTGGTAAGGTAGAGGCAATGTGTTTCTTCTTATAAGTACATCCCTGTCTAGATATTAAAAGTGGGTGTAATTCTGGAATAGATTTTCTTAGGAGTAATAAATCCGATAAAGTGTTCCGAGACTAACTCAAGTTAACCTGGTAGAGAAAAATGAGACTTACTGCACACCTGGTTTGACACTCCTTGGTGATTTTATTAGTATAAACCATGTTTTCCTTACCAAACATTGTGAATAATTTGAATAGATAATGAAAATGAATATACTAGATTAAATATATGGTGGTATAGATTGGAAATAAGAATTCATGATTTAGAAATCCTATAAATGATATTATGTGTTAACCCTAGAACAAGTAAGAACCTATGTTTAAAATAAATGGATTAAGTACTTATGAATTGAGGTTTTATTTAAAACCGTATTTAAAAGTTTATTTAGTGTTTATCCCTATTTCAAGGATGTCTATCATATTTTAAAGATTATATTAATTTTTTTAGAAAAGGAAAACTTGGAAGCTGGGAGACAACCAATAATATCTGAAAAAAGCTTGGGTCTTGAACCCATGACTGGAGGATGATAAAGGTTTCATGCCAACCACTGACCTATCTGATTTCTTGGTTAATTTTTCATTAGTTTTATTTAAACAATTTGACGAATAAATGTTAACGCTGAACTGATAATATTACTTTTGCAGATTATAGATTAATATATTATCCATATTGATTTTAGAAGATATTTAAAGACAAATAGTTAGATTTTCACCCTTTTATTGGACTTACAATCCTTTAAATGTTTTTTTTAGTGCATCAGGTATAAAAAAATTCATTATTGATAATTAATTTCTAGGAGTGAATGGATGAATTAGAATTTGATTAAGTCACCAATGAAATCAAAGATTGATAATATGAAATAGAAACCTATAGTGTTGAAATATTTCCTTATATTATTAGGTAGTAAAAAATAATTCAATATTAGGAAAATTAGTTAGAAAAAAATGTGATAATACCTTAATTTTTATTGAACTGATGGTCTTCAAAATAATCACATATTTGTTGATTTGAATGCCTCAAATTTCTATTGATCATTCATTTATTTGTGGTTTATTAACTCATTAAATCCCTATTAATTTTTACCCTTTTCATCTAAGTATGTATCTATACTTTCTACTGATGTTTTTCTACTTAGAGACCATGTTACATTGTAGTCCATGTGACATTTCTTCTTTCCAATATATATTTTGTAGAGTATGACTTATGAACCCTTTTCATGATGTGGGATTCTAAAAATATAATGTATCAAAAAATATATCATCACGACTATGTTTAAATTGTGAGGATTCAATTTAAATAAGGCAAAGAGAATATAATGCCCCAGAAATATAAAGTAATACCCTTGTATTCGATATCATGTATGACATGCCACACCAAGTGCACAAGGTAATATAATATCCATATAATTTATAATATAGGTACTATATTTAATGAATTAAATATATTTTATATCATTCATATTATACAAGAGATACCTTCTTTCATATCTTGAGTTTCACACAAGAGCAACCTTCCTTGATATCTTGTGTTCCATGTAAGACTGAGTTTAACAAAATAACAATGTATTATTAAAATACTATTGTTTAATATAATATGATATAACATAGTAATTGTGTCAGAGGTTATGAATAATATTAAATAACTTATAAAAATTTATGGTTGATACAAATATAAAATTAATTCATTTTCTACCAATTAATGATAAATGAAAATAAGAACCAATTGGATATAAAAAAATATTATTATATTTATGCTTCCAAAAGAGTTCTGTCTTGATAAAAATATTTAATTAAAAATATTTAATGATTTTATTGAAATATTTATGTAATATATTAAATAATTTTCTTTGATATTCATTAATTTAGTTTTTAGGCATAAGATAAGAAAAAAATCTATTTTATTTATAAAAACCTATATTTTTATAAAGGCAATTTTATCACCTTTTAATGGAGGACCCATTTTTAATTGTAATTTTGAAACTTTAATATAAATAACATGTCAAAATAAACTACATATTTGAATGTAAAATATAATAATTAGGTCCGGGTGAATTTTAGATATGTTTAGAAACATACCATTTTTAATGAATAGTGAAAAAATACAGAATTTTAGTAAAAAACTATTTTTTCATCTATTTTATTTATAAGGTAAAATTATAATTTTAATTGACTTTATAGTTTAATTATATTATATTTTTATCAATTAATACAATTTATTTCAATGTATTCCATTTCACTTTGAAATTTATTATAAGAACATAGAAAACTTTCTAATGTTTTTACTTTAATAACCCGCATTGTCGTCCTGCATGCGGGATGAATTTTAAATTAATATATTCCACATCTATGATTGGAATTTAGAAAATTGGATTCAATATTTAAAATAAGAATAATTTATAATTTATAATAAGACCAATTTTGTTCCCAAAAATATTAGTAAAAGTTGTTAAAAATAATTATAACTATTAAGGTAAAATTAAGCTTAATGAAAAAATAAACCTTTAACTTGAGAGCCCAAATGACCTATCCACGTTTTTAAAACCCATTTTCTAGCCATAGATCTTCCACTTTAATTAATTTATTATTTTGTTTTTGGTTTTTATGACTTTTTTATGTAAGAACATCTGTACACCCTAACTTCTTTTCAAAAATAACACGTGAGTCCTTTTGCTCCCTTATAAAAGGCCACCACCTCCCCCCATTCCTCACACCTATCAAACCACCAATTTTCAGAAAATTTATTCCCATATATATTCCAACATTTCCTCCCATATGCCTTTAATCCTCCATTGGTGTATAAATACTTCCAAAGAATCCTTTTGGTACCAAAAAAAGTACTTCCCCAATTAAGAGGTTATGTCTTCTCTCATGCTTTTAAATTCTATTTCAATTATCCACACCTAAAATATTTTTATTACATTATTATATAATAATTAAGTATCCTAAGTAATAAAGGATAATTTAATGTAATTTTTTAGACCTAAAATTACACACACTTCCATCTAATGGGTAATGAAGATAATGTTTCTTTTTATGGGGAACTACTGCCTCACAAAACGATAATTGTTCATTTTTCTTTTACCAACTTTCATTACTGGATAATATGGAAAATATGACTATATATGATATATATGATATTTATTTTTATTTATAATTTTTTAATCCCAATGATTACAAATACTTTTAAAAATTTCTATTTTACGTTACTAAGATTACATCGTTTAAGGATGTGTGGACTACCGCCCCCTCAAAGTGATTTCATTCGTTGATACTATAAATGGAACAAATAAAAGATAGTGTAAATTAAAAACATGTAACACAAAAAACCTTTATATTATATTCATGAAAAATTAACTTTCTATAAATATCCTATATATATATATATCATTTTTTATTACCCTTTGACGTATTTAAAAAGTGATAAAGTCATTCATGAATGTATGGACTACCGCCCATTTGACATGATGTGATTATTTTTTCATTATAGAATTATATATATAAGTATATATGATTAAATAATATGGTATTTATGATATAATTATCTTTCTATAAATATGTAATGCTACTTACCTTCTTCCCATAATGATAATTGAAAAATGATAATGCTACTAATGCATACCTACGACCTACCATCTCCCAAATTGTAACATTGATTAATTTTTTATAAACATATGTAATTATAGTTTTTAAAATTATAATTAATGTATAAATATTATAATTATGTCCGGATTATTATTTTGGATATGTTATATAATGACCATTTTGACCATAATTAACCTAACATTGTTGTTTTAACACATAAATTGAATTTTGTCAAAACAACTGACATAAACATAATTGTTTAAGTAATTGTATACAACATAGTAATAAGTGAAATTAAAATAAGGATAAAATTAAAAAGTCTACCATTCAAGTAGAAAATTAATATAAGTTTATTATATAAGAATTTAAATTACATTCCCCCAAAAGGAAACAAAATATAAGGGATTTAGTCTCAATTTATATTCTATTGAGGCTTATTTATAATTATGCACCAAGTTTTTTTATATGGTGTATATAGTGATATTTTATATTATATATCATGAATATACTCACTCTCATGATATTATAACTTTAATTTAATTTTATTCCTTCACGATCTTCTGATTTAAAATGTTTCAAAGTGATATGAGATACTTTGGAATGTTTAAAATTATTTTCATCATGAATAATTTTAATAAGATATAAATGGTATTTATATTGGAGGAAATTATATAAACATTTTTGAATCAAAAATTTCATTTTATATCCTCTAGTTATTCATGACCAATTTCAATAATTAGTACAATTTTCCACTCTTTAGTACTCAAATTTTTTTAGAAAATGGTTTTTTAAAAAACCCAACATGGTTTCTCTCTTTATTCGGAGAACTGGTTTTATTATAAAAACCATGTTTTATGTAAATATTTTTAAAATTACTTAGAATATATATTTTTAAACTTTTTTTATTTTTCCAATTTCTTGAAAGGAATATTATTTTTTATTTCTGAACAATGCATTTTTCTATCATTTTTTCCATGAAAAAGTAATGTTTTTCACCTCCTATACCATGTACCGATTTACCCACCATCATTCCTTTGAAGATTCATTTTAATGATGATGTAGTTAATGTTTAATGTAAATCTTTTTGAAAATTTATTTCTAGAGAAGAGGTTTTTTAAAATGGGTTTTTAAAATAATTGGATATTTTCTTCTTGGATTTCTTTAAAATATCTTTTTAAAGTATTTATATTAATAAATAATAAAAACCCACTATTTTACTCAACTTAAGATTTTTTGAATTGATACTACCCTTATTCTTACTCCAGATGGTTTATTATTTATTTTTCTAAGGATAGTACTCACATTCACTTCCATGAATCCTTTGTCATTCTCCTTGATATATTAAATTTCACATGATCATTGAACATCGAATTTACCATAATTATCCTTTCTTTTATCATGGATATTACTATTTAGTGAACCATATACAATTTTACACTCATTGCCTAATTTTACAATTATTTGATTATTTGGGGAAATATTTATAATCTTGTATTCTTTATCCAATATAGATATTTCATAAGGCATATTATTTTGGTTACTCAATATGAGGAATTCATTGGACAAAAAATGGAGGGAGGATACCCAACTTTATATTTCTACATGATGTGTATAAATGTTATCCTGGAAATATACAGTTATGAAAATCAGAATAGTTTAATCTATCTTGTGCAAGGCCTTGATGGTATAGGTTTTCAATTTCCTCAGAAAAGACGTCTATTAAGAATGTGTTACCCTCATTTACTTCCAGTTATTATTCATCCATGAGATTTTGAATCAAAAAAATATATAGATACATTTTATTTTTAGTAATTTATATGGAATGTGTTTCAATTTCAGACGTTTACATATTTATTTTCCTTTATCTATTTATTTTAATGTAATTTGTTTTTAATTATTAACTATCTATATTTTTTATGCACATACATTCTGTTTATTGATTACATAGTATGTGTGTTTAGTTATTTACCATTCCATATTGAATATTATAATTGATTCGTTATTTCTTTGGATATATTTTTCCCTTACAGAGAATTTGAGATCACAATTATTTTTTTATTCCACCAATAATCCAAGAAGTATACTGTGAAAGAAATGCATGGATTTACGAGATGTATCAGAGTTATCCTTGAATTTTATGTTTAGAAAGAAGAAAAAATTGTTCAAATTAGTGTATTCTTTTGAAATATAATACTCATTTATGTATCTGGTTTTCCAATACTACTAAACTGATCGGTCCTATAGGGGTTGACTCATTGTAATCTTTCCCATGTAATTAGTATGATACATAGACTTCGATCTATATGGAGTCGGGTCGCTACATTCCTTACAAGAAGAGATATATTCTTCTATCTTTTTTTATTTCACTTATTTTTAAAGTAATGAATGTGAGAATAGATCTATAAGCATTATATCTTTATCCCTCCTCTTTTATTAATTTATTATATCTGAGTTTTTTAATCTTTATCTCTATTTTTATATGAATTCCATTTATTTAATAATTTCAAAATTAATAATTCTTTATGTTTAGTTAATAAATTTAATATTTTTATTTTTCTAGGAGTGTATATTTTCTGTTAGATTAATAGGTAATTTTTTTACATAGGAGTTGAGTCTGGGTCACCTTTGTGAGATAATAACATGGATCTTAGTATACTGAAATACACCTTTCCAATTACATTGTACTCTAATTTAAAATCCAATCAATTTTATAATATCCAAAAATTAGAATGAGTTATAATATGGTATGATGAATTTTATAATTGGAGGGAAATGTAATTTGATAAAATATTTCACCCATAATAGTTAAAAACATTAAATAGTTCAAAACAATATAAAAATTTAATATGAGTTTATTAAATAAATAAGGTAATAAAAAACACTAATTTCAATATTATATGTTTTTAAATCTTGTCATTTGATGGTGTTTATTAAGACATTATTGTATATCAAATGTTTATTATTCATTTATATTTGATATGGTATAGAATAAGCTTCGATATAATAATAAACCCTTATTTCCCTCGTCATATAGACAATAAAAATATTAATTAAATTTCTATAATGCAATTAAATATTAACAACTAATATGATATGAGATTAATAATCATTTTAGTGGTCCTTTAATTCAAGGATAATTAGGATTTTTCCATTGAATGATAATTACCATGATTTCCTCTATTAATTAACTTGCATTAAGATCAAAATTATTCCATTTTAAAGATTTTAAAGATAAAAAATAATTGACTATAATTTTAATCATGAAAAAGGATTATCATAATAAATATTTGTTTTTCCCAAATCCTTTGATAAATTGAGATAAAGAAATTAATGATCATTGTTAATTAAATGAATTTCTTTGTATGTTTTAATTTTAGTTTCAGAATTGATAATTTATCATGAATAATATATATTATAATATTGATTTCATGTACTAAGACGGCAAATTTTTTTTATTACCCCATCCTTGAACTTTAATAAATTTGAAGTGTGTACTTTACTAAGGCAGTCTTTAATAGAATTGGGATTGAAAAAAAGTGTTGGGAAAATATACACATATGATGTCACTTATAGAAACATTAATAACCAATCAAAAATAAAAAATCATATACATAAAATGAATATATCCTCAATAAAAAAAATTCTATTTTAATAATGAAATCAAATTATAGATTAAAATATATGATTTAAAAAAATAGTGATATTAAATTCTGTACATTATATATTTTGAGAAAATAATCTACCAACCTAAATGAAAAATATCATAAAAATTAAAATGTGAAGTAGTCCAAACCCATGTTTCAATGTTATATCATTATCTTTACAGGTATTATGTTTTCTAGAGACATTGACCAAAAATAGTTTATTATTATTAACATAAAACTTATCTATACCTACTATCAAATCTCACTCAAACATGTTATGTTTGTTATTTAACTCTGATTTTTTATGGAAATATTTACCAAATTAAAACCATTTATTAATACGTAGCAACATATTTTTTCTTCTAAAACTATTATAAAATTTAAATAATATTTTATAGATGGGTTTTGATCCATTTTTATTAAATTCACAACACATATACACTAATATACTATATTAAATAAAATATATTATTTTTAGTGTATGCATGCATGACCATACAAAATGACATTTTCTTCTAAAATATAACTTAAATGGGAAAATTTATTTTATGTTTTAATTTGAAATACAATGTTTATCTTTGGGGTGGTTTAAAATTTGATGGCATAAGGGACCCTGGTATGGGTCCTTCACATGTATCATTATTAAATAAAATATTTATATAAAAAACCTAAATCAACCAATATTATCATCCTTTTACACTTTAATCAGTGTTATCCTCTCAAAATATAATTAGATGGGGGGGGGTATAGGGTTACTATTTATAAATCGATATCTTCAGTCAATGAACATGTTCTAGGGGAAGATGTCACCAATAGAGCCTGATGTGGATGTAGTTAATGCCAAAAATTATTCATATTTGAGGTAAGAATCCTTATTTATGGTTGTTCATTGTTATTGGTGAATCCTATTTTCATTTCATGAATATATTAGAATTCAATATTTCTATCTAAATAAAAAATATTAATAATTTAATTCATTTTTTTATCTTCCTGCACCATAAATATTTTAATACATTCTTTATTATTTTCAAATCAATTCTTTATGATATATTTTCAACCCTTCTCAGCATCCACCAAAAAATTCCCTCAATTTATTTTTCCTTCCATATTTTCTCCTTTTTATTTCCAAATTCACCATCATCCTTATCTATGGACAATGATTTGAGGAAATTGTTCCAAATAAATTTACAAGAAACACATGGATACTTGAATGGTCATTTTGGGAATGACATTTGATATCAAGGCATGTGAGAAGTTTAATGTATGATAACAGATCTACAGGATACATGGTGGTTTGAGTTTTCAAAGAGAAACAACACATGAGGTGTCATAGAAGTGTATGGAACCATTTTCATGCATTTTCCATTGCTGGTCACCAATATGGGACCATAGAGGAGCGATTAGAGTGATGTATGTCAATGATGGTGTTTTTGTTGCAACCAGAGGAAGAAATAGTGGTCTTAGGACAATACCAAGTGAGTTATAGATCGTTAGGTCAAAGACACAATAACACACTGTGTAATTCCATTCTAAATGTTGTGTATCTCATTACTAATGATGGCTAGGGTTTTGGTAGGAATTAAATATTACACGGGCTGTAATTTAGTATTACATGATCCATAGTTCATGGTCACAAGACTCAAGGTGTATAATCGTACATTCCCATGAATCTTTTAGACCCACATGATATGTGGTTTGAGGTATATTCTATGTACCTTGGACTATACATGTATTGGCTTGCCTATAGTATACAAAGAGTGATCCATACAGGCATACACACCATGTACCTTAAATAGAAACATAATTTGTAGTATCCCAAACTACCAATGATCATTATATTGTCCATTTTGAGAATAATATCCCCCCATGACTTTTTTATTTGGATTTCTCCCCAAAAAAAACTCATGATGGATGAACTATCCACACAGCCTTATAAAAGGGTTATTTTTTCACGTCTACCTATGATGTGGGTCTTATTTATCAACCCCACATTATTTCCCATTATCCTCACTAAAACATCAAAAAAGTACTAGATCTGATACCGTTTTTAACAACCCAGAGTAACTAAGATCATGATATTATCATAATTTGGAATAACACCCACCTTCACCTCCAATTTGGGATATTTATATCATATAATGGTCATAGTTTCCCAAAAAAATACAAGTGATAAGTGTTAATTTGATCACATAACTCTTTCGGCATCACAATCATCATATTGTACCTTTCTAAATATATCATTAGGGTAACTAGGTGCATCGTCCCCTAGAATCAAAACATATGAAATGTGGGTATGTTGTCCCATTCAATAATGATATCATGGTAATTGATCATAGACATGAAAATTGTTTTGAATCAATCTCTAGTCTTTACATACATTTCGAGTGTGAGGTATGTGATTGACCCACGGGAGATCCTTTTCATATATTTATTCCTATATGAAATTACTATTACTCATTTTGTTATGGAATGAGAGATTTTATTTAATTATTTATACAATATATCTACGATGATAACTTTTATCTATTTTTATATTATGTTGAGTTTTTATACTTTTAATTTACTTTTTTATGGTTATCTATAGTGAATGGTATACATGATCACATATAGAGACTGGAAACTAGTTATAATCCTCTAGTGTATGGGGAGGTGCACTTTAGGTTTGTTGCACTTGATTCAGTCCGAATGGATGTGAACTATATTAGGGATTATATAAAATGGAATCAGTACCATTACTGAAATGATGCGTTGGAGTATATTTTGGGCCTTAAGGGAGGGATATACAGTCCCATATTGGTGGTGGAGGTGAGTTAGAAACCCCTTTGTAAGGTGGTATAGATACCTCACCCATCAGGAGGATTTATTTGTATAGAAAACCCTAGGAAAACAATAATGTGATGGAAACTATTCCTAAAGTAGATAATATCATGATCTTAGTGGTTTAAACTATTATATTGTGTATTCTGGCCCCTGAATTTTATCGGGGTGCTGTGATATATATTGATTTTACCCATGGGTACCACACACCATGTATGCTTTCATATACACCATATAGGTTGGCCCCCATAGGAAATATATTTTTAAGTACATGACTAAACCTTTCATAAGGGGGTACACATCAAGTAACCCAAATTACAATCCATTTACATTTTCTAGACTTCAGAGAATTTCATATCGTATAAACCATCAAACATATTTGGGAATGAAATATGTCCATCTTGAATGGATTTTTTATATAGTATATGATAGTATATACGAGATGTTTAGTTTCATTAGCTCTGTAAGACTGGCAATTTGGACCAGACTAGATGATTAAAGGAGACAAAATGCTATGAAATCCCACGGTGACATGCTGACAATAGTGTGTGGGTCACCCATATGACATATATAATCAATAATTCCTCCACTCATAGGGTATGGTTCCACTATCCAAGTTATCATGTACTCTCTCACATGACTTTTTTCTACTCGATTGGGTGTATGTCCTTCACTAGTGTTGGTTTCTACCTCTATTGTCACATACCTCTTATTAAGTCATGAGTCCCCAACAATGGTTTCTATGAGGTGAATTAGGTTACATAGATGGGTAGTTTGGATTTTTGGATTTCTATTGTATATGTTTCTCCTATCATTGGGTTGTACATGGTTGTAATTTCTTTTAGGACTTCTATTCATTACTTTTATATCATATCTCGGTTTTATTCATACATTTTTGATTTTTTAGTTGAATGTTATACTTTTTTATACTTTATAGTTTTTAAAACTTCCTATTGGGTATGTATATACTCAACAATTATTGGGAATTTAACTCACATGTTTCATGACCTATGTAGATAAAAAAAATTCGTTCTCATATTAGTAGAATTATTATCAGTGTAGTATAAGCTTAGTGGTGCCCAAATATGATTTCTGTCATAAAGTTTTACATCAAGAGATGTGCATTTTTGAGTCATATTTACCTTCATGTTTTGTTAGCTCATTTTTACCTTTGGGATATTGGTACTTTATTAACCTATTTTACTTCATCTCATCACACTTTTTATACTCTATGGGTGATTAGTGGATGATTCAAGCATATAAATATTTCATTTATTATTATTATCAATATTATATTATTATATCCCTTTATAGAGATTTTTTTTGTGTAAAAGTGAATTATGTTAAGGCCTCTCAACTTGTGTTATATTCATACATTATTCTAGTCACAAACCCTAGCCTATAGAGGTAGGATTATCATGAAACACTTAATTTACTATCACACAATACATGTTCCTAAAAGGTAATGTTATTTTAGAGTGGTATTAGAGCCATTCTAGATTATGGATGAAGTTTAGAGTTATATTTATTGTGAGGATTAGTTTATTAACTTAGGTAAATTATATGTAGGTTTATTTATATTATATTTCATTCCTTGGAAGCTAGTGTTGGTGCAATGGACTTTGTTTCCATTCACTAGGACTCTATTAAACTGTATATCACTTCAGAGCTCTATAGAACTAGTTATGGGGAACAAGTAAAGGTTACATACATCATATATGATATTCTCATTTATTTTGAAATATTTCATGGGATATCTCACCAGATATGATTTAATTACCATAGTTTATCTTGTAAATTGAACGAGGACACTCCGAAAAAATCTATCTTGGATCCCAAGGTAGGTCTATGATGTGCATATTCTAGTAACTGAGCCTCTTGTCATCAAACAATTGAGTAATGAGGGTTCTATATATGGAATTGATCATGGTATTCCCATTTCAATAGAGAGATGATCCATTCATATTCCCATTTTATAGTGATAGGACCCACCATTTTCAATTCAAACATGCATTCTTACACCTTCTAAGTAGTGGGTCATTTAGTTATATTGGATGAAGATCCACATATTATACATATACATCATGAGTTTTGGTAACAAAACCCCTATTTTTTTGAGGTTATTATTATCCTAAACATGTAGGGTACTAGTTTGAAGATGTTATCCATGTGTTATAGTTGGTCTAAAAACCAACCAATCATATTATTGTGCTATAATCTAGTCTAGCCCATAGTGAAATAGGCTATAATGGGACCTTTATTATCTAGACCTGTAAAGAGGAGATCCATCAACTAATATTGTTTTGGAGACTCTTTCACAAGTATTATTACTCAATTATGTTAATGGATATACACATTTAGGGTTTCATATATCCACAATAAGGTAACATGTTTATATTATAGCACACACAGACACTAAACGAAATTATGAGGTAATCCCTCTAAATTATTTTCATTTTATTCCTTCATTCATAGAATTATGATCATGGACTCTATATAGTTATATGAGTTGGGTTTTTACCTCTTTACACCCCTAGTTACATATGATTTTTAAAGGGAGAGATAGTGATAAAGTGATTTTTTCTGTAGGGGTATAAAGTATTAGGAACTATAAAAGTCATCTAGGAGAAGAGTCATTATCTATGGATAACCAATGATGTGAATCATAGTTATAAAATCAAATAAATACACATCTACGATCATATTATTGATAATTAGAAACACAAGAGTTGAAAATAGAATATTGATAGCCAAAATAAAATATTTTATGTTCCTATATCAGATTGGGTCATTAGACCCAAAAATATTAAATATAAAATATTAAAAAGGGTAGTCGTGGTGGAAAGGTATAGACACCCCATATTTACATACATTAACATTACACTACATTTTATGAATACTTAAAACATTATTAAAACAGACTACCAAATACCATAGAATTTTTGTGTTGTTGGGAACATGGAAGAAAATATTCAAAATCAATGAAGTATCTTCAATGTTTCCCGCAAAGATCCACCCCCGTAGTTATTATACTAAAAAAAATTCCCTCATAACCCAGGGAAGGGAAACCTAAGAATGGGGTGAGGTTAAATTCTCAGTAATTTTAAATAAAGGAAATTCATAGGCATATCATGAATAAAATGGTATTAGAACATGATCATTATATGATAAATACCTTCATATCAAAGATTATAACAATGAATGTTGGTATAAATACTTTAAGTTAATAAGACATGACTCATAAATAAATCTAGATCATAATCTAGTAAGTCATGAAATTGAAACAATACATGGAATTGTGGAATGCACAACAATTTATAACATCATGAACATGTATAAGTAGAAAAAAGTTTGCACATTGAGTAAAGAACATGAAATTAGGCACTGAAATAGACATACTTCCTTGAAACCATGTCTACACATAATTATGTGAACATTGAATCAGTTTCATGAATGACATTGTGAACTTGTAATTAGGTTGACATAAAATCTTATAAACATGAAAAAAATTCCATTCATAACATTGCGAATATATAATCATGTTCAAATATAACGTCATGAACAAATAATATGGTTCACTCGTAACATTGTGAACATGTAATGAGGTTCATTCATAAACTTATGGACATGAAACCAAGTCTATGAATAACATTTTGAACACGCAATCAAGTTCATGTGTAATATTTAAACTCATGTTTCATCCCAAATTACCCAATTAATTGGTGGGATATATAGGTTCCACCATATACACAATGAAATCATAAATGCATGTTCCTCATAACATTTATCATATCATGACTCATGAAAAGAGATGGGTTTTATGAACATCCAATAAAAACCATTGAAATGAAATTTTTATCATTAAAATTTCATCAAATAATAATCTATGTAAAATAGATAGGTTTTATAATGATTTTATCAAATCAAAACCCATGAAAATAAACAGGTTTCAAAAGCATATGACTCATGGAAGAGATACGAGTGTCACAAGCATCATTCCATCAAAACATAAAACATTAAAGAAAATTTAAAATTGAATCTTTGGATTATTTTATATAAGAGCATGAGTAAAATCAAATGATTTCATATTATGTTGTTTATAACTTTGAAAGATATTTTGAAAAAATTTCTTAAGGAAAATATTCTTTCTTCTTTGAAAAGGAATTTAGAAACACAGATCCTTTAAAAACTATTTTCTTCGATAATGAATAAGAAATATTGAAATATGGATTAAAATAATATTGAAAACCTTTTTCCCTAAAAACATATAAATTAATCTTGAATATATTTTGGAAACCATTTCATTGAAATTACTTTTTAAACTTTTAATAGAATCCTTAAAAATCATTTAAAATAATAAAATTTTTTGAAAACCATTTCAATAGAAATAAAATTTTAAAAAATAATTTCATGAATATTATGAAATCATTACATTTTTTAGAAAATAAGTATTTAGTCTCATAAAGGAATCTTAAAGTGTATTAAGGTCATGATGAAGGGTAAATCTATACATGCTGAACATTCCTTTAGCACTGTAAAAATATTAAAAAAGTTCAACAAAAGGAAATTGAAGAGGTGATTAATTTTTAAGAACCTATGCATAAAAATTTATTTTAAATATAATAGGATAATAGTATAATATTTTTGTAATCCTTTTAAAAAAACATATTTTTGAAGTAACAAATATTTCTGACCGAAAGGAAAGATAAAGTCAGATTTTCATAAAAAACATTTTCTTAAGTATCATTAGTACCACTGATTGAAAAAATGATACCATAACATAGATATAAAATGAATATCAATAGTTCAAGAAAAATAATGATTTTTATTGGGATATAGATCATAATATTTCATCAATGGATGCAAAAGTTTAAACAATCTCGATAAATTTTGGTATAGTAGCAATAAACTGTTACCATGTTGGTATTTATAATTCATGATTGAAAGAATAACATTATGTAAAGATCAAAATATCATGTAAAGAAGTTTGTTCATGAAATAAAATTTTCAAAGGAAGTGTATACACTATATATTTATGTATATAAATCTTATAAAACATCCATTTTTCGTATACACACCATACAAAAGGAATTGGTATTGAATAAAGCATGTATCTCATGAAAATAAAATGTGAGATAAAATTCCCTTACCATGTGTCTTGACTCTCGTCGTAATCATTACAAACTCTTATATAATAAATATAAGTTTATTATACACCTATAAAAGAACCATATTCTTATATCTAATACCATATCTGGTTTAATTATGTATTTATATTACACAAAAATTAACAATTCAAAGTTAATGTTTTGCTTCGGGTAAAGCCTACTTTTTTTTTTCCGGATGTTTTAATTTTTAATATTTTGGGTACCCATAATTATATAATGATTTAAAAAACATAAAACATGTTATAAATATCTGTAATATTTAGTATATATGTGTATCATAATAATCTATATAATATAGATGTTTGAAATGGAATACACCGTTGATGGAGATGATAAGTCTTACGTATGCATGAATATTGTTTCTGTTTTATTTTCATATTGAAATAAAGAAAGAAAAGAATATATATATATATAATATAAAAATAGTATCATTATTATTTCATATATATCATATAATTTCACTAAAAAAATCTTTAATACATTCCATGTAGTGTGTGAACAAATCACATCGCTTTGAGGGGGTTGTAGTCCACATTTTCTCAAACCAAATTATCATATTTAAACAAAATGGAAAGTATAATGATATATTTTAAATAAAAAATTTCAGAAGAATAATGAAATTATAAATATAATAAATATAATATATAAATATAGTGTCCATAATTATGTCCACCATGAGAGGTGGTAAAGAGAAAATGAACAATCGTCGTTTAGTGAGGTGGTAGTTCACCATACACCTAAACAATATATTTGTTACCCATTATATAGAAGAGTGTATAAGTGTTGGTAAAAAACATAGAATATAATTATTAAATTTTATTTATTATACTTATGTTTTTATAAAATAATATAATATAAATATTTTAGGGATTGGATAATGAAAATAAAACTAAAGAACTTAAGGAATGATGTTACATCTTATTCGGATAACTCCTTTTGGTTTTCATCAAAGGGAATACTTAGATTGATTTATGACCAATTGGAGGCTTCTAAGATTATGGTAGGAATATTTATTAACTATTTTTAAAGTAATTTTTTTTGATACAAAGTGGCTTGAGAGGTGCGAGTTATTGGGACAAGAGGAGACCTTTTTATAATGGAGGAGGAGTGGCACTCTTGTAATTTTCATGAAACCGAACTATACCAACGTTTTTACCATTGAAAGTGGATCTTATATTGGAAATATTTAATGAAAATGGAATATAGAGTCTATATATGACCAGAAAATATATCTTGGACATGTTTCAAGGTCATTTGGTCCCTTAAGATTTAGTTATTGTTTTTTATTAAGCTTAATTCTACCACAATTTTTGTAATTAATTTCAATTAAATTCCATTATACTTTGGTTAACAAACTAAGATGAACATATTATAAATTATTATTTTTTTCTTATTTATAATATGAAATCCATTTTTCCAATTTCTAATCATTGAAGTGGTAAAAACTTATTTAAACTTAATCCCGTAGTCGGGTCGACAATTCGGGTTCTTAAAGTAAAAACGATCAGAGGTTTTCTATTTTTTTACAAAACATTTCAAAGTGAAATTAATTAAAATAACCTCAATGAGATTAATTGATAAATATATGATCTAATTAAACTTTTAAACCAATTTATAATATTATTTAACCTTATAAATAATTTTTTTAAAAATTAGTTCTCAATTAATCACCAGTATTATTACTATTCAATAAAAATTGAAACCTTATTGAAAAATACCAAGAACTAAAAATAACAACATTTTTAGGTTTATATTTAAAATATGAATTTTATTTTGACATTTTAATTATAAATTTTTTCCAAAAAATGGATTCAAAATGGATTCACAATTTAAAGGAGGTAAAAATGCTTTAAAAAAATATAGGTTTCTATGTGCAAAATTGGGTTTGTTATTATCTTATGTGTATAAAATAAATTGGATGGGTATAAAAAATATTTTATTTGATTATATAATGTATATGTTAAATTAATATAACTAACAAATTGTAATAAATTTAACTTATTACAAGGACTCACTTTTAGGAGTACAAAAATAAAAAATATGTCCTTTATTTTCAATTGGTTCTTATATTTTGATTCATAATTAATTGGTAACATATGAATTCATATAAAATTTTTTTAAATGAGAAATTTCCATTATTCATTTAATCTGATTCATAACCACTAATTTAATATCAATTTTATATATTTTTATATTAAATAATAATATATCATTTTTGGTAAAACTCGGTCTTGTGTGTTATGAAAGCTATCAAGGAAAGTCATTGTTGCGTGTAACGAAAGATAACCTCAGTGTTACATGTAGGGAAATATAAAATTTATGTTTCATGTGGTTCAATATTAAATTGGTTTTTCATATAATGCAAAAAAAAGATAATCATTTAATATACAATGAACTATTTTTAGTGTTGAGTGAGATGAAAAATATCAAAAAATTTAAATTAATTAAAAATAAATATTTCACAAAATATCAGGGTTTTACATTCTACCCTCCATAAAATTAATTTTTACCATAAATTTTTTCTTGGTTATCCAAGGTCTAAGAGTTGAAAGTTTCATTTAAAGAAACCCACATCATAAAAATGAATACTAAAATATCCCTTAAAAATGAAAAGTTGGAGCCATAAGATTCACCCAAACCCACATGTAACTAGGTTTATACATAGTAGAACATAGGTAGGGAGTGAATATTCAACATGGAGGGAAAGAATAAATATTTATATGTAGTGATTGAGGTCATGAATCACAAATAAGTGAATGATAAAAGAAAATCTATGGGCCCTAAAGTCATAAATCTGTGATTATTTAAAAGGACACCGACTCAAGAAAAATTAAGGTATTAGGACATCAAATTTATTTGATAATTATTATTACGTTCAGAAATTAATCTGTTGACCGAGAATTTAATGAAATATTATTACTTGATATATTTATATAGAAAGAAATTCAATCTTTGGTTGTTCTTTTATATATTTCTAATTAATCCATTTTCAAGAAATGTATGTCTAGAAATTAACTTTGATGATAAAAGTACTAAAATAAACTTTTCGTGTATATTATGGCCCATAAAAGAATCAAAAGGTTAAATATTTGTCTCTAAATTTTATTCAAACTAAATATTATCAATACATTAATCTATAAACATAAAAATTAACTTTATCGATTCATCATTAATATTTATTCCTAAAAAATTACTACACATTAACCTAGACATTATGTAGGACAATGGTAGGTGGGAAAACCTTACCATCATTTGGTCATGGGGTCAAGACCTATAGCCTTGCCAGACCTGATTTTTTTCAACCCAACATACCTGATATCTTTTTATAAAACAATAGTAATATCATCTCAAAAATAAATATGATAGAAATCCTTTAAATAATGCTAATCACTAAATATATTTTTTAATAAGGATTTCAATACAACCCCAATAAATAGATACTTTCTCTGAAGTTAAAATTAATCTTTTCAGGATTGTTTAACCTTATAACCCTTTAAAAAGATGAAAATTCAAAATATTTGAATGAAAGTCAAAAAAATCATCTTAACATTGACCACCCATATATCACAAAGTACAACTTGGTGACCACATAACAGACATGTGAATACCCTCATCGTATATTCCCTTGAAACAAGGTAATAACCCGAATAACCGTAAATCCTTTCAAAAAACATTCATGGTTACTTATTACAATGTTTGTTGGATACATTATTTATATCCAAGAGTTTGTATACATCCCCTTCATGACATATACCACTTTGTCTGTAATAAGTTCCAAGGTAATTAGTTTTATCCAACATACTTATTCATATCCAATATATCATTATCCTAACAACATTTTCATAAAATAAGGGATATATCAAGGGTTATATTTTACTTAATAATTTTTTTACAAGGATATCAACTCACCATTAAATTAATTTTCTATTCCTTTTCAACCATTTAACATGTCATTGTAAATCCTAAGAAAAAAACATAAAATATAAAATCCTTATTTATTTCTCCATTCATATAACATAATTCATGAATCCAAATAAATAAAAAATTTATTATTCCACTTCATCCTTATGGAATTAACAAGGATACCTCATCTTATTACATAATTCCTCATTTTATTAGCATTTCATATTGAGTATCACCATCATCATCAATAATGTAACCATTACTCATACGACATTGTTGCTTCTCTTTGGGAGCATTCACCATAGGTCATTGATTTTCATAGTGACCATTCCCCCCAAACATAAAGAATTTGACCTTTTATAATGTATAAGGGAGTCCAATATTCCCATCCATTTTTTTAACAAAACCCTTTATTTTAACCTTAAAGTAACATGGCATGTTTCCTTCTTTTCCATAGTCAAAACATCTTCTTGTTACTCTAAGACGTTCACTTGGGTGGTTTTTCAACATTATTGATTCAAAGGGAACTGAATATTCTTTCTTCCATGGTTTCCATTACCCAAAATATTAGTGAACACTTTCCTTCTCTTCTTTAGTGAGTCTACGAGTTGGTTAGTGTACTTGTTTTTAATCATGTTTTGTGAAAAATGACTAGGAATGATCGCTACAACCTTCAATCTGGTGGAAATCCCACTTGTCTACTCATCTAAAAATTATCCCTCAAATTTAATGTTAACTCAGTTCTTACTGGTTCCCTATATTGACTAAAACAAGATACTATAGAGTGAGAAACACTTATCACATTCAAAAACCACATAATTATTAAAATGAAATACTTAAAGGATGTCTAAATTATGACACCTTCCTTAATATTTGACCACTTATGTTTATCCTAGGTTATTAATAAGAAACATATTTTTAAATCCTTTATGATGGTTTGTGAAGTGTTTGTGAATATCGAATGCATACCCCCCCAATAGTTTCAAACCAGGTGCGTAGTAAGGCTCATTTTCATGTACAGTGTTATGCTGAGTCAGTCCCGACACACCTTGTCGAATTTTTTACTCATAAGTACATATGTTCCATAACTAAATCCAATTGTAGAATCTAGAATGGAGGTATTTATAGGAAACCACTCACTCTATCATTTAAAAAAATTACAAGATATTCTCTTACACTTTTCCTTATCCTTAAAAATATCCTTAGAGACATTCGAAGACATATATAGAGAAATATACTAAGGATTATTACTAACATTTTCCCATCATAGTTTCCAAAGTTTAACAAAAAATTTCCTTTGACAATAACTACAGATACCCAATATTGACATACTTTAACATTACAAAATTTTTGATGAATACTTAAAACCTTATAAAAATAAATGCCTAGATACTGTACTAGTCTAGTGAATTTAGTAACATAGAAAAAATTATTATAACTAAGTGAAATATATTCAATTTTTTCCACAATGATATCCCCCATAATAATTCTACTTAAAAAACATCCTTAATAACCTAGGAAAGGGAAACATAATAAATTAGCGAGCTCAAATGCTCAGTAAGGGTAAATAAAGGTAACATATAAGAATATCAAGAACATAAGGGTATGATAATGTGATCATGGTCATTAGATGATCATTACTTTCATATCAATGATCAATGATCATAAACATGAATCATGGAATAAATATTTTCAATTCATAGGACATGAATCATAAGCAAATCAAGAGGATAATCCATGAAAGCATGAAATAGTAATAAGGAATATAATTGTGGAATACACATCAATGTATAACATCATGAACATGTATAGGTAGAAACCAGTTAACACATTGAGTTAAGGACATTAAATTATGATCTCAAAAATACTTATAGACAAGAAACCAAGTCCACACAAAAGGATGTGAACATGGAATTAGGTTCAAGCATAACATTGTGAACATGTAACTAAGTTCATGATTAAACATATGGAAATGCACTAGGTGAATCCATAAAATTGTTAACATGTAATCATGTTCACAGATAACATCATGAAAACATATTAAGGCTCACTCATAACATTGTGAACATATAATAAGGTTTATAGATGAACTTATGGACATGCTACTAGGTCGACGCATAACATTGTGAAAATATAATCAAGTTCACATGTAACATTTATACACATGATTCATCCATTATTACCCAATAAATTGAAGGGAGATATAGGTCCCGACCATCACATAGTGAAATCATACATTCATGTGCCACATAACATTTTTCATTTCATTACCTATGAAAAGGGATGTGTTTTATAAACATCAAATAATAACCGATGAAATGAAATGTGTAGCATTAAAATTTCATCACATCATAAACTCTGGAAATGAGATAGATTTTATAATCATTTTATGATATCTCAATCTGTGAAATGAAGTAGGTTTTGAAAGAATATATCCCATAGAAGAGTAATCGATGTCAGAGGAATCATTTCATCAAAACATAAACCATTCAATAAATAATACTAATGGAACATTTTGATCACTTCCTAGAAGTTAGTGAGTAACATCAAAGGATTTCATATTATATGGAAAATAACATAGAAAGAAATTTTGAAAACATTTCTTGTAGAAAATATCCTTTATTTTTTCAAATGGAATTTAAAAATAGAAAACCTCTAGAATGTTTTTTGATAATGCATTAAAAACATAGAAATAATACATGAAATTATTTTTAAAATATTTTTACATAAAAAATTATAAAATAACCATGAAATTATTTTGATAACCATTTCTTGGAAAATACATTGATTTTTTTTAAAGAATCTTTGAAAATAAATAAAAATAACAAATGATTTTTGAAATACTTTTTCAAATATAAGAACACTTATTAAATTAATTTCAAGAATATTAGGAAAATATTTTCTTTAAAATTACATAACTTTGTAGTCATGTAAATGAATATTCAAGTGAATTACGGTTATAGTGGAGGGTAAATCAACACATGATGTAAATTACTATTGCACCGTAAAAAGTTTAGAAAAGTGGCACAACAGAAAAATGACACGGTGATTCATTTTTAAGAACCCATTGATAAAAAATTATTTTAATTATCATTGTATAACAATAAAATATTTTTTTAAACCTTTTTAGAAAACAATGTTTTAAAGGATCATATATTTCCATCCTAAAAGAGAGATAAAGTCCAATTTTCATAAAAACATTTACTTAAGTATCTTAAGTAACAGATAGTTAAAAATTCATACCATCACATGGATATGAAATTGATATCAAGAGGGTAAGAAAATTCATTGGATTTATTGATATATGGATTGTAATATTTCATAATTTGAAGCATAATCATAAAAAATCTTGATAAATGACATGGTTATTACAATAAACTGTTACAATTTTGGTAAATTTAACTGATTATGGAAATAATAAAATTATTAGAAACTTAAAAAATATTGAAAAGAAGTTTATTAATGATATAAAAAGTCAAAATTCAGTGTATATAGCCCTAGAAAAAATATAGCTGCATGATTAGGTATGTGTCTCAAAGATGGAAAATAGTGACAAAGTTACATTACCGATTTGTTAACATATGAAACTTAAAAACCTAGAAAGAAATATCATAAAATGAATTCGAAAATAACCATAATTTTAATTATAAGAATAATAGAAAACATACAAGGTAATTATATACACTATAAAATGGGAATTGGGGGTGAATAAGGAATGCATCTCATGAAAATAAAAAGCGAGATGACATTTCATTACCTTGTGTCTTGAATCTCATTGTACTCATTCAAACAATATTTATAATAAATCTATGTTTATTAAAAACATATCATAGGACCATATTATTATATATAATACCATATATTATTTTATTATGTTCTTATATTACCTGCTTATTAATAATTCCATGTTAAGCATTCGTTTCGGGTAATATCGACATTGTTTTTTACATGTTTCTTAATGTGTTATATTTTTTCTCATCATACTTATATCATGATTTTAATAATTTAAACATTCATATAAATATAATTTATCTCAATTATATATGTGTATTAAAATAGTATACAAAATATATAATTATGAAATGGAATACACCGTTAATGGATACGGTAGGTCATACGTATGCATGAATGTTGTTTCTGTTTCAGTGGTGTATTAAAAGAAATATATAAAATGAAATATATGTATATAATTATATATTATAATTAAATTATAATTATTATGTCATTTATATAATATAATTTTACTAAAAACATCCTTAATACATTTCATGTAGTCTTTGAACAAATGACATCGCATTGATGGTGCAGTAGTCCACACTTCCTCAAAAGAAATTATCGTATTTACTCAAAATGAAACTTCTAAAGTAATATTATAAATAAGAAATTAAATAAGAATATTTATATTATAAATATTATAAATATAATATATAAATATAGTTTATATCATAATTTCCACTAAGAGAAGTGGTAATGTAAAAAATTTACAATCATCATTTCGTGAGGCAGTAGTTTTCCGTACATGTAAACAGTATGTTCGTTACCCATTAGATGGAAGTGTGTGTATGTTTATGTGAAAAAATTATAATTAAGAAATTGTATTATATTTACAATACTGGTTTTTTATACAATAATGTAATATGAATATTTTAGGGGGTGTATAATGGAAATAAAACTAAATAGATTAAGGTAAGATGTTACCTCTTATTTGGGTAACTCTTTTTGGTTTGAACCAATGGGAATCCTTAGATATCATTATTCCCAATTTGACGCTTCTAGGATGTGTGGATTTATTTTAATAGTATATTTGGGTTTATAATATTTTATCCAAAGTGTCTTGATAGGTGTGATGAAGTTGGAAGAGAGGAGAGATTTTATAATGGAGGAGTGTCAGTGCTGTAAATTTCGGGAAAGGGGATTTCACCCACATTTGTCTCAGAGAATGTTGCTCCCATTATGAAACAACTTTTAAAAAATAGAGGATTTTTTCGAAATATGACCATAAATTGGCTCTTATACAAGTTTCTAGGTCATCTGAACCCTTAACATTATGGTTTAGTTTATTATTAATATTATGTTTACTTTAATTGTTGTAATTAATTTTAAATACTTTCAAAAATATTTGTGTTCAATAACATAGTATAAATTATTATACATTTTAAATTACTATTATTAAAAATATTGAATCCATTTTTCCAAATTCCAATTTCATAAGTGGTGGAATTTAATTTAAATTTAATCCCGTAGTCAGGTTGAAAATGCGAGGTTTTAAAGTAAAAACGTTCAAAAGATTCCTATGTTTTTTTACAAAATTTCAATTTGAAATTTACTAAACTGAACTAAATTAGATTGATTTTATAAAATATGATCTAATTAAACATTTAAACCAATTTAAAATACAATTTAAATTTATAAATAAAATAGATGAAAATGCAGTTTTGAATTAAAATTTAATATTTTCATTATTCATTAAAAAATGAAACCATTATAAAAAATACAAAAAATTCACCGTAACCTATTTTTTTTGTTTCTATTTAAAAGGTGAATTTTAGTTTTAGATATTAAATCTATAAAAGTTCCAAAAATTGGACTTGAAATGGGTTCTCCGTTAAATGGCGATAAAAATGCCTTTATAAAAATAGAGTTTTTTATGTTTAAAATTGGGTTTGTTTATAAAATATGTCAATAAAATCCATTAGATGAATACCATTTTTTTATCTTTATTAAATAAAATATATATTAAATTAATAATACTCACCAATTAAAATTAATTTAATTTATTAATAGAAATCTCCTTTGGGAGCATAAAAGAGAAAAATAAATCATTTATATTCAATCGGTTGTTATATTTTCATTTATAATTAATTGGTAACCTATTAATTCATATTATATTTGTGTAAATATTATATTTTCACAAGTTATTTAATCCTATTTATAACCATTAATATAACATCTTGGTTATTTTATATTATATTAATTAACAATATAACATCGTTTGTTAAAACTCATCCTTGCGTGTTCTGAAAGGCATCGAGGAAAGTCATTGTAGCATGTAACTGAAGACAACCTAAATGTTTCATTTATATAAAGATAAAATTTATGTTTATTTTAGTGAAATATTAACTTTTATTTCATATAATGCCATCCAAACAAAGTTATTTAATATAAAATAAACTATTTTTAGTGTTTCATTAAATTAGAAATATCAAAATATTAAATTAATTCAAAAAACTATTTCACAAAATCTATTGGTGTTATAAAATGTCTATGAACATGCACATCATAGATAATGAAATGATCATGGACCTACCCAAGGTAGATATGGTGGACTAGAAGAAGGATGCTATAGTAGGGGAGATTGTGGTAAACTATGATGAGGAGGTAGACGTGGGAATTTCTATGATTGAATTATAGAACCACCCCCCTAATAAGTACATGCAGTCTTAGGGAGACAATATCCAAGTATGTGGCAAGGTGTATCCAATAAAGGTCTATGACCAGGATAATCTTAATAGTATTTTAGGTTCAATATATGTATTATATATATCAGATCATGTACCCTTAGATTCTATGTTTAAATATTACTTTATTGCGACATCCTTTTTTGAGACCTAGAAATATCTGTGGAGTCTATATACCAACCTATATCAATAGAAACACTTACCAAAAGCTATTACATTATCACTTAAATCTGTAGGATATTTGAGATAATTCTTAGTTTAGAGAGGTTTTTGTAGAACCACATAAGAGATTAGATAAATCCCCTTGAAATTATTCCTTATAGAAAATAGCTATCCTAAAACCCTGCCCTGATAGACTGCTACCATTGGAGAGTGGTGTGTTTTTGGGTGGATGGATTGGTGATTTACTTAATGGATTATTGAGATAATTTATTGATGTGATTATGGAATATCCAAAATAATTTTTATTTGATCCCCAATCTATTGACGAACTTCTATTTTAGCATGATGGATGCTTTGGATGATTAGATTTTGATAGTCACAGAGGATTATATGGAAATCTTTCTTAAGGATATATCTAGATTAACCGCTCATTTGGAGACCAAATTCTATATTGATATATATCGTAGGACCACTATAATACATTGTAATCATAATGGTATTCCCCCAACTAATCTTATGAAGTTAAATGTGTGGCTGGAAGACCTTATAGAGACTAGTTTCATCAAACATAGTGTGCCCCCATAAAAAGATTTGATGTGGTTCTCCAAGATGGTAGATGCTACCTTAAGGATTTATATTTACTATCACCACTATAATCAATTAAACATGAAGAAAAAAAATCATCTATTGACAATCATTGAACTTTTTTACCCACTAGAACTAGAAAAGTGGAACTCGAAGAATGATATTAGGTAAAACAATAACTGGATTTATGTTTGCAAGGAGAATATTAAAAAATGTAATTTTGATGTTATTTTAAACATTAAGATATTTTTATAATTCCATTTAGTTTGATGAATCTCCCAACTATGTTCACAGGTCTCATAATTTGGATATTTCAACCCTTATTGGACCAATTCAAGGTAATATTCATTAATGAAATCCATGACTATTTCACATTGGAGCATGAGCATGAGGAGTATGTGAGGATTTTTCTTAGTCTTGATTGAGGACCACTAGATAAACTTTAACCTCTATAAGTTTAAGTTATGGATTTATATGTTCTATTTCTTGGGTAAAGTCTTCACATAGGGTTGATTATCTCTAAAAGCAGTGATTATTGAGGTTGTAATTTCATGGGATCCACATAAGAGTGTATTTAAGGTGTAGATAATACTAGGATTATAGAGATACAACAATAGATTTATAGTAAAATTAACAAGGATTATTGCTCCTATGACCAACCTTATGGAAAAGGGGAATCCATTTGTTTGGTTTGAGTGATAGAAAATAGATTTATGGACCTATTGTTGATTTCTGTGGGTAAAATTATAGTGAGGTTACTGAGGGATGGTGTCGAGTATGTGGTATTTTGAAATAAATCTATTGTTGGGATTGGGTTTTTACTATTGTAGGAGAAAAATTAATTTCTTATGGGTCTTAGAAGCTAATAAATGATGGGAAAAAAGTTATATTCCATGATTTTGATCTCTCAGTAATAGTGACCTCCTTAAAAACATGATTATATTACCTTTTCGGTGAGTTGATCATAGTTTAGATGAAAAAAAGGATTATCAAGTACATATTGAACTAGATATATCGTTTTATGGGGCATATATACTGGTTAGATAATTAGAAGACTATATCTTTAAGATTTCCTATACTTTGGGGAAGGGTATTGATGTGGATGATTCCATTTACCAGAAACCTCATGGTCAATATTGAGTGGTTGTTTTTGAGAAATTTATCTTAATATTGCTGTCCTTAGTTGAAAAGGGATACATGTATTATCTTTAATTGATATTGGTGTCCCCTTAATTTCTTCAATTTATGTGAGGGTCCCAGTTGTGGGACATCTATTATGAGGTCTTATGTGAATGTACAACATCTGATGATGAACATGATGTATTTTTTAAAGGTATAAAGTGTTATATCTTATTTCAAGAATGAAAGTGGGTTTATTAATTCTATGTGAGGAGGTGAAAATAATATACACACCCTCCCTTAATAGTACATCCATTTTTGGATAAGATATACTAAGACCCCTTACATCCATTTTGGTTTCCATGAATGAAGTAGTGTGTTAATTCTTTTTGAAATGTCACACCTCCAGAATGGTGTAGTTAGATAACTAGTTATAAGTAGATTTATAAAAAACCATTTTGGTTTTACAGTGGAAGTAGTATTTAATATAAATTGATTTCCTGATGAATCTTCCATGATCATTGAATGGTCATGATTCTATTTGGGTTATCATCAACCATATGATAATGTTGACCATCTTATTTCCAATTTAGAAGAAAAGTTTAATATAACTATTGGGAAGGTTTTGTATGGAATATATCTTTTGGTTTTATGTTATACCTTTGACAATAATCTCTATTTTATATTTTTTATTCACATCCTTGTTTTGAAGGGTCGTATAAAAGGTGTTCAGGGATCTGTTATGATTGAAAACAATGTTCCTCCATAATACCAATGAAATGGTTAAGCACACCATTCATGTTATTGAGGATATATTAGAAATTTTGTGCTTTATTTTTAACACATATAGGGGTCAGTTACCATTAGTATATTTTTTTTGTACAAAATTATATATAACTCCACAATCATTATGTCACCCTTTGAGGCTCTATACAAGAGACCTTTTAGGTCACCCCAACACTAGATGAAAATTTTAGAGATATAATTGATAGAAATATATCTCATGTGATTGATGCTACAGATGGTGCATGTGATCTAGGAGAGGATGAGGCTAACTCAGAATTTCTATAGGTCTTATGGAAATTATCAATAAAGACATTTAGAGTTCAAAGAAAATGATGATGTTTTCTTGAAGGTATCACTAATAATTTTTTTAAAATATTTGATTGGGAAAACACCCTATACCCAAGTTTCTTCAAACTATTCGAGGTCATGTGTAGTGTTGAAGTGGTTTCTTAACTCATAGAGATTCCCCAAAACATTTTACTGGGGTAAAAAACATCTGTTATGTCTCGTAACTAAGGGGATATTTTCATGAACCATAAAAAATAACATAGTAGTGTTAGTTATAAAATAAAGAAAATGCTACCTTCTAGGACCACCTAGTAGTGATTAAATACCAATATATAAGGACACTCTGATGTCTAGTTATATAGATTGGACAGACACTATGACATCATAAGACCCTTTTTAAAAGCTTCTCGGAACACTAGAGTTAGATGCTGGCTCACTATCCTCACATTGTTGAGTAAGTTGGGCCTTTTAATATTAAATCAGTGAATATAAAGTGGATATAACGTCACATATTTTTTTATTCTAAAACATTATAATATTTTAAACAATATTTTATGGATATTTTTATGAGAAATTTTTATCAAATAATCAAAATGAATGCTCAAATATGAAATATTATTTTTTATTTATCCACATGTGACCATTGGAAAATAAAATTTCATCCAAAATGGAACCGTGTATGGGAAAATTGATACCATTGTTGAAATAAGAATAGGGACCTTTCCCTATGGGTTGTATAAAGTGGGTTCACATCCACTCACTTTGCGACTCTAATTAGGGTTAAATACTACCAAATTTAATTAAATAGATAGTAGTATATAGAGTAAATTAGGATAATTGAGATATAGAGTTGAAAAACATGTTTGAGGGGAAGAAATTGTCAGTAATTCTTGGTGTGGGTGTGGTCGATGCTAACAAACAATCCCAATTTTAGGTAGGTATCATTATTTGATTTATTCTATATTATTTATGTATCCCATTTATTTTTTTATTTCGTTTTAGAATTAAATATTTACAATCATGATTTACATTACATGTAATTAAATTTATTCAAATTTTACCCACAGCCTATAAATTTTCTGACGTTCATCATTTTTGTCAAATATGTTCCCAATTACTATTGAAAATAAATTCTAAACAGCAACCAAAAAATTTAATTAGTGTATTTTAACATATAAATTCTCCACCTTTTATTTGTGAAATTTCCTCCTATGTTTTCTATTACTGAAAATTTAATGAAATTGGACTATATGGTTGAATGATTGGAATCTTGGTATTTAAGGGGATATTTTTGTAATGAAAAAAATGTTTTTGTTCTAAAAAACATTTGACATGTGATAAATGATCAACAAGAGGCATACAAGAAATGTTTCTAAAAGGGAATTGTTGTGCATAGAATCTGATTACTATAAGAACCGATTTTATGGGAATTTTATGATGAAATAAAACTAGAAAGTGGACCCAAAGAAGTGAAATGGATAAGAAATGTTTGAGATAACATTTTGGGTGCAATCAGAGGCGAAATAAGTCGAAGTGGTGTAATTGTTGGAGAGTTCCTATTTTCAGGTTGAAAACACAACCACATGATGTTTTCATTCAATCTTCAAACCAATTTTCTCATTTACAATAATGTATATGTTTTCGATCTGATTAATTATTATATGGGGTGACATTGTATTCACAATCCATATATTTCCTGGTCACATGAATCGACACGTAAAATTTTAAATGGTTAGGAATCCATTTGGACCCACACAGAATTTTGTATAACGGAAAATTCCAAATACCATGGACCATAAATGACTTGGTTTATTGTTATTACACACTAGTGAGCTAGATGGGTGTATGTTTTGTGTATCCTCCTAAGGGAACACTGTATATTTTTGGCCATACATGACTCAGGGTGTGGTAGTACACAACATGTAGCTCGATGAGTGCCACATACCATGTACTCTATCATACACGTGATGTTGTTTAACCCCACATGGCATGTGGATTTATGTACATTACTAAACATATCTCAAGGGGTTACATGTTCTGTACCCCAAAATACAAGCCATATAATTATTTTAGACATGTAGAATTTTTTATCTTCTTTTTTGAGACTTTAATTTGGGAATGTGAGTAGTCCATCTTGAGTGTTTTTCTATATAGAATGTGATGGTACTTCCTAATTCAACATTAGAGGTGATATGTAAGGTGATTTAATAAGATTACATTTCTTAACCCTGGTGATGTGCTAATAACCAGGTGTGGGTCACCCACAATACTAATAGAGTTATAAACTATCCCATTAATAGGACACATGCCCTCTATAAATGAGTTAAGTAATCCCTCGCTCAACGTTATCTCCTCTATGAGGCATGATTCATCCTATAGGTTTGGTTACTCCCTTGAACAACAGTTACCACTTTGTGAGGCATGGTTCCCCCACTATTTTTTCTTCAAGGTCATGTGGTTTACAATGCTCGGTATTTTAATTTTGTAGGTTTCATATTAGGGTTGTTTCTCATGAATTTGAGCAATACAGTGCATTTATTTATTCCATGTCTCAAGTTATTTACCTTAAAATAATATCTATGTTTTTCATCATTCCTCCGTGTTTTTTAGTTGAAATTTTTTCCACTTTATCTATTTTGGTTTTCAAGAAATATTATAAGGTAAGTATGTAATATCCCAAAATATATGGGTTTTTTAAACATACATCCCATATTATGTAGATAAAAAATAGTTTGTTCTTCATCTTAGTAGACATGATATCATTGGAGTAGGATATTAACACTATCTTAACGTGATAGATGTAGTAAATGCTCGCATAAGGAGCTATGAATTTAGGATTCATCTTCACCATCTAGTTGAGTATGGTTGGTATTATGTTTGGGATATTGAGACATTGTTTTGATTATTTTACTTCAGGTCTTCACAGTATTTATTAATCAAGGGATGATAAATTTATGAATATTTCATGATATATAAAAAAATATTTTTCTGAAAAATATTTATTTTTATATCATTTATTTTTTTTGGTTGTCAGTAGGTGAATTATGCTAAAGACTCCTGTTATGTGTGACATGAATACTCGACATTAGTTAGCAGACCCTAGCCTATTGGAGGTTGGATTGGTGAGGCATCATCAACATACTATTTCCCCATGAGATTTTATTTTTCGTCAGGTTATAACCTAATAAACACAACCACAATTTTCTTCATTCTAATAAAAATTATGTAGTGGTGAATATAACTACATACTTGTTTTGTGCATGAAAATTATTGTGTTATGTGATAACACATGATTAAATATTCTTACATAAAATATATCATAAATTTTTATATCATTATAGTATAATGAAATCAAATATTATTCAAACATTTCTACATTTATTTAAATGTTAAAAAATTTATGGATGTTTGAGAAAAATTATATAATGATTCATAATGTTAAAAAATGTTTGAGTTACAGTTGAGATTTTATAAAATGTTTTGAAACCAATGTATATCCATGGAAGAGTATATAAAATCGTTAACAATTTTTGAAGTGGTTTGTTTGAATATGAGTGTGACACACAATCAATAAAACTAAAACACAATTCTCTCTATTTTATATTATCCCTTTAATACCACAGTATTTGCAGGATATGATTCAAATATTAATCAAACCAAATCCTTAGATGAATCACACAATTTTTGGAATATACTAGGAAAAAATGGATCTATTCATTTCTTCTATGGGATCTCTATGAAGTTCATATACAAGATTTTTTTTGACTCAAATTAAAAAAATAATTGATGTATTTTATTCATTTATTTTTCAGTCCTTTGAAATGAATTCTTGGATCCAATGGTGGTATTTTTAGGGTTAATTTCCAATACATATAGAATATTTTTCCCCACTAAAATCCAAATGTTACACCAGAGTCAATTCCATTTAATTTAGATTGAATTTTGTATAATTTAATAACATGTAAGTATATTTTTTATATATAAAAATTTGGTTTATCTAATTTTTTATATGGCGCGTTTCATGAAAAAGATATATTTACAAAAAAAATAGAATATGGTTTATGAATATTTCTAAAATCATGTCATGATTTCATAAAAAATGTTAATTGAAAATATTTTGGAAAACAAGAGAATAATGAATTTTTTTTCATATAATGGTTTGAAAAAATGTTCTTTGAAGATATGAGAGCCATATTTTCTTATAGAAAACTGTAACCTGGTCGATCAAAACCACATTAATGTAAACAAATATGAATTTTTAAGGTCTTAATTGAAACAAATTCTACAATGGAAAAAATTCATGATTCATTTGAAAATGATTATGATATGAGGAGGACTAATAAATTTTTAATGATGAAACATTTCACCATATTATACTTTATCAAGAAATCTTTCTATTCGTAAATTTTAAAAAATATTTCATAGTATGGGACCTTTGGAGTTGAATTTATATTATGGAAAATGTTATCTAGTTAATGAGATCTATGTTAAAATTTATTAACATATATAAAATATGTTTTTTATTTTAATGTTTATTTAAATATAAATTAATTTATAAATTAATTATAAATTATTATATATGTTAAAATATAAAATAACTTAATTTATTTTATAAAATTTTCATAAATTATAATATGAATATTTCATATTAAATGATTTTTTTAGAAATTCATTAACCAAGAGAAATTGTGTTTAGTGTATTTTATAAAATATTTAAGTAAATATAAAATAAATCATATTAAAATAATATAAATTGTTCATAATGTCAATATGGAGTGTTAAATTATTATGAAAGGTAAAGGTTTATATTTATTTAATAATATTTATTTCTAATATGAAAAAGTTCATATATATGATATGTAAATGTTTATATATGAAGTGTTATTTTGGTGATATAGATACCAAGTGTTCTTATTTTTATATAATTGAATGTATAAAAAATAATTCATAAATTATAATCTTTTCATAATTTTTTTCTTACAAAATCTTTATAAATTCATATATCATTTAAATTTTTTTCAAAAGTAAAAATATATATTTATTCCCTAATTTGAATTATTCATTAATATAAAATGTTTACATTATGAATAAATGTATGATTTGGTTTAAATTGATAAAAAAAATTCTTATAACCATCATACCAAGCATATAAAGTGTTACTTGCCATGCACAATGTAATATTTAGTTAATTAAACTATTTCTATGATTTGTTTGGGTTATGAAATCCATAATAAAGGATGATTTTTATTTTATAATATTATGTTAAAGGGTTGTATTTAAATTAATATCTATATTAAATATTAATATATATACATAGTGGTACTTCATGTCACACTTCTTAGTCACTAGGGTGCTTAGTCTATTTTATTAAAACGTAGGGGTTGGATACCTGTACCATCATACTTTTTTATTATAAGGATTTTAGTTTCATATAATTATAATAATTTAGATGAAATTATTTCATATTGATTTTTCATGAGATTCTTGTATATATATGTGAATATTATTATCATTAATTTTTAGTCATGTCATACAAATAATTATTTTTATCAAATTGTATGCATTAATATGGTTTCAAATATATTAATTTTGATGAAGGTATAAGATAAACAAACTAAATATTTAAAAGTATAAATATGTGAAAAGAATACAAGATAGTAAAGGCATGCTTAACTAAAGTGAATTCCTTAGGTGAGATTTTAAATAAACCTTTAAAATAATAATTTCAATAATCCTTTAAAAATATATTTGTTATCAATACTTTGACTATTAAGTATGAATGACCATAACTATTTTATTCTCATGTATTAATTCATATATGGTGAGTAGGATAAGAGTAAACCTAATGTTTGGTGATTAGTATTGGTGTGTGATTTGGTTTACACTGAGCTAGTAAATCCATACAGTTATAATTATATAGGAATATATTATAGATAATATATATGATGGATTTAGTCATGGGGTTTTCCACTCAACTATTATAGAGTCATATAGAATATTATTAATGTGATATTTTATTAGATATATTCATGTATTAGGTTTTGATTTTATCTAGGTAATGTAATGATGTAATATATCATAGAACACTAATATATATTAAATATATTACAATGGGTAATAAATTTAATGGGAGTATATTTAATAAAAGTAATTATTAAAGAATTTTAAAACATAATACTCATTTGATAAATTTTTCATATAGATTAAGTGGAATAATCAATAAGAATTTAATTTATATTATTATTTGAGAATAATATATTTAATGAAATAAAATTATAGGAATATAATGTAAACTTAATAAAATATCTTAAAAAAGATGAGAATGTTCATATCCTAGAACTATCATTTTCAATTTATTCAATTAGTGATGATTTTCAAAAAGAATATCTATATGATTATTTAAAGAATAATAAGGATTCACATGATTTTTTCATTACCATTATTAAGTCTATGTATCATATTTTAAAAAAACATGATACTATACATGTGTCAAAGATGATAGATAGAATTTAAAGGCTCTATAATGAAAAATCAATGAAATATAGATAAGAAGTTTAAATGTAAATTTTTTATGAAAAATCATGTAAGAAATTTTACTCCTCAGTCATGTACTCAATTTAATCAGGTATATCAATTTATTGCATAGACTAGGGTCTGAATAAGTTAAAAATTATTACCTGATCTTTTAAAAATGATGAGGAAAACTGAGCATGACAAGGGTGGTTTAGGATCTGGTGTTGTGGAAAAAATAAATATGGGTATAATTTTATGATATAAGAATAAAAGATCTAGAGAGTTTGATAATCACCCAAGGTCATTGAATAATATCAGACATTCTAAGAAGGAAGGAAACTATTTCCATTAGATTAAGATATGACATTAGAAATTAAATATCCTTGAAAACATGATGGGGTGTGAGAAACACTATAGGGGATCTATGTCAGTTGTTAACATAGTAAAAATAAATCAATATATTATTAAGGGTATATGATACCAAAATATAATATAAAAGTTATTTTTAATATGTACAAGATTTTAAAATTTAGGTAGATGTAGAATACAAAATATAAATTTATGTTTAAATGATTTTGAAACTATAATCCTTTATATTTATTTTTATCTTATTTTCTATTATAAAATAACAAAATTACATTTTTAAAAAATAATTATTATCAATATATGAGATGACAGTTTTTTTGCTAATGGTTTATAATTTTACCCATTCTATAACATGGTTTAAAAAAAGTGAAAAATAATTTTTTTAATAATAAAAATGTTTCATCCATGTTATTTTGTATAATATGATATAAACAGTTCTCACCACCAATTATTACTATAAATTAATAAAAAAGATGGTTATTTTCTAGAATATTATTGTAAAAACTTTGCATTACCTATGATATATAATAGTTAATAGATTATTTGTTAAATATTATCAATAAATAAAATAAGTTTTATTTTATTTACAAAACTTTTTTATATATATTGAAGTTATATTTTTTAAAAATTTAATTTTTATAATCAGAGTGGATATATATTTGATCTTAGAGAATTTCAAATTGTTGAAAATTAATTATTATATGAATTTAATTGAATGTTAAAGTCACTTTACATCCAAAATGTGTTTAGGATATATTTTTAAAGAATGATCATCATTTAAAGATTTATATTTAAATTAGTTACCAAATGATCTAAAAGAGATTTTTTTTGGAAAAAGTTATAATATAATGATAGTATAAATTTTATTATTATTCTAAGTATTAAAAAAATTATCAATATCATGATATTAGATTTTGTAAAGAAAAGATGTTTGAATATAATATTCATGATTTGAGTATAAGGAATATGAATCATAAGCTCAAAATTATTCAATAAATATTAGTTTTTTTGATATTTTCTTTCTAATGATTTTAATGGCAATAAATGTTTTAATTGGTTATAAAGATATGTAGAAATTTTGACATAGAGATATAAATAGTGTTTACATATTGTGTAACATGTTTAATAAGAAATGAATAAATGAATAAGAAAAATTACTTTTGGATATTTTATTGTTATATATGAAAAGGTTAATGCATATATATGGTTTTATATAATTCTTAAAAGTGTATAAATTTATCAAATATATCATTTTTTCAAAAGGAATATCTAAAATATCATTTATTATTTTTCTCTATATATTTTATGATATTAAATGAACATTAACCCCTCAAATTATGACTTCGATTTTTTACCAATTGATTATCACGATAGAGTTTTTGGTTAGTGAAATCATGTTAAAATTATCTTGATTTCAATAATGTTTAGAGATTCAGAGGGTCACCAACAAGGAAAAAACGATTTTGGTGTTTAGGATGAATTTTTAGGTATACTATGTGGAATTTCATATATTATTCCATTAGTAATATGAGAGAAAGAATTATTTTATATTTATAATTATAACATGAGGTTAATAAGTAGTCTATAAAGTGAACCTTAATACATTAATAAAATATTTATTCCATCCTCAGTGATTGTTTAATTAGGGGTGGTTGGGTATATTATCAAATTACATGTCATGTTTTGATTCATCAAGATAAAATTTTGCCTCATTTATGAAATGCATGATATATAGGATCTTGACTGAGAAAGAAGGATGATGTGTATAACCATATAAAGATTTATTCATGTGATTTTATTATCAATTTTAGTTAGTAACACGTGATGCACCCATAATTTTAATTGGATGAAATGAGATGTTCAAATTCATATTATTTAGTATTTACTTGTATAATTTATAATTTATGAGTTTCCAAAATGATATTTTCATATTACATGTATTAAAGTAATTTCTTTATTAGACAAATAGATTTTATGATTATTCATGATGTATGCGATATATTTAGTAATCATAGATATGTAGAAATATGTTTTTGATAGTGATCTTGCTAAATTACATTTCATATTGAGCAGTATTTATTCTTTATTATAGGTCCCTCCTTTCTCAAAATTATTGATTAGATAATTCATAATTTTTTTTATTTCCATAAAGGCCCATGAAGAAACACATATTAATTTTCAAATGAATATATGTATTATTATGAAATGTTTTTATAAAACATTCAAATTATAATTATATCTTCTACAAAGGCAGTTTTGAAGGATGCCTAAAAGGAGTTATAAATTTGTATTCAAAAGTTACAATTTATGTGATATAATTTGAAAATTTATTATTTCTATAAGGATTTAGTATAGGCATGGGATTGATAGAAATATATACTAATGAAATACCATGTCATGATGAAGGGTAGCACATCATGGTTTGTGTTGAAGAAAACCACATAATGGTGATGGTTACTATGTCCTGGTTCTATTTATGGCAGTGCATGACTTATGAGATTATTTATAATTTAATATTATCCTATATAAGTTATCATAACTAGTTTTATCATTAGGGTATAATGACATCAAATGTGTTTCAACTATTTATATTAATTTGTTAAATATTAAATAATTAATGTATGGATGAAAAAAACATTATAAAGAGTTATAATATTATGAAACATTTATGAAATACTATAGTTATGGGAAAACGTTTTAAAAATGATTAGAAACCAATGAAATTGATTAAATACCTATATAAATTTGTTTAAGCCCTGAAAAAATGGTACATATTAAGGTTCTTGTGGGAATTGATCTAAAAAAATCTATTCTGTAACTCACTATATTCTCTTCTAACTTTAATACCAAGGTTAGATTATACCATTGATTAAAGGGGAATCCTACCTAAGAGTGATCCATATAAATCAGGTTGTATCATATATGGAAATTTCCATTTATTTATTTTAAGGGATCTTTATCAATATTACACAGAAGAGCATAGAAGATTCAACTTCAAAACAAAATTATGTATCTTCACCATTTATGTTTTTTACATTTCAAAAAATAGTTTGAACAATAGAAAATGTTTTTAGGGTAATATAAATTATATTTAGACAAGTGATGTCTCTACTAAAACCCATCAATTTGTATGTTTTTATGTAATAGTGAAATAAGGATTTCTTTTCATGTTTTTTTATTTACTTATTATTTTTTAAAATCAAAATATATGATTTATTCAATAAAATGTATTTAACCATGAAACCTATATTGAGGAAATATATATATATATATATATATAAATAATTTTATGATTTTTAATAAGTATATTCAAAATAACATGATGATTGTTACTGAATGAAATTAGAATTAGGGGAATTCCACATTATGGTGGTAGTCATGTTTGAAGTGGAAAGAATGACATTACCTTATTGAAATAGATAGGGAAATGTAAATAATTCATGGTGGTAGTTTATACTGAGAAGGCCATATGAATTTCTACTTTAAAAAACAACTATTTATATAAAAATAAGAAATGGATTAATGATGACTTGACTTGGATATAATGTAGCATCTTAAGGGGAATATTATAAAGTCTTGGTATAGAGGTGATTTTAATGAAGAATTTCAGATACATGATAAATATATAACCAAAATTTGGATGGTTTTAAAATATCAAGGGATTAAAATTCTAAATAAGTAAAATGATTTTTTTTATTTTAGTATGTTGTGATTTCCACTATGTTTTTTGTCCATATTTATTGAAAATAAAACATTTTTCAATAGTGACTGTGTTTTTTCTGTATTTATCTACTTTAAGTTATATTTTCCAATTCTTCAAGGATATAAAAACCTAGAGATATAAATTAATATATCTCAAATTAAATATAATGAGGATTTTAGTGGATATTTTATAACGATATTAAATAGAAGATACATCAGGAAGATCTATAACAATTTTTAAAATATATTTAGAGACTTCCCATATGTCATAATTAGAATAACCTATTTTTTGGATCAAAGAAATGATATAATATGAAATTTTATAAGAGTATATGCGTGATTAAAACGGGAAAATTTTGAAAAGAATATGGATGTGAGTTCTATAGTGATTATGAAATTAATTAATATAAAAAGTATAAATTGAAATCATTATTTCAGTATCATATTTTTTATGCATTATTTTTACCTTATTTTTTGATAAATTTGTAAATTTCATGAACTTATACTATGTGTGAGTAATGGGAATGAAAACTATATTTAATGTTGTGAACCATGTGATTTAGTGATTCATCTCTAAATATTTATAATAAATTAAGATTAGTAATTTATTAAGATGATAAGTGCTTTATTAATGTTTCATTGATTAACCACAAATTGGTGATGGAATGAGTAAATGTTTGTGTGATTAATGGTATTTAATTTACTCAAACATGAAATTTAGGATGATAGATCTGCATATCATATCTAATTGTAAGGGTAATATTTAAAATAACGAAACACAATTTAAATGATTTGTCAAACAATAACTTGATTCTACCCCTCTTTGGTATCTTTTCTATTAAGAATATCTAATGATATTAGAGAATTGAGGTTTACTTAGTGGTTTTTCTGCCATGTTATAAATCTAAATATTCATAATCCAATGAACCATAATGTCTTTACAATATTTTATTAGAAAACATTCCAATTATGAAAAATTTAGATGCTACACTATTTTTGATAACTTTACATGGTTGTATACATCAATTTAATCCAAGAAATAAATGATGGTCATATAAAAAAAGAGAAATATTTTATGAATACAATAACGAGTTATATAAATGTGTGAATGAGATTAATACCTTATGTGGAATTTTTATAACATATATTTTTCTAATGTATTATCTCTTCCTAAATTAGTTTTCTTAACAATAAAATTATATTCTATTATACAGAATAGAGTGTGTGTATAAATAATAGAAATGAAAATTATTTTATTAATGGTATACCATTATATATGAGGAATGGATACACTATATAATAGTAATACAACTATAATTGGACACTATAAACAAGTAAATAAATATACTTCAAGCATAAACTATTCATCATCACAGCCCCCCAAAGTGATTCGTCACATCGATTTTAATTATTTAAAGAACGAAATCTGATTGAAATTTTAAATTTTTTTTGAGGATAAAATTAGGGAATAAAATTTACATTTTTACTTAATAATTAAATGTTTTATATTGGAAAAAATTGTATTTAAAAGTAGTCATCATATATATATGTTAGGGAAAATCTTATGGTTAGCCATTATATGACCCTTGGGGTTACCATTATATGATCCATAAAATAATAGGTAAGATACCCATTACAGGAATAATTAGATGTAATATGATTAATTATATATGAACTTTATATTGTAAATTTGTTTATGATCAAAACATGTTAGGAAATATATTTTATTTATTTTTTAAGTATATTATATTAACTTTATTTCTTATTTTGATACCTTTTTTAAGTATTTAATTATTAGATATTTTATAAATAGATTTTTATATTGATTATATTTATTTATTTGAATATTTATTTTTAGTATATTATTTGAAATAATTTGTTCAAGGTATCATACAAGAATATGGTATTTTATTTATAATGGTATGAACTTTATCAAACTTTATTTTATTTTTTAATATGGCTTGGTTGTGAGAAGAGAGAGTTTGGTGGTGTTTAAGAAGATAAAGGGCTATTCTTTACATTCAAAGGGTCAACACTCACTAATGGTGGGCGTGGTGGAGGTCTTTTTGTGCCTATCATGCGGTGTTTAGTGCTCTATGACCATCAAGACGACCTATTAGTGAATTTCGGAGGGTATTTTTGATGGGGTGTCATCCTATCCAAAATGATAAAATAAAAAAAAAGTGTTTATGTAGAACTCAGAATGAAACCGTAGTATTTGGAATGAAAAAAATTTACTAGTAGAAGTCATTTTAGGTTGTAGTGTTCAAGAACCCCCTTACTAACACTAGGTTATAGTGGAAACTATGGTAATAGTCAAGCTTGTTTAGAAATCCCTAAAATCATCACTATTATTCATTATCATATCTATATATAAGTGAGAAAACTTGTGTGATGTTATTGGGGGTTTATTGTTCTTAATTTTGTCTTACCTCTATTAATCAATTTATACCCTTCCTTTTTGTGTTCCTTCAAATTTCATACATTTTGATGAACCTAGGTAATTATTGTTTTTTCTCTAAATTTTGTATTTACATGACAAAAATTATACCCAAGTATGTTTTGGTTCTATATACCTTGGTGACCAGTGACTGAATCATTGAGGTTATAATTCCTAGTTTATGGAGAATCAATCATTATTTGTTGAATGTTCTATTTTCCTCATTATTTTCACACTTCATTCATTCTACATTTAGCCTGGGTTTTTGGAAGCAGTTGATGCTAGAGATGGCTGGATGTATGGTGATATGCATGGTAGTTTCAAGGATGGCACCCGGACGGAAACAGTATGTTGAATCTATTCTTTCCCATTATTTTTTTTGCTAAAATCAAGGATGATTTTTTGTTAATTAATCTTCTTTAAGGCTTGATGGATGGGTTTCTTGTATTTTCATTACATTTCCCACTTATTGAAGCATATGGTTTTCTATAGTTCATCAATATATTTTATAGAATCTTAGGATGATTCCTATAGTAGTTTAAATTACGGAATGATAATGATATTAAATGTTAATTATTTTATCCTACGGTGTTGGTGCTTGAATGAAATAATGAACTATGATAACTGTTCATAAACCGGGGGATCAGTTAGATTATTCCCAAAGGGAATGAATTTTGGTTGGTTGTTAGTATACAATCAAAATATAATAATATTAACTAATGGATGATGAATTAGGTTGATAGTTTATTGATAAAATTGTGTGCTTATAGGATATATATTCATTATCAATGGAAACATGGTGTTTGAGTGATGATATCTATATTTAACCTCAAGGCTAGGAAGTTTCCCATAATATGGCTATGATATATATATATATATACATACATATATTTTCTCTGTGATTTCATATTCTACCCACACATGTTATTATGGTGATCGATACTAGTGGACACTGAAGGGTGTCTTTCCCAACATCCAGGTTAATGAAGAATAATTTTTTTATTACACCCTCTTTCACCACTATCTTCTCTTGATAGTATTATGTTATTTTATGTATGGTGGTTACCTCTCCCATATATATATATATATATGTATATATATGTTTGTGTGTATGTGTGTCTAGGGGATATATTTGATTATGGGTAGTTTCACAGACATGTTTATCCAAATATATTATCATTAGGATTATTATAAGAATATTGTGCATGGGTTATAATGGATTGAGTTTTTTTCAAAGACCATGGAATAGTTTATTGAATAATGAAAAAACAGATTACATGAGTCTGAATGACAGAATCTTATTACAATATTTATCATAAAAGTGAGAAAATCACCAGTAGAGTCTTCCAGCCAAGTAATGTCTTGGTTGAATCCCTTGTTGGAAAGACAGGTAGCAACCATGATCTCTTCACAAAAGGTAAGAGTACAATGTAGTTGATTTCCATGAGCAAAGAAAGACAATTCATCAAACAGGAAGTAAGCATCCATGAATTGTGCACCACCCCTTCCAAATAGCTTGGACAATAGTGGTTTAATCACTTTAAATCACTATGTTGTTCCAAACCTTTTGTTTGGAAAAGTCTATGACATTGATCACCCCTATCATTTCCGCATCTAGAGGCAAGGTCGTACCACACCCACCAATGAAGAATCCTTCACACCTTCTAAGTTAATCTCTGAAAATAGCATGGCATCCTACACGACCAGGTTGCCTTTAGAGGCAGCATCGATGTTCACTTTCATCCATCCTAGAAGTGGGGTTTCCCAGAATACCTCAAAGGTGTGTCTAGGATGTTTGTACAAACTAGAAATCCTGAGTCAGTGAAGGATCTGAAAGTCACAAATAGTGTTGTAAGAATATGCTTTCTCAATCAATGCAGCATCATTAATGGAAATGAGAATCCACATCGAACCTGCATTAAGAATGAATGATAAATTATAATGAAGAATATAATTTTTATCACACAAAATCACATAGAGGATCTCAGCTAAAGCAGTCAATAAATTATTCATTATTTTTTGAGAAGATTCAAAATCTACACAATGCAGCAATTGAGATCTAATAAAATCAAAAAGTAACCATCTACAACCAAATATGTCAAGAATTTAATTCCAAAGAGCCCCAACAGTAGCAAAAGACATAAGTAAGTGATTAGTATCTTTTCTATTTTTGTTTCACATGTGACATTTAGAGAAAAGTGGGATCCAAAAATATTGCAGACAAACATCAGTGGGACCGTGTTATGAGAAATATGCCAAACATTAGTGGGGACCCTGTTATTCAGGAGGTTAATGGTATGTTACAATTTCCCTGTTGTCTTTAAGAACAATTATATTTGGGGAGAGATTGATTGCGACCTCATATGCTGGGAATGAGTGGGAACCCACTAGAAATGTGTTCATAAGGTACCTTATTTAGATATTATATTTGATATTAAATTATTATTTTTATGTGATATTTGGTGAGAGAGTTTTGGTGAGGATTGAAACATAGACTATCGAATTAGTTAATTAGGTTACTGTACTTATTTATTCATAAATATTTAATACAATTTATTTATCTTTTTCTAGATAGGAACTGAGGAGGGGCCTTCAAGTATAGCTATTATGCTCACCATATGTATATATAAACTATTTTTCTTGACCGAAGGAGATGGTTGGTGATAAGATAGAAAATACTAGCTCAGGGTATTTTTTAGAAATTGTATCGCCTTTGAGGTCACTCATGTGGCTATTAATTTCTTTACTTGTAGTTTATTTTATAGTTTCTTCGAATTTTTGTGTCCTTATATGCATTTTTTGAGATATATTCTATCTTTTTTATGAACTAGATTTGTTTTTTTTTGTTTTTTCATATCTCTAATTACTTAAATATTAGAGTGAAATTCCCCCTATTTTTTATATATGATACGCCCTTTGTTCTTGTATTCATATAATATTATATTGGTGGTAGGATTTTGGTGTTATCATCTCCATTCTCTCATTAACAACTCAAGAGTTTAACTTTGGGGGGAGGGGGTCATGTGTGAGTGGTACCCAATGGTCATATTGATGGATATAATGAAGCTTAGAGGTAGGAATTGGGGAAGACTGCTTGAGTTAGTAGGGAATCAATTTCATTTTAGCTTAGTTAGCAGTGTAACGAAGGGAGAAAATTTATACAATGAGTATTTACGACCACCATGATCATTTTATTGGACATTTAAGTTTAATAATCCTTTTATGTGAGGCAATTCAGGTTATAGGGTAGATCCCTAAGAATGGACCATGCATAATATTTGATTATTTATGTGTTTAAAATGGATAGAGTGTGATTTTAGGTAAAAACATTAATAATAAATCATAAATAATTAACCTCAAATTTTCAATATTATAGGTTTAGGATTCTAAATATGTTCAACATGATTTTTTAGGAGATCACTACAAAATAAAGGTCAATGGAGTCAACACTTAGAGGAGGAGACTCTTTGTTTTTTATCACTAGTTTCTATTAAAGAATGAGGGAACTATTTTAGACTCCATGACATAATAATAGTTAGAGAAGGCTAAGATATATTTATATTATACCAATTCCCAAAAATTTAATTATTCTTTATTGGTATTGATGATACTACTTAGGGAAGATAGCCAGTGGTAGTTATTAATCCTCACAAATCACAAGGAGTTAACTATTTCATGGTAAAAGTTCTGGGATAAATTCAAAGAAAAGTTTTCTTCTTCGACAGTGAAGGAGAACATTTTTCAGGATCTGCTTACCCTTTGATCAGGGAGTTATATCATATGGGAGTTTTGGATCCATTTGAAGATGCTTATATGATATTATTTATACCTATTTAATGATTAGGAGATTTGGTATATGCATTTTGAGGTGGCCATATATCCAATTATCCAGTGCTAGGTCACACCATTTATGCTTCTAATATATATATATATATAGGTGATGGAGAGGGTTGATTTAATTGAGTGGAAACTCTCTGAGAATAAATTTTCATGAGAGGGGTGTTTTTAGGATTCTTCACATAGAATATCTATAGTCATATTTTCCATGTTTCTTAGATAGAGGTGTTTTTGGACAGCTGGGGGTATGGGATTACTCTCATCATATTATTTCCTAAAGGGTGGAGGATAATTGGGCCCTACCAAGTGATATGACATATATTATTCTTATGGATTTTAGGTTCATAATTAGTGAGAGTGCCTAACCTTTCTGAACATTTATCATGTGACTGGTGTTCCACTTTAGGTTTCATCATTTCTATAATTTAATCAAAGGAAGTAGTAGAAGTACACTCCATCTTTTGATCAGTAGAGGTAAGATATGGTAGAAAAAGGATAACCCTATGATGTTTGTTTTCCTTAGTGATTAGAGAACAACCATATATGTGATTTTTTATGGTTATATAAGACATTTTGTATACAGTGGCTAGTCAAATTCTTTAGATTTCATAATTCTTTGTGTTCCGAACATCATCTGAGGCACCCTTGCCTTATTTTCTACTTGGGTCTAATTTTTTTAATTAATGAATTACATAATTCATCTTATAACCTTCCCTAGGTTGTGCTTTAGTACATGAGGTAGAGATGCTTAATGTTTCCTTATAATATACCACTCTTGTTTGAGGCTGAGCTTATAAGTATGATTTATTTATAGATTATGTACCAAAATAGAGGAAACACCTCTCTTGTTGGTAAATGCTATGTTTATGGATAAAATCGCATGACATCTACCTTGGAATGTACAATATGTATTTACTATAGGCTATCATGGATTTTTTTAGGTAGATTGTGTTCTATGATTTTGATAGAGAATATTTCATGCTCATTATCAAGTGAGACCCTTGAATGGGTTGGAGTCTTGTTATCATATTATCTAAAATTGATTACTAAGTTCATGATATGTTTATTAGAGGATTCGTGGATGGTATTTCCAAGGGTAGTGGAAGAGTACCCTAATGTATTTCCAAAGGAGTTTATTCCAATACCCACTTAATGAGATATCATGATTGGGATATATATACAACCTATAAATTCTATAATCTCAATGTATCTGTATAGGATAATATCTTCAAATTCATAGGAAATACATATTCAAATAAATGAAATCTTAGAAAGAATATTTTCTATCAAAGCATGTCAACTTGGAATGCTTCAGTTTTGTTTGTAAACAATTCCAATGGAAGTCTGTGCCTATGTATTGATTATCATTACTTGAATTAGGTTATAGTGAAGAATCCATACCCTCTTCAATGATTTGAGAAATTGAATAGAGATACTTATTTCTTGAGGACCGACATTCGATTGAGATATCAATATATGTGAGTAAATAGTAAGGATGTTCCGAATACTTCCTTAAATTGTATTTATGGGCATTATGATTTAATTTCAATTCTATTCGGTGTCACAAATTATCCCATCATGTTCATTGTTTGGATGAATTTATTATTCTGAAGGTTTTGGGACTTGTTCAGGGTGGTTTTCATCAAAAAATTTCTTGTGTAATATTTATTATAGGAGGATCATGTAGCAAATTTGTGGGATGTTTTAGTATTTCTTCATCATTAACACATATTGAAGAATCTATAAAAGTGAAAGTTATTGAATTTTGCTGTTTATCTCTTGGGGAATGTCATTGCCCTTCTTGAATTAACTGTATATCCATCAAATATTGAGGTAGAGTTTTCTTAGGGAGCCCCTAATAATGTTGAGAAGGTGTAGAGTTTTGTTGATTATGTAGGCTATTATATGTGGATCATAACCGAATTATTTAATATTTATAATTCATTGACTACAATAACTAGAAGGTATTAGGAATTATTTTAGGGTGACTAATTCTAGGTAGATTTTGAGTGGCTAAAAGAGAGATTAGTCAATTCTCTAGTCCAATAGCTTATAGAAGAAGGTTTTTAGTTCAAGGTTTTATGTGGTTGTTCTAATATTATCTAAGGATGTTTTCTGATGAAGTATACATTAATTTTTTCTCATAGGTCTATAAACTTACCTCCCCATGAACATAAATATGCCTTTTATGATTTCGAATTGGTAGCATTTAGGTTTGAATTGAATTTTTGGAGACACTACCTCAACGATGATTGTTTTGTTGTTTTCACTAAAAAAGGTATTGAGGTATGAATTATGCTAATGTAGAATCAACATTCGACCATTATGGTGGATGTAATTCATACTATAATATGACATTAAGATTTACTATACCTCAATAAAAGGAAATTTCATAGATGATAGGATATATAAGAGGGAACATAGTGTTGTTGTACATTATTCTGTAGATTTATAGAGTGGGATGAAATAACTATTCATGTTTCATCTCAATATGGAAGAGGTTGGTTGTAGATGAATAATTTTTTAGATGATAGTAAAAACCTTTTTGGTGCAGTATGCAGAGGATTCATTGAAGGGGGATTCATAAGTGGACGGGTTTCAAGATAATATTTTCCATGGTGATGCCCATGATGGATTTTACGAGGATGATCAACACTAGGTGTTGTTCCAGTGGATAATTTTTTGTTCCTTTGGTGAAATGTGAGGTGGTTACCCATGAGTTACATAATTCAACCTTGGTGGAATATCCTTGCCTGATAATGATGTATCATGCTATGAGAGGTTATTTTTGGTGTCCTATGTTGAAGCATTCAATTGAGGTGTTCATGTACATATGTTCAGTATTCTAGAAGGTGAAATATGAACATTGTGTTTCTGGTGGAATACTCCAGCTATTAGGTGTTCCTCAGTGGAATTTTTAAGATATTTTGATTCAAATATCCCTCAGTTTACCTTAAGATCATGGATAATTTGATTCTATTGGGGTGATAGTGGACTATATTTTAAAATATTTTCTCTTCTTAGTGGTCAAATTATCGAGGTTAGTGGAGTTTTTGTTCAGGATGTATCTACAAGAGTTGGTGATATTTATTAGGTTCCAAAGGGTCATAATATTTGATCATGATCCCTATTTTACCTATAGGGTGTGGAGGGGCGTTGATCATCATTTTGTCTCTTAGTTGTGTCATATCAGTACTATTAATTTGTAGATAGTTGGTCAGATAGAGTAAACCATCCTGACTATTTAAGACATGGTTCATGATTCTGTAATAAATTTTGGAGTATTTTTTACGAGGAACCTAATTTGGTTGAGTTTTATTACTAAAATATTTACTACTACAAAATTTGAATAATACTATTTGAAGATTTGAATGACTAACCTTTTCATTCTCCATTTTCAGGATTGTGGTCGGAGATCCATCAATTATTGGGTTTGAACCAATGTAGATCATGATAGAGGTGGTTAAATTGATTCACAAGAGGATGAGCAATCACATGATATTCAAAAGTCCCATGATTTCCATAGGAGGGGATCACCATAGATCCACATTAGAGATCATGTGATATCGAATGTGGCTAATCAATATGTGAAGCGTGGGTTTAGTGATGGATGTTACCATTATCCCTGATTCGTTATAGCAATCAAGGTTTTTTCTCATATAGGAGAAATTACTTTTCAGATAACAATTCCCCCATTTTTGATCCAGATACAAAATGTCTTTATTGTGTTTTAGCTTGACCACTGTCATAATTTTTACTCTCACACCATTGATTGGGGTGTGATCAATGTTGGTAATGATGCAACCTTCAACAAGAATCATACATAGTTTAAAGAATATCTGGTGAAGGTATTTAAAGAGCCTGATATGAACTTTTTTGTGTCATTTAGAGACATAGTAGAATATAGGAGAGAACCTGGGAACATGAGTAATATATACATTCATAGTACACCATTTTATTATTATTATTATTATCTCTTTATTTTAAAATAATCTTATTACTGTTTTTGGACATTTTTGATCTTTTTAAATCATATGTTATAATTTTATCTCTTATTTGAAGACTTCTTTGTTCCCTTTCCATTTTTTGAGTGATATATTCCTCAAGATAGTGTTTTAGAGATGGTTTTTAATGTCATATAATTTTGTGAATTATTACCCTATGCGAGGTGGTTCTTCTCCCGTGATGAAGGGATTCTTGAGAGTTATTTCAAGGGGTAGATAATCTAAAATACCCCTTCCCTTCTCTTCACCACAGTTTTGGTTTAAAATATAATGGATAATAATAATTTGAGAGGTACCTACTATAATGGTCTAAACCTTACCATCCATTGCTTTATGTTTTCCTCAGACTTGGTTGTTCCAAGATGTGTCTGGAGGTGCTTCGAGGGAAAGAGAGGTGTTTTGGATTTTCAAATGGTCACTACACCATGATAGTGGATGTGTCAGCGACTATTTTTTTTCATGTATTTTTTGGTGTACCAAGTCCATCAACATGGCCTTTTAGGGTATTTTGGAGGCCATGTTGGTCAGGGTGTCATCATATTCGAAACATGTTGCTCAAAATGCCCGGGTGTGGGTACGACTCTATAAACTGATCCTTTGGGAACTCTTATTCTAAATGGTGAATATTATCACACAACACTCATTTCCTTGGGAATGGTGAAGTATTTTGTGCTGGTTAAGGACAATATTCCCAGATAAAAATCAATTTCTCATTATAGTGTTTAATAATTCAACCACCATGGCTATACCGTGGTGGATTTCATGGTGGAGTTCAATCATATTTTCAAGCACCTAAAATCATCATAGATCTTAAAATATATTGACAAGATCATTAGGGGAAACAATTATGTCATTATGGGTGTTTTAATGTGTTTTCAATTCATTACTCCCCATATTGATCAATATGCCCTCTCTTTATTTAGTATTCCTTTTAATTATAGATGTTCTGATGAACCTAGGATGTGGTTGGATTTTTTTAACTTTTAGGCTTTGTTGGTTGGATCTTTTTTCTAGTATATGTTTGTGATAGATTCCTTGGCAATCAATGATTTAATTCTTGAAGTTCTAACACCTGGTTCATGGATAATTGATTTAATTTTTATCATGAAACACATTTCCTCCATATTTTCACCCTTTATTCCTTTATAATTTTTTTCTAGGTGATTTATCAAAAAATCCTATATATTTTGGGATATGAACTATGAATGGTTTGTTGGTGTATTACTAGTTTAATGTTCCAATGTATGTTCATTTTGTTTCGGCGGTGGTTGATCACAGGATGTCTGTTCTAACGTGGAGTACATTAAAATAATAAATTAAGGTAGGGGATTCTTTTATCCTTATTTTTAGGGGAAATTGTAAAGTTATAATGTTTTATCTATTTGTGTAATAGTGAAATTAATAATAATAAACATTAAATCCATTTAAATAATGAATTTCATTTGGGTTGCATCGTTCACATTTACTTCTACCATGATAATTATTTTCCTAATAATTTTGTAGATAGTGTTCTATCTATTTCTAAACTATTATTTCAGATTTTTGTTGTTGTAATTAGATAGTGATCCTAAAGTTTGTATTTCATGAAGGATTAATAAAATAACAGAATGTTTAAATGAAATGTATCTTCTTATAAATTTTTAGAAATCAATGTGTTTCATGATAGATGCATAATTTAATACATTTTCCTTATATTTTGATGAAATTGGATGTTATTCTTGATGAATGTTTATATATATTGTGGATATTGATAGTTAATGCCTTAGTTTTCTTTTGGTTGTAACCTATGACAAAAGAATCTTTTAATTCATGATGATATTGAATTGGTTGTTTAATAAATGTAATTTTTTGTGGATGAGAGATCCTACATTCTTGTGAATGACAGATTCCCTATATTTTAGGACTAGATGCCCAATTTAATATTTTTTTCTTGTCAACATGTGTGATTTTAATATACGTGGGACTTTTGATACAAAATATATTTTCAAGGGTGGGATGAGGGCTTGAAGAGACGCTGTCGGGGGATCAATGTTTTGTGGTAGTAGTTTATGCATGAGATGAAATGTTGTGTGGTGATATGCATGGTGGTATTAGGATAGAACTAAGATTTATTGAGTGAGTTAAAGTTGAAATTTTCCATTATTCTTGTGTGGAAATTTGGGATTATTTCCTATTAATGAACATTCTTTATAGGATGGATGGATGGGTAACTTATTTCTTTATTCCTTTCCCTAATACTTTAAGAAACTGGGTGTGAATGGTTTGTACATATATGTTATGGTAGATTAGAATGATTATTAAACTAACAGTAATTATAATATGATAATGATGTCAAATGTTCATAAGTTTAACCCATGGGTAAAGTACTTTAATTGAATTTTGAATGATGATAACTCTTGAAGAATCATGGGATTAGTTGGATTATGTCCAAAGGGAATGGAATTCATTTGGTTATTATGGTATTGTGTAAATGTAAAAATATTCATTAATGGCGGATGAATTAATTGATAGTATACTGAAAATATTGCGTGCTTATAGGATATCTAGTCCTTAGCAGTGGCAGAAAAGTGTCAATGTGAAAATAGATGCTTCTGATATTAAGGAAAGGTAGTTTTAGAATTTGTTGTTGTGAAATATTTATATATCATTATGTTCTCAAATTTCATACATCACTATATGAGTTTATTTATATGTTTCTTTAAAAAAATTATAATAATTATTAGATAAAAATTGTTTTAAAAGTATTTTGGAAAGGTGACATTGCCGATGCCACCTTTGGGTTATCCTGAATGGTGACAAGGCCGATCCCACTGTTACCTCACATTGACCTATATTGATGAATTGGAAACTGTGAGATTACCGACACCGCCATTATATTATATTAATGAGAAAAGTGTCACTGATGATCCTGCCTTTTCCCCAAACCCCTATAACATGTCACCCTCCACATCCCCTTCTTTTATCTTATTTCACCTACTCTCTCTATAATTCCACTACCTACCCCTTTCCACGTCTCCCTCCTTTGTGCATGGTGATTTTGGTGTCCTAAAAGGAGTTCCAAATTTTGTGAATAATCATTTAGATGTATTTTTGTTATTTATTTATTTAAATGATTCAGTTTTAGTTAGTTTTTAATATGTTATTTACTTAATTGTTTACTTAATTATACATATTTAAGAAATAATAATTAATATAAGTAAATAAAATACTATTATATATTTTTGAATATTGTGTAAATAAATAATAATTAATCTTAGTAATAATTTTATTATTATAAAGGGATTATTATTTAGTATAACATAATAGTTCAGAAAATATTAGTGAAATAATTATGAATTAATATTAACTAGAAGATAAATAAATATTAGTAACATAATTAATAAGGCATAATTAATTAAGGATTAAGTAATTATTAATTATTGATTTGATAAAAAATAACTAAGTAATTAAAAAATATTATCTCATGATTAAAAATGATTATCTAATAATAAGTTAATGACCAATAAGTTAATAATTAATAATTAATTATAAGGTATCCATTTAAAATATATTAATTATGTAATGATTAACAAGTGATTAATGAATGATTAAGGTATAATTAATATAGAATTAAATAATAATTAAAAAATGATTAAATATTATTTAAATAATGAACAACATATGATTTAAAAATGACCAAAGAGTGATTAAATAACAATTTTCTATAAATTAACTTTTTTATATCTATTAATTATGTAATTATTGACTTGTGATTAATGAATGATTAAGGAATAATTAATATAGGATTAAATAATGCATAACTAATTATTATCTAGTGAAAAAATAATGAATGACATATGAATACCTAAAAATTACTTAATGATTAACTATTAATTAAATAGAAATTAGCTACAAAGTAAGTACATGATATGTACTAATTGAGTAATGATTAAGTAGTGATTAATGAATGAATAAGGAATAATTAATATATGTTTAAACAATGATTTTCTAATGATTAACTAATAGATAACATATGATTAAATAACGATTAATTAATGGTTAACAAATAATTACATAATGATTAACTATTAATTAAACAATAATAAGCTATAAAGTAACTATTTGGTATCTATTAATTATATAATAATTAAATATTAATTAATGAATGATTAGGGCATAACTAATATTGGATTAATTATTTATTTAGAAATTATTAGATAATAACTAAATAATTAAGAACAAATGGTTAAAAAATTATTATATAATAATTACCAATTAATTAATTAATAAATAGATTTAAAGTAATCACTTGTTATCTATTAATTAAAATTAAACTAAATAATCAAGAACTAGTAATTATTGAATGATTAACTATAGAATTAGTAATAAATAACTAAGGATTAACTTTATAATGTCTAAATCTGGGTGCCACACACAAGTTCCTAGAGAAGGTCTGTCACATAACCTCAGACATACCTCCCTATACACTAAAGGATACTAACTAGCAGGAAGGATCTAATATCAATCATGGGGAGACTATACCCTCTAAATCATAGTATTAAAACAGAGAAAATAAATAAACAATAACAAAATGATACAACAAATAACCAAACCAAACAAGTATCACATGTTGACGAAAAAAGAAATACGATATCCAATACTATACAATGGATATGTTGTACTAAGTATGTGTCAAATGTAAAAATAGAAAATCCAAAATAAATAATGACACTAAAAACTCCCAACAGGGTCCAAAATCACATTCGGTTCTCTGATCCATTCTCAATCACAACTCATCCATCAGACATAAAACTTTTTCCCTTATCATGTGCAATAAACATGAAGTCTATTCAGGAACCGATTAGGCATCCCAAGTAGGGTATGAGTATAATTCAGTAGGCCGCCACAAACAATGTCTAAAAAATATCTTTTTAATAATAGTGCATGAAGTTTAATAAAGAATAAAACACATGAAATAAAGTAAATAGTTTACATTAATTAAATTATTTTTTTTAACCACATAAACCCTTGTATTTTTTGGACACCCGAAGCAATTATATACCTACCTCTAACTATGATGGATTCTGAACCATATCATATAGGGATTATCATAATTCATTATAATCATATTCTTTCATTATCCATTTCAATTAAAATCATATTATGGAAAATTGAAACCATTGTAAAATTGCATCATTTTGGGACTAGAATGTCATGGCTATCACCTCAAGATCTTTTGAAGTAGTAGTTTTTTCCCATACTCATTTACAAAATGTATCATAAAAGTGGTATTTTTATGCATTTTTCATGTCCCACACTAATTATCACTGTGTTATTTTTAATTAGGATTCCATCTCCCACACACATTTATCAATCAATCACACAAATGAGTTCTTTAAGCAGAAATTCAAGTCCCACACTCATTAACCGATCAATCACAGAAGTGGGATTTTTAAACAGTCGTTTGTGTCCTATAATCATTTATCACTATGGGATTTTGAAGTATTAGCCCATGTCCCACACAAATTTATCAATCAATCACACAAATAACATTCAACTCAATTAATCATCATTAACCAAATCACAAACATTTTTTCATCATAACCTACCATTTAAATATATCACTAAAAATCATAATTCAATACATTATTCACATGAAATAATATTTTTAATTCCACATTAAACCATTTTTCAATATTATATTCATATAACCCAATACACCAATAAGGTTAATTCCACCATCTCATAAAATCCATTTTCAATTAATTGATATCATATTAATTGACTAAAATCACAAGCCATATTTCCCATTAATTCCAATATAATAACAACCAATAAATTAATAAAAAAACAATTAACCCAAATTTGACCTCATTCAATTACCCCAAATTACCCCAAATTAATATCACAAATTAATTAAATGAAATAAATTCAATCATAAAAATACTTTCCCAATAATGGAAGTTGATAATTTTAAAATTACATATATGTAATTAAATCATGACTATGGGTTTTTTAATTTTGAATACCAACCTCAAGATTCATGAAGAACAGTCACCGACAGAAATCCACAATTGAAGCAGAACAACCAAGATCATGAAGAATAATGAGATCTAGATGAAAAACCTAGATCTAAGATTAAAAAAATCAAGATCCAATAAACCTAGTTTTATATCCACTACAAATAGAGTAAAACCATCCCATTCGTACACGAAAAGAGAGATGGGATAGAGAGATAAACCAAATCGGGATGAAACCACACACCTGGAGTGGCAAAGACATGTTAATAATACATTCAAATCCCCAATAACATAGTTTGTAAGTCCATTTAGTTTTTCTAGGAACCTCAAAAGATGATAGAAAACAATTTAGGGTCAATCTAGGGTGTTTTGGGATATAAGAGAGTGGTTAAATAAATTTTAAAATAATTTGTAGGTGTTTAAAATTCTATGCGTGCTGTTTCTTATATGAGAAAAATGGTTTTGACTAACCCTATGAATCCATTCATGGAGTATCATGGTTACTACTTAAAGGGACCATGGTTTGAGAAACCACTCCCCAACCATGTGAATCCCCACTATTTGGGCTTAGATGATTTTATGGCCTAGGTACGTGATTTGGGAAAACCATGCGTGAACCATGTTCAACCCCACCACATTCAAAAATCCCCCAATATCCCCCAAAAATTCCCCAAGGTAAAAGAAAACCAACATACATTGAAAATAATAAATTTTTTTACCTTAACACTATCTTGAGACATCTCTTTAAAATGTCAGTATTCTATAATCTCCCCTTCTTATAACAACTCTTCCATGAGATGTACTCACTAGATTACATAATATTTCATGTTAAAAAGGCCGTACCAATGAGTCCCCATCTCCACTTGTATCTCCCATGTTTCCTCATAAATACCCCCATGTTGCAATAATAAATGAACTATCAACAAGGTCATTCCCCAGAACACTTCCTCATTGTGATCTAAAACACATATCAGATAATCCCCAAAGAATGCATCGGTCTGAAGTTCAACATCATCCACATCGATAACATGATAAGGGTTGGGGTGAAACTGATGAAGTTGTGAAACATGAATGAAATCTTCCATAACACTATATCTCTATAGACGATCCAATTAGTATGTGTTGCAATCCAGCCCCAAAACCATAGAGCTGATGTATGCTACCAAATACGTTGGAACGATTACAAGGAATCTGGCCCAGATGGATTAATCAGTTTAGTTGTCTTGGTTAACAAGATACATAAATGTGTATTGTATTAAAAATGAATACACTAGTTACAAAATATTTTTTTTCCATTTATAAATAATTAGTTAAAAAAAGTCAAGGATAACTCTAATCCATATAGTAAAATCCATGAATATCTTTCATGGTGAACTTCTTGGATTCCTCGGAAATGAAACATAATAAAGGTGAGATAAAATTCTCATTAAGGAAAAAATATAGAAAAAGAGATAATGAATCAATGAGAATAGTCAACATGGAAATGTTAATAAATAAACACACATGCTAAGTAATCAATAATGTCAATGGAAGTACGTTGGCAATATGGAATGGTAATAACTGGAAGCAATTTCCATTCCAATGACTAGAAAATCCAATATCAATATGGAATGTTAGGAAACTAAAACACATCGCATATAATAAATGGATTGAAAATGAAATGTATCAATAGATATGTTGACTCCTTATCCCACGAATTAATAATAACTAAATCCAAAAAATGAAATGAATACATTGATTTTTCATCGTAAAATATCATGGATTAATATCAGAATATAAATGATGTAAATTGATATTTATTAGACACCTTGATTCCAAGGTACATGGTACATTTACCATAAATTCTTTTCACAAGAAGGATTAAAAAATATAGAGTAAAAATCCATCTAATGTGGCCATCCAAATGTCTTATCCCCTGGGACAACCGATACATTGAGGGTCTATCCATAACCGGGCCCTGCCCATGTTGTACCAGTCCAAAACATTCATCATCTATCAAATAATTGATTTAATAATGTTCCATATCAAATATCTGTATGTTGTAAGAGATAAAAATTTATCAATATTAATCGAGATAGTCAAATACATATCAAAGTAGTTTCTATATGTAATATGGTATATGATTTTGGGTATAGAAACACCCATGATAAATAAAATGGAGAATTTTGGGGAAATTAAATATTCAATGATCATAAGAGATTGAATATTTCAATGAGACTAATAAATAAATCAAGAAATTTAATGTGAATACTATCCTTGATAAAACAAATCATAAAACATATAGATAATGATTAAATAAAGTATCAATAAAAAAATTTCCATGTGGGGTAAAAATAGAGAGTTGTTGAAATTGATGAAAAAAAGAATAGATTTTAAAAATATTCTAGAGTAAAATATCATTTTATTTTGAAAATACTTTTGCAAATATTTTTCTTTATAAATAATCATTTTCAAAATTAAAATTACTTTTCAAAGAAATGATGGTGGATGAATCTGTATATACTAAAAGAATATTTCTTTTGTACATAAAAAGGTTAGAAAATGACTCCTTAGGAAAGAGAGAAGAAGATTACTTCAAAACCTTGGTAAAACACAAAATGGGTAAAAATTTATTTACCAAATAATTTTAGAAACATTTATTATAACCTTTTAATGAAACCTGTTTTTTAAAATAAAAACAGTCTCCAACTAGAGAGAGATGTAATGTCGGGTTCTCAGAAAAACATTTTCTAAAACACTTGAGTACCAAATTGTAGGAAAATGGTACTAATATTTAAAAATGGGTATTATAAACTAGATAATAATTAAAGTTATATATTTAACAATGGTTATATAATTTTATTTAATTGAAATACAATTGAAATATCATTAATGGTATTCTTGATGAAAATTATACTTAAACTTCCCAAAGTGCCCCTTACCATGATAAAATATTTTATAACATAATCTTCATGAAAGAATAACATTATATAAACATATATATTGTCATAAGAGTAAATATACTCATGATATATTATGAAAATGGTTGTTCAGACACCATGTAAAATAATATATGTTCATAACAACAATTAATCTTCAATGGAATGTAAATTGAGACAGAAATACCTTACCAATGTGGTAATAAAAGTACTGGAAATCCCAATGGTAATAATACTTAAATAAAGCATTTAAATACCCTAAAGATATATTAAATCATGATATTATATGTCTATATGGTATTATATACATCATATATAAGAATATAGGTGAAAAATAATTATGTATGCCCCACCGAATGAAAATGAGACATGAATCCCTTACCCTGTGTTTTTTTTCAGGTGATCATCATTTACCTTACTATATAATAAATTTATGTTAATTTTATAATTTCATTAGAAACTTTTTCATGTCTATAACTACTTTTTTTCACTTATTACCATGTTTTTACAATTACATTAACAATTAAGTTTACATCAGGTGTTTTTGAACAAATTTGGTTTATGTGTCAAGATAACTATTGTTGGTCAACTATAGTCATAGGGTTCATTGTATAACATATACATAACAATAAAAATGAAATATATAACATATTTTTAAACAAATTATACTTTTAAAGACAATCATCAAATATGTTTATGAAAATGAGAATATGTTACTATCATGGAGATGGTAGGCCGCACGCACACTTGAGTAACATTACCATTTTTAAGAGATCATTATAGAAAGAAGGTATGTAAAATCATATAATTAATTAATGATAAATATATAATAAATACATCATTATTTAATAATACATACTTGTATAAATAATTATGTGGTTTAAAAGGAATCACATCATGTCGAGGAGGTGGTAGTCCACACGTCCACGAATAATGAAATGACATTTTATGTGTGTAAAAGGGTAATAAGGAAAATGATATATATATATATTATTCATATAAAAATAATTATGTCATTAATATCATATAAATTTTGTGTATGTCTCATATTTTTAATTAAAACCATCCTTTACACGTTCAATGTTTAGTTTGAATGAATCACAACACTTTGAGGGGTGGTAGTCTACACTTCCTTAAACGATGTTATTGTATTAATGTAAAATATAAAGTGTTAAAGTTAGTTGTAATAAAGGGATTAAAGAAGTATTAATAAACAAAAAATATCTTATATAATATATAAACATAGTGTCCATTATAATGTCTTCCATGAGAGGTGGTAGGGAAAATTGAACAATCATTATTTCATGAGGTAGTAGTTCACCGTACACAAAAACATTATATTCATTCCCCATTATATGGTGGTGTATGTAAGTTTAGGTAGAACTACTAGCATGAAAAAATAATATTATATTTATGATACTATTTTTGTTACGAAAGAACATAATAAGGTGAATTTTGGGTTTTTAGAAAGGAAATGAAACAAGAGATATTAAGAGAAGACATTAACTTTTAATCAGGTAACATCATTTCTCTTAATCAAAAAGTATCCGTGGAAGGTATTATTACTAAAGGAACAATTCTAGTTCAATTGTAGGGATTTAAGGAGGCTATTTGTTTAGATAATTTCAAAAAATAATTGGTTTGAGAGGTGTGATGAATAGAAAGTGGTGGTTGTCTTTTGTAGGGACAGAAAAGGGCTCACATGGCATTATTGAAAAGAAGTTAGGTGTAAACATGTTATTACCTAAAAAAGTCATAAAAAACCACCCAAACTCATGAATGAAAATTTAATTACCTAAATATGTCCATAAAATTGGTGGTGGACATATAGAAAGGTCATTTGGGACCCTAAACATTTGGTTTATTCCAGTTTTTTTCCCAATTACACCTTAATAACTGTAATTAATTTTAAACACTTTCATTAATAATTTTTGTCAATGATTTAGATGATCTTATTAGAACAAAAATATTATATATTTTACAATAGTACATATTATATTTTAGAAATTCAAATCATAGCAGTAGAAAAATTAAGATTATTTCTAATCTCATAGACAGATAGATTAACTGGTTTTAATATAAAAATGTTCAAAAGATTAATATGTTTTTATATTAAATTTAAAATTTATACTGATTATAATAAACCAAATGATATTAATAGTTTTATATTTGATCCAATCTGAGTTTAAAAAAATTAAAATATATCTAAACATTAAAAATTATTTAAATAAAAAGGCAGTTTTGTACTAAAATATTCCATTTCTGACTATTCACTAAAAATGTAGTTTCTTATAAAAATAAAAATTATTCACAATATGATAATTTAGAAATTATAAATTAAAAAATGAAGTTTATTTCATCAAATTAAGTTCATAATAGTGTCAAAATTAAGGTTTAAAATGGGTTCTTCCTTAAAAGGCAGTAAAATTTCCCTTATAAAAATATAGGTTTTCATTTGAAATATTGTGTTTGATCTTATCTTATGCCTACCAAATCTATTGTATAAATGTAAAAAATTATTTATTAAATATGTAACATATTTATTACATTAATATCACTCAAAAAATACAATTAATTTAATTTATTAGAGTAAAAAATATTTGTGAGAATTAAAATAGTTTTCTATAAATATATACTTTTATTATTCAATTGGTTATTATACTCATGTGAAATTTATTTATAACTAGTTATTTAGTTGTCTAAAACATATATTTTCATAAATTATTTAATAATATTAGTATCCTCTAGTTTACATATTATTATATTAAATAATAATTTTTTAATTGTAGGTTGTTTCTTGGTAAAACTCAATATTGTGTATAGAGAAATCCATCGATGAAGGTTGCTTTTTTCTTGTAATTCAAGCCATAGAAGAAGGTCATTGTTGCATAGGATGTACGTTGTCTCAGATTCACATGTATTTCAAGCTAACTCGATATTTAATGAATTTAAATATATGTAATATCTTTTAAATAGTAAATATATTATAAAGTATAATTATATTATTTTACCTTACATACTTGTGGTTGTGTGTCAAAAACACTATCGAATACAAGGTTCTTACTTTATTTTTTCAGGACATTAAATTCTCCCCACCTTATTTTAATTTTGTCTTCATATTTTAAACACAATCTTAGTAAAATATTGTTAGATATTTCCTACATTTAAATCCCACATCATGAGAAGAGTTCATGAAACGTCCACTAGAAAAGAGAGAATTGAATGTATAATGATCCCATGGAATACCAAGTAACTAGGTCTCTTTGTAAGACAAAATAACTGGAAAGTAGTGATACATACATGGCTAAAAATTGTAAATATTTATAGGGAGTGAATGAGGTTAATAATAAAAAACAAGTGAATGATCAATGGAATGTTGAGGGCCTAAAATCCAAAAATCTTTGATGGATTAAAAAGTCACCAGTTCATTAGAAATTTAGGTATTATGACAAATTTTTTATTTCATAGTCATTTTCCAAGTGGTGGGTAATTATTTTACCAAAAAATAATATAATTAAATATTCTAATATGATATTATTCAATCTCAGATGAACAATCCTAACATTTCATTGTGATTCAACCAATTATAATTCATCCCTTTACTCCCAAAATTAATTACCAATAATTAATTTTTTATGACTGAAGCACTTAAAAATACTTTTAAAGGGTCTTATTTCCTATAAAAGGGTGAAAATTCTCAATATTTTTCTTTTACCATATCCCAAAATAAATATGGTTAAAAGATTAATTTATAATCCTCAAAAGTGTTACTACTAGTTCTTCAATAATATTTCTCCGTTAAATTGTTTAACTAAATTCATTAAAAATTAACAAGGAAATTATGTAGGTTAGTGGTTAGAGTGAAACCCTTATATTCCTCTAGTCCTGTGTTCAATTCCTATTACCATATTGAATTTGATTGGTTATAACTCAATTTAGATGATTTATTTTTCTAAAACCATATTATTATAACATCTAAATGTAAATACGATGGACATCATTGAAAATAGGTTAATCTTTAAATATAATTTTAACTAATGTTTTCAATAAAACCTCAATAGATAAATACATCATCCATTCTATTTACACATAGGTCTTTCCTTGTGTAGTTAGGCTCTTTATTGTGTACCCGGTTACCCCATGTCAAGCCTGGAACAACTTTTCAGAGTTTTTACTCCTTGGTACATTTATGCTAAAACCATACCATCTTTTATTATCTAGACCTGGATGTATTTCTATGAAGACCCACAACATCTATATTTAAGAAAATTATAGGGTTTTAATCTATAATTCATCAAATTCAACCTTAGGGTTTTGATTTCTAATCTAGGTTTTCTTAAATCCAGTTCCAATGGTTGCTACTAAACTTCCATTGATACCAATTGTAGCGACCCAACCCATGATTGTCAAGAACCAGTGTCTGCTAACAAATACATGGGCATGATTACAAGGAATCAGGCCCTGAAGGGTTGACCAATTTAGTAGTCTTGATAAACTAGATACATAAATGAGTATTTTATTAAAAATTAATACACTGATTACAACCTATTATTTTTATTCTTCCTAAATAATTAATTATACGACTTCGATGAAAACTCTAATAGATCTATAAAAATCCATGAATATCATTCATAGTGTTCTTCATGGATTCTTAGGGAATGAAACATAATAACGGCGAGATAAAATGATCAATATAGGAAAAATATAGTGTATGAAATATTGAATCAAAGGGAATAGTCAATATACCTAGGTGAATAACTGAATGCACATTAAATGTAATCAATAAACTTAATTGAAGTTTGTAAACAATATGGAATGGTAATAACTGGAAGCACATTCAATTTAAATAACTAGATAAGGAAATATCATTATGGAAAAGTTAGTAAACTGAAACACATTCTATTTATTCAATGAACTAAAAATTAAATATATCCATAGATCTATAGACACACTATCTCATGGATGAATAATAACCCATGCTTGAAAATGAATCACATCTATAGATATATTGACACAAAATATCATGGATAAATAATATCAAAGAATAAAGGAATAAAATTATTATTTATGGGACACCATGTTTTCAAGGTACATGGTACCTTAACCGTTAAGACCTTTCACAAGACAATTTACAAATTATAGTGAAAACCCCATCTAAGGAGGCTAGCAAAATGACTCGTCCCATGAAACTACCGATTCATCAAGGGAATATCTATAACTAACCCCCACCTATGTTGTACCAGAACAAAACATTCCTCATTTATAAAATAATTGATTTAACAACGTGCCTTATTGAATATTTATATGGAGTAAGAGATACAGATTTATTAACATTAACCCATATTGTCAAATTACTATTAATGTTAACACCGTATGTAAAACGGTATATGGTTTAGGAAATTTGTAATATCCATGATAAATGAAATGGACACTTTTTGGTAAATTCAATGTTCAATGATCATAATATATTTAATATTTAAATGGGACTAATAAATTAATCGAGGAATTGAATGTTAATACTATCCTTGGAAAAATAAATCATATACCATGCAAAGTTAGATTATGGAGAGTATAAATACCTCAAATCCCAAGTGGAGAAAAAATAGAGTGGTTTTTCATCTATGAAATAAAAAATATATTTTAAATATAATATTAATGAAAATATCCATTTCTTTTGAAAAAATGTTTGAAAATAATTTTCATTAAAAATATATCTTTTAAACAAGAAAAGAATTCATTAAATAAATGATGTTAGAAGAATATGTACATTTCAATGGGGGTAAAAAGAATATTTCTTTTTGTATGAAAAAGGTTAGAAATTGCCTTATTTGGAAAGAGAAAAAAAGATTAATTTGAAAAATTGGTAAAAGAAAAAAAGGGTAAAAATGTTTTTACCAAATCATTTTAGAACATTTTTAAAAACCTGTTAATAAAACATGGTTTTTAGAATAAAATAGGTTCTTAGACTAAAGAGATATATAATGTTGGGTTTTCAGAAAAACAATTTCTAAAACACTTGAGTACCATAGAGTGGAATATGGTACTAATACTTGATAATGGTCCGGAATAACCAGATAATAATGAAAGGTATATATTTAATAATGGTTATATAATTTCCTTCAACGGAAATCCTATTGCAAGATCATTAAAGTTATTGTTGAGAAAAAATATCTTTAAACATCCCAAAATGCCCCATAACACATTGAAATATTTTATAACATAAACCTCATGAATTAATAACATTATATAAATGTTTAAAATATCATGTTAGTAAGGATTTTAATGATATATTATGTAAATTGAATCATATACACCATGAAAAATAAACTTGGTGCATAACAAAAATTAAGCCTCAATAGAATATAAATTGTGGAGTAAATCCCATACCAATGTGGTAACAAATGAATTGGAATAACCAAATGCTATAATCCTTATATAAAACATTAAAATAACATGAAGATAAAATAATTTAGGATATTATATGTCAATGTGGTTGTATGTACACCATATATAAGAAATTAGGTGAACAACAATTATGTATGCCTCACATAATGAAAATGAGACAAGAATCCCATACCTAGTGTTTCATTTTGGGCGATCAACCTTTAAATTCCTATATAATAAAATTATGTTAATTTTATATTTTCTTCCGAACAGTTTTCATTTTTATTATTAATTTTTTTTCACTTATTACCATGTTGTTCTCAACTACTTAAACAATTATGCTTACACTGGGTGTTTTTGATCAAATTCAGTTAAGGTGTCAAAACTACTATTATTGATCAACTATGGTCATATGGTTAATATTATAACATATCCAAATAATAAAAATTAAATAATTATCATATTTATACATCCACTATGCTTTTAAAATCAATAATTAAATATGGTTTTGAAAATGAGAATATGTTATAATCCTGGAGAAAACAGACAATACGTTCACATGAGTAACATTCTCATTTTTAAGTGATAGTTGTTGAAAAAATCTATGTAACAACATAATATTATAGAATTATCATTATTTAATAAATACCATATTATTTAATCATATATAATTATAAACCTTTTTTTGTGGTGTAAAAAAACCGCATCATGTCGAGGAGGTGGTGGTCCACACATCCGCGAATAATGTTATTACTTTTTTAAGTGTGTGAAAGAGTAATAAAGAAAATGATATATATATATATATACATATATTATTTAAAAAAGGAAATTATTTCATTAATATAATATAGATTTTGTGTATGTCTCATATGTTTAATTAAAACTGTCCTTTATATGTTCTATGTTCAGAGTGAACGAATCACTACGCTTTGAGGGGCGGTAGTCCACACTTCCTCAAAGGATGTTATCATATTAGAGTAAAATGTAATTTATTAATGTTAGGTGTAATAAAAGTATTAAATAAGTATTAAGACACAATAAATATCACATATAATATATATAAACTTTTTGTCCATCATAATGGCCACCATTAGAGGCGGCATGGAAAAATAAACAATCATTGTTTTGTGAGGCAGTAGATCACCATACATAGAAACATTATGTTCATTACCCATTATATGGTGGTGTGTGTAATTTTAGATAGAAAAATCAAACTAAAAACATACTAGTATATATATGATACTAGTGTTGTTACACAAGAATAGAATAATGATATTATATGGGTTGGAGAATGGAAATGAAACTAAAGAGATTGAGAAAATACATTACCTTTTAATTGGGTAACATCTTTTGTTTTAACGAAAATGAATCCATGGAAGGTATTCTACCCAAATTTAGGCTTCTAGGTCAAGAATATGGATGTTGGGAGTCTATTTTTGTAGATCATGGCTGAGTTTTATAGGTTAGAGAGGTTTTATGAATTGGTAGAGGTGGTTGCCTTTTATAGGGAAGGTAAAAAACATGAATGGTATACTTGAAAAGAATTTAGGTTTACACATGTACATACCTAAACAAGTCATAAAAAACCAAAAAAAATAATTAATTGAAGGTCTATGGACAAAATATTTCAAGAAAATTCATGTTTTATATGTGTATAGGTCATTTGGGATCTAAAACTTATGGTTTTAGTACATTTTTATGCATAATTTGTAAGAACCTAGATAATTATTTTAGGTATGGATTTTGATTTTGGGTTGTTTTTTAGGAAAAAGAAAGAAAGGGTAAATTCTCAAAGTACATGTCGTGTACCCGGTCGCCGCGTGTAGCTGTGTACTTTTCATGTAACAACAGAGTATATGGCCATGTAGGTGACCTGACAGATCGCCAAAAGTGGGGGATGATTGAGGCTAGTACAAGGAGTGTACATAAAATGAACATGCCATGTACTTTTCCTTTTAATTTATTAGTTGGAGTGCAGTCACATATCATATATAGAAAAAATTATTCTCCCAATGTTTCATACATGAGAGTGACATAGGGCCGAAGAAATTCGACCTTCTCCCGTTCCTTTGTCTGAGCTCCGATTGTGACGCCGTTGGGTGTGTTGGATTCCCACCGGTGAGTCATCTCTACCCCAAGAGCCTCTCTGCTTTATTTCTCCTATCTCTTAGGTTATTTAGGGTTGATATTTTTAACCCTTTTCATAGATATACATCATTCACGGCCAATTTAGGGGCCTATTTTCAAGAGTGTTCATTGTACGACATCGAGGTAGGTAGTTTATGCCTTTCTTTGATTATCTGGGGATTATATATGATAAAATTCTTAAATAAACATGGTTTGGGTATTGAAGGTTTTAGTGTTTAGCCCTGTTTAAGACCTGTTATGGTGTGTTAGATTGAGAAAGGGTTATTTGATTATGCATAAGGTTTTATACCTTGATTATGGATGTGTTTCCCATGTTTGATTGATTATGGTTATTTGGTCTAGAATTCCTGTTAGGATTGCATTGTTTTCCATGCCTCATATTGATATGATGCAGTCACTATCAATTTGACATGCATGTGTTCCACATTTTGAAAGTATGACCAAATGGAATTTACTGTAAGAGCTTCCCAAGGTAGGGTTATTTACGTATGTTTTGTTGTGGTATTGAACCAAAGGTATTGACTGTGAGTGATGTTGGGTGGTCATTGACCAGAGGTGTTAGATCGTGAAAGATGGCTAAAATGTAATTATTAAATGAATATTGGGACCTAGGGAATTGACTTTGATAGCATCCACGTGGTTAATTTAGTCGATTGTTGTTATACAGACCAAGGGGGTACTGACCGTGAGAGCTGCCCAAATGGTCATTTGTAAGTGATAAGTTCTATGTGGGAGCAAAGGGGTTAGACTTTCTGAGATTTACCAGAGGTTATTACTTATTTAATTGATGATGTGTTAAACCATAAGGGTTGTATTGTGAAAAAACTCCTAGAGGGGTTTTTTGAATGATTGAATGATTGGGATGTGTCTGCCAAGCCAAAGAACAAGCATGAACTTGGTTTTACTTGATTTCTTAGATGATCCTTTGAGACGTCTGTGGTCACTAGTATAAAGGGGAATACATATCTTAGGATAGATCTGGAATTTACATCATTCAATAGATTGATGAATTAATTAATATAAATGAATGTAATTGAAAACTGTAGATTTTTTAACATTTGAGTACTTTGTAGTTTATTGTTTTATTTCTGCATATTGCCTGCTATATATATTCAGTGAGAGTTTGGCATAAATCTATTTGTGGCTTCCAATTGGGACTCGTCTCACACCATGTTTGGGTCATTAATTTGGTCCCTAAAATATTATATGCATGTAGGTATAGATATTGGAAATCACCCTTCTACACTAGGTACTTGATTTCAATTAAAGTTAGAGTGAAGGAGAGTAAGGTGAGGCTTGTGATGGTATTAGAGTCTACTATTTTTCACTAATTTTATACCAGTATTGTATTTCTTGCACTATGCCTTGTTTGGATTATTTCCTTGATACATGTTCCATGTATCATTATTATATTCTTAAGTTGTTATAATACTACTTGTCTTCCATTGTCTAGTTCTATTGTATGGTATTGCATCTTCTGTTGTTGTTTATTATTTGTTATTCCACTATGCATACCATGCTAATGAGAGAATAGTTTCCCCACTATTATACTTTGTTCCTCGGTAGTAGTTAGCATCCTTAGGAATTTGGGAAAATTCTCTTGAGGTTATGTGACCAATGGTTTTTGGGGAACCTTTGGGAAGCACCCAAGACCGTGGTGTTACAAAGTGGTATCAGAGAATGTTTCTTTTCTTCTTTTTCTTACATTAGGAGTCTATAGACATGGATATGAAGGAGTAATTAGTTGGTAATAAGATGTTTTATGTTGTAGCTAACATGTTTACATGGAAAATCCAAGTTACCTGAAATATTTTGATTTTTCTGGTTTTGTAATTGTTACAGTTGATTTGATTTCACCATTGGGTGGAACAATAGTTTTGTGATTTTATTATTGATATCAATGTGGTTATATTTCTATTGAAACCCAATGAGATGATTTCATGCATTATCTTTTATCATATATGCACTTTCTAGAGATCTAATGTCATGTATTGTTGTTATGCCATTTATGGTGTACTCCATATTGCATGTTTTTATGATAGATGTAGATCTAGATATGTTTGCTATTTTGATAGATTACATGATTGATACTTTCTAATTTTATAAGGTATTTGAATGTTTAATATTTCATTTTGAAGGATTCCATAATCTTTTCCCGGAGGTGTTATGCGCCCTCTTGGCTTAATTTGCTGGATGATGTTTGAACTTAAATTTATGTCTTCATGTTGTGATATGAATAAGGATTTAAAACATTGATTCATTGAGGGTATGGGCTCCTGCATGTTATAATTTTTCATGACATGGACAAAATTTTATGTTTTTAAGTGTTCCAGAGAAGTTTCAATGGCCTAGTATCTGGAAACCCAGAAAACAGGACATGTGGTGTTATGAAAACATTCCATGTGTTCTTCTGTTTGGGAAGAAACCACTTTTCAGAAGTACATTCTGTGTACTAGGAATACCCTCCGTGTAGTGAATAATTGTGTGACTAACTGTGTGTGTAGAGACAATGTTGGGAATCTTTTGGTAGAACACATCGTGTCTATATTGTATATGTTGTGTTGTAAAGGACTATGTATACAACCATGTGACCGAGGACACAGGTGGACGAACCATATGTCGTACATGTCGTGTCTCATTTTTTCATGCTATGTAGAGTCAAATATGTATATGAGAGTGTGAATAATGACACGTGAGTTTTAACGTAAACAATACAGACCATGCCTAGGGAGAAAACGCTGTGTAGTGTTACCTAGTAGAGAACTGTGTAGTTCTAGCCTTGTAAAAGAACTCGGGTAGGAGGGAAAATTAAAGTACACATCATGGAATATGAGGAACACATCATGTGTATGGGTGATATATGACCAGGTTTGGTATAGGTACATGCTACGCTAAAATACTAAGGGAACATGCCGTGTAGGGGTTATACACATGGTGTAACCCTATTTTGAAAAAACGTGAATGTTTATTCTCATATTCCATACCCACACATTCAAGTTTCTATACTTGATAATCTTAAACTGAGGTGTGTACTTGACCGTGCGGAGTTATTCTCCCATGATGTCCTTTGGTTGTATGCTAGGCATTGGGTGATGATCAGACACCAGAATTGGTAGAGCAGGGACTACTAGCAGATCCCCCCATCAGGCCCTTCTTAGGATAATATCACTACAATTCCAAACACACATATTAATAATCATAAGGAAAAATTATCACAACTAATGTAAGTGGGATTCAAAAAAACTGATAATAAGTCATTCCTCCAAATCCCTCACCACAGTAAAAAATGAGGCACTAACACTACCCACAACCATCATATATGTAGGTCTTAGTTAACAAAGGGTAAACAGACTCTCAATATTCAAGTTCCTCAATAAACAACCATTTTTTAAAAAATTCATCATTTTTCAACTTTACATTCATATTAGGAACCTTTTTCAATTAAAAATCACAAGCATGAAAAAAAATCAATTCACTAAATTACTCAACTACTTGTTTCCCATGCATGCCTAAAATGATTTATCTCATAATAAATCCTAAGATCCTTGGATGATGAATGAATACTTTAATCTCATGTCATACTTTTCCACAAGTCAAATCTAAAAAAACTCATAAAAAATAATCAAATCACACAACAAGTGCATCACTCAAGGAGAACTAACATCCAATAGCAACAACCCAGATTAAAAACCACAATCTCACCCTGGGTACTTGGCATTTACCCTCATACTTAGTTTAGATACTCCCTTGAATGAGCTCTTAAATAGTGAATGACTCATCCAATTATTCTATCTACCTTTCCTAAATAGTAATAAAATTAAAAAAATAAAACCATCTTTTTATATGAATTTTCAATGTTCTGACCCAGGGTTACACATCAGTTCCACAATCCAGTCGTTCACAAGACCTCAAGTGTTCCATCTCGTACACTAGAGGTGTTCGACTAGTAGCAAGGGTCTAAAATAAATCAAGGGGAGATTATAACCTCTTTATCTATGTAACACCACAACAGAAAATAAATAATCAACAACCAAATTAGATAACCAATATCTAAACCAAACTAGTATCACATGATGAACAAAACCAGAATTAAAATATCCAAGACTAAATAGTAAATATGTCATTAAAAATACATGTCAAGTGTAAATATGAAATCCCAAAATAGAGAAATACATTAAAAGAATCCCAAAAGGGTCCCAAATCCAATTTAGTTCCCTCATACCTGATTCATCCCAACACATCCGTATAACATATGACTCTTTTCCTTATCCTGTCATGAAAACATGATGTCTATTTGGTTACTAATCAGAAAAAATTGGTAGGGTGTGAGTAAAACTCTGTATGTCACCACCAATGGTGTCTAAAACAATATCAAACCAATAATACTTTGTCCTGTTATATAATGAATAAAATATAGGAAATAAAGTAAATAGTTCACATAAATGTAATTATTCATTATTTAACTACATAAACCCTTGGGTTCCCGAGGAAACCCTAATGAATCGTATACCAGCTTCAACCTATGCTGGAGTCTGAAACATATCACATAGGGATTATCAAAAATCATTAGAATCATGGTATTTTATTATCCATTTCAATTCAATTCATATTTTATACAATTTGATCTATATTCCAATGTCTACATTTTAGGACTAGAATGTCATATCTAGGACCCCATGGGATTTTGAAGTAGTCGTCTATTTCCCAGGCTCATTTATCACATGTATCACACTAGAGGGAATTTGATGTACTAGTTCATGTCCCACTATTATTACCACTGTGTGATTTTGAAGCAGTAGTCCATGTCCAACACACATCAATCAATCAATCAAACAAGTGGGTTTTTGAATCATCAGTCTGTATCACACACACTTACTTCATTCAAGAACCCAAGTGAAATTTTGAAGTAGTAGTATGTTTTCCACACTCATTTATAACTATGTTCTTTTAATGAATCTGTCTATGTCCTGCCCACCTTTATCATTAAATCACAATAAATAAATTTATCCTAGTTAATCATCTTTTACCTAATCCCCAACATTTCACATCATGACATACAATTATAATTTATCACAGTAATTCATGATTGAATACATTGTTTAGATGAAATATAATGTGAAGTTTCCCATTAAACAATTTTAAAATATTAAAATCATATAACCCTTTAACCGATTAAGGTCAAATCAGCCATCTCATAAACACCATTTTCAATTAATTCATATCACATTAATTTACCAACAGAAAAAATCACAATTTCTTATCAATTCCACAATCATAACAATCAATTAATTAATTAACCAATTAATTAATATAAATTCCACCAATTTCAATTTCCTAAAATGAACCAAAATCACTATAAGATAGAAATTTAATTAAATAAATTTAATCATAAATGTAATTTCCAAATGACAGAAATTTACAATTTCACAATTACATACATGCAATTAAATAAATAATATAGGATTTTAAATTTAAACCACCTACCTTATGTTTGAGGGTGTATTATCACCAATGAAAATCACTCATTGAAGTGGGAAAACCAAGATCACAATGAATAATAATATCTATACCCAAGATCAAATGAATCAACATAAAAAACCTAGATATATATCTATTAAAAATATGGGAAATCCATCGCTTTTTTATCTAAAAGGAGAGACGATAGAGATAGAAAATTAATCAAGAAGAAACCATAAGCCCAAAGAGGTTCATATCTATTAACCCAGTCTTCGAATAATCAAGAATGAAGGTTTGAAGGATTTGGAATCTATTCATGAATCCCAAAAGAGGATTTATCATTATTTAGGGTCAATCTTGTGTGTTTAAGGATAAAATAAAAGAGTTCAGAAAATTTGAAAATAATTTTTAGTGCTTTCAAATTCCATGAACATGGTTTCTTGTATGGGGCACACAGATTTCACTTACCATTCCCCTAACTGTGTTCCTCTTTTTAGGGAGTCACATGGCTAATTATAAAATTTTACATGATTTAGAAAACCAAGCATTAGATATTTGAATCCCATATGTTTTGGTTGACATGTTTTTTGGCCTCTGTCCACGGTATAGGAATCAGTGCACCAACTGTGTATAATGGTACCCCATTTCAGAATCTTTCTATTTCACTCCAAAACACCCCAATGTAAAAACCAAACAAGATATACTCAAAATAAGGGAAAGAGTACCCAAAAACAAGCACAAGACATCTCCAGGGAATTTTTAGATCTTATAAACTTATTATTAAATAATTATTCAGTATTGATTAACATTAGATTATTATAGAATTAAAATAGGATCCATAACAGTTATATGGAAGAAAAAAGAGGCTTAAATGCACACATGATTTGTTACTCCCACAATATAGATGATTCGTAACTTGCTCCATGACTGTGTTTTTACTCTCGATGGATATATTTTAGATTATTCACTTTCTATTTATAATAAACTGAACATACCATTAAGTAGATTAAAAATTGCATAATTAAATAATAGTTTCATATTTTCAGATATAAGAATACATTATAAAATGTTAGTATAACAATAATTATGTTATTATCTATGAAATTAAATCCCTATCTAGATACTACAAGTGGATGTGGCTCTTCAAAAAATGTACCTCGAAATAACAACCATGAAAACACCGTATTGAGATAGAGTCGATTAAGAACTGGTGAATGATAATGGGCCTTGTGGCACACTTGGATTAAAACTCCTACAAGATATATTTTAGATGATTTATATTTTCGTTATAATCTAATAAAAATACCATTATATAGATAATTTTTTTTACTATGAATCATTTGTGTTATCATTTAGGATATAAGAAGACGTTCTAAAATTTCGATAAAATAGAGATTGTATGGTCAACTATATATTATTATTCGTCATTTTCATTATTATTTACACTATGATATTATTGATCAAAAAAAAAATTCACATAGAGAATCATGTTTTCCAGTATCTATGACCATGGAGAGGTTATTAAAACTGATAAAGTATCTTATTATAGTACATAAGACACAATAATGGTTAGGACAAATAATTGTGTAACCCTAAGAGAAGTTAAGGAGAGATATCACAATTATTTAAATATAGGGACTGATCAAGAGATATAGTATATTATCTATAAGCATTTACAAATCTAGGTTGTAGTATGGAATCTAGATTTTCCACTAGTTATTGATGATCACTTAGTCTAAAAAATCACTTTACCTTCTCAAAGGTCAGATGGTTCTTTAATGGAGATCCATGTAGAGTTTTTACTGTTAAAATACAAAGTCCAATTATACAATGACATAGAAATACAAGAGTGGTTGAAAAATTTCCATACCCAGAAAATGAGGGTATTCTATATAATGCAGATGAAGACAACCAAATTGATCTCCCATATATTCATCTAAATCTGTTGTATGATGAAGAGTCTTCAAATAATGGAATAGACACAGACAACCATGCTGATGATGAGGAATATAAAAAATTTGGGGGGGGGGGATGTTCCTAGAAAATTCATATTTTTATAATCTCCTCATCACATAATAAATCATCCACCACTCTTTTAATCTACATTATACTAAATGGAATGTTTTCCTAAATTTTACTGGAATTTTATCACACCTGAAACTGAGTTTCCTAGGGTTTTAGAGGATATGTTTTTTAAATTTTAAAAAACATTATATGTTGGAAGTGATTTTATAGGTAAATATAAAATGAAAAACATACGAAAAATATTTCATTTTGAGATACATTGTGGATATTTTGATTTGGAATTAATCCATAAAAATTAAGTCATAAATTGTGTGAAATATGTGGATTATTATAGATTTCACTTGAGGTAGATTCCTAAAATTTCATTTAGTATTTGGGAAATTTCTTGTATTGAGGAAGATAATACTCGCATCTAGTCAGACCTGACACAAGACCATACTTCATTAGATGCTGAATTTGTTTCATATATTATCATTGAGATGTTTTGTGGCTACGAAGATGTTCTAGTATCCCTTTTGCAGGAGAGGATACAAAAAAAATAGTTATTATATTTCATATAATAAGGCATGAATGGAGAAAAATAAGGCTATTTTCAAGGTCAGTGGTGTTTGGGATGAGACATATAAGGTGTTTCAAAAATTTCTATCCATATTGAGCAACAATGATCTTGTGTTATTCCAATTTGATACAAACAAAAACATGCCTTAATAAAAAGTACTTCATCCAAGTCATGTTAATTTATAATGGTTGATTCTGGGTATTTCATACATGTCATTCTTCATTTTCTTTGCAAAAACATCATATAGATTAACGGAATGTTTCTATTCAGAATATTCATTGAGATATTGTTGATATGGAAACCCAATATGGAAACTATGCACTTATTCTTATTTTGTTTTCTATTGTGGGGAACATAAATTATGAATCATGGTGTTGGTTTTTGGCATATATTAGTAACCATTTATCCAATATTCATGGTGTCTATTTCTTATCTGATCATGATTAGGAAACTAGTGGGGAAATCAATATGGATACTGATACATAGGGACTCTCAAATTCACATCATCACTACTCCATAAGATACATTTCTAACATCTTGTGAAAGCATTCCAGGATGAACCTATGAAGAAAAATATCATGAGTCTTGGAATGCAATCTATTTCTTAGTTTTAACTATTTCAATGTAATAGGGAAATAAATTTATATGAAATATATTAGCTTTTGTATAGAATATGAGCCGAATCAATGATGGTCTATACCAGGTATCAAATAAATCCACAATTCTAATTAGGGGGTTCATGATTATATGACGTGGATTCCAAAATAGAAATATACATTATCCTATCATGGGGGGACGAGGTAAAAAAACCTAACCACAAACACCGTGTAGTGAATCAATGGTGTCAACTTGGGACTTTTCATGTTACCTATAACTAGCCTAGTATATGATAAATTTTATCATTATTTAATGTAAGTTTTTGATAGAAAAAATTAAAGCAAGGATGGGTTTTAGATGGGACTATGATGTGGAAGATACTTTTAATGAGTGATTGAAAATAAAATTGTAGAATTTTCTGCTTATCGATTGCATATTGTTCGCCAATAAGACTCTCAATTTGAAGAATAAGAGTATCCAAACCCCATCAAAAATAGTAGTGGTTGATTATTAGTGGTATTACTAGAATTCAACAAATTTCAACATGGAAACATTCTAGTATTATGATTTCTATTCCCACACGCCATCAAAAAATGTTACAATTTCAAAATATGCTAGGAATCATATATTGATCAAGTGTACTAGTTGGAAACATTTTCTAACAACTATAATAGGCCATTGACTCCTATTAGGGAGTTTCAACATTTCCCAATGCCTAAATACTAGTTGATATTCATACCGGACATCAACAAGTTGTGATAACGCAGGAGACTAAAGTTCAGCAGGATGCGTAATGATTTAGACTAGCCTCAAGATAAGGAAAATATTTGAGAAGATGAATATGTATTTTGGAATGTCATAACAGGAAAATATTCCTTAACATAATCAGATTGAGTTTTTACTCTCATCTATAATAATTTATTGCCTCAAAGTGAAATATTAATGTTATCAATTATATGGTTTTGATAAACAATAATTCACTTTTACAATTTTGTGGAATTTTTATAATTAATTTACTATCAAATAATATGAATTTTATAAATTATACAACCATTTAAATACATAAAAGATAAGCTAAAAATTCCTAAATTATATATCATTTAAAAAAATGAAATATTAATCTACATATGGCCCCTCCCATTACAAATCATATTCACATGATAAAACCATTTTTGAAAATCATATTTTTTTACATAATAATCCATTCATATTAATATTATAAGGAATAAAAAAATTATATTTGAGATGACATGAAATCATAATCTAATTTTCCACTGATAGACCATTAAGTAATCATTATAGAAAATATTCATGAAATATAAAAACATGTGAGAAATAATACATAATTTTAAAATCACACCATTTGAGATCTAACTTATTATTACATGTGGTAGAAAAAATAATTCTTCAATCAATAAGGTGGGTCCAACAGATAAAACATATGTGTGAAAAAATTCATTTTTTATCTAAAATAACTTTAATAAGTTACTCTATTTCAATAAGAAAAGTTGAAAGCCCAGTTTAATTCATAAACTTAGATCAAAAAAATGAATTATGAAAATTCGCAAGAAGGTCACAAATAGGGTGTGAAGCATGAATCCCAAGAAGGAATCACCAATAATATTTTTATAGATCTAAATAAAACACAATTTCTAGGTAAAACAATTTCTAAAACCAATTTATATATATTATTTGAGAAACATGAAGAAATTACATTTTTTGGAAAGAAAAAATGGCATAAAAAATGGGACTAGGCGCATTATGTTTTACATTCTAGAAATCATAACAATATGTTGAACATAAGGTTATATTTATTTTTAACACCTACATAAAATATTTTTTATTTTTATATGTATATATGGAGGATACTAAATTACTCACTAAAAAGTATGGGCATGTTTCCCATGATGTGATAAAAGTCCCTGATGCTTGATTAATTAAGATTCATAGAGCCCGCCATTATCGTAACATTCCACCACCGGCTACCATTATACCATTTGTACACCATTACATCTTCAATGAATTTACTATATCTAATGTTATACTCTTTTGTCTTCACCTTATTTCATCCTTATCCAAGATATGGAGACCTGAGACATACACATTCCACTTTACCAAGGGAGAGATAACCATCACCCTTGATGATTTTTTAGTTTTTCATGGACTTACGATCCTAGGGATTGCATTTATAGGATGCACCCATGAAGACTTGCGTGATATTGTATGAGTATTTCTGGGCCATGACATTATGGCATATTATGATGCTACAAATGGTGGGTTGATATCTATGAGATGGATTGAGAATCAATTTGCACTATTACCCATTGAGGATGATGAGTAGACTATCATGCATTATTCCCATGCATATATTTTGTGGATAATTGGAGGGACATTGTGCACTAATATTTCTAGTTATCATGTGTACATAATATATCTTTGGTTATTAGAGTATTTTTATTAGGATTGAGGATACATATGTGGATCTTCTTTCTTGTCATACACATAAATCGCATTATACATGGCATGATGATCATATCATGCTAACCTTAGGAAATGTGTAATCCTTATTCACATGTGGGTATGAGAGAGCATGTCTCATCTCTACCTTATTGTTATTGTTTAGGAGATTCATATTGATGAACGACATGATTCTCAATCTATATATTGGTATTATCAATCATCCTTAATTTTCTCTAATTCTACTATTATTTGATGAATTTAATTTCGTATTATTTGTCACTTTCTATGTTTTATGTTACTAGTGGAGTTAGACACACCACATTTTCAAAATTCAGAGGCACAACTTGGGTAAATACCAATGCATTTTGGATTTTCTGGTACTCATGGATGTAATTATATACAATATGAACTCGACTAAACAATTTCATAATAATTAAACTTTTTTTGTAATAAATTATTATAAAAAAATTCAAATGTCATTTTTGATTGCATGGATTCCATAATGGGCTCTATTTGACCTTCCACCCCTATAATATATTGATGGGGTTCATAATACTATAGTTTTAGTGCCACTCATTAACTTTCATACTATTTAGTGACACCAACTTGACTGATATATGCACTAGTTTGGATAGGATCATAAAATTATCATTCCACCAAAATATGTTAGTAGTGCTTCATTTTATGAAGATGACATAGAGGAAATATGTTGAATGGTGCCGACTACGTACATGGTTTCTATAACTCAAGAAGAGATGAGAATTGTTTCATATCAAGGGTATGTGAATAATTTGATTCCATCCAGAAGATAATTTTGGGTATGAGATATGGTATAGATTGAAGTCTATACTTTATCTTACTCAACACGATAGAAGATATCAGGATCTGGTAAGTTAAAAACTACAATTAATTTGTTTTTTTTAATTAATTTTGAATGTATTTATAGAATACTTGACTAAAATATATTAACTTCTTGTCTTATCTATAGAAGAAGGAGGTTTTTATATGGGTATCATACCATGATGCATCATCGGAGATCATTTCTGTCTTATCATGTTCTACACTATTGTATCTTTCATCGTCAACTATAGAAAGATGATGTTTATTCTTAGGGAGTGGAGGTTCAATCTTTGGAACCTCTTCTTTAAGATTTTGATATTGAGGATCCATGATAGATACATTACAGACCGTGTCATACTATACATGAGGCCTCAGATATTCTACAGGTAAAAGTAACCCCTCGAGAAATCCATCATTAGCGAATTGGGAATGCACATTATGAGGCATGTGGTCAATTTTTTTAGGATTTCCATTTTTTTCTTCTAGTAAAACATATTCCATATTCTATCAGGGGTCATTTCTCATGCCTCTACCTTTCATGCATGAGCCATAATTGGCTTTATTGTTCCCCCAAGCATTGATTGTAGGTCCTTCTACTTACACAGTGGGAGAAGGATTTGGTGCAAAAGATGAAAAATATATGATACCTCTTTTTGAATAGCAATAGAAGATTATCCGATATTCATGGACTCAATGCCCAAGGTTGATCCTTATGATGGTCATTATACTACACTCTAGCACAGAGGTCAACAATCTTGATACATGCATCCCATTCACACACCAAATTGTGGGAAATGAGGTCATCATAGACAATAACTGTACTCATCAATTTATATGTTATCTATTGATTTAAGTGATTTGAATGAACAATGTTTTCTATCATCGATATCACAGTCTTTCTATTAAATTGATGAAACACATTTTATATTGTACCATTTTACATGTTTTTTATAGTGTTTTAATTTTCATTTTTATGTTACATATAGTTTGGAATTTATAAGCTTTCAAAGCCCACTACTTGAAATATAAGAAAAAATATTAAATTTCATGTAGGTATCTTTAAAATATTATAAAATATAAACAATAAAAAATATAATTAAAATAAAAACATGTCTTTGTAATCTAAAAATTTGTTAATAATAATAATAATTTTATCAATATATTAAACATAACTTAATTTACATGACCCCAACATTATTGATTAAAAACATAATATTTACACTTTAAAAAATATATGAAAAAATAATAGTGTAGCTATAATATAAATAAATATTAGAGCACTAACTAGATTTATAAAAAATAATTTAAATAAAAATGAATATAAAAAAAATATAAATACAAATGAAATCTTTTCAAACTAAAATATATTTTGCCACTAAAATTTATTTTCATTTATTGTTTTTAGGAAATATTTGTTATTTTCAATTTTGTTTTATATATTCTGTAAGTCTGTGAAATTTCATTTAGATTGTATTTATACTTTATTATTTTCAGACTACTAAAGTCACCTATATGAAACCTTGTTATGCTTCATTTAGATAACTTTGAATGTATATAAATTATAAAATTTAAATACTATCTGAATGAAATTGGAAAAAATAACTCAAAATATAAAAAATAATCCAAAACAAAATAATTCATAAATATAATAAACAAAATATAATTTACATTTCAGAAAATTTATTTCATAAAACATAACATTTTCACTTCCAAATAATAGTGGACATAGTTATTTTTGAGTATTATATTATTAATAACATTACTATGAAGAATTAGTAATTGTGTTTTTATAATTAAATGTTATTGATTAAATAAGTAATATATATTAATTAGAAAATTAAATATTGACATTAACAAAAATAATTAATCTTAGAAATTATAAAAAGAGAATAATCATAAGTGTAACTAATATAGTAGTTAACAAAATATTTTTAAAATAAATCTTTATTATATTAGTAGAATATAAAATTTAGTTAATAATAACAATTGTATTATTAAAAAATTATATATATATATATGTATCTAAATAAAAGAAAATAAAACCAATATATAAATATATATTAAATATAAAAAAATATTTTTGTTAAAATGTAATTGTTTTTTAATTTTTGGAAAAGAGACAAGATCATTGAGACTTTTGGACTCTAATCCAAAGGTGGCTTGTTTGATGCCACTTTTCCATTAGTTTTAATAATATTTTTAACCTAGAATTATTTTAATAATTTTGTTTAATAAAAAATATAAAAAAACTCATCAGTGCACCAATGTCTATAGAGTGACTAGCACTACTGGACTCTAAAGGCTGTTTTCCCTAGTATCTAGGTTGGTGATGAATAGATGCCCGACTACCCCCTCTTTTCTTACTCTATTCTCCTAGTAGTATTATGTACTGGTATTCATGGTGGTCACCTTCCCTATATATATATATATTCCCTCACATGTTTTAGTGTGAGAGAGATGAGGGATATAATATCTTGTGGTTTTTTCACAAACATTTATCTTCAGATATAGTATCTTATGGATTTTTATAGTAATGTTGTGTATGGGCTATGATGGACGGAGGTATAATACACGATGTATAAGTTATAAGGGATCTAAGAAACTACTATGATACATCATGAAGATGTTGATATTTATGAAAATATGATGGAATTTATGGGGTTAATGGTAGGTTGTGATGCATGTGGTGCATAGTATGTAACAATTCTCAATGATTCTTATGGAAGACATATATAATGAGAGAGATGGATAAATACGTATGATGTTAGGGAATAATGAAAACAAGAAGGGAAGTGGTAGTCAAATAACTTTTTTTAATATTATGTTAGATATTATATTTTTACATATATGTGATACTTGGAGAGAGAGACCTAATGAGGATGGAAATATAACATACATGACTAGTTAAAGAGTTGGATTCAATTTTATAATCATTAGGATTTAGTATTCATTATTTTTATTTTTTATGAGTGAATATAGTGAGGATCCTACTGATTATACATGTTATTCTCAACCTATATATATATATATAATATTTTTATGGACCATAGGATTTTTTTGGAGATTGAGCTAGACATTACTAGCTCTTAGGGTTTTTTAAGAGGTGTTTGAGTTTCCTGGTCACTAATGATGCTTTATTTTCTATACTAGCTATTTATATTTTAGTTTTTCTATCTCTATGACATTAATTTCTTGTATTGGGATATTTTTTTATCATTTATTATGCACATGAGTTTTTTAGTTGTTTTAACTTATCTATCATTCCTTAAATATGAAAGGGAAGTTCCTGCCATTTGTACATATGATATAACCTTGTTGCTTCTTGCTTACCCATAACCTGTTTTAGGTGGGATTCAAGATTCATTATATATCTGCTATCATTAATTTCTTAGGTGGGGTACCTTTGAGGGGGGGGGGGGGGGGGGTTGTGACATTTTTTAAAAATGAAATATTTATTGTCCCAAAAAACATCATTTCGTTGTAAAAAGTGTTTATATTTTAAATGTTATTCTCTAATAATTTTAAAATAATTTTAATAAAATGAATAATATATATTTATATTTGAAAAATGTTATAAATAATAAGGTATGAAAATAAATTGTAAATGTGATGTATAATAACTGTTCTTGATTAAAAATTATGTTTAAAAAATATAAATTATATTATTTTTTCAATTTATGTATTTAGGGTTTCAAAGTATTTATTTTAAAGGAAAATGTTTTAAGTCATTTTTCTCTAAAACAACTGATATAATAGAATTCTAATTTTGTTAAAAAAAATAATATTTTGGACTCAAATTGAATTTTATAACTGATTAAATTATAAATAACGCGAATATTTTATAAAAATTGAGAAATATATGTAATATTATAGAATAGTATATATATATATAATTTTTATTTAATGGTTTCATATTCATATTCTATTTTATTAAATATAGAATAATAAAGTTAATGTTTTAAAAAAAATAAAGGAGTTCTTGTTGGAATAAAACATTACATCTAATTATTAAATAGGTTTCTAGAAAGTTACGAAACACTTAAGAGAGATACATAATGTGTAAAAATTAATAAATTAAAAAAAACATAATAAGTTAGTATATGGATTAAAATTTGTTATAGTTTGAGTAACATGCTTAAACTCTTATTAAATTAAAGATTTGAGTTCATGTTAAATTTAACTTTTTATTATTACAGTTTTTTCTAGAAAGATAATGAACATTTTAGAAACATGTGAACCATATTAAAATTATTAATATACCTAAAATATTAAATTTTAAATTAAATAGTTTAAATTTAAGTAGTTATATATTTACTAAAACATTTGAACTCCATCTAAAATAAGAGTATGTATTTGAATCAAAATTTAGTTTGTATTATTATATTCTTGTCAATATTTATATATAACATTATAGAATACCATATAACATTTACTAAATTATATGATAAAATATATATAAAATAATTAGTATCCAATTATTTTAAATTAATTTTTATGAAATGGTAAATTTAAAAATATCTATTGATGATGACATAATTCTTACAATGCATTAGAGATGTCAAACAATGGGCGATTTAGTTATATGATTTGAAAATGATAATTATTTTCTTTACTTTAAGCAGTAAATATGATTATAAATATTTTTTAGAAATTTTATAACATGAATCCCATAAATATCAAGTAATTTATACTTATATTTTAAAAAATAGGAACACTATATAAATGGGTGTTTTTTTGTTAAAAATATATTATAATTATTTAAAAAATAAAATTAATTATTTTTAGTTATATGTGGATGTGTAATAGTCTAAAATATAATCAATTTTAAAATTTTAAACCACTTTAAATATGAAAATTAAAATCATAACTCTTAAAAATTACATTTTTATAAAAAAACCATCAATTCATTTTTATAAAAGGAACTCAATATATCCTTTAAAAAACACATGTAAAGATCAGTTTTTCTCAATATTCCAAATACCATTATAAAAATACATTTATAAGTTTATAAATATACAATATATCTAAAATTATATCCTTTTAAGGATGTATATTCAATCCAGACAATGTGACCCAAAGACAAAACATAAGGTTTATTAAGTCAAAATTTCCAATATTATTTCAGATTATTCAGAAAAATCACATTTAAATAATCATTTTTGGTCTTCTATGATTATATATAAATGTAATTAATACAAATTTTATCCATTAATGATGAGATTTAACTTAATATCTCCCATTTTACCCTCTTTATAAGCCATACCTATATTAAAATAAGAGACTGGAATTTCAGGTCTTCCGATTTCTGATGTCAACATATCATTTTCCTTAAAATAAATAACTTTTAATAGTAAATGAAAAATATTATTATTATTCTACTCAATTATTTTTATGAAACTAAAATATTTATTTTACTATATTTTGTTTTAAAAACTTTTTTGAAAATAACGTTCACCTATGGTGATTTCTCTAAACTTAAGTGAATGATTTTCTTTATTTTTTAGTTAATCCTTTCAATGATATTATTTAAAGTGGATTCCAAATTTTGTTTTACAGTTTTTTTTGAAATATCCCATTTTAGTTTTTCTGTAAGGAGAACCTATATAAACCCCCAATTTCTTAAGATGGAGGGGAGAAACCAATAAGAAAAGTGGGAATCTGAACATGTGGTCAACTAAGTGTAGATAAATCCAAAGAAAATGAAAATCATAAAATCCATACCATTGATGAGCATGGTTAGGAGAATTTGAGTAGGAAGAGGTAAATGGTCTAGAAATGTGATTGGTGGGATATGTCTCAATCCCAACACTTCTCTTAAATTAAGATGCACACTACATGATGTCCAAGAGGCACACCATCAATATTGGAGTTCTCAACTCATGCCAATGCCATATGATCCACCTCCTCCCACAATAACCTATAGATAAAATAAAACCCACCAAAATTAACCATATTTAGGAATAAAACTACTCCTAAAACCACTTATATTGGACTAGAATGCACCATGATACACATTGAGCTATACCTTGCCTCAAGATGCTATCGATGACCGTCGTCGGAGAACATGGTAAAAAATAGGAAGAATCATGACTATAAATCAATAATAAACTAGTTAAGGTTGTGAATAGACACTATGATCTAGAGAGTACATAAATGGGACTAAGGTTATGGGAACCAGACACCGGGGAACCATGCCTAGGTCAACGCCATACGTTTGGCCACTATATCAAAATAAGGGAAGTATAATACATCAACTGTAAATCATACCATGCACAATAAAACAACTGTGGTAGAGAAATAGTTGGTGACCTTGACACATGACATTGACTCATATTTAATTGAAATAGTGAGGCCAGTGACACACATCAGATGTAGTACCACATATGAACACACACACACACACACATATGTGCACACACAACACCTCCCATAGAAACTAAAAATACAGGGGAACCGCCAACATCAGAGGGGATTCATCAAGAATTATGTGAGTTCTTAGCACTATAATGATAATGGTGGGGATAGAAGTGAAAAAATATACTAAATATTATATGATAATCTACTAAGGGGTTGTTATCAAAGACACCGTAGAATCTTGGTGAAGAGATAAAAATGGACTTGGACATTGTTAGAGTAGGACAATAAAGGAAAATAATTCATCAGGAAATGTAATATATTTTACGAAGACAGTGCATGGTCTTATAGGGGAATCCAGAACCATAGGGAACCTAAATGATAGAGAAAGGGAGGTTGCCTATTTTGGTGGTTGCATAAACCCTTTCCACCTAACAATGAGATTTTCTTGAGAGATAAATCAAATTTTTAAGTGAATATAAAATTAATAATAAAATAATGTTTTTTATGATTATGGAATAATAATACAGTTATGGAAATAGTGATAACAAAAGTAAAAAATTTAATTCATTCTTAACAATCTAAAAGAAGATTACTTAAGAAGATTCTGTAAAACAGAATTATTTACAAATATATTGAACCAATTTTTTATAATGGAATAAAATATATAACTTGAAACATATAGATGTTATTGAAAAATTAGACAAAGATATTTTTATATTAATATTACACCAAATCTTATTAGAAATTATGAATCGAACAACCCTATAATGGCCAATACAAGAAAAACTAATCTGAATAAATGAATAATATATGATAATAGAAGAATCAAAATGAATAATAATTGTCAAATAAACCCCAAAAGGTCATTAATAAAGAAAATAATTAATATACTTTTATTATTCAGGAACTTATAGGACATATTAAGCATTCCAAGACTCAAGGTAATGAAATTATTGACTGAGCACCATTTAATTGAGTTATATCCTTCACTATTTGATAATGTTCTTCAAAAGATATACATATTATACCAATTGATGGTTTTATATTTTATTTTCTCTTTATTATTGTTTACATTTATCTCATATAATCAATTTATTAATACATTCTTACTTCACATGTTATTATCTTTTAGTGAGTTTTATAAAAATATTCCTCTGTTGATTTAGAGTTCTTACTATATCTTTATATTACATCTATCTCAAATTTTATCAAATAATATTCTATCTAAAAATAATATTAGTTTAATAAATCTATATCATATGAATTTAACTTATTTTAAATCCAAAAGAGAATTAGTTAACATGTTTTATTGTATTCATTATATTTTCTTTAGCTAACTTTGATTCATAGGGTTATGTATTGAAATGGAAGCTCTTATGTGTTTTATTCATGATGTTATTATCACAAATTATATATAAATATGGGTGGGTTTTGGATTTTATAACCCTTAAATTCATTGGGTAATTACTTATTCTTTTGGGAAAATATATTACATTTAATCAAATAGGTTATTCAATTATGGGTTATTCTAAGGGTGATTGTAGGGGTGATTATGCGCATTTAATATGTCCTGAGAGAAAATTTATAAATTTTCTATTTTACTTATAATTATATATTAATATTATTTATTATCCCATTTGGATTTAATTAAAATTATTTATTCCCATTAATTTTGGATTAAATATATGTTTATGATAATATATGACTTCAACACTTTTCTTTACGAGTTTCCTTGTATCATAAAGCCTAATGGGATTAATATCTTATTTTCCCTTTAGAATGTTTTATATGCTCAAACCATAATTTGTAATTATTTTTAAAGTATTTAAGGATCATTTGTAATGATATTGATGAAAAAATTCAAGATGATTAGTCACAAATAAAGTAATACGTAAGAATATATTATGGGGAAGAAATGGAATTTTATTTATTTTAAAAAGGTACAGCTTTTTATGTATAATTTTATGTTATGTGTCTTAATTTTTTAAAACTCTAAATACAAAGGTCCATGGAATGTTGGCCTAATAATACTTATATTAAAATATGTAATAACTGTATGGTTATTTTTGGGTTATTTTAGTTATTATTTTATAAAAGTAGGGGATATGATCATTGGGAACTCACAAATGTGAACATGAGGATATGCTCACTAGTAAAAAAAATTTCTTTCCACATTGTATTTTTATTTTTTAACATTGGTTACTATATCAAATAATTTCATTATATGTTGTAAATATGTTATTAACATCTATTGAGGAAAAAATATTTTTTAAATATTTTTATGGGGGTTTTCATGTTGGTTATTTCATAACCGATATGAAACGTAAGACATGATTGATTCGTTATGTCAGTTATAAAATAACCGACCTGAAAAATATTGTTTTAAATAATATATTTCTTTTTATTCATCCTCTCCCTATATGAAACAATTAAGAAAAGAGAAAATAGCATAAAAAGAATAGTATAACAAGTCACTTACAATTTTTAACTTTAAATTTTATAATATATACCAAAAATAAACTAAAATCTAGTAGAAACTATAAAATTAATTTTCCATTAAATTTGTATGTACCACATATCCTATACACTATAAGAAAGAGGTTTATAAAAGGCTAAAACATAATATTAAGTCATTTAAAATGAATTCCGAATAAAATAGATGAAACATTAAGTAAAAGTTTATAAAGAAATATATCATGATAAATCTTAGTAACTATCCAAGTAGTAATTATTTCATAAAAAAATTTTAAAACATAGTTTTCAAATTACTATAAAATTTCTTATTTATAAAAAATTATGTTTAAAATATTTTTTCAATACAAAATAAAATTATTAAGTGAAATATTTTTATGTTGGTAATTATAAATTTAAATTCAATATTTCTTTTATATATTTGATATTGGTGCTCTTTTTTCTATTGGTCTCTCTAAAGAAATTACATCCCCTATTTGAAATTAATATGAATAAAATAAATTTTAATTTAATTACAATATAAGAATATATTATAAAATTCAAACATACATGTTCAATAAATTATTAAATTTTTTTCAGAGTTCACCATGGATAGAGCAAATTTATTAAAGTGTCTTATCACTCAAAAAACACCAAAAATACAATGTCCACTAATATAAAATAAATTTTAATGTTATTTGTTTTTGTGTTAAGTAATATATCAAAAATAATGAGATATATGTTTCTTAATCTTGAAGATAAGGAATCATCCATCACAAAATAACTGAATTCTATTGAAATATTTTAACAATATAAAATATTCTTTATGAATCAGAAATTTTCTTTGATATAGGTGAAATTAATAGTGGGTCCATAAACTGATATAATTTTGTCTTTTCATGCTCCTTGAAAATTTTATAACAATATCTAATAAAAAAATATATAACTGTACATTTTTAATTAACTAAACATAAAGAAATATTTATTTTAAGGCTTACATGGGAATTTTTTTTATCACGTTGATGCCCAATTGACCTCCAATTACAAGTTACCTTATATCAATTTTTAAAATTTCCACATCCTCTTCACACCCACAATCTGTAGCGTTAATTGGAATCTCATGGACATTACAAAACAAATTTTAATATATTTAAAATCTATCAAGAATAATATAATTTGAATATGAAGTCACAACACTCTATATTTTTTATTTCTATATAATATTTCATTACCTATAATGTGTCACTATAAAAAATAGATAAATATATTTTCATTGAAATATTAAAAAAAATAATAGAAAAATGAATTGTAATATAGAACATACACATAAATATATTGTAATATGTCGAACAAGTCTGGATGCACAAACAAAAAAGTAGCTGATACATTTTCCAACTGTACTCGCCTCATCTGTTGGTAATGGGATTATTGTTTATCTGTTTATAATATTATGTACATGGACCCTATGAGGATCTATCTATATCTCTTGATTATTAATGGTATCAAAAATATAAATTATCATCTAAAATGAATCAATATGAGGATGGAGATCATAAATATATTACTAAAAAACTGGGAAGTTGTGGTGGAAGGGGTGTAAGTGTGTGATAAAAGGAGTAGGGTCTTCTGGTAGAGGTGGAGAAGTGTGAGATGATATTGGAGTTACAGGAGTGAGAGCTTCCATCCGATGTGGATCAATGAGATCAAAATTCTGAAACTATATTTGCGTGTTTGGAAACATCGACTGTACTAAGGCTCCGATCATTTCCTCTATCATCACATGAATATCCTGAACTTTAGCTTTCAAGGATTATATTTTTTATAAAAATCATCCCTTGAAGATGCATCAGAACATTGAAATGGTTTTATGATCGATACACCTATCAGGTATCTTCTTACACGACCCGAGTGTTCTAGATTTCCAAATATTGTAGCTAAAATATCCTTCCTACACTCATCGAAATATCCCATGTGTGCTCTCCTCCTTATGAGAATCTTGTATGAAATATTGAAAAAATAAACAATGAATCACAATATATATATATAATTGATTTAAATTAGATAAATAAATAAATAAAACACCTTACAATACTCTCAGATACAATCCTTCACTATATTATAAGATATTGTCCTTTTTTCTCATTAGACCCCTCATCATTTTTTCATGTCTAACAAGGGTGGAGAAGATTCAACCATTACAATTCTTGATGATCAAGATCTCTATATTTGATAATTTTCATCCATTATTTGTTCTTCTAATAAAATTTACCATCTATGAGATAAAGTATAATGATATAAATTTCTAGAGAGGATCTCTCGATGTGATATACTCAATTTTTGTAAATTAATAATAAAGAAATAATTAATAACTTCATTGTAAAGACCAAGAAATTTCAATGAATTTTTTTTCTTAATTTTCTTTAGGATTTTACAAGAACGCAGTTTGTGACGGCGCCTGATTCCAAGGCCCGGTGTGCCCGGAATCATTTTCCGAAGTTTGGCTCGGGTACGTTCAGTGAACGAACGAGCGGGAATTTCTATCTTTTGAACCGGTGCTCGGAATCAAATTCTGAGGGCACCGATGGAACCACATCGCTGGTTTTTGCTTAGGAACACCTATTCCGCAGTTGCATTTTATCGAGTTTGGAAGATAGTTTTTGGGGGTTTTTAATTAAACTGAATAAAAATATGTGTTTGCCATATTTTTATTTGAAGTGGTAGTTAGAACCTCCAGGGGAGGTTAGTGGAGGGGCCCACCTGCACATAACCTCCCTTGGGTGGATTTTATAAGGTGGGGCCCACATGAGTATCAAACCCCCTTAACCCCTTTAACTCTTTAACTCTCCATTTATGTGGATGAAACTCTCTCTCATTAAATGAGTCTCTCCACCTCCCTCTCATTAAATTTGACAACATGAGATATTTAATTATGTGAGTTAATTTAAATTTCAAAATCCTGAAATTCATAAGCTTTGTTGTGTTAATAAAACAAGTTAAGAACTTATTTTATGTGGGTTGGAGTTAAGTTGATTGGGAGCCTTTGGAGAAAAAGCTTAGGAAGTCTTGAGTTTCTTCTTTCTCTACGACAAAGAACACGAAGAACGTCTCTTCCTCCACTAAAGAACGACAACACCATCTTCTTCATCGTTCTTCAACCGAGGAAAGGAAAGGGAAGTGACGCCCCTGAAATCTCCAACGACCTTCATCTGCGTCAAAGGAGAAGACGTCGCCCACGAAGAACGTCGTCAACGACGACGTCACCTCCGAACGCTCTTCCACCAACGACGAGTACCCTTCTTCCTTTTCGACGCATGAGGATGAGAATTGGGAGTGTGTGATGAACACGACAATCGAGGAATCGATATCCGCACTTTTTCCGATATCGTCAATGAATGAAAATTACGAGGTAGAGAATTTAAATTGTGATTGTTGGTGAACCCTCGTTTACTCCCTTGATTTTTATTCTTCGTGAATATGTCCAACTACTATCGTTTACCGAGAGGGGGCCAGTCCGCACAAACACGGCTGACCCACCTCCTTTTTTATTGTTGGATTTCTTTGTGGTTTGGTATGGGAAGACGTGGTACCGTCGCACCACACGTAATCATGGGACAACGAAATGCGCGGCGCCGTCGCGCCGCGTCGTGAAAAACAAACAAAGGCGCGATACCGTCGTGCCACGTCAGAGAAACCCGAAGACATCCGCGGATGGAGTCGGGCCACGGAGAAGGGGCACGGCGCCAACGCGTCGCGCCGGAGAACCACGAAGACGGCACATTTTGTTAATTGACGCACGGATTGACGAGGGATGACATAACGGGGCCGCAAAGTATTTTTGAAGCTTGCGCAGTAAAGTACGAAACCCGAGATGAACACCGGCTCAGACGGTTTTGAAAACGGACCACCGGAGAAACTCCGGTGGCCTGCGGAAACACCCGGAGGCGGGGGTCACCGGCGCGGCGTCGCCGGCGACCGGAGGCGGTGGCCGGAGCCGTCCGGCCGCTAGGCGGCGGTGGCGCCAGGGCGCGCAGCCACCCTCAATTAACAGTGAGGGGCAGGCCGCGCGCACCACCCGCTCTTCAACTTCGGCTCGGCCACGCCGAGCTGTGGCTGGACGGTTGGGCCGGACTGAGCCGGCCGGGCCGGGCCGGGTCCAGTCGGGTCGGACCCGGTTCGGGCCGACCCAGGGGGGTCGGGCTAGGTCGGTACGGGCCCAGACCCCCCGATTTCGGACCACTTTCAGTCAAATGAACATATCTTTGGCTACGAACCACCGATCGATGCACCGTCAGTTGCGTAGAGATCCTTGGAAAGAGACGGACGTTTCGGTATATCGCACTCAAGGTTTAGGAATACTTTGGGTTCGGCCGGGTTGGTTCGGATACGAAACCAACCGGGCCCTCGGAGTGGAAACACTTATATCTTGAGCTCCGGACGTCTGATTGACGTGCCGTCAACTTTGTTGGATTCCTCTAAGTGGGACAGAACTTTTGTCATACTTCGCTTGAGATTTGGATATATTTGGATAGTGGCCGGGTTGGATTGCACCCGAAATCCAACCGAGCCCCTTGAACGAAAAAGCTGATATCTTTCAGACCAGACGTCCGTTTGACGAACCGTCAGCAGCATTGGTGAACTCGTTGAGAAACGGTCCCTATGAGTATAACCTATGAGATTTCGGGGTACAATTGAGATACAGCCGGGTTGGTTCCCTCACGAAACCAACTGGGCCCCTGGGACGAAAAGGCTAATAACTCACAGACCGGGCATTCGATTGACGTGCCGTATGTTGCGTTGAGACCCCTATGACGAGGCGGTCCTTTGAGATAATTCTTCGTGGGACTTTGAGATACATGGAGTATCGACCTGTAGCTCGTGGAGCGGACCCTCTCGGAGACGAGCGTGTGGAGTACAGAGACCGTGTAGCCGACTGAGACCTGACGACTGCTTGACCGACTCGACTTGGAGTGAGTCAACTAGCCCAGTGGACAGAGCGCTACTTTGTGAGGTGCAGACCCATGGCGGACGGAGCACTACCTGTGTGACAGTGCATACCTGCGGTACTCATCCAGAGAGTACCTCAGCAGGCTATTAGGGGGTGTGCACTACTGTGTTTGGGTGACATACCTCGGCGGGAAGCACTACTGTGTCTGGGTGGCTGACTAGAGGTACTTGATAGGAGGAGTACCTCAGCAGTCTTAGGTTAGTGACCAGTACCTCAGAGTCGTGACAGGACCACTGTACACTCTAGAGACGGAGCTCTTCAGCAGTTACAGTTTCGATAATGAAAATCCTGGTTTGAGTTGAGACTTTTGACCTTTGTGTTTACCTCATGATTGAGATGGGTCACTTGATAACTTAGGTATATGTATGGTCATATACCTGGGTAGTGGTTATCCGTTGATTTCATGATCGTGGTGTTTTCCTCATGATTGAGATGGGTTACTTGATAACTTAGGTATATTCATGGGCATATACCTAAGTAGAGGTTATCTGTTGAGATCTTCTTTGTGGTTATCCATGTTGGTTTTAGTGAGACCTTGAGGGTCTTGGGGTCCCTAATGAGTATCGTTATACTAACCCCTACACGGGATATGCCCGCACCTTGTTGTGTTGGTTGCAGACGACGGGTAGTGCTGACGGAGGCCGAGTGTTCGAGGGCTGGACGGTATCCGGAGGTGGACTTCACGGTGAGACGACACTCAGAGGTCGTTGACGGGTGAGAGCGTTGTGGAGGCTATCTGCACCTACCCTTCAGGTAGGATCCGTGGTGGACGATCCAGGAGCTGCGCCCTCTGTACCTACCCTTTGGGTAGGATCCGAGGAGGACGACCCAGGTGCCTCTTCCGTCCCTCCATCTGTTGTCTTTTTATGTTGTACTTTGTTCAGTAGTAGTTGTACTTTCTTTTGGGTTTTTATTCTGGCCCATTTACCTTTCAGAACATCTCTTTGTACTTAGTGTTTTACTTCCTCTTGTACTATGTAGTGTTTTGTTTACTTTATAAAGGATATGCCTTCCCAGTTATCGGGATTTATGCCTTTGGTGCTAGTCTCCATCCCCTGGCCTATGGAAGGCAGGCTTGGGGTAGTCACGGAACGGGCTCCGAGGACGGGTCATGACAAATTGGTATTAGAGGAGTCGGTTCTATCGTAGAACTTATAACTCTGATATTTTCTTTCTATGAAGCAATAATGTTAAGAGTACCGAGTGTGGTTTTCAGTTCAGGGAGTCCAGTGTTGGTGCGGGCGGCCGACGTATCCATACACCAGGACCCTGACAACTGATTTCTGAATTTGTGCATGAAAACACTGATTGCGTGTGTGTTTCGAGAAGTTTTATTTAAATATCAGCTCAAACCAGGTCATCTCACCATGTATAATCGTTTGATCGTGTCACTTTGTTTCTTTCAGGATGCCTTTTCTCAGACGACCAGCTAGAGCTCAGAGGGATGTGCGTACTGATAGCCTGTCGAGCAACGAGGCTTCTGTACAGAGCCCTCTTACTGTTGAGGCACCAGCGGAGGTACCAACGGTACTACCATACGTTGGGCCACCGAGGCCACCAGCCCCAGCAATAGACGATGCACGCCACTTGAGTGCGCTGCACGAGTTCCAGCGCTAGAGGCCACCCAGGTTCCGGGGAGAGACGGACCCGCAGGCGGCTGAGGTTTGGCTGGAGGCTATGGTGAGAGTCTTCATGCTAGTGGGGACGCTGACAGACTTCACGGTGATCTTTGCTTCTAGCCTTCTTTAGGTAGCAGCAGGTAGGTGGTGGAGCCAATTGTTTCAGTTTTGCGACGGGATGAACTTCGCATGGGAATACTTCGAGATGTTCTCCAGGGTGGAGTTTGTGCCAGTATCTCTACACCCCGAGCGTGTACAGGAGCTTTTGCCTTTTCCGCGTGTTTTTTGATCAGTAGCCGAGTCATCTGTGTGCAGTAGACAGATGATGCAGAGGTCCAGGAGGACAAGACCAGCAGTTGGATGATCTCGGGTTTTAGGACCGGTGGTGCGGGGCACCCGGGGTGGGGTCAGAGCCAGGTGTGCCAGAAACAGACAGTGTTACTCATGTGGTGGGAAGGGTCACCTGGCACGTGACAGTCCGACTCCTCGTACAGTTGATCCGCAGGCGTTGGAGGAGCCACCGAGGTAGAAGTAGCGACGAGTGCTTGAGCAACAGCCGAGCAGTGGATAAGGCAGTAGTGCTCTGGGAGCAGGTGGACATGAGCGGAACTAGTGGATACGTCCCTTGTACTTCTAGTTCCATGTTGTTGTTGTATTCGTGTCCTTGTACTATGAGCTGCAATATTAAAAAGACACTTATCTTTGTTTGATTTCCAGTCCTTTTGTTTGGTTGATACTGAGTGGTCCCGGTTAAACTGTTGACTTGACCCTCACATTCGAGATTTCTACTAGAGGAGACCTAGTGACCTCACACTGATGCCGACAGTGTGACTTGACCCTTGGAGGCAAGAGTGACAGTTGGGTCTCTTAGTAGTTACGTCGAGGCCTTACAACGTCATTCATGGAATGAATGCATCATTCATGTCAGGATTGACTGTATTAGGCAATGGGCGTGGTTCATCCAGGGGATGAGACTAAGTTTCTCTTTTCGGAAAAGGAGAAATTTTAGAAGCTCTTTCACATCTTATGCAATGAAGGTACAGATCATCCAGGAGCAGATGAAGATTGCACAGTGCAGTAAGAAATAGGAAACCGGCTCTAGTCTTAGAGACTCGAGCGTGTTAAATGTTAAAGAATAGGAAGCTTAAAGGAGAGATGAGTCTGCGAAGAAGCAGACGTGGAGGCAGAGCTAGGAGGGCAGCATGAGGTGGTGTACATATTAACATGCTACAACCACCCACCTTAGTTATCCCCGCCAGGCTCAGGGAGCTGGAGAGCGGAGGAAGAGTGCAGCTGCATGCGGTCAAGGAGTGTGACCCAATGGCTCTAAAAAATGATTCAAGGGACAGTCTGTGTCCACTACTAGCTTCTATAGTGACAGACGTCGATATGAATCATTCCTCGCTTTCACAAATCTTGTCCTAGACCTAGAGTTTCCGGTAATCCATGGACTTGACCCTCACATCTGAAGATAGCTTGGGAGGAGACTCGATAATCACACTTATGCCGACGGTGTGGTCAGACGCTCGAGGTGAGAGTTTCAATTGGAATCTCTTGGTGGCAGCGTCGGGGCCTTACGACGTTAGTTTGAGTATGGAATGGGCTATAACTGTTCATACTCAAATTGATAGTTTTAGGCAAACGTTGGGAAGGGTTTCCCATGGTCGGAAAAAAGGAAACCCCAGGCAGCATAGGATAAACTCTTTCACAAGAGGGTGCGAGTGATCACTCTTGAGTCGGTCAACCTTACCCTCATGGCAGCAGTCATTTTGAGTTCCAGTTCTAACAGGAATTGGAAACCTCTAGAGTTCGATGATGATGATCACGTCCTTATACGGGTCTCACCTCGACGAGGTTTACAGAGATGTGGCCAAGGCGGCAAGTTAACTCTGAGGTTCAACGGACCTTTCTAGGTCCATAGCTGGGTAGGAGAGGTGGTTTACCGCTTGACCCATCCACCTTAGTAGCACGAGGTGCACGACGACTTCCACGTATCTCAACTGAAGAGATACGTGCTCGACCCTTCACATATCATCAACCATGAAGAGCTGGACGATGGAGATGAGGTGTTTTTCATGGAGGTTCCAGTGGGGATAGAGGATCAACAGGAGTGGATCCTACGAGGACGATTGATTCCTCGGGTGCACTTTCTTTGGCAGTACAGAACCTCCAGGTAAGCACATGGGACCGAAAGGCTCAAGTGCGTGTTCAATACCGCTTTTTTTACCCTAGTTTGTGTTGAAGCTTTACGGGGATGTAAATCCCTAAGGTGGGAGTAATGTAAAGGCCCGGAAATTTCAAGGAAATTTTTTTCTTAATTTTCTTTGGGATTTTACAAGAACACAGTTTCTAACGGTGCCTGATTCCGAGGCCCGGTGTGCCCGGAATAATTTTCCGAAGTTTGGCTCGGGTACGTTCAGTGAACGAACGAGCGGGAATTTCTATCTTTTGAACTGGTGCTCGGAATCAAATTCTGAGGGCACCGATGGAACCACATCACCGGTATTTTCTTAGGGACACCTATTCCGCAGTTGCGTTTTATCAAGTTTAGAAGTTATTTTTGGAGGTTTTTAATTAAACTGAATAAAAATATGTGTTTTCCATATTTTTATTTGAAGTGGTAGTTAGAAACTCCAAGGGGAGGTTAGTGGAGGGCCCACCCACACATAACCTCCCTTGGGTGGATGTTATAAGGTGGGGCCCACATGAGTATCAAACCCCCTTAACCCCCTTAACTCTTGAACTCTCTATTTATGTGGATGAAACTCTCTCTCATTAAATGAGTCTCTCCACCTCCCTCTCATTAAATATGGCAACTTGAGATATTTAATTATGTGAGTTAATTTAAATTTCAAACTCTTGAAATTCATAAGCTTTGTTGTGTTAATAAAACAAGTTAAGAACTTATTTTATTTGGGTTGGAGTTTAGTTGATTGGGAGCCTTTGGAGAAAAAGCTTAGGAAGTCTTGAGTTTCTTCTTTCTCTACGACGAAGAACACCAAGAACGTCTCTTCCTCCACTTAAGCACGACGATGCCATCTTCTTCATCGTTCTTCAACCGAGGCATGGAAAGGGAAGAGACGCCCACGACATCTCCAACAACCTTCATCTGCGTCAAAGGAGAAGACGTCGCCAGCGAATAACGTTGTCAACGATGACGTCACCTCTGAACGCTTGTCCACCAACAACGAGTACCCTTCTTCCTTTCCGATGCATGAGGATGAGAATTGGGAGTGTGTGACGAACACGACAATCGAGGAATCGATATCCGCCCTTTTTTCGAGACCATCAACGAACGACAATTACGAGGTAGGGAATTTAAATTGTGATTGTTGGTTAACCCTTGTTTACTCCCTTGATTTTTATTCTTCGTGAATATGTCCAACTGCTATCGTTTAACGAGAGGGGGCTGGTCCGCACAAACACAGCCGACCCACCTCCTTTTTCCATGTTGGATTTTTTTGTGGTTTGGTACGAGAAGGCATGTTGCCGTCGCACCACGCAGAATCATGCGACAAGGAAATGCGCGGCGCCGTTGCACTGCGTCGTGAAAAACAAACAAAGGCACGATACCGTCACGTCGCGTCAGAGAAACCCGAAGACATCCGCGGACAGAGTCGGGCCACGGTGAAGGGGCGCGGCGCCAACGCGTCGCGCCGGAGAACCATGAAGATGGCGCGTTTTTTAATTGACTTGCGGATTGACGAGCAATGACATAGCGGGGCCGCAAAGTATTTTTGAAACTTGCACAGTAAAGTACGATACCCGAGATGAACACCGGCTTAGACGGTTTTGAAAACCGACCACCGGAGCAACTTCGGTGGCCCGTAGAAACACCCGGAGGCACGGGTCGCCGGCGCGGCGTCGCCGGCGACCAGAGGCGGCGGCCGGAGCCGTCCGGCCGCCAGGCGGCGGCGGCGCCCGAGCGCGCCGCAGGAAGAATGGGCGGCGACGGTTGCGCCGCCGCCCTCAATTAACGGCGAGGGGTGGGCCGCGCGCACCCCCCGCTCCCCGACTTTGGCTCGGCCATGCCGAGCCGCGGCTGACCGGTCGGGCCGAACCGTGCCGGCTGGGCCGTCCCGGGTCTAGTCGGGTCGGACCCGGTTCGGGCCGACCCAGGGGGGGTCGGGCCAGGTCGGTCCGGGCCCAGACCCCCCGATTTCAGACCACTTTCAGTCAAATTCCCATATCTTGGGCTACGGACCTTCGATCAACGCACCGTCAGTTACGTAGCGATCCTTGGAATGAGACGGTCGTTTCGGTATATCACACTTAAGGTTTAGGAATACTTTGGGTTTGGCCGGGTTGGTTCGGATACGAATCCAACCGGGCCCTCAGAGAGAAAACGCTTATATCTTGAGCTCCAGACGTCCGATTGACGTGCCGTCGACTTTTTTGGATTCCTCTAAGTGAGACAGAACTTTTGGAATACTTCGCTCATGATTGGATATAGTTGGATAGTGGTCGGGTTGGATTGCACCCGAAATCTAACCGAGCCCCTGGAACAGAAAAGCAGATATCTTTCAGACCAGACGTCCATTTGATGAACCGTCGGCAGTGTTGGTGATCTCGTTGAGAAAGGATCCCTATGAGTATACCAAATGAGAGTTTGGGGTAAAGTTCAGATACGGCCGGGTTGGTTCGCTCACGAAACCAACCGGGCCCCTGGGACGAAAAGGCTAATAACTCAGAGATCGGGCGTTCGATTGACGCGCCATCTGTTGCGTTGAGACCCCTATGACGAGGATATCCTTTGAGATACTTCTACGTGGGACATTGGGATACTTGGAGTATCGACCTGTAACTCGTGGAGCGGACCCTTCCGGAGATGAGCGTGCGGAGTACGGAGACCGTGTAGCCGACTGAGACCTGACGACTGCTTGACCGACTCGACTTGGAGTGAGTCGACTAGCCCAGTGGACGAAGCACTACTTTGTGAGGTGCAGACCCATGGAGGATGGAGCACTACCTGTGTGACAGTGCAGACCTGCGGTACTCGTCCGGAGAGTACCTCAGCAAGCTACTAGGGGGTGTGCACTACTGTGTTTGGGTGACATACCTCGGTGGGAAGCACTACTGTGTCTGGGTGGCTGACCCGCGGTACTCGATAGGAGGAGTACCTAAGCAGTCTTGGGTTAGTGAGCAGTACCTCAGAGTCGTGACAGGACCACTGTACACTTCAGAGACGGAGCTCTTCAGCAGTTACAATTTTGATAATGAAAATCCTGGTTTGAGGTGAGACTTTTGACCTTTGTGTTTACCTCATGATTGAGATGGGTCACTTGATAACTCAGGTATATGTATGGGAATATACATGGGTAGTGGTTATCCGTTGATTTCATGATCTTGGTGTTTTCCTTATGATTGAGATGGGTTACTTGATAACTTAGGTATATGCATGGGCATATACCTAAGTAGAGGTTATCTGTTGAGATCTTCATTGTGGTTATCCATGTTGGTTTTAGTGAGACCTTGAGGGTCTCGGGGTCCCTAATAAGTATCGTTATACTCACCCCTGCATGGGCTATGCCCGCACCTCGTTGTGTTGGTTGCAGACGACGGGCAGTGCTGACGGAGGCCGAGTGTTCGAGGGCTGGACGGTATCCGGAGGTGGACTTCACGGCGAGACGACACTCGGAGGATTTTGATGGGCGAGAGCATTGTGGAGGATATCTGTACCTACCCTTCAGGTAGGATCCGTGGTGGACGATCCAGGAGATGCGCCATCTGTACCTACCCTTCAGGTAGGATCCGAGGAGGAGGACCCAGGAGCCGCTTCCGTCCCTCCAACTGTTGTCTTTTTCTGTTGTACTTTGTTCAGTTTTAGTTGTACTTTCTTTTGGGTTTGTATTCTGGCCTATTTACCTTTCATCACTTCTCTTTGTACTTAGTGTTTTACTTCCGCTTGTATTCTGTAGTGTTTTGTTTACTTTATAAAGGCAATGCCTTCCCAGTTATCGGGATTTATGCCTTTGGTGCTAGTCGCCATCCCCTGGCCTATGGAAGGCGGGCTTGGGGTAGTCACGACACGGGCCCCGAGGACGGGTCGTGACATTCATTAATATAAAAAACATCGAAAAGGATACATTACACTAACCAAATTTCTTTTCATAGTATATTTTTATAATCTTCTCCATGTATATTTATCTATAAATGGATATATATTACATTTATTTTGATGTTGTCTATTTACAAAAATTAAATCTGATGCGGGGGTTGATTTAAAATCCCCCCATCTCATTGCATCCAATGAAAAACATTTCTTCTTGAATCCTCCAATATCAGGTATATCATATGTAATCTGATAAAACTGGGGAAAACAGATACTACTATAAATATTTATGGATAATTATTTTAATAACAAAAGATTATACGAAAATGGTCTCCCACAAGTAAGATAGTGTCAATTTTTCAAAACATCTCCCATCATCAAGCATAATACTATATTTTCTTTTAGCCTACACTACTATAAGACTTATGATTTTTTTTAAAATTTAGACCTCTTGGAATATCATTCTCATCAACATCTGTTGGTATCCTTCAGTCCTAGATATCAATAATACTAATTTTGGTGAATGTGTGCTTCCACATTTACAAACCCTTAATCTTTTTTTACCTCGTGTAAGTAGATGTATCTTGTAATGAAGGATGAGACGACTCATCAATAGAACCATATGTATGTTCCTCCATATATGAATGGGTTCCATCATCTCCAGAATTATTTATTGGATTGGAAGACTAATATATTATTATCCAAAAAATCAATGAAATAAACAATTGTTATACAAATATACAAATCCAACTATTAAATACAAATGAAAATTAAAAATGTGAAATTATCACACAAAAATTAATGTAAAATTAACTTAAATTTTATTATTCAAAATCTTTAAAGTTAACTAAATCAATAACCATATTAATGAGAGATAAATGAAATAGAAGAAGGAAAAAAGAAATCCAAAAATGGGTTGTGAGTAGTAAAAATTATCCAACCTAATAAATCATTTTACTACAAATAGAAATTTTCAATGTACTCTTATAAAATATGTTTATTTTTATTTTTCATATTATATTTAAAATAATTATTTTTTTCTCAAAATAAATTAATAGATAAGTTATGTAAGGGTAAACATGGTAAAAAAATCAAAAAAATATAAACAAACATTTAACTTATTTATTTTAATATGTGTTTTTATAAATAAAATAAAATTTAAATATCATAAATTTTATGGAATATAAAAAAATAACCAAAAAAACATATGATACCTATAATATTAGGAAGGTACTAAATGATTTTATACTAAAATTCCTACAACTCCATCATTCCGCATCTCACAAATCATATCTACAATGTTATCATAAATATTATCTTTCAATATTTCCATTGAATTATATATCCCATATAAATTAACTACTTTGTCACATTTACCATCACCTACATTATTTTTTTTCATGTAAATCAATAGAATACTACATATAAAATTGATCAAGATCAAAAAAAAATTCTCATATGTTTCTATGATAAGAGGATCAATTGTGTATTTCATTTTATTTAGACTAACTAGTGTCATTACAAATTCATCATTTCTAACACTATTGCCATGGGTAATCCATTTGCAGTTAAACAATAGAACATGAAATTTAATTTAATCAATCCCCCATATTTCTTCAATTTCATAATAATATATAGTTGATGCATAGATTTCATATGTTTCATTGGAACTTGAAAAATGTATCAATTCTATAAACACCAATACAAAACTGTTATGAACTACACTTTTCTTTTCCGGATCTTTCGTATGAAATTTATAGATACTAATGTCATACTCAGACCATGTTATCAATTTTAAACTTAAACATCCCATAAATCATCTCAATTTTTCTAATTCATTTGTTCTACCCATTATTTTCTCTTTAATCCATTGGAAAAAGGTTTGTTTCACTCATTCAAAATCCACATATATTTCTTCTTAGGATAACATTCTTTCAACACATTAATATGAAATGTTATATATAGTTGAGAATTATATATGTTATTGAAGATGTATAAATGTACCTTTTTTTATCTTTTCACCAATTAATAATTTATGTTTCTAGCTAGAGATCCATTTTATCCCATAATTAACTCATTCATATAGAGATATAGGCAAACTGGTGTTCTCTACTACAGAATAGTAAATTGTACAAAACCTGAAACCTCTTCAAAAACAGACTTCTTATAATGAGATTTTTCATGTCGATAAAAATTCATAACATGCCACTTCAATAAAATCATATACCTTTTAAATGGATAAATCCAATGCAGTTGAAAAATTTTATAATTCATTATTTATCACAAAAAATTAACCATTGAATTTTGAATGATATATAAAAATAATTGAAGAAAATACATTTCCAATTGGCAAATTATAGAAAATAATTCATTTTAAAAATTGTTTAAAGAATTTAGATCTATCATCTTATTACAAATTGAATTTAAAAAATAACACACCCTCATGATACACATTATGGAATGGATGAGAAATATTCCACCCAATGAAACCGGTAGTATTTGTTTCATCATGGAAAGAATATCATGACATTTCTTATCATTCAAGATCAAAACCATTAAATAAACAAAGTTTATTATACATTTGAAGAATAAACTTGCGACACACAGATATCAAGAAGACATTGAAAAAAGAAAATTTTCTCAATCTTACATAATGTATGATAAGCCAGGGGTAAGAATATTCTCCTTCCATCAAGTGTGAGAGATGACTCCAAATGTATTCTTATTAAGAGTAAGTCCAATTTTGTATTCAACTGGTCTTTTTTCATTCTTTTAATATCTAATAATGTTACCATAAAGATGTCATATATATATATTTTCATCCATGTGCATAAAACCAATTTTATGTTTGACCTCATCATATCTCCAATATAGCAGCTTAAGAAATATTGAATGTTTCATCTAAATATTTATATCATTACCATCTTTATATGACTTTCTGAATATCACGTAAATGTTTTTTCCCCTCCCAAATTCTGATTAGTGGATAAAAGATTTGTAGAAACAAAATATTATTTTTATACATTTAATTATTTTTTTAATAATCTATAATAGTTATCCACAGACAAAAAACTTTCGATAATAGATGTCTACTATTTTTCTCCCATGATACAGTTGATAATATGATGTTCGTTGTTCAAAAATTGGAAAATCGCTATTCCCATTAACACCACATCCAAAAAAACTTCCATATGGTGGGAATTCATTTATAGTGAAATAAATAATTTCATGTAGTTGAAATTTTGTATTTTATAAGAATAGAAAAACTTAATTCCTTCCTCCCAAAAATGCTTAAAATAATCAATTAATTGTAATAAAAAATAATAATATCATTTCTAGGATATTTTGGTACAGAGATCATTAAACTTAACATGACATAATTTCTCTTCAAACATAATTCCGGATTCAGGTTATAAATTACCAATAAAATAATCCATGTTCTATGTGTTCTACTAAGGATTTGTTATAGATTCATTCCATTTATGCACATTTCAATTTTTAGATTTTAAATTTCATTTTGGAATGTAGGAAACTGGTGATCCATTTTATTGTACAATGGAAAACAATATAGATTCAATATTTTTTTTATTAGACATATAATCATCTACATTCCATCTTAATCTTTTTTCATCATGAGAGTTTTCAAATAGATGTTTCGAATTAGGATTTATAGTATGGAAGCAAAATTATTTGGTAGGGGTCTCTATAACTACTAAATAATCCTGTGATTTTTCTTTTAACTTATAATGTTACATCCCACATTTAGGACTCCCTAAAAAATACTTTTATTCATTCATGTATAAAACACATTCATTCGGGCATACATGTATCTTTTATACCATAATCCCATTGTTAATAGTATTTTATTCTTTTTATAATGTGAATATGGAAGATCCTTGTATTTATGAAGAATATTTTTCAATTATTATAGAAACTCTATAACACTATTTTCCCTTCATCCATGTTTCAACTTGAATATAATCAATCATTACACCATCAATAAAACCATAAATTCTTTCAAAAAAGATATAATGTTTTTTCAACATCACCTTATGAGGATCAAACTGTTAGTTATTTCTCAATTTACTCTACTTTAATATCTTGAATAATTTCTACAATTTTATATGACCTATCATATTACAAAAAATTATGATCAATATATCTGAATTTCTACCTAGTTTCACTGTTCTAATTCCTAGGGCAATAAATCAGATTAAAACCAAGATAAATTAAATAATATTTTATCTCTATGATTTTAAAATTCTTCAAATGATAACATTTCAGGCTTGGAAAGAAAAAAATGTCTTTTTTTTGAACATTTAATTTTAAAAATTAAAAAAAATAATCAACACCTTCCACATATTCACCACTTATTCAAATTTACATAATCTAACATCAACTTATTATTATCTATAATAAATGTCAGAAATAAATATATTTTCAAAAGACTATAGTTGTAATAAAATTAAGTTAGAGGGTGAAATATAGAAAGTGAATAAATGATTTATCTTTATACAAATATTAAATTTATATCAAAGATTTTATAATTTGAAAGTAACAAAATTTTCAATTTTTGAAAAAATATATGCGTATTAGAAATGTATAATTATAAATTCTATACAATAGTAGAATATAAATTTAAATACAATTATTAAATCATAAAAGGATATCATGGATGATATTTACCAAAAGAAAATATAGTTATACCATTCTATCATTTATCATTTTATTCTAAATGAAATTTGATGAAACATGAAATTGAATATTATTGAGTAGAATCCAATAAAGTGCGCATTTTCCATTCCGATTTGAGTATTTTTCATCGATTTTTTTCTATATATTTTTTACAAAAAAAATTCAAATAATATAATAAGAATCATTAATTCATACTATAATATATCCATATTGTATATTTTAAACAAAAAATAATGATTCTATAATGTAGTATATAGATATACACAAAATTAATATGTTATATATTTATGGCTAGTGTATTATGAAAATTTTGAAATTAATTTTATGTACTATGTATTGTATAAAATCATTTTTATTTTAATGTAACACTCTAATAAACCCCATTGAAAATATTTCTGTCTACATCATTTGATACAATAAAACTCTAAATTTATTGGTAGAAAAATTAATTTTGAGTGAATACAATGTGATGCATGTGTAATTACATGAAAATATAACATAGAAAAAATCTACCTATGTACTGGGATAATCCTATAATTTTAAAAATAAATGCATCATAATGTATGACTAGGGATATGCATCACATCAATCATTATTATCATTTCTACCAAATGGGTTAATTAGTTAAACTAGTGTCAAAACCAATCATATATCTATCACAATATGAAAAATATCTGCAAATTAACCAATTGAAATTTATAATTGTATATTCACTAATAGTGACAAAATTATATTGATCATAAATCATAATATAAATACTACACATTTAATATATGATTTTTGAAGATAATAATGTTCTCACATCATAAGAAAAGTGTTTTAATTAATATAAACTACATATGTGATATTGTATATTAAACTATATGAAAATTGAAATGTATATATATATTACATTTTAAACTTACTAAGTTACTATTAAATGCCTAATTTTTTTTAAATATATCCATATACATGGTAGTGTATTCATAACCAATTAATGATTTACAATCATCATCCAAATGAGTATCATTTGGATATTTAACATAGAAATTTAAGAATAGATGTAGTATAAATATCTATAAAACAATTCCGTGCAAAAACATTTCCATATAGTAGAAACAGTAGGATAATAATACATAATGAATTTTGTTTTGATCTAACATAGAACATTAATATATAATGAATTCCATGCACATTTTCACTTAAATCGACAGAAAACTAAGGTATACAAAGATGGTAATCCATGATTTGAGATGATAAGATCTATATTAAAATTTAAAATGACGAGGATGATGAATCTTAATTGTTTATAAAGATGGTTATGTGATATTTCAAACCACAAAATCAAAAAAAATTATATTTAGGGAATTCATTGCATTGAAGAATCAAAATAGAAGATCTATGTGTAAGGATTACCTGATGGATGGGTTGATTGGATACAAAATAACAAGGATGATGATTCCTGAAGATGTATAAAGTTTAAAATCTGAGATTGGAGTCCACATAATTTATGAATTGAGGGTTAGGGATTCCGTGAGAGGGAAACAAGTCTTCATTCATGATGTTGAATAACACTAAAATGATGTAAAATGATGATTCATAAAAATTATAATGGTATATAACCAAAACTATAAAGAGAATTTTTAACATCAGTTATGTAATAATGAATGTGATAAAGGAATGAAAATTTATTTTCCACTTTTTTTATTATATAATTGAACTGAAAAATTGATTTTATTATGTACCTTATTTCATAACTAACATGGAAAAGTGCATAACATACTTTCTCGCATTGATTTTTATACAACCAACATGATAAAATAGTATAGTCATATTTTTATCCTTTTTTATTATATAACCAATGTGATAAATTAATTTTCTAGGATTTTCAACATCTTTTATATATAACTGACATGAAAAATCCAACACAATAAGTACTTTTCATACAAGTGGAATGAATATCCTATAATTAGTTTCATTAGAAAAAGTATTCCTCAAGGTATGGTGTTAATATTCTTTCTTAGGAGGTGTATCTACCCAGTGAGATCTTTGATAGGTATTAATTATATCCCTGTAGGTGTAAGAAAAATCCATTATAGTTGGTATTAGTGTAATGTTTAGATAAGATTACATGATAAGATAATTTTTGGGTGAGTATAATTTAAAAATTTTATAAAAACTTATGAGTTAATACAGTGGTGTGTAATCACATGTTAAAATCTTTACATAAAATTTTGAGTCAATATATTATAGAGATTAAAGTTATTTTGGGGTATTGTTGAAGGGATTTTTTATTATATATGATAATCGTTAGTTTTAGTGTTAATTTTTTTTATAGATTATGTAAAGAAGAATTATAAAATTTTAGGGTCTATGAAGCATGTTAGTAAAGGTTGAAATATTTATAATTATTTTATAGAAATTATTTATACATGAATAAAATATTTGATTACTCTTGTTTTAAGAATAAATATTTACACTATTATTTGTTTAAAAGTTTTTACATTATATTAATATTTTTTTAGAAAATTACAATATATTCTTTCAAACATAGATGGAAGAAAGTCATTAAATTTATACTTATCCATCCCAAATAATTTAGTTATGATCATTATTGTAAAAATATTTTCCACGTGATTCCAATGTTTTTTCAAATATTTAAGTAACATGTAAATATTTATATGATATACCAAACTGTGAAAACCTATATAATCATAAAAATAATTCTTTTTTATGATTTTTAAATATTTATTTTTATTGATTCATATTCATCATATATTTATAAATGAATATAGATATTATTTCAATCCAAAATATAATAGTTTCGTTTGACTTTTTTATTTACATTTATTACATAGTTTCAATTATAATATATATTTCTAAAATTTTGAATTTTAATTACGAATAAATGAATTCATTATTATATTCATCCTATCAAATTCTTCCTATTGTGTTTTTTGGATTTCTTTTGAGATTTTAATTTTTGGGAGAATAGTGAAAATTTAATTTTTTTTGAAATGGTCATTCAATTTCATGTCCTTAATAATTATCATGTTTTTTATTGATTATAAATTTAAAATATATTCCCTTTAATAAAAAAATTCAATTAATTCCAATAATTATAATCACTATACTTTATTTTAGTATGAAATCCTTTAGATTCTAATGAGTAGAATTTTTCCAAAAACTATTTTCATTACGGCATGTGTATTTATATTAAAATAGTTTTTTTTCCTATTTATGGAAATTTAATAGAGTACAAACTGTTTCAAATTTGGAATCATGTAGTTGAATGTTTTTGAATAAATTTAATTTCAAATTTTTTCATTATTAAAACTGGCCTTGGTAAAACAGTATCACCATAGTAATGGTTAAATGAGTCAACAAAAGGGATAAACGAAGAGATAATGTCTAAAATATAATAAACAATTGTTTAAATTTGATTTTATGAGTTCATTTTGACTCATAAAAATCATATCTTGGAAATATTTCAATTTGGATCCACATTACATTGAGAAAATAAAATATTATATTTAAAAGTTTTATGTATTTACAAGTGTTCCACAACCCCCACTTATAAAAGTGAATATCATCTTCTAGACTATTCACACCATTTATAAAATTTAAATCAACCAATACCAACACAAATAAATCCAAACAACCCCTCAAAAATCCTAAAGGTTTTGATATCATTGAAATTATACCCTAACGCGGATTAAGTTATAAGACAAAGGTAGTTTTCTAAAGATTTGGTATAATTCTTAACTGAGTGTTTCGTGTTCATTTAATATTATACCTGCTTCAAATATTTTTTAAAAATTATGATATAATATATTAGTTTTCTTAATTATACTAAAATATTATTTTATTATGACACAACCCTTTATAATCTCCTTTTTCATTGTATGGGAAATGAAAATATCTCTCATGTGTACATGTTGACTACTACATCCATGAAGTGATGTGTTTTTCTTTTCATCAATTCATAATATGGCTAGTTTAAATGATTTATAATATATATATATATTATTTATGTAACAATTTTTATTCTATAAATATTCAATATTTATTAAATTCTTAGCTTTCCATCCATTGGAAAAAGACAAAGCTGTTACTCTGTACCTGTGGATTGCCATGTCCACAAAGTGATACAATTACATTTTCATTTACACATTTTAAGTATAGTTATAAGGATGGAAATAAATAATAAATATTAAATGCATAACATATTTTTGATATGGTGAATTATAATATTATTTAATTTATTTCATTCTCATCCTACATTAAAATTAAAAAGATCGTTCTTGTGTTTGTAGAAACTACCATCTCTATGGAAAGATGTGGTTTATTTTTTATGAACACATTACTTGGTTGGTTTTAAAAGTGAATTTTATTTATAAATATTATAATTATAAATTATTTCAGTTTTTTTTGTGTAATGGAACCATAAACCCTTTGATTAAAATGAACACATTAATGTTGTTACGTGGTTATAAATAAAACAACCCCAAAAATGATAACGTGAACTAATTCATATATGAAACTAAATAAAAACATGTTAATAAATTAAATAAAAGGGAATAAATATTCTTTAATAAAATTTTTCTATAAGAATATATAGTCTAGATTTATTTTTTTAGTAATTATAGAATGTTCAATGAAATATGCATCTTTTGGTAAATGTCTTATAAAAAAATATTTTAATATTGTCCGTCCAAATATTTTTTCTCCAAGGTCACAATTATTTCAAAAATTTGACAAAATTTCCTATTTATGTTTCAATGTTTTATATTGGTTATTTTTAACTATATTTGACTTTAATTACAATGTATTAAGAAGAATCCTTTTCAACATAATCTATATGGGTTATTTTCAACTTTTTACTAAAGAGAAAAAATTTTGTTTAATGTATATGGCTTGATTGACTCTTCCTACTATCATATCAATTATTTTTTATCAAGATTAATATATTTTTACAAGGTTTTTAAAATTATTTCTTGTTATGGATGATCCTGTTATAGATCATGATGATTGGTGATCCTGATATATCTCTCCAATGAATTGAGTAATGATCCACTCCTCAAAAAGACAAATGATGGAGATTGCCAAGTTGGTTAATCAAATATAATTAATTGGTATTTAGTTATTATGACATGGTTTAAACATTATTTAATATGGGTTATGAATTATATTCTCCAAAATAGAAATAATATTCTTTAAAATAGGTTTTAAGGGAATTTTTAAATTAAGGGCATACGAAATGTTTATGAACATTTAAAGGCGAAATGTTAAGAATTATTTTCTTGAATTCCCAAATTTTTAAGATTACTTCATTATTTATGATCTCTTAATAATGGATTCTCAATTGTTTTTATTAATCAAATTTCGGTTTTCATATGTGGACAATTTTGTATGTGTTCAATATTTTATTTGGAAAATGACCAATATTTTCACGGGCTTTTAATGTTTTCACTATAAAAATAGTATTATTGTATTTTTTCTCACTCATTGAGATTTTTATGCTCATATCACATTTTTAAATGTGTTTTATAAGATCATAGAATGAGTAAGAACTATATAATGGATAAACATTATACTTTTGACACATTATTAAATAAGAAAAAGTGTCTTGAATAAAAAGGGGTGAAAATAAAAGCACTTTTTGTGTGTAAAAAATGTACTTGCTGTGGATGTTCCCCTTTATTATGTATTTTTTTCGTAATTATGTAAAACCCCACACCCAAAAGATCCAAGGAATATAAAAATGTTATATTTTTTCTATTAAACTCATATTTTTGGGTTTTAAAAAAAACATTCCATTATAGTTGGCCTTAGAGAGATGGTTAGATACCTTTAGAAGTTATGAAAATATTAAAAGACAATCTTTAGAGTTTTTAATATTACCATGAGATATGTTTTGAACATTTTAATTATTTATTCATTAAATCCATGTTGGTTCATAATAGTTTTCTGTATAGGAAACATGGCAATTGAAGAAGGGTAACATTAAGAGTAAAATAATCTTGCTTATTATAAACTTTAATGGATTGGAATAGATAAATTTATAGTAGCATTACATCAGTTGAAAGAAACTATTAATTATGGAACCTAACAAATTTCTTTTCTAGGGAATGGAAAAAGTAAATTTATTCTCCTAATGCAGTATAGAGGATTTCCCTGATCATCTCACTTGAAGAGATTTCTCAGTCATTCACCTACTAATTCTATCTGACCTAAACTACGTATTTTTTTATAGTTTATATTTAATATATAAAAATAATTGAATTTAAAATATAAATGAAATGATAAAACTTATAAAAACATTCAATGAAATATAAGGATTAATAAAAAAGGAACATGACCTTTCTGGTTTGGTTTGTGGGTTCCATTATTATCTTTATTGGTGTTTAAATTAAGATTGATAATTCAATTTTTTGATATAATTCATTATTTACAATTTTCTTTATTGTTTTGAAATCATTAATGACTTTTAAATACTCAATTTAAAATCCTCCTATAACCAAAGTTGATGTCACACCTTTATTGAGAGTGTTACATCTTCCAAGACCTAGCTCCATCATATGACATTTCATCCACTGAATTGATAAACTCCATCGTATGATGAGCTTGTATATAGTATAAGGGAGGGAAATGATTTAATGAAATAATATAAATTATTTTGATATTTTTTTTGTAGTGTACGATCGCTATAACCATACAAATAACTCATGCTCATCAAAAACATAATAAAATATAAGAATTTAAGTGTAGAATAATTGAAATTTCACCATACATCCACCGACCCAAACTGCAGTTATGCCCCAATTTTTTGAGGGTATGATGTCAATGCTGAATGATAAAGAAATTAAAAATGATATAAGGGTTGTAAGAGAAGGAGATATGGAATATTAAAGTGAAACACATTAATTTAAAAAAATCCATGCGTTACATGAGAAATGAAAACTAAAGTAAAAAGGAAAAGAATAAAAAAAATCCTAAAGCATGGGCATTATCAAAGATTGTTTCTCTAATAAATATATATTTAATCCACCATTGGACTCTTATTTATATTTATGGAAGTGGCCTTGGGTTGTAATAATATACTATTAATGACTTATTATTCGTAATGCATCTTCAACGGCTAAAATTTCAGTTACAAAATATTTTTTCAGAAACATTAAATATTGAACCCCCATAAGATTATCTAATTATGGATAAGATTATTCTGGAAAGTTGTTCCATTATATAACTTTTTTCAGCTTAAAAATTTTAGAATCATTTTCCACCAGAAGAAGAATTTATATAATAAATACTGATATTGAATTTTTATAGCCAATAATTCCATAATAATTCCTTCAATTTATAATGTAAAATTTCACTTTTAATTTGTCAAAAACTCCATAACACTTATTGGGGAAACACGAATATGTGTCCTCTTTTAAGTTCATTTTTAATCACCTTAAATGGAGGTTTTTAGTCATATTTAATCTTTTGTTATGGAGGTGGTGTTCATGCTATCCGACTAAACAATATGTCAACTTGATTGATTTTTTCAGGCCTCATGTTGTTCAGATCAGCTCTTTCTCTTGATGAAGAGGATGATGAAAATAAATAATGTAATAAAAAAAATAATCACTCAAATTTGATTAATATTTGAAATGTAATTCGAAAAATACCCTTCGGAGAAAAATCCGTCAAAATTCCAGAATGGGAAATTTTTTACATTTTAAATCAAATTACACCAATAATCAAAAAATGTTATAAATAATCTCACATTGATAAATTTTGAGGGTTTAAATAATTTTAATACATATAAAAAACAACTAAAATACGAGATTTTTTGAACCCCTTACACAATAAACCATGATTTTCCTCAAGTATAAAATTTAATCATTGAATTTAGAGGACACCAATGTTATTAATATTCCAATTCCAAAGTAATAAAAAAATATCTTTTAAAAAATTCAAAAAATACACATAAAATATCAATCTAATTTAACATTTTTCAACAAAACAATAAATTCATCTATTTTAATATTCTTATTTAAAAAATGATGGAACTTATATTTTCATTCATTTAATATTCTAAACTTATTATTATTAAACATCACATATCATGATTTTCCTCACCTTTAAATATTTTCTATCATATCTCATGATATTATTTTGGTGGACTTAAGCTCATATAAAAAAAAATTACTTTTCTATAATATTATTAATGAACTACATTATCTAATTTTAAAATAAAAAATGGACCTAAATCATAAGGTCTTGAAATAAATGTTCAAATTACTCCAAGGATCAAGGTTGGAAGGATTTTATGCTATTAAAATTGAGCATGAAGGATGATTTTTAACTCAAAGTATAATTACAAATATTAAAAATAAAGGTGTAATGAAATTATATCCTTCAAATTAGAAATATGCATCTCCTTAAACTAAATGTAATTTCATGATCAAATTATATAGGATGAATGATTTTTTCAACCTCTTGAATTTGTTTCCCAAATATTTTTTCCAGTTTTTTATTTTTTTTCAAATATTATCCTTTAAACAATCCTCACATCCCTCAATTAACCACATAAGATAAAAATCTTCAATCTAGAAATTCTAATTTTTAGTTTTCCCAAATTACAACACATTTTTATTTCATTTTTTATCCTTTATTTATATTTTCGAATTCAAGAGGGAAAACAGTAAAGAGTACAATGAATGAATCAAAATACCTTTAACATTACCAAAATATCATACCCACACTTGTTCCTTAAAATGTATATCACACCTTCTACCATGATTTCATTTACCCCTATAATACAACCATAAAATACTATGAAAATACTAAGAGATAGGTAGAAATGGATAAAAATTGATTGAAACATGGATCATCCCTATAAAAGCCGATCGTGGTCTATATGGGTTAAAGAAAGATTGATTTAAAGGTGGTATTTATGGAAAAGTTAATTTCAAAATATTCATCAATCATTTTAAATGTTGGTTTTTAACATTTAGTATCTTTGAATAGTTTCAATAAAAGTTCTAGCTTGGGACATGTCCCAAGACCACTCAAGAAATATGCTCAAGAATAAATAAGAAGTACTTGGTCTTGAAATACTATAGATAATTGGAAATATGATATTATACAATCACTAAATGAATTAATAATAAAAAAATTCAATTCAAATAAATTTTATAAATTCAAAGAATGAAAAATGTTAGGGAAAATTTATTTAAATGAATCAACTAATTCCCTAAAATCACATGCCATCATTTAAATATCCATGATTAAATTTAAACATTAAATTTTCCACTTTACTCATGAAATATCATTTAAAATGAAATATAAAACATAGAATAAATGTATTCCTAAGGTACTAGTTTATTCTAGATAAGTCATGAAAAGTAAAATTCAAGAATGGGCTTGTAATTTTTCACTTCAAAGGTTAAATCATGATTTGAAAAAATATAAGGAGTTCAAAAGATAAAAAATAAATGTAAAATCCCATTGGAAATGAATATTAGTCCTCTTTCCTCCTTTGATAATTTGGGATACGTTGTGCCATCAGGAACGTATAAAAATAATATTACGCAATTAGTAATAATGATTATTTCCTTTTATCTAAAAAAGTTAAGAGGGAGTGTGATGCGTGCTGGAATAATCATAAAAATGAAATTGAAACCTAAATTCCTTGAAATCATCAAAATATAAATCTCGATATGACCCCCCATATAGGAACTTGATTCTTTTATTACCACTAAAGGGTTTTACCAGCTGTTATCCAATGTCTGAGGGTGGGTTGATTTTCTAGGATTTGAACCAGCACATGTGATTCCTACTACCATGGACTATTCATCGCTATTGAGGAATAATCTATGGATATATTACAATATATATACCCCATTCACAATGTGTTATATCTTATATGGTGGGGGTAGGATATAGAATGGAACCTCCCCATATTTGGTTATTACTTGTGTAACATTATCTTCACAATCCATTGGTATCTCTTGACCCGCTTCATTCATAGAAAAATTTAATAGAGACTAAAAAATAAAAACTGAATTATTAATATCAAAATACTACCTTTTAATTTATTCAGCTCATGTCTCTTTTTTTTCCGGAAAAAAATTAGGGCCTATTTTGGTACTCCTTCCAGTAACTGTTCAATGTCTCTAAGGTTCTCTAGGTGTTCCTAAACAGGTGAAATTTATTTTTCCTCTTCATCCTCCAGGTCATAATAAGAATAAAAAGAATCTGAAAATTCAAAAACGCTGGGTGTAATACTCAAATTAGTTTCTGTAAAATTTTATGGGGTTGATTTAAAAATTGTATCATTTCCTTGTGGTGGTTCGGCATGAATTCCATATTTAGTGGAAATAACCTCTTGGGGTTGAGTAGTAGCTATATAGTCAGGTAGTTAGGATCCTCCATTTCATATATATCTTTAGAAAAATCCGGGATGTCTAAGTGGGAAAATTATTGGACTTTGGAATCTTTATAAAATTCTAGAATTTCATAAAATAACATAGTTTTCTCTAAGTCTATCACATTAAAATTTTTTCTGTTCATGTCCTCCCTCAGGTCGTCGATGAATTTGTTAAACGCATGTTCCCCATTATCTAACTTCTAGAATAACCAGAACCTATTAAATAATAATAAAAACACCATAAATACATGGACAAGGGAATTCAATAATAACTTCTTTCACAGGTGGGTAATTGTTTCATGAATTAACGAAATAATAATTCAAAAATATCATGTTAAAAGTCATTTTTTTGATTTTTTTGATTTTAATAGAGTGAAATATTTTTAATTAGATTTTGGAAATAACTCTTCAACAATGATTCCTATTATTAGGCACATCTTTCAAAGGGCATGGAAAATGAAAACTTATGTTTTTTCAAAGTGTAACACAATGGTTGACTTGGTCATAATAAGCGTCATCTGATTATGAAAATTTTAAATAGTTGGGAGAGATATTCAAATTAGTTTTAATAAAATTAAATGAGATCGAGTTCAAGAATGTATCATCTCCCTTAGGTTGACTGGATTGAATATATTCTTAGATGGAAAGTTCCTCTTAGAGTTGATTATATATAAGGCCCCAGCCTTAAACCTTACTTAATCTTGAGTTATTACAAGATTACACATTGAGGATCTTTTCAGGTTTAGAGTTTTAGAGAATTAGATCATAAAACATGAATTACATTCCACATTTAAACAATGTGGTTACATAAAAGATAATATTCATTTTCCCCATCAATAGAAACATATTTAAAATAAAACATCGATTCTTTCTTGACACTATCTTGACACTATCATCATATCATGTACCCTTCCCTTGACCTGTAAAAAACATTTCAAAAACATGGGATGAGCATAAAAAGCTTAGTAAGGGATATAAAAATATGGAATGGAAACATGAGTACATGTATACATAATAATGAAATCATACTTTACCCATAAAACATAAGCACTTTAACATACCTCATAAAATCATGAATAAAACATATAAATCATAAGACATAAAGGTAACTTGAGGCATTTATAACATTCTTACGTAAGGAGTAACCCTCTTGGTTACGTTTGGAATACCCATCACAGTATATTCCCTAAATCTCTTCGGAGAAACCTTAACGTTTCACTCCTTCGCGTTACCCAATGCATTGGAGAGCTATATCGGGCTCACCACCCATAGTTTATCACAAAACCACCCATTTTCATAACAATTCCCAAGAACCATAACATAAACGTATCACATAAAACATGAATAAATTAAAGATAACATTTCCACATTTCAATCACAATATAACATTTTAGGATATTGAAATAATGAATCCATTAAAAAAAACCGTTTTTAAAACCATTTAAAACATTTAATAAAGAGATTTTTGAATCAAAGTGTCCCATACCACCTTGAATCTTTTAACATTTTAAACCATTAATATCCATATAAATAAATCCTTAAAACCATTTTGAAAACATGGATATTAATAAGAACAAATCATTAAAACATTTTAAATGATATTTTGGTTAAAGGGTTTTTAACAAAATGAGAGACACTGGAATACAATAATTGAGGAATAATATTTAATCGAAATTTTATAATATCATGAGAATAAAGGGATTCATGATATAATATTCCCAAGGATATTATATACACCATATAAGAGTGAATTGGTGTATAACAACAATGAAGTCTCAATGGAAATGTAAATTGAGATGAAATCCATTATAAAGATGGTATCCTTAAATTTAGGATAAATAAATCTCATAACTATGTGAGACAAATATAAATACACCAAATATAAGTGGATATTTTGTGTAAAATAATCAAAGGTCATTCACACATATTCAATGTATTACATATTCAATAACTACATGTTGAACTCAAAGAAATCGAAATTAGGTTAAGAAGTTCCCTTGACAGCCTAACGGCGTCACATCAAATTTTAGAAAAAGAGTTGATGAGAGAGATAAAGGGTATCTCATATATTGGACATAAAATTTACGGCAATAAGGATATATATAAGAACATATCCCAACATAATAAGATGAAAATTAAAAGACATAACAAAAGAAGTCTCTTAAAAAGAGGAGGGTGAAAGGTTCCTTTACCGATTTGGGTAACTTTCGAGACGTACACCCCGTGAAAGGACAATACAACATTGATGTAAATACTCATAAATGAAAGTATATTAGACAATGAGTAAGATAATGGTCAGTAAATACACCACTCAAAGGAAATTGTGGAAAATGTAGCATAAATCTCACGGGAATAAAAGTGAGATGAAAAATCCCTTACGAAAACTCGGCAGCCTAATGGCGCCACTTAAAACTTCCAAAAATGGATTGATGAGATCAAATAGGTTCTCTCATCATATTACAATAAAATGTACAGAAATAGGATTATAAATAACATCCCCCATCATAACAAAGAGGAGCTTAAAAGAAGTGACATAAAGGAGAGTACTGAAAAAGAAAGAGAGAGGTTAGATCTCTTACGAAAATTCGGCAGCCTAACGGTGCCACCCAAAACATCCAAAATGGATTGATGAGAGAGAATAGGGTATCTTATCATATGAACATAAAAATTACAGTATGATTAATATAAAAGAACATACCAATCATATGAAAGATGATCTTAAAAGGAATGACATAAAAAGTGTACTTAAAAAGAAAGAGAGGAGTAGGATCCCTTACCTCGGGCCCAACTTGACTCGATCATTCTTTAACATCCTGAATAATAAACATGAGTTAATTTATACTTTCTTAATAACCTTTTTCAAGTTCATTATTCCTTTTATATCACTTATTTCCATGTTATAAACATTATGTAATCATTTGAGTTAATAATGCTTGTTTTGTCGATATTTGGTTCTTAAGTCGAAAGTGGACTTCTTACAATTAGATGTTGTCCATGTGGTCAAAGGTTCATTATATCCAGAATTATATTCATGACTTGGATATCATATATATCATATATATCCAGAATATACATGTATTTATAATATTACATAATAATTTATAGGTAACAAATGAAATGCACCGTTCAAAGAGACGGTAAGCCGTACGTACACATGAACGCTACTTTCATTTCTATGTCATATTAGTGGAATTAAAACTAAGTGAGAGGTATGTATATTTTAAATTCCATAATTATATTCATCATTTATATGTAACATACATCATATATAATAACTTTAAATACATCCTTCAAACATCCCACATATGGCATTAACGAATCAAATCACTTTGAGGGGGCGGTAGTCCGGATTTCCTAAAATGAAATTATCGTGTTTACCCACAATGGAAACCATAAAGGTATGCCACAAAAGAAAAATACAGAATCTTAAGTAAAACATAAACATATTATATATCATATATAAATATAGTGTCATCTTAATGTCCACATTTTAAGGTGTTATATGAGTGTTGAACAATCATCATTTTGTGAGGCAGAAATTCGCCATCCACAGAAACAGTATGTTCTTTAACCATTTGATGTAGGTGTGTGTAAGTGAAGCTAGAATGATTCTTATAACAACATAATAGTATATTGAAGATACTGGATTTTTTACAAAAGAAATGAATAAAAATATTTCAGGGGTTTGGAGAAACAAAATAAAACAAAAGAACACAAGTGAAGACATTACCTTAAAATCAGGTAACTCTTTTTGATTTGAGCTCAAAAGATTCCTTGGGAAGACTTGTACCCAATGTGAGGCTTCTAGGAGTAATATAGTTATGTGTAGAGACAAAATGGTTAGGGGTTGGCCGAGACAAAGGCTTTGGACGTGTGGGTAAGGAGGTAGAGGTGTGGGCCTTTTATAAGAGGAGAGGAGGGGCACTCTTGGAAAGTAAAGAAATGTTACTTTATTTGAAAATGAGTTTCGGATTTAAAAGGTCCCAAATTGATATAATTAGAGTCTAAGTTGATAAGGTTTCTAAATCCACCAATCCAATAGGTTTTGGACATTTTAGGTCATAGATTTTACATTATCATTTCATTTTATTTAAATTATTTATTAATGAGGTAATCGCTGCATCATTATGATGTCATATATAATTTTATTTATTTAAGGTTTAAAAATTATAAAAAAAATTATCATGATGTAGGAAATCTTTTTATCTTTCCAATGACTATTTATAGTAAAAAATATGACATTTATAACCCCATGTAATTTTTTTTAGTAAAACAACTCATGTTTGTGTCATTTTTACTTTTACATTATACAAAAAGTTATTTATGTCATTTTCCAACCAAAGTGGCTCCATAGGGTCCCCAAGTTGACCCATGGATTTTCATGGTCGGCCATGACACATCCAATAAGTGTAGGACATGTGTCAAGCTCATCTCATATTATTAAAACATTATTTTTACCTTAAACTACATTAATTACCTCTAATCGTGATTAAGAACATAAAAGTTACTATTCACCAAAATATTATTTTAATCCCATTGAACCACATTTTACTTCCTAAGGAGAACCATGTATGTTGGATTTTTGAAATTCAAAACACAGAGGTGGCAACGATTCATTTAAACAAAAAATCAGTTTCTTTAACTACAACTTAGTGGTTTCACTATTCATAAAAAATTGTAGTTTTTTAGAAAAATACCAAAAATTCACCCTAAGCTATATTTGATATTCCAAACTCAAAAATTATGTCTATTTTAAAAAATTCAAAAAATATAATTTGCATTAATTAATTTAATAATTAACTCCCGCTGTCAAAACAAACAGCGTGTGTTTATGAAACAATATCTATTAAAAGATTTACACTAGTTTAAGTCCAATTTCAATGTGAAATTAATTCCAATGACCACTATTGGACTAAATGGTAAAAATATATTATAATTTTACTTTAAAAACAATTCAAAAGATAATCTAATCATATAAATAAATTAGATTAAAAAGTGGTTTTGAATTAAAATACAACATTTTTCACTATTCATTAAAAAATGAATTTTATCGGAAAGATACCAAAAATTTACACAAAGTAAATTTTGATGTCTCTATTCTAAAGAAGAATTTTATTTTGTCAAATATAACACAGAAATTTGCCAAAAAGTGTATTTAAAAGAGGTTCACCATCAAAAAGCGTTTAATCGACCTTCTAATGAACATTAGAATGTTTACGCTTAAAATATGAATTAATTTACATTTTTAATCCTCTAAAATATATTATAAAAAGTAAAAATATTTGACAAAAATATATAATCATATTGTAGTTAGTTCTGTTCATTCCCTCCATTACAATAGCTAGGCGTTAACTACAATTTAAAATAATATTATTTTATTATTAGAGTGCAACGTAAGATTCCCAAGAAACTCGTTGTTGCGTATTGGGTACACCATCGAGTATAGCGTCCCCTTTAAAGTAATATTAATATTTTATTCAAAAATATGGATAAATATAAAAATGTCTTATTCTTTATTTACCTGGGGTATTATATCCTTACCCCCTTTTGGGAATTGCGTCCTTTCAATTTTAAAATTGGGCTCGGAAACATCCTTAAAAGTCCCACATTGGAACAAGAGTCGGTAAAACAATCACTTTAAAATAAAGGAAGAGAAGTACAGATGTCACCCAATTTAACCCACACTAGGATTCCATGTAGGAAAACATGGAAATGGGGGAGAAAACATAGGGTCATGTTCTGATGGAGAGTGATAAAAAACATGTTTAGGAGAAAGTTAACCACAAAAAAATCACAAACTTGTGATGGGTTAAACGGTATTCGATTCCCCAGTAGGAAAAGTTAATAGACAACATTTTTGTTTTTTTATTGAGGAATTTATTCATATGGAAACATAATTACTTATCATTTTGACTTTCAACTTCTATTAGATATCTTACAAAAACTCATATTTTCTCTAAAAGACGAGTATTTAGGAAGACTTGTTCACTATAATCAACTTCTAGAGAATCACCTAATCCACAAAAGAGAAATATATACTTCCCATGTCCTTAGACTTTAACCAAAACCAAAACTAAAAAGGTTAGTACATGATTAGATAATCCGGAAAAGGATAACCCTTTATAAAAAGAAAATCTATTCTTAATCTCCAAAATTTGTCCAACAAAACCCAAAGTTCAAAGAAGACCATTTGATAAACAATTTTTCCATAAAAGTCTTCAATGTAAACCAAACTAAAATTGAAACCCAAATAATTGAAGGATTTAGTCACATAGTCTTCCAAGGTACAAATTAACTTTTATCTCCAAATAACATCAATTGCTCTTAAATTCTCACATTGAAAAGTAATTAACCTAATCACATATCCTCGATGATCGGTTAATCATTTCCATAGATAACCCAAAACAAACTTACTCTTGATTCCTAAAATCATCTAACTAAAAAGAATTAGTCAAACTATCAGGGACTTCACGTAGTCCAGTGGTAGGCGATAAATACCAGTCGCACTTTGGTTGTGGGTTCAATTCCCGCAGCTTTGTCCGACGCAACGGGTTGTCACACGGTCTGCGTGTTGTCCTTTTTCCGAAACTATATAATTCTTAAAACATTCCCCAAAATGAGATAAAATCTTCAAAGATGATCATAATATATTTTAACCTCATGTTTATCTCATGCCTTTCATTTTACATCATAACATATAATAACCCATAATTACCTCAAAAGTAAGGATCATATAAACTCTAATGGTTACCTTTATAATTATTACCTAAACTTCTACATCGATTGGTCATCTCGTACATGATGCATTACAGATCATACCAAGGTTCAAGTGGTTGATCATTACTCCTTGATAGTTGGTTTAGAACAACCACGAGTTTCCTCATTGAATCCCCCATTTTATCTAGTATCTTAGTCAAAGAACCACCACAGTTTCCTTCAAAACTATTGTCACTTTGGTGCCTGCTAGATCCATCCATTCACTAAATATAGAAATTTCAGTGTGAGTATATCAAAAAAAACCAACATGTACTAAAGAGGAAGATAAACACTAAGATATACTTACTCATTCACTTTATCTAAAACTAAGACTCTTTCTGATATCCTAACCATTATGGTAATGTCACTCGTGCTTAGAGAATACCCTAACCTCTAAAGTTATCTAAACCGACATTTGATACCAACTATAAGGCCCCAGCCTTAAACCATAGTTAATCTTGAGTTATTACAATATTACACATTGAGGATCTTTTCAGGTTTAGATATTTAGAGAATTAGATCATAAAACTTGCATTACATTCCACATTTAAACAAAGTGGTTACATAAAAGATAGTATTCATTTTTTCCATCAATGGAATCATATTTAAAATAAAACATGGATTCTTTCTTGACATTATCTTGACACTATCATCATATCATGTACCCTTCCCTTGACCTGTGAAAAACATTTCAAAAACTTGGGATGAGCATAAAAAGCTTTGTAAGGGATATAAAAATATGTAAAGGAAACATGAGTACATTTATACATAAGAATTAAATCATACATTACCCATAAAACATAAGAACTTTAACATACCTCATAAAATCATGAATAAAACATAGAAATAATAATACATAAAGGTAACTTGAGGCATTCATAACATTCTTACATAGGTATTAACCCTCTTGGTTATGTTTAGAATACCCATCACAGTATATTCCCTAAATCTCTTCGGAGAAACCTTAACGTTTCACTCCTTTGTGTTACCCAATGCATTGGAGAGCTATATCGGGCTCACCCGCCCTCCGTTTATCACGGAACCACCTATTTTCATAACAATGCCCAAGAACCATAACATAAACATATCACATAAAACATGCATAAAGGAAACATAACATTTCCACATTTCAATCAAAATATAACATTTTAGGATATTGATATAATGAATCCATTAAAAAAACCGTTTTCAAAACCATTTAAAACATTTAATAAAGAGATTTTTGAATCAAAGTGTCTCATACCACCTTGAAGCATTTAACATTTTAAACTATTAATATCCATATAAATAAATCCTTAAAACCATTTTGAAAACATGGATATTAATAAGAACAAATCCTTAAAACATTTTGAGTGATATTTTGGTTAAAGGGTTTTTAACAAAATGAGAGACACTTGAATACAATAATTGAGGAATAATATTTAATCAAAATTTTATAATATCATGAGAATAAAGGGATTCATGATATAATATTCTAAAGGACAGTATATAGACTATATAGAGTGAATTGGTGCATAACAACAATGAAGTCTCAATGAAAATGTAAATTGAGATGAAATCCCTTATAAAGATGGTATCCTTAAATTAAGGATAAATCAATCTCATAATTATGTGATAAAAATATAAATACACCCAATATAAGTGGATATTAAGTGTAAAATAATCAAAGGTCATTCACACATATTCAAAGGATGACATATTCAATAACTACATTTTGAACCCAAAGAAATCAAAATTGGGTTAAGAAGTTCCCTTGACAGCCTAACGGTGTCACATCAAATTTTAGAAAAAGAGTTGATGAGAGAGATAAAGGGCATCTCATCTCTTGGAAATAAAATTTACGGCAATAATGATATATATAAGAACATATCACAGCATAATAAGATGAAAATTAAAAGACATAACAAAAGAAGTTTCTTAAAAAGAGGAGGGTGAAAGGTTCTCTTACCGATTTGGGTAACTTTCGAGACGTACACCCCGTGAAAGAAGGACAATACAACATTGATGTAAATACTCATAAATGAAATTATATTACACAATGAGTAAAATAATGGTCAGTACATACACCACTCTGAGGAAATTTTGGCAAATGTAGCATAAATCTCACGAGAATAAAAGTGAGATGAAAAATCTCTTACGAAAACTCGACAGCATAACGACGCCACTTAAAACTTCTAAAAATGGATTGATGGGATCAAATAGGGTCTCTCATCATATTACAATAAAATTTAAATCAAGAGGAATATTAAAGAACATCCCCCATCATAACAAATAGGATCTTAAAATAAGTGACATAAAGGAGAGTACTTAAAAAGAAAGAGAGATGTTAGATCTCTTACGAACATTCGGCAGCCTAACGGCGCCACTCAAAACATCCAAAATGGATTGATGAGAGAGAATATGGTCTCTCATCATATGAACATAAAAATTAAAGTAAGAGTAATATTAAATAACATCCCAATCATAAGAAATATGATCTTAAAAGGAATGTCATAAAAGAGTGTACTTAAAAAGAAAGAGAGGCGTACGATCCCTTACCTCGGGTCCGACTTGACTCGATCGTTCTTTAACGTTTGAAATAATAAACATGAGTCAATTTCTACATGCTTAATAACCTTTTTCAAGTTCATTATTACTTTTATATCCCTTATTTCCATGTTATAAATATTATGTAACTATTTATGTTAATAATGTTTGTTTTGTCGATATTTGGTTCTTAAGTCGAAAGTGGACTTTTTACAATTACATGTTGTTCGTGTGGTAAAAGGTTCATTATATCCAGAATGATATTCATGATTTGGATATCATATATATAATATATATCCATAATATACATGTATTTATAATATTACATAATCATTTAGAGGTAATAAATGAAATGCACCGTTCATGGAGACGGTAAGCTGTACGTACGCATGAACGCTACTTTCATTTCGATGTCATATTAATGGAATTAAAACTAAATGAGAGGTATGTATATTTTAAATTCTAGAATTATATTAATCATTTATATGTAACAGAAATCATAAATAATAACTTTAAATACATCCTTCATACATCCCACATATGGCATTAACGAATCAAATCACTTTGAGGGGGCAGTAGTCCGCACTTCCTAAAATGTAATTATCGTGTTTACCCACAATGGAAACCAAAAAGCTATGCCAAAAAAGAAAAATAAAGAAGCTTAAGGAAAACATAATCATATTATATATCATATATAAATATAGTGACATGTTAATGGCCACCTTTTAAGGTGTTATATGAGTGTTGAGCAATCATCGTTTCGTGAGGCAGAAATTCGCCATCCACAGAAACAGTATATTCTTTAACCATTTGATGTAGGTGTGTGTAAGTGTAGCTTTAATGAATCTTATAACAACATCCTAGTATATTTAAGATACTGTAGTTGTTACAAAATAAATTAATAAACAGAGTTTAGGGGGTTGGAGAAGCAAAATAAAACAAAAGAACACAAGTGAAGACATTACCTTAAAATCAGGTAACTCTTTTTGATTTGAGATCAAAGGCTTCCTTGGAAAGACTTGTGCCCAAAGTGAGGCTTCTAGGAGTAAGATAGGGATTTTTAGAGACAAAATGGGCAGGGTTTGGCCGAGCTAAAGGCTTTGGAAGTGTGGGTAAGGGGGTTGAGGTGGGGGCCTTTTATAAGAGGTGAGGAGGGGCACTCTTGGAATGTAAAGAAATGTTACTTTATTTGAAAATGGGTTTCAGATTTAAAAGGTCCAAAATTGATATAATTCTAGGATAAGGTGATAAGGTTTAGAAATCCACCAATCCAATTGGTTTTGGACATGTTTAAGTCATAGATTTTACATTATCTTTTCATTTTATTTAAATCATTTATTAATGAGGTAATCGCTGCATCATTATGATGTCCTAAATAATTATATTTATATAATGTCGAAAAATTATAAAAAAATATCATGTTGTAGGAAATCTTTTTAGACTTCCAATGAATATTTATAGTCAAAACTATGACTTGTATTGTTTTATTAAAACAACTCATGTTTCTGTCATTTTTACTTTTACATTAAATAAAAAGTTATTTATGTCATTTCCCAACCAAAGTGGCTCCATGGGGTCGCAGAGTTGACCCATGTATTTTCTTGGTCGGCCATGACACATCCCATAAGGGTAGGACATGTTTCAAGCTCATCCCATATTATTAAAACGTTATTTTTACCTTAAACTACACTAATTACCTCTAATCGCGATTAAGAACATAAAAGTTACTATTCACCAAAAAATTATTTTAATCCCATTGAACAACATTTTACATCCTAATGACAACCATGTATGTAGGATTTTTTTAAATTCAAAACACAGAGGTGGAAAAGTTTTATTTAAACAAAAAATCAGTTTCTTTAACTACCACTTAGTGGTTTCACTATTCATCAAAAATTGAAGTTTTTCAGAAAAATACCAAAAATTACCCTAAGCTATATTTGATATTCCGAACTCAACAATGATGTCTATTTTACAAAATTAAAAACATATAAGTTTCATTAATTAATTTAATAATTAACTCCCACTGTCAAAACAAATAGCGCGTTTTTATGAAACAATATCTATTAAAAGATTGACACTAGGTTAAGTCCAATTTCAAAGTGAAATTAATTACAATGACCACTATTGGATTAAATGTTAAAAATATATTATAATTTTACTTTAAAAACAATTCAAAAGATAATCTAATCATATAAATAAATTAGATTAAAAAGAGGTTTTGAATTAAAATACAACATTTTTCACTATTCATTAAAAAATGAACTTTATCGGAAAGATACCAAAAATTTTCACGAAGTAAATTTTGATGTCTCTATTATAAAGAAGAATTTTATTTTGTCAAATATAACACATAAAATTGTCAAAAAGTGGATTTAAAAGAGGTTCTCCATCAAAAGGCGGTTAATCGGCCTTCTAAAGAACATTAGAATGTTTACGCTTAAAAATTGAATTCATTTACATTTTTAATCCTCTAACATTTATTGTAAAAAGTAAAAATATTTGACAAACATTTATAATCATTTTGTAGTTATTTCTGTTCATTCCCTCTATTACAACGACTAGGAATTAACTACCATTTAAAATAATATTATTTTATTATTAGAGTGCAACGTAAGATTCCCAAGAAACTCGTTGTTGCGTATTGGGTACGCCATCGAGCATAGCATCCCCTTTAAAGTAATATTAATATTTTATTCACAAATATGGATAAATATAAAAATGTCTTATTCTTTATTTACCTGGGGTGTTACATTATCTAGGGGTGGAGGTAGGTAGTTTGGCTCCCCCATCTTTAATTCAAATTCCACAACATGGGTGGTGTCTTTCTTTAAGGGTACAGGATCTTGTTACTTTCATGTTTTGGTAAGATCAAGTAGTTATTCACTTTCATTATATAATTCATCTAGATCAATTCCATGCACCTTAACAGGTATACCATTTTTATCAATCTGTCCTCTAAATGGTTGAGGTAGGATTAATGAATCTTAAGGTACCTCCACATTTACCTCTAGTTGTTCAATTTCAATGATGGGCAGTGAAATTTCCTCCACCACTACCTCTGGATATTATTCTATATTAGGGTTGGGTTTCTCCATTAATTCATGAATATCATCCAAAGCTCTTTCTATTTTTCACCTTAATCCATACAGAGTATGGATCAACCTTTACAGTTGGTCACTTAGATCACTATAATTAACGTTTGGTTCTTGATGTTTCACCTGTGAGTAATCTTTCCATATAGAATAATTGTAGTTTGGATACATCTTGGATTTTTATTTGTATTTTATTTGGGGTTTTCAATGAAAAAATTATAATATATCTACAACATGAAAACAGAAAAATATAAGTAAATTACTGATTGGCCCACAGAAATGGTGCTTGTTTTGATGCACGCCTGCTGTAGGGAATGATAAAAGAAAATTTATTCTCCGAATACAGCATAGAGGCAAAACATGGCCATCTCACTTGAGAAGATTTATTATTCATTAAAATAATTAATAAATATCTTCTAATATACTTATAAATTAAATGATAAAACTTATACTAATAAGAAATTATAGAATGATATTAATGAAGAAAAAACATGGTCTTTGCGGTTGGGTTTGAGGGTTATATTATTCTCTTTATTTGTGTTTGAATTATGTTTGGTAATTCAATTATGAGATGTTATTAATGAATTAATATTCCTTTATTTAGTGGTATGAAATCCTAAATTCCTTTATAAAACTCAATTCCACCTCCCCTTATAATCAAATTTGATGCCACACCTCAATTTAGGATGTGACATCTTCCCAGACTTTTATCCATTTTATGCCATTTTATCAATTAGATAGATAAAATCCAACATATGAAGATATTGTATCTAGAATAAGGGAGGGAAAATATTTAATAAAAGAATATAAATGATATTGATATCAGTGAAGTGGTGAACGATCTCCACACCCATGCACATCACTCTTTCTCATCAGAAACATAAAAAACATAATAATTTAAGCATAAAACAACTGAAATTCCAACATACCTCCCTTGGGTCAATCCTAGGTTAAACCTATAATATTTAGGGTATGAGTTCATAGTGGAGTGAGAAATAAATAAAGAATTATATTAGGTTTTGAATAGAAGGATATGGGGAAGAATAAATTTAAACTCTTTAATTAAAAAATGCATGCGTTGCATAAGAATAGAAAACTAATGTAAAAAAAGAAGAAGGAAAAAAAATCCTAAATTATGGATGTCTTCCATGATTCTATCTAAAATAAATATATTTTTTAATACACCATTTAAGCCTTATTTATATTCATGGAAGTGTCATATGGGTGTAATAACTTACCAATAATGACTTAGGAGTCCTAACGGGCAATCAATGGTAGAATTTTTAGTTACAATATATGACTTCAAATGTTTTTCCTAATGAACCCCCATAAAATAGATGAATATTGGATATATTTATCCATGTATGTTTTCCCATAAAGTCTCTTTCATTCACCTTCACAATTTCAGCATAATTGGCCACCATATGAAGGATTTATAGAATAAATACTGATGTTGAATTTTTTATGGCCGAGAAATATAGAATAATTTTTTCAATGTATAACATTCAATACCCCCCATAATGAGTGAAAAAAGCTTAAAAATTCCATATATAAATTATTCTTTGTTTATTATTTAAAATCCATTTCGAATCACCTCAATCAAAGGTGTTTAGTCCAATTTTTCTTCCATTATGGAGGACCGATCCACACAATCCTTCTGAATAATATGTCAACATGATTGATTTTTTCGGTCCTTGTGTTGTTCAAATTAGATCTTGGTCCCCAAGACACTATTTAATAAAATAAATCAATAAATCATAATTTTTTTTTTTCAAATCAGATTCATATTTTAAACATTATGCCAAAAATACCCTTCATATAAAAATCTATCAAAATTCTAGAATTAACCAATTTTAATATTTTATCTCAAAACAAGCCCTTAATAATAAATTGTTGTAAATAAGCTCAAATTGATAAACTTAAATGGTTTAAAAAAATTATATACATATTTAAAAATGAATAATATATTAAATCTATCAATTCCAACAATCTTAAACCATGCTTATCCTCAACCATAAAATCTCATCATGGAATTTAAAGGACACCAATGTCACTAATAGTAATATTAAAATGTAATAAAATTAAAAAAAATTAAATTCAAATAAAACATTCAAAAATCCACATAAAATATCAGCATAATTTCACATTTTTCAAAGAAACATTCAATTCATGTATATTATGTTTACTATTTAAAAAATGATGGAAGTTATCCTTTTATTAATTCAATCTTGTCAATTTATTATTATTAAACATTACACATCATGATTTACCTCACCTTTGAATCTATTATCTCAACAATCATGATACAATTCAGGTGGAGTTAGGCTCATATCATGAGAACATGTTCCTTATCCATATAATTGTAAATGAATTAATTTCTATAATTTTTAATGAAAAAATTCACATAAAATCATGGGAACATTCAATAAATTTTCAAGTGACTCTAAGTCTTTTGTTTGGTAGGATTTTATGCATTAAAAATTAAGGCTCAAAAAGAGGCTTATCTCATAAGTAGAATGTATGATATCAATAATAAAAGTGTAATGAATTTATATCGTTCAAAATATAAACTCCCACTTCTCAAAATCTAATATAAGTTCATGATAAAATTGTATATAATGACTTATTTGTGCACCATATTTATTTTTTTCCAATTAATAATTTTTTTTCTATTTTTCTTATTTTTTGACATTTATGCTCTAAACAAACCTACAAAATATCCACTAACCTCATATTATAAAAATAATTGATCTAATAATAGTGATTTTTGGTTTTCCTAAATCACAACACATATTTATTTCATTTTTTTGTTTTTTTACTCTCTATTTACTTATTCAAGGGGGGAAAACAATAATGAATACAATTAATAAATCAAATGAAACTTCTCATTACCAAAATAACTCCTCAAACTTATTATTTACAATATATATCATCCCTTACACCATTATTTCCATTACCCCCATAATTCAACATTAAAATATCATGAAAATACCAATAGTAGTGTAGAAATAGATAAAATTGGATTAAAACATATCTCATCCCAATTAAGGTCATTCATGGTCTCTGTGTCATATAGAAGGATTGATGTAAAGGTGGAATTTGTGGATAAAGTCTTTTTTAAATGATTCCTCAGTCATTTAAAATCTATTTTTGGCCAATTAGTATCTTTGAAAAATTATAATACAATTTCTAGCAGGTGACATGTCTCTAGATCAATAAAGAAATATGCTAAAGAATAAATAGGAATTACTTGGTCGATAAATCCTCTTAGGAATGGGAAATATGATATAAGACAATAAATCAAGGTATTATTGATAATAAAAAATCAATTCACATAATTTTTATAAATTCAAATCCTGAAAAATGGTTGGGAAATTTAATTTACAAGAATCAGCTAATTACCTTAAATAATGAGTTCAAATTTTAGTATCCATGATTCTATTTAAAAATTGAATTTTCTATTTTAGTCAATCATTTTAATTGACATTGAAATCTAATACATGGAATGAGTAGACTCCTATGAAAATAATTTCTCCTAGATATGTCATGAAAAAGAATAATTTAGGAATGGGCAAGCAATTTTTCACTTTAAATATCAAATCTTGATTTTGGAAAAAATGAAACGATTTTAAATGGATAAAAATAAAAGCGAACTCCCATTGTAAATTATGATTAGTACTCTTTAATACATGGATATTTGAGGATTCCATGTTCCATCATGGAATTAGAAAATTAAAGTTAAGAAATATAGAATAGGGATCCGTTCATTTAAGATAAAAAGATATGTAGCAGTGGGATGAATGCTAGAATAATCCTAAAAATAAAATTGAAATCTAAATTTCTAGAAATAATGTTTAGATAAATATTGGTATAATCCCTAAAATGGTCCCTGGCTTCTTTTACTACCTCTAGAGAGTAGTACCAGCTATTATACAAAGTTTTATGGTGGGTGGATTTTCTAATATTTGAACCAATACACGTGGTTCCTTCTAACCAGGGCATCTTCTTCTCTATTTAAGAGGACGCTATGGATATTGTACACCAGATCCACCCCATTTTCAATGTGGTACAACTTGAAATGAGGTGTTATGTTATAGAATGGAACCTTCTCCTCTTTGGTTTCAAAATTTGTAACCTTATCTCAACTATCCAGTGGTTTCTCCATATGTACAAATTTAAAAGAATAATGAAAGGTAGATTCAAAATTTACACTAGAAGCATTACTTTAAAAATTGCACCTTTAAATTAAGGGATATTATGTATTTTGTTGTTAAGGAACAACAACCATAGTCTCATCTTTTACTCCTTCTAGTAAAATTTCAATGTTTTTACGGAGCTCCAAGGGTTCCTCAATAGGTGCAATTTCTTTTGCCTCTTCATCCCCGAGTTATAATAAGAGTCAACCGATTCTAAAAATTCAAAATAGTTGAGACAAATACTCAAATTACATCGAATAAATTGAAATGATTTTGGGTTCAAGAATTTATCATCTCCCTTATGTGGTTCGTCTTGACTATATTCTTTAGTGGAAATAACCTCTTGGAGTTGAGTAGTAGCTGATAGAGTCAGGTAGTCAAGATCCTCCATTTATTGGACCTCCTTAGTAAAATTAGAGAAGACTAAGGGGTATTATTCTTAGACCTTGGGAACATTATAATATTCTTAAATGTAATGGGAAAACTTAGTTATCTCTTATGTCATCTCTTAAAATTTTTTCCTTTTGAGGCCCTCCCTTACACTTATGATGAATTATTTAAATGGATGCTATTTGACTTTCATAATAACCTCACCTATCTAACAAAAATAGTAACACTATTATCCATAGAAAAGGGTGATTAAATAATTGGTTCTTTTATCAGTGGGTAATTGTTCCATGAATTAAAGAAATAATATTCGAAAAAAATGAAATAAAAAGTGTTTTTTTTATTTTTTAGTCAAATATTTACAATTTGATCATGGAACTACATCCCAAGAAATGACACAAGTGTTGACGCATGCCTTCCATAGGGTGTGGAAAATGAAAATTTCAATTTTTTCCGAAGTGAAACATAGTGGCTCACCTGGCCAAATTAAGAGTCAACCAATTCTGAAAATTCAAAAAAGTTTGGAGTAATATTCAAATTAGTTTCAATAAAACTAAATGAGTTTGGGTTAAATAATGTATCATCTATCTGATTTACTTCTACTTGAATCTCTTCGTTGGTGGAAAGTGCCACTTGGAGTTGAACATCAATGGGTTTAGATAGGTAGTCAAGATCCTCCCACTTTAATTAAAATTACACCACCTTGGTGGTTTCTTACTTTAAGGGTGTGGGATCTTCATATTTTAATGGTTTGGGTAGATCAATTAGTTCTTTACATTCATTCCATAATTTATCTAGTTCTTGTTGATCTCCCCTATATTGCTCAGTAGAGGTTTACTTTTCATATATCACTATTAGAAATGGTTCGGTGAGGACGAATGAATCATAAAGTACCTCTATATTTACCTAATCTAGTTATTCAATTTCAATGATGAGTGGTGAAATTTATTCCACCACTACCTCAGGTTCTTGCTCTGGCTCAGGGTCGGGTTACTCTAATAAGGAAAAAACACGGTAAAATGCTCGTTCCATTTTTCTCCCCAAGTCTTACAAATTCATGCTCATCCTTTTGACCCAGTAATTTAGATTACTATAAAAAATATCGGTTTCCTGATATGGCACCAAAGTGTAATATTCCCATACAGAATTATTGTATTTTGGATAAATCACTGATTTTTTTTGTATTTCCTTGGTTTTTTTGAAGAAAAAATGTAAATATATCTATATTTTGAAAATAGAAAAATATCATTAAAGTAATAATTGGATCCCCAGAAAGTGTTCTAGTTTTGATGCACACCTATTATAGGGTTTGGAATAATCAAATTTATTATCCTAATAGATCATAGAGGTTGACTAGGGCAGTCTAACTTAAGCATCTTTGTCATTCATTAACCAACATATTCTATCTCACCAAAGCTACTTATTTTTTTGTTTTTTATTTAATTTATGAATTTAATGTAATTTTGAAAGATACATGAAATAATAAAACATATAATAACATAGAATGAAAGAACGGTATTTCTAAATAAATAATTTTTCCTTTGTGGCTTGGTTTGTGGGTTCTATTATTCTCTTTATTGGTGTTTATATTATGTTTGATAATTCAATTTTTATATCTAATTCATGAATTACTATTATTTTATTTAGTAACATGAAATATTGGGTGCCTTTATAAGACTTAGTTTGACATCCTTCTATAGTCAATGTTGATGGAACACCTCATTCGAGAGTGTGACATCATCCAAGAACTGGCTCAATCGTATTCCATTTCATCCCCTAAATAGGTCAACTCCATCATATGAAGAGATTGAATCTAGTATAAAAGAGGGAAAAGATTTCATAATGGAATATAAATGAGTTTGAGATCTGTGTCACAATGATTGATCACCACACCCTTTCACATTACTCTTGCTTATCACATACTTAATAAAATATAATAATTTAAGTGGAGAATAAATTAAATTTATATACACCTCCCCTGAAAGATGACTCAAGTTAGATCCATATTTTTTATGGTATAAGGTCACCGTGGAATGAGAAATAAATAGTTAATTTATTAGGTTTTTAAGAGAAGGAGATATGGAATAAGAAATAGAAACACATTGATTAAAAAAATACACACATTACATGAGAAAAGAAAGATAAAGTAAAGAAGGAAAAGAAGAAAAAAATCATAAATCATGGGTGTCATCCATGATTCCCTACCTAATTGATATATTTTTTGATCCACCATTTACAACATATTTATATTTATCAAGGTGGACTTGTGGTGTAATAACATACCATTAATCACATATGAGTCATAATGGGTCTTCAACAGTTGAAATTTCAATTATAGAATCTGCCTTCATAATGTTTTTCATGGAACCCCAATCAAATGGTTGAATTCCTAATAGGTTTCTTTATTAATGTTGTTCCATAATTTTTCATTCATTCATAGTCAAAATTTTAGAATCTTTGGCCATCATATAAAGGATTTATGTTATAAATACTGAGATTGAATTATTTTGGATGATAATTCCAGAATTCTTCCTTCAATGGATATTTTCCAATTGAACCCTTAATGAGTGAAAAGCTACATAAAATTAGTTGGAGAAACAATTATACATATCCCATTTAAAATAAATTTTTAAACACTTCAATGTATGGTGTTTAAGTCTATTTATGATTCCGTTATGTAGGTGCTGTCAATATTGTCCTCCCAAACAATGTATCAACATGATTGATTTTTTAGGCCTCATTTTGTTTGAATAAGATATTTTTTAATGAAGAAAATTTTGATTAAAATAAATAAATTATTCTAAAAAAATCAACTAAATTGGATTAATATTTTAAATGTTATACCCACAATACTAGTATAATTAAAATCATTTAAAATTCATGAATTATTTAATTTTTACATTTTATCTCAAAACACACCATTAATCCAAAATTAAAGTAAATAAGTTCAAAATGATTAATTTGGGGGGATTAAATAATTGAAATACTTATAAAAAATGAGTAAAATATTATCTTTACCAGTTTTCGAACACTTAAACCATTCTTATCCTCAAGCATAAAATGTCAACATTGAATTTAAAGGCCACCAATGTTACCAAATATGAAAATTCCAAAGTAATAAAATGAACAAAATTTCAATGTCAAATAAAAATTTCAAAAATCCAAAAAAATATCAACTTAATATATCATTTCTTAAATAAATAATCAATTCAGGTATTTTAATTTTCAAGTTTTGCAAATATCGGAACTTCTCCTTTCATTCATTCAAGATTCTTAAGTTATTATTATTATACATGTTCCATCAAGATTTACTTCACCTTATAATATTTTCTCTCATATATCATTATATAATTCATGTGTGGATAAGATCATATCATGATAATGGGTTCTTTATCCATAGTCTTGCAAATTAACTACAATTTTCACTTTATAACAACAAAAGGAACATGAAGTCAAGTGTACTTGAAATAATGATTCAAATGAATATGAGGCTTAATGTTGGTTGGATTTTATGCTTTAAAAATTAATCCCCAAGGAGGAGGTTTAAATCATTAGTACAATGCATTATATAAAAAATAAAAGTGTTTTGAAAATCTCCCCTTTTATGTAGAAACATTCACTTCCCCAAACTCAAAGTAAGGTCATGATAAAATTATTCATAATGAATGATTTGTGAGCTATCTATAACTTTTTTACAAATAATAATTTTGTACAATTTTTTTCTTTGTTTAATATAATTTTTCTTGAGAAAAACCTCACAACCATTAGCTAAACCCATATAATAAAAACAACTGGTCTATAAATAGTGATTTTATTTTTTCCAAAATAACAACCCCTTTTTATTTATATTGTTTTTTTATCTATTTTATATTTTTTTATACAAGAGGGAAAAATAATAAACAGTATAATGAAAGAATAAAATTCAAAAAAATGCTTTAAATATCATGTAAATACCATGATTAGTGTAGTAATGGAAAAAATGGAATAAAAACATGGCTCATCCATATGAAGGTCATTCATGGTCTCTATGAGATAAATAAGGATTGATGCTCAGGTGATATTTAAGGATAAGTAATTTTAAAAATGGGTCTAAATCATTTTAAATGTATTTTTTCGTTGGTATTATCATTGAAAAGTTTCAATAGATTTTTTAATAAGTTATATGTCCCAAGATGACTCATGAAATACACTCAAGAATAAATAAGAAGTACATTGTTCCAAAATCTTCTTAAGAATGGGAAATATGATATTATACAATCACTCAATGAATTATTAATAATAAAACAACAACTAAAAAAATTTAGAAATTCAAATCATGAAAATGTTAGGGGAAAATTATTTAAGTGAATCAATTAATTCCCTCAATTCATGATTCATCATTTCAATATCCATGCTTAAAATTATATATTCAGTTTTCTATTTTATTGATTCAATTTCATTAACATTGAAATAAAAAACATGGAATAACTAAATTCCCCAAAAACTCAGGTCTCCTAGATTAGTCATTTAAGGCATAATTCAAGAATGGCCATGCACATTTTCTATTAAAATATTAAATCATGATTTTGAGAAATATGTGAGGTACTTAACATATAACAAATAAAATTCAAATCTTTATAGAAAATAATATTAGAACTCATTACTCGATAGATATATGATGATTCCATGTGCCTTTATGAACATAAAAATATAAAATTATGCAATTTAGAACAATGATCATTTCATTTAAACTCAAAAAGATAAGAGGGAGTGGGATGCAAGCTTGACTAATCCTAAAAATAAATATAAAATATTAATTATTAGAAATAATTTAACGATAAGTCTTGGTATGATCCCCCCAAGTGTGCCCTATATTATTTTACTAACTCTAGAGGGTAGTACCGGCTATTATACAAAGTTTGATGGTGGGTTGATTTTCGGGTATTTTAACCACCACATTTGGTTCCTTCCATCTTAAACTACTTATTTTCTTTTCAGGGGGACTCCATGGATAGGGGACACCCGAACTTCCCACTTCTCAATATGGTACTTCTTGCATGGATATGGTAGGATATAGAAGGAAATATCCTCTTATTTGGTTACTACTTATGAAGCCTTATCTTCACCCTCTAGTATTTCTCCAGATACATTGCATTAAAATAATAATCAAAGGTAGAATTAAACATTAAACTTGAAGAATTAATTTTAAAATATTTCCCTTAATTTTAATAAGCTTCAACCTCTTGTTGTTCAAGAAAACATCTTGGTTGCTTCTTCTACTCTTAGTAAATGTTCAATTTCATCAAGAAGATTTATGTTATGCTGAAAGGTATAATTTATTTTCCCTATTCATCCTCTAGGTCATATTAAGAGTCAAATAATTATGAAAATTCAAAACAATTGGGAGAAATAATCATATTAGGTTCAATATAATTAAATTAATTTGAGCTCAAGAATGTATCATCTCCCTAAGGTGGTTTGGATTGAATCACATCTTTAGTGAGAAGCACCTCTTAGAGTTTCAAAGTAGCTGATAGAGGTAAGTATTCAGGGTTCTCCATTTCTTGGATCTCCTTATAAAAATCTAGGAAGTCTAAGGTGGAATATTCTTGGACCTCAGTCACATTATAAAATTCTAGATAGTAATAGGGGAACTCAATTAGCTCTCAGGCCATCACAACAAATTTTTTTTTCATGTCCTCCCCCAGGCCACCATTGAATTCTTTATATGGACCCCCCCCCCATTATTTGACTTCCATAATAACTTCACATATCTAACAATAATTGAAACACCATCATCCATGGACAAGGGTGATTAAATTACTGTTTCTTTCATAAATAGGAAACTGTTCCACGAAATGTAGAACTAAACATTTTAAAACATCAAGGATTTTTGTAATTATAAAAGATTCAAATATTTATAATTATATTGTGGAACTAAATTCCTCAAAATGATGCCAGTATTTACTTATTTCTAGTGTATGGCATTGAAAAATAAATTTTTTATTTTTTTTCTAGTGAACCACATTGGATAACCAGATCATAATAATAGTCTTCTAATTCAGATAATTCAAAAGAGTTGGGAATAATATTAAAATTAGTTTGAATATAATTAAATTGTTTCATGTTTAGGAATGTATCATCTTTTTTAGGTGGTTCTTCATGAATGTATTCTTTGATAGAATGTTTCTCTTGGAGTTGATCAATGATGGGTAGAGGAAGGTAGTTAGGATCCCCTAACATTACTTCAAATTCCACCACTTATGTGGTGTCTTCCTTAAAGGGTTTTGACTCTTCTTCTTTCTATGTTCAGGAAACATGAAGTAGTATGTCACTTTAATTACAAAACTTATCAAGTTATTGTTGATATCTCTCATGTAGATCAGTAGAGATATACTACTCATTTATATCTCAAAGAAATTGTTGAGTGAGTATGAATGAATCTTTATCTACCTTCATATTTTCCTTCTCTAGTTATTCAATTTCAATGATGAGTGTGGAAATTTCTTTCACCACAACTTTATGTTCTTGCTCTGGATTAGGGTCGGTTTGATCCATTAATGCACAGAAATAGTCAATGTTCTTTCTTTTTTTTATCCCCATGTCTTCTAATGTATTTCTCCTCCTTTCGTCTTGGTCATTTATATCACTATAATTAAATTCTCGTTCTTGATATTTCACCTGCGAGTAATCTTTCCATGTAGAGCAATTGTAATTCAGATAAATCAAGGATCATTTTTGGGTTTCTCAAGTAAAAAAATAAAATATATCGACAATATGAAAATTAAAAATGACATGTGAACTACTTATTGGATCCCTAAAAATGGTGCCAATTTTGATCCATGCCTATTGTAGGGAATGGAATAAAATTTATTCTCGTAATGCAAAAAAAGGCTAACTACGGACATCTCACTTGAGAAGATTTCTCAATCATACACCTATTTATTATATCTCACCTAAAATACTTTTTTTAGACATTTCTTATTTAATATATGAAAGTAATGGAATTTAAAAAATAAATGAAATGATAAATCTTATACTGAAATGGAATGGAAGAATAAGATTAGTGAAGAAAGAACATGGCCTTTGTGGTTCGGTTTTTGGGTTCCATTATTCTCTTTATTGGTGTTTAAATATAGTATGATAATATAATTTTGTGATCTCATACATGACATAACATTATTTTATTTAGTTATATGACATCTTTTTTGAATTTAGAAAACATACTTCTATCCCCCACTATAATCAATGTTTGTAGCATTCCTCAATCGAAAGAGCTACATTATTAAAGACCTGACTCCGTCGTATACCATTTCTGCCACTGAGTGGATAAACTCAAATGAATCAAGAGCTTATATCCATTAGAACGAGGGAAAAGATTTAAAAAAATAATAGAAATGATTTTGATATCGTTTTCATGTTGAGTGATATCCACACCCATGAACATCCCTCTTTCTCATCAAAAACATAATAAAACACAAGAATTTATATACATAATAAATTAAATTTCCATATACCTCCCTGATCCATGCCTTGGTTTAGCCCAACATTTTTTATAGTAGAAGTCATAGTGTATTGAGAATTTAACAGCGAACGATATTATGGTTTTATGAGAGTATGATATGGAAGAATAAAGGAAAACACTTTAATTAAAAAATAAATGTTTTAGATGAGAAAGGAAGACTAAAGTAAAATGAAAAGATGAAAAACATTATATTGAATGAGTGTTATATATACTTCCCCATATAATAGATATATTTTTCTATCCATAATCAGACTCTTTTTTATAGTCATTGAAATGGCCTTAGGTTGTAATAATGGACCATTAATGACTTAGGAGTCATAATAGGTCTTCAAAAGTTGAAATTTTAGTTAGAGAATAATTCTTCAAAAAAATTTCACCAATAATTCACATAAAATGGTTGAATTCAAGATAGGTGTCTTCAAGATAGTCATTCCATAATGTGTCATGCATTCACCCACAATATTTTAACATCATTAGACATCGGACTAAGTATTTATTAAACAGATAATTTCATTGAATTTTTCTACCTTAGAATTCTAGAATTATTTCTTCAATGTATAACATCCAATATTTCTGCCTTATGTTTATGTTACAGAGGTGGAGTCCATGTTGTTCATCCAAATAATATGGAAACATGATTGAATTTTTAGGGCCTCGTGTTGTTTGAATCAAATCTTTGTTATGAAGAATATGTTGATGAAAATAAATCAAGTAATCTTAAAAAAATCACTTAATTTGGATTAATATTTTTAATTTTATTCCCGAAATACCCTTATGATAAAAATCTATCAAAATTCCAGAATTAACCAATTTTTACATTTTATCTTAGAATGCACTATTAATCCAAAATTATTTTAAATAAGTTAAAATTTCTAAATTTTTTGGGTTTAAATAATTGAAATACATATAAAAATGAGTAAGATATTTTTTCCATCAGAACCCATGAAAGAAAATAACCAAATTCTCTATAGGAAAACATGTACATATTAGATCCATTCATTAATTGTTAACCTCTATAATTTGACGGATATTCATACTTGGTGAAAGATGAAGGATGGGTAAATTCATTTGATAAATTATTTATCTTTTTCAATGTATAAAAAAACAAAATTTAATTCTTTTAATTGGTCATTTCGAAGGTGAAGTTGATCTGTTGTGTTATATGATTATTAATACTAAGGAGAAGGATGAGATTTATATGATGAAGTAGAAAGTGTTCAATTATATTTTTCTTTATAATTATTTAACTAATGTTTTTTAACTGAGAATGAAAATGAAATATATAATGTTAAATAAAAATAAAGATAATTCGTAGCCATTTGTGAAGTAAATTTTACTAAACTTTCAAATTATCAATAAAATTTTATTATTGATAATGAGTGTAAAATTGGTAGATTTTATGGAGGTATAGAATAATGTTAATAAAAGGATTTTACCACTTTTGAATATAAAATTTATGTGTAGGTTATTATATATACTGTTAAAGTCGAGATAGAGATTGTTTAATCTTCTAAAATTCATGAAAACAATATTAAGAAACAATCTAAGTCAACAAAACAAAGATGTATTCAGCTATGAAACATGTAGGTATGAACCAAAAATGATCCAAGTATAGTAAAATAAATATTCATAATGTTTTATACAATCAGAAATGTTTTAATGATGTGTTATGCTTGGTCATTTGGATCATTAATATAAAGAAAATAGTTCATATTATGAATGTAATGGGAAAACAAATAGTCTTTTAATAGTAAGATATTTAAATTTTCATGTAAAATTGTAATTAAATCTCTTGAAATAAAGATAGAACTGTTAGAAAAAAATCATGGAGTTAGTATAAAGGTGATAAAAATTTATAGAAATATTCATATTTTCATCCGTAAATGGGTTTTATTACAAAACATATTCTAACTCACCTTAATGTGCTTGTTTTTATTCTGGTTATGGATTTAATATTATTTTATAAGGATAAGATATATTTCAAAGATAAATAATTTATTTTTCAGAGTGAGTTTTAATTTATATATATTCAAGAATTCATACATTTGATAATATATCAAGAAGCTGAGAAACTTATAAAATATATAAGTGAATTTTATCTTGAACACATTATTCATACGAAAGAAACTATTCAAATTAGGTTTACTCCATTTTTTAATGAATATCTTGACGTATTTACAAATGATTTTACTAGATTGATTCCCAACTTTGAGGTGGAATTTACTATTGTATTAGTGCCAAATTCTTATATAATTTTAAAAAAACATATATCAAATAGATCCTATATACCAGAAAGTTCAGGAGGCAAGTGAACCTACTCGCAGGAAAAATTAATAGAAGAAAAAAAGTGCACAGAAAGGATTTTAAAGACATATTACCAAATACCAGTAACATAACCATTTGTTCATCAGTTTCTAATCCATGCCACCTCTCGATCTCTTATCATTGATATTTACCACCACTGTTTTCATTTTGTCACCGGGACCTCTAATGTTGCATCACAGACCACAAACCAAACAATCATTCACCATTCCACAAAATTAGAAAAACCAGCAAAAGAAAACAAAAGCACGATTTTACAAAATCATCCAGCATGCTACAATACCACAACATCAAATCCCTGCAATCTTTCTCTACCATAGATAACCATCAAAAAACGCTGCACATCACCCATAACCAAGAATTCATTCGCCAAGAGTCAATCACTAGTCACTAGAATCGAAGCAGAGTCGACACCGCGCATAGCCAAAAACATCACACCACCAAACCAAGAAAAACATGCAGAAAGAAGCTTAAAACAAAAACCAGGATAGATATCACTGGAAGAGGACACCTACGCAAGACTATGTCGCATATCCCATCACCGCCTTCAAAATCGCACCTGAGGCTAGATATACCCATCACACCCACAAACGATGCGAATCGAGACGAAAAACCCCATACCACCGTATCTGTGACCACCCTAGAACAACATCTTACCGCCAAGGGGAGCCCGTTCCAGGTCAATGGATAACCATGATCTCCAGTTCAGGTATCATCTTCTAATGGTGTTGTCAGATCTACAACCTAGTATCCCTAGAATCGTTACCCCGATCTGGGTCATCACATGACCTCAGGCATGCCCCCCCATACACCAGAGGCTACTAACTAGAAGCATAGTTATATATAGATATTATGGGGATAATATAACTTCATATTAGTGTAATATTACAATAAGAATAAGATCACATGTCAAAATAACCAATACAAACCTAAAATGGAAAACATACAACAAAAGCTAACAAGTAACAAAATTTTACAAGATATAAAGCTAAGATGAATACACTACAATTAAAGAAGTAGTAAATGTAAAAATGTTTAGATTAAAAACCATAAGAGATCCTAGACACAGTCTCATGTCCCAAACCAGCCATGGAATCCCTTGATCCACATGAATATCCGAAGTCCCTATCCTAAATCGATAAAAGAAACAAGTATATTTTTCTCGGGAACCCAAGTGCCATGAAAACCTGAGTATGTTGTGGATACAACTCATTCATCCACTATCAATGGTGTATATATATTTAACTAGTATGTACAACTGTGTATTCTAGGAACAAGAAAAATAAATAAAAATAGAAATGAATGGATTATGTTTGAAATTTAACAATTACCCATTTGACCAAATTTATTCAAGACATAGGTTACACATTTAAGCAATTACTATTTAATCATTTTACACATCAATATATTTTTGGAAAATCAATAAACTAAAATGGCTCTGATCACACCAATATCCTTGATCATAACATAAAGTGTGTTAAACTATAAATAACAGAGGAATTCACTCATCATAGATTATTAACATACCATCGAGCCTTGTTCTAGAAATCAATCCATTTCCAGGTGTTTGGGAATCGTATATCTTCATCAAGTCATCAAAAACCATACCATTTCTATATGTTGGAATGTATAGAGACACAATCTAAAATTCCTACCACACATTACTTAACAATTAAGAGGGAGCCTCAGGCAAGGTAGTTTCATCAAATTCCACCAGTAGGGGAATAGAGACTCAGTCTAACTCTCTATTCTGTGATTTAAAAGTTTTGTGTTTAAATCCCCAGTACAACATGTCCCATTGGCATAAAAACTCAAGTCAATACCCCACGTACCCCAAGAAATGTACACATTATTCTTTAACGATAACAAATTTACCATTATTCCAAGCACCCCTTATTGTATAATAATAACTAGATGACAATTAACATCCATTTTAATTCACAATCAATGACAACACACTTATAAAAATACTCATTTAAAACCATATTGAATCCCCCAACTTTAAAACACGAGTCTTCCTATTTTAAAACTAGACCATAACCCAATACTTCCATTTTCATTTCCATGAATTTCAAATAATGATTAATTAGTTTTCAGAATAAGAGGAACCACAACCTCATTTCAAGTCATCCTTTGAAATATATAATGAAAACAACTTTCTAAATCACCCAGAGGTAAACACATCCTTTTAAAAAATTTCCTACTCTCAAAGAATCACATTATTTATTTAAAAACCATAACTTGATCAAAATCAGAAATTCATTGCTAAAACCATTTAAAACCCCCATTAGGAATATCATAAAATCTGATATATAGCCAATTAAACTCACCATTTAACGAAGTCAACATAACCAATTACAATTTTATATCCCATTCTCTATAATTTTACCCTATTTTAATCTATACCAATTTATTGCACCATTCTCAAGTGTTCGACACACCCCCTAGGAAACACTAGGTTTCGTCTCACATAATCAATGAACCCAATGATGTTTGTGAAGGGTATATCACATAAATATATGGCCCAAATCACTTTTGTTAACCCAATACATCAAAATGAAGCAAGTTAGTGAATTATAACACTTATATACACACATACCACAACCTGATTATGAGAAAAATATTTATGAACACCTACCTTAAGTTTGTTAGAAACTGCTTGCTTAAACTCTTTCCTTGATTCATACTCAAATTCCCTTTAATGCCCCATCTTAGAATTGGATATAAATGAGAGGGTTTAGGGTTTCAAATGGAGGGGAAACCACACACCAAGACTCATCCATAAAAATGATGGAAATAAAGTTGAAGACTGACCAAGTTTTTTTATTCACACTAATCAACAACTGAAACACGTAGGAATTGAAGGAGAATCACTAATTTGGGAGTATTGGGATACTGGTTCATCACTTTAGATGTAGGTGGTTGAATAAGGGATACATTGGGGAGGATAAGAAAATAATATCAAGAGGAAAAAAATGATAATTTCTCAATTTTTAAGGGTAACATGGTTGTCCAGATCATGCACCATCCATGCAGCTACATCTATCCAAGAGGTTTCAAGACACACAGTCTCTTATAAGTACCCACATTCTTTTGAATACCAAGAAAATCCCATGCGCTAGCCTCTATCATACTAGAGGCTTGGCCATATGGCTTCCCTTGGTTAGGAACTGAGTTAGTACTAATCATGTAAAAACTGTGCACTGAACACTGTTGGGCCTCATTTATTCTCTTTTTTGGGCTTCGTACCCTGGAGAAACCCAAAACTTTTCCCAGAAAAACAAGGATCATTTCATTTTAAATATAAGGAATTTTAACCAAAATTAAAATAGAGATGTTACTCCATGAATGTGTTGGATCATATAGGTGTATTAACAGGATATTCTGAGGGTATCATACTGTACTATTAATGGGAATTATGAGTTTTCAATTATACATTTGGGTTGATGAATGGACAAGTTATCTTTATTGATAATAAAATTAGAGATTTCCATGATAATGTAGATATTTTTTTTTCATTTTCATTGATGAATATTTTTTAGTTCTATATTTTTATGTTCATAAAATACATCTACGGATTGTTTTTTAGACTTAAATAGAAATAATTTATATGGATAATTGATAATTTTTTATTATTATTATCACATATGTCATTTACTAGACGTAATTGTTTAGAATATGGAATAAATATTGATCTTACAAGCACTAAAGTGGGGGGAGTGTGGTCACGACCAAAATATGACTGATATTTCATATTTTCATGTATTAGTGGGTTATTAAAAATTATTTAATGAATTTTTTTCCAAATGATTTTTCCTGCCAACTAAGTTAACTGAAAAACTAGTCAAATTAATCCAGATAGGGGAAAGTTATGAATTTGTTTAGTAATTGAAAAGAATATTAGTTAATTATTCATTTTTATCCTTTCTGAAAATAAAAAGTTAATTTGTTATATATATTGATATATCATGGAATGAAGTTGGTTGTGTCTTGATTTTAGATGGTCTACTAATTTCATGAACTTTGTTTTAGTTGAAATTACAAGATAAAAATTCACTACACATGATCTTGAGATTTTAGGGATCAGTTTTTTGAATACGATCCTTTAGTTAATGATTTGATGAATGTTGACCTAAAAATTATGAATTCCAGAACAAATTTTATTTTGGATTAGTTGTCAGTGAATTTATCTTTTTTTTTATAGAATTATGTATGTTAAAAAAGAAGATTGTGTTTTTTTGAAATGGTGTAATTGGTCAAGTAGTGTATTTTTTATAAATTAAATACTGACAAATACATTATATAAGACTTGGATAGAGCTTCTGTGTCTTATTTGACTCCTAATTAAAAAAGTAATTCTAATGTGAATATCATAACTCTCTATTTTATTTTATTCTTGACATTATTAAAATATATAGGGAACTTCAAGAGTTTTACTGGTGGGATTGAATGAAGCATGACATTTAGAATTTTACTATGGAATGTTTTAATCTTCAATAGGTTAATGCTAAGTGAGAATTAGAATAGGGGTTGTTTATATACTTTTTTATTTCTCAAATATATAATAGATAATATATCCACTAATTTGATGAAAAAACTACCAAATAAATCTCAAGGTAATAATAAAATGCTCATTATTGTTGACTTTTGGATTGAATATATACATTTCTTCCTATTAGAGTTTACTGAGTCTGTTTATTAACTAGATAGAATCTATCTTAAAGAGATAGATCACATAAAGTAACTTTTTATTTGGTATATAATTTTGTTTCCATAGTTACCTTGAATTTTTTTTTAATGGGCTTTAAAATTCATTGAGCTATAAATTAAATTTCAATACAAGTTTTCATCCTTCATCCGATGGATAGTCGTAGAGAATAATTTAGACTTTGGAATATTTGATTAAATATTAATCTTTGGATTATTGGGTAATTTTTGATAAACATATTTCATTGGTGTAATTTTATAAAAATAATAGTTTTCGTTCAGGTACACATATTGAACATTTTGAGGTATTATATGGAAATCATTTTTAATATGCATCACGTTGTGATGAATTAATTGAATGAAATTTAGTAATACTAGAGTTGGTAGTAGTGATAGATAATAATGTCAAGATAATTAAACACCACATAAATGAATACAAAAGAAGGTAGAAATGTTATGTATATAACCAAAGGAGTGATCTATTTTTGGAATTAGAATATCATGTTTGTCAGAAATTATGTCCTTGGAAAAGTGTGACAAATTTTGGAAAAATGGGAAAGAAAATACCAATGTTTATTGAACCCTATAAAATTTTAGAAAAAGTGGGATCAGTTTGACACTGTGTTTCCTTACCTCTGCTTTTATCTCAGGTACGAGATGTCTTTCATGTTTCATTGTTAATGAAATATATAACAAACGAATCTCATCTCTTGATCCATGAAGTAGTTCAGTTAGAAGGAAATATTTCTTTTGCGAAGAAAATAGTCCATATTAAAGACTATAAAGATAATGTACTATGAAATTGAGTCACGTACCAAATTATGGTTTTATATAAGAATCATATGATTAAGGAGGAAATATGGGAATAAGAAAAATATATGATGTTAAATACCAATATTTGATTAAGTAGTGAATAAAATTACAAGATTAAAAATTTTAAAAGGGTTAAAAATGTGGTAACCAGGGAAATGAATGAAATAAATCAATATTTTAATTTATATGTATTAATTTTTATGAATTCATTCACATCTCTATTTTATAAATGACTTTATATATATTTTCAATAAAAAATAATATTTTTATTTAATTAAATTAATTTTTTATATGTATTTCATGATTTTAATTATAAATAAATTTAAAAATTTGAAATTTTTTGTTTTTAAAAAATGGATTCATTTAGGGATTTATCATATTTAACTTAAATTGTTGTTCTTTCATAGGTTATTTATGAAATGTATGATTTTTGGTGAATAATGAAAATAATTATTTTATTAAAATGGTAATTTTATTTTGAGTTATTAAAAAAGTTTATTATATTTTGGATTTGTTTTAAAGTGTATTTAGTATCATTTTTCTAAAGAGAATATTGATACTTTTTTAATAATCAAAATTATATTTTATTTTGGTACAAAATCAATTTAATGAATAAAAATGAATTTTTATGGAAACTATTTTCACTATTGTTTGTGTATGTACATTTAAATAAATATTTACTAATTTTGGAAATTTAATATGGTAATTTTTTCATGTTTTTAATTATGAGGCTATAATTTGGTAAACATTTTAGTTTTATTATTTTATAATTATTAATTGCGTCATCGGTAAAACGTTTTCACCACAATAATGGTTAAAAGAGTTAATAATGAGGTTAAAACTAAGAAATATGTTTTCAAATAATATAAAAGCAGGTTTAAATTTTATTTTGTGAGTAAATTTATAATAATAATCATATTATATTTAAAATATGACAATTTTGTTCACTTATATTTAATAAATTAATATCATAATTTTTAATGTTCAAGTATCTATAATTGTTCTATTCCAGTCAATTATAGTTAGGTACCACTTATTATCACTAATTAACACAATTTAATGACATTTATCTTGACAACTACATACCAAAATACCATACAAAAATCCCTTAAAACATCCTATATGTTCTGATATAACAACAATTCCATTCCAATATGGATTATGTTTAATTCAACGGAGGTTTTCAAAAGAAGTACTATAATTCATAAATGAGTGTTTCATGTTTATTTCTTCATAAAACTCCTTAAAAAGATATAAAAAGAAATATAGTATAATAACATTATTATAATTCATATACTTAGATTTTATTATTTTAATTTAATGAACATTTTTCATATCCTTTTCCATCTCATGGGAAATGAATAATGTTCTCATGTGTACATGTGTACAACAACCTCCATGAAGGGATGTGTTTCGTTGTTCTTGACAAAATTATTTTTCTAGTTAAAATAATGCATCAAATTAAAATATATATTTTTTATGACATAATAATTATTTTTAAAAGATAATATATTACATAACTTTTAAACTTTTCATCTATTGGTCATTGATAAAGTCGATCGTGCATACCTGTGGACTACCACCTCCATGGAGCGATGAGATTCATTTTTCATTTTAAAACATTAATGATTGTAAAAATAATGATACTTATCAATAAATATGGAATGTATAAAATATTTATGATTTGAGGAAATAAAAAAGATTCATACTTTATTTATTTTCTACCTATTATGCAATGAAAATCTCATTCATGTGTACGTACGAACTATAATCTCTAGGAAAGGACATGATTTTTTTTATAACCACCTCAAATGGTGGTATTTAAAAGTTTATTTACTTTATAAATATGATAATTACAAAATGTTTAATATTTTTGAGTTCATAGAATCATAACCACTATTACCTCTTTCAATGTTCCAATGTTTTTCTGAGGAAATTACTCAAATGACCGAAAACAGTATTTTTCAGAAATTTTGTTTTTTGACTAAATAAAACATAATAAAATTTTGAATAATGGAATAAATGATTATGAAAATAAAATAAAAATTTTACTTAATCAAGTAAATAAATTATATAATTTTATTAGTCTGGGGATAAGGAATGTACAAATCTAGAAAAGACCTAATATAAGAGTCTTTCTTTTTAAATTATTATTTTAAATAATTCCTTCAATAATTTTTCTAACATATCAATGTGATTTGAAATGTTTAAAGAGTATTATTATTTTTATTTAATGGGATATATAGTTTATTTACATTCTTTTTCAATTTCAATACAATTGTTTAAAAATCATCATTTTCATTGTTTTCTATATGAGTTATTTTTGAATTTTTATAAATGTTCAAAAATAATATCTTTTTAATATATAAAAAATTTATGAACATTCCAACCAATATGATTTTTATTTAATATAATGAAACCTATAAAATATAGCATGTATTTTCAATATAAAACCTATTCCGTCTATTCTATGATTTTATTCTATTTTTTAGTATTTTTCCAAGGAAAATTATATTTCTCCAAAAGATTAGGCGAAAATGAAAAGTATTTTTTATGGTTACAATAGTGTTTTTCAATGGTTTTATGATGGAATGTTAGATATTACCAATGTTTTGTTAATTATTTAAAACTTTAGAATAATATATGATGTGATTTTATAATGAAAAATCACATGATGATGGGCATGCCAAATATTTATCTTCAAGATATTGAGCAATGATTTTGTATTCCAAGGTGAAAAATGTAGGAGATATCCTGCTTGATTAATCCTATAGAATTAACTCGACTTTAGTTATTCTAACATATGTTAAAGGCGAGTAAAAATTGGTTATTAATGTGGTCCTAAAATAATAATATATCATGATTGTAAAAATGGTTTTTATGTAAATTCATTGACTTTATAAGTAAAGGAGTATTTATGAACTTCTAAATTTGAACATTTTTTTGATGGATTTCATGAAATACCATGTGCCTCAAGAAAACATAATTATTTTCCTATTTTTAACAATGAGTTTTAGAAAAAATTATTTGATAAATGGTTGGATTTTATATGTTGAAAATTATTATTTCTGGTCTAAATGTTTTATTTAGAAATAGGTAAACATTATCATGGGTTTTTATGTTTTCTCAATAGTAAAAATATTACTTTATTTTTATGCCCTTTAGTAAGATGTTTTTTCTCATCAAACATTGTCCAATTTTTTCATAGGACCAAAAAATGAGTATAAACTATATCTAGATAAATTTTTTTATTTTATACCATATTAAAATAAATAAATTTCTCCTGAACAAAAAATTATTATAAACATAAAGAAATTTTTTTGAAAAACATACACTATGTAAAAGTGTCCACATTGTTATGTAATTGATTCCTCATTTTTTAAAACACTCAACTCCCAAGATCTTGAGAATTTTAAGATGAGAATAATTACTATTAAACTCATATTTATAGACAATTAATGTAATGGTTAAATATAAAAACTCTTCTTCGATGCCTTAATGTTTTAACATATCATTTATTGTTTGTTATACAATTTTGAAATCTTAATTTTTTATCTATCTCTATTTGGGAAGAATCATAAAAATGTTATAATTTGTTTTACAATTTCACAATATTAACATGTACATAGTGATTCAAAATAATAAATAGATGAATTATATCATTATACCAGGTATATTTTCATTATTTTTCATTTTAATATTTTTTTGAAAATGATTTTGATGTATTGATTGAACCCTATTTTAAAAAGAATACATCATATTATATAATATTATTTTACAAAAAATGATTTTTATATAGATGTTTTAAATTTTCATATTAATAATAATATTTTTTTAAATATATTTTCAACATTAATTTATATCTAGTTATAATAGTTGTTTTTATACAAAGGAATTAAAATATTTTGATTTTTTAAAAGTATCATTGTATATCGTGGCTCATATCTCTTTAAAAATGGAACAAAAATGAAAATCAGTGATTCTAATAATTATATGAATTGTTTCAATAAAATTTTGTCTTATATTTGGAAAAAAATAATATGATTATATTTTAATTGATTAATCGTAGAACTTTAATATTATTTAATATTGTAGTAATAATGCTTTATTGAACAAAAAAATAACTATGGTAAAAGGTTTATGAAGGACTTTTATGACTGCTGTTTCTAAATAAAGGGTTTTGAGAGTGAAAAATTGGTTATATTTATATATATTCATCCTGGAGAAAATGTAGCGAGGATGTGAATTTTTATAGGGAGAATGCAATAACATAATTCTTATCATGAAATCTCTTTTAATAAATTACATTCCCTTCATAATAAATTATATGTTATTTTATCTAATAGACTCTTTTTTGAAAATAAAAAAAATAAACCATTATTTTATGAATGATATTACATCATATATTATGAATGAATTATATCCATAAGATAAATACAAGTACAATTAGATAAAGAAAAAGTCTATAAATATATTTTAAACTTAACATATTAAACATTTTGATCTCAAATTAAAATCATCCCACCAAAAATAATTTTAGAAATAAAGAAAAGAAATTGAAATTTGATTTGAAATTTTTGGTTAGAATTAGATAGTAAGTTTCTTTTAGAGGAGTATTTAATTTTATATAATAGAAAAATATGACCATTGAAGGTAGCCATCAAATATATATATTCGGAAAACTATTATATAAACATTGGGTTTAACATTATATAATCCATAAAAATAGGTACGATACCCATTATATGATTAATAAAATGTAATATGATAAATTAGAAAAACAATTTTTATTGTAAAATTTATTATTTTTATTTCATATTAAGAAGTATAATTTATTTAATAGATATGTATATTTTGTTAACTTGATTTCTTGTTATGATATAATTGGATAATTATTTAATTTTTTTATATTTTAAAATTGGATAATATTTTCAATTATATAGATTTATATTGAAATATATGATTATTATTGTCCTAAAAAATAATTTTATCAAGGTATGGATCATCGGTATTTTTTTTATTTGAAAAAGTACTATATGTGGTTTAAAAAATATTAATTTAATATTTATTGTTTTTTTTAAAATTTATTCATTAATAATTTTATATTGATTTTAATATAATGAAGAATATATTTTAAATATTTATTCTAAAATTACATGGAATGAATTTTGTTAAAAAATTCACAAATAAAAGTTTATAATAGTAAATAGTAAATGTATTGTAAAATTACTATTTCTGATTAAATAATCTTCTTAAAAAATTATAACCTATTTTTATTTTATTTCTTAATGTTTTAAGTGATTTATTTTGATTGTAAATATTCAAATTCATTGCAGTTTTCAGTAAAGTGTTACATTTTATTTCAAATTCCTTTTAGAAAATAAGAGATCATACTCAAAATGAATTCTATAACTTATTAAATTATTAATATCTCTCCCAAAAATGTGTGGTAAAGTGGATTCATCCCTTGGGAGTCAGTTGTGGTGGGGGAAAATCTCAAGTTCTATCCTCCCCTGGTGTATCTATGTATAGGTTTTACTTTGTTTTTCACCGTCCCTTAATTGATGCATCTTATAAATATCTAAAATATTTTATAACAATATTGTAAAAATATTGAATATGATAGAATATTATATATATATAAATAAACCATTATTATTTAATACTCTATTATTCAAATTGAATTTTATTATACATTAAGAAATATTATTAAATTTTCTTTAAAAATATAGGAGTTCATGTTCGAATCAAAAATTACAACTCGTTTTTATATATGTGTCTATAAAGCTAGGTAATAATAAAGAAATAAATGAAACATGTAAAATAACCAAAAATAGCTTAAAATATACTTTCCTAGGACAATATATGAATTAAAATTGGTTATAGGTTGAATAATAAACTTATGTTCCTTTTAATGTAAGAATTTATGTTCAAGTGGAGTAAAATATATTATTATATTTTAACAAGAATAATATAGATTTTATAGAAACATGGAAAATATATTCAAATTATTTAAATAATGAAAATATTAATTTTCAAATTCTAAATATATATTTTAGTTGGTAGGATATTGACATAGACATTTAAACTCATATTTAAATAACAGTTTGAGTTCAAATAAAGTTTTATTTTATGTTATAATTTTTTTAACTAAAATGATATGGAATGTTTTAGAAATGCAGGGAACACATATTAAATGATAATATACTCAAATTATCTTATAAAATCATCAAATTAAAAAAATATAATTTTTATGTAAAAATAAATATTAAAATATTTATCGAAGCTGACATAGGTCATGTGAAACAATGGAGAAGTAAAAATTTGTGGTTGGGAGATAAAATTTTAAAAGAATAATTTTTATTAAAATTTAAGGTATAAATATGATAACATGTAATTTATTTAAAAATTATAACTTTAATTACTTAATTTCAACGATATTATTAAACTCATTTTACAAAAAGAAGCCTAAAAATCTATATAAATGTGTTTTTTGATAAAAATGACTTATATATTAATTAAAAATAATACAAATATATCTTGAGACATATGTGGTTGATTAATTTTAAACAATATCTTCTCTTTTCTATTAATATATTAATTTACGCATAAAATTTCACTCTTATTGATAACGAATTAAATATTTGGGGAAATGATATCAAATCCTATCAGTAATATGGGGCTCATTATACCCATTCCAAATCAAATATAATTTTCAAATTTTTATAAATATAATGTCCCAATATATATATAAAAGTCTCTCTCACTATTTATAAGGCTCTGATTAGGCTAAAAGTTATGCTTCAAAAGTATTTAGAATAAATCCAAGGGAAGAAAATTCCAGAGTAAGGAAAGGGTTCTTAGGTAATTATTTCCTTTCTTATTTAAGTTATTTTCTTTTAAAAAATTAAAACATATATCATTTTTATAACATGTATCTATTTAAAGTTTATAAACATCGTTTTATCAATAATTGATAGTATATTACCCATAATTTTTCATTTAACACTTTTTATATGCTGTTAATATATTTAAATATAGGCTTTAAATTCAATTTATTTTCTTTTCTATTATCGATGTATCCCAATCATTAATATATTTATACTTTAAATACAAAATTTAAGAAATTATTATTATTATTATATATTTTTTTATGAAGTGAATATATTTTTCTTCCTTTAATTCCATCAAACTATTTGTATCATTACTTTTTTAAAATAATTTAGAAAATATTTTTCCTCTATGGTGATTATGTGCTACATAAGTGAATGATGATGTAATATTTATCAATTAATAAATTCATGGATATTATTAAAAAGTTTATTTAGTGATTTAATATAAAAATAATAATCATATTATGGTTTTGATATTATATAATAATAAATTACTCAATATAATAATGATTTTTAATGTAATCAATCGTAGTCATTTTTAAGCATTTAAAACAGGCATACTAGTGATGATTTTGTAAATTGAAACCATCTAAAAATTTATTGAGCTCATATTATTTGGGAATGAAATAAATATAAAACTAAGTACTTTTAGAAGATATGAATTATTTGTATAGTGATCTTTTTTCGTCATCGTTATATAAAATCTATTTGTGAATTTTGTACCAAACAAACTCAAAAGGGCCAAAATAGGTAAAATTAAACCAAAAATTAAATAATATATGATAATTAGTTAATAAAAAGGAATAAAAATAGAAATAAAAAAGTTAATGGTTAGGAATCATGTACATAATTATCTTAATTATATATTTTATGATATTCAATTACATATGAAGCGATCCGAGACTTGACGTAAGCGGATTTTTGTGTTAATTTACTATCACTGAGTAAGAAAATTTCTTATTTTACCAGGTTATTCTAAAATATTTTATGTTGTTTCCTTTGGTTGTATTATTTGTTATTCACTATTGTTTTATGAGGATTTAATTTTCTATCATACAATCAATTTATGAGTATATTCTTTTCATATTAAAATATTTTTAAAATTTTTATGAAATTATTCCTCTAATGATTTACAATCCATAAAAGTATTTTTCTCCTAAATATATCAACAGTGGTGTATAATAATAATATATATTATTTTTTTATTTTTATTTATTTATCTATTTTATGATAATCACTTTAATATTCCCATGTGAAGTTAATTTTTAAGGGAAATATTACATTGATGATTTTAAATCAATTTATTGTTCTAGTTAATTGATTATATTTTATTCAGTTAACATTGACATAAATGGTTATATATTAAAATTAAAGATAATATATATTTTTCTTCATGATATCATTCTTTTAATTTGAATATGAGGATGGTTGTTTTGGAATTTACACACACCCGGTTAATGATTTGGTAATTATTTTTTCCCTAGATAAAATACATTTGAAGTAACTAAATAGTTTATTCAATTATAAATGTTTATAAGGGTAATTATGAGTGATTGTAATTTCCTAGAAAAACCATAATGAATATTTTATTTCCCTTATCCTTTTATACGATTATTATTTATAATTCTATTTTTAATCTATATATATGATTTATTTAGTTGATTTCAAGGCTGAATATTTTTTTATGATAATATATAAGGTCAATTATTCCCTCTATGTTCTTATTCATGAATTTCCTTGTATTTTACATCCAAATGTATTTATTCTAATTTTTACCTCTTCATATGAATTGTATTCTCATAAAAAATTTTCTAATGTTTTTTTTGTAGGGTTTAAGGATGAGTAGGAATGATAATGAATCATAAGTAAATTTTGATTGGTCCAAAATGAAGAATATGAGAAGAAAATCATTTTTCATAAATTAAATTCTTGTTTGTTTTATAGAAGGATGTTTTTTCATGTATTATTAAGGGTTATGAATTTTAATTCTCTAAAACACAAAACCAAATGGTCTTGGGAATCATGGTTTTAATTTTATTTGAAAAACATGTAATTATATAATGATTATGTTTAAGCAATTATGTATTTAATAAAAAATTCAATTCGTAAAAAAATCAAGGAGACGTAAACCATTCAAGGTGATGTTGGATAATTTCATCAATATACATGAAGGTGGCTTGATACCCAAAAGGTTAACAATTAATTTTTATAAAAAAATTAATGTCTATAAATTATATCACATTCAATCTAATGATACGTTATTTAACTAGGTTATTAAAGTTATTACTGACATGCATAGTCTATGTGAGGGTATGAAAGATGAGATCATTGTCATTTGAATGCTAAAGTGGTTTAAACATGTTTTTTACAAGAAACCAATGAGAGAGGATAACCACATAGTGATAATGTAAAATTAAAAATATAACATTTAAGGTCATCAATTTTTTTTCATTGGATAAGAACGTAATGATGATGAGATGTTATATTTAGTAGCCTCAAATATAAAAAGGGTAAAATAAGAAAATTAAACTCCCACTTGAATTATTTTTATGTGGGAATATTAGGAATCTAACATTTAAGTGTGTCATAATTTTTTAAGGATATGTAATGGAGGAGATACATCCAATGTGGCCATAAAATAAGATGAAAAATAAAATAAATGTTTTAAATTTTTTTAAATAGAATATTTTTTCAAAAAGAAGATAATCCTTATAATGATCTTGAAATTTTATAGTTAAAATATTGTATATATGAAGCTAAAAATCAAGAGGTTTCTATTTTTAAAAAAATATTGAAAATTATTTTTAATATTATGAAAAATAGAAAAGAGTTATTTACTTAAATGATAATAGATATAATAAATTATACGTGATCAAAATAAAGTGGTCACAAAATAATAATTTCTATAAGATTTTTAATTATGGAAATGACTATAATAAGAAAAAACAATAAGAATGATGGATTAAAGGGAAAATATGATGGTTTAAAATATGAAATATATGAAAATACATAATAATAGGTTGAATTCAAACAAAAAAGTTAAAAAAACTAGAGGAATTGAAGATTTCTTACTTATATACTGAATGAAAAATGTAGATAAATAAAAGAGACTGAGGGTCAGATTTTGGAATAAAGGGAAATCAATTAGATTATAGGAAATCATCAATATCTTGTATTTAAACATTTTATATCCAAAGTGTTATTTATATTTTTGGATTATATCTAATGATAAATATATGGATAAAGATATAAAATCGACAAGGTTTTTACAGGTATACTTAAGAAATAAATTTCAAATTATCATGGTAATGGAGAATTATAGTATAATAAACCTCATAAAAAGGTAAATTCTTGTATAATAAATCATGTTATTTCACCCAAGAATAAAACTAATATAGGTTAATCCAAAATTATGGTTTTCATAAAAAATAACACTTAAAATAATACACACTATATAATTTTATGTTGTTATGAAAAACATGAAAATTCTATATGTTATTTATGACAAGGAAGATTCATTAATTAGTGGAATGGATCACGTCATGGAATTAAATTTTCCCCACTTATAAATAATTTTTTTAAAATAAAAAAGTAAATAAATAATAACATATATATGAAAATAAATGACAAAAATATCACATAATACACAAAAATTTTACTCATTTCAACTCTAATGAGGAATTAAAACTAATGAGTTACAATATTCCTTTCTAGAAATAATATATTTTCATAAATTCATCACACTAAAATTACAAGGCATTACTCACTAATTTATAATATTCTTTACACACTTTTTATATGGCGGAACAATTATTTACTTATTATACATATAACCTTCAATTATATCTAGTTAAATCTCATAATCTTACATCATTAAAAGTTATTGTGTTTTTACAAAAATTTTACTCAATTAATTTTATTTCCCATAGATGTTTAATATATATAATTTGATATATCATTATCTTTTATCCTTAATTACCACATTATCCTTCATTATATACCAAATATGTAATTATATTCTATTTAAATTCCAATTAATTTTTTACCCACGATTTAAATATTTTTATAATATTCTCATTGTTAATGGTTAATTTATCAAGAAATGTAATATCCCTATAATTTGTTAATCATATACTTGTAAATATATCACTCCATTAATTATGATTATTGAAATACCATTTTTGTAATGACCTGGAAATTTCATGGAAAATTTCTTCATAAATTAATTGGAATTTTATGAGTCCGCAGTTTCTGACGGCACATGATTCTGAGGCCCAGTTTGCCTGGAATAAATTTCTGACGTTCTTTTGGATACGTTCAGTGAACGTATGTGTGAGATTTTATATTGTTTGAACCGGTGCACGGAATTGAAATCCTAGGGCACCATTGAACTCACAACGCCGATATTCACTTAAGGAGGCCTTTACTGTAGTTGTGTTTCAACGTGAATGGATGTTATAAATTGGGGGTTCTAATTAAAAAAATTAATGATTAAAAAAAATGCATGTGTAACACATTTTTATTTTAAGGTGGTTAAAGTATTTTGGTGGTGGTTGTTTTCTCCAAAGAGAAGTTAGAGGTGGGGCCCACCCCCATATAACCTCCCATGGGAGGATATTGTGTGGCGGGGCCCACATGAGAACCTAACCCTTTGACTCCCCTTTTCGTTAATAATGCCACCATCCTTCATTTATCTTGGGTGAACTCTGCATCTTTCTCATCCTTTAAGGTTCCAACACATTGAATTAATGTTTTAATTAATTGATTTGTGTGTTTGAATTATGAATTGATTATGCCAACATAATAATATGTGATATATTATTATGGTGGGAGTTGGCATAATTTTCTGCTTGGGTTGGGAGGATTGAGAGGAACTATTAGAGGAATAATATCTTCTGGACGAAGAACGCCTTACTCCTACGAAGAACGACGACCCCTCCGATGTAGAATGAGGAAGACGCTCGAGCCCTGGATCGACGACGTGTGATGGGCTCAATGTACAACGTCATATTAAAATTCTCTTCTCGCGACACCGTCAAGCCAACATTGAAATCGAGGTAGGGTTTTGAATTCGAGTTTGAATCCCTTTCATTTAAGTTTTCCTTTTCCCTTGGATAAAAACAAAAACCGCAGATCGACCCCCCGAACATGTCGATCCGCATAACGGATGTTGATTGCGGGATGAGTTAGAGATTAAACTGGGGTTTGTTTTTGGTTAAATTATATGATGGAATACTATTTGAGCCTCTAATACGGAGGGCATATGATAACGAACAAGTCCGGGCCCTCCGCCAATTCGTTCTTAATGCGGGGCTTGATGGGCGACTGGTGAATGGAAGGTAACCCTGATTTTAGGCCACTGCAGTGAAGAGCAGGACCCGAGGATGTCGATGGCATAAACGGGAGGAAAAACGGACCACCAGAACGACTCCGGTGGCCCGTGGAAGAGTGCGGCGGCACGGGTCGCCGGTGACCGGAGGCGGTGGCCAGCAACGACCGGCCGCATGGTGGCGGTGGCGCCCCTTGCGCATTGCCGGCAAAAGGCTGCCATGACGGTGGAGTGGAACCCACGTGTGAATTCCGGGGAGGCTGGTCGGCGCCAGCTGGCGCCGCCGTTACAGGACACCGACCCACCCTCCCCGCTCTGTGCCTGGCATGTAACACGCTCTGTAAGCTGGGCTGAGCCGCGGCCGGCTGGGCGGGCCAAACAGCCTGCCGCATGGGCCGGGCCGCCTACTACACGGGCTGGGCGAGGCCGTAGCCATTGGGTCGGGCTTCTACCGCGTGGGCCGATCCACCCTCGCGCGGGCTGGGTCAGGCCGTGCCCTACCGGGTAGGACCTGGATCCTGGTTGGGTCGACCCGGTTTGGGCCGACCCTGGGTGGGTTGGGCTGGGTCGGACCGGACAAAGACCCCCCTCCTCAAACCACTTTTTGGTTTTTCACCCATAACATGAGTTTCAAACATATGATCGAAACACCATCAGTTGCGCATGATTCCATGGATCGAGATGGTCGTTTTGGTAAATTACACTCAAGGTTTTGACAAAGGCTGGGTATGGCCGAGTTGGTTCAACCCGAAACCAACCAGGGCCTCGGAGCGGAAACACTTTTAACATAAAGACCAGACATCCGATTGAATTTCCATCAACTAAGTTGGATTAATTTTGATCAGACGGGTCTTTTGGCATACTCCACACAGGATTCAGATGAGGTTGCAGTATTGCCGGGTTGGGTTGTACCCGAAATCTAACTGGCCCCTTGGAGCGGAAATGCCAATAACTCTCAAACCGAGTATCTGATTGACGCACCGTCTATCGCGTTGGGTTCCATATGATTATGCGAAACTACTAGGTACATAAAATCATGACTTCATGATAGTTTATGTATCAGAACTTGGCTCGAGGAGCAGAACCTCCCGGAATCGAGCATGCTCTGTGCTAGAACCCTAGGGCTGGCTGCGACTAAGATGATGACTTCTTTACCAAGATCCTACGTGGGTTCGACAACGAAAACTAATGTACCAGAATCCTATGTGGGTTTGATAGTGACGACTTCTGTACCGAGATCCTCCATGGGCTCGACAGTAGTGACTTCTGTACTCGGATCCTATGTGGGTTCGACAACGATAACTAATGTATCAGAATCCTACGTGGGTTCGACAGTGATGACTTTTATACTAGTATCCTACGTGGGTTCGACACCGATAACTACTAAAATAGAATTATATGTGGGATCAACAATGACAAATTCTGTGCCAGGATCCTACGTGGGTTCGACATCACTGATATTATTCCAGGATCCTATATGGGTTCGACAAAGGAGATGATTCAGAGGCTACATCTAATCATCTCTACCCCTCTTCGTGAGTTGTATAACTGTGTGAGGTGAGTTATTTCTTTCAACCATTATCAACGTAGTGATTGAATTACTTCCTGTGTGGTATGGTTTGTGTTGGGTCTCGAGAGTTGGAGCCGGACTGTGATATATAACTTAGGTATATGTATTAGAATATACCTAAGTAGGGTTGGATGATATTTCGTGATTGTATCTTTCTACTGTGGTTTATCCTTTGTGGATTTGTGAGACCTTGAGAGTCTCATGGTCCCTACTGAGTTTCATTATACTCACCCCTACATAGGCTATGCCCGCACCTCGTTGTGTTCAATGAAGAAGACAGACAATGCTGAACGACATGGAGTGTACGAGGAGTAGATTGTACCCAGATGTGGACCTCACGATGATTCGGGACCCGGAGGAGATGGAAATACATGGAGAACTTAGAAGGCTATATTTACATACCCATCTGGTAGGATCTGTGGTGGATGATCCAGGAGCTTCTAGGCACATTCTAGCTGTTTGTCTTTTTAGTTGTACCTGTTTATCCTTTCCATGTACTTTACTGTTAGGCTTATATTTATGGCCCTTGTACATTTCAGTACTTCTATTGTATTCAGTTTTTACTTAGAGTTTAATTCTTCTTGTTATCTGTTTGGGTTTTTTTTGCAATTATAAAGTCAACGCCTTCCTAGTTTAGGGATTTACAACTTTGGTGCTAGTCCCAGCCCTTGACCTATGGAAGGCGGGCTTGGTGTAATTACGGCACGGACCCCAGGGGACAGTTCATGACAATTTATTCTGTTGAATATCATTTATCCCACTATTTAAATCCACATTAATATTTACATTTATTGTTTAGTGAATTCCAAATCCTCATTTAATGTATATCATTATGAGTTAACCATTGATGGTTCACTGCCACTCTAGTTCAGCTACATGATCAATTGTTCTTATGATAGTGGTTGGTTGTGCATTTAATTTTTTCTATTGTTTCTCAAATAGTTAAAATTCATACCTTTGTTATTATATTATATTCATAGGGTCAAGGTAACATGTGGCCATTTTTCCTATTCTCATGGTAGGGTTTCCACTAATATTGCTCATAATTTTGAATAACGGAACGATTGGCTAATCCAAAATTGAAAAATATTTGTTCTCAAGGTAAAAATTAATCATAGAACACTATTTATAAATATTATCATTTCAAGGTATGGTTTTCATAATGACATGATAGGTTGTGTAAAATGGAATGAATTATTATGAAATTACCTTTCCAAATTTACATCCCTTTTCCAATAGACTTTAAAAAACCTCAAAAATAATTAAACTCCTTCCAAAGCACCTCCAAGACATAAAAATAATTAAAAAACATATATTTAAACTCTATAAATATACTTACCACTCTATTATACCACTATCCTTAAACAAGTGATACCATGACTTTTAGTACTATTCACAACACTACTTTATACTGTAATCATATAAGTAATATATTTTTTAAGTGATGAAAATTCCACCACTCGGATTTTGTACATTATCATTATAGATTAGTAAAAAAATAAAACACCTACAAAAAATAAAATATGTTTAATAATATTACAATCTTGATTTTTTATCAACCATCAATTATCCATTCTCCCCTTTTTGAGAAAAAAATGAATATTTATATAATATTTTAATTTACACTCACCTTCATCAAATTAATTATGATTAGAATTTTTTTTACATCATCCTATATTATTAAAAATTATATATAGTAAACAAGGTTAATAAGATCATATTCAAATATTCTTTAAAAAAATCAAAAATTTAAATTAATTATTAAGGAACACCTATCGTATTTTAATACTCTTATTTACACCAGTTGATTATATTAGTTTTCAATGTACTAGATTATTCACTATACCAATATAATGACCAAATATTTTCATAAATATATATTACATTTTTTAGATAAATATTCATTAAATTACACAAAAATGTGCCTGAGGATCATAAAGGTATAGTAGCTTTGGAAAAATTGGAACATTAACAACTCGTTCATAAAATATATACATCATATCCATTATATTTAATCATAACTAACACGCTATTTTAAAGTATCATATTTAATACCCATATTAATTTCCTAGGGAAAGGAAACATAATAAAAGTGTAAGTTTAGATTATTTATAATGGTATATAATGGTGATATCAAGGATTACGTAAGAATAACATGAGTATAAGGTCATAAAAATATGAACCTAACATTTGAAAATTATAATTTACATATCAAAGATAATAATCTTGAGTCATTGAGTAAATCATGGATATTGATAAGTAATGAATCATAAATGACCATGATCCATGAGAGAATAAAATTGTTATAACACATGAAATCGTGCTATACAAATTTGCATTAAAAATTAGTTCCTTGGTAGTTAAGGATCTTTACCAAGACTATCATAGTGAAATGATTTCACTCCCTTTACAACTAGTGAAGCTTTACTCCCAGAATTATCACAATGGAATGAAACAATTCCCAAAACCATCATAGTATTAAAGGTTCACTCTTAAGAATATCTCAGAAGAATGGGTTCACTCCCCAAACCATCATTGTTGTCAATGGTCACTCCCAACACTATCATGGTGGACACGGTATATTACAAAAGTAGGTTCAATCCGCATTCCAATGTTGTTTTTATCATGAGATATCAATATTTACTACCTGAATTATAGGGAGATATAGTAACCACCCCTCAATGAATGAAAATAATACATACTTTTACAACACTTATTATCTTAGAACTCGCGAGAAGAAACAAATTTCATCAAATTACAACATATGTAAAATGAGAATGGGTTACATAGACATATTTTCATCACAATAAAATCTTCATGAAAAATAAACAATATATAATCCTTGGATCACATCCCCCAAAAATATAGAGGATCATCAAAGGATTTCATCTTATATAAAAAATTATTCTGAATGATCAATTCGAATAATTCTTGAGGAAAAAGCATTCATTCTTGAAACCATTTATTAATGTTCCATTAAATTATATTGAAACGAATTTTATTTCAAAATAACTATGTAAACTCGAATATTAAGTTTAAAATTATTAAGAAATCATGATGGTGGGAAAAAATTATCATGCTATATTTGTTTTATAAAAATATTACATCCATATTGTTTATCCTAGAAATTTTTTCGAAGTATCTATTTAAGAAATTAGTAAAAAATATTTTTAAACAATTTTGTGTAAAGTGAAACATTTAGGAAAATTAATTTAATTTTTTTTTTCAGAATTATAAAATTTATTTTGGAAAATATTTTTAGAAAACATTCAAAATTAATAAAATATTCCCTATTAGTGACTTAAACATAAAAAATCCTGAATAATTAATAAACGGTGACATAGCCTCTTACCACTTTGGTATAATTTAAATCTTAAGCCCCATGAAATAAATAAACTATAATAGATATTGAAAACCATAATATTCAATAATATAATCATAAATGAAATTCGTGTGATGTCTATGCACCACATTAAATAAACAATTTTTATATGGGAATTTTGTCCCATAGGGATAAAAATTAGATGAAAATTACTTAAATTAGGTCATGCTTCCTTTAAAAGTTATTTAACCTCTTGAATAAAAAATTTAAAATATTATAAATATTTAACATAACTATAAGAATTATTATTATATCTTATATATTCATTTTATATACATATTTAATGTAATCGATAATGATATATATAGAAAATGAATTACATCATTCAGGGAGATGATATCCCGTACGTACACATGAACACTGTATTAACCTTTTGGAGGATGGATTGAAAGAAAGGAAAATAAAAATTCACCTTTAAAAATAATTATTATATCAAGTATATCACATATATTTATTATATCCATCCTCATTACCATCCATGTTAAATAGAAATGAAAAACAAATCAAACCGCTTCTTGGAGACGATAGTCCAGAGGTATGAATGAGTGATGTTATCATATTTCAAAAGACTGGAAGGTAATATTGTATATAAAAAAATTTCTTATCATATATATATATTAAATAAGTTATGATGAATATTCATTACTTTACAGAAAACATTCATGAGGACCATAATATTTTAGTGTTTTTGGATACTTAGAAATAGAAATAATTAGACTATAGGTAAACTACACCATCTCTAACTATGATCGTCTTAAATAAAAACCTTTTTTCAGATATCACACATAATAAATTTATTCATAAACTAGGAAAAATAATCACAATAAATGGTGAGCTCAGATGCTCAGTAATGGTAACAAAGGGAGATATGTAAGCCTTACATGAAAATAAGGGAATGAGAACATGATCAAGACAATTGAAAACCACACCCTTCATATCAAAGATCACAATTATGAGTCATGGAAGATATATTGGTAGTTAATTAGAAATAAATCTTAATGTAATAAATGAACATTATCCATGATATAATAAAATTTTCATAAGACATAATTTTGTGACATACACATAATTAGAGAATATAATTTCTATATTAGTCAAGAATCATTTCTTAGGACACTATATTGGAATGAGTTCAATCCCATACCTTAATAGTAGTTAAGGTTCACTCTAAATACCATCATATTGGAAAAATTACCTTACTGAACATGGATCACTCCGCTTTCCATAATTTTCTATCTCATGAGATATAAATCTTTACCTAATTCATTAGAGAGAGATATAGGTCCCATCCATCTCATAATAAAAAACATTTTTTTTGTTTGATAAAATATCATAAAACATTTATCTTATTATAAAAGATTAATTGGAATGTGTTTTATAAAAAAATTAATTATTTCTCAGCCAATGTAAATGATACAGGTTTCATCATTATTATATTATTTCATCATAACATAACCTGTGTAAAAAGAAGTGGGTTACATAAGATTTTTTCATGAGACAATCCTTTGAAGTGAACATATTTTCGTTAACATGATGCCATAATAAATAGAAAACATTCTTAGATATAATGAAAATTATACCATTTAATATATACCTTGGACATTGTATGAATCATTAACGGATTACCTCTTAGATGGAAATTGATTTTGATCAATCATTTAATACATTGTCTTGAGGAAAATATCTATTCCAATTTGAAAAAAACATTTAAAAACACAAATATTTTCAAAGGAAAACTAGTAAACTTATAATTTATGCTTCAAATAAAAAATTGGTCATGATTATAGGAACTTTCATTCATATCATAGAAGTTAAATAATTTATTCCTTCCATATTTTCATTAAAATCCAAATGATCAGTGATTGAAAAAATTCATAAATATTCCTCTCCATTTTTTTATTCAAACTATAAAATAGGTACTTTTATTTAAGAATCATAGGATAAAAATTAATAATTTTTGAAAACAATATTAGAAAATGCAGTTTTGGATGGAAATATATTTTTGACTGAAGAAAAAAAAGTCAAATTTTCCTGAAAAGATTTTATCTTTTATTTTAGGACCCAAAACAGGTAAAATATGTTACAATTGCTTGAAAATATCATGAATAACCAAACAAGAATAAAATTAATGAGATTATTGAGAGATGGATAAAAATATATTATTATAAGAAACATAATCATAAATAATCCTGATAAATAATTAGATAGTAACATAAAGTCATTACAACTGTAGTGACAATGAATCGTAATCCCTAGGAAGGAACATAATGAAATAGAAATTAAAATATTAATAGTATAAATTTGTTCATTATATTACATGTTAATGTGTATTTCTATATAACTTGTTAATGAATATAGGCTCACTACATAATGTACGCCTCAAAGAAGGAAATTTGAGACACAAATACCTCACCTTAATTCACAACTTCTATCGTACTTGTTCAAGCATCCTGTATAATAAATATAAGTTTATTATAGATCTATCATATATTAAAATATATATATATATCATACCACATATTATATTATTTTTAATTTTTATGAAAATTTTATTAACAATTACATGTTAAAGTTAAATTTCGGGTAATAACCACTTTATTTCTCGTATATATATTTTTTTATTTTCGATCATATTTCATTGATCATAAATTCATTATATCCATAATGTTAATAATGATAATAATATAATATATTTTTAGTATATATGTATCTATGTAATCCATAAAATTTAGTGATATAAAATGTAATACACAGTTCAAGGAGATGGTATGTCATATGAAAGCATGAATGCTATTGACATTTTCCTGTTGGATTGAAATAAATAATTTCAAATATTATATTATCATAATATAATAAATTTTATTTTATATATTTTACATATTTTCATTAAACCTAACCTTATTAGCTTTCATATAAAGTGTGAATGAATCACATCACTTTGTGAAGAAGTATTCCACTGTTCACACGAGAGACATTATCATGTTTGCATTCAATGGAAATAGGTGTGTGTGATATAATAATTATAGAATTTTAATAATATAATAAATATCATATATAAATGATAAATGCATCATCAAGACCAACCATGAGAGGTTGTAATTAAAAAATAAATGACATTGGTTCACATGATATTAGTCCTCTGTACACACGAACATTGTTTTTATAACACAATTGATGGATGTGGAGAGAGTTGTAGGTAATAATATTAACATAACAACATATTACTATATGTATGATAAATTAGTTTTTATATTTTAGTGGTATAATAATAATCTACGAAGATCCAAGGTTGGATTTCTATCTAAAATAAGGATTCTAGGATTATAAGGGGAAGTTGGGAAGTGATTTTAGAATTTACTACCAGTTCTAAAAGGGGTTTAAGGTGGTATTAGAGAGGATAGGGGGTTGTATTTGTATAATTAAAGTGAGTGGAACACTTTTAATTTTTTGAAAAGGGAAATTTCTACCCATGTTTATTTTCATGTCATGAGGCACTAATATTTAACCATTCTTGATCCTAGAATGGATAACATAAAAATATGGCCTTAAAATTTGTGGTGGAAATGTTTAGAGGTCATTTTTCACTTCAAATTTTTATTCCTAATCCCCTGGTAAATGTATTTTTATGTTAAGCATGGTAAATAATTTTTAATGTTTTAACAATTCAATTTGGACGAAAAATAATTAAACCTTATTAGATAATATAAATTATTCTAATTGAAAATATGAAATTATTGTTTCCAAATTCAATTCACAAAAGTCAAAAATTTTAATTTAAAATTAATCCCATATACATGATGTTAAATATGGGTTTTAAAGAATTTTTTTTTCAAAATCATGAAATGTATTTATATCAAAATTCACTATAAAATTGATTAAAATTACTTAAAAGTGGGTAAATATATAGATATGTATAATTTATCTAATTTTACTTTAAAAAGGTCTAAAATAAAAGTTAACATTATAAATAATTTTAATTAAAAAGTAGTATTCAATTAAAATTTAGTATTTTTCACAATTCATAAAAAAATTTACTTTTTAAAAAAATCTAAAAAATTCTCCCTAATCTAATTTTGACATGAAGAATTAAATAATGATGTTTAGTTTTTCAATTTTATTTTTTTAAAAGTGTGAATTATTAATATTATAAATTTTTACAAAAGAAATAAGAAGAATTGTTTTTAGAAATTAGTATTTTTGAAACATTTAAACACTTTAAAAAAATTAAGTACTTTTTATCAATACATTTTCTTTATAAAATACCATTATAATTAATACCAAAAAAGTATTTATCATTAATCATATTACAATTTTTAAATGTGATGTTATAATGATCATGTTTAAATAAATATAATAAAATATATCATTGTTTGGTTAAAACTTATTGTCATGTGTAACAAAAACTATCCCAATGTTATAAGTAGTGAAATCTCAACTTTGTGTTTCATGTAATATAAGATTTTAAAGAAATTTAATTTATACAGAAACAATAATTTAAAATATGTCGGTGTGTTACAATGTAGATAATATATTTTAAATCCTTGAATCATAATTGTTTAAAAAATATTATATAATAATTTTAATTATGTCACATTAAATCTCTATTAAATATGGTGATGAAAAATGAACTCTACCACTATATGGAGATGGTAAGTTTTAAAAACACACAGGCGATATTCCAACTTATTGTATGATGGGAAAGTGGGTGTACAGTGGTGTTTTCCTTATAAAAATAACATTTTAGCATATTGAAGATAATGAAGATGTTATTTTATGATGAATATGATATATTTTTTTGGAGGTTAAGAAGTGTACAAAACTAAAGTTATCAGTTTGGGAGATTACCTCTTCTTTTAGAAAATTCCCTTAGAACTCCTCTTAAGGGCTCTAGGGTTGGAATATTGAGAAGAATAGAACCTCGATAATAAAGATAAGGATTTTGAGAAGAGAATTTTTTACGTTATGGTGAATATATAAGGCTTCATGTGGAGTATATAAGTAATGGTGTAGTGGCCCTTATATATTTGAAGTGAGAGGAACTTTTAGAATTTCTCAAAAGATTAAATTATAATAAAAATATTATTGAACCAAATACTTTAAAATGAAAAATAAAATCACAAGGGAAGGAATTTTGACCATATATTATCCCTTTTTTACTTATTTAATATTTTTATAATTTTTAAATAAATTAAAAAAAAATTATTCTTATCATACAAAATTATTATTTTCAATTTTGTCACTATTTATTAGTTTGAATCTAATAACATCATGAAAACTATAAAAATTAGGAAAAAATTTAACACAACCCTACCATGAAATTTTAATGTATAAATTTTTTGAACAACATAAATTATCTCACATTATATACCTTTTATTTTTTTTAAATCATTTATTTTATTTTTCCATTAATTGAATAATTACTGGATCAATGTTGTGTAAGAATTTAAGGTAATTATTTAACCCTAAAAATTTAAAATACATTTCCATGATGAAGAAAAATATTTTATATTTAAAAGGAATATTTATAGTCTTACATATCCTTTGGGTAACCCCATATGAAAATATTGGTTTTATAAAAAACAATAGTGTGACATGTTTGACCTTTCTTGAAATAATATACTATAAAGGTCATAATATCATCCCCACATCCAAAACATGTCATATAAGGATACATTTGACGTTTATGGATGATATTAAATCAGCCAATATAATTTAAGAATGTTTTCTGGTCAATCTATAGCCCTTCTCATTTTTGGACTAAATTACCTGATTTAAACTTACCATGGTAATAGAAATTACAAAGGATACTCTTCATATTGTCCAAAATTAAGTGTGTATTATTTAGTAAATCCTAAAATGATCATCAAAAATATATAATCAATTTTTTAAAATTCAATACTCTTTAGTTGTGAATTTAATTTAAAATTAAACTATAAATATGAAATTGAAAAACGTTTTTAAAATAAATACTTGTTTAAAAATACAAATTTCTTTTATGATAAATTAATGTCTAAAATGAATTTATAAAAAATAATTGAATTATTTTTTAAAAAATAATAAAGGAAATTTTTATAATAATTAAATATATAATTTTACTTTGTAATTAAATAAAAATAAAAATATATCTTTTAGTAAAAAATAAACCAGTTTTCACTATTCATTGAAAAATCAGTATTTTTATAAAATTATCAAAAATTTAAACAAAAAAAAAATGTTGAAAATATTATTTCAAAAATTAATATAATTTTTTCAAGTAAATTTTATACAGGTGTCGACTTTTTTTAAATAAGTTTAAAAATGGTGAGAAAACTATTTATTAGAAAAATAAAATATTTAAGCTTAAAATTTTATTTATTATTGTCTCATATCTAGAAAACACATAAGACGAATGTCAAAATTTTCACTGAAAATATAATATATAATTTTAATTAAAATAATTCACCCAAAGTGATTTGTTTAATTTATTGAGGTAAAAATCATTTTTGTAAATAAAAAGTTGTTTTTTTCAGAAAAAGTCTTCCATTATTTGAAAATAGTTTTTATTTTTATTTATAAATAATTTGTAACCTAAGAATTAAAATTTTATGATATTTTAGACCATATATTTTTATAATTCAGTCAATTCATTACATACCAGTCATTCCAACAGCTTAGTGATAACTATATTTTTAATTCATAATGTTTTATTATTATATTTCATTCTGTTTAAACTCCATGTAGCTTGTAATCATGTTATAATCAGTGTTTTATGTAATTCAAGATAAACTCAATGTTGGGTGTAATAAAAAATATAAAAAATATTAAATTTTTTCACATTTTTAATAAAATCTTAGGGTGTTACATTCTACTACCCTTAATATTAATTTCACCCAATAAATTCATAACATTGGTACAAAAAATGAAGATCATTCTATATAATTACATCCTTAGGTTCCCACTTAACTTCATTATGTTGGTTATTCTTCAACCAAACAATAACCAGGTTAGTGGCCTTATTTTTTAATACTTTCTCTCTTTGATCTAGATTCTAAATATATTGTTCCTTATAATAATGATCCTTCTCTAGTGGTAAAATCTTTGAGTTCTATACATGTGATTGATTCGGTATTTATTTCCTTAAGATAGATATATGGAACACATCTTGAACCTGAGAGTGTTTCTGTGTAATATCCCATAAATAATCTAGGATCCCAATAAAATAAATAATTTCAAATGGATTTATATACCTATGGATTAGTTTTATTTTATCTTTTATATAATTAAATTCAAAGAGATACTATCCCATAACCTTCAAATTTTAAATCACATCGATGGTTATCACCAAGAAAGTTTTGTCAAATTTTTTAGCATAAGATTGTGAATGTATATTACCTTATATTTAATTTAATTTAACTATCTATCTAATTTCCCAACATCATTCTTTTTAAAAATTAATTCCCATATATTAGAGTTCTAAACTTATTTCTATAAAGGTCATCATTAGGTGTAGTCTAAATACACAATTGAATTATATTATTATAGGAAAATTCAATAATTAAAAGGTCTTATTCTCAAAAACATTTGAAATCCATAGAATATTATATTAGCATATCCTATAGGTTTTGAATTGTTCACTTAGATGGTCCACCTATCAAATGAGAATATATAGCGATAAAAATAAACTCTACATCAATATTTTTCTGAATAATTCTGCAAATCATTGAACTAAAATTTAGATCTTGATATGATAAAATAGAATGTTATACTCCATGAAATCCTTAAAACATAATTAATGTATATCCTTTAAATCATATCTAAAGATAAATATTTTTTAATAAAGTAAAATTATGCAGAATTCATAACAAGATCAACTATAACCCTTGTAGCATTATTGTATTTAGATGTCTTTGAGGATTCTGATGGGAAGACCCACAGTGATGTCTTTATATTTCTTTTTCTTTGTGGATAATAGTCATATCATCATTTTATACATTTATCTCTCAAATATGACATGAAAATATACGAGTAATCAAGAAACATACTCATAAATATCTCTCTTTATATTGTCCCACTAGAAATATACTTTTTGGTAGTTTAGTCGTAGGTGATATACTGTTTTCACCATCCGGTTGTGGGTAAAATCCCTACAGCCTTTCCTAATGCAACAAGTTGTTTCTTAGATTATGGGTTATCTTTTTTTTCCAAAACTAAATTAATTAAATCATTTAGAAATTTAAATAAACTATAATTACGTTAACATCAATGATATGATAAACCCCAAAAAATACAAATACCATCAACCATATGTCTATAAAATGAATTCCTCCTCAAAACCAAAGGTTTTAATTTCCATAAATGTTTCTCAAAATATCCTTAATCTTGATGAACTCCCAACACATAAAATCTCTAAAGGGGTTTCTAATACTTTAAAATTATGATCAACTATAAACTCATAAATCTATGATATAATAAATATATCTGACATTAATATTACATGGAGACATATATAATTCCAAATATAAAAAAATACCAAGTTCTTTCAAGATTCTTATAAGCAAAATAGAATTGGTAAAATATTTCTACCACAAAATTCCTGAATCAAAATTTATAAATACTTGTATCTTACAGCTTCAACTATTTTCATTAAATAGGGACTCAATAGGTTTAAAAGTTAATTCTTGTGTTAGGTAATTGATTTTGATAATTCCCATGTTACCCACACATAATACATTGAACAGATTGAAAATTTAGCACTATATGAACTTTATTTAAAAAAAATATAATTGCATCCCATCCATTTGAGATATACCTAAAAGTTATTCTTCCCACCCTATTGACTTTTAAGAAGTTTAATATTCTTTCCTCCATGTTCATAACCACATTAACTTTCCTAAATTTACATCTTCATTTCATTATATGGGATAGAAATATCACTGTTGTTCATAATGTAAATCATATACCACGACAATTGAGTAAGTATTCTCATAATATCTTTGTATCCGACCAGAATGCAATTTGTATTGTTTTAGTAATCAAATTTTATATAAGATTCAATTTTAATAGGATTTTTTTATATTCCAGTAATTGAAAATAAGAAAAAATCATAGCGGGAAACAACATAATCCTGGAAAATTACAAATAGAATGTCAAAAAAATGACACATTATTTTTTATCCAAGAAAACGTTTGTTTATCCATATTTATTCATGGTCATTATTAAAATCCCTCATGATGGATCATAAATAATTTTTAAATTTTTTAAGCATATCCCCTGGGAGTGTCAAACAAACTTAAAAAAAGCTCATTTTATGGTACTGGGTGACGATTGAGTCCCTCTCAATGCACAATTTTAAGATCTATTACACCTGTTATCCTCTATTCCTAAGCCACATCAACTTATATTATTCAAACAAGGATGATTTTTAATAGAAACCATTCACTCTTCCCTTTTCAAAAATTACAGTACCTTTTCCAATAAGTTGAATCATATTTTGAATCATCCTTATAGAAATAACCAGACACATCCTTATAAATATCCCTTGGAATCTCACTAAACGTCTATCATCATAGCATTGAAATTTTAAATAAACCCATCATATGATATTGACAATAATGATCCAAGAATTTCATATATATATATATATATATATATTACATATTTTTATATTAATATTCATTACATTACCAAAACAAACTCTTGTAGATATTAAATTTATAGTACCTTTGGAAACTTGGAAACATAAAAACTGGTTTTTAAAATATCTACATTATCTCCCACTTATTTATTCCTAACTATCACTTTTTTATGTATCATACACAATACCATTTTTCATATCCTAGTGAAAGGAAAAATAAGAAATGGGTGAGATCAAAGGCTTAGTAATGGAAATTATGTTATATATCAATGATTAGATAATAATAACCTACGTATAAGGGAATATTAATATTGACCTAACATACAAAAATTATTCAACGCTTATCAAAGATCATAATTATAATTCATGTATTAAATCTAGAAATATTATAAGTCATGAATCATAAATGAACTTGACCTACGAGAGAGTAAAATTAGTATAAGATATGGACTTGTGCCATACGTCTTGGAACCTGATATAATTTCAATAGTAGTAATGTATATTTTACAATACTATCATAGTGGAATTTTATCACCCTCAAATGATTATAAATGTCATGGTACACATCGAGGACTAACATAGTGGAATGATGTCACTCCCCAAACCATCGTATCAGTTAAGGTTTACTCCATGGACTATCATAGTGGAATGTATTCACTTCCGATACCATACTAGTAGTAATGGTTCACTTCTAGGACTATCATAGTAGAATGGGTTCACTCTCCAAACCATCATTGTGGTTAGGGTTCACTCCCACGACTATGATGGTGGAAAAGTCCCATTAATAATCTCGGTTCACCCCCTATTCCAATCATATTTATCTCATGAGATATCAATATTTACCCAATTAATAGAAATGATATATAGGTCCCACCCATCATGTAAATAAAATCAACCATACATGTTCGACAATATATTAAAAAATTCATCATTTCAGAAGTCATGAAAAGAAAAAAATTCATCAAAGTATAACCGGTAGATAAAGGGAATGAGTTTCATTGAAATATTTTCATAATAAAAATAAACCACATAAAAAATAATAAGCACGGTATTCCTGGATCATATCCATTGTAAAAATTGAGTTTCATCAAAGGATTCCATCTAATATGGAAAAATGATTTTAAAAGATTAATTGGTATAATTTTATTGGAAAATAAACATCCAGTTTTGAAATCATTTCATTTTCTAAAACAATATGGTATATTATTAAGGAAAAATCATATTTTGAAAATAAAATTTAATAATTGAATTTAATATTCAAAGTATTAAGGCTTTATTATGGAATGAGAAATGCACTTATAACTGGAAATTTTAAAAAACACATATTTTTTTTATTTTTTTGAAAAGTCAGAAAGTATCTGATTTAGAAAATGAAAAAATTACTTTAAAACTTCTTCTTTGTATATTAAAGTATGGGTAAAGTTGAGTTAGAAAAATTATATGATGATATTAAAAAACATTTCGGATTTTTTTAGAAAACATGTACATGTACGATAAATATTCCTCAATGTAGAATTAATCCTAAAATTTTATGAATAACAATGTGATTGTTAAATAAACCCTTCCCTTTTTGGTATCATTTCAATCGTTAACCACAAGAATGAAAGAAACATATATAGTATAATAAATTACATAATTTCCATAACTGTAATAATAAAATAAATTTATGGGGAGTATATAAAACACACAAATGAAATAGGTGGTATATAAGAAATATTTCCCACATGAAAAAAGCTGATGGAAAAATCCATTACCTTTAGTCCAACTTCCATTGAAAGATCTTGAAGCACATGTATAATAAATTTAACATTTAGTAAATATATAATATAATGTTATACATTATTATTATATAATATATATTTGTTATAATTAAATTTAATGTCATTCATAATTATATAGATAGAAAATGAATTATATTATTCAAGGGGATGACAGAACGTACACACACATGGATGTTATGTTTACATTTTAGAGGATAGAAGAAAGAACATAAAATAATAATTAAACTTTATATAATTATTATTATATAAATTATATCATATATATTAATAATATTCGTCCTCCTAAAAATATAGATAAAATATAAAAAAAGAATCACAACACTTCTTAGTGATGATAGCCCCCACACACACATGAGAAATTTTATTGTTTTCCAAAATTTTGTACGGTAAGAAAGTAGATATTATATTTGACTTAAAGAAGCATAATTAGTTCAATAATATAATATATAATATTTAATCCCGTTATAGTAAATATCCATGAAATATTTTAATTGATGATGAATTGTATTGGTATGGGGAGATGGTAAAACATAAGTATGAACGAGCGATACTTTCACTTCCTCTTTGATGTAAAAAAAGGATTATATTGGTATTTTAAAAAATAATAAAAAAATTTAATAATATTTAGTATTTTTAAGTTACTATTTTATTTGGAATATAATAGTTGTTTTGGAGTTAAATAAGGGTCGAAAAAGAAAATGATCGATTAGGGAGATTACCACTTCGTTGAGATGATTCCCTTTGATACACTCTTAAGGGATCTAGGGTTGGTATTTTGAGAAGAAAAATCACATATAGAGTGTATATATATAATTTTAGAATATAAAATTTCAGGGCGTGGTTGAGATAAAAGTTTACAAGTTTTGTAAAGAGTGAGGGAGGATTGGTCCTTTTATAATTGAGGTGAGTGACACTTTTTTAATTGCAAAAAGAATAATTGATAATAAGACTATTATAGATACAAGTCATCTGAAGTGAAATATAAATTCATAGGGGAATATATTTTATACAATATTTAATCCTAGTTATTATTATTTTATATGACTTTTAAATAATTTTAAAAAGAAATATTTTCTTAAAATGTTATTAATGTAAATTTTGAAACTATCTGCATCAATTTTACATTAATAACATCATAAATGTTATATAAATTATAAAAAAAATACATTTAACACATCCCTAAAATATTATTTTCATCTATAAAATTCTTTTATGAAAAATATTATCTCAAATTATAATACATTAAATATTTTTAACATCACTTATTTGATATTTTCATTAATTGAATAATTACAGCACCAACATTGTGTAAGAATTTAAAGTAGTTATTTCCTCCTTAAAAAAATTCTATGATGTTGATAAATTTTTGATATTTCAAAATAAAATCTATATATGAACTTATCTTTTGTATAAACTAGTTTGAGAATATTATTGTTATTGAAAACAAGATTGTGGCGTGTTTGACATATCTTGAAAACAAATACGATAATGGTCATAATCTCATCCAAATGTCTAAAAAATGTAACGTAACCATAAATTGGATGATAATGGAATACATAAAATCATATAATAAAATTTAATCAAGTTTTTATGCCATTTTATAGTCCTTATAAATTTAATTTTTGGCCTAAATTACACGATTTACCATTATAATCGCGAGCAAAATTATTAATGTTACTATTCATAATGAAAAAAATAAAAGGACCCCATTAAATAAATTTTTACTTCCCGATTATATATATTCAATCCATTTTTTAATATTTTAAAAATATATGTTTTTGAATTTAATTTTAAATTAAATTAAAAAAACACGATGAATACAATTTTTCAGAAACACAACCTTTTAAAATTATAAAATGTTTTAAAGATAAATTCAAGTATAAGATACATATAATACGTCATAATTTAATTATTTTAAATAAAATTAAATAAATAGAACTTTAATACTAATCCAAAATAAAATTTCACAATGTAAATACAATAAAATATTTAAACATCTTTCAATAAAATATGTATTTTTTAACTATTCATTAAACAATTAAATGTTTTAGAAAATTATAAAATACTAATCCTAAGATAATTTTTACATGATGATTTCAGAAATTAAATTTATTTTGAAAAATATATTTTCAAAGGTGTAAGAAATTAGTTTTCAAATGTGATTGAAAATGGTGACAAAACTGAGTTTTAGAAAAAAATATTATTTTTATTCATAAAATTAGTTTTGTTATATTGTCTTGTAAAAAATCACAAAAAATGAATATTAATAATTTTATGGAATATATTACATTTAAATTTCTTTAAAAAATTTCACCCAAATTAATTTTTCTTCATTTTTAATGTAAAAAGTGTTTTTGTGTATAAAAATAATATTTTAGAAAAATATTTCATTTATTTAAAAATAGTTTTATATTTTTATTTCAAGATAATTAGTCACAAAATTATTATTTTTATATGGATATATTTACTATATATTTTAATAAGTTAGTTAATACTACGCATACACTTTATTCAAATGTCTAGGTGATAACTCTAAGGTTAAATAATAATATTTTAATATTATGTTAGATTTTATTTAGACTCAGTGTAGTGTGTAGCACATGTTATACTCTGTGTTGTGTGTAACAAAAGATAAACATATTGATGTGGGTAAAAAAAATTAATTTTATTTGAAAAATATATTTCACAAAATCTCTAGGTGTTCTAAACAATTTAATCAAATAATGGTGGTTATATTGTTTCCATCTTTTACAAAAAAAGGAATCTATTTTTCTAAGCTTATTGTTATACAATTTATGGCATATGATAAATAACTTATTATAAATTTCAATCATGCTTTAGCTTATAAGAATTTACCCTCCCGTGTTTTCATAATCAAACCTCTGATTAATATTTGTTATTAATGATACAATATATTGTGTGAGTTGATGTAATTTTTTAGATATAAAATCATGGATTTTAATTATATTATGAATATTCAAATAGTATCACGTTTCCCCAATATCTTTTATTCATTATAAATTCCCCATGGATCATATATCCTACATAATAAACATTGCTCTAATAAATATGAATAATAATTGTAATATGGAAAGGCTATATTTCTTTAATCTATCATATAGAAGGAGATTATTTGATTCCAATTTTTAACCAAGGACTTTTCAAAACATTTCTTTAGTGTTATTTTTTTCATTATATATGAAAAAAATAATCAATATATAAATACTCTAATTTAATTTTATAATACATTAACTTTGTTAAGAAAAATTGATATTTTATCAAGATATTTCTTTTCTTTTTGTTATATTCTATTGTTTTTATATGATTTAAATATATAACACCCAATATCACAACAATTTTATTAGCAATTAATTTTTTTTAATTATAATGGAGAAATTTAATTTTTCAAAATTTATGGGCTTAATTTTTGTTTTGTGAATGGTTTATGGTGAACGATTTCGGAGAAGACAATGCGGGTACCCTTATATAAGTAATTATCTAGTTACTTTGTGTTTTCATAGTTTTAGTTGGTTAGGTATCTCACAATTTGAGTATCTATTATAAATAACCATGTGATTCTACATTTTAGTTAGTTTTTCTTAGCACAAACCTTGTACCCATCTAGTCAAACCTTGTGAAAAGAACATGATATGGATCTATATTAGGATAATACCATTTGGAAACTTTACCACATGTGTATAAAAATGTTCTGATCCCATTAGAGAAACCAGGTATAGTAGTTTTGTGTAGGTAGTTTCAACTTCATGGGTTTCATAAAGATTACCAAACTGTGTGAGCTTCCTAGAATCCCTTATAAGTGAATTTAACGATTTTACCTCTTGATTTTAGGATCCCTACAAGATTACCTTCATATCCCTATTATTCTGAAAAGCATAGTACACAACTTTTTTGGGTTTCCCCTTACTTTATATAGATTTTAAACCCTCTTTAACCACATTTATTGTGGATTCCTTAATGGAAATTTATATTCTCCTCTTCTTTCCCCATATTTTTCCATTATCTTATTATTTTATTCTCATCCAATAACCTTATGTTTTTTTGTTATATTTCCATGTAATGTGTGATAAATTCATTTATTTTTACTTGTTATGGCCTACTTGAGGTTTGTTTATTTCTATTGAAGTGTTTATCATCATAGGTGATAAATTATGACATGAGTATTTTTAAACTGATGTAGATGATTTTGTGTGTTACCTTAAATTGGAATTCCATTCAGTGATTTGTGGATTTAAATTCCATATTTGTTAATTTAAAATGTTTTATGGTGGATTGGTTGGATTTTAACTGGCGTTTAAGATGGTTTTTGATTTGAAATTAATGTTTTACCAAGAACTTTAAGTGTAAATTTAAATGCCAAGTAGTGATAATTGAAGAGTGATGGTTTTCAAATAAAATCATGCATTTTAGGATTATTTTTCCCCATTTGAGTAATTAATTAAGTAATATAGTGTGGTTTTGTACTCAAGTTAGATTCTGTAGTTATTTTCAACTATGTTTTAAAGGTTCTGCTTTTTTGTAAATATAGAAAGAAATTTTTTAATAATGAGTGTGATGTTTCTAAAAACCCATTACCTTATTTGGTCTATGATGTGAATTAAAATTAGTGTTTTCATCAGGTTGAAAATATTTTTTTAGGACAGGTGTGTTACTTATTGAAATTATTATTCCCACGGTTTGGAGAAGATTCTTTTGGATTATTTTTTTATAAATGGATTTAAAGGATTGAATTTTAAAGAATGGTTTGAAATTAGGTTACAAACCATTGATAAATGATTGAGAATGATGATTGTATTTTTATAATGTTATGTTTAGAAATTTATGTGATTTCCATATAGTGTCATCTAGTCTATGACCCTATTTGGATGCCATTTGAATTTTGAATCAGTGGGGTGATATTTTTTATTTAACTATGTGGATATTTTCCAAGGGGAGTGATTTATATTTCATGTGATATAAATGAAATGTGAAGGTGGACATTTATTGTGAGGGTGTAAGAGGTGAGATGATATTTACTTCATTGGATTTATTGATGCATGTGGTTTCTCATCTCAATATGAAGTTGGTTATATGAGACCAAGGGGACTAATTTGGGATATAGATGAGTTTAATCCTTAAGATAACAATGTGTTGACTATGTAATATTCCCAAATAACATCTCATCAGTTGTAATGAGAGTGTTAGTGGAATGTGGGAGTTAGAAACATTTATTTGGGCCATTGTAGAAGTAATATATTGGTTAGTTTATTTATATGTAATTCTAATGGACTACAGACGAAATTGAAAGAATGTGTAGTAGTGAAATATTGATATTTTTAATTTTTAGACCATTGTATTTGAGTCATAGGAGGTTTAACATGATTACTTGAACATTTTTTAGAAAAAAATTGTGAATTATGGTAGAAATATATTTTATTTATATTCCCCAATCTATTTATTAGTGTGTGTACTAATATGGGATATGTCTAAAACTGAGGGGGGGGGGATCGTGTTTTTGGTCTTTTTAATTCTAATTGAAATTCTTTATCCCTTTATCTCTATGACCGGTTTGGATCTTGATTCTATTATACTCTTTTCCCTATTGTGTTCATGTATATGAATGTATTAAAGATATCACACGATATTTTTACGTGGTTCATTAATCAATAAGAGTAGCTTGTACTTGGAATGGTATTGAAATAATCCTTACCACACAACCTTCCAGAAATTAAACTTTTTTATGGTTACTATTAGTAGGAGATACACTTACACACATACTGAACAATGAAAAAAAAATCCAATAATATGTAATTTAATTCTCTTAGATGTATATTTATTCTTTCTACCAAGATAGTCTTGTCCTAGTTGATAATGGTTTGTAACTCAAGATGGTTCTCCACAAATTGAATCCTATCTAATGGCACAGTTCTGATTTGTTCTTATAAAAATTTATTATTCACATTATTACCATCAAAAGATTATAAAAGAAACTCCTCTTACCTATTCCTAGCAGAAAACTTGATAGTTTCACAATATTATTCTTGTATCAATCACAATAATATGAATGTGTTGTGGAATGATGAACACTGGATTTTCTCCCCCCGAAATTATAATAAAGTGAAATCAATTTTGTCAAAAAATCATATTCTCTTATTTTTTCTTTGTTCTTTAGTGCATGAACAATTTTACTGAGACATACTCTTCTTATTATTTCTAGAATCAGAAAAATGCAATGTGATTTTTAAATCAATGAAAAATAGCTCAACAATGCATCATCAGAATTAAATGTCCCTTAACAATAATCAATATTTACATTGAAACAATCTATTCTTCTTGGACACAAAATAATGTACAATTATATTACAGTTTCTTGATATCTATTTCTTCAATAGTAACTACCAAACATGAGTTTGTTGGTATTATTTATTCTTTCTTGATGAAAATATGTGTTTAGTTTTACACCTGGTTCTTCTTCACAAAAAAAATTATGCATGTTTTATATTCTCAGTCTGTTGTGTATTAACCTAGTAAACACAAAGTTTTACTTCATAAAACAATACTCTGAAAACTAATTTTCACAATGTAAGATAGTTTATTGTATAACAACAACCCTTTCATGGACCAGATTTCCTTACACAAACAGTATCCTACACCACAGATAGTTTCTTCTTCCTTGTACGTCAGCTTCTTCTGTGGACTGCCTCTACATCGTGAAAGGATGATAACCTATGAACTGTCAACTTTTCGTAACGCTGCTATACGGTGTACTTCCGTTGCATTGTGAGCTGAATTTTCCTTCTACTGATCAGCTTTGCTTCATGAATGGTTAATGCCTCACAGACTGCCTAAATTCCATGGACCCTTCTCTTCTATAGACCATCACATCTTCTATAAAAAACATTATCCTTCATGTAATATTTCCTCCATGAGCTACTTCCCAGATCATAATTCTCCAACTTGAACTTGTAAAGACTTTACTAAATTTATTCCAAAAGTGATGATCTTCATTTATGAAATTCAAAATTTCACTTAATCATGGGATTAGGATCTTATATATTGGCTAATAAATCTGAAAATCATACTAATATGATTTACCAAAATTTTTAATGTGTAACATCATTCACCGTAGACTGTGCTCCTTCTGAAAACTGTTTTCCCTCCACGTTCCACATATCTCCTTTATTCCTTCATGATAGATGATTACATCCACAAACATATCACCTCATCTCAGCTGCAAACGATGGAAATCCCATAAAAATAATCATCCCACAAACTATGATTCTCTTGTGAAATTTTTTCACTACATGGCTTGAATATTTTCGTTCACGGTTCTTGTAACACCAATATACAAAATTTCTTCCTTTTCCAATTTTCCTTCACCACACTACGTACCTCTTATGTAGTCAAAAAACTATTAACTCATCATTAAATATCAACCAACATCTACAAGAATGAAAATCATTACAAAACCACTCAATTTCATTCACCATGAACCGCATATATCATGGTATTTAATATTTGACCAATCACCTTTATAATCATTATATTTTCAAAATAATGTACTGTAACATATCGTTCATCTAGAAATATCAATCTTTCCAATAAAACCTGAAAGTGATTATCATAACCTTTTCTCCCCCATTATTTCCTAAGGCTTGCATCACAAGTTCTATAAACAATTTATGTTATTTTTAAAATATAAATAAAAAAATAATCATCATATTTATACTAGGAGAATTATTCAACCATTTAATCTAATTTAATAAAATGTATCATTAACAATTCTCCAAGCTTCACCTAGAAACCCAAATTCATCAAAGAATACACATGTTTCTTGGAATATCAAGTCATGAAGACTTCATCCAAGCTCCATTATCTTTTTTAATTCTTTAAAATATTTACAACACTTTAATATTCATATTTTATTGATCAAAATTTTCTACTAATGATATTAATTTTACAACAAATATAATGCATACACAATATGGGATCATTAATTGGTGTATAAAACCATTTTTTATTTTGATTTTTTAGTGTGTAAAATTTGTTTTTTCTTCCATTTATGTTGACTCTCACACAAATAAATTTTTTTGGCTCACTTTTTAATATATTTACCTAAATAAAATGGAATTTTTATTAGAAAATAAATTGGTTTGCTTTGAAATAAATATTTGAGATTTTTTTGAAATAGAACAATAATGAGATTTAGATTGTGAAGTGGGTTCTAACAAAGGACAATATTTTTATGTTTCATGTGTATTTTTAAAATGTTTTTGGAATCCACCATTATTAATTTTTGAAGAAGGTAGATTATTTTTGTTTAAAAACACGATAAAACCTAAAAATGGGATTCAAGTGGTTATTTTCATTTAAGAAAAATTAATTTTTTTCTGAGAATTTTGAGTGTAATTTTCCCTTTTAATTCTCCTAGGTTAAAAAACTATTTTTATCTATATTTTTCTGACTAGAATAAAATAAAATCTCTATTTTAATTAATTTCACAAATGTCAGGGTGAATATATATAAGGATCAATTTCTCTCACTCTTCATACTCCACTTGTTATGTGAAACTATTGTGTTTTTCTTTTACTAACAATAGATTTGGTATCACTTAGGTTGAGATTAGGGTTTCAAAAGATTATTATCATAGGATGTAGAGAGTTTCCATGATCCATGTGGAGATTATGAGTAAAAGTTTTATTTTTTACCTTTTGGTTGTATGTGTATCAGTTTTTCCTATATCCCTAATTCTCATGAGAAGTTTATGTTTATTCATTTATATTCATTATGATTATATATTTCATACGTCCATATTTATTATACAACATCTAGTTGTCTTCCTTCTTTTTCTACTCACTCTAACATGTTTATGTTATGATTGGTCTATTTGTTTTATCAATAATGAAATTATTCCAAATGAACATATTTTATGATTGTGGTACTATTTTCTAACCTGATGTGATTATAGGAAAAAGTTGTGTTTTTTTGTGTTCAATAGAGTTTTATATAATCAATCCTCAATTTTGTTAATGAAATGGTATTAGGCTACATAAAATTTCTAATTAGGGTGCATTTGTGTAGTTTGGAGACTTAAACCATCATCACAGCTCAAGGGGAGTGTGGAAGATTGTGATTCTCCAACTCTCCATTTCACTAAAACTCAAGTTCACATAAGGATTTTGAGATTGAATATGATTTTTGAAATAATATTTGGATTTCTTTTATTGATTTTGAAATATTGTGGTAATGGTTTTATCCATTTTGAGTGTACAGTTATTTCACTGGTCTATTTTAGTTTTAGGGGTTGAAGTTGTGAACGAACTAGGGATACCTAGATACCATGAATGGACTAGTTAAAAAATGAATTTTAGTATATAATAGATATATATATATGAAAATGTGAGTTTCACGGTAGTTTCATGGCTTATTATCCCATTCATCCAAATTGTGCACAATACAATTTATTCTCTAGATTTTTTGCTTCCTCCCCTCCACCCTTGATTGATTCCAGTGTTGCATTCCATTTTAATATTGTAAGATAAGTGTGTCATAATTTTCTTTTTATGGTAATTTATGTATTTAAACATGGTATTATTTAATATTGATGCTGGTGTGTTTCATTTTGTTCCTTATCAACTTTATTCTATGTATTTAAAAAATGTTTTTGGCAAGGCAATAAAAATTTTATTTGGTTTTTTATTCATATAAATAGTTTTTATAGTTGTGGAATGTATTTTTATTTGTTGTAAATAACCATTATGTGATTTTTAAAAACTGGGGATAATGAAAATGTTTATCATAAAAAGGTGTTTATGTTTAAAATTCACAATTGGTGAAATATTGAATTCATATAAATGTGATATTTTATGAATTCAATTATTAATCTTTTTTGAAGGTGGTGATTGATTTAAAAATTGATTTAAAAAATATGTACATTTAATTATAGTAAAGGGTTTGATTTCCCAATTTATTTTTGGTCTATTTAATATGCCTGAAATGTTTTGAAGATTACTTGCCATGAGAAAAATTTTAATGTGCTTTAAAAATATAGATAGATTATTTTTGAAAGGTTATTAGTTTCTTCAATTTTTAAATTGGAATTGTTTCAAAAATATAGATTGGATACTTTGGAATGGTTCATTATGTTTTGGGACTATTTTTTTCGGGAAGCATGTGAATTTAGTATCATTTATTATGTTAGTTTACATTTTTACCTTAATGAATTCTTCTTGGAATTATAGAATCATTACTAGGAGTGATAATTGTGTGGTTCCTTCCATTTTTTTGGAATTTAATATTTTAGTTTTTGACACAATGAAGACTCCAAGAAAAGTGTGAGTATTTAAGGAATTCTTTTCAGAGTTTCTATTGGATGTTTTAGAGTGTTCTCTTGGTGAGTTCCTTTTTGGAATAAGGCTTTAATAGTATTGTCTCATGCATGTTATCTTGGGATCATTTGTGATTTCCTTGAAGGTTGTTTTCCTTAAGGAACCTATTTTGACATAAATTAAGGATGATTAATTCTTTTGACTAAAGATGGAAAGGGATTCTAGGCCGGTGTGTGGACCTTCTAGATTATGTGAATGAAATTAGGTTCTGGGACATAAGTGTGTTCCTTATTATTTCAATTTCCTTATTTTAGGTATTCATGTGTTTTCTAGTAATATGATCTTCTTGAAGTTAGTTTTCCATTAAGATGACCATGGGGATATTTTTTTAGTGATTTTGTAACACACCCTGATTTTGTGAAATATATTTTTTGAATTAATTTAAACTTTTCTGTATTTTTCATTTCACTCAACACTGAATATTTCTTTTTTTTTATAAAATCACCAAGTTATTTTTACTTCATATGCAACACCATATCGAGGTTTCACTAAATATAAACATAGATTAGCATGTGGTACACACAAAACTATTTTTGGATTATGTTAGACTCAATTAAATGATATTTTAATAGATTTCATTACATGTAATACCATGTTTTACCAAAATACAATATACTATGAATATTTTTTTAAAAAATATTATTATAGTTACCACCTACCCATTGGAATGTAAATTAAAAAGAAAATTAATTATATTATACAAATATGATTTAATGTTTTTTACAAAAATAATAAGTTGGGTTAATAATTAGCTATAAATGATAGTAAGAACTATTTGAAAATATTGAAATTCATTTTTTATGAAAATTAGTTTTCTATGATCAAACACCATTTTGTCTCAATAAATAAATCAAAAGACTATTGGAGATTGTTTTTAATAAAATTTATATATTAAATATTCCATAATTTTATTTTATACTCATCCAATTTATTTGATAGGTATAAAATAAAAATAAATCCAATTTTATCAATAAAAAGTAGTATTTATTAAAAGTATAATTTCACTTCCTTTTAATGTGGATACCATTTTAAATATAATTTTGAAAATTTTATAATTTGATATGAAAAAATAAAATTATTCATTGATATAGGGATATCAAAATTTACTTTGGTTGATTTTTTGGTTGTTTTATAGTAAGTTTCGTGTTTTGATGGATAATGAAAAATATTGAATTTTAATTGAAAATAACATTTTTCATCAAAATAATTTATATTTTAAAATTATATATTTTATTGGTTTTAAAATATATTGAGACTAAAATTTAATTATTTAATACAGTGTATTTAATTGGAATCAATTTCACATTTAATTTAGATATGAAAAACATTTCAATATTCTGTATATTTTCAATTTAAAAACATACATTGTCATTTTGTTTATGTGATTAATTTTAAATTAATTTAATAAATTTATATGTTCTGAATTAATATATATTATTTTAATATTTTTAATAATAAGTTAAAAATTTATTAAATAAATCCCATTTATTTTTGGACTATATAAATAGTAATGTTAGTAATTTTTATTACCATAGTTAAGGATAAATCGGGTAATTAAGAGTGAAAATAATATTACAAATATTATTAAACTACTTTAACCCTTTCCAAAGTTTCATTGGATGAATTTAATTTTACCTTTAACACAAAATTGTTTAAATTTAATAATTTAATAGAAACAATTCTAGGAAAATGACATAAATTTTATAAAACTCAAATGGAGTGACAAAATGTCACACTATTACTTTTAGTACATATAATATTTTTAATGTGGGGGAAAATAAAATATAATGTTTAATATATATATTATTAATAATTATAAAATGTTTAAATGAATAAAATAATTTAATTTTTATATTTTTTTGTAAGAAATTATAATCACAAATAATTACAAAACTATGATGCTCTAATTATTCAATTAATGAAACAATCACTTTAATGATGTTATAAATATTAAAATAATTATAAACTGACTTAATTAAGTTTATAGATGTATTTTATGGATGAATATGACTTTTTATGGGTGTATTAAAGTAATTTTTTGCAGTAATCTAGAAGGGTGACTTTTTTAAAGTAAATGATAAAAATACTGTCAAAATTGAGACTTTTGATAATTTATGAAGATAAAAATTTATCAAATTATTTTAAAATAACAAAATATTAAAAAAGGAAAATTGGATGATATGTAGTTTAATATATATTATTTTGGACATTTATGGGCCAATTTTCACTTTATACCTAAAAAATGACACACTTTTAGTATTCAAAACATTGTTACCATTGTTACAATTAAAATGGCCCAACTAACGGTTAATCAAAATAATAAGTTATAAAATAACTTAAAAAGTTTCTAAAATATATTTTATAATGATATTAAAACCTTGTGATATATTTTATTTAAATAAATTTTATTTTTGAAATATTTAGATTCCGAATGATTTTATGATAAATTAATCTTTTGAGAAATTTCTGAAGTAACCCTCCCCTCTATTATAAAATTAATCCTCTCTTATTCAATTCACACTTCAAGACCTATTTGGTTTGGAAAAAATATATATAAATCTTGAAAATATAACTCCATTCAACCCAAGATCATTAACTTGGACATAAATCCAACCAAAGGATTTCTGTTGTAAAAATCAAAAATAGATACTCAAAGAAGATGTAGCTTTAATCAGTGGACATTTTTGTTTTATTTATTCCTTAATTCCATTGATTTTTATTTATTTTATGTGTATATATTAATATAAGTGTCATAAATTTTCTGGGATTTTTTTGTATTATGTTTTTGATCCGAAATCACACACTGTTGAATCTAATGGGTAACAAACTTATTGTTGTTGTGTATGGAGAACTACCGCCGCATGAAACTGTTTTTTGGTTTTTCCTTTGCAGACTCTCTTGGTTGGGAATTATGATGGACAATATATTTTTGAATGATATATATTTAATTTATGATTTATTTATTCTTATTTATTTATTATATAAAACATTCCTTAATGCTTTACATTTTATGGAAATATGATAACTTCATTCGTGGATAGATGGACTACTACATCCTCAAAGTGATGTGCTTCATTAATAATATACATGGAGAGTATTAAGGATGGATTTAGTGAATGTATATGATATATATAAAATAATAGTTATGATATAATTACACTATATATATACATTTATTTAATTTAATTTTTTTCTTTCAATTTGATATGAAAATGGAAACAACGTTTATACGTTTGTAAGACCAACCGTCTCTAGGAACGGTGTATTTCATTTTCAATTTCTATATATCTTAGAATATTTTAAATTAATATATAATTAATATATATGATATATATTTAATTTTTATCATTATATAAATTATTAAATCAGGATATATGATTTAGGACTAAACAAATCAAATCAAAACACATGTGAAATAGCGGTTATTAAGAGAAACATAAAATTAAAATGGAATTGTTGATAAGTGGGTAATATAAGTACATAGGTAAATCATATATGACAAGATATAATTTAATAATGATATGTAAAATATTTATAATAAATTTTTATTAATTATATATGATGTTTCCATGAGTACGATGAGAGTCAATACATATGGTATGAGATTTTTTTCTGTCCATTTTATTTCCATGAGACACATACTTTGTAAAATACTTTCTTATTTTATGTAGTGTATATACATCCCATGAATTTTTTTATGAGTCTTATCCAGATTATATGGGTATTATAATATCGAAATAATTTTCTTTCTTTTATGTTCCATACGATTATATTGATTATTAAGTGATGCGTTTTTATTTCACAATCTCATCACTTTTCAAGATAGTTTTATTTTAAGTATTCATTGTGGAAAATTTCTCTTCCATGTCCAATTTTTCTACAAATTTTTTTAAAAAAGTATTTTAGTATTTTAGTATGGTTTTTTAAATCCACTATTTTACTATTTTTTACCTTTTACTAAATGGTTGGAAAATAATGTTTTTGTCTTTTTCAAAACAAATTATTTTGTGAATTTTCCAGAAAAAGTACGAAATGAATTTTTTTAACTTATAGAGCATAAAAAAATTTATATAGTAATAATTACTTAATTTATTTAAGATTTCCATAAAATTTTACAATGTTACTTTCAAATAAAATTATTTCTTTTTCGAAATGGAGAGTCATTTTTAGAAATGTAAAATTTTCCAAATAAGAGAGAATATTTTACAAAAGAATTGTTTTCAAGTTATCTATAATAATTATTTTCTATTTAAAATAACATTATTTTATATTAAATATATTTCACTGGGATATGAATCAATTATACCATTTTTATTCATTCTAATAATGGTTTATGTTTATCATGGAATGATATTTATGAAACACATTTATGTGCCATTGTTTTGTTATGATTGAACGTTTTTTATGAAACACATTTATATCCATGTGTTTTGATACAAAGAATGATTTAATTTCTTATGTAACACATATGTATGGTTTTAATTATGTTATATGTGGTACCTATATCTCCTTTCAATGCATTGGGAAAATATTTATATCTTATAAGAGAGAAATGTTTAGAACAAGGAGCGACTTCAGTTTAGTAAAGGACGTTGTCTGTAAACATTGTTCAGGGAGTGATCCTTGAAAACTAAGATGGTCATGTATATGAACCATGGATACCAATATTTTATGGGGAGTGGACTAATACTAGTATGATATACTCAGAAGAGTTTCCTTGACTACTATGGAAATTATTTTTTTGCTTCTGTGTATTCCACAATTCCATGTCTTATGTTATTATCTCATAGAAAATTTTTTCATTTATTTTTATGAACATCTATGATTTATTCTATGAAACGATATGATGATATTTTTTATAAAATATATTATTTTCATATACTTTTACGTAAATATTACAAATAAATATGTTATGATTTATCTATCCCTTGATTACCCTTACTAAGCATGTGATCTCACCCTTTCTTATGTTTTGTTTCCCCAAGATACAAATAAAGGTATTAAGTATTATATTTCAGAATGAGTTCTAGTTATGAAGAAATAAGTGGTTGAAGACATATATGTGTTATTGTAAGGTCTCGACCTCAAGCAACCTTAATCATCCCATACAAATAATGTAATTTTTTTTGTAAAAGAAACATGAATAGATAAGCAACATTAAAATACAATAGAGGATATTTATCAATCTAGGATATATAAATTTAAATATACGACTTATAGTTAAACAAAATATAAAATTTAAAACAATGATTTTTTAGCGTATTGCTTCCAAAATAGATTTTGAACGTAACAAGTTGGGTAAACGTGAAAAAGTAATTATAATTCGAAGGGTGAGCATAAAAAACCCATTAATGGGTTTTAAAATAAAACTAATAAGAAATATTTTTTAAAACACTTATTTTGAATATATGCTTCAAATCATGAAATTTCAATTATCATAACATGTCATCATCATTTTCTTGAGATATTCTGAATCAACTTTTTTAATAAACTCGTGCTCAAAATTGATAAACATATTTCAATGTGAATAATATAATGCATTATAAAATATGAATACACATGGAAAAAATACATTTAATTACACCTCTACGTTAGATAATGACCATGATTAATTATGTTTGGAATACTTGGGGTGTAGATACAAACTTACACATTAAATAATATTTGTTCAGAATTTTCAGAAACATTGATCTTATTTACTAGTCAACACATAAATGAAAACCATAAAATGAAAGACTTGTTTATAACCTTATTATTAATCCTTTAAAATAGATGATTCTATATATAATTAAATACAGAAATAATAAATATTTCATTATATTTTTGTAAAACTGGTTAATATAGGTTTACTGTAGAATGTTCATTAAAAAATGATATTCCACCAGTCGAACAATCACATGGAATTTATGTTACTAAATTCATAATGTGGGCATGAATAATGTGGTAAATCATTACATCCACGTCAATGACTCATACGATGACCAGAACTAATCATTTTTCAAATCCTCGTTCCAAGAAAGTAGTTTACACATGAGACCTATCGATTCATCGAGAGGCTATAGTTGGCCTCAAACATAACAGAATATGGCCAAAGCATGTGTTAATGCATAATTGATGGCCTCATATTCATTTTATTATGGACTCCTTCCAAGATAGTAGTTCTTTTCATGATACATGCCGATGGACCAAAAGGAAATAATGGTCCTCAACCGTCAAAAAATAATTCCAATGCATTCCTCATATATCTAATAAAAATATTCTTTTGAATCAAAGGGTCCCATACAACTTCAATTTATTTGAATCTTAATCGTAGTGGAAAATAAATTAATTGACAAATTGTTGAGGTACATAATTTTTAAACAATACAATGTTTTTTATACCACTTTTAAAAGTTTAATTCTTTATTTGAAATGAAAAAATAAATGGGTAATTAAAAAAAGCAACAAATGAACTCAAAAATAAATATTTCCTATATAATAATAATTAAAACATTTTAATAATTGTGGAAATCCATGTTATTTAGAGTCTCAGAAGTATACTATAAAATAAATTTAAAACCATGAGTTTATTATGAACAAATGATGTGTATATTTTATTCTCGATTCATGACCATTATTTTATGCTTATTTGACGTCCATAATTTTAATATGACTTGAAGAGATGTGAGGCACATTTTTTTGGAAACATGGTGATAAAATGAAATTATAATTTATAAAATTGTTTACAGAATTTTATACATGAAAATGAAAATTTCATACTTATATATATATATATTCTTACATTTGACATTGAATTTATAATTCTCAACATCATGGTAGAAATTCATATTTTAGCAAATCATTGATAAATTAGACTATCCATTGGTAGAGTTAATATAAAATCAAATTGAAGTAATAAACATTGTTATATATATATATATAAGTGGAATAATGGTTTAGAATTAAGGAATGGAATTTTAAACAATTGAAAAATAATTAGTGTTTTAATGAATCAACCTGTTACCCCAAAAACAAATTGAGTTATACAAAATAAAAATAATCTTCCCTATAAATAAATGACTATTGCTTTGAAGGTAATAATTGTATGTATATATATATGTATGAACTTCTCTTGAAAGTATATAATGATTTTTGATTACACAACAACTCATTCATTTAACCTTACTTGTACCATTAATAATATTTAGACATTTATGTACTCAAAATCCAATTTAAGAACTCATTAAATACATTTTATTAAAAGTGTTAATTTTAAGCTATATTTTAATTAAACATATTAATAAAAAAAATTCTAATTGATTATATGCATAAGTAAATTGAATGAAAACATACACTTTCCTCATTTAAAAATTTAATTATCCTTCGCATTATATAACATTCCTAAGTAGTAATTATGTATATATGACACATAACATTATCAAGATAAATCCAATAAGATAGACACTATTCATAGTGCATATGTTTACATAAAAGTATGAAAATACTTATCCAATATATATATATATATATATATATAACATTTTATGTGGGATCCATCAATTTGAATTCATGAATGATATCCTCTTACATGTTTACAAAACTAGAATTAAATCAATAATTTAAAACAAATCAGCTTGTAATTTAAAAATCCATGCACATAAAACTAAAGAACATAAAACATGAATTTTCATATTTATATATATATATACATTAAAATAGTCCCATATAAATACATACATAATATAGAAGTAGAAAATACGCAACATAACAGTCACATATAAACATTAAATTACATACACTCAAGCATATAAATAGTGTATCCATGGAAATATTTACTGAGACAACATATGACTTGTTTAAAATAATATATATTATCCTTAAAAAAAATAATGTTTGATATAAAAATTAAAATATACTCAAAAGATTTTTAATTTGAGAAATTATAGCTTAAAAACACATGAACAACAAAGTGTTCCTTACACAAACATAAAATTAAAACATGAAAATAATTAAAATCTTAATAATAAAATATATAATATCCCTTATCATATAAGATTGACAATGTAAATAAAAAATAAGTCCCTTTATTGTTTTTTAAGTGTAATAAATAAATATACTGAAAAACAAATTAGCCTCTAAAAATAAAACCACATAATTTTCACTTATAACTGAATAAATTCATTTGAAAAAATATGTATATATATCCTTTAATTGAATTGCTGGCAATAAAAGAAGACTTCTTCAGCCAATTTTTAGTATATATCCTCAATCACCCAGACTAATAGAAGGTTTTCTACCATTTCATTTGCATACATAAATGGATAATATAGAAAGGAACTTTCGCTAATTGAATATTGATAAATATATATATAAATAAAGACTAACACTTATCAGAGGAACAAACATCATGCTTTCAATTCATGTTGAATATGGTAGTTCATAAATCCTAAAAACCACAAAGAGAAAAATAAACACCACCCAAAAAACTTATTCAAACCTGTAAAAAATAGAAAAGTAGACCAATACGTTGACATGTTCAATTTAATATTACAACAACACAGAGGCTGCAATAGAAATCTACGGACCAAGGAAAATCATGCTATGTTCATTATCCCAAAGCATAATAGAAAAAAAAATATAATCAAAACATATACAAACAATGAAATGACAAATCAGATTTACATGGAATAAAGAAATTGATGAAGAACATAATACATAGATTAGATATCGACAATCAATTCAGCAAAAAACGCCTAAAAATGAAAACATGACACCTACCACATAGATCTGAAAAATTAAAACCCTCACCTACTCCGACTCCTCACTGGTGTTAGGATTCCACTTCGCTGGACTACACCACATCTACGGTCGACCCTGATCAAAATTCGAATATCTATCTACTCGGCGGAATGATGATAGACAACTAACCTCACCCCACTGTCTTTGACTCCAGCCATAGCACAACCTCCTGTGGATCCATTCTTGACTCGACTTCAACCACAGATTCAAAATAAATACCACCCTCCTCTACTCGAGACCCCCAACACTACGACTTTGAACCCCAAAAACCCTTGGTCCTCTGCACAACTCAGACTTCTGCCCACCCTTAACCACATTTTTTTTTCTCTTTTTTCCCTTTTCATTATTATTATACATTTAATTCTTATTCAATAAACAGTATATAAACGTTGTCATTATATGTTTATTTTCTACAATAAAATGTTATAAAATAATTTTATACCTTAATAATTTTTTTATATAATAATAATATTCCTTTTATTAATACATTTATTAAAAAAATTATATTTGTAAAATAAACCATTTTATTATTAATATTCAATATTTATTTACTAACTAATACTATATAAAAATATTAATTATTTATAAATATTTGTAATACCTTTTTTTGAAATACATTATATTAAAATAATGCTACATAAAATATTAACATTTTTAATATTACAACATATAATAATTTAAAATAATAAATTTAAATTTAATTTATAATATCAATATCTAGTTAAAATAAAATTATAATTTTCTAATAGTATTCGTTTTATATTATATTCATAATTTTATATAATTAAATACCAATATATATATATATATCATGTCGTTTTTTGAAAATAAAAAATAAATTTACTATATTGAAATATCAATATAATTATCATTTAAAATATTCTTTTAAATAATTTTTTTGATAAAAATAAATTATATTTAATAAAAATAGTTTTTTTAATATTATATAAATAAATTAAATTGATATTTCATTTATAATAAATTAGAAAAAAGATACTTATAATTAAGTAAAACAATTAATTTCAATTATTATTTTAAATAAAACATTCTTAAAAAATATTAATTTATAAATAAATATCTTTAATAAAATATTAATTTAATAAAAATAAGTTTAGAATTAATGGGATATTTCATTATTACCCCCTCAAATAATTACATCCTCGCAATTCGTTTCGTCGAAGTATAAACAATTATGAATTTCTATCTTTAAAATTAAGAAAACTAGGACTACTAGCCTTCTAAACTGTACCACTTAGACAAAAACATCTAATATCAAATGTTGTATCGAACATTCCTCTGATACCAATTGTATGGTCCCAAGCCCGAGCAACTGGACGCAACCCTTACAAATACTGTGTAATTTTTTTTGTAAAAGAAGCATTAAAAGATACACAAAATTAAAATGACATAGAGGATCTTTACCAATATAAGTTCTAGAAAATTTTATATATTACTTACATTTAAAAAAATAATTTAAAACAATGATTTTGTAGTGCATTGCTTCCACAACAGAATTTTGACACAACATGTTTTCTAAACCTGTAAAAGTTATTATAATTCACGGGTGAGCATAAAATGCACTGTAAAGTTATTTAAGACAAAACCATTAAGAAATAATTTTTTTAAAAACATTTCATTAAAATAGATTCATTAAATTACGAAATTACATTTCTTATAACATGTCATCATCAATTTTTTCAGAGATTATGAAATAGATTTTCGGATAAACAAATGCTCAAAATTGATAAAAATATTTGCAAGTTAAAAATAAATTGAATTATAAAATATGAACACACTTGAAAAGAAAATCATGAAATGCCACCTATAAGTTTTATAATGAACATACTTAATTATGTATGTATTTCCAGGGGTGCAGATAGAATCTTACACATGAAATAATATTTTTCTAGAATTTTCACAAACAATGATGTTATTTATTATTCAACACATAAATGAAAACTATGAAATGATAGATAAGTTTGCAACCTTATCATAAATCCTTTAAAATAGGTGAATTTATATATCAATATATACTCAAATATAAATCTTTTTACCATGTTCATGTAAACCGATTAATACAGATTCATAAGAGAAAGTTCATTAACCATGTATATTCTACTGGTTGAATAATCAAATGGACATTCACTTACTGGATTCATAATGAGGGAATACATAATGCAAGACATCATAACGTCAACATCAAGCCCTCAGGCCATGACCATACATAATCATTTTTTCATGGACTCCTGCCACAACCGTAGTTTGTCTCATGTGACCTCCTGATGCATTGAGATGCTATAGCGGACCTCACCCATATCCTTATAAGTCCAATGTTAATGTGAATGCATAATACCAGAAAACAAAATCATTTTTTCAATGTCTTGTTCCAAGACTCTAGTTTGTCTCATGAGACGCAGAGATGAACCAATAGGATATAACAGAACTCACTCATCACATAATAAGTCCAATGCATTCCTCATTTCTCTAACAAATACATTCCTTTAAATCAAAGTGTCCCATTAAACTTCGATTTATTTAAATCACAATGAAAGATGAAAATAAATTCCTTGATAAATTCATAATGTACATTATCTTTATACAATATAATGTGTCCCATACAATTTTTAAAAGTTTAATTATTTATTTGAAATTCCCAAATAAAATGGTAATGAAATAAATGAAAGCATTCTCTCTAAAATATATTTGCATATATAATTATAAATAAAGAATTTAAAGTCTTGAATAAATACATGTTCTAGATAATCTCGGATGTAAAGCATAAAATTAATTTGAAATCATGAGTTAATTATGAATGAATGATGTGTTGATGTTATACTTGAAACTTGTCCATGACTGTATAAAGATATAACAAAAATAATTTTAATATGAAATGAAGACATGTGAAGTTCATGGTTTTTGGAAACATGGAAATAAAATTATATTATAAATTAAAATATTGTTCACACTATTGTATAAATGAAAATGAACGTTTCTTCCTTATATATATATATATATTCATACACATAAAATTGAATTTATAGTGATCAAAGTCACGAAATAAATTCATGTTTTTGAAAAATATCAATAAATGAGATTATCCATTTGCAGATTTAATATGAAATCAAATTTAAAACATAAAACTCACTATATATATAATAGTAATAGTGTTTTATAAATCATTCATGGAATTGTAAACCCATGAAAAATAATTACTGTTTTATTGAATCAACCCGTGACAACAAAAATAAATTGAGTTACACAGAATAAAAATAATATTTCCTATAAATAAATAATCATTGGTTTGAAGATATTTCTTTTGTATATATGTATATATTTATAAACTTCTCTGGAAAATATCTATAGAGATTTGGTAACACCAAAACTCATGTCATTTATCTTTACATAAACTGTTAATAATATTTAAACATTCATGTACTCAAAATACCATTCATTAACTCATGTAATACATTTCATAAAAAGTGTTAATTTAAAACTGTATCTGAAGTAAATATATTGATCAGACGATTTTTTAATTGATTATATCCATAATTTAATGGCATGAAAACAAAAACATTACTCATAATAAAATTAAATTATCTTTCACATTATATAATATTAATAAGCAGTAATTATTTATATATCCCACATAACATTATCAAGATAACATTTTTAAGATAGAGATTTTTCATAACGCATATGTGTACATAAACGTATGAAAATATTATTTAAAAAAAATATAAATAAAAAGGATTCAGTTGGATCTATCATGTTGTATGCATGAATGAAATGCTCTTACATGTTTATAAAACAAGAATAAAATATATAATTTAAAATGAAATAACACAAAAATGTAAAAATCTGTGCACATAAAATTGTAGAACATAAAACAAGAATATGAATATATATATATATAAACACGTTAAACTAATCATACAAAAATAATTACCTAATATAGAAGTATAAAATATATATCATAAACCTCACATATAAAAAAATATTTACAAACATGTAAGTATATAAATTGTGTATCCAATAAAAATATTAACTTCTAAAATATAAGACTTGTTTGAAGTAAAATAAATCCCCCTTACTAAAAATCAAGTTTGATATAAAAATAAATAGATTGATAATATCTTTTTAATATGAGAAATTATAGTTTGAAAAAAAACATGAACAATAGTATATGCCTTACACAAACATAAAATTAAAACATGAAAATAAATAAAATATGAATAATAAAATAAATAATCTCCCTTACCAAATAAGAATGACCATGAATATAAACAATAATTCCAATTAATTATTTATTGAAAATTGAATAAATTAATATCTTGATAGCAAAATTAACCTCTAAAAATAGAACCACAAAATTTTCTATTGTAGCTCAATAAATTCATTTTGAATAAAAATATATATTCAAATCCCTTACTTGAATTGTTGGAAACAAAATAAGACTTCATCTCCTACTACTTATCATATATCATATATCCAATAGACTCACATATGATTTTTTCCCATTACATTTACATGTATATATTGATTTTATAGATATGTTCTTTCTCCGATTGCATGGTGGTAAATACATATATATAGAAAAAGACAAACAGTTATTAGGGGACCAGACATAAAGATTGTAATGCAAGCTGAATATGACAATTAAGAAATCAAATAACCAACAAAGAGATAAATAAATTCTATACTAATTGTTGATTCAAACCATTACAAGAACAAAAAAGAATAGACATATGTTGACATGTTCCATTTATTATTACAATAATAGGGCAACTGAAAGAAAAATCTATGGACTATGAGAAATCATGCTATGTTTATTATGGAATATTCGAACATTAAATCAATCACATCACAATATAGGCGATTAATGAAATGACAAACCAGATTGATAAGGAATAAAGACATTGATGAGGAAAACGATGTGCATATATGATATCGACAATCAGTTCAGACAAAAAACCTAAAAATAAAAATAGGTGACCTACTTCACAGATCAGACAAACCAAAACCTTACCCTTCTCATACTCCTCACTGGCGCAAGGATCTGACTTCACCAGACTCCACCTCGTCTTTGGTCGATACTATTTGGACCTTGAACCTCCAACCGCTTGATACAATGATGAAAAACCATCCATCTCACACCCCTACCATCCACTCCTTCCATAGCGCAACCTCTCGTGGAACCCTTTGTGACACGACTTCGAACACATATTATACCTCTAGACCACCCTCTTCTACTAGATATCCCTATAGAACCACATCTACGAACCCCCTAAATCCATAATCCCCTGCGCGACTCAGACTTCCCCCACCCTTAAACACATTTCCTTTTCTCTTTTTTTATTTCATTATTATTATACATGTATTTTTTATTTAATAAAATGTATATAAAATTTTTCATTATAAGATTAATTTTTACATTAAAAAGTTATAAATTAATTTTATAACATAATAATATTTTATATAAAAATAATATTCATTTTATTAATACATTAATTAAAAACCTTATATTTGAATAATAAAACATTTTATTATGAATATTCAATATTCATTTACTAAATTATACTATTTTAAAATTTTAATAGATTTTAAAATATTAATAATAAATTTTTTACTTAAATTTGATTTAAAAAAAACCTGGTTAAATTTTTTTTTTGGGAATTTTTAATATTAACACATAAAATACTCTAAAATAATAATTTTAAATGTCATTTATAATTTCAATATCTATTTAAAATAAAATTACAATTTTACAATTTTATTATTTTTATATTATATTCAAAATATTAAAAAATTCAAAACTAATATATATATACACACACACACACACATATATATATATATATATCATATTTTGAAAGTCAATTTTTTTTACTATATTAATATATTAAATTAATTAACATTTAAAATATTCTATTAAATGATTTTTTTTGTGAAAATAAAATTCTATTTAGTAAAAATAGTTATATTAAAATATTCATTATGAAAAGTATAATAATATTTACTTTCAGAATAAATTTGAAATCTGTACTGATAATTAAATAAAACAATTAATTTAAATTATTATTATAATGAAAATCATCTTTAATATGTTTAAATTATAAATAAATTCATTTAATAAAATATCCTTATAATAAAACTAGTTTATGAATTTTTGGGCAGTTACAGTTATGACCCAGTTGTTTATGTTTCCATGTTTCTAAAGGTACTAAACTAATACGGTCATTGGGTGTGTATTTGTGTAATGTAAGATATTTTCCACAAAAAAATATTAATGTCCATATACATTAAGATTGGGTCATTATTGTTGGTATCATATAAAATATTTAGTTAACCCTTGGAAAATTGGATGAGAAAACATTACTGGGATCCCTTTAGATATTTACTTGTATATGTATAGGGATGTATCTAAGGCCATGTCTAAGTATAGGTTATGGCCTTATAGTTTTCATAGTAATCTTTAATACCTGAGGATTAAACCTAAGGTGTCAAAATATTTAAAAGCAGGTGTCATGATATAGGCATCCAAATGATAATATGTTGTTTTCTATGATAAGTGTTGCCCACACTATGTTGTCCGATCATAGTCAATAGAAGGAACTAGAAGGACTATGATTTACATTAAATGTTTCAGATGTGGATAGAATGAGAAATATGAAAATTTATTTCCTAAGTGGAAATATCATGAATCAAATTGTGAATGTGTTATGAGTATTGGTTATACTATTGATCATTAAGAGACCTCAAACGACTTGTGAAAGTTATGTGATATTATAATAATATTTTTTAAATTAAACTTAAGAATAATGATTATATTATTATTAAGGAACATTAAGAAATGATTTATATATCATATTATAGGATAAAGGTACTAACAAATAGAATGATATATACTACTTCATAGTTTTATAATAAAGTTTACTGATTAAATAGTTTAGGTAAAAGAAATCACGGATAATGTTATAGAATTACTTCTTCTGGTATAATAGAATAAGAGAACATCTAATGATTGATGCACTATAGTTTTTCCTTAAGGATTTGAGATTATAGACACAATGGTACTCGTAACCATGATATGTGATTGAGGTAGTAAAGTGATATTATTGGGAAACATGTGATTAACAGAAATATAATCCTTAATATGTTTTTAATGATGACATTATTATGTTTGATTAATGATATGTTGAATATGAATAATAAAATTGGATGGTACTGATCACCTTGGAACTGATTAAGGATTTTTTTGAAAAAGTGGTTTATGCTATCAAGGGTGGAGTTTATAACATTTAGGGACATAAATAAAATATCCAATAATCTTTGGATTATGAAAGAATTCATGTTCTTGATATGTATTTCTGGTAATTACCATGTTTCAAGAGAATACATGATGAAATTATTCAGATTATTGGTATGGGAAAATATTGATCCACTTTATTATATATGTTAGATCAATGTGAAGAATGTTTTAAGAAAATTCGTGACCTTATTTCTAATGTTTTGGAATTTTGTCTTTCAAAAGGGTTAAAGGATAACTATTTATGTAATGGTTTATGTTAATATTCGAGATTTTTTTCAGAGATTAGAGTATTACATCACTAAAAGAAGATTTATTCATATTGGATAATATATTCCATCCTTTTTTATAGTGATAGATTGAATGACCTATCATTATATTTATGGAACTCATGAACTTCTAATACTTCTTGAATGATGTATAAAGAAAATAGAAATATCAAAATTATTATAATATGACTTCATTATGGGGATCCAATATTTTTTTTATTAAATATAAAATTTTTGGGGTTTACTAATTTAATTTTTTTGAAGCAGTCTTCCTAGAAATAATTTTTAAAGTCAATGTTATTAGTAGTGTGAAAATTGACACTTATGATATTTTATGAAAATAACATTCTATAAAATTATTTAAAAATAATAAAAATATTAAATATGGACAAAAAGATGATATATGATCTAAGATATTTTATAATTTCCACTTATGGTCCAATTCACACTTTATATGTAAAAATTACATCAAATTAATATTAAAAACAATGTTACCATAACTAAAATTAAAATATATTAACAGATGTTTAATAAAACTGATAAGGTTTACAAAAAAAAATATAAAAACATATTAGTTGATGATATTACAAAATTATAATATCTTTACATTGAATCAATGTAATTTTGGAAATATTTGTATTGAGATTTATTTTATTATAAATTAATATTTTGAGAAATTCCAACAAATCCCCTCTCCTCTTTTATAAAAGGGAACATCACCTTCTCTTCTCTTCACATTTCATATCCAATTAGTAATTGAAGATATATATCAAAATATCCTATCGAAATATTTAAATTTTTCCAATATTCCATTATTTGTGAAAAAGAAAACTAAAGGAGTCTTTTTGTGTGAATCAAATAGAGATACACAAATAAGAGTTAATATTCATCAATGAACATTTTTGTTTTATTTTATTATTAAACCCCTTAATTTTTTTTCATATTGTTATAATATCTTAGTATCCTAAATAAACTGGGATGATTTTTATGTTATTTTTTTGGCATTCACTCACACACACTTCTATTTAATGGGTAATGAAGTTACTGTTCCTATGTATAACAAACTACCGCCTCACAAAACGATGTTGTCCATATTTCTTTTACCACCTCTCATGGTAGGGAATTATGATGTAAAGTCTATTTTAATATGATATATATGGTATTTATGATGTATTTAATATTACTTAATAATTATATAAAATAGTCCTTTATGTTTTCCATTTTTTTGGAAATATGATAACTTCATTTGTGGATGTGTCAACAACCCCTCCTCAAAGCGATGTGATTCATTCACACCTTACATGGAATGTGTTGAGGATGGGTTTAATTAATGTATATGATATATATTAAATAATAATTATACTATAATTATATTATATATATATACATATGTCACTTTATTTATTTCATTATGAAAAGAAAATGGAAACATCGTTCACGCGTACGAACGACCCACTGTCTCCATGTAAGGTATATATCTGTTTCTATTTATATATTGATATATATTTATAAATATATATATCTAGAATATATTTGAAATTATTTTCATTTTTATTATTCTATAAATTATATAATTATGAGGATAAAAAATATATCAAATCAAAACTCATTCGAAAAACAAATCAGTTATTACCCGAAACATAAATTTAGCAGGGAATTGTCGATAAATGTGCAATAGAAGGCCATAAGAAAATCATATATGATATTATATAATTTAATATAGTAATTTTATCAATTTATAATGACTATTATGTAGAATATTATGGTAAGGTATTTTTTGTCTCACTTTTATTAATGTGGGGCATATGCCTTGTACACTAATTTCCTTTTCTACATGGTGAATATGTTGAACTTGAATGTATTTTATGAGTATTATCTAGAATATCATGGTATTTTCATATACATATACATTTATTTCATTAATATCCAATAATATTATACTGAATATAATGTGATGAGTGTTTATATCTAAATCTCACCATTATTAGAGATTGTTTCATTTTATGTATCCATTAAGGAATATTTGTCTTCTATGTAATTGGTTTCTAAAAATGTTTTCAAAATAATTTTTCTACTATTACATTATGGAGGATTAATTAAATTGTTAACCATTTTGACACTCTACTGAATGGGTTTAATAGAATATTTTTTTTTCCATTTTCCAGACATGGTACTTTGTGACTTTTCAAGAAAAAGAACAAAAGGATTTTCTTTTCTTGTTAGAAATGAATAGAATTTTCCAATATCATTATAAGTTAACACATTGAATGTTAAATTAAAAGTTTATATGTTTGTTTTCATATTTTTTTTAAAGTGACTGAAATTTTATGAAATGAAAACATTTTACAAATTAAAGGATATCTTCCTCAAGAATTATTTTTATGTAATCTAGAAAAATTATTTTCCATATAAAATGACATTATTTGACCTTACATATGTTTCAATGGGGATATGAATCAATTATACCAATCATATTCTTTCTTATAACGGTTTATGTATTTAATGGAATTATATTTATGAAACTCATTTCTTTTCCATGGTTATGTTTTGAATAATTGTTTTTTATGAATGAAATTTCATTCCATGGGTTTTGATATGATGAAAGATTTATGTTTCTGTAGAACACATATGTATTATTATCATTATGTGATAGGTGGGACATATATCTCCTTCCATTTAATTGTGTAATTATTTATATCTCATGAGATATATATTGATAAAACAAGGGTGAACTCAGTTAAGTATAGTACGTTATCTTTTAAGATGTTCTTCAGAGTGAACAACGAACACTAAGCTATTCATTGGAGTGAACCATAACTACAAAGATTTTATGGGGAGTAAAATCATTCTACTATAATACCCATGAAGGTGATTTATATACTACTATGGAAATCATTTTACATTCTTATGTTCATGACACAATTAAATATATTATATTATCCTCTCATAAAATATGTTCTTTCATTATTTTTGAACTTCTATGATTTATTCCATGACACGGTATTCAAATATTTTTTATACAGGATATGATATTCAAATTTTTTGTTTATAAAAAAATTATTTATGACTACGTTATGATTGATCTCTCCCTAATATACCCTTCATGATCAATTGAGGTCACCCTTTATTAGGTTTATTTTACCCAGGATAAAAAAAGGTATTACATCTAATTAAAAAAACGGTTCTAGTTATGAGGAATCGTGAGGGAGAATAAGTTAAGGTGTTATGAAGTAGTTGTTTTTATTTTCATCCTTGAAAAGGATTTTTACTAATAATGTAATTGAGAAAGTGTTAGAGTATTTTAATAAATGTTCTGTAAAAATTATGTAATTTTAATTTACATTAATATCGAATCATTACAGCTTGGATAATTAGGTTGTACATTACCTTTGGGTAGTTGAGAACTCAATAGTGCATGTTCTTTGGAGTTCATTGTGGGATGTTGTTGTGAAATTGAGTTCCCAATTTACCAATTCCATAGGGTGACCTAAGATGATAAGCCTTTTTTTATTTTATTATGCATTTATAGTGAGAAACAATTCATAGATGATATGATCATTCTATTCATGGTGTATTTTCCCTTATGAATGTTGAGTTCCTTGTAACACCTCGACCCTAGTTACTCGGAGTCAGTGCATTATTACATAACATTGGCATGATCACAAGATTTCAAATCCCAAATGACCAATTAGTTTAGTATCCTTGGAAGTACTAGATATATACATAAGTTTTACATGAAATCAAGAAGTGTAAAAACTACAACATTGTGTCCCCTTTTAACACACTCAAATCCATTATCCTATTACTTTAGGTTAATCATAATATACCTTTCTCATCCTGGAAAAAATATATATAAGAAAAGGGTGAGATTATATGCTCAGTAATGATAACAATATAGAAGAAACTATTATAAATAAACATACAAATATAAAAGCAATATATAAGACTAAAAAAATCCTTTTAAACATAAACTGCAACATAATATGGCATGATAAATCAATTAATTCCATTTACTTATTCACGTGGATATTCTATTAGTCGAATAATATCATGTAATATCAATAGATAATTTCAAAATAATGGAATGCATAATTCTAGACACCATAAGCACATAGTCAAGGATTCATGCGAGGATGACAAATGAATATTTTTTCAAGGACTTGTTCCAAGACACTAGTTTGGCTCATGAGACCTACCGATGCATCAAATAGCTATAGCAGGCTCCACCCATCACTGGTTACTTTCAATGCATTACTCATATGAAAATGTGGAAACATAACATAAATATTCATATTAAAAATAGAATATGAAATGTAAATACTTTAACCATAAAAACTAAATGGTTTAAAAATAATACATCTAGTGTCAAACATATCACAAAACCTTCATTATAATAAGGAAGATTGAATCATGAAAAATAGAGTTCAAATAAGTGAAAAATCCATCATAGGATGTTGACATAGATGAAATAAAATCTATTTGAGAGAAATATCTCATTCTATTTTGAATGCATTTAGAAGTAATGTAATTATAAAGGAAAACATTTATTCAGAAAATATTCTTATAAGCTTGTAAGGGAATCTTTGAAGGTTTTATAACAACAGAAAATAGCCACCCACACCATATAAGATAAAAAATATACTTTCTTTAATTTGTCAAAAAGGAAATAAAGTATATTATTTAGAAAGCGAGGGAAATATTCCATTAAATTTTTTTATAAAAATTTAAATGATGGTATAAATGACTTAATCCCATAGTCTTGTAAATAATTTTTTTTTTGAGATTCATTTTTAAGAAATATATACGTGGATGATAAAGAGGTCCCAGTAGATATAAACGTATAAACAACCTCAGATAATAAAGAGATTATAAAATTATCCTTACATTGTACTTTTCCTATGTCAAGGGTAGGTTAACCTCATTTATAATGGTGAAATAATTGTTATTAAACTATACTAGAACCACATAAATAAATATTATATCATATATTTTATTCTAATTTTACTTTGTTAATGATATTTTAGTAGTATCATTGTTTTATGTGTCAATTGAATCATTTACCTTTATATATTTTGTTATTTAAGTCATGTTATTTATGGATAGTATGTTTTTGATTCATATATAAAATGATATTATGTTCTTAAATATTATTTTTAACCATCAAATGAAAATTACTCTTGAATGGTTACGATGGGAAACAAAATCTCATCGCATTGTAGAGATGGTAAGACGTACGTACGCACGAGTGACAATACCATTCTATTAGTAGTGAAATAATATATAGTGGGATGGTATATCATATATAAAGAATAATTAACATGTTATATTTATTATTTACAACAATTATACTCATTATTATACCCATCCAAATAATGAAGTGTTGAATAACTAACTACACCATGACGTGGAGATGGTAATCCATACCTACACATGTATGAGGAATTATTCATTAATAGGATGGATAGAATAATGAATATGGTTGTAATATATTTTTAATAACATCATAGTATGTAGAATTTACTGGATTTATTATTTTGGTATGGAAACAACAAAGAAAGTGAAAGTGGAAGAAGAAATGAACTTTGAAATAGGTGATAAATAATTACTTATTCTTCGTGTGGTTCTTTTAGATTTGATGAAAAGGGCTCCATAAGATGGATTTATGATCAAAATAATGTCTCTAAGATGAATTGAGGGTAGTTGGGATGATATTTGAGAAGGTTTTGGTCGAGCCAAATGGCTTTGGAGATGTGATTTTGAGATAATAGGATATCCACTTTTATAAGAAAGGTCAGGGTCAATTTAAAAAAATCATTAAATATTATTTAATTATAAAATCATTTTGAGTTTATAATGGCTCCAAATGGATTTAATTCGAGGATAAGGTGGTTATGGGTCGAAATATTCTCAACCAATAGCGTTTAGAAAAGTTTAGGTCACCATATTAACCCTATATTTTAGATTTAACTCATTGTTAAATAGTTTAACTTTTACCATGTCCTCTTTAATTATTATAATAAATGGTTTATAAACATACTATAAAAATCCAAGAGAAACCCAAGTGGTTAATTATTGATAAATCTAACCTTATATATGTCCCTTTGAAGAAACAAATATTTTGAATAATATTATATCATTTAATAAAATATTATTTGTTTTATAAACTCATTTATGTCAATTTGACCCTATTTATTATTTTGTTTCTGAAAGTCATAACAATATTATCAAATCAAATTTTTTTAATCAACCCTAACATATCATATTAAACTTTAAAATTCAGGTAATTCATCAAAATTCACAATTTATATTAACTTTAATAGTTATAATATCAATTATTTTAATATTTCATTAATGATATAATTACTGCATCATCATTGTGACATAAATAAATTTTATTATTTAATGTCTAAAAATAGAAAATAAAATACCGCAATGTAGGAAATTTTTTTACATTTCTAATTAATATTTATAGTCAAATTTATCTTATGTATAACCCTATATTAAAAATGTTTTACTTATTAAATGATTAATTTTACACTTTTAACTCTTCTTTAAATTAAATAATAATAAATGTACTAATGAAATCAAAATGGATAAAATAGGACCATATTTTATTAATAAGGTAAATTTTGGTTGAAAAACACTTATTCAATAGAATTATATGGTGCGTTAGGGTAATTATAATATAAATTTTACCTTTAATTACCCTATTTTCTTGTAACCGTTGTAAAAAAATACAAAATTTACTATTCAAAAAAATTATTGTCATCATATTAAACCACATTTTAATTACTGATTTCAACTGTGTTTTTATAGATTTTTAAAATTTAAATCACATAAGCGGTAAAATTAAATTTTATGGAAATTTCCAAACGTTCATAGGAGGTGGGAAAAAGACGTTAAAAATCCAATAAAACTTTATATATCTAATATTTTAATAAGATGACTCCAATCAATTAAATTGTACTGATATAGGTATGATGTATCTATTTTTACTATAAAATAAATTTATATAAAAATAATATCTATATAAATAAATGTCGGGTTTCAATAATAAAGAAGTGTTTTTCAATATTCATCAAAAATTGAATGTTTTCAGAAAAATACATAAACATCACCATAGAACAATTTTAATATTCTGAATCCAAAAATTAATTCCAGTTTGAAAAGTAAAATTTCATAAATTTCAAAATGCATGTATTACTATTCTTAACTACTTTTTGAATGACTAGTTTGATTGGATGTGGTGTGCTGGAAGTCAAATTTGTGTAAAGAATAAGATATTTAATTATTTAAATGAGAAGCATACCATGGAAGCTTTGTGTGTTACATTCTCCCCTATTTCAAATTATTTCATCGTCAAAATTTCTAGAATATTACTGTATAAAAATATTCGGGTAGTTCTTCATCACATGTTCCATGGGTTGCTACGTTGCCTCTTCCATATTATGGTTTATCCGTACAACTTTTACAAGACGGGTCATCCAGTTTCTCAACACTTGTTCTGTGGTATTAAGAATCTTGAAAGGCTCTTTACAATAAGACAAACCGGGTTCCGGTTTTATTTCTTCATAGGTGAGTACATATGTTTGGTTAGGCATGTATTTTCTCAACAATGATACATGGAACACATCATGGAGTTTGGAGAGACATGGTGACATTTCTAAATGGTAATCTAAAACTCCAATTCGTTCTAGAATTTTGAAAGGTCTGATGTACCTAGGACTCAATTTTCCCTTCTTACTGAATCATACAACACCCTTCCAAAAAGATAGCTTTAGGAAAAGTTGATCTCCTACATGAAATTCGAATCCTTACTCTGGTTATCGGCATAGCTTTTTTTCCTACATTGAACTTCTTTGATATGGGTTTTGATAATATTTCCCATTGTCATTTTTTCCTCAACATGTTCTGGGCCTATGAGTTTTCGTTCACCTACAACATCCCAACAAGTTGGTGTGAGACATCTTTTTGCATATAGTGCTTCATATGGTGCCATCTAATTACTTGAATGGAATCTATTATTATAAAAAAATTATACAAGAGGTAAATATTGACCCCACATACCTTGAATTTCATGTGAGTAGATCTCAACAAGTCTTCTAAGGTTTTAATAGTCTATTTTCATTGTCCATCAGTTTGAGGGTGGTAGGAAGTGCTTAAACGAAGTTCATTATCTAGGGATTTCTAAATACTTTTCTAGAATCTTGATGTCAAATGGGGATCACGATCATAAACAATCAATATGGGTACACCATGAAGTCTTACAACATCATTTATATGTTGTCTTTGTAGACTTTCAAGTGGAAAATCTTCCCTTATATCAAGAAAACGTGCTAACTTTATAAGACGATAAAAAAGATGCATATTGAATCATTCCTTCTAGGATTATTTTGTTTCCCCATGAAAATGTTAATCATAATATCATCCCATTACCAATTTGGTATGGTAAGAGGTTGGACGACTCCTCCAGGATGTTTTCTTCCAACCATAACCATTTGCCAAACCATACATCTTGACACATAATTAGAAATATTATTCTTCATGTTGTCACACCAAAAATATTCCTTCAAATATCTATACATATTAGTTCTTCCAGTGTGTATAGAGATATTGGAGCTATGATCATCATCCAATAATTCCGTTTTTAGATCAGGTATGTGAAGAACACAAACTCTCCTCCCAAATTTTAAATTTCAATCTTCATATACTAAGTTGACCAATATCCAATTATTCACAGCTTTAATTTTCATTTGAAACTCCTCCTCATCTGTCTGAGAACTTTTTATCCTTTTCTAGTAACGATTTTTTGGAAAAAATCTGAAAAATTATTGATGTTTAACCCTTCATGACTATTCCCATATCAATCTTTACTAGACACATGAACATAAGTTCCTTTTCATCTCTCATCGTGTTCATAACTCCATGATTGTAACACCATAAACCCTTTAGATCTGAGTCGGTGCATTACATGTTATATTATCCCAGTTAGAAGGATTTAGAATCATGATGGAACGATCAGTTTAGTAGTCACGAAGAAACTAGATACATAAATGTAACTCAAATTACATTGGAAAAGGTTACAAAATACAATACATAACAATAACTAAAAGATGCATCTACATGAACTCAATAAACAGTCTCCCCTTCATCACCTGTTGAATGTAAACAATGAAAGGGGTGAGATCAAATTCTCAGTAAGGACTAAAAATGGAAGAAGCATGAATCAATAATAACTGAATTGTAAACAATTTGACATAATCAATAAGACATGGTGAATAAATGAAAAACTCATGCCATTAATAAACTGAGAATGAAACGGCATACATATATTTTTCCATAGTGAAAACCTCAAGGAAAGTAATAACTGATAATGAATAAAGGGAATTATTATTAACTGGGCATATTGTATCTGGCAGATGATACCATAGTACCATTAAAACGATTTAGTTTTCTGGGTAGAAACCCGTCTGATTTTTGGAAACAAACTCAAAGGGTTTTTCGCCAACTGATTTGTCTCATGGGAGCTACTGATGCATGATGAGGATATAGCAGGCCCACCCACCACTTCATGTCCAAATCATTATTTATAGATTTATTAAATACAATATCATTATTCCTTTTCAATATTCATATAGAGTAGGGTGTACATATTCATCAATATTTCCATAGTTAAAATAACTTTCCAAATAAACATCGTATATAAAATGGTATACGATTTAGACCAGAACAATATCCATGATATGAGATTATGGATACATAATATAAATATAATTTCAAATGAAATGTGATCTCAAATGGGTTGTAGGTACACCTCATAAGGATTATTATGTGCACAATACAAAGTTTGTCACAATAAAATAGTAGTTGAGACAAAGTCTCTTACCACAATGTAATCAGTCGAATCATACAACCAGAACTTACTAAACCTCAATTGAGTCATTGAATACCATGAATATAAATAGATTAATGTTATTATATATCATATGTATGTGCACATATAAAACATAAAAAAATAATTGGCAAATAATGGAAATCTCACGGAAATGAATGTGAGATGAGAAACCTCATACCTTTTGCTCGAGTGTGTTCTTATTTTGTTTTAATGACCTGAATAATAAAATTTATATTAATTAATTAATAATTCCATAACCTCCTATACATTTAATTGATTTATTATAACCTTATTTGGTTCATTAATGGTCCTTTTAATGGGTTTGAGCAGTTCAATTTTATTGTTTTGGAAGCATTTTCTTCCTTGGTTTTCATGATTCATTTACTTGGTTTCATGAATGGAAGTTCGTTTGAAATGTTATTAAACACAGAGAATTTTTAATATATATTATTTGTAACATTAATGAGATATAAATTATCTTATAATAATTCTAGTTTATATAATTGAGGATGAATCATTAGTTAAACATTATTGAAAAACTCTTGCATTAAGTTTGGCGGTTTTGTGAACAATGAACTTTCTTTGTATTATTATTCCATATTATGAGTGTGTAGGGATTATAGAATATTATTGAGATGAAATAAATATATTATGATCTGGTTCAGCCATAAAAATTGTTTCATGACCCGAATTGGACATGGTAATGAACATTGAGAACTTGTCGTCCTTGATTGTTATAAAGTAACACATCTCAGATAATGTCTTCATTTGTAGTATAAGAAGGGGGAAAGAGAGATTATGATGAAATATTAAATTAGAATAATATAACTCTAGTTAATGTAAGGTAATGGAATTATCATATCATTTGGATTATGGGAGGTGATGAAAGAAGTATAAAAGAAAGGAACTCAAAATAAAAGAAAAAAATGAGAAATCTCTTATGAAAATAAGGTAGCCTAACGTTGTCACCAAAAATTATATAAAATAGTTTGATGAGAGAAAAACGGTATCTCATCACTCATAAATAATAGAGGAAGTTAGGAGAATATGTAATTACATATTCCAACATATTCCAATTTAAAATAAAAGAGAAAACATAAATGAATGCTTTAAGAAAAAAGAAGGGGGTTGATTCTCTTACCTTGTAGAGTAACTCAAAAAACATGAAGGATGGGACCTTGGGGATTTTAGGAAACCTTGGGAGGACTCCTAGGGTGGTAATAACACCAAATATTCGAGGATATTGTGTTTATAATTAATGAAAACAAAGGGGGTGGGTGTGAGTGGGTATTTATAGTAACTAAGAGACATGTTTTTATTAATTAAAAGTGACACCTCATTAGTGGTTTTTCCAAGTAGAAGGGCTTGACCAAGGTATTTTCTCATGATTTAATCTCCATGGTACACCTCATGTCATAAGTTACTATAAAAAATTAGACCATACTTTTATATTTTATTATTACATCATTATGATGTCATTAAACTACCGAAAACTCAAAAATGTATTTTTACTATTCAAGAAAAATTCAAGTATTTTAGAAAAATCCCAAAAATTTACCCTAACCATTATTTGATGTGTAGAATTCAAAAATTAACTCTATTTTTAGAAAATATGTTTCTATGTATTTTTAATTTAATTTTTAAATTAAATCATAGTTAATTAAAGAAACAATTTTTAAAGGTATAATACATTATATATCACGTTAAAAAATAAATTAAGATCTCATTAACTTATTACTTTATAAAAATAAAATATAATCATTAATTACTATTTATAAGGGTCTTATTAATATTCACATTACTATTTATAAGGGTATGTTACTATTCATAAAAAAATCAAGTTGGTTCTATCAGACTCCAAACAACTTACTGGTCACAACTCTAGATGACCATTTTTTGAAATTCAAAACATAGAAGTTGAAAATTTATGTTTAATGGATAGCTTATAACTTTCTCCTATAATGATTTGATTCACAAAAGACATAGTTCATCATGAAATATAGGCTATATAATGAATAAAAAATTTTAAGACGAATAAACCATAAAATGTATGCGGTGTTATAATGATACTTTCTTCTCAAAGCATCAGCTACCTTATTTGCCTTCCCCATGTGGTAGGGAATAGTGAAATAATAATACTTGAGTAGTTCAAGTCATCTTCATTTCCACATGTTGATTTCTTTTGGGGATAAAATATACTTCAAACTCTTATGATCAGTATAAATCTCACATTTTCCTCCACAGAGATAGTGTCTCTATATTTTCAAAGCAAAGATTACAGCTGCTAAATCTTGATCATGAGTGGGATAGTTATGTTAAAGAATTTTTAGCTTTAATTACACATTGTAAATAACCTTATCATTCGACATAAAGATACCACCCAATACTTTCTTTGATGCATCACTATAAATAACAAACCCATCATTCCCCAAGGGTGGAGTCAAGATAAGAGCATTGACTAATATTCTCTTTAGTTATTTAAAACATTATTCACACTATTTTTTCCCAACAAATTTATCCCCTTTACATGTGAGCTTGGTTAATGTGTCAGGAATTCGGAAAAAATTCTGGACAAAACGAAGATAGTAACCTGCTAAATCAATAAAACTACGTACCTCATTTATAATTTTTAGTGCTCGCCATTATTTTAATGCCTTTATCTTTGAAGGATCAACAAAGATTCCATCCTTAGAGATAATATGGACAAGAAAGGATATCTCTTGGGGCCAGAATTTAGACTCTCTAAACATCCCATATAATTCATTTTTTCTAAGGGTTATTAGAAGAGTGCAGAAGTTAATATCATGATCTTTGTAGATTTTGTAATATACCATGATATCATTAATAAATACCACTAAAAAGTAATAATGATATTCTTTGAAAAATCTATTCAATAGATCCATGAAAACAGAGGGTGCATTAGTTAGTCCAAAAGTCATTATTGTAAACTTGTAATGTCCATACATGGTAAAAAAAGATATATTTGGAATTCATTCTTTCTTCATGCACAACTGATGATATCTAGATCGAAGTTCAATCTTTGAAAAATATTGAGCTCCATGAATTTGATCAAATAAATAATCAATGAATTGTTGGGGATACTTGTTCTTTATTGTTATACCATTGATCTCCCTGTAGTCAATGCACAACCTCATAGATCCATATTTATTCTTATAAAAAATAACATGGGCTCCCCATGGAGAAACTTTGGGGTGAATAAATAGTTTATTACTCAATTCCTTTAGTTTTTTCATTACTTCCACTAAGTCCTTAATGGCCATTATATAAGGGGTCTTTGATATAGGCCTTGAAACATGAATTAAACCAACGGAAAAATAAATTTCTTGTTCGGGAGTATGTCTAGATAAATCCTCTAGAAACACATCAACATATTCTATCACAATAGGTAAATCCTCTATTTGAACATTTCATTCCTCACCCATAGTTATTTAACTCTCCTCAACCCCAATAATTAATGTTAGTAGAGATAATAGGGGTGGATCTAGATGAGAATCAGATGGTGATGTTTTTTCTCTAAAGACAAGGGATTCCTTATTGACAAAAAAATTGTAACCTACTTCTTCTTACAATAGATTTTTTCATCATTGTCTGAAAGCCAATCCATGTTGAGGATTATATCAAATTTAATCATGGTTATGATGATAATATGAACAGATAAAGAATTTTTATATTCCATAAAGGTAACTGATTAAAACAAATTTGTTGCAATGGTACTTCCCTTAAAAGTGTTTACTGAAAACTCCCTTATTAATTCAAATTTGAAATATATAATTTTCTTGGACAACTAAGAAGATATTAAAAAAATGTGATGATGTAGAATCAAATAAAGCATTTCCTAAATATAAGGAAATAACTAATGTACCTACCAACACATCATTAGGAGCTTCAATCTTAGTAGTAGTGATAGGATAAGCTTGGCCTCGATCCCTTGGTCTTATATAAGGTATGTTTCCTTGGATCTTAAGAAATTCATTTGAATAATGACCCATTTCTCTAAAAATATATAATTCAAAATTAATTGCCTATTTATTCCCCTTGAAATCACGATCTTGGTGGTATTTTTCTAAACAATTGTAAAAAAATTCCATTCTATTTAGGAAAGTACTAGGGTTTTTTTCTGACATTTTCTGAAAGATAGAAATTCAGATTTTCCCTTCTTCCCCTTATTTCCTTTTCTATAGTTTTAAACAAATATCTTCTTCTTCTTCCTTTCATTAATGTCGTATGACATAAAGAATTATTTTATTGTCTTGATAGCATATAATATTATATCATCGTATGATGAGAAGTAATGTTAGACTAATGCTCAATATATAAATGTTTTTTAATCCATAAATGAATAGATAAATCTTAAACTTTGGGTTATGTATATAATTTGCCGCATCCCTTTCTAACCTTGTAATGTTAGCCTCATGATTTGCGATATTCTCATCCTTCTTTTTCCATAGATTAAGAAATTGTCTTTCTGTATCGCTTTATGTTCATGAGGAAAGTATTTTTCTACGAAAATATCTTTAAACTTCCTCCATTACATATTTGATACTTATTCATCCTCCTTTATGTTTTGAATTAAAGGCCACCATTGATCTACATCTCTTGTGAGGTAATAAACTAGCATGAAAACTTTTTCCTCTTTGCTACTCCGCAATGGATGAAATATTTTTTTCTAAAAAACCTATCCATTGTTTAGCTACAAATGGATTTATAGGCCCATTGAATGTTGGTGTTTTTTCCACATGACTCAGTATAACATTGATCCTCTACCTCATGGATTATCATTCTCCATACGGGTAAGGTTATGATTCACAAACAGAGTGAGTTGGACCAGTATGGTTATAAGCTCTTCAGCACCAGTTTCATAACCTGCTCCACTATAATTATCTTGAGTAGGAGGGAAATCCCTATATAGATTACATACATTGTTACAGTTTCCATTCCTTCCACTAGGCACCATTTCAAAACAAAGTCATACAGTAGGATAGTTTATGAATCACAATACATAATTCCAAACTTTTAAAATACCTAACATAAATTGAATAATTTATGCAGATAATCCATAATCATAAAAATATTTTCATTGAATAAGTATTTACTCATAAATCCTTCATTATGTTTTATAATAAAAATGTGAATTATCCTATGAATATACCTTGGGATGTCAATACCAAGAGTACAGAAAGGCCTATAGTCGTGCACCAGTTTCCGTTTGAGTGTAGCTCAAAGCGGTGTTTTAAGGTTTTACCTATAGGTAGATCTATTCCTGATCTACATCTACCTGCTATAATCTATACAAGGATTTATATCTTGAAAAAAATCACAAAATCTCTACATTACCAAAATTCTAGGAAGTTATTCTATACTAATCATAAATGTCTATCTTAGGGTAATGTCGTCTAATAAATATTTTCCTAAAACTAGTTTGCATGGTTTGTAATAAACATCCCATGATACCAATTGTGACGCCCTGAACCTAGTTACCTAGAGTTGGTGTGCTATTACATAAAAATATCTTGATATCAAGGGATAAAATCCTGAAAGACTGATCAGTTTAGTATCCTTGAAAGTACTAGATATATACATAATTTTTACATTACATTATGAAATGAAAAAAAATATTGTTTCCGATTTGAACAAAATCATATACCTTAGCCTATTCTTATTGGTTAATAGTAATATACTTTTTTTCATCCTAGAGTAATAAAACCTAAGAAAGGGGAGAGCTCAGATGCTCAGTAAGGATAATAATACAGCATGAACTATCATAAATAAGTAAAAAAATGTAAGGAAGTGTATAAGACTAGAACAAAATCCTTTTAAACTTAAACATTAGCATAATATGGAAAAGATAAATCAATTAATTCCATATAATTGTCCACGTGGAAATTCTACTAGTTGAATAATAACATGTAATATCAATAGATAATTTTATAATAATGGAATACATAATGCTGGAGATCATAATCACATAATTGAGTCCTCATTCCAAGACTAAAAAGAAATATTTTGTCAATGACTTGTGGCAAGACACTATTTTGTGTCATGAGACCTACCGATGAATCAAGGAGCTATAGCGAGCTCCACCCATAACTTATTATGTCCAGTGCATTCCTCCTATGAAAATTTTGAAACATAACATAAACATTTATATTAAAATTGGCATAAAAAATGTTAATACATTAACCATAAAACATAAATGGTATAAAAATAACACATCCACAGTAAAAAATATAACAAAACCTTAAATATAATATAGAACATTGTATCATAATAAATCAACTTCAGATAAGTGTAATATCCATAAAATTATGTTGACATTGATGAAATCAAAACTATTTTAGAGAAATATATCTTTCTATTTTTATATAATATAAAAGTAACGTAATTATAAACTAAAACATTTATTTTAAATTGTTTTTATAATATTTTAAGGGAAATATCGATAGTGTTATAACGGTTGAAAATAGGTTCACCTACCATATAAGTTAAAAGTCATTCTTTCCTAAATTTGATGAAATGGTCATAAAGTACCTTGTTTAGAAAGCAACAAAAGATTTCTTTAAAACCATTTTATAAAAAGTAAAATGAGGGTATAAATTATTTTAACACATAGTATAGTAAATAGTAATTCTTTTGTAAATAAATTTTTAAGAAACACAGATGTGGATGATAAAGTTTTTGAATTATATACTTACGTATAAACAACCTTGGATAATAAAAAGATTATAAAATTAACCCTTAACACGTAATTTTACATAGTCAAGGGTAGGTTAACCTCATTTATAATGGTGAATTAATTGTTATTAAATTATAAAATATCCACAGAAATAAATATGATATCGTATATGATCTTTTAATATTGCTTTGTTAATGATAATTTAGTAATATAATTGATTTGGGTGTTAACTGATTTGCTTTAATTTATATATTTCTTATTTCATAAGTCATGTTTTTGATGGATAAGATGTATTTGATTCATTTCCAGAATGATATTAAATTCCTAAAAAAAATTTAATCATCAAATGAAAATTATTCTTGAATGGTCATGATGGGAATCAAAATCTCATCACGTCATGGAGAGGGTAAGCCATACATTCGCATGAGAGAGAATATCATTCTATTAGTAGTGAAATAATATATAATTGGATGGTATATAATATATAAAAGAATCATTAACATATTATATTTATTATTTAAATCAATTATACTCATTATTATACTCATCCAAATAATGATGTGTCTAATAACAAAATACACCACCACGTGGAGATGATAATCTGTATGTACGCACGAATGGTGAATTTTTAATTCACTGGATGGATAGATTAATAAATATGGTTGTACCATATTTACAATAACTTCAAAGTATATAGAAGGTTTTGAGTTTATATTTTTCTATGGAAACAACAAAAAATAGGAAGTGGATGATGAAAAGAACTTTGAAAGAGGTGATGAAATAATTACATCTCCTTCAGGTGATTCCTTTTGATTTGATCAAAAGGGTTCTATAGGTTAGATTTATGATCAATGTATGGAATCTAGGTTGAATTGAAGGTATTTTGGAGAATATTTGAGCAGGTTTTGGCCGATCCAAATGTCTTTGGAGGTGTGACTTTTAGAGATGCGAATATACCCTTTTATAAGAGAGGTGAGAGTCACTTTAGAAAAAGATTGAAATATTATTTTATTATAAAATAATTTTTGGTTTATAATGGCACAAAATGAATTTATTTCTATGATAATGAGTTGATGGGTTGAAATATTCACAACAAATAGGTTTTAGACAAGTTTAGGCCACCATATTAACCTTATCTTTTAGAATTAACTCTTAGTTAAGTAGTTTAACTTTTACCCTGTCTTCTTGTATTTTTAAAATAAATGATTAATAAAAATACTATAAAAAATAAAACATAACCCCAAGTGGTTAATTATTAACATATCTAACCTTATATAATTCCTTTGGCTGAACCACATATTTTTGTTCATATTTATGTCAATTTTGATACTATTTAGTATTTGTTTTTTTAAAAGTCATAACAACTTTATCACTTAGAAAAGAATTTATTTAATCAACCCTAACATGTAATATTAACCAATAAAATTCACGGAATACATCAAAAATATTAATTTACATTTATTTTAATATTCATAATATCAATTTTTTTCATCTTTCATTGATAAGGTAATTACTGCATCATCCTAGTGTCATAAATAATTTTAATTATTTAATGTCTAAATATTATAAATAAAAAACCATGATGTAATACATATTTTTATATTTCTATTGAATAATTATAGTCAAATTTATCTGATTCATAACCATATATTAAAAAAATGTTGTTATTAAATATTTAATTTTATAGTTTTATCTCATCATTAAATAAAATAACAATAAATATCCTATTCAAATTCAGGTGGATCAAAGAGGATCATATTTTATTAGTAAGGTTAATTTTGATAAAAAAACATATCCAATAGAATTAGGACACGTGTGAGGGTAATTATATATCATTTTAAACTTTAATTACCCTATTTACTTTTAGGTGAGGTAAATAAAATTCAAAAGTTACTATTCACCAACAATTATTTTAATCCTATTGAACCACATTTTATATATTGATGTCAACTATGTCTCTCAGATTTTAGAAATTCAAATCACAGAAGCGATAAAATTATGTTTTATGAAATTTTGAAAATGTGCCTAGGGATTTTCCTTGAGGTGTGTTTGTGACTCATTTTAGTTACTTTTATTTTAAATACGTGCTATATTGGGTTATAATGTGGTATGGTGGGTATTTTTTTACACTGCACGGAATAATAAATTTTTTTCAAATGAATTATTTTGATTAATTTTCAAGGAATATAAAATTTATAATATTTTAGGATGATTTTCTATTTTTTTAATGGTTTGGGGAAGATGATTTAGAGGTTTGTTTTCAGGAAACCTTATGTGGGAATGTATCTTGTTGTTTTGAGCATGCACAATTTTCTCTACATCTGTGGTGAATAGTTTTAGTATATATTGGTAGTAGCCATGGAGTTTTACTTTTCATTGTGTTTTTACTAGTACAAGGATTTCACATGGTTAATTTTACTTTGAAATAGACTTGTGGAATGAAATGAAATAGACATGTGGGAATCTATGATAGGAAAATTTATAGATATAGTGAAAACAACCCAAATGACACAGATTTTACAAAATCATATATCTTAATTCATTGGACTTCCTAGAATCACATAAAATTGAATAACTAGATTATTTAAAATCCCTAAGGGATTTCCCTTTTCTCCTTCTTATTCAACCAACCTAGGGGCGTCCCCTAAGAGGATCTTCTTATTTGGACTATGATTATATTAGGCTGTGTTGTGATAATAAGATATATTATAATCCTGTAATGAATGAATAAAGTTTTATCAAAAGGTTTGTATTTTGTTTTCCAACATAAATAAAGGTACCTTATTAAGATTCTCATCAAAAGTGATTAGATGGATAATATCAAACTGATATTTATGGACTATGATCTTTTGGTGGATGTTACTAGACTGAGTTGATCAGTTTGAGTGTTAAATTGAATGTATATATTATCATTTTATCATATTCCATGACACATAGTGGTCAATGAATATTACCAAAGATACATTTTCTTAATGTTTATAACATCATATGTATTGAAATAAATCATGATCTAAGACATGTTGAAAGGGGGAGAAAGTAATTTGTATGTAAAAATTTCATACAATGATGTTTTGTGGATGTTTTTTTGAAGAAAATGTATCAATTAGAGATGTAGATGAGTAGTGTTTATGTTTAAGATTATAATGATATATTGGTATGACTGTGTAAAGTTATGCACTATGTAATGGTATTGTATCATATAATATAAAATAAAACATATTTTGTATATGTTTTTTGTGGGTATATGAAAATCCATACAGTTTGTGCGAGACGATTATGATTTTTTTTGAATATCAATGGTATAAAGTTATATCAAAAAGATTTATATAGAGTCCATTGGAAATAATATGTTTTTTGGTGTTGGGGATGTATTAACTGTTATCGATCAATCATTTGTGAAGATTTGTAATTAGAGATTAGTTGGTGAAGTACAAAGGGATGTTTTTGGGGAATGTCATTTGACAAAGATGAGTAATATTAATGACATCAGATCATCTTTTAATTTTATCATGTCAATTTCTATCAGATAAATCATCAGTATTTCTAAGGGGTTTTTACTTTTGTTCAATTTTTATTAGATGGAAATATACAAATTCAAAATGTGAAGTTTTTTTAGGATGATTGGACAAAAGTATCTAACTCATAAGACATATGATTGTTAATTCATCATATATGGTATTATTAAATAAGTTCATCAATTATAGGATGATGGGAAAAGAAAATGATAGAAGATTTTTGATGTAAGTCATTAGATGGTGGACGTTTCTGGCGAAATAATTTTGAGGTGTACCTATAAAGGTGTACATGAACATTGGATTGAGGTTCATTCGATTTAAGTTCTTCTATAATTTTATATTGGATAAATGAGTCGTATAAAGTTATACTATATTTATAGACTTTTGGAAACATTCATAATGGTATTAAATATGATGATTCCATGGTATTCTCTAAATATTTTCTTATCTAGAGTTGTTAAAGAAGTACAAAAAGAGATATAGAAATATAATTTGTAGGAGTCTTCAATAATTATATATAAGTGTTGATATTTTTCCATATACTTTTAAAGGATGAGAGATTTAAAATTTTAGTTTGGCTTGAGTGGGAAGATAAAATTTAATTCCTAAATTTTCTCATAAGATTCATACTATGTAAACTATTATATGATAAACCAATACTAATACTTTTCACACATAAGATAGTGAGGAGAAGCACTATAGAATTATAATTTCATTGAAAAGGATTTGGGATGAAAAATTACACAAAAAATACAGGACAGAGTCCTCCAATTAGTTTTTTTGGAAAGATGTTGCACATAAAATATTATATAGAAAATATCCTGAGATGAGTAGACATACATCACGTAAGAAGTGGTATCAGTATCTAAATAGAACTAGAAGATGTTTACTAGATAAAGGAATAGATAGATATTATTGAAAAACATGGGACTAGATGGAATATTTTATACAGATGTATATATAGGTGTTATTGATTCATGATTAGAATGATAGTGAAGATGAAGAAGAAATACTTACATGAAAATAAATTATGAATAAATTACAAGAAGCACAAGGACAACATACTAAAACCTGTTGGTGTGGATTATTACAATTTTTATGAAAACATTGATATATCATTTATCTTTAAAAGGATCACATGAAATTTCAATTTTCTACATTTTTTTTGGAATTGAAAGGATACTATCAAATTGTTTTCACCATACCCAAAGGATTATATTATATAGGCTTTTTGTCATGGATTTTTTTTTTTAAAATAAGTAGATTAAATTAATGAGTAGTGAACCTTGTAAATATCTAGGTTCTAAGGGATGTTCTAGAATACTTGTTATAAAAAAGGACAAGTTTCTCTAATAAGAGAAGATAATAATTTCTTTTGAAAGAAAAATAAAAAATAAAAGATCAATAATTCTCCCCTCCCCATATCTATGACCACCCAAATACCATTTGGTCCTTTCAAGTGGTATCAGAGAAAATATTTCCTTCATTAACAATTTACTAATGTTTATGGAAAAGAGAATCTACCAAAGATATTTTATATTCTATTAATTGTACTGAGAGTCTAATATGTAATGGTATGAACTAACATATCTGGAAGGAAAAAGTGTTAACTTATATTATTTCCATTGGCTATGATGTTTTTGAGGATACTACAAATTTTTTCCAATCTTATGTCAATGGAGATAGCCAAATAAATACTGATAAGAAAAATGTAGAGAGTGATGTAAAATCCGTAAATTCTATACTTTACACACTCTAAAAATGTGATAATTATATATTTTAATTGAATTATAATGGTTAAAGGTATTGTATTTAGGTTAATGAACATCTATGATTGAAATAAAAAATAAAATAAAGAGAAAATAAAATATATACATTAAATTATTACGTTCTAAAATTCGGGATAATGATTTAGTTGGTTACTTTTTTACTAGGGTGAATGATAATATAATAACCATAATATTTATTGTTGAGATGTTAGAATATTCAAATATTCATGAAATGATATTATGAATTCTTCCTGATAAATTTCACTCCAAAGGTTAATCTGTAAAGATAGATATCCTAAAAATGTCCCTTTAGATGATCTACATTTTACTCTCCTCACTTTAAAATTTATAAGAGAACAATCCATTGTATATAAGGCGAAATTTGATCTAGAAATAACTTTCATGGACACCAAGAAAATAAAATTTAAGAATGTTTTTCTTGGGGGATAAGTCAGGGAATTTGAAACCAAAGAAAATTTTGGTAATTTTTTTATGAATATATGACTTTTTTTCTTCTAAAAATGTTAAATGATGAACAAGAAAATACATAGTAAAGATACCATTTAAATTTTTGGTATATTAATATGTGGATAATTTGTTATAAAATTATCCTTGATAAGTGAAATATGGGGAAACTGATAAATATGAAGTTAATTAAAGAAGATAATATATGAAGAAGGTAGAAAAATATAAAACCATATTCTATGGGATTAGATAATAATTGTTCTCAATACAAAAATATCATCTTTTGTGAAAGAATTTGGAAGAGGATAATTGTGAGGAAAAAGATGATAACTCTATTAAAGATAGTAAAAAAGTTATTATTGAAAACGTTATCAATGAAATGTAGACTATTTATGAAAGCAATGACTCTGAATAAGAAGAAGAAGAGAATCTGATAAAATTTATGGATAAGAGAGAGTTAAATAATTACTTACAGGGATTATAATACTGAAAATGGAGACTAATAAATTGAAAAAAGAGAAAAAATCATGAAAAATTCAAGAATACATTATTGAAGAAAAATATAAGTCACTAACATAGATTGATTATTTGATGAATTTAATTTATGTAGAGAAGAAAAACAGAGCCAATAATAAAGACATGACAATGATTAAGGACGAATAATTAGATCATTTTCAATAAAAACATGTTAAATCATATTGAGTAATTACGTATTTCCAAAATAAATAAAAAAAGGAAACGTTTTATGTATTGTAAAACATAGAAGGATCAACAAAAAATATCTTATAAGGTAAATAAGAAGCTTAAAATGATCAAAATAAATATCTTGTTAAAAAGACCATGCATATAACCAAAAGAAAAAGAGATTAAAAACATGAAATTTATAAGTTTTTAAATTCATAAAAAAAGATACCATAATAGATTTTATTAAGGCTAAGAAGATATCTATTATAAAAAAGAAACTTTTTGGGGAAAATCCAATATTTGTTGTACATAAATGTTCCAAAGTGAAAAGTAAGAAAGTTGATGTAAAGCAGGTACAAAATTCTAGATAATATGAATATTATAAAGGGAAATATGATTTTTATGGTTACTACTGGTATTTTGGAGGATTGTTTCCTTTATACATGTTTTTTCAGTTTAATATTAAATAATATAATGAATCCATGAGAAACCAAAGACATAATTTGAGTGGGATTCAACCCACTAAAAGAAGATAAATTTATAATTCTAGTTTAATGATTTAAAACATATTCCAACCCTTAGAAACTATTTTTGCAATATGTGATATACCTAGAAATCTTGAAAAATGATGTCTTATAATGTCACCGGTGTTACAATGTTTATACAACAATTCTCAAAAGGAACATGAGAAGGAACAAAGATGAATGGAAAAAAATATTTGTTGATAATTACTTAAATGATATAAAAGGAGTAAAACCATGGATATTGGATTTTTTTATTCTTTGGATATGATAATATATTTAACATTTTAGAATAATGTGGATGATTATAAATAAGGAAAAATAACTAATAGAAATATTGTGTCACTGAGAGTCAGAGGTGTTGGATCCACTATCTTTAGGGAAATAAAGTTAAAATACAAAAGAACCTTGTTTGTTAATGGGATGAAATACTATTTGTTGTGTGTCTCAAAACATTGTAATTAATTTTAAAATAATATTTTTAAACTATATGGTTTTGTTTTCAAATAAATTAAATATGGGAATGTCAATACAATTGGGAAATAAATCAAGGTAAAGTTGTTTGATGTTAGTGATACACAGAGTTTAAGTCACCTGATCATGATGGAATAAAATTTATTAATTAAATTAATGGTTGATACAAATTTTTCCTAGGAATATGGTATGTCTAACAAAGAGAAAAATATTCATGATATTCTTGACATGATAAGAATATGTGATTTGTGTTGTTCCACATACAAATAAGGGAATATTACAAACATGAAAAATATGAATGATAAGATACATTCAACATGTACCGTAGTGCTTATAAACTCTGACAATTACAGGCCCATGAGAAAGAAATAAATAAATTAACACAAGTAATTAGTTTCTTTTATTTATTAAATTAATCACATTACATGTATTAGGTTTTAAAAACATAAAAAGGGGATCTGAAAATGGTTAAGAGTTTCAAGAGAAGTAAATAAAAATAATACAAATATACTATGATGTAGATTCATACTGATAATAGTGGAAAATATACAAATGATAAGATTAAATATTATCTTGAAAATCATGTAATTCATCTACATTTCGGTGTAACATAAACACAAAATACTGTTTTTGAAAGAAGAAATTGAATTTCGGTTGAGATGGAATAAAAAGTATGGATTGAGAATTATAATTATCAATTCATTTGAAGAAAAGTAATTGGTTCAATAATTAATATTTAGAATCGATTTTTTTCTAGAAGAAACATTAATCTGAATCCTTATGATATACGTTGAAACAAACCCTAAGATTGAAATGCCTATTCATGTTTGTAAGACATCGTGTTATCAATGTAAAAGGTGATTTGCAATTTTATTTGAGAGGTGTTTATGGAATAATTCATTGATAACATCATAATGGTAGAGGATACAGATCCTATAACAATTAAACAAGAAATATAATTGATTATATAGATTTGAAAAATTATTTTAAAATCTAATAATGATGTCTGATGGTCAATTGAACATATAGGAAGAATTAAATAAAAACTGGAAGAATTTGAACAATGCAACAATGTTCTTTACAATATTAATAATTTTAAATCTTCTTTTGATGAATAATGTTTCTCAACTATCTCAAGAGATGAGGAATAGTAACATTATTTTCATTTTAGTCTATGGTAGAATGTGGAAGCATAAAACATCATTAGAGATCAATGGTGACAAGTTCAAACTAGAATAACTATAAAGTAGTTTCACAAGATTCCTTATATTCATAGGTTAATCCAAAAAATATGAAAGAAGATTTAGAGAATCAAAATTAGACTGATTACAATAAAGAATATTTGGGTAATATTGAGAAGAATGATAAATGAAACTTTTACCCAATCCATCTAATAAGAATGTGATTAGTACCAAATATATGATCCAAAATAAGTTGAGTTAGAATGTTTAAGTGATAATAAAAAATGATTGACTTGTTTGAAAATGTTCCTAAAAAATTAAAGGTATTGATTTTGATAAATATTTTTCCTTAGGGGTAATATTAATATCTATAAAAAAATTTCATTATATCAATGAAAAATAGAAATATAGATACTTTTGATGGATATCAAGTATGGATTTCTTAATGTAGAGTTGTATGAAGATGTTTTCATTGAATAACCATGTGTATTCAAGGTTGAGAAAGATGAAAGACATATATGGAAGTTTGAGTAGAATTGTTAAGGGTTGAAGTAATCTGTGAGAGTTTGGAATTATAAATTAGATACTTTCATTGGGAGGATAATCGTCAAAAAGTAAGAGTTGATAGTAAATTTTATATAAAATAATATCAATTTTTTTCCATCATTGTGATTATATATGTTGATGATATCATTTTCTTAGGGAATGTTGAGAAATAAGAATATAATTTTTCAATGGTAATTAAGAATGTTTTTAGATTTCCATACTAGGAGTAATGATAAACATTATTGGATTAAAAATATCTCAAAATAAGAAGTACAATTTTCAATCTCAATATATGTATGATCAGGAACTGCAAAAGACAATTGGCATGGAAAAATCCAAGCCTAGTTGTACACATATTTTAGTTAGAAAATGTTTTCAAAATATGGAGAAGCCAAGGAGGTATATCATAATAATTTTATAAATTTCAAAAGATTTTTATTATATCTAATAGTTTAAAGGATAACAATATTATATAATGTTATAATTTTTCATTGGTATCGAATTTCTCCAAAGGAATCTCATATCATGTTTGGAAAGTGAATTATATGATATATAAAATTTATAATAGATTTTGGGTAGAAATATGAAATTACAGGACATAATTTTCAATACGGATATAAAGAAACATGTTGGACATGTAGTGTTGATGCTGTAAAATCTATATCTGGTGGAGTATTCTTATTTAGGGGAAGATGTGTTATCTAGAATACAAGTAAAAAATGTTCACTAAGTCTTATTAAAAGTGAAGCAAGGTATATAGATGTTATTCAATATTTAAACCGATTTGTTTTGATGGAGATATGGTTGGAAGATTTGATTTCCAATATGATGTTTACCCTTCTCTTATGTGAATATAATAAATGTTCTTTAAAGTTTATGAATATTATGGTGAAAATTTATCATTTTAGGAATATTTATATAAAATATATATTCATCAAAGTGTGTGTGGAAAATAAGGAAATTAATAATTAGTTTCTTCAAAAATAGGGAAATCCATTGATAACATTACAAAACCATTTATTAATGAAACATTTCATTATATGATGATTAAAATTAGGGTTAAACCTCTATCACTTTAAGGATAAGTCACGTGATTATGTCCCATGTCCATATTTCCTTTGGATTGTTTTTAAAGGGAGAGAAATAATTGTAAACATAAATATATCAAATCGTTTGGGTTTTAACTTTTGATTAAATCAATTTATTTAGGTGTATTTCATAAAATGGGTATTTTCAGATTTCAGCATGGGTGATATATTTTAATTTTTTAATGAAGTGGTTAAATGAAATATTTTTTTCCATGTTCATGTTTTTTATGATGAATGTTATATTCAAAAATAAAATTTGGAATTTTTTCCAAGAAAAAAATATTAAGAGGTGTCTGATTTTTTTTAAAATTAACCAATATGGAAAACGTGATATTTTTATTGAAGGATTATTACTTCATATACCATCTTCTCTCATGTAGTCTAGAAATTTTTGGATGACTAATTCATTGAATGTGTTAAAGATTTTGAATGATTTATATTCCATAGATGATAAAAAAAATCCAATGGTGGATATTTTTAGGACAAAGATATTATGAGTTTATATTATGATAAGTAGATATTTGATTGGATTGTTTTTAATGAGGTAAGTTTGATAAAAAGGGCTGTAATTTGTTTAAAATAAATAATAATACCATGTTGTAATTCCCATGAAAGGTTATCAGATTATGAAGATCGGCCTATGTTTTCTAGAAAATGTTCATCGAATAGACGTTTCTAGACCGAGGTGGTCATCCTGAGTGTTGTGTGGAATTATTATCTTATCATGCTTACAAGTTCCATAGTACATAGTGTTCTATGAATTTATATAGTGATTGTTTTTCTCCTTTAATGTCTCTAACATCATGAGTATTGATATACCTCATGATCCCAGCTGATTCAAAAGGGGTAGAAAATTATTTTTATGTACAATGTTCATGATACTATATTATGTGGAAGTATAATAGGCATAATCTTTTGTAAAAATGCATTGATTTGTAGATTTTTTGTTCATGGATGATAAAGATATGTTAGTATGGCTATATGAAGTTATGAATAGAAAAATGGTATCCTCTCATGTCATGTAAGGTTAAAATATATTTTTTATATACTGTGTAAAGGTATATTCAATGTAATGATGTTTTTGTTTGATGTGTATGAGGATTTAAAAATTCAATGTTATAATGGTATATCAGATATATGTATATAGATTCCACTTATTAGAAGATGTTTTCAGAGTTATAGATTTACAAATTATTATCAGTAAGTCATATTTGAATATTTTGAATTATTGAAATGATGATGAGGTAAAAAATTGGATATTTATGGGAATATCATAGGATTAAGACCAATAATTTGAAGAACATATGTTGATATTTTCATTATCATTGGTTAATGTACACCAGATGAATCATCTATATTTATTAAAGGTGTTTAATTTTGTATAATTTCTATCAAATATACATGTATTAAGTCATGATGAGAAGTTATTATAAGATGATTTGATAGAAGTATCTAACTCTCGAGGAAGATGGTTTTGGTTGGAGTCATCAGATAAATGTTACAATGTTTATATAATTGGTCATGGAATAGTGTGAAAAGAAAATAGGTGAAGTGTTATAATATAATTCATCCACTGGTAGATGTTTTTTGTGTGTGTAATACTTTGGTGGAATTACAAAAAAGGTTTTTAAGAACAACAGATGGAGGTGTACTAGATAAATGTAATTCTATGAAGTTATATCTGATTAATGAGTAGTATAATGTTATAAAATTTCAATTAAATTTGTGAAATTTTATAAAGTTATAAAATATTCTTATGATATGTTGTCATCTCAACTTTTTCCTATCAAAATAGGTTAATGAAGACTGATGTAATATGAATACACTGAAATATTTTGTGAATATTCAATATTTTTAAATAATATTTGAGAAGTGTAAATCAATTTTAAAATTAGTGTAATATTCATAATTTTAGTTTCGTTAGAGATGGAAAATGAATTTGAGTTCCCCCCTTTTATCCAATGGGTGCTCTTATATAATGGTGTGTATGGTAAAAATATACTAAGATAGTTGAGACATGAGAGGATGTGGAGATGTTATACAGAATTATAAAGTTCATCACACAATATTTGAAATGAAACATGGGATATACAATATAAGAGACCAATCTTAAACATTACATATTCTTGAGTTTTATGTAAATAATTTACTCTCATACATTTTAAGATCTTTTTAGTTAATAGTTTATTGTAATAAAGAGATAAAACTTACTTAAATACATATTACACCATAGTTTGGACACTTCCACCTAGTATACATTTTTCTATAATTTACAACATTTATGATATAAATTTTTTTCTTTTCCTGAAGTATCTTGTAATTTTTATCATGACTGCATCCTTATCCATACTAATCCTTAGAAACCATTGAACAAAAATTCTAAAACATATGATCAAAAAATATCATTTTATGTTATATATAAATAGAAATAAATAATGAAAGAAACTAAATTTTTAGTCCATGAATACACATAACAAAGTTCCTCTTTGAAAATAAACTATAAGATCAATATAATGTTTTTCATACTCAATAATTAATATAAAGTTACCTAATATTTAAAAAAATTATTTAATAAGATATCATAAATGTAAAATAAACGAATAATGGATTCTTTGAAATCAAAAAAATATCAAGAAATATTTTTCATAAAGTCACACATTTCACTCTTAAGAAGAAGAAAATACATTCCTTTAAACATAAGCTCATTAACTTACCTAATGAAATCATAACATTTCCATAATAAACCATATAAATTATATGTAAATTGTATAGGTATATTGTGAAATTATCTTAATATAACCCTTATCAGTGAAATAAACAATATACTCTACTTCCATCATAATTATACAAAGAACGTAAATAGAACCCAATGAATTAGAGAGAAATAATTGACCCAACCACCCTTGGTTTATAACACAACCAACCAAATTTTTTTCAAAACAAAACCAACCATTCAGGGATTATTATAAAACCAAACATCATTTATTTATAATATAACCACCCATCCCCACAAATAATTCCTAAAAACCATAATATAATATCAATAATTTAAATATTTTAATTTCCACAATATATTTTTTCACCTATAAGAAAAAAACATTTATGAATATCTAAATATCCATTACATTGAAAACCCATAGAGAAATACCCATATAAAAGGGAAGTAGGGTTTTTATGTTTAGAAAATATGAAATACTATAAAGCAATCCAAACATAAAATAATATTAATGGTGGTGGGAAATAGCTTTGACCCAATATATAATAAAATATAATATTGGTTTTTTTGTAAAACAATTCCATAATAATATTTCTTTTAAAAAAAATTGAAAGAAATTAAAAAAAGGAAATATAAGTACATTATAAATATTTTATATCAACATTAAAAAATCTATAAAATATTTTTTTTAATATGTAAATGTAATGAATATTTGGAAAATAAGTCATAAAAACATTTAAAATGTGGTTTTAAATTAATGTTCCCATTCCTCGAGTCTAGATCATCACATAAGTTTGTTATCTTTATAAATAATGAACCTATTTTTGTTCTTTTCTTTATTAAGATAATTATTCATGTTTATAATTAATTTTATTTTATTACCTTTATTAATCAATATCTTAATCAATTAGTTCCACTTTGAAGGTTTTAGTGATATTTTACTCATTTTTCCAAAATGAATTCGGTAGGATGAAAATGATAAAATGGTAAATTATTCTATCATATCTAGAATAATAATACTGATATAAATAAAATATCTATACATCAATTATATATTTTAAATCAACCATTTAGGATGGTTATTAAAAATTATCTATGCTATAATCATTGAGATATTAATTCGTAAATACACATATGTAACATTTCCATTTTTCAATGATCATGATGGAATGAAAGTAAATATTATTTAATTTTTATTAAATGATTATTATATGAAAAATATCATATAATTTTTTTAAATAAACCTATATATATCAACCTTTTGATATTTTTATGAAAAATGAATCACATCCCATCATGGAGGTGGTAATTCACACATATGTACGGATAACGTTGTCATTTTTAACTGATAGAAATTTAAGAAAGTAGATGATATATAATATTTTTAGAAAAATAAATATTTTATGAATAATTTATATATATTTTAAATTCATTATTATAACCATTTTTGAGAGGGAGTGATGGAAAACAAATTACATTGGTTCATGAGGTAGTAGTATGTCCACCTTGAACATGAACAATAGTTTTTTTCCCATTTTATGGATGAGGAGATAGATATAAGTTATACTATTAACATAATGAACTATTTTTATTTATAATATAACAGTTTTATAATATCATCATTGTTTAATATCATTTTATTGAGAAAAAAGAACAAATAAAATGAAAATTCTAAATAATGATTTATACCTCTTCTTCAGACATCCCATTTAGATTTGTACCTAATGAATTCATTGTTGAGTTTTATGATAAAAATATTCTCGAACATGGGTAGGTATGAAAAGATATGTTTTTTTGGCCTTGTATGAGGTAGGGTACTCAAAATGGGTTAGTTAAAGAGGATAAGTGGTTTCCTTTGATATGTGATAGGAGGATCACTCTTAGAAATACTTAAAGTATTAAATTTATATAAATTAATTGTTATTTAAAAATGGATAAAAATTGTTATAATTAAGAATATAATTATTATGAGTCTAAATACTCTCACACAATAACATTTTATATGTTTTATTGATTATTTCAGCCTTATATCTTTGTCTAACCCTCTATCTACCCTTTTGACACATAATGTAGTATAAAGGATTTTTAAATTAAGGGATCATGAACGTTACTACAAAGTGAAAAGTGACCCATAATTGATGTGTGGTTATTATTCTCAAAATTATAACATTAATTTGGTTTTCTATAGGTTTTTTTAATTTTTTATAATTTAATAATACATTATACATTTTAAAATATCATTAATGTAATTTTTGGAACTATTCATTTAATTTTTCTTTGAAAACAACATGAAAAAATAAAATAAAATATAATACATTAAAAATCCATAATATTTTATGTATACCTATAAAATTTGAGTGATATGATAAATAAAATAAAATATATATAACTATTGGTGACTTCAAATTATTTACTTATTTTTTCTACTAGTTGCATAAGCATTGTGTCAGTGTTGCGTTACCATTTAAGGCAGTAATTTCATTTCTAAAAATTTAGAATAAAATTACATGACAAAAATAATTCATTTTCATTTTTTAAAAGTATTTATAATCGAAAAATAGGTTTGATTTATCATTGTAACATAATTTTATAAATTTTAATAGATAAAGAGTGCCATTTTTACTTTATATTTACTTAGAATAATATTGAAGTCTTTCAAAAATTAAAATGGAATTTTTTTTTCCAAAAATTATAATATTTTTTGATTATGGTATAAACTCACTCATCTAATATATTAAATACATATGTTAGTTTCATTTTTAGTTTTTATCATATTATTTCTGACATTAATTACATAATTTAACCTTGATGAGGTGATATTTTTTTTACTATGATGACTATTCATAATGTAAAAAATTACTGGGAAATATTTAATAAATTTGGAAATTTTGATTTTATTATTGATTCCATTTTTAATGATTCAATTTCTATAAGTGAAAAAAATTAATTGGATATTAATATGAAATAAACTGAAGAGTAGTTTATAGAAAAAGGTGTTATCCGCCCAAAGCTAAACTTATACCAAATTAAGTTATAAGAATTATTAATTTGTAATTAATTAGATTATTTCTATGTAAATGTAGATTTTGTTTCTTTAAAATAAAATTTTTCTTTTATGTAACTTTATTTAATAACTAATTTAAAATTTTCATAATACATATTTTTCAGTATTCACTAATAAATCAAACCTTTTGTAAAAATACCAAAAATTCACCCTAATAACATTGAGATATGATAATTTCAAAAAATGAAGTTCATTTTTTTGAATAAAAAAAATATATTTTTTAAATAAGACTTCCAAATAATACCATACAATGCTTGAAAACCCAATTTGTTTAGAAATAAAAACTTTTTCCTTTTTGATTGAAAATAACGTAATATTTATATTCTGTATATAAATCTATAAAGTCAAATTAGTGAATATTTATAAGACATGAAAATTATGTATTATAACATCAGCTAGTTTGTTAAATTATTTTCACCCTTTTACAATTTCAACCTCAAAATTTTACTCATTACGTAAATAAGTGGGGTTATATTTCCTACATAGAATTTTTAGATTCGCATGTTTCTTTTTCAACCAAAGGGATTTTCCCAAAAACCATAACTTTATGAATTTACTTATTCTATAATTAATTCTTCCTATAATCATGAATCTAAATAGGAGGTTTTCTAAATGAATTATATTCTTCAAATTGAACTATTATAGGTATAAAAACATGAGACCCATTATACATAAATATAATTCCCAATGAAACATGAAATATATCACATAAATAAAATAAACTAGGAGGAAATGCCACTCGGTAGAAAAATAATCCAAATTTCTCCAGGATATTATTTGGTATAATGAACTATAGACTAAGATTCACCCTTTTCCCAAAATTCATAACACTTTTCAATGTAGATACATTATGAAAACCATGATTACCTACCTCCAAATAAATTTGTATCATTCGATTATATGTATATATTTTATTTTTTACTTTGAGATATCCTCATGTGCTTCTAAATCATATTCACATTGTCAACCACTTCTTATACCAACTCTATTAGCTATAACATTATTTCTCTCACTTAATCTTTAAAACATTGAGTATGATACCACATTTCATTTAATGAATTAATTGATTCCATCTATATATTAGAATGAAAATATTAATTTTATGAAAACTCAGCTAATGTTGGATGTTAATCACAAATTCCATGATAATACATTGAACATGATCTATTTTTATCCACCAATGTATGAATCATTTTATATGGTTGTCAAGTAAATTGATAATGAATACTTGTACTAAAATTTAATCTAGTACCCAATTAATTATATAGTCCATTCCAGAAATTAGAGGAGAATATATAATCCCAATCAGATAAAATATAAAGAGGGACTCAATATAATCTAATTACCTTTTTACGGTAATGTCTATTTTTTATATAATTATACATTATCTTCAATTGGAAGAAAATGATTATATTTTTTTAATCGATCTATGTTTTCATAAATAACTTTATTACCTCAATATATATTTTGTAATACTACTATGAAATCCATGGATATATTCTACCACTACCAATTCTACAAATGGAAATGCTAAACAACCCCTTTAGTTAATTTATTTCATATTTGAAATCCTGAAAAGTGAAACACGTTATAGTAAAATAAGAAATTTCATTCTTCATTCCTTCCCGCCATAAATTTCTCTAATGTCTCTTTATATTTTGGTGTAGCTAGGATAAATAGAAACCACAAGACATTGAGCCTTAATAAATAGTTATTTCTTTAACATGGGGACTCATGAAACACATAACCTTTTTATGAATTTAAAAATAACATTGTTTTAAATATTTTATTAAGGAAACATAGTTTTCAAAAACAATTCAACCATTTAATATCAAAAAACATATTTCTACTGAGCTAGATTTAACTAATATGAAAGATATGATTGTACCGACAACTAAAAAAGTAGATGGTGTTTCTAAATATACTATTTGTAATCCAAAAAATCATCAATTCATTAACCAAAGGATCAAGTTTTGTCTATTGAATAGTTAATCAGGAATTATATTTCTAACTAAAAACATCATTTAATTTAATTTATTTAACTAGTAGTAATTAATTTAAAAATATCAATCCTTTATCATTTTCATCCATCTCCTTTTTCACATGTTTAGTTCATTCTAAGTAAATATATTGTTTATAATTTTTTTATAAGTATATATTTCACCCAATACTCTATATAAATGATGTCTTCAAAATTTTAAGGAAAAAACTACATGTTGTTGTTCAAGGTCATGTGTAGTTTATTTTTTCACATGGTGTTTTAATTGTTCTTAAGATTAAGTAATTACCTGATCCTTTTTCCTTAAAACACAACCTAGTAATTTCAAAGATGAAATATTGTTGATAACAAATTCTACATTTCTGTATGGCCAGAGAAAAACTAGATAATTCACTAATCATCTTTTCATATCCATTAAAGAGTAATCACATTCATTTTTATAGATATACACAACATGTTTTTTTGTGTTAACTTGATTAATGGGTTAGATAACAGTGAAAAGTTTTAAAAAAACTTGAAATAGTATGATAATCTACCCAAACTATGAATTCCAGTAACATTTATATGTCATTTCCATTCACCAACCACCTTTTCTCAATGACATCAGCCATCATAAATTCATAATTTATGATATTTCTACAGAATTAAATCTTTTATAACCAAAAATTTCTTTTTATAAAAATTTCAAATTACTTATTTTCATTCAATGATTACAGAAAAATAATTATATTTTTTTCCTGATCCTCATAACTATTAGAATAAAACAAAATATCATCAATAAACACACAAAAACGTTTATCCAAATTTTCATGGAAATATATATTTATAAGGTAAATGAATATAGCATGTGAATTCTTCAATAGAAAATAAATAACTCCAACATCATAATTCTCCAACCTAGTATGATAAATTGTACTGGGGATTTCATCATCCATCACATTCAATAGACGGTACCTTGACCTGAGATCATCTTTAGGAACATACTAATCTCCCAGGATATGATAAAAAAAGTAACCAATATGAGGATATAATTACTTTTTTTATTAGTGATGTAATTAAATTATCGATAATTTGATTAAATACTCTTTAAACCATAATTTTTTTTATAAAAATAGTATCACCCTATGGAGAAGTTCTTGAACAAATGAAATATTTATTAAGAATAAATTTAAACTTCTATTTCAATTTTTTAAGGTTATATTGATCAATTACATATAGAGATATTGAAATAGGTTTTATATTAGAAACAAAGTCATTTTTCAAATCAACATCATGATCATGTATAATACCAGGAAACTCATCAGAAAAAATAATCATCCATATGTTATATTACTATTGATTCATCATTAATTTAAATGGTTCCCCAATTGCAACAACATGAGTATAGTTAATTTTATTTCTATATCTTAATATTTTTTTTAGATTCCTGATATTTTTTTAAATGGATGTATTCCTTCTTATATTAAAAATCATAGTCATTTCATAAAATAAATTCTTTGGCTTCATAATCTATCATAGAATAGAATACTAAAAAAATATGTGCCCAAAATAACATCAAATTCTATAATATGAAATACCAAAAGTTTTTCAGGAAAAAATCATCCACAAATGATAAAGGTAAGATAATTTTAATTCTTTCTACTATAATACTACCTGAAATTTTTTTAATAAATTTTGTGGCTTCATTCGATGAGTTGAAATTTTATTTTTACCCCACAATTTTATAAAAATGAAATAATGTATGAACACTGAATCAAACAAGACATTAGAATAATATTAATAAACAAGTAATATACGTTTTATCTCTTTATTTTATGTCCCAATATCTTTGAAAGTAATTTTAATGTATTTCAAAACACCCTTTAACTTATTGTTTTGATGTTTACCATTTTCACGCTAATATTTACAAAAAATACACATAATGATCCATCTTGTTACATTTAAAACTTTTTACTTTTTATTTATAAAAATTAGTGTTACCCCAACCATGATATTTTTATTCACACTCATGATCCATATTCCCAAACATAACATATAACATTCCCTTACTAGATTCCCTAATACATTACCTAAGGTACTTTTTACCTCACTTATCAGAAACTTGAATGATGGTATTGTTTTCATTATATTTATATAATGAATTTTTTTCATTTTATTACCAGATTGATCTCTATTTGTATATATATTTGTAAAACACCTAATCATACCGAAACTCAATTTCTACCTTCATTAAAAATGAATATTTTTTTCATAAAAATAAAATTAAAAATAATCAAATGAACTTATATATATATCATCTAAAGTCCTGATTAAAACTGATAAAATTTATGACGAATATCACAGAAACAATTTGGAGTATACCATTCTAATCCAGATAAGTTTTCCTTATATGTATCCTTCAAATCTTCTTCTTTATACCTCAATTCAAAGAATTTTGTTTCAATCATATGTCAATTAAACCTCTGAAAATTATTTCCCACGAAAAATATTATTTAATTTATCCCATGACATGGGGTAAATCTATTATATTCCTCTAGTATTATTTTCTACTGACCACAATTTATCAGATACACCATCAAAAATGAAAAATAGAATGATTTTCCTTTTAATGATCCAAAAAACCCATGTCATTGAATTAATTTTCTAGAGCTTCAATCAATTCCTTAGTAATCACTGAGTCATAAGATCAATTGAATACTAGAGGTTGATGTATCATAAAAATCCCCACTATCAACATGTTCTACTATATTATATCTAGTTTCTATATTTTATTGATAACAACACCATTTATATTCTACATCAATTTATCCATTAGAACAAAAAATTTATTAATTATATTTCCAATCAACCCAAGTTTCTTATTTATATGAATATTATCCTCTTGTTTCCTTCTTACTTTAACTTCCCTATTTCCTCTATAGAGAATCATTACTAATTGGTGTATTTTAGATGAAGTAACATGGTAATATAGAAACCCCATATCATGATAACAATAAATTAGACTTCATTCATCCAAACCTCTAAAATTGTCTAATTGTTTCTTCTAGTACCAACTATAGGGACCTAACATTATTCATTACATAATATTCTATTTTATATCAATAATTTACTATATTAAATTTAAGGATTTTTTTGGTTTTAATGTTTCAGGTAACTAAGAAATCACTATTACGAAAATAAATATTAAATATAATGGCGGTAGCACAGACCTTCAATCTATTTTTCCATAATAAAAAAACATTTACGATATTACATGTTTTATTTTAACTATATATCATTATAATTTTCTTCTTGAAATTATCCTTTTCCAAATCATCCTTAAATCAATTTGGAAATCAATTTAAAACATTGGTTGATCATGATAATATCAATAAGGGAAATATAAATAGAAATAGTGAAATAAATAAACCATTTAGTACATGAGGGCTTATAAAAAGTTTCCTTTATGAAATAAATGTTAAGATAAAAATAATAATTTTCCTACTTAAAAAATCTACATCACTACTGAAATATTTTGATAAATCATATCATGATAGATCTTAATGGAAAACTGAACTAATAATTTTTTATTTTTAATCATGAAAATCTAATGAAATATATTTCAAAAAGTAATTCATTTTACCCTCAATAAGTAGTATATAATTTCATTTAAACAAAAGATAATTAGCACACCTTATAAAATCATATTTATTTTATAAAAACCCTATAGAGAGAATAGATGAATCAAATTAGTAATTTAAAAAATTATATTCTTATAAACCTTACATGTAGAAAAAATATGATCAAATTTAAATTATTTAGAATAAATAATCAATACCCAATGCATTAGAGTGCTATTACAGAACCCACCTTCCATGGTTTACAATTTTACCATCCATCCTTGGATGGTGACAAAACAATATATACATGGTTTTTAATGTAACACCTTATACATGGTTTATAACAAAACAAACCTCCAAAATAAACATTTACCAAGAACTAGGACACAATTGAAATAAATTAAAGCCTTCATTTTCATAAAAATAATCTTTGCACCAATAAGAAAAAAAAGAATCTGGATATCAAATATTAATTCCATTTTGCAACCATTTAAAAAATACATAGCAAAAAAGGAAAGGAAAGATTTTCATTAATGAAAACATGAATTATTTTAAAGGAATCAAAAAACTAATTAATGGTTACAATGATGGGAAACTCATTTGACACTGAATATGTTATAATTAATCACCCCTTTTATTTTATTTTTCAAAACATTCTGTAAAATTATTTTTTAGAACAATTGAAACAAAATTTAAAAGAGAAATAAAATATTCATTATAATTCATTTATTTCTATATATATCGATAAAATAATTTCATGATTATGGACATGGATGAAAAAGATATAGAAAATAATTCTATTAAATATTTAAAATGATATTTTATGTTAAATAGTCCCTTACCTCTAGTCCAACTCATCACAAAAAATATTTTCTATCTTGAATAACATAATTCTGTTAATTATTTAATTATTTAAGAATAATTTTTATGTTTATTTTTCATTTTATTTTATTATGATGTATTAATCAGTTACATAATCAATTAATTCTTTGTCCTATGTTATGAAAATATTCAGCTCACATGTCTATAATAACTTCGGTAGGTTGACTATGGTCAAAGAGTTCATTATTCAAAAATCTATATAATATTAATGATGAAGTAATTATCATTTTTATGAATCAATTATACATTTAAATCCATCCATGAAATATGGTAATGAAAAATGAACTATGTTACAATAATAGGGATGGTGAGCCATATGTACACATGAGTAACACTTCCATTTTTTAAAAATCATGATGGAAATATGGTAAGTGTTATTATAAATCTAAATAATAATTATTATATCATAAATATAATCTAACACCTTCAAATAAACATTTATATAAAATCCATGTATTGTAGTAATGAAAAATGAATCACATCCCTTTGTGGGAGTAATAATCCACACATATGCACGAATGATGTTATCATTTTTTGGTGGATGAAAAGGTAATAAAAAAAGATGATATATTATATTTTTATAATTATAATTAATTATTTAATATCATATATATATATTAAATCCACCATTATAACCATTAATGAGAGGTGGTGGTGGAAAATGAATTACATCAGTTCTTGAGGATGTAGCCCTCCACACAAACGTATGATGATTTTATTTCTCATTTGATGAATGAGAAGAAGGGTACAAGTAATGAAATTAACATAATTAAATCTCAAAATGTTTAATATTATAGTTTTACTATTTCAAAATGATTTATGAATATTTTATTGAGATATAATCCTATGTTAAATGAAATCCCTCGATTAGGAACAATACCACTTCTTTAGACAACCTCTTTAGCTTTACTCTTAAATACTTCTTTGGATTGTTTGATGATAAAACTAAGGAGTCTAGGATATGAGAAGTTATAATATAGTATTATGATGAGTTGAAATACTCAAATAGAATATAATTTGGTCACTTTTAGGGGATTTTCTCATCCTTATCTCTTAGTTTTACCCCCATTTAACCCTTTTTAAACATAACAAAATATCAGGTTTTCCTAGAATAATAGTGTTAGGAATGTAACTAAAAAAGGAAAATTGACCCATATATGGACCATGTATAATATAAGAAACCATATACCATATATTTGGTCAACTATAATATTATTAGTAATTTTAAATAATTTAGTAAAATATAATTTATTATAACATACCATTAATATCAATTTTGGTACTATTAATTTAACATTCCATTGAAAACAACAAGAAGGGAAGGAAAATATAATATAATCAATCAATAAATCCCTAATATGTTATTAATATTTATAATTTTTTGGCCTACTATAACACATCCACATAATATCACTTTTAGTGTTTTAATATAATTTAGCCCCCCACTATTGAATGTGATGGTAAAGGCAGGGAGGGGTTTACGGCATGGTCACAAGGTCAAGTCCCTGAGATAGTGGTTTAAATGTATTTTATTATTTTCATATTTTTCCAATTTCATAGTTGTACTCAATTTTTTAATATTATTTACTTGATTTTTCTACTACATTTATGAGCACTCTGTATATGTTACATATGGAATTATGGTATTTATTTCATTTTTAAATATAAATGAACACCATTATAAAAATAATAATTTATCTTTCTAATAACCATCTATAATTAAAAATGTGGTTTTATCCCTATCAATATATATATATATAAAATAAGAGGAAGTTTTTTTGACTTTATATTTACATAAAACAATATATAAGTCATTTTGAAATAAAAATAGGAAAGCATTTGTAAATTTTGAATCCTGAATGGGTAAGGTATAACCCCACTAATAAAATAGAATAATAAAATTTTCATGTAATTTTTTAGTGCCTATCATATTATTTTAAACCACGATTACATGATTTACCATTATTAAGGTGAAAAATATTTACTACGGTTCCAATTCATAATGACTAGAAATAAATGAGGACAAATTAAAAAAGTTGGACCTCAAGCATCCAAATAAAGATTAATATTTTCAATATTCAAATTATATAAAAAGATGAAATTAATTAAATATTATAACACAAAATATAATGAATTGTTTTAGAAAAATGGGATTTTAATCCCAAAAAAGATTTTATACCAAAATTATGTATAATTATGATTTACAAGTAATCAATTATATTACATATAATAAAAGGATTAATATAATTCTTTTAAAAAAAATATGTATGAAATGGGGTTTTATCTCAGGTATGGAACCTTTTACATTTAGTTTATTTTTTAATTTTGGATATTTTATGGATGCCTAATGAGGTCATAGGTGTTTCGAGGGTGTCCTGAGCTTGCTCGGATCCAAGATCTATAATTTCCTAGAAAATAGATTGGAAGAATTGTTAGTATAAGACCAATAGGTCATGCAACATAGTTAAACTGAACCATGCGTGGTTGAACATTAGAGCAACAAAGGTGCACGATATTCCCTAACTGTGTGCCTGGGGCCGCACGCCCTGATAGGTATCTCAACAAAATTTAGTAGACTTACATCACGAAATTGATTCATGATTTCTCTATCTATGTGGCCTAACCATGTGGGTACCCTCTTTAATTAGTGATTCACACATGGTTGGTGACCTGTTTGGCCAACAGTGTGGGAAAACCATGTTCCCCTGTTTATCATGGGTAAAATTATCAAAATTTCCATAATTAATTATAAAAACAACTTATTTACAACTTAATTTATTGAATTTGAACTAAGAACCTCCCATATCCCATTTTTAGCTTCCATGTTACCTCTTTATATATTTTTATCCTAGTTTTTCATCTGAAGTCCGATTCAGTCCTCATTTGTCTCATTAGTTGAGAATCGTTAAGTAGTCTATTCATCTTGAGCCACTCATTGTCCATCTTCCACTTGACCATGCTACTTTAATGCAAGGTCATATGCCCTATTTTTAGGGTGTTGTTCCATTATTCAAGATTATTCTAATATAGGCTAAATTAAAGGATGATATTAGATGGGGAGAGTTTTATGATTTCATAGTAGGTGGTCTATGATTCGTCCCTCAAATGTCACAATTTTATTGACTGTCGTCTTTGTGAGTATGGTGATTTCTTTATACATTTAATATTTAATTCATATTCCATTCATATAATGATAATGGTTTCATTCAATATCCTTTTATATATAGTATCATCAAACTGTTGGAGGATGATACCTCAATAGTTTCCACCCAAGTAGGTTGTTTCAACAATTATACCATGGAATCCTATGCTGGTTTACATTTGACATTGTTCAAGTGTGGGGATTGGCTGTGCAATTGTAAAGTGCTCATAAATTGGACGAGTTATGAATTTATAAATTGATTACCCCATTATAGTACCTATTGATCCTTTAATGGTGTGTTATTCAATATAATAGATGAACCACAATAGTAAATGATAGGTATAATATATGCATCACTTGCACTATTTGAATATAATTGAATGAATTCGTTGCATATAAAAAATTTCCATTCTTAATGGATGGATGTGGATAGATCCTTTTTAATGATTAAGTAGTTAAAATGTGAATTGGTTGCATGTCCCTGCTATGCCTTATCACACTATTGAATAGTACGGACTGAACCAAATTGACTAAAATAATTGCATGTGTATCATGTGGGACAATTAAATAATTAACTATGTATACAAAGCCTATTTCATATGGACATATTCACCTTTATAGTAGTGGTGAGACTTGAGCCAGCCATGTATTCCTAAGGAAATTAATTGAGAACATGGGGAAACCATTACAATTCCATGATTCAAGATCCACTGTTTAATACCCACCATATAACCCAATCATTATCTACTTGTTAATTCCCAACATGACCCCTTAATATTCCTCTGTTGTCATTTAGATATTATGATTACTTGGATACATTACATGGATCAATATTGAAATTTTCAGGCATGTGGCATTGTGGATACACTCATTTGGCCCAATAATTATTATTCCCCTTTTACCTAGGATGAAATACTTATATTTGGTTAGAATCATATAATGGTGTAATTCCTTTGGTGATGCCTCTTGGATCACACTCATAACTCTTATATCTAGTATATAGATTAATATTATGTTGCCTTGACCCTAGAGGTCAAGGATTCTTATTTACTACCATGGATCCTCTTCATTATCATCATCATAATGGATTCCATTGTAATTACCTTGTATCTTCTGTTATATTAACTATTATAGGATTTATTGGTTATGCCTTTGATCTCCACTCTTTAATTATTATAATCTGTAGAATTATTCAATAAATGAGTACATGTTAAGACCCTAGGTGATTTTGAAGCATGTATCATGGTATTTACATTTATATATTTCTTTACATTTGTATAGAACCGCAAGAATTTTCATTTTATATTCATATAAAGGATTATATATATTACATTGGTGGTGTCCTATTGAGATTTATCTCACACCCTATCAAGGAGTCCATTGGTACCTGGGTAGATAATATATACACATGCATGGACATGGAGAATCATTCTACTTTGGGTACATGATATTTATTTCTTTATTTAGGATAGATCGTGGTAGCAGATGATCGAGTTGGTGCTCATGATTCTGGACAGGTTTTGGATTATATTAGAATCTTATGTATAACATGTATTTTCTACTACCATGAATACTTATTTTTCATCTTTATAGAGACATTACACAAGATCATAAACTTGTATATGATAATGTTCATATTTTTAGTATTATTATTAGTTTCATCAGGTGTTATTTATTTCTTTAGTTATTCCTCTATGGTGGGTTACTAGTCTAGTGATTATAGTGTTTATTTCTCCTACACCATCTGTTGACATAAACTTATTATATTTACCAACAATTACTTATCCGTTATTATCCACATTGGTTTTGAGGGTCTTGTCTTCATTCAAACACACCATATAACTTTTCCACTAGTCAGAATCCTATAGCATACAGAATACACACGATTGAGGTAATGTGGCCAGCCAGTTTCGAGGAACCTTTTAGTGGAACCCGGGTCAAGACATCAAAAAGTGGTATAAGAGGTTTCATTTCATAATTTACTTTTTTTATACAATAGATAAGAGATTAGGAAAAATTTAAAACATTTTTACAGGTCGTGATAGGGATTTTCTAACCCATATTGGCGGTTAATATCCCATATCTTGAAATGAGGATTGCAGTTTTTTTATTTTTCATTTTATAGTTGATATCCTTCAACCATTACACAAAACACTTAGATTATGATAGTTATTATCATTATTATCATCATGGATTCTATTTTTAACTTGGCCATATGAGATAAGGGCATGTAGTATTGTTATATGAATCATTATAAGCACCTAGAATTCAATTCCATGCATATGCCATGCCATCTAGGTGAATTTAACTACTTTAATTTATTGTGTTCCCAATGCTTATTGAGTGAGTAATGGTTGTTACACCTCTGATTGATTTACAATGAATATCCAATCTTTTTGAGTGTATTTATATTTTTCACACATAATTATGTCATCGATTTATCCTTAACCTAAGGATACAGTCTATATAAGGGAATTCATCTCAAATTACATTCCATTGAGACTTCAGTGTTGTTATGCACCAATTCATTATTATATGGTGTATATACTATAATTTGGCATATTATATCATGATTACCTTTACCCTCATGATATTATAATGTTTTGATTAAATTCTATTCTTCAATTATTTTTATTCAAGCGTCTCTCATTTTCTTAAAAATATTTTAATGGAAATATTGTATTAAATGTTTTAAAGATCTATTCTTCTAAATATTTCTCATTAATGTACATGTTTTCAAAATGGTTTTTAAGGATTTATTCCTTTGTAGATTAATGTTTTAAAATGTTAATTCCTTTGAAAGCTTCAAATTGGTGTGGGACACTATGATTCAAAAATCACATTATTAAATCTTTTAAAGGGTTTTGAAAATGGTTTGATAAAGCATTGTTTATTTCAATATCATGAATTGATATATTGTGATTGGAATGTAGAAATGTTATCATTCCTTTATGATTGTGTTACGTGTTATGATTATGTAATTTTTATTGGGAATTATTTATATATATGGAGGATTCCGTGACAAACCTAGGGCCGGTGATCTTGAGATAGCTATCCAATGCATTGGGTAACATGATAGAGTTAAACATTAATGTTTATCTTAAGAGATTTAGGGAATATACTAATATGGGTATTCCAAATGTGACTCCCTATGTAGTTGTGATAGCTACAATGTAAGTATGATATGGATTCCACAAGTTACCTTTATGATTTTATGATTTCTGTGTATTATTCATAAATCTTATCATTTCGTAATGCATGTTATGATTGAAAAGAATTGGTTTCATTGATTTGTATTTACTGATGGGATAATGTTTTCCTTCCTTATTTTATAACCCTTACTGATCTTTTTATGTAACGACCCAAAGTTTCATTAATTGATATCCATATTGATCTAATTAAATGTTTCTTTATGTTTATATAAAATGTCAACTTCTTTGGTCTTATGTTATGAATTTTGACCGTTGCTAATATAGCCGTTGAACAGTAATCACATGATTAGTATAAATATAGGACTTTAACAAATCCTATTTACTCAGACAAAGGAAGCGATGGCCTCATCCAGTAGAATTTCCCCATACGAAGCCCATTTGTCAGAGTTCAGAAAAGAGGTGGCATCATTGGGCTTCTCCCTTGACCAATCCCAAGCTGAGCTTCATCATGTCAAGATCAAACGTGACCATCTACGGGAAAAGTGGAAGTTTATTGAAATTACCACCCGAGCAATGTTTTCCGAGCCACCCCAAGAGTCTATTACCATTGCACACCTTACCCTTAGGTCTTATGCAGCTGTTTTAAGGGGTTATGTAATAAATAAGTAGTACTATGTTCGTGTACATTATTTTTGTATATAATAATGAATATAATTTCTAGTCATTTATTATATATTGTAAATATTTTTTAAAGTACAAATGGTGTTTTTAGTTACTATTTAATTAAGAAATATATTTTATTAAATTAAAGTATTTTTTAATTAAATAATATTTTAATAAAATAATAATATTATTATTAAATTAATTTGTATTAAATATAAATGATATTATAATTTTATGAATGCAATTAAAATTTTTATTATGGTTTGAAAGCCATTTTTGTCAAAACACGTGAATTTTGGGTTTGTTTGACAATCTTTTCAAAGCATTAATGGACCCCTCAAGACTTATTCAACACCTTGTGTTTTTAAATTAATTTCCATAGGAGTGTGACTCACCTCCACATAAGAAACCCTAATATCTGAATAATTTAGGACTTTGGCCTTATAAAATATTTTTTCCTCTTCCCTTTGCCAAAAACCATGGGCAAAAACCATTGGCTGGTTTGTGGTTTGGATTAATTTAATGTAAGGGGACCCAAACCTAAATAATAAAGAATTCCCTCACTGTTCCTATATAATCCCACCCAAGCTCCCACTTCCTCCTCACTCAAAGCCCTTGTAGTTCATCCAACATCTTCCCTACTATCTTTATAATCCTCCCAAGGTGCCCCAAGCTCCCAAGAAGCCTCTCACAAGCCTCTCTCTAGCACTTGGAAGCACACTTCCAAGTAAGGGTTTTTTCTTCATTTCTCATTTTGTCCAATTTTATTTAAATTGTTTTGTCTTTTAATTTCAATTATGAATGTTGGGGTATGGTTTCACACCTCCCCCATACTTCCATATTTATGTTTTAATGATGGGAGACCCCTTTCTCTCTCATTAACTGCCTCCCATGTACACCCGTTACTATGCCGAAATTCCGAAAGGAACTTTTTCCCTCTTCATTTACATTCAAGAAAAACTTTTGTATCATGAATATAAATTCCATTACAATTGTTGGGACATGTATCTATATTACCTCCTTACATTCCATTACTAGTAAATATGATGAAGAAACCCTTTCTCTCTCATCAACCATTTTTATTAATTCTTATGTCACATCGTTACGCTGCCGAAATCGTACCGATTTTCTAAGCCAATGCCATTATGTAGTGAATACCATACCCATTTCTCTATCAAGGGTATTCAACTTTATACACATTTACTTTTTGATTATAATGTTTCATGTATGAATTCCAAATTCCTTTATCGTAGAATAAATGATTATGTTTTAGGAATCCATGTTTTATGATCCATGTGGCACACTTATGCATGAAATGAAATGATTAAGAAGGGTGCACCATTATAGCTCTCCAATGCATTGGGTAATGTATAGTATCATGATACATCATTTTCAATTAGTTTTGATTCATTCTAATTCAATTGAAATGAGGGTTTACTCGTTCTTCATTTTCAATGAGGATTTACTCATGCTCTATGTGCAATGAGCACTGGGTCATGCTAATTCCATGTTAAGTGTTGTTGCCACATTTCCATGTTCTGATTATCATGCTTTATCATGCCTTTATGTTCATGTTTATTTTATGATCTATTGATATGCCTATTGTCTAACATGTATTGTACTCCACATGTTATTCCATGTGTGCTCCCTTAATGGTCTTTATAGCTCACCCTTTTCTTATGCATGTCCTCAGGTTATCCCATGCAATGCTACGTACGAGGGAATGTAGTGGTCATGTAAAGGATGTTTTCAATAAAGATGTTGTATTTCATGTTTTAAGTTTTTATGTAATGATCCTAAGCCCCAAAGACACTAAACCTCTCAATCTTCTTTGTTGTATCAAGTGAAGTTTTATGTAATAAATCATGTTTAAGTTCGTAATAAAAGCAAGGTTTTCATAGTTGGTATCAGAGGATAGGTTTAGTTATTTTTGGGATTAGGAAACCATAGTAAAGCCTTAGATACATGAATAAGAATAATAAATAAATCCCTAAGTATTGGTAAGTACTGAGTAATTGTTTTATCAAACAAATACATCCCTGTCTGGATACGAGCAGGTAGAGGTGGCTCTGGCACAAATGTATCATAGGGGTAAAACCCAAAAACACCGCTTTGAGCTAGACTCGAACGGGAACTGGTGCACGACAACAGGACTTTTTTCACTCTTGGTTATGACACTCCCGGGGGATATGTTTTGATTAATTCCAAAGCTTAGTATAAACCCTTATTAAGAGAATTAAAAAAAATTCCCCTACGAATATATGTTAGAAAGTAGATCATGAAAATCCTAGATTGAAGCCTATAGACTCGGGAGTAAGGAAATAAAAGTTTATTTATAAGGCATCAACTTTTTCCTTTGGATTACCCTTTATGTGTTACCCCTAAATTTCCTTTTATTCCAGCCAATGGCCAGTAATAGGAGGACTCAGGCTAACAACCGTTGTGATGATTAGTGTGATGATTGTACTAATGAGATGCCCAATCCAATGGGAGCGGGAATCATGAACTTTGTCACGGTTCTCTTTCAGCTAACTCAAGTTTTGAATCGAAACACGAGTCAAGAAGAATGTTCAACCCCCCCTAAGAAAGAACAAGTCGCTATCGGGAGATTCATGAGATAAAGACCTCCTACTTTTAGTCGATCATCTGATCCCATGATCACCAAACAATGGATCAACTGCATTGAAAAGATATTCTCCATCCTCTAATGTTCTGAACAAGAGAAGGTTCTCCTGGAGGATTATCGTATGGATGGTGAAGCTAATAAATGGTGGACGTTTATCAAAAATACGGAGCCTGAGGAGGATATCGAGGCGTTGTAATGGAAGGATTTTCGGAAGATGTTTTTCGATAAATATTTTCCACGCACCCTCCAGCTTAAGATGGAAAGGGACTTCCTTTCCCTCAATAGAGAAGATGAAGAATCTATTGGACTGTATGAGGAAAACATCACAAGGTTTGCACGATATGCTTCCGGCTTTTTCATTACCCCCGAATGCAAGGTTGACCGCTTCTTTGGTGGGTTGAAGCCTAGCTTGCGGAAAGCATTAGCGATCCGTGACTTCGACGACTATGAGGAAATTGTACGATGTGCCCTCAAGGTCGAAATGGAGATCAGGGAATCAAAGGGGTATCATGGGGACAAGAAGCGTAAGGTGGACTTCAATGCTGGTGGTTCGATAGATAAATCCAACGGTGCTAAGAAGATCCAGCACCCCACTTGTCAAAAGTGTGGAAAAAAGCACCCTCGATATTTCCTTAAGGGGACGAGGAAATCCTTCAAGTGTGGAAGAGAAGGGCACCTAGCTGTTAACTGTCGGCAAGAAAGACCTGCGGTTGTGACAGAGGAGAGGAATGACCTGTTCGAACCTCAAAACTTTGTTCAATACTACAAATGCAAAGAAATAGGACATTTTGGAAATCATTTCCCTAATCCAAGGGGTTTCTGAGACAACCAACAACCCCCAATGTAGCAAGGAAGAGATTTTTCCATCACTTCTGCAGAAGTGAACCCCGACAACGAAGCAGTGATAGGTAGGCTAGTTATTCATTCAAGAATTGAGAATGTACTTTTTGATTCAGGTTCTACGCATTCTTTTATATCTTGAAAGTTTAGTAGAACAATCCCAGCACCACCACAAATCATGGAAGTAAAGAGTTTTGTGAGTATGTAAAATGGGGCAATCATTGCATCCCATGAATATAAGTCCTCCCCTATTATAGTATGTGGATTGAATTTCACAGAGAACCTCGTCGTACTCCCTCTGGTGGAATTTGATGCAATTCTTGGCATGGATTGGCTTTCCTTATATAGGGCCAACATAAATTGTCGGGAGAGGGAAATAATACTCTATATGGAGAATTGACCCCTGATTCTTTACAAGTGTAAGGAGGAAGATGAATCTCCTTTAGCTCCATCATCTAAAACTTGGATATTATTGCCTTATGAGTATGCGTATCTAGCTCAGATGATTAAGTCCATGGAAGAAACCATCCATGAAGAAATTCATATTGTGAGGGAATTCACTGATGTGTTTCCCGAGGTACTACCTGGTCTTCCTCCTAAAAGAGATGTTGAGTTCTCAATTGAACTTATATCTGGGGTGCTACCAATATCCAATAATCCATATAGAATGGCTGTTTTTGAGCTTGAAGAGCTGAAGAAACAACTACAGGAGAATCTGGATAAAGGGTTTATACGCCCAGGTGCTTCACCATGGGGTGCACCAGTCCTCTTCGTCAAGATGAAGGATGGGTCAATGCAGATTTGCATCGATTATCGTGAACTTAATAAAATCACGGTAAAGAACATGTATCCTCTCCCAAGAATCGATGACTTGTTTGATCAGCTGCGTGGAGAATAATACTTCTCCAAGGTGAATTTGCGGTCGGGATATTATCAAGTAAGGGTGAAGAAGGAATATGTCCCCAAGACTGCTTTTCGTACAAGATACAGGCACTATGAATTCATAGTAGATCCTTTCGGACTCACCAATGCTCCAAAAATATTCATGGACTTGATGAATAGAGTCTTTAGAGATTACCTTGACAAATTTGTGGTAGTCTTTATAGATGATATTCTAATATACTCCAAAACCAAGGAAGATCATGTGGAGCATTTAAAAACTGTACTAGAGAGTTTGTGCAAGTAGAAGCTCTATGGAAAGTACATCAAGTGTGAGTTCTGGTTGAAGGAGGTCGCATTCTTGGGCCATATCATCACAAGCAATGGGATATCTGTGGACCCCTCCAAAACAGATGCAATTGAGGGATGGCTGAGGCCAACATCGGTAACAGATATTCGTAGCTTCTTGGGGTTAGCTGGATATTATCGATGATTTGTGAGAAATTTCTCACGATTGTCCAACCCTCTTACTAAGCTAACTCGAAAGGGAGTAAAGTTTTCTTAGAGTGATAAATGCGAAAAAAGCTTCAAGGAGTTGAAAAGGAGGCTTATAACTGCGCCCATGCTGACTTTACCCACAAGTGGGGAACTTTTTGTTGTTTTCAGTGATGTTTCAAAGAAGGTCTTAGGCTGTGTGCTGATGCAGAATGATAGATTTATATCCTATGACTCAATGCAGTTGAAAATCCATGAGCAAAACTATCCAACGCGTGATATGGAGTTGGCGGCGGTGATATTTTCCTTGAAAATCTTGTGGCATTATCTCTATGGAGAGAAATGTGAGATATATACTGACCACAAGAGTCTTAAATATATATTCACACAGAAATAGCTTACTATGAGCCAGAGAAGATGGATAGAGCTCATCAAGGATTATGACTATTCAATACATTACCACCCTGGGAAAGCGAACAGGGTGAAAGATTCTCTATGTATACAGGACCAAGCAATTCTATCAATGATTAGAATTGGGAAGGATCCAATCTTCTTAGACTTGATGAAAATGGACGTGGTAATCATAAAGAAGGGAACATCATCAATCCTTTCACAAATTATTTCTCAAACATATCTTTTGGAAAGGATAATGGATGCTCAAAAGGATGATGTGGGAATTCAGGAAAAAGTGGAAGCTATCAAAAAAGGGAAATCCGCAGAGTTTAATGTTAATGAAAAAGGAATTGTGCGGTTTGGGAAAAGACTATGTGTTCCGTCAAGTCCAGAGCTGAAGAAGGAAATTTTGGATGATGCACATAGTTCAAATTTCTCTATTCACACAGGGATCACAAAGATGTATCGAGATCTCTGAGAAAACCTTTGGTGGGATAATATGAAGAAAGAGATCGCTGAATATACATCAAAGTGCCTGGTGTGTTATCAAGTGATGGAAGAGAGGCAGAAGTCTAAGGGGATGATGCAACCATTTCCCATACCAGAATGGAAATGGGATAACATCACCATGGACATTGTCACCGGACTTCCACAGACATCCAATGGAAACAATGCAATCTGGGTTGTTGTGGATTGTCTTACAAAGACTGCACACTTCATTTCTATTCGGGAAGATTTATCATTTGATCAACTGGCATGGATATATATCAGGTAAGTGGTAAGGTTTCATGGATTACCACTATCTATTGTGTCTGACCGAGATCCAAGATTCACATCTATGTTTTTGAAGAGTATTCAACATGCTCTGAATACTAAACTAAACTTCAGTAAAACTTATCATCCTAAAACTGATGGCCAATCCGAGAAGACTATCCAAACACTTGAGGATATGTTGAGAGTGTGCTCAATGGACTTTAAAGGAGGATGGGATCAACATCTTCCTCTGGTTGAGTTTTCTTATAATAATAGTTTCCACTCGAGCATTCATATGGAACCATATGAAGCCTTGTATGAGAAAAGGTGTAGAACACCGGCATGTTGGGAAGAGGTCGGTGAACGTAAGCTACTTGGACTAGAAATGGTCGAAGAAATGGTGGAGAAGGTGAAAACCATTCAGCAGCATATCAAGGCATCCCAGAGTCGACAGAAGAGTTATGCAGATAATCATCGACGAGACCTTGAGTTTAAAGTTAGATACATGGTGTTTCTACATATATCTTCGTGGATGAAGGTCATGAGGTGTGGAAGGAAGGGGAAGTTAGGTCCAAGGTACATGGGCCCCTTTGAGATTCTTGATCGTGTCAGGACTATGGCCTATCGACTAACACTAACAGCTGCCAGGGCCAAAGTACATGATGTCTTTCATGTATCCCTCTTAAAGAAGTACATACCAGACCCTTCACATGTAATCTCTTATGAGGTAGTACAATTGGAAGATGATCTTTCTTATAAGGAGCAACCAGTGAAGATATTAGATCGTAGAGAAAATGTTCTATGAAATAAGACAATGTCCCTCGTCAAGGTGTTGTCGAGAAACGATGAGTTTAAATAAGCGAGTTGGGAATCGGAGGATATGATGAATCAGAGTTACCCACATTTGTTTTATTGTGGGAAAAGGAAAATTTCAATGGTGAAATTTCTTAAGGGGGGAATATTGTAATGACCCAAAGCTTCATTAAGGGAAATCTATCTTGATCTAATTAAATGTCTTTTTATGTTTATATAAAATGTCAACTTATTTGGCTTTATGTTAAGAATTTTGACCGTTGCTAATATAGCCGTTGAACAGTGATCACATGATTAGTATAAATATAATACTTTAACAAATCCAATTTACTCAGACAAAAGAAGTGATGGCCTCATCCAGTAGAATTGCCCCATACAAAGCCCATTTTTCAGAGCTCGGAAAAGAGGTGGCGGCTTTGGGATTCGCCCTTGACCAAGCCCAAGCTGAACTTCATCATGTCAAGCTCAAACGTGACCGTCTACGGGAAAAGTGAAAGCTAATTGAAATTACAACTCGAGCGATGTTATCCGAGCCACCCCAAGTGTTTGTCACCATCGCACACCTTACCCTTAGGTCTTATGCAGTAGTTTTAAGGGGTTATGTAACAAATAAGTAGTACTATGTTCTTGAACATTATTTTTGTATATAATAATGAATATAATTTGTAGTCATTTTTGATACATTGTAAATAGTTTTTAAAGTACAAATGGTGTTTTTAGTTATTATTTAATTAAGAAATATATTTTATTAAATTAAGGGATTTTTGAATTAAATAATATTTTAATAAAATAATATTAATATAATTATTTTAATTTTTATTAAATATAAATGATCTTATAATTTAATGAATGCAATTAAAATTTTATTAAGGTTTGAAAGCCATTTCTGTCAAAACCCGTGAATTTTCGATAAATGTCGGTTTTTATTTTAAAAGTAAAAATTAACATATTTAGAAAATTATTTAGATAAAATATATTTTATTTATGGAATCAGGACGTCAAAATTATCCAACTGTGAATTTTTCACAATTTTCTGAGACAACCAAATTTTTGTGTAAAAATTAAATGTCGTTTAAATATATAATGTGTTTTATGACATCATAATGACCCAATAGTGATGTAATAAAATACTATAATCTTTATATTCTGCCAATATATGTTTTAACATTAAATTAATGTGATTTTTGGGTTTTTTTGACTTACTTTTCAAAGCATTAATGGACCCCTCAAGACTTATTCAACACCTTGCCTTTTTAAATTAATTTCCATGAGAGTGTGACTCACCTCCATATAAGAAACCCTAATATTATAAGAAGTTCGGACTTTGGCCTTATAAAATATATTTTTTCTCTTCCCTTTTCCAAAAACCATGGGAAAAACCATGGTATGGTTTGTGGTTTGGATTAATTTAATGTAAGGGGACCCAAACCTAAATAATAAATAATTCTTTCAACATTCCTATATAAACCCACCCAAGCTCCCACTTCCTCCTCACTCAAAGCCCTTGGAGTTTGTCCAACCTCTGCCCTACACTCTCCAGAATCCTCCCAAGGTTCCCCAAGATCCCAATAAGCCTCTCACAAGCCTCTCTCTAGCCTTTGGAAGCACACTTCCAAGTAAGGGTTTTTTCTTCCTTTCTCATTTTGTCAAATTTTCTTTAAATTATTTTGCCTTTTAATTTCAATTAGGAAAGTTGGGTTATGGTTTAGAACCTCCCTCATACTTCCCTATTTATGTGTTAATGATGGGATACACCTTTATCTCTCATTAAATGCCTCCCATGTACACCCGTTACTATGCCAAAATTCCGAAAGGAACTTCTCCCTCCTGATTCACATTCAAGTAAAACTTTTGTATCATGAATATAAATTCCATTACAATTGTTGGTACATGTATCTATATGACCTCCTTACTGTCCATTACATGTAAATATTATGAGAAACCCCTTTCTCTCTCATCAACTGTTTTTAAGAATTCTTATGTCACGTCGTTACGCTGCCGAAATCACACCGATTTTCTAAGCCAATGCCATTGTGTAGTGAATACCATGCCCATTTCCCCATCAAGGGTATTCACCTTTATGAAAATTTACTAATTGATTATAATGTTTCATTTATCAAGTCCACATTCCTTTATTGTGGAATAAATGATTATGTTTTATGATCCATGTGGCACACTTATGCATGAAATGAAATGTTTAAGAAGGGTGCTCCCTTATAGCGCTCAATGAATTGGGTAATGTATAGTATCATGATACGTCATGTGCAATGAGTGTTGACTCATGATAATTCAAGTGCAACGAGGGTTTACGCGTGATTCATGTGCAATGAGGATTTACTCATGCTCTATGTGCAATGAGCCTTGGCTCATGCTAATTCCATGTTAAGTGTTGTTGCCACATTTCCATGTTATGATTATCATGCTTTATCATGCATTTTTGTTCATGTTTATTTTATTCTCTATGGATATGCCTATTTTCTAACGTGTATTGTACTCCTCATGTTATTCCATGTGTACTCCCTTACTGGGCTTTATAGCTCACTCTTTTCTTATGCATGTCCTTAGGTTATCTCATACAATGCTAGGTACGAGGGAATGTAGTGGTCATATAAAGTAAGTTTTCAATAAAGATGTTGTATTTCATGTTTTAAGTTTTTATGTAATGATACTAAGCCCCAAAGACACTAAACCTCTCGATATTCTTTGTTTTATGAAGTGAAGTTTTATGTAATAAATCATGTTTAAATTTGTAATAAAAGAAGGGTTGTCATATTTTATTCTCATCCCATGTTTTTATAATGTTTACCACAAGACTTAAAGATGAAAAGGGACAAGGATGGGATCAAGGAAAAGTCATGCTGTCTAAAACATGGAACTTGACATTTTTCTTTTTAATAGTTTATATTTTATGAAAAATGGATACAGAGTAGTAGTGTCTATATGTAATATTCAAGTTTTTATGTAATAGTTCTATCCTAATTCTCTAAAACTCTAAACATAAAAAGACCCTCAATCTGAATTCTTGACATAATTCAAGATTATGTAATTTTTAAAGAAGTGTCATTATACTAACCAATAAATCATGGAATTTAATGAGAATACCATATTTATTAGAATCAATAAAAACACATCAAGAGAAAAAAGAAGGATGGTATTAACACAACAAAATCTCATCTATGCTAAAATAGAATGTTGTTGTCATTTATGACAAAAATAATAAGTTTTAAAATATTCTTGAGGAAAATAAACTTTTATTTTTAAAAACCATTTGATAATATTTTTCATGGAATTCCTATTTTAAAAAATTATAAAAAATTAATCGATTTAAACTTAAAAGGCAACTTCAAAGAAATGATGGTGGATAAATATGTTCATGTCATACGAGGTAAAAAATAATTTTTTTTGTATAGAAAAAAGGATAAGAAATTGCTTGTTCAAAAAATAATGAGAAGATTCTATATAAAACATTGGTAAAGGAAGGAAAGGTAAAAATGTCTTTACCACATCATTTTCATATTAAAATGGATTATAAAATAAAACAGGTTCTCCAACTAAAGATAGAAATATTGTCTTGTTTTTATAAATACATTTTTTTAAAAAATTATGCTACCAAAGAGTGGAGAAATTGAACTAATACATGATAATGGTAATTAATAATGAGATAAGAATTAAAGAGTATTTGAAATAATGGTTATATAATTTCTTGAAATGGAAATTCCAGTTAATGATTATTAGAAAATGTATATAGGAAAATAATCTTTAAATGTACCAAAGTGTATCGTACCACAATGAAAAATTTTAAATCATTAAATCATGAAGGATTAAAATTGGATAAAAGTTATAATATAAAGCGGGTAACGATATTCATGATATATAATATAATGGGAAATATATACACTATATAAATAAAACATGGTGCATGATAATACAATATGCCTTAATGAAATGAAATTGAGGTGAAATCCCTTATAAATGAATCCTATGATCCAAAAGTGATAATGATAAAAAAAAATATAAATACCATGAAAATAAATGAATATATAATATAGTATATAAAAATGGGGAGTATTTATACCACATAGAATAAGTAAGTGGTGAATATGACATTTATCTCAAAGACGTGAAAAGTGAGGTGGGAATCCTTTCATTGAGTTTCCATTTAGGTGAACATCCTTTAAATTCTAGTATAATAAACATATATTAATTTTATAATTTATTCATAACCATTTTCATGATTATAATTACTTTTAATTCACTAATTACAATGTTTTAAAAAAAATACTTAGACAAATAAATTCACATAAGGTGTTTCAACAAAATTCAGTTAATGTTTCAAAGTCAACAATTTTAGGTCAACTATGGTCAAATGGGTCATTATATGTTATCTATAGAATAATAATAATTATTTTATTATATTATATACTCATTAAATATGTTTTCATAATTTTCCATAATATTAGGAGACTAGAAATTAATTGCACCATTCATAGAAATGGTAGGTCGTATGTATGCATGAACACAACATTCATTTCTTTTTTTTAAAGCGGTGACGGGAATTGATCACTCAATTCATGCCCCAAGAGAATATGTTAAATCCAAAAAATTTAGTAAAAATACGAGGTGTAAATAGCATACAATAGAATGTATTGAAGGAAAACAACTAATTATTACCAAAAAGAAAAGTCTTTGACAACAAGTAACCACCCCCTATTCTCTAATAAGAAAAAGTTCAATGGGTAGTCATCCATCCGCACGTAAGGGAGGAAAAAATGAAATCACTGAAAATCCTCCACCTTCACATCAAAAGGAATTTTGACAATTCTAAATTGAAAACATGCTAGAAAAGTTATCATCAGGCATAAAGATTATGGCGAAGTCATAAAGACAGACACACCATTCCCATGGAAACACAAAAACCTTCAACAAACATAATCAATTGGGCAGTAAAAAATCATCCCCATGGGATGTCTCTAAAGTCGAAATCAATATGCATTTTTTATTCATCAAACATTTTGATGTACATTAGTTTTCTAATTGGATATATGTTACATAGGTTTATTAACATTACCCATTATACTTTCCGTCTATGTAATGAACGAGTCATATCACATTTAGGGGGCGGTAGTCCACATTAATCGTGATAATTAATTTTTACACTTTCTACTATTAATGATGAAAAAAATTATGTCAAAAATTAATATGTAATATTAATAAATTTTATTCCACTTATGTTATTTATTTTTCAAAATTATATTCAATGAAGTGGTATAATTTAATTTAAAGATAATCTTACAAATGTAATGATAAAATTCTTTTCAAAGAAATGTTTTCATAATTATAGGATGTTTTTTATATTAAAATTTGACATATAATTGATTAAAAGTACATAAATTAGATTAATAATAATATAATTGAACTATTTTTCCCTTATAAGTTTTTTTAAAAAAAATTCATCTTTGTAAATCATTTAAAAAAGGCAGTTTTAAAAAAAAATTAGTATCTTTTCTATTCATCAAAAAAATAATCATTCGATGAAATTATCAAAAAACCACCATTACATAATTTTTCTAGGAAGATGTCATAAATTAAGATAATATTTTTAAAAGAAAGTTTTATATGTTTTGGAAAAATTAATTTTAAAATAATCAATGAAAACGCGACAAAACCATTTTAAAAAAACATATATTTTTAAAGAAAATATCATTTTCATTATAATATTTTTTCATTTGATATTAAATGATATCTAATGAATATATTTATGAATTCATAAACGATATAATTTTAATAGTTCAACTATATCAATCCATACATTCCAGTATAATGGATAGGTTATAACCATATTCTATTTTAAGGTTCATTAAGATACAAGGATTAGTGTATTGAAATATTTCCAAGATATAAAATTAAAAGAAATATATTTTCTGATTCATTAAATATTTGTGTTTCATGTCACGTATTATATCAAAATTAATATTATTTTTTAATATATCATTTTATTACATTATAATTAGATGAAAATATATACTTGCTTATGAATATTAAAATTTGTTTATAAAATACTCAGGAGAATTAAAATCAATTAATTGAAGGCCATGAAAAAGATATTTTCCATGTGGAATTTAGGAATAATTTTATAAATGATTTTTTCATGAGGAATTTTAGATGTAATATAAATTTTATATTTTTAGATTAAAATTTATATTTGAGGAGATTTGGAGAAGAATTTATTTATATGAAAAAGTGACGAAATGACTTGGAAAATTTATTATAATATAATTTTATACATAGTATTTAATAAGTAATTTGAGTTTGAATTTATTGAACAATATAGATGACCACATCCACCCAAGATGTTATAGAACTAAATGTGAGAGAAAGCTTGACCTAGAAGATCATGACAAAGAATCAGTTGGCACCTCGGTAGGAGGCGTATTGGTAGGCAGGTTAGAGCATATGAGAAGTTGGTTGTTCCATAGGGTGGCCGCACTGATGAGGTTTTTGCATGGGGTAGTTCTAGAATAACACCAGAGTGGACCCACATTCAATAAATTAAGTATCTAATGGATGGATATAGCTTGTAAAATGTTGGGCATGTACTCTTAAATTTGACATGGGATATATGCTTTGTGTGATACACTATTCATGCCTTAATTTTTTATGGGTACAAAATCATCATATTAAAAAATTTCAAAGGATTTATATTATCATGATTGGTGATCATTACATACCTTGGCCCTTTTATGTATTTTATATGCTGCGTTTTAACATATTTCAACTCCCATCATTTATCCGTGATACAATAGTCTATATTTTCTGATAATGATACCACATACCCTTATCCATGCATTATATACTTTTTATGAACTCATCATATGAATGAATCTTATACTATCACAACAAAATAAGATTTACAGTTTTCTATTCATGCATTCATAACATGAACGATCTCAAAGTAGAAAAATGATAAACGAAACAATTGTCTTATCATGAAATTCTGTTTTATTATAATGGAATGTTCTTTATATATGATAAAAATATTACATAATTATTTTTATTTCAATAATGTGAGAATCCTATTAGATCATTTTCTCTATGAAAATATACATTGACATGGAATATAAAAAGTATATTTTTGGTAGCATGAAGATCAAAGCTTAAAAAATTTCACATCTATAAATATTAAGAGACAAAGCACAAAACATGGTGGCACCCATTCAAGATTCAGAGAATATCATTTTTTGATGAAAAACTCCACCATTATGCTTCAATGTATATAGAGGACAAAATATCCTATTAGAGTTACTTGTCTATGTGAAGAAAATGAGATCCAACTGCACACTTGTTGTGATCCTCATTTTTACTATGTTATATGAAGGTTTGAGTTACTTTGGGACTTTTCATATGGCATTCAGTCATAAGAGTCTTATGAACGAACTATAGCAACCTGACCCCAGATAGCCCAGAGTTGGTGTCTACTACTAAATACATTGGCTTGATTATAAGGAATCACGCTGCGAAAGACTGATCAATTTAGTAGTCTTCGTAAACAAGATACATAAATGATTATTATATTACTAATGAATTCACTAATTACTACATGTTTGTTTTTATAAATGAATAAGATTGAGAATAATAACTGATCCTTCTAGTATATTCCTACATATCATTCATAATATTCTTTTTGGATTCTTGAGGAAAGAAACAAAATAAGGGTGAGATCAAATGTTTAGTAAGGAACACATTTTTCAGAATAAATAATTAATCAATCTACATTGAAAGGTAAATAACTAAACATAAATTCCATTTACATAACTAGATAAGGCATGAATAATATGAAATGTAAGAAACTGAAACACCTTCCATAAATCATTGAATTGAGAATGAACTACTTAAATAGATATGTCGATGTAAAACTATCATGGATAAATAATAACTGAAACTACTACGAGGGCAATAATTTCTTAAGGGAACTCCTATCTAAGGAATATGAGGACCTATTACTATTAATACATTTCACGAGAAGGTTTAAAACTAAGGTTAGAGACCCCTATGCACAATTATTTATGTCATGAGAACCCATCAACGAATAGAGGAGCGACATAATGTATCGTCTCATCCCATCAATGATATGTCACGACCCATCCCACAGGGCCTGTGTCGTAACTACCCCAAGACTGCCTTCCATAGGCCAGGGGCTGGCGACTAGCACTAAAGGCATATATCCCTAATATGGGAAGGCATTGCTTTTATAACTATAAAAAAACACATAATATTACACAACTGGAAGTAAAACACTAAGTAAAAACTGAATACAAAAAGTGTACGGGAAAGTAAAAGGGGGCGAAAATACAAGCTCAACTATAAAGTAGAAGTACAACTGAAAAAGGTCACAAACAACTGAAAGGTAAAGAGAAGCTCATGGATTATCCTCTGGGGTTCTTACCTGAAAGGTAGGTATAGATGGCCACCTCATCACTCCACATCTGTCAGACTCGTCTGTGTACCGACTCATCGTAAGATCCACCTCCGGGTACCATCCAGTCCTGGTGCTCTCGGCCTCCATCAGCACTGCCTGTCGTCTAAATCCAACACAATGAGATGCGAGCATAGCCCGTGCAGGGGTGAGTATAATGATACTCAGTAGAGACCCCAAGACCCTCAAGGTCTCACAAAATACAACAAGGATAAAACACAAAGTATGAAAACAAAGGATAACCATTACTTAGGTATATGCCCATACATATACCTAGGTTATCTGGTAACCCATTTCAATCATGAGGAAAACACAAAAGTCAAAGACATAGATCAAACTAGGATTTTTATTATCGAAAAAAAGGATGGTGGCGTACTCCACCTCTATCGATTACAGTGGGCCTGCCACATCACACAGAGGCACTTCCCACCATCCATGGACTGCTGAGGCACTCCTGTTGTCGAGTGTCGTGGGTCTGCTGCATCACCCAGAGGTGCCCCCTACCGTGGCCCTACCATGTCACACAGAGGCACTCCCCCTAATAGCTTACAGAGGTAATCCACATGTCAAGTACCGCGGGTCTTCTACGCTCACACAGAGGTGGTCCTCCACTATGGGTCTACCGCGTCATGCAGAGGTGCTCCCCACTAGGCTAGTTGAGCCACTCCGAGTCGAATCGTTCAAGTAGTCTTCAGGTCTCATAGAGCTATTAGGTCTCCGTACTGTTTCTACTTATCATCGGAAGGATCCGCTCCATGAGCTACTGGTCGATAATCCATGTGTCACAAAGTCTCATGTAGAATTATCTCAAAGTACTGCCACGTAATATGGGTCTCAACGTAATATAATGCACGTCAATTGGACGCTCGGTCTGTGAGTTATTAGACGTTTATTCTCTGGGGCCCGGTTGGATTCGTGTACAAACCAACCCGACCGTGTCTCAACTATAACCTAAACTCTAGTGGGGTATACTCAAAGGGACCATCTCTTATTGGGATTACCAACTCCGCTGATGGCTCATCAAACGAATGTCTAGTTCCACAGATATGGCCCAAGTAAGAGAAGGATTGGTAGGGGGCCTGGGTCCGGTATGACCTGATCGGACCGACTCGGCCAATCCCAGTCTAGGCCGACCCGGTCTGGGTAAACCCGGACAGAACTGAAGGGTCTGACCCAGCCTGTTGGGCGGGTTGGCCCACAATGTTAGGGCCTGTTCGCTGGGCTTAGCCCACCAGACTGTGAGGGCAGTTTGTCCCGGATGTCACCACACAAGCGACTCGGCCCGAAGGCTGGGGCCGGTTCGGCAAGCGCCATGAGGGGCATGACTGGGGAGGTCGGTGGCTGGGAGGCCAGTGAGCAGGATGTACGGGGCACGGGCAGGTCTTCGGGATGTCGGGCAGGCCGTGGGGCTGTCGGGCAGGCCGCCGGCAGGGTCGGCAGGACGCAGGGGCGCGCGACCAGCTTGCAGGTGCGCCGGGCAGGGTGCCGGCGGAGCTGAGTAGTGCGCGGGGTGCACGAGTAGGCAGCGCGAGGCGCGATGATGCCTAGGCAGGCAGCATGGGGACTGAAAGCGTGCGGGTAGGCGGCACGGGTCTTGGCGGTGTACGGGAAGGCGGTGCGGGGCACGACAGGGCGCCGACAGGCGGCGCGTTGGACTACTGCACATGGGCAGGTGGCGTGGGGCGAGATGACAGATGGGCAGGCGGCAAGGGGCGCGACGACCTGTGGGCAGACAGCGTGGTGCGCAACGGTGCGTGGGAAGACCGCAGTGAAGGCCGGAGCGCGCGGGGTAGCACGCGGGTACGCCGCAGTTGACGCAGCGGGGCGTGATGGTGTTTGGCTGGAAGTATATGTGTGCTGCGGGGGTAGTGCGATTCTCGGAGTTCATGGGTAGCACAACCTTCGTCGTTTCCGCCTTCGTTGCCATCACCTCATCACAAAGACGAAGAATCAATATGAAAGAATGGTAGAGGGAGTTGGGCCATGTATGTTTGGCCTGCACCCTCCGTTTTTAGAGATGATATCATTTGGCTCATTAAAATGAAGCTCAACAATTAATTACGACACGTTGTGTCAATTTTTCATTCGATGATGAGAGGAAGAAAATAGATTCATAAACATGTAATAACCTCATACCTTTTTATTTTCCATTCTTTGTTTGTGACGTTTGAAGTCGCGGGATGAAACCGAATTAATTCTTTGTTCGTCACATCCGCCACGCTCTCGGAATCCCGAGTTGAGTCGGCTGTGGAAGGCGCACCACGTCGGTAGGATTCGAGGAAAGAAGTCGAAGAAGAAATCTGGCATTCTTCACGTTCTTCATTGGGGGCACTTTTCTCCCATTCTCCTCTCAATTGCACCAATAGAAAAATGCCAATGAAATAATATTAGATTAGTCATCTAATATTATGTTGGAACACCAAATCAAAAAGGAGAATTAAAAACCCAGCTCCACTAAATTAAATGCACGAGTGTTGTCTCATTAATTTGGAGGATGGAAAGAGGATCTTCTTAATAAAACACATGAATTGGCATAATTAATTGTGCAGGGAGGTCAAGAGGCTCTCCCTCATTAATGAGAGAGAGTGGGGAGGTTTCATCCTCCACCATAAATAGGGGTCGGGTGGTCCCCACCCCTATCATTAATAGGGAGGTTATGTGGCTCGGGTGGTCCCCTCCTCAATTATCCTCCCATGGGAGGTTATGCTCAGGTGGGCCCCACCACTATAACCTCTCATGGGAGGTTAGGCTGTGTTGGTCCCACCACCAACTCCCAAGGTAAGGTTTTAACCAACACACTCAACACATTGCAACTTAAAAATAAAATAAAGTGTTGTACATTATTTTATTATTTTTTTTATAAAAATCCAAAAACTGACTTTTATTCCTAATTGTCTTCTGTTGAGGTGAAAGTCTTCTTAAGAAAATACCGGCGCTACGAGTTCAACTGTGCCCTCAGATTTCAGTTCTTAGCACCAAATCAAAAGTTATAAAAACCCGCTCGAACGTTTACTGAATGTAGCCAAACAAAACATCAGAAATTGATTTCGGTCACACCAGGCCTCGGAATCAAGCACCAAAAAATTTTGCGGACTCATAAAAATCCCATGTATTTAAGAAAAAATATTTCCATGTAATTTACGAGTCTTTACATTCTCCCAAACTTAGGGCTTTATGTCCCTATAAGCTACAACTCACACTAAGGGACCAAATGGGGATAATGATCACATATCTGAGCCTCCTGCTTCCATGTGCTCTCCTGGAGGTTCCCCTGCTATGAATGAATGCACAACAGAGGTATCGACCATCCATGTAGGACATACTTCTGTTGATCCTCAATCTCTACTGGAACCTCTGTGAATGTCTCCCCATCGTTGATGTCCATCTCCCCATGGTCAATGATGTGATAAGGGTCTTGCACGTATCTTCTCAGCTGAGATATGTGGAATACGTCATGCACCCGGTGCAACTGAGGTGGAAGACCAAGGCGATAAGCCACCCCACCTACTCTGCTAAGGACCTGGAATAGTCCGATGAACCTTGCAGATAACTTTCCGCCTCATCCCAATATTAGTAGACCTCATCGAGGTGAGACCCGTAGGAAGATGGGGTCTCCATCCTCGAACTCTAGAGGTCTCCATCTCCTGTCAGCATATGACTCTTGTCTACTCTATGCAGTCTTCATCTACACCTGGATGATATTTACCTTCTTCATGGTAGCCTGTACCATCTCCGGTCCCACTAGTGCTAACTCCATAGGGTCTGTCAAGCATAGGGGTGATCTACAAGGTCTCTTGAACAACACCTCAAAAGGTGCCATCCCTATGGTGGAGTAATAGCTGTTGTTGTAGGCAAACTCCACACACTATAAGTGATCCTACCATCTACGACCGAAGTCAAGGACGCATGCATGTAGCATGCCCTTGAAGGTATGAATAGTCCTCTCACTCTGACCATATGTCTGAGGATGGAAGGTGGTGCTCAGACGTAGCTGCATTCTGAAAGCCTCCTGCAACCCATTATATAGCCGAGAAGTAAACCGTGGGCTACAGTCGGAGACTATAGAAGTAGGTACTCCATGAAAACGCACAATCTCTTGTACATAGAGGTGTCCAAAGGTCTCTACTGACCCCTTCTCTCTGATAGGTAGGAATTGGTCCAACTTGGTGAGTCGGTCGACGATCACCGAAATCGAATCGTGACTCTTGGATATACATGGAAGACCCGTAACGAAGTCCATGGATATCCCATCCCACTTTGACTCTGGGAATTCTAAGGACTGAACCATGTCTACTGGTACCTAGTGCTCTGCCTTCAATTACTGACAACTGAGACATCGTGAGACAAACTCAGCTAATGCCTTCTTCATACCTGGACACCAATGCTATCGTCAGAGGTCCTGATACATCTTCGCCACACCTGGATGTACCTCTAGAAGAGATGTTTGTAACTCCCTCAAAACTTACTCCTGAAGTGCTACTGGTACCATTTTACGTCCTTTAAAGAGGATTACATGCTCCTCACCTTCAGAAAATCCATCAGGTTCCTACCCTGTGGATATCTGAGCACATCGCGTCTCACAGTCAGCATCCCCTTGTTGTGCCTCCATGACTCGTGGAAGAAGTGGGGGTGTGACTGTAAGAAACTGTAGGAAAGCTGCCCCATATCTATCCACATAAGAAATCTGTAAAGACGCCACCTACAACATCACCTCTCCTAGCAGCTGTATACCAGATCTCCTACTTTGAGAATCGGCTACAATGTTCCCCTTCCCATGATTATAGACTATATCGAAGTCATTGTCCTGGAGGAACTCGAGCCATCATCGTTGTCTCTGGTTTAGGTCCTTCTGAGAGAATATATACTTGATACTCTTGTGATCAAAGTAAAAAAGTGAAATGTTTTCCCATCAGATAGTGCCGCCACATATTCAAGGCGAAGACCACTACTGCTAACTCCATATCATGGGTAGCGTAGTTCTGCTCATGTTGCCTCAACGACTGAGAACCATATGCGATCACCGCTCGCTCCTACATCAAGACACACCCGAGTCCTATCCCTGATGCATCACAGTAGACTACGTACCCTACACCTTCCTCTGGAGGCCTCAATATAAAGGCACTATTCAGCCTCTGCCTCGGCTTTTAAAAGCTCTGCTTGCATCTATCTGACCACACAAAGGATTTCAACTTCTTCGTCAAGGCTGATAGTGGCACTGTCACTCTAGAGAAGTTTGGAACGAATCTCCGGTAGTATCCAGCCAATCCCAGGAAACTCCGTACCTCAATTACACTCCTGGGTGGCTCCCAAGCAAGTACTGCTTCAATACTCACTGGATCCACTGCAACTCCATCCTCTAAGATGACGTGTCCCAAGAAGTAATCCAATCAAATCCAAAACTAGCACTTCAAGAGCATACTGTAAACCGGGTTCTCTCGGTGTGTGTCAAGTATTACCCGAAAATGGTAGGCATGCTGCTCCTCAGTAGTCAAGTAGATCAAAATGTCATCGATAAAGACTACGACAAAGAGATCAAGGTATGGCTGTAAGATCCTATTCATGAGAGTCATGAACACTTCTAGATCATTGGTTATGGAAAAAGGAATAACCAAGAACACGTAGTGGCCATAACGACACCTAAATCTTGTCTTCTGCACATCCTCATCTCAAACTCTAAGCTGGTGATGGCCTGATCTAAGGTTTATCTTCGAGAACCACCGAGCTCCCTTTAGATGATCAAAGAGGACATAAATACTTGGGAGTTGGTACTTGTTCGTCACAGTCACCTAGTTCAGGTTACGGTAGTCGACACAGAGCCTCAAGCTCCCATCCACCTTCTTAGAGAACAGAATCATGGCTGCCTAGGGAGAAACACTGGGCAAGATAAATCCCTTTATGTGCAAGTCCTCTAATTGTAAAAACAACACACAAAGCTCCGCGGGAGCCATCTGATACACTAGAGTAGATATTGGTGCTGTCTCGAGGTACAGTTCAATGTAGAAGTCCACCTCTCTGCAAGGAGGTAATCCTGCAACTTCGTAAGGGAAAACATCCACGTACTATTCCACCACTATAGAATAAGTCAGAATCTCCACATCTACTGCTCTGAGGGTAAGGCAAGCCAACTAGTGAGTGATCAACTGCACCCTCCTTAGATTATGTTCGTCTTGTGCTTCAAAGGTTCCCTTCACATCGATGAAGTTTAACCGGGTCCCATCCGTGCGGACACACCGCACTTTTCACCTAATATAGTTAATCTAAGCATGGACTTTAGATAACCATTCCATACCCAAGATGACATCGTAAGGCCTCGATTCCACTACTAGGAGATCACAGTCGAAGCTCTCTCCTCCTAGAGTAAGCTCGTACTGCCGACACTAGTGTGTAATCATCATGTTTTCTCCAGTAAGAGTCTCTAGATGTAAGGATCGAGCCAAAAACTCTGTCAGAATCTCCGAGCGCCGAATGAGGGCACTGTCAATGAAAGAGTGACTATCACCTGTGTCTATTAGAACTGCATCTAAGGTGGTGTTGACACAGATCAAACCTCAAATCATCTCTGGAGCACCATGGACGTATACTTCAGGTGCCTGATGTTGAGCTCTCCCCTGTCCATCTACTCCCTGCGGTTGGGGTGGACCTCCTGGTGGTGGTGGCAGTAGCACCTTGTAACATCATCCACTACCATCTGGTCGACCATCTCTTCATCCACGTCCTCTTGAGCCCTGCAGACCGCCTCAATTGAATCTTTTCCTTTTCCTAAGAGGTCCATAAACTGTATGTTGATCATCAAAGTGGCGGGTCAGATAGTCATGAGCCATGTGACTAAGCCCGTCGCATGAGTAACACTGTTTCCTACCGACATGTGTGTTTCTGCTCTGTGTGCTCTGCACAACCGATCCTGAGTCGTGCGGTCGTCCACCTGTAGGTCTGGTCTTCTTGGACCTCTGTGACATCTGTCTACTGCCAGCTGCGGAAGACTCCGCAGCATGTTGGCTAGTTGTGGGTCTTTCTACTGGTGACTGCTCAGTAAGAAAACTCTCTACTAGGAGGGCTCTCTCTAACACCCCTGCCTGAGTTGGGATGCTAAGTGAGATCACCAAAGCTCTGATCTCCTGCCTGAGTCCCTACTCGAAGGTCCGAGACCTAAAGAATGGGTCATGTAGCATATCAGTGGAGTAGCACGAGAGGTCGGTGAACCTCGCAGAGTACTGTTCCCCCTTCATGCTACCCTACCATAGATGCAGTAGATCGTCTATTCGCACAGCTCAAAGGGTGGCTGGGAAAAACTCTTCCCGGAACAGCCTCTTGAAGTGTACCCAATGAAGTATCGCATCATCATGAACCCGGAGCATCAGGCTCCACAACCTGCCTGCTACTCCCTGAAGGAGGCTAGTATTAGGGATCACCATAAAGTCTGCTGGTGTCCCCACTAGCCGAAAGACTCTCACCACAGCCTCCAACCAATCCTCAGCCACCTATGGGTCCATCTCCCCCTGGAACCTGGGTGGATTATGGCGCTAGAACTCGTGCAATGCACTCAAGAATCGTCCAATCTCTGTTGCTGGGGCTATTGGAATTGGTGGCCTAATGGGGAGTGGCACCCCTGGTGACTCAACTAAAAGTGGTTCCTACACCGAGGCCTCATTACTCAGTTCGTTGTCAGTACGTACGACTCTCAGGGATCTACCTGGTCATCTGTAGGGAGGCATCCTGAAAGAAACGGATGCGACACGGTCAAAATACTATACCTAGTGAGCTGACCTGGTTGAGTTGTCTTAAGAAAAGCTTTTAGAAAACACACACGCAATCGGTGTTTTCATGTACTGAGTCAGAAATTGGAGATTAGGGTCCTGGTGTATGGATACATCGGCCACCCGGACCAACACTCGAGTCCCTGAACTGAAAAACACACCTAGTACCCTTAACACTATTGCTTCACAAAATAGAAATATAAAAGTCCTATGTTATGCGTTAGAATCAACTCCTCTAACACAAATTGTCATAACCCATCCCCTGGGGCCCATTTCTTAACTACCCCAAACCTGTCTTCCATAGGCCAGGGGCTGGCGACTAGCACCAAAGACGTATATCCCTAAACTGGGAAGATGTTGCCTTTATAAGCGTAAACAAACACATCAGAGTACACAACTTCAAGTAAAACACTATGTAAAAACTGTACAACAATTGTGTGCTGGAAAGTAAAAGGGGCCAGAAATAAATGCCCAACTGTAAAGTACAAGTAAAACTGAAAAAGGGGACAAATAGCTGAAAGGTAAAGAGGAGCTCATAGATCATCCTTCAGGGTTTTTACCTAATGGTTTGGTAAAGATGAACACCTCAGCAGTCCACGTCTATCATACTCCTCTGTGTACTGAATCGTTGTAAGATCCACCACCATTACCATCCAGTCCTGGCGCTCTCAGCCTCCGGCAGCGCTGTCCGTTGTCTGCATACAACACAACGAAGTGTAGGCATAGCCTATGCAGGGGTGAGTATAACCATACTCATTAAGGACCCCGAGACCATCATGGTGTCAAAAAATCTAACAAGGATAAAACACAAAGTACGAAAACAACGAATAACCATTACATAGGTATATGACCATACATATACCTAAGTTATCTAGTTACCCATCTCAATCATGAGGAAAACCAAAAAGTCAAAGACTCTCCTCAAACTATGATTTTTATTATCGAAACCAAGGATCGTACCTTCCTCCTCCTCTATCGAGTAAAGTTGGCCTGCCGCATCACATAGAGGTACTTCCCATTATCCTTGGACTCCTGAGGCACTCTTCCTGTTGAGTGTCGTGGTTCTGCTGCGTCACACAGAGGCGCTCCCCACCGTGGGTATTCCGCGTCAAATAGAGGCACTCCCCCTAATAGCTTATAGAGGTACTTCTACTATCTAGTACCGCGGGTCTGCCACACTCACATAGAGGCTCTCCTCCACCATGGGACTGCCGCGTCAGATAGAGGCACTCCCCACTCGGCTAGTAGAGTCACTTCAAGTCGAATCGGTCAACCAGTCCTCAGGTCTCAGCCAGCTACTAGGTCTCCGTACTCTGTCCGCTTGTTACCAGAAGGATCTGCTCCATGACCTACTGGTCGATACTCCAAGTGTCGTGAAGTCTCACTTAGAATTATCTCAAAGGACCGCCACATCATAGGGGTCTCAACATAACAGACATTGTGTCTATCGAATGCCCGGTCTGTGAGTTATTAGCTTTTTAGTATCGGGGGCCCAGTTGGATTCATGTACGAATCAACCTGAACATATCCCAACTATACCTAGAACTCTAGTGGGGTATACTCAAAGGGACCATCTCTCATCGTGATTACCAGCGCTGCTGACGGCTCATCAAATAGACGTCTGGTGCCACATATATGGCCCAAATAAGCAAAGGGTCGGTAGTGGGCCTGTGTCCGGTCCGACCCGGTCGGACAGACTCGACGCAACCCAGTCTGGGATGACCTGCTCTGTGTCAACTCGAAAAGACCTGAAGGGTATGACCCAGCCCATTGAGTGGGTCAGCTCGCCATGTTAGGCCCGGTCCGCTTGGCTTGGACCAGTGGACTGCGAGGGCGGTTCGGCCCAAATGTCGCCATGCAGGCGACTCAGCCCGAAGATCGAGGCCGATTTGGCCAGTGCCACGAGGGGTGCGGATCAAGAGGTTAGTGGCCGGGAGGCTAGAGGGAAGGCGGCGCGGGGTGTGGGCATGCTAGATGGACGCCGGGCAGGCTGCGGGTGCCCCACGCAGGATGCGGTGGCATGCGTGAAGAGCACAGGGGCACCGGGCTGGGCACAAGGTTGCGGGGAAGGCCGCGACGGTGCACAGGCAACGTGCGGGGGCATCAGGCAGGCCACCGGCGGAGCCAGATAGCGCGTGGGGTACACGAGAAGGCGGTGCGTGGCGCGGGGCGTAGTGAGGCACGAGCATGCGTCAAGGAGCACAGCGGCGTGCGGGCAGGTGGCGGGCGGGCAGGCGGAGCATTGCGCGACGACGCGTGGGCAGGCAGCAGGGGGAGCAAGGGCAGGCGGGCAGGTGGCAGGGGACGGGGCAACGTGTGGGCTGACGGCGCAGGGCGGGGCGGCGTGCGGGCAGACCGCGGGGCAGGCCGGAACGTGCGAGGCAGCACGCGGGTAAGCCGCGGGTCGCGCGACGGTGCACGAAGATGTTCGGCCAGAAGTATAGGTGCACCGTAGTGGTGCTGTGATTCGCATTGGCCGTGGGTAGCGCGGTCTTCGTCGTTGCCGCCTTCGTTGTCTTCGCCTAATCACTAAGTCGAAGAATCATTAAGAAAGAATGGAGGAGGGTGTCGGGCCATGTTACTTTGGCCCGCACCCTCTGCTTTTAGAGATGATATCATTTGAATAATAAGAATGAATATCAACAAATAATTACGACACAATGTATCAATTTTTCATTTGATGATGAGAGGAAGAAAAAGGAAGCATCAACGTGTAATAACCCCTACCTTATTATTTTTCATTTGTCGATCGATGACGTTTGAAGTCATTGGAAGAAGAAGAAAGAATTTATCATTCGTCGTGTCTGCTGCGCTCTCCAAATTTCGAGTTGAGTCGGTTGGGGAAGGCACTCCACGTCGGTAAGATTCGAGGAAAGAAGTCGATGAAGAAATATAGAGTTCTTCGCGTTCTTCACTGGGAGCGCTTTTCTCCCAACCTCCTCTCAATTCCACCAAAAGAGAAATGCCAAAAAAATAATATTAAATTAGTCGTCTAATATTATGTTGGCACACAAATAAAAAAGGACAATTAAAAACCCGACTCCACAAAATTAAATGTATGAGTGTTGTCTCATTAATTTGGAGGATTCCAAGAGGATCTTCTTAATAAAACACATGCGTTGGCGCAATTAATTACATAGGGAGGTCAAGAGGCTCTCACTCATTAATGAGGGGGAGTGTGGAGGTTTCATCCTCCACCATCAATAGGGGTCGGGTGGTCCCCACACCTATCATTAATAAGGATGTTATGCATCTTAGGTGGTCTCATACTCAATTATCCTCTGATTGAGGTTATGCTCGGGTGGGCCCCACCACCATAACCTTTCATGGGTGGTTAGGGTGTGGCAGTCCCACCACCAACTCCCAAGGGGAGGTTTTAACCAACACACTCAACACATGGCAGCTTAAAAATAAAATAATGTGTTGTACTTTATTTTATTATTTTTTTCATAAAAATCCAAAAACTATCCTTTATTCCCAATTGTCTACCGTAGAGGTGAAATTGTTCTTAAGATAATATCGGCACTGTAAGTTCAACAGCTCCCTCAGAATGTAGTACAGAGCTCGAGATCAAAATTTATAAAAATCTGCTTGTACATTTACTGAATGTACCCAAAAAAATATCAAAAATTGATTCCGGGCACATCGGGCCTCGGAATCAAGCACCATAAATTTTTGCAGACTCGTACAAATCCAACTTATTTAAGAAAAAAAATTTCCATGGAATTTTTGTGTATTTACATGATAATAACAAGAATTTCTCATATTGAATAAACCCAATAAATAATATTCCTTTTCAAATAACTATATTGCGTTAGAAATATGGATATATCAATAATTCCCTAGTTAATCAAATTATAGTCATAGTAAGGACTAAATGTATAATGGCATAAGTTTTATGTAATATCAATATCAATGTAAACTGCAATAGATAATAAGGGTAAATTAATTGTCCGATGATCATATAAGAATAAATATTTCAAGGGGACTACCAAATAAATCATGTAAGTAAATGTGAATACCATCTTTGGCAAAATCAATAATAACCTATCCAGAAGAAAAATAAGGATGGTATCAACAGAACAAAATCTCATTTGGGGTAAAATAGAGGGTTGTTGTCATTAATGAAATAAAATAATATCTTTTAAAATATTCTTGAGGAAAATATCCTTTTATCTTCAAAAACCATTTAATAGTATTTTTCATTGAATTCCCAGTTTAATAAAATTATTAAAAATTAATCCATTTAAACATGAATAGGAAACTTCAACGAAATGACGATAGATAAATCTATTCATGTCGTTTGAGGTAAAAATAATATAAATTTTATTAGAAAAAGGGTAGAAAATTCATTATTCAAAAAATGACTAGAAGATTCTATATAAAACTTTGGTAATGGAAAAAAGGTAAACATATCTTTACTATATCATTTTAAGATTAAAAAAGATTGTAAAAGAAAACTAGTTCTCCGAATAAAGATTGAAACAATATCGGGTTTTCATAAAAACATTTTCAAAAGAATCATAGTACCAAATAGTAGAGAAATTGTACTAATAAATGAAAATCGTTATTAATAATGAGAAAAAAATTGAACATTTTTTTTAAATAATGGTTATATAATTTTCTCAAATGGAAATTCCATTGAAAGATCATTATGACCGTCCTGTACGAAAATTAACTTTAAATGTACCAAAGTGTTCCATACCACATTGAAAAATTTTAAATCATTAACTAATGAAGGATTGAAATTGGAAAGAAGTTATAATATCAAAAGTATACGAATATTCAGGATATATAATTAGAATAGAAATATATACACTATATGAACAAAACATGGTTCTTTATTATAAAATATGCCTCAATGAAATGAAATTGAGGTAAAATCTCTTATACTTGAATCTAATGATCCAAAAGTGATAATGATCAAATGAGACCTCTACATACAATGAAAATAAATGATTTAATGATATAATATATAAAAATTAGAAGTAGTTACACCACATAAATGAAGTAAGAGGTGAATATGACATTTATCTCATAGATGTAAAAATTGAGGTGAGAATCCTTTCAATGAGTTACCTTCCTGGTGAACGTCCTTTAAATTCTCGTATAATAAAGATATGTTAATTTTATAATTCCTTTAGAACCATTTTAATGTTTATAATTACTTTTATTTCACTTATTACCATGTCTTTTAAAATAGTTAAACAAAAAATTTCACGTTGGGTGTTTCAACCAAATTCAGTTAATGTATCAAAATCAACAATTTTAGGTCAACTGTTGTCAAATAGGTCATTATATGTTATCTAAAGAATAATAATAATTATTTTATTATATTATATACACATTAAATTTATTTTTATAATATTCCATAATATTTGGAGACTAGAAATTAATTCCCCATTCATAGATATGGTAGGTCGTACATACGCATGAAAACTACCTTCATTTCATTGTTTTTTAAAAGCAGTGACATGAATTGATCACTAAATTCATGCCCCAATAGATTTTATTAAATATAAAAAAATATTAAACAAATACAAGGTGTAAATATCATACAACAGAATGTATTAATGGAATACATCTAAAGATTACCAAAATGCAATGTCTTTGACAACAAATAACCAGCCCCTATTCTCTAATAAAAAATGTCCAATGGGAAGTCATCTATCACCATAGAAGGGATGAAAAAAGAAAGTCACCTAAAATCCTCCACTATCACCTAAAAATTCTTTTTCAAATTTTTGAATTGAAAACATGCCAACAAAGCTATAATTTGGCATAAATACAATAAAGCAGTAGTAAATACGGACACACCATTCCCTTGGCAACAGAAGAACCATGAGAAAACAGAATCAATTGGGTAGTAAAAAATCCTTCCCAAGGGATGTCTCTAAAGATGAAATCCGAATTCATTTTGTATTCATCAACCATCCTAATGTACATTTGTTTTCTAATTTCATATATGTTACATATGTTTATTAACATCACCAATTATAGATTTCATTAATGTAATGAATGAGGCATATTGTTTTGAAGGGGCGGTAGTCAACATTAATCGTGATAATTAATTTTTACACTTTCTACTATTTATATTCACAAAAAATTATGTTGAAATTAATAAGTAATATTAATTAATTGGATTCCACTTATGTTATTAATTTATTAAAAATTAGATTCAATTAAGTGGTATAATTTAATTTAAAATTAATCTTATTTATGTAATAAATAAATTATTTTCGAATAAATGTTTTTATAATTATAGGAATTTTTTATATTAAAATTTGACATATAATTGATTAAAATTACATAAATTATATTAATAATAATATAATTTAACTAATTTTCCCTCTTATGTTTTTTAAAAAAATTAATCATTTCATATAATTTTAATAAAAAGGTTGTTTTAAATAAAAATTAGTATTTTTTTCTCTTCATCGAAAAAATAATCATTCAAAATAATTAAAAAAATCACCATTATGGATTTTTTTCAAGAAGATATCAATAATTAAGAGAATTTTTTGAAAAATGTTTTCTATGTTTTTGAAAAAGAAATTTTATAATAATCATGGACAATGTGACAAAAACATTTTCAGAAAAAAATCATGCCTTTTTGAAAAAAAAATCATTTTCATTACAATGTTTCTTTATTTGTTATCAAATGATATCTAATGAATTTATTTATGAATTCATAAAAAATTTAATTTTTATTGTTCAATTATATCAATTCATATGTTCTGGTTTAATGGGTAGGTTATATCCATATACTATTTTTAAGGTTCTTTTAGACTCAGGGATTAGTGTATTGAAGCCTACAATGATATTAAATTTAATGAAATATATTTTGTGATTCATTTAATATTTTTGGTTCATGTCAGATATTATAACAAAAATAATATTTTCTTTTAATATATAATTTTATTACCATATAATTTTATAAAAATGGGTACTCTCTTATGAATATTACACTTTGTTTATTAAAAAGTCACGAGAATTAAAATTAATTAATTGATGGAAATGAAAAAGATATTTTTTCAAGTGGAATTTAAGAATAATTTCAGGAATGATATTTCATGAGTAATTTTAGAATTAATATTAATTTTATAATTTTAAATAAAAATTTATATTTGAGGAGATCTGGAGAAAATTTATTTAGAATAAAAATTAATGAAACAACATAGAAAATTTATTTTAATATAATTATATAAATAGTATTTAAAATGTAATTTGAGTTTTAATTTATTGAAAAATTTAGATGAGAAAATCCACATAAGAGGTAATATCTTAAAAAATGTGAGAGAATGCTCAGCCTACAAGATCATTACAAAGAATCGGTTGCCACGTCTGTAGGAGGCCCATTGGTAAGCAGGTTAGAGCACATGAGAACTTGGTTGTTCCATATAGTGGCTACACTGATGAGGTTATTGCATGGGGTAGTTCTATAATAAGACCAAAGTGGACCTATATTCTCTCAATTGAGTATCTAAATACATTTTCATGATTATAAGGAATTAAGCCCCAAAGGACCGATATGTTTGGTAGCCTTGGTAAACCCAACACAGAAATGAGTATTTTATTACAAATGAATTCACTAATTATAATATAAATATATTTTTATAAATGAAAAACATTAAGAGTAATATCTAATACATCTATTATATTATTTCATATCATTTATTTTACGCTACTTCGATTCGTGGGTAAAGAAACATAATAAGGATGTGCTCAAATGACCAGTAAGGGTAAAATGTAGCAAAATCAATATTGAATAAATATATATAGAAAGGTAAATAAATTAACATTCAATCCATTTAAATAACTATAAAATGCATAAATAATACAAAAATTATGAAATTGAAACAAGTTCCACAAATTGATGAAATGAGAATGAACTACTTCCATAGATATGTCAAGGGAAAAAATTGTAATGGATAAATAATAACTAAAACTACTACGGGGGAATGATTTCTTAATGTAAATCATCGAAAAGTCACATGAGGACCTATTAACATCAATTAATTTCACAAGACGGTTTAAAATTAAGGGTATAACCCCATTTGACAATTTTTTGTCTCATGAAAACCTTTCTATGCATCAAGGTGCTATATAATGATCGGGATCCACTTGTCATTGCCTATCCAAAGAATTTGCCATATTTAATAACCAAAATAAATAAAATGCCTTTTCATATAACTATATTTAATTTTTAATATATATCTATCAGTAATTCCATAATAAATCAAATAAAATTCAATGTAGGAATTGTATTTATAATGTTATATGTTTTATGAAATATCAATATCCATGTAAAATGAAATGGATAAAAATAGAAAAATCAATGTTCAACAGTCAAATAAGATTAAATGTTTCAATAGGACTAAAAAATAAATCATGGAGGTGAATTTTAATTCCATTCCATTTCCAAATCTATAATAAATAATCTAGAATAAGAATAAGGATGGCATGAAAACAAAAAAAATCCCATATAGGGTAAAATAGATGTATATTATCACTATTAAAATAAGAGACTAAAATTATAAAATATTACTGATTAAAAAATACTTTTATTTTAAAAATTGTTTTTAAAATATTCTTCATTGAATTTACCATTTTTAAACATTTAAATTCAAAGAATTGATGGTACATAAATATGTTCATGTCGTACGAGGTAAAAAGAATATTTAAATTTGTAAAGTAGAATGTTATAAATATTCCGTATTCTAAATGAAACAATATAACTCAATAAAAAACATTGGTAAAGGAAAAAATAGGATTTTTTTATGAAATCATTTAAGATAAAAAATTGTGGTAGAAGAAAACAGGTTCTCTGACTAAAGAGAGAAATAAAGCCGATTTTTCTTTAAAACATTTTTGAAAACATCTTAGTACCAAAGAGTGGATGAATGGTAAATATAAATAAAAATAGTCACAGATAACCAGATTATAAATAAAGGGTTTATTGAACAATATTTATATGATTTTCTCAAAAGGAAATTCCCTTGAAGGATCATTAAGATCAGTCATGAAGAAAATAATCTATAAACATCCCAAATATTTCCATACTACTTTGAAAAATTTAAAATAATACAATTGCGAGTGATTAAAATTGATTGAAAGTTATAATATAATAAAATTAAGGATATTAATGGGATGAAATTTCAATGGAATTGTATACACCATATAAAAGAAACACATTGCAAAATAATACAATATGACAAAATGAAATGAAATTGAGATGAAATCCATTAAACTAGAATAAAAAGATACAAAAGTGATAATAATAAAATGGAACATCTAAATAAAATTAATATAAGTGAATTAATGATATAATATATCAAAATTGGAATTAGGTACACAACATAAATGATGTTAGTGGTGAATATTACATTTATTTAATAGATGTAAAAATTGAGGTGAGAATCTTTACCATGAGTTTTCTTTTGGGTGAACGTCCTTTAACATCCTGTATAATAAACTTATGTTAATTTTATTCCTGATTTATATCATTTTTTATTTATATTATTTATTTTATTTCACTTATTACCATGTTTTTCAGAACTACTTAAACAATTATTTTTTACTTCAAGTGTTTCAACCATGTTCGGTTAATGTATCAAAATCAAATTTGGTAGGTTAACTATGGTAAAATGGGTCATTATATTATATCTAAAAAATAATATTCATTATATTATTATATTGTATAATAATTACATATTTTTTAGAATATTCAATTGTATTTTTAGATTTGAAATGAATTTCACCGTTCATGGAGACGGTAAGTCATACATACACATGAAAGACACTTTCATTTTATTGTAATTTTAAATGAAAGAAAACTAAATAGTGAATATGTAAATTATAATTTCATTATAATAAATATTTTATATACGTTAAAATGTTTTATTAACATAATCCTACCTATGTTCATTTTATGGCATGAATGAGTCATATCTCTTTGATTGGGTGGTAGTCTACATTTCCCTAAAAAAATTATCATATTTACATAACATGGAATGCATAATGGTATCTTGTAAATAAAAATTATAGAAGAATGGAGAAAATATAAATACCATAAATATCATATAGAAGTACAGTTTCCACAATAATGGCTACTATGAGAGGTGGTCAGGAAAATTGAACAATCATCGTTTATTGAGGCAATAGTTTGCAGTACACAGAAACAACATCTTTGTTATGAATTAAATGGAGCTTTGGTGTATGTTTAGGTAATAAAATTATCATTAAAACATACTAGTATATTTAGGATACTGGTTTCTAATGTAATCATATAATAAATAGAGTATGTGGAGAGGATAATGGAAATGAAACTAAAAAACATGAGAGGATGTGTTACCTCTTAAGCAGACTACTTCTTTTGGTTTATACCAAAATGCTTCCATGGGCAGATTTATGCCGTAATAGAGGATTATATGCTGAGGGGATGGATTTTAGGAAGAGGTTTGGGTAGAGAAAGGCCGAACCAAATGGTTCATGAATTATGAATAAAGGAGGAGAAGTACCCCTTCATAGGATAGGTGAGGGGAACATTATGAAATTTCTATAATATTAATTTAGTGTAAATTGATTTTTAATTTTTATTGGTACCAAAAACATTTATTTCAAATATATGACTAATTTTGTTCTAATACATATCATAATATAAAATTTATAGATGTTTTTAATATTTTTTAATCCTTATCTTTTTGGATTAAATTTTATATTACCTGTTTTAATCTTATAGTGATATCATGTTATTTTCCCTATATGTTCGAATGTAATTACCATAACACGAAAAATGAAAAAAGAAAGTATAATTTTTTACATATAAGGAATTATAATAATAATTTTCACAAATATAATATTTTTAGGAATTTTATAACATGTAATAACCTTTTAGTTTTTTATGTTAAGAATTGTGTCACTTTTGACACTATTCAAACTTAACTTTTTTAAAAAATTCATAACAACTTGAATACTTCAGAAAATACTTGAATCATATCGTAAAATGTCATATTTAGACAGAGAATTCGTTTATGATATCAAATATATTGAATTAAATTTTTATTTTAATATTTTTAATATCATTTATTTTTATTCATTCATTAATAAATCAATAATTATGTCATCATTATTTCATTAATAAAATTAATTATTTAACATCTAAAGATTAAAAATAAAACACCATGATGTAGGTATTCTATTTATCTTTATAATGACTACTTATAGTAGAATTTATCACTTATATAATCTCAGTATTATTTATTACTAATAAGAGACCTATTTATGATATTACATCCTTTACATTAAATTAAATGTTGAAATGTATTAATCACCCCCCATTCACTTCTAGAGGCAAAAAGATCTTACCAAGGATTTTCATTTTTCGTAATGACTTATCTAATATCGTTAGAACAAGTTTAATGGTAGTTTTATAATATTATAATATTATTTTTACCTTTAATTACCCAATTTACCTGTAATCGTGTTAAATAAAAATCAAATGTTACTATTCACAAAAAAAATCATTTTTATCCTATAAGATCACATTTTTTATACTGATTAAGACCGAATATTTAAATAATTAAAAATTCAACTCATAGAAGTGGTAAATTTTCTTTTAATGCTAATTTTCAAATGTGCTTAGAAAGTAGGAAAAAGAGACGTTCAAAAGATCAGTAAAATTTTTATATCTAATTCTATTATGAATATGATTCCATTGACCTATAGTAGAATAATATATATATTATGAATCTATTTTTAAATTAAAAAAATGAAAGTAAAATAATTACTTAAATGAAAAATTTATTTTCTATCAATAATGTAGTGTTTTTACTATTCATCAAAAATTGAAAGTTTTCTAGAAAAATTAAAAAAAGAAATATGCTAATTTTTATATTCCAAATTAAAAAATGATGTTTTTTTAAATAATAGATTTTATAAAACTTCAAAAAAATTCAATAATATTCATAACGGCTTGTTTATATCTTATTATATTAAATAATAATATTTTAATAATATGTCGTTGTTTATTAAATCTTAGTATTGCAAACGAAACATGCTACTGATGGAGGTATATCCTACATGTAACATAATATAAATCAATGTCTTGTGTAGTGTAATCCTGACATGGTGTTTACTAAATTTCAATAAAGCAACAAAATTAAATTTATTCATAATTGAAAATATTTGGGTGTGACAGGAACAAAGTATGTGAAGCTATCCTCTTTGGAAAATTAAAATAACATGATCTGTATACTCTTTATTATATGTGTAATCCTAGTCTACTACATAATCTTATACAAAGATAGAATAATTTTGAGTTATATGGGTCACCAGTGTATAATTGTGCAATAGTGAGCTACTGTTAATCACTTGTGTGAAGAAACATGAATATCGGCATACCGTGTTACACATTTGATACTCCATGCTGGTTGTTCATTTTTCATAATTATTATTTTTTTTGTTAATGAATTAGTACGTTACAAAGAACATGAATCTTCCATGAATGAGAAATTTTTTTTATTGTAGATAAGTGAGAACATAGAGTGCTACTTGAAACGCATATTTTATTATATATGTAATGGTGGTATATTGAGATACCTAGACTATTTTTATAGAATAACGCGTAGGAACATAATTCATAGTGAATATAAATAGTAAAGAATAATTGAAAAATGAAAATAAAATAACAAGAATAATATTTTATTTATTTCACAATATGGCCCAACATTATACACCATGAAATTCTATAATATTTCATGAAGTGTATTCTTAGTGATTGAGTTAATAAATATAAGATAAATTGTTTTGAGAAAGGGAATTATATGTGATTGGAAGAGTCCTTAAAATTATGATATCATATCAACCTAAGAATTTAAAACATTGTAATTTACCTAATCATTTACCGAATATCATATGTTTTTTACTATGACTAACAACCATGATCAATAACTATTTTATTTCATGAAGAAACGCACACAATAAAGCTAGATGATCTAGAATCTATAGAGTGGAAGACCTACATCATGTAGTGTATAATAGAATTGGATTAGAAAAATATCTTACTATCATTTTATAAAAACATTCAATAGTGGTTTTGATTGTGGTGTCCAACCCAAAACTAAAAAAAGATATTTTATTTGGGTTATATAACCAATTCTTATGGAACTATAATTAGGATGTTTGAAAAACTAATATTTTTATCTATTTTTGAAATAGTAGAGAATCCATGTTAGGGTGTATAACCAACATGGAGAAGAGTAAGTCTTACTACAAAACCTTTTAAATACAATGAGTTCTGATCTTGATTATTACTTTTCATATGATGCATTTTTGAGGGATATTATTTAGTTAATAATTAAAATTTTCATGTTTGTGAGGTTGGATTAAAAATTATTAATCAATGTAAACCACTGATTCTCCCCCTTATAGTGGTCAATTTAAACTAGGGCATTACATTTGGTATCAGATCTAGATTAAACATTAATCATTCATGAAATTTTTTAGACACAGATAATCATAACTCAGTTAGTAGATGAGTTATTCCCATAATTGATTAAATGAATTGTCATATTAAGATGAAAATGATTTTACCCTAACTCTAATCTAATGTCTGGGAAATGAGTGATGCTAAAATATTTTTTTACCACCACTACTATAGAATCTTCTATAACTCATGGTAAAAACAGAATAATGGGTTTAGGTATTAAGCCTTAAAATTATATCTACAGTATATCTACCAAAAACAATCTACAAAAATTCATGGGTCTCTAGACAACCATGGAGACCTTGAAAATTTGAGAATCCTTTATGAAGATAATTTTAATGTTTAGGAATCCAAAATAAATTTTTTTGGAGCAAATTTGAGGACATAAAAATAACTAATTAAGAAAATATTGAAGACTATTTCACCAGGGTAATGAATATAGTCAATAATATTTTAGGAGTCATTATGATGTTTTGTAACTCTGTAATTTTTAAAAATTGACTCAGAGTCTTCATGACTAGTTTGATGAAAAATATATCTTCCCTCAAAGATATAGAAGAATTAAAGTATTATTAGTTATATAATGTAATAATTTCTTATGAGAGAAATAATTACAAACTTGAATATGTAGAAAAAATTTATGAACATGATTTTGATGAAATTTGGAAGGAGAAATTATATTATGAGGAGGTTACAGAACCAAGTGATTAAAATTATAATAGATATGAAGATCATAGTGATATATTTTACCTTATATAAACAAAATTAAAAAAAATATGTTGAGGGGAATGAAAAAAACACCAATAATTCTATAATTACAAAGGAATGGGGAGCTTTTATAATGAATTCATAAAGAAGCAGGTTACCAAATATGAATGAGATGATTTATATGATAAATGTCAGAAAAAGAAAAAATTTCACCAGGAAATGTGGTATTTTAGCAATTGGGAAATAGTTTTAATTATAATGAAAGAAAATGTCTATTCATCATCATGTTTCCCTTATAATGATGAGATTACTTTTAATTATAAAGATGATGAATGATTTGATTTATCAGTTATTGATGGGGATGTAGAATAAATTATATATCTATAAAAGAAGATGAATGTCAAGTATGAAGAATGTACAGAAGAGATTAAAAATCATAGAAAAAAACTAATAAATTCTTGATGGAGAAGAATAATATTGGTGATGAAATTTAACAAATAATAAATGAATAAGAATTATATTTTAATGGCCGAAATAAAAACTATATTAGAGAAGATGAATAAGAAATTATTATCAGTTATCTTAAATAAAATATAGTTTAAAGGGCAGAAAAACATGGTGATATGAAATCAATTTTCCATTTAGATCAAAATGCATTGAAAAATATCGATTTAGACATCAGTATATCTATTGAAATTAAATTAAAATATTAAAAGGCCTCTTAAATCAATGGTCTAACAATGAAATCTAAATATGTAGAATATTTTCCCCCAACTAAAATTACTATTTCAAATAGTTATAGATGAATTGTTTTTCTGGGAAAATCATTTACCAAATTGATCATTGTGATAGGATCTCTTACCTAAATGGGAGAGAGGAATTTGTATATAAAATTGATTTCCCCTAAAAATGGAAGGATCAATTTGAATAAGTTCAACAAGGAAACGTTTTTGAAGAAAATAATTTTCAAGGTAGAGGATCTCGGGTTAAGGTTTCTAGAGGTTTTGTGGAAGTTAAGGACATAAAAAATAATCTTGAAATTATAAATTATGTTTTTTCAAATGATGTATGAATCCAAGGAGAGATCTGGGGAGTATATGATATCATGTTCTAAAATAAAGAATTCTTTGACAAAAAAAAATTGAAGTTTTTATCCAAAAGTATGTGTGAATATTTGGAGGGCATTTTTGTTATTATTGATTAGGAGGGGCACAGATAAATGATATTAATGACTATACAACATGGATAGAATAATTATTATTATAAATGGATTAAAATTCATAATTTTTATAGCCATAATTCATTCAAATTTGATATTTTTAAAATATTATATGATAATTCCTAAGAAGCTAATTAATTCAAGATTTAATTCTTTGAGACCTAGTCATAACATTCAGATAAGGAAAAATAACTGCAGAAAGAAGATATGGATACCAATATTGATGAAAATTAAGATGTTACACAAAATTAAGTAGGGACCCATGAGATGTTATCCACACATAATGACATAAAAATACATGGGAAACTCCAATAAGTCTTGAATTAGTAATTCAAATCAATATGTTTGGAAAGGGTTGACAAAACATGCTTTTGATGATGAATTGTATGTTAGTAGTACCAATCAAAGAATATAAAAAAATGTAGATGATAAACGAAAATGGAAAATAATATTCCTTGACATATAATATGGATAACACTAATCCACACGAGTAATCTATTCCTAATAATTATATAAAAATGAATGTAGTGGATAATGATAATTAGAAGAAAAATTACATCACAATTTGAGATGAAGATAAATAATGAATAGAAAAGGGTGAGAGGAAACTCTTTTCCTAAGTGATACTTTAGGGAAAAAATTTCCCACCTTATTCCCTAATATATATTATTTTATAGTAAAATTTATGTAATTGAAGGAGATATATTTATCCATTGTGGGGGAGCATATATGGGTTAAATTTATTAAAACTTCACTACATATCCAATGTAAAACTTAAAAAAATTTCTTATATTATAATTAAGGGTATGAACAACAACTACATATCTACACACTAATTGATTGGATAATTAGTATAAAGGGGGAGTTGATATCATTGTAAGAAACATGATCTATATATTTTTTCAATATAAAATTTTGATGATTTTTTAGATATGTGTAGGATATAATTTAATTTTTGATAGATTCCTCTTGAAAAAAACTAAAACATGAAGGAGTGATTTATTGAGTTTAGTATCACATGTTTCATAATTTATGGTTAGTATTAAAAAACTTGGTAATACAATAATATTTTATAAAATGTTTATGGAAACAATGACATAGATTTTTCTTCCTTAATTTTCATTTTAATGAAAAACATGTGATTCTATCGTGTCCATTCAAGTGGATAAGGATAACACATTAAATAAATAGAGGAATACTTGATTTCTTTCTAGTATATGAAGTAAATTGATGTGATGAGAAGATACTCATTATAAATTTATTTTTATTTTGAATATGAGGGAGAATAATATCGATATTATAGAGTGAATAAGAATTTAAAACAAATTCAAAGAATGAGATTGGTGTGCCCCCTATGTGAAAATAACAAATAATGTTGTATTTATTGATAGTTTATCACAATTTTAATATATTGGGAAGTATTAATTGAGTTGTTGTTCATGCTTATAATATGGGTATGGATTTATGAAATTTTATAAGTTAATTGAGGTGAAAACATGATTAATAGTATAAGAATAAATTGAGGCTACTAGATTTAAGTTTTCTCATTTGGAAAATTCTAGAAATTGTGGAATTAGATTCCACGCCTGATAGGGAATGTAAATTTCGACTATGGTGATTTTTTTATCTGTTTCAAATTAATAGTACATGTGTAACTAATTTTGAATACGAAAAATTAATTATAACATGCTGAAAATTATTATAATGATTTAAAAAATGGCCATGTAGAGTTTATTTTTTAATTGAGGAATTGATGAAGAATTAGAGAAATGAGATTTTATAATGAAAATTAAAAGGAATATAGATTTTATATTGGGAAATATATTTTTATATATTATGGGGCTTAGAGAAAAAAATAATGAATAAAGGGGATGAAAGGACTCTGCATTATTAATTTGGTGGAGTTTAATACTTAATTTTTACTGACTATTATGTGATGCACTTTATTAAATAATATAGGCAACCACCACCTATAGAGATCTACATCAACAACACCTGGGAGCATGATCAACCATATGCGGGCCTACCCATGCATGGGTATCCATCATAGAAAAATAATTGGAAGAAGACAGGTATGAGAGAATAAGGATATGGCAACACCATAGGGTGGTAGTGAATATGTGGTTCTAGTATGAGGAAATTATAGCAAATTTATAGAGGGGGCCTGAATACATGAAAATGAGGGTATTACAGATAGGTATTGGTTATAAATTTTAGGTAATTCTAAATGACCTCTAATGTGGTATGGATTCATTTTACCGTACACTTTTCATGTATTGAATTATTATGCTTAAAAAATATAGTTGTTCGATCTATATAATCTAGGATATTTGATCATGATGGTTTAACATATTCTTAATCTACCCATTAAGAGATTTTATATTCTTAAATTTTTATATACATTGACTACCACCACCTAACCGATATCTAATGGTTGATATTTGTTTTATGATGAATCCGTAAACCATTATTCTTTCATGATAAAAATTTTAGGCACTCTAATGGTAAAAAATATGACACAATTTGTGTAAAAACAAATTTCTAGTATTAAAATCATGCAACTATAGAATATAAATATTTCATGATATAAAATGGTGTAGATTTTTATTACTGTCACATGATTGAGTGTTTTATCACAAAGGATTGTTCCTCACATGTGATTAATAGACACCATAATCTTTGGTGTTCGATTAAGGTTATATTCATTTGATATCATTGGATCATGGAAAATATACCTTCCCACATTATTTTAAAAGGATATTTGGTTTAGAATAATAGTTTGTGCTATGGGAGAGGCCTCATCTAAAATACATATGGAACTTGGACGAAACATGGACTCTTCTATACATGATTAAAAAGATGTAATTTTTAAAATAAAAACAGAGAACATTTATTCTTCTATCTATGTAAATAATAGTAGATACTTTGAGCCTTATTTGGGTAAATAAATGAGAGGTTTTCCTATGAAAAGTTGATTTTTATTTCCATATTCCTTATTTTATCTGAAGGTTTGAGATATTTTAGGTTTTTGTTTTTCACCTTTATAGGCATGACTATTGCAAAGGAACCAGGTACATTACTCTATCTCCTTTGGAATATATGATGAGTAAAAAACATTTAATCCCTATTATGTGAGTAATCATGGTGTACAACACAATATATTACATGAAGTAGAGAAATGTGAATTATATGGAAAAGCATTGTACAATTGTTACAACTAGATTCAAAACTCATCACTATCAAGAAGAAACCTAAATATTGAGATATCATGTTACATACAGGTTACTACAAGTAGTTTATTCACATTTCATGAAGTATAAGAAAATAAAGTTTTCATAAAGTAATAAAATATAGATCATTTGAACCATTTATACTGAATCATATGAAATTCATGATAAATAAGTTATAACTCTACATGTTTTAGAAAAATTATTTTTTATTATACATATGATGTGTGTGGAGTGAGATGTATGGAAAATTCTATAAAACATTATTGAAAAACATCATTTATAATAAAAAATATAAATGAAAAAACCTTTATAGAAAATAAATAATATTTTTATTATTATATATATGTTCCTATTATTTAGCCAACATTATACACCATGAAATAATATAAAATTTTCTAAAGTTGATTTTTTATGATTGAGTTGATAATTACATGAAAAATATTTTAGATAATGAGAATAATCTTAGAAAAGAATATTTAATAATAAAAGAAGTGAAAATTTTATAGAGAAATTTTCAATTTACAAGAGATCGGATAATTCACTGAATATTATATGTTTTATAAGAATACACACAATCCTATCAGTATATAGAGAAGTTATTCAATAAGTGTATCTAGAAAATCTAGTTGATCATGAAAACTTGTGGAGAAAGATATACGTCAATTGGGGTAGAAGAAACAAAAAAAATACATAGATCATGCTATAATTGTATGAAATTCATACAACTATGTTTTCTATTTGGGTGTCTATATAGTCAATAAATAAAGGATTTTATTCTATCTATATAAACAATAACATGTTAACATTATTAAGGGTGTCTAACTGACAAATTTTATAATCACTTTCGGATATATTGTAGAATCCATATTAGGGAATCTAACCAAAATTTGATGGATTGTTTCATAGTAATAAACATTGTAAATACAGTGTGTTCATTAACTCTCTTCTTATTTATGTGTATGAGGTGATCATATGAGATATTATTGGGAGGATAAAGAACCATATCATGATATAGGTGATGAAATAAAAAAATAATTCATAAAAGTAAACAACATATTCACCCACATTCACTATAGTTAACCAATCATGGGACTATATATGTGCTATCAAATCTAATGTATCCTCTAAATATATATAATTGATTATAATATATATATATATATAATATTTTCAAAGAACCTAATTTTAACCCATAATTGATGAGAATAATCAACATAGTTAGAGGAATATGATAAAACCCTACCTCTTATTACTTGTTATTTGTGTATAAGATTCTCCACTATTTAGGTTTCCAAAAAATCATGAATAATATAATAAGTATCATATTGATAAGATAAATTTGTATTTTGATATAAATTCTTATAATTCTATTTTATGTCTCTATTAGAAGTGGTATACAAAAAGTTCATGGGTCTTGAGACTAATATGGAGATACAGTACAAATTGAGAATCATCTATGATTGTAATTTTAATGTAAATAAATCAAAATTTTATGTTTGAAGGATCTCATTTATGGTCCCAAAATTGATTTATAAGGAAAATATTGATGTCTATTTCATTAGATTGAATGATATATTTAGTAACATTCAAGGATTTACTAAAAATTTGGATGAATTTATCATTTTCAAAAACCTGATGGGGAATATTATAAATCAGCATTATCTCGATATATTAGCATTTTTTTGAATGAAAATATTTTATAATAGATGTGTTACATAAATAATCATATATTATATAATATTAAAGGAAAAATAATTCATGAAGTTTGAAAATGTATTATTAGCTTTTGAACACAAGAGAAAATGTAAAATATAGGATGAAGTGATTATAGAAAAACCTAGTTCAAAAAATGCCTTGGATAAATATATTAGTGAAAAAATTTACCCTATATAATGATGATTCAAAAAGTGTATGTGAAGAGGAAAAGGAAAACAATAAAAAATCTATAGTCATTGTGATGGCTTCAGACTCTTTTTCTATAACTCATTAATGAATAAGTGTACCAAATCATCGTCTTATGAGATAAATGAATGATTTTAGAAAATGAAAAATTTTAGATGAAAAATATATATTCTAAAAACTGGGGAATAAATTTGATCATAAATACTGTGAAATTATATTCATCATCATGTTTCTCTTAAATTTTTTAGGATAATTTTCATTATAATGATGATGAAAAATCTAATTCATCAATTATATATGATGACATAGAAGAGTGGATAGATTTGTAATATTTGATGAAAGGATGGATTAAGGAATGTAATGAAGAGATTACAATGGTCATAAATGAAAATAAATCATTCCTAATGGAGATGAATAAAGAATTAGATTAAAACGAAGTAATGATCTAGAATGAATAATGGAATGTTAATGATATCAATATGAACAATATTAGAGAATCTAAATAATAAAAGATTATATTTTAGCTTAAAGAGGATCTAACATCATGGAAAGAAGAGTTTTGTGAGATTTTATCAATTTATATAATTATTTAAAATTAGTTTAACAAAGATATAGAATACGTCAAAAATTCCCTTAAAATTTAAGGAAAATGTTTCCATGTTACCAATATGAAGGGTCTAACCAAAATACATACATATACACAAGATTTTTATCAAAGTAAAATTCCTATTCATAACATTGTAGGTGAAAAAAATATATTTCAATCATATTGAACAAAGAAGATCGGTGATATGGAATCTCTTATGTCAAATGGAGAAAGAAATATTTTAAAAAATATCTTAACCTTATGTAATTGAAGGATTGGTTTGAAGAAGAACAATATAGAAATGTGTTTTGAAAAAATAATTATAAAAGTTTAAGATATTGGATCAAAGGATTTTACTCGTTTTGGGGAAGGAATAAACATAAATCATACTCTTATTAGTATAACATTTCATTATCAAAAAACTACTCATTATTCAAGGGGTGATATTGTGAGTATATAAGAACCAATTCCCAAGGAATTAGTCTGGTAAAAAAATACACTAAAGTTTGAAGAAAAATATTGTATGAATATTTAGAAAATATTTGATGTTGTTGTGAGTGGGAGGGTCAAAAAAAATTTAAATGTATGAGTGGACTACTGGGAGAGATTATATATGTTGTGAAAGATAATAAAATTCATAAATCATACTAGAATATCTCATTGAATATTTATCCATTTAAATGAACATATAATAATTCCAAAATAGATGATAACATCATGAAAAAATTCATAGATATTTTTCAATTTATTTATAAATGTCCAACAGATTGTAAAAATAATATCTAGATGATAAAGATGAGGTAAAAAAGTGGTTACATATGAAGAGGTTGGGATTTGTGATAATATCTACACATATAATGAGAATAATATTAATTGGGAATATTTCATATGCTCTACCTCAAATATTAAAAATAATCTATATGAAAGTATTAGAAAACCTATGGAAGAGATGAATAATTTTATATCAATCTTAAAAACCCATGAAGAGAGTAGGAAAAGGATTATGAAATAAAAATGTCAGAGATTATTCGTAGAAAACTACGATGGACAACATTAATCCACAATAGAATGATATTCTAGATATGTATGTAAGCATACAAGTAGTAATGTATGACAACTGAAATAAAATTAAGTCAAAATATGATATAAAATTAATGAAGCAATCGATAAGTGAGAGAGGAATCTCTTAGCCAGAGTGAAACTTTTGATGAACAAAATGTCCCTCCTTATTCACTTCTCTATATTATTTTATACTATCTTGCATGGAATTGTAGGAGATGACTTTCTCCCTTGAGGGGATCATTAATGGGTTGATGATGTTAAATATTAACTACATAGAAAAAATGAATCTTCAATGTAACATTGTATAATTTGATGATGTGGTATGATAGTCGCCCCCATATCCCTACTCTAAATGATTTGATAATTTTAATTAAGAGCACTAAATATCAAAAATAATAATGGGGAGTGATATATTTTTTTTAGTTAAACATTTTTTTGTATTTGTTGATATAGGTCTATAATATATTTTTCTTATTGTATTATCCTAAGAAAACCAAAAACATAAATGAGTTAGTTATTATATTTTAGAATCACAAGTAACAAAATTTATGGATAACATTTTCCACCTTATTTATCGAAAGTTGATGAGGATGAAGTATTAAATGAAAGTAAGAGAAATGTATGTCATGAAGAATTTTGAAGAAGAGTGATGAGAGGAGAAGACCCCCATATACCATTAATTTTGTGTTCTATAAGGTATAAAATAACATTATAATTATTAGATGAATAAAATATTGGCATTAAATTAAAAGGTAGAGGTTAGAGATCCCACCAAGTGAAAGGAAAATGAATGATTTATTTATTTTTAGTGTATCATAAAGTCAACGTGTAATAATGTATTCAAAGAGGAGTTTCTAATGTTTATAGGATTTATATTGGTATAATAAATTCCATAATATAATTAAGGAGATTCCCTAATTAGTGGATCTAACACAAATTCTAGATATTACCTTAATGTATTAATGCTTCTAATACTCAGAAAAATGTGGAATTTGATTCTATGTTTGGTAAGGTATCAATGTTTATATATTGGATATTGTTGGGCTGTTCCTAATTCCCTTATCATGTTCTGCTACTTTTGAATTATTGTTCAAAACATGTCGAAGGGAATTTTGAAATTTTTTTGTCGGGAATGAATAATATAAGTTTCATGAGGAATCGATAATGTCTTTGTAAAATTATTTTTTCTAGAGGAATATTAAACGCAATATGTATTTTTTTATTGATGAATTTTAAATTTTTTGTTATAGGATAATTGGAAAAAGAGTTTATAACAATAAAGTGTTAGAAATTCATATATTATTTATTTTGGTATAATTTCATGCGTATATTTTAGTACCTTTTATGTGTTGGATTTTATTACAAATATGACCATCCCCAATGATTCATCGATATCCAGATCAACCACACATGGGATCAAGCACAACCATGGGGGACACTATAGAAGGATGGGTGTCCATCATGGTAGAAGTTCTGTAAATAGGTAGATAAGAGTGCATGGTGAAAGATCCATTCCTCGATGTTAAATCATGAAGGGGGTTACAACATAGGGTGGTTAAAAAACAATACATGAGTAGATACTCAATGTTGAGTGGATAATGGAGTTAGATCTCTTATAAAGAGGATGGAAACTAATGTGATGTTTGATGTGGCATAGATTCTTTGTGAACTCAACTATTCAATTATTAAAATGTTATCAATATAAAATTATTGGTTCAATCCATCTGCCCTATGTAGTTTGATCTTAAAATTTGATCATCTCATTGTTCAACCCATATAGTATTTTTGTATTTCTGTTGTTTTTCATTCCAAAACTATCATCATTAGTCCAAGATTAAATGGTTTATATTTGAGACAATGATCCCACAAACAATCATCCATGCATGCTACTCCTTTCATGCATTCGTCAAAGCCATGAATATGAGTCCATTGAATTATAACGGTAGTTATAGTGTGTTATTTATAGAATCAAATCATAAAAAATATTGATTCTCTGAAATTATGAAGTATTGATTATAATCTCATGCATGAGTGTTTTATTGCATAGTAAAGTGATTCATATGTGATAATTTTTTTTCGGTTTATTGATTGAATAATTCTATAATCAATTGTGATCTTTGGAAATTTTAAAATATACCTTCACTCCGAATTTAAAAAATTTATTTGAGGTGGTATGCAGATCATAGTTATTGGCCTCATATATCAATAATAATAGTACAAGGCCAAGACATCATGACTACCATTATATTTTAAGAGGATATCACTATGAGAACAATAATTAATCACCTTTGGGATTCTATATTTCAAAAGGATGGAAGAAAATATTAGCCTGTCCTGGCTATGTGATGTAAATGATATCCTGGGAAACAATTCTTTTGATCCTTATATTTTGGGTTGTATAAAAATTATTGAGATAAAACAGGTCCTTGATTGTGATCATCAAACTCAAGGTTCTCATTAATGAATAATGTAACACCCCAAGCTTCCAATGTACGCTTCTCTTTCAATAATGAAATAGCTTGCATTGTACGCATGTTCGAGATTCTAACACAACACAACTAATCAAAGTAGCCATTAGGAATAGTAATACACACTTTTTGAAATTATATAAATTTTATATTTCAAAATTGAATTCATTTTTTGACTCAGAATATCAAAATTAGCATAAGTTGAATTTTGTGTATTTTTCCGAGAACTTCTAATTTTCGATGAATAGTAAAAAATACTTAAAAACAACATTTTTAATCAAAATAATTTATACTCATAAATTATAATAATGAGTGGTTTTAAAGTATAATAAGAATATAATTTTATCTTTTTATCCAATGATTGTCCTTAGAATTAATTTCACTTTGAAATTGGTCATAAACAATTGTCAATCTTTTGATTGATATTGTTTCCTAAAAACACGCTATTTGTTTTGACAAAGAGAATTAATTATAAAATTGATTAATGCAACATATATGTTTTAAATTATTTAAAATCAACATCATTTTTGAATTCGTAATATAAATTATAACTTATGGTGAATTTTTGGTATTGTTCTGAGAAACATCAATTTTTGATGAATAGTGAAACCACTAAGAGGTAGTTAAAAAACAAAATTTTCATTTAAATGAAACTTTACCACTTCTGTGAATTTAATTTCAAAAATCTGACATACATGGTGGTCAATAGTATGTAATATGTTGTTCCATGAGATGAAAATAATTTTTGGTGAATAGTAACTTTTAAGTTTTATTAATCACGATTAAAGGTAATTAGTGTAATTTGAGGTAAATATAATGTTATAAAAATATTAAATTACCTTTACACTTGTCCTACCCATATTTTATGAGTCATGGACGACCAAGACAATCCATGGGTAAACTTGGGGACCCCATGGAGCCACATGGGTAAGAAAATGGCATTAATAACTTTTTATTAAAGTAAATATAAAATTGTCACAAACATGTGTTGTTTTACTAAAACAATTATTACATGGGGTTATATAAGTTAAATTTTAGACTATAAAAATTCATTGGAAATATAAAAAGATTTCCTACATCATGGTAATTTTTTTATAATTTTTAGGCATTAAATAAATAAATTTATTTATGACACCATGATGATGAAGTGATTGCCGCATTAATGAACTATTTAAATAAAATGAAAATATAAGGTAAAATATAAGTCTTACACTTGTCTAAAACCTATTGTATGGGTATATTTAGAACCCTTATCACCTTATCCTAGAAATTTATCATTTTGGGACCTTTAAAATCCGAAAATCATTTCTTAATAAAGTAACATTTCACGACTTTCCAATAGTGCCCCTCCTCTCCTCTTATAAAAGGCCCCCAACTCTACCACCTTATTCACACCTTAAAAGTCATTTAGATCAGCCAAAATCTTCCCAAATAATCTCTCAACTTCCCTATATTACTCTTAGAATCCTCACCTTGGGATGAAATCTTCCCAAGGAAGCCTTTGGCACAAATCAAAAAGAGTTACCCGATTTTAAGGTAATGCCTTCTCTTATGTTCTTTTGTTTTATTTTTCTTCTCCAACCCCTTAAACTATTTTTATTCATTAATTTTGTAACAAAACCAGTATATTAAATATACAAGGATGTTTTTATGTGAATTATTAGATTTAAACTTACACAAACCTTTGTCTAATGGTTAAAGAATATATTGTTTCTATGGGTGGAGAATTACTACCTCACGAAACGATGATTGTTCAATATTCTTTTAACACCTCTCATGGTGGCCATTAAGATGTCACTATATTTATATATCATATATATTATTTTTATGTTTTCCTTATACTTCTGTATTTTTCATTTATGTCATACCTTTTTGATTTCCATTATGGGTAATGCGATAATCTCATTTTAGGAAGTGCGGACTACCGCCCCTCCAAGTGATTTGAATCGTTAATGTCATATGTGGGATGTATAAAGGATGGGGTAAATGATATTATATATGATATTATACTAGAATTATAATATACCTTTATATCATTATGATTTCATTCCATTAAATATGAAATAGAAATGAAAGTAGCGTTCATGCGTACGTACGGCTTACCATCTCCATGAACGTTGCATTTCATTTCTTACCTCTAAATGTTATGTAATACTATAAATGAATGTATATACTTGATATGTATGATAAATATGATATCTAAATCATGAATATAATTCTGGATATAATGGATATTTTACCACATGAACAACTTGTAATTATAAGAAGTTTATTTTTGAGTCATGTACCAAAGATCGACAAAATGGCCGTTATTAACTTAAATAATTACATAATGTTCATAACATGGTAATAAGTGATATAAAAGGAATAATGAACTTGAAAAAGGTTCATAAGAAAGTATAAATTAACTCTAGTTTATTATTCAGGAGGTTAAAGAATGATCGAGTCAAGTCGGACACGAGGTAAGGGACTTCGTCTCAATCTCTTTTCATTGAGGCATATTTTGTTTTATACAGAAATTTCTTTTATACGGTGTATAAAACTCTTTGAATTTTATGTTTATTCAAAATGAATTTTTTTATACGAAGCATTTTACTTAATGACAAAAGGTAATGTTTTTTTGTCATATGTATGCGGTGACAACGACTTCTCCATCGTTGTGACCATTATTTGAGTTTCGACTTCCTCTTCAAGCCATATATTTTTTAAATGAAAAATAAATAAAATGTTTTACTTTTCTTTTATTTTGGTATTAAAAATGGTTTTATTATATCAATGTATTGTATTGATATATTGTGATTTAAATGTGGAAATGTTATGTTTCCTTTATGAATGTGTTATGTGATACGATTATGTTATGGTTTATGATATGTTTAAAACTTTTCATATAAGGAATGCGTTGGACTTAGTATGTGACGGGTGGATCCAACTATAGATCCTCGATGCATCAGTAGGTCTCATGAGACAAACTAGTGTCTTGGCATAAGTCCTTGAAAAAATCTTATTTGTAGTCTTGGCACAAGGCCTTGACTATGTGGTTATGATAGTCTAGCATTATGCATTCCATCATTATGAAAGTGGTTTTAGATATTTGATGTGATTATTAGACTAGTAGAATATCCATGTGAATAAGTAAATGAAATTATTTCATTTTATTTTTGCCATATTCTGATGAAGTTCATGTTTAAAAGGCTTTTGTTTTAGTTATACATTGCCTTAAATGTTTATTTTTATTTAAGATAGTTTTAGTTATATTGATATCCATTCTGAGCATCTGAGCTCACCCCTTTCTATGTTTTATTTTTTCCAGGATGTGAAGAAATATTTTATGACTGGCCTCCAGGGATAGTCTGAAGGGGATATGAGTGTGGAATATAGAGACCATGTTATTTTAGTTTTTCACTTTATGATGTAATGTAACATTTATGAATGTATCTCGTATTTCCAAGGCTACTAAACTAATCAGTCTTTCGAGACTTGATCTTTTGTGATCATTCCAATGTTACGTAATAATGAACCGACTCTGGGTAAATGGGGTCAGGATGTTACAGTTGGTATCAGAGGCAGTTTAGTACTAACCTTGGAAGCTAGATTTTGAAAAAATCTGATTAGGGCACATAGCCCTAAGATAGACTTTGAGGATTAGTATAGAATAACTTCCTAGAATTTTGGTATTATAGAGATTTTGTGAGTTTTTCGAGCAATAAATCCCTATCTGGATACGAGCAGGTAGAGGCGGATCTGGTACAGATGTACCTAGGGGTAAAACCCAAAAACACTGCTTTGAGCTAGACTCGAACGGGAACTGGTGCACGATAACGGGCCTTGCTGCACTCTTGGTTACGACACTCATGGGGGATATGCTTAGGATAATTCTCATTTTCTTTAGAAACCATTATAAAGGGTTTATGAGTATATACATCCTCAAAGAAAACATTTTTATGATTATGGATTATATCCATAAATAGTTCAATTTATGTTAAGTGTTTTACAAGTATGGAATTATGTATTTTGATTCATAAACTGATCTAGTTTATGCCATTGTTTAGAAATGGAACCTTGTAGAAGGAATGGAATCCATATTAATGCACTCACTCCATGCAGGGATTTCCCTCCTACTCAAGATAATTATAGTGGAGCTGGTAATAAAACTGGGGCTGATCAACTTATCTCCATACTAGGACAACTCACTCAGGTTATGAATAATAACCTTACTCCTATTAAGAACCCTGATCCACAACATGAAGGATCAATGTTAGACTGCTTCATGAAGCAAAAACCACCAACATTAAATGGGAGTACAAATCCCTTAGTAGCTAAGAAATGGATAAATTCCTTAGAGAAAATATTCCATGCCTTGAGGAGTAGTGAAAGGGAATAGTTTATCATGGCAGTTTACCTCCTCACTGGAGATGCTGATGAATGGTGGTCATTGATTCAAAACACAAAGGAAGATGATGAAGTATCAAATATGAAATGGAGGGAGTACAAAGATATTTTCATAGAAAAATACTTTCCTCGTGAACATCGAGTAGATATGGAAAGGAAATTTCTGAGTCTGAGACAAAAGGAGGATGAGAATTTCGAAAAGTATGAGGCTAACTTTACAAGGTTAGAGAGGTATGCTGTAGATTATATACGTAACCCAAGAAGTATGATTGATCGTTTATTTTATGGGTTAAAACCGTTTCTCCATTGAGCTTTAGTCTCACAATCTTTCTCGTCGTACAAAGATATTGTCTCATGTGCTATCAAGACAGAAAAGGAATTCTCTAAATCTTATGACAATAAAGTAATGCAAGAGAAGAAGAGAATTGTTGAGCAATAGACAGATAAAGGGAAAAATGGAAAGGAGGATTTTACATTATGCGATAATTGTCTAAACAATCACCCCAGTACTTGACTAAAAGGAATTGGAGTTTGTTATAAATGTGGAAAAAAAGGTCACCAGGATCGTGATTGCAAGGGAAAGAAAGAGGCTATCAATGTTGAATTCAACAATTGTAGGGAAATGGGGCATTATGAAAATGAATGTCCTAAGTGACAGGGAAACTTATCTCATAAAAGGCCAATGGATCAAGGCCAATCATATGCTGTTACTACAGTTGAAGTGGAATAATTAATGTATTGGTGCTTTTGGACTCAAGGATTATATTTTGGTTATAAGAATAATGTGATATATATAAGGATTGTACTGCAGTACTTGTTATTTTCATTAAGATTTTAATATGATGAAGGTAATCATATTTTTAGTATGTGACAATAAGAGAAACTTTACTTTATTTGGGGAATCTGATGTTACAATTGATTTTGGAATTTAGAGACCTTTTAGAGAAAGTCTGGACAGAGGTATTTTGGATTACTATAAATGTTGGAATGGATTAAGTTGAACTTTTGATAGTATTGTTTAAGGTTAAAACATTTCTGAAGATTATTTTTGGAATATTATAATACTATAGTTTTAGGAAAAGGACAATCATCAGGTTGGGGGATAACTCGTCGTGTCAGACAAAGCTATAAGAATCAAACCCACAACCATAGTGTGACAAGCCTTTATTACCTACCAATAGCCTACAGGAAGTCCCTGGTTATTAAAATATAGTTTTCATAATCTAAATGGTATGTATTAATATTTGGAACCTTGTACGATTAGGATAAATATAATATTTTTGAGTTCTATTATATTTTTTAGTGAAAGACGAGTTAGTTGTAGAAATTAGTTGAAGGTTAAATCTCTACTTGTAAAGTATATATATATATACCTCTATCTTATTCTATGAATAAATTAATTATTAAACTTTAGGAAAGGTATATTAAAAAAAAGGTGTTATCCTAATACCTTATATTTTTTTGAACTGATGATATTTTAAATCACCATAGATTGAAGACTTTGAGGCCCCCAATTTTACACTTGTTTTTGATTTATGATCTCAATAAATCCCTATAAATATTTGCGTTTTTCCTCTAATTATGTGTCTATAATTTCCACCAATTTTCTTCTATTCAAAACCCTAATTTGGTGGTCACTCTCTCATTTCTATTTCCCTCTTATTAAGGCTAAATTTTATTAACCTTATTTCCGATGTGGGTTTTCCACAAAGGTATTTTCAACTTTAATCCTTTTATTTTCAAAGATCAATTTCAAATTGCGAGGTCACAATTTATTTAAGGAGGGTAGAATGTAACACCCCAAGCTTCCACGGTACGCTTATCTTTCAATAATGCAATAGCTTAAATTGTACACAAGTTCGAGATTCTAACACACCTCGACCAATCAAAGTAGCCGTTATGAATAGTAATACAAACTTTTTGAAATTCTATAATTTTTATATTTCAAAATGGACTTCATTTTTGGACTCGGAATATCGAAATTAGCCTAAGTTGAAATTTTGGAATTTTTCCAAGAACTTCAAATTTTCGATGAATAGTGAAAATACTTAAAAACATCATTTTTAATAAAAATAATTTATAGTGATAAATTATACTATTGAGTGGTTTTAATTTATAAATAGAAAATAATTTTACCATTTTATCTAATGGTGGTCATTATAATTAATTTCACTTTGAAATTGGACATAAACAATTGTCAATCTTTTGATTGATACTGTTTCTTAAAAACACGCTATTTGTTTTGACAAGGAGAATTAATTATAAAATTAATTAATTCGACTTATATGTTTGGAATTTGGTAAAATAGAAATCATTTTTGAATTCGAAATATCAATTATAGCTTAGGGTTAATTTTTGGTATTGTTCTGAGAAACTTCAATTTTTGATGAATAGTTAAACCACTAAGTGGTAGTTAAAAAACTAATTTTTCATTTAAATGAAACTTTACCACTTCTGTGAATTGAATTTCAAAAATCCAACATACATGGTTGTCATAATTAAGTAAAATGTGGTTCAATGAGATGAAAATAATTTTTTTGAATAGTAACTGTTATGTTTTATTAATCACGATTAAAGGTAATTAGTGTAATTTAAGGTAAATATTATGTTATAATAATATGAAATTACCTTTACACTTGTCCTACCATTATTGGATGAGTCCTAGCCGAGCAATAAAATCAATTGGTCAGCTTGGGGACCCCATGGAGCCACTTGGGTATGAAATAGACATTAATAACTTTTTATTTAAAATAAAAATAAAATTGTCACAAACATGTGTTGTTTTACAAAAAAAATTATTAAGATGGGTTATATAAGTTAACTTTTCGAATATAAATAATCATTGAAAAGATAAAAATATTTCCTACGTCATGGTAATCTTTTTATAATTTTTAGGCCTTAAATAAATAAATTTATTTATGACACCATGATGATGCAGTGATTACCTCATTAATGAACAATTTAAATAAAATGAATAGATACGGTAAAATATAAGACTTACACTGGTCTAAAACCAATTGGACGGGTATATTTCGAACCCTTATCACCTTATCCTCGAAATATTTCATTTTGGGACCTTTAAAATCCTAAAATCATTTCATAATAAATTAACATTTCATGACTTTCCAAGAGTGCCCCTCCTCTCCTCTTATAAAAGGCCCCCACCTCTACCACCTTATCCACACCTTCAAAGCCATTTGGCTCGACCAAAATTTTCCCAAATACTCTCTCAACTTCCCTATATTACTCCTAGATGCCTCAATGTCACGACCCCCTCCCACCAAATATGCCCCTCCTGAGCTGGCAATGGTGAAAGGGAGATAATGATCGCCGAGTCCCGCCTCCAATAGGCCCCGGGTTGGTGACTAGCACCAAGGGTATTTGTTTTCAAAAATATGGGAGGCATTACCCTTTTATTATTTTAAGATCGGGAAATAGGACAAGTCAACCACCAAAAAGGAAAAGAAAAAGTGTATAGAAATAATCCCAAACCAAGCCCACATGCATGTTTAAACAATTTTATAACAAGGTTCACGTACAAGAAAGCTCAAAGTACAATACCAAAAGAAACAAGTGTACAACAACAACAACAACTCCAACTGTCTGACTAGTAGGGTCCCGCACGACCCTGGTAGTCCTCCTGGAAACATAAAAGTAAACGTAGGGTGATCATACAAGTATACTTAGTAGGAAAACCTAAAGCTCTTGTGCACAAGTGGGGAGACATCCTAATGTCCCGTGAGAAAAACAGAAGATACCTAGAAAGGAATTCTATCCACACAACTTCACCAGCCACACTCACCAAAAACACAATCACAACAGGTATTAGTATATAAGAACAAGAGTATTGGATACCCCGCACCATTCCCCTTTAGTTAGCTGCTCTTCCTAATGGCGAATGTCCTGACGTTGCCACACTCTCCCCACCCACACACACCTGGGCCTCACAAAGACGTATCCCGCCCACACACACCTGGGCATCACAACCACATATCCCGCCCGCACACACCTGGGCCTCACAACCATGTATCCCGCCCGCACACACCTGGGCCTCACAGCCATGTATCCCGCCCACACACACCTGGGCTCACAGCCACGTATCCCGCCCGCACACACCTGGGCCTCATCCCGAAGATTATTGGGAAATAGTAAAACCTACCCGAAATGTCTTGGGATAGATCCATCCCAATCGAAACCTACCTAAAGGGTCTTAGGTGTAAGGTCATCTCAAGCCTTCATATCCTAGTAAAGAAGGAGCAGGAATGAGCTAGTAACTAAGGGGAAAACACCCTCTCCCATGAAATGGGAGTGTTCGGCACTAAGTGCTCAATATGGGTGGGGTGCGATAAAACACAAAAGTTACAGATATATATATGTATAAAAAACACATAGCCCAACTTATGGATTCTATATAGAGAAACTGAGCATGTGCATCGGCACTACTAATACAAAGCATGCATACAATAAACAACCCCAACCCCATTTAGGTTTTCACGTTTCAGCAAAATTAGATTATTAGTTCCTTAACTACTGGGAAACTATCCACAACCAATCACACCTATCATTCGTAAAACATATCCCTACCATCCACAAATCAAGTTAGGAAAACACAAGAAACACAACCAAGTCCCTGCTTATTAACCAACCAACCCATTGATTATTAATCCCGTTCCATTACCATGCCCCACCATTCATTAACTCTTCCACATTTTATTTATTATTCACAACCCAGAGCCCGTTCACATTCAAACCCATCCATGCAGCCCTGCTGCCAACTGCCATAACCACAACCGCACCATACATCATCATCCCTTGATACCATTTATTGCAGCCCCGCTGCTCGTCACTAACATAGCAGTCACACTAACCCACAACCAAGACAACCGCAGCCCCGCTGCTCACCCGATCCACAACAACCCATAAAACAACCCCATCACATGCCACGTATCTTCGCCAAGACCCACATGTTCATTATTCCATTTTTTGTTCAACTGGGGTGATCACATAAGGGTTCCATATTTTCATTTAAGCATCCAACTTTACGTGATCAACCAATTCCTATATTCCATAAAGTTTCCACCCACAAAACGGTCTAGAAAGATAGGGAAACATTTAATTGCGCAAGCAAAGGCCCCCAATGACCGTGATTTTCAGTCGGAAAAAACATAATATCACAGGATATAAGATAAACATAACAAATTCCCCATTCCTGTTCTTTGACCAGTTATTATCTTTATTTTATGGTTCAACTGTTTCTCATGAAAACAAGAGGATACCCACCCCACATGATGCACAATTTAGAGAGACGAAGGTAAGATCCCTACCTCAAAAGGTTCTGATCACAACTCTCCCTCGGATCAACTTTAGAAGACGTCCGTCAGCGTCCATCACTTCCGTCGAGCCCTAGAAAAACCTCCTCGGGTGGAAGTTGGGAAGGAAAGGCCATAGGAAAGACAACAGATCCAAGCTCAGACGTTCCACCTCATCGTTACGATCCCGTGACCGCTGAAGGATCGTAAATTGGATCTCGGACGAAGAAGTTATTTAAGAAAAGGAGCCTTCGAGTCTCTTGGGAGAGCTCTGCTCAGAGGAAAGGGGAGGAGAGGGGTGATTTGAAAAGGTGGATGGGACCCCTCCTTTTATAGGCGAGAAAAACAAAATTACACAACAAGTAATTTATGGTACACAACGTGTACTCATCCATTTCACACGGTCAACATGCGGCTTCCAACACGACCATCAACGTGGCACGCGACCATTGATTGGTCAACACACGGATTGAGGGTAACACATACGTGGGGAGGGACTACACGACATGTAGTATTGTCTACATGGTGTGTACTCATTTATTTCATGCGGTAAGGACACGGCCTCAACACGGCACATGGTCGTTGACTTGTCAACACATGGGTTGAACGTAATGCGTACGCGGAGAGGGACTACACGACATGTAGTTTGGGGTACACAGCGTGCACCCAATTATTTCACATGGCAAGGACACGGCCCGGAACACAGGGTATAACCGGCGAGGGGGTACACGGTGTGTACTCACACTACACGGCGTGTAGTTTCAAAATTCTGGAAAGTGTAGGAGAAGTCCATTTTACCCTCCAGAACACTTCGTGACCTTCTTTTTGACAAAGGAATGGGCCGGACAGGTCTGAGCCATTACATCAGATACCTCTTAAAACATTATCGTCCCCGAGAATTCAAAAACCAGCCCAGAGGAATCCCAAAAAGATACCTCTTCGGGATCTCATTATAACAGGGACCCAACCAACAACCCTAATCATAGGTGTTAGGAATTCCCTCTCCTATGTCGAGATATTATCCGCTTTAGGCGGCACTGACTCTCCTACACAGGTTTAATCGCATCCGCATTAATGCATTTCGATTAAGGATTGGGACTTACCACTTCCATATATTAGGATTTTCCAACTTGCACTACCCCCAACACCACACAACCAACACACTGCCCGAACATGTGGTTTGGGGAATTTCCTTCTCCTATGTCGAGATATTATCCGGTTTAGGCGGCACTGACTCACCTGCACAGGTTCAATCACATCCACATTAATGTGTCTCTATTAAGGATCATGTTTTTCCCTTTCCCCACACATCTAGACATGTTACACACTTCCAGAGAATAAGGAAACAAGACGTCTCACAACCGATAACCCAAGCATTTCATATATCAAAGGTACAGAGTAAAACATCAACACAAAGCTCAGAAGAAAAAGGAAAAACACAAGTCAAAACAACTCCAGGTACTGAGCGTGAATCTGGGTCTCCCGCTCCCAAGTGCTCTCCTCGAGGCCACCATGACTCCACAACACATGAACCAACAGAATGGTTCGTCCACGGAGCACCTTCTCTTTACGATCCTCAATTATAACTAGTCATTCCTCAAAGGTTGCATTGTCTCCCATTTCTAACTCTCCCCAGTCGATAATGTGAGAGTCATCATGTAAGTACCGAAGAAGCTGGGAGACGTGGAAGACCTCATGAACCTTCTCTAACTGAGGTGGTTGGGCCAACTGATATGCCACCTCGCCAACTGGCCTCGACACTTCAAAAGGTCCGATGAACCTAGGTGAGAGCTTACTCCCTTTCCCAAACCTCCGCTGCCTCCGTCGAGGGGAAACCTTCAAGAAGACATGATATCCCACCTCGAACTCCAAGTGCCTCCTCTGATGATCAGCATAAGACTTCTGTCGGCCCTGATCCACTTTTATCCTCTCACGTTCAAGCTGGACTTTCTCTGTGGTGCTCTGAAATACCTATGGCCCAAGAGCACCTGTCTCACCAACCTCTACCCAGAAAATGGGTGAAAGACATGGTCTTCCATACAAATCCTCAAACGGTGCCATGCTAATAGTAGATTGGAAGCTGCTTTTGTAGGAAAACTCTACTAAAGGCAATTGTCGTACCCATGATCCTACGAAATCCAGAACGCATGCACGCAACATTTCCTCCAGCATCTGGATAGTCCGCTCTATCTACCCATCAGTCTGGTGGTGGAAAGCAGTGCTAAGGAATAACTGGGTGCCAAAAGCATGATGTAACCCCCTCCAGACTCATGAGGTAAACCGAGTATCCCGATCTAAGATTATAGTCTTCTAAACTCAATGAAAACGCACCACCTCGTCTACGTACCTATGTACTAAGGTACTCAATGGGTCTGACTCCGTAATTGATAAGAAGTGAGCTGATTTCGTCCGTCGATCCACCACTACCCAGAGAGCATCATAACCACCATGAGTTCTAGGTATTCCTGTGATGAAGTCCATTGTGATGTCATCCCACTTCCACTCAGGTACAACTAAAGGATTCAACAAACCACTGGGAAAACGGTGTTCAGCCTTCACTTGCTGACAAACTAGGCATTTAGCCCCAAACTCCGCCACTGCCCGTTTCACCCCGGGCCACCAAAACTGTTCCCTCAGGACTTGGTACATTTTTGAAACTCCAGGATGTACCGCCAAGGCTGAGCTATGGAACTCACAGAGAACTCCCTCACACATCGCCTGCAGAACAAACAACCTTCCATGAAAAAGCATCCAATGTCGGCTGTCCTCTGACCATCCTTCTAGAGAGTTCCCCTAATCGATACGATCCCACATCACATCTTCCTCGGAGTACCCCCACCGAGACTCTTCCACTTTCTACAACAAGGAGGACTTCACCGTTATCTAAAACAAACAGCCTCTAACACCTTCTACCCTGGCATCCATGTGCATGGAAGCCAATTATCCCATCGCTTTCCAAGCATCATCGGATTCCCGAACCACTTCCTTATGTGACTTCATGCTCAGGGCATCTGCCACAACGTTGCCCTTACCTTCAGTATAATAGACCTCAAAGTCATAGTCTTGGAGAAACTCGACCCATCTTCGATGCCGCAGGTTCAGGTCACACTGGGATAAGATATAAAGTAGGATCTTATGATCTGAGAAGACCACAAAGTGCTCCCCAAAGAGGTAATGTCGCCACAACTTCAGTGCGAACACTATTTTTGTAAGCTCTAGGTCATGGGTGGCATAGTAACAATCGTGAGGGAATAACTACCTAGACCCATAACAGATCACTCCCTTCTTCTGCATCAGCACGCACCCCAGACAAAGGCGAGAAGCATCAAAAAACACCTCATACAACAACCCTTCCTCTAAAAACCTGAGTAAGGGAGAACTGACCAACTTCTCCTTCAGGTAGTCGAAAGCATTCTGGCACTGCTCGCTCCACAAGAAGACCTAGTTTTTCCTAGTCAAAGCTGTCAATGGAGCAGCAACTCAACAGAATTCCAAATCAAACTTCTGATAGTAACCTGCTAACCCCAGGAAACTACGAACTTATGCTATGCTCTTGGGTGCTGCCCAAGAAACAACTGCCTCCACCTTCGACGGGTCTACTAACACTCCACGCTGGGATACCACATGCCCATGGAAGTGTACTTCTTGTGTCAAGAACATACTGTTGGGACCAAGTTGAATGAAGATGAAAGTTTGAAGAGTTAGCTTTTGCAGAGTGTTGTATTTTGTTGTCAAAGGCGATAAATCAATTCACTTTGTAGAAGGATCATAAATCAGACGATGCTTTTCTGGTATGTATTTCACACAAATCTTGAGTTAGGAGAACTTGTGATGCAAGCCTTATGAAGGAAAGGGGGATAAATGATGATTCCAGTCATATAATGTTTTGATTGGAAGGAATGATGCTGCTGGAAGATAGGAAAGATTCAGTTCCCATTGCAACTCTGACGATGCTTAAGCTGATCTATCAAAGGATAAATATCACGATAGTGGGATTCGTGATAAGAGTAGAAGAATGGTTATGGGAAGCAGTAAAGAGATAAAATGGCAAAGCAATAGACAATCTGGGGATGGCAGAAAAGCACAGTTTAAGGTGGCACCATTTTCTAGTGTTTGCCAAATTTTAGGGCCAAAAAATCGGGAGATGAAGAAATGAGCTTGGCAATGGATGCTGCGCATAAGATTGAAGATGGTTTATACGTTCAAAAGAGTTATTCAAGGTCAGAGCGATGAAAAATGACAAAGGAATGGAGTGCGCGGAAATTTAGGCATGTTTCTCGCAAAAATAAAGTGGTGCGCACAATATCTGCGGGATGCGCGAAATAGTAGCGGGTTGCGCGAAAAATCTGCGGGATGCACGAAATATTTGCATGGTGCGCGAAATTGAGGAATGAAGTTTTTGCGCAAATGATGGTTTGAGATCAGAAGATCAAAAATTGGCAAAGGCATAAAATGCACGAAATATTGGAGCAGTGCGCGAAATCTGATGTTGCAGGAAAGATTGGGTTTGCGCGCAATATGGAACGCGGTGCGGAATTTTGCGCGCAATTGGTGCTTTATGCTTAGAAGGATGAAAAATGGAAAAGGCATGAGGTGCGCGAAAACTTGAAGCATGGCGCAAAATATGAAGTTGCATAAAAGAGTTTTTATGCGCATGGAGGAGGTTTTATGCACGGATTAGTGTTTTTCGCGCGGGTTCAAAAATGCCTATAAATATGAGGCTAACCCTTGTTAGTTATTAATTCTCGACACTTAGAAGAAATCTCGAGCTCTGGTGTGCATAAATGATATGCTAAGTGAGTTGCGCGAAAAAAAGAAGTTTGCATGAAAAGAGGATAGCTGCGCGAAAACTTGAGAAGTTGCGCAAAAAGAGAAAAAGTTGCGCGCAAAAGGAAAGGTGCGTGAAAACGTTTTTCGCGACAAAAGGGATTTTTACGCGCAAGTCATTCGAATTGCGCGCAAGTCACCCTGAAGGCTGCGCGAAACATTTGGGGTCTTCGTACGTATTCAGTTTTGCGTAAGAGGGTTCTTACCGGCTTCTGGGTAAGAAAGTGAAGATTTGTACTTCAGAGAATACATCTGTTCAATTGTAAAGAAGCACTGAAACATTGTGTTACCCAATTTGTTCTAAGAGGGAGCACATGCACTATTAGATTGTTTTTAAAGTGCTGCACGAGTGTAAGGGTATATCCTACTCGTTCTATTCCACATCAAAGGATTGTTTTCTAGTGGATTGTGTGGTACTGGATTGTTTCCGTACCATACCAAGGACGTAGCTACTCTTGTTGAGTAGTGAACCTTGTAAATCTTGTGTTCCTGTGGTTGTGTGTGTTCAGAAGGGAAGAAAATCTTTAACAGGAGGCGAAGGTTGTTTCAAAAAAAGGGGAAACTTAAAAAGAAAATGATATCACTGATTCACCCCATCCCCCTCTCAGTGATACTTAGATCCTGATTGGGAACTTCAAATGGTATCAGAGGGAGGTTGCCTTCGTTTACTCTTTGCTGAAGTGTTTGAAGAGAAGTTGTGATGGAAAATATAAATTGCGTGAACAGTAAGGGGATTCCAATCTTCGATGGAAAGAACTATCACATCTGGAAGGACAGAATGATGCCGTATCTTATGTCTCTTGGATATGAAGTTCTTGAAACTACAACAGATGGATTTCCTGATATTGATGACAAGGTCCCTCTTACTCCTGTCGATAAGAAGAATCTTGAGAACGATGGAAGAGCTAAAAATGCATTACTCTCATCACTTTCTGAGAGTGAGTTTTTAAGAGTGAAAGGTGTCACTACTGCTAAAGGCATCTAGGATAAGCTAATGAATATCTATGAAGTAAATACAAAAGTGAAGTAGGCAAAACTACAAATCTGGAGGCTGAAGTATGAAGACTTGAAAATGGGAGAATCTGAATCTGTTGGGGAATTCTTTACCAGAGTTAATGACATTGTCAGTACAATCAGATGTCTTGGTGAAAAGTTAGAAGATGATACAGTTGTTGAAAAGATCCTGAGAATTCTGCCTGACAAATTTGATGCTAAAGTTTCTTCACTAGAAGACAGAGATCCGGAAACATTATCTCTTGATGATTTGCACAGTACTCTCATCACTTATGAGACGAGAAGAGAGAAGACCATGAAGAGCAAAGCAAAAACTGATAGAGAAATGTCTTTCAGGGCAGAAAAGAAAGAGAAGTCGAAGAAAATTATTATTAATGAAGAAGCTGGTGAATCCAACTCTGAAAATGAGGTATGTCAAAATTTTGATGAAATTCTATCCTTGTTTTCTAAAAATGTTAAAAGAGGCATAGGGAAATACAAAGGGAAACTCCCTTTGAAAAGTTTTGAATGTGGAGCAGTTGGCCACTTTGCGGCTAATTGCCCTCAAAAGGGGAAAGATGCCGTGAGTGATGAAGAAGACAGAGGACCAAGAAGGTCATGGAAGAAACAGGATCGAAAAGATAAATATTCTGGTAGAAGTCAGAATAAAAATTTCATTAAATCAAAATGAAGAAGCTTTTTGTCAAAAGATAAAGAAGATGATGATAGCGATTCTAAATCAGAAAAATCTGCTACTGAAAAAACTAGAGAGAGTACCTTTTTTGCAATAGTGAATAATGATGATTCTGAGAGTAGTAGTACTAAAGAAGAAGAGACTCAACTTGAACAGTATCTGAAAGAAGAGCTGAAAGAATGTTTGAGGAAGATCAGAAAACTTGAGGAAGAAAACAACAAGTTAATAAAAGAAAATTCCAAAGTAAACAATCAAGAAGGTTTTACAGATGATAAAATCATGATGGAAAAAGAGATTGATGATCTGAAAAATTCTCTTGAGAATACAAAGAATCGTAATGATCATCTTGACGTGATGTTGAAGGCAAAAGAAGAAGAGTTGGAACTTGTCCAACAAAAACTGCATAAAGCTAAAGAAATGGATATCAGTTCCAAAAATTCTATCTCAGAAGTAGGGGAATGTTCCAGTAAGAATGAACCAAAAAGGGATCTACAAAACATACCTTCAAAGGTTGAAATGAAATACAAAACTGGTTCTGATAAGAACAAGTCTGGAAAGACAAAGTATGTGGTCAAAATCAGCAATGCAGAAAAATCAGAAGTGCATAAAAATCTTGAGTCAAGAAAAGCTTCTAATACTTCTGTTACTGTTGAATCTGAGCTGAAGAAGAAAGTTACAAATGAAAATATGATGGTTTTTGAGAAGCGTGTTCACAACTCCATTCAGTATAAAAGTTTCAGAGGTAAATATTCTTTCTATGGTTACTGCTGGTATTGTGGTGGATTCGGACACATGGAAAGTATGTGTTGGTTTAACCAACAACATTACAACTATTCCAAAAGTTTTGAAGGATAAGGATTGAGGGGGAGTCAACACTTTCAAAATAGAAGATCTCCAAATATGTTTCAGAAGATATCTGAGAAGACTGGTGTGAACGTTGGGAATAGATTCCAACCACTGGAAACTTATTGTGAAAGATGTGATCAACCTGGACATCTTGCTAAGGGCTGCCTTAGTGTGTTACCAGAGCAACAAAAGTTTGTTAATAATCCTCAGAAGACAGAGTTTTTAAAATACAAAAGGGACAAGTATGATAAGTCTGAAAAGAAAGAATGCATGGTTCTCTGGCCAGAACAGATTGATTTGGCTAGGAAATTGGAAGAATCAAAACAGAAAGTGAAGGAAAAGGAAGAACAAAAAGAACTTGTTGTTGAAACCGCTTTGAAGGCTACCAAAGGAGAACGTCCATGGATTCTTGATAGTGGATGTTCATCTCATATGACAAGAGACTTAAAGATGCTGAAGAATGTGAAAGACTTCAAAGAAGGAACTGTGACATTTGGAAATGATAAATCTCTAAGGATCAAAGGTGTTGGATCGGCCATCATTGGAAAAGAAAAGATGAAATCCAGAAAAACACTTTATGTTGATGGACTGAAACACAACCTGCTCAGTGTGTCACAACTCTGTGATGAGGGCAACAAAGTGATCTTCAAAAAATATGGATTTGTTGTAAAAAGTGAAAATGATGGAAACATAGTTACAAGGGGCCAGCGTACAAGAGGGAATTTGTTCCAAGTTGGGGATGGACAGAACTCTTGTTACATGAGTGTGGTGGATGAAAATAAATTATGGCATAAAAGGCTGGGGCATATGTGTCAGAGAAATATGTACAAGTTGTCAAAGCGAGAAAGTGTTCGGGATATGCCTGATTTATCAAGAGAAAGAGATTGGTTCTGCACTATTTGTGAGAAAGGGAAGATTGCTAATTCTATGCACAAGAGAGTTGAAATTCTCTCAAAAAGACCCTTAGAACTCATACACTCAGATATATGTGGGCCAATGAGCAAGCAATCTTCAAATGGAGATAAGTACTTCATTACTTTCATTGGTGACTTTACTCGCATTACTTGTGTTATGTACATGAGACATAAGTCAGATGCTCTAACAATGTTTAAGAGTTTCAGAAGGAAAGCAGAGAAAGAATGTGAGTATTCAGTGAAGAAGTTGAGAACTGATAATAGTGGTGAGTATAAGAATGAAGAGTTTGAAAGTTATCTTGAGAAACATGGAATTCGGCATGAGTTTAGTTCACCATACACACCTCAACAAAATGGGGTGGCTGAAAGAAAGAATCGAAGTCTGGTGGAAATGGGGAGAACTATGTTACTTGAACATAGTCTCTCTCATTATTATTGGAGGAAAGCCATGAGCACTGCTGTGTATATTCCGAACCGGTGTTTCTATAGTCCAAACTCAGATATGACTCCATATGAAATGTTCTATAGAAAAACTCCAAGTCTGAAACACTTGAGAGTCTTTGGGAGTCCATGTATTATAAAGAAGAAAGGTGGAAATCTGGGAAAGTTCGAGCTAAGAGGAGATGACGGAATTTTTCTTGGCTATGCTCCAGAAGGAAGAGGATATAGATGCCTCAACAAAGAAACAGGAAGAATTATTGATTCTTCAGATGTAAAAGTTGTTGAAAGTGCTGAGAAAGAAAAGCAGTCATATGTTGATGTGGAAGTCGAGCGAGATAAAGAAGATTTTGTTAACAATTCTGATAATGTTGCGGAATTTGTTCATCCTACTCAAGAAGAGGAATCTGACTCAGAAATATCAAGTGATGAGGATGAAGTTCAAACAACTCATCCTAGGTTGAGGAAACAAGTGGAGGCTCAGAACATTATTGGAGATAAAAATCAGAGGGTTCAAACAAGAAGAACAACGAATGCTATATCACATACTTCTCTTTATTCGAAAGTTAAACCAAATGATGTAAATGAAGCATTTGAGCATCTAGAATGGGTTCATGCTATGAATGAAGAGCTTGATCATATAGAGAAGAACAATACTTGGGAACTTGTACCCAAGCCGGACAACAAGAACATTATTTGTACAAAGTGGGTTTTTCAAAATAAGCTGAATGAAGAAGGTAATGTAATAAGAAACAAGGAAAGATTGGTCTGCAAAGGGTATTCACAAATTGGAGGCATTGACTTTGATGAAACCTTTTCTCCAGTAGCTCGATTAGAAACAATCAGAATATTTCTCTCCATTGCTGCACAACGAGGTTACAAAATCTTTCAAATGGATGTAAAATCTGCATTCTTGAATGGTGATCTTGACGAGGAAGTTTACATTGATCAACCTTGTGGATTTGTTATTGGGAAAGATGAAAGCTATGTGTGCAGGTTGAAGAAGGCTCTGTATGGGCTAAAACAGGCTCTGAGAGCATGGTATTCTAAATTAGATACTTGCTTGAAGAAGATGAACTTTAAGAAAGGGAGAGTTGACAGCAATCTCTACATCAAGAAATATCAGGAGTTTTCAGTGATCATTATTGTTTATGTCGATGATATTATATTTGCTGGAAATAATGAAAGATCATGTGAAAAATTTGCTAAGGAGATAAAGAAGTTATTTGAGATGTCCATGCTAGGTGAAATGAAGTACTTTCTTGGGTTACAAATTTCACAGAAGAAGAATCATGTTTTTCTGTCTCAAGAAAAGTATGCTAAGCAACTTCTGAAGAAGTTTGGCATGGAAAATTCAAAACCAGTTTCCACACCGATTTCAGTGGGAACCAAGTTGTCTAAAGATGGAGAAGGCAAGGAAGTCGATCAGAAAGAGTTTCGAAAACTGATTGGAAGTCCGCTATATTTGACTGCCTCAAGAACCGACATCGTCTATGCTGTTACATTATGTGCAAGATTTCAGAGTGGTCCTAAAGAATCACATTTCATTGCTGGAAAAAGAATTCTCAGATATATCAAAGGCAAAATAAACTTTGCAATCCGGTATGACGGCTCTGAAAATATTGATCTATTTGGGTATTCTGATGCTGAACGGGCAGGAAATGTTGATGATCGAAGATCCACATCTGGTGGAGTATTCTTTCTAGGAAAAAGCTGTGTTAGTTGGCATACCAAGAAACAGAATTCAGTAACTCTTAGCACAGCTGAGGCTAAGTATGTTGCTGCTACTCAAGCTGCAACTCAACTAATGTGGATGAAGACTCAGCTGGAAGATCTACTTGTTGAAGTAAAGCTACCATTGCTCTTAGGTTGTGATAATCAGAGTGAAATCAATCTTACAAGAAATCCAGTACAACATTCTCGTTCAAAACACATTGATATAAAGTACCACTTTATCAAAGAGCAGGTTGAAAAGAATGAACTGAGGCTGGAGTATGTTCCTACATCTGAACAAATTTCTGATATATTTACAAAACCGTTACCGAAGGAACCATTTGCAAAGTTGAGGTTGAACATGGGTGTACAACCTCCTTCTCATCAAGGTTAAGGTACATGTTTCTGTCCCCTCTCTCGTCTTAGCATTGGATAGTGTTGTCAAGGGGGAGAATGGTTTCATAAATCTATCCATAAGGAAGAATGTATTAAGGGAAAGTTGTGGGTAAGCTGTGAATTCAGCATGTATGTGAGTGAACTATTCTAACTATTTGTTGGAGTGGTTGTAGGAAACAAAGTTGTTTTTCAGGAAAGTTGAAGAAGTGAAGAATGCTGAAGTAAAAGATTGCAAGATGTTCTGAAGAAGGATTAGGAGGTATGTTCATGAGATTTTACAATCACTACTTTTGGACAGCATGGTTTTGGCTGTCAATAAATCTTGATTCCTATAATGAGTTAGCTCACGTAGGCTTAGAATTGTCGATAAGTAATCCATTGCAAAAGGTTTTAAAATTCAGTGATTTATGAATCTTTGTTGACAACAAAATACAAAGGGGGAGATTGTTGGGACCAAGTTGAATGAAGATGAAAGTTTGAAGAGTTAGCTTTTGCAGAGTGTTGTATTTTGTTGTCAAAGGCGATAAATCAATTCACTTTGTAGAAGGATCATAAATCAGACGATGCTTTGCTGGGATGTATTTCACACAAATCATGAGTTAGGAGAACTTGTGATGCAAGCCTTATGAAGGAAAGGGGGATAAATGATGATGCCAGTCATATAATGTTTTGATTGGAAGGAATGATGCTGCTGGAAGATAGGAAAGATTCAGTTCCTATTGCAACTCTGCCGATGCTTAAGCTGATCTATCAAAGGATAAATATCACGATAGTGGGATTTGTGATAAGAGCAGAAGAATGGTTATGGGAAGCAGTAAAGAGATAAAATGGCAAAGCAATAGACAATCTGGGGATGACAGAAAAGCACAGTTTAAGGTGGCGCCGGTTTCTAGTGTTTGCCAAATTTTAGGGCCTGAAAATCAGGAGATGAAGAAACGTGCTTGGCATTGGATGTTGCGCATAAGATTGAAGATGGTTTATACGTTCAAAAGAGTTATTCAAGGTCAGAGCGATGAAAAATGAAAAAGGAATGGAGTGCGCGGAAATTTAGGCACGTTTCTCGCAAAAATAAAGTGGTGCGCGCAATATCTGCGTGATGCGCGAAATAGTAGCGGGTTGCGCGAAAAATCTGCGGGATGCGCGAAATATTGGTATGGTGCGTGAAATTGAGGAATAAAGTTTTCGCGTAAATGATGGTTCGAGATCAGAAGATCAAAAATTGGCAAAGGCATAAAATGCGCGAAATATTGGAGCAGTGCGCGAAATCTGATGTTGCAGGAAAGATTGGGTTTGCGCGCAATATGGAACGCGGTGCGGAATTTTGCGCACAATTGGTGCTTCATGCTTAGAAGGATGAAAAATAACAAAGGCATGAGGTGTGCGAAAACTCGAAGCACAGCGCAAAATATGAAGTTGCATAAAAGAGCTTTTACGCGCATGGAGGTGGTTTTACGCGCGGATTAGTGTTTTCGCGCGGGTTCAAAAATGCCTATAAATATGAGGCTAACCCTTGTTAGTTGTTAATGCTCGACACTTAAAAGAAATCTCGAGATCTGGTGTGCATAAATGATACGCTAAGTGAGTTGCGCGAAAAGAAAGACGTTTTCATGAAAAGAGGATAGCTGCGCGAAAACTTGAGAAGTTGCGCGAAAAGAGAAAAAGTTGAGCGCAAAAGGAAAGGTGCGCGAAAACGTTTTTCGCGACAAAAGGTATTTTTACGCGCAAGTCATTTGAATTGTGCGCAAGTCACCCTGAAGGTTGTGCAAAACATTTGGGGTCTTCGCACGTATTCAGTTTTGCGTAAGAGGGTTCTTACCGGCTTTTGGGTAAGAAAGTGAAGATTTGTACTTCAGAGAATACATCTGTTCAATTGTAAAGAAGCACTGAAACATTGTGTTACCCTATTTGTGCTAAGAGGGAGCACATGCACTATTAGATTGTTTTAAAGTGCTGAACGAGTGTAAGGGTATATCCTACTCGTTGTATTCCACATCAAAGGATTGTTTTCTAGTGGATTGTGTGGTACTGGATTGTTTCCGTACCATACCAAGGACGTAGCTACTCTTGTTGAGTAGTGAACCTTGTAAATCTTATGTTCATGTGGTTGTGTGTGTTCAGCAGGGAAGAAACTCTTTAACAGGAGGCGAAGGTTGTTTCAAAAAAAGGGGAAACTTAAAAAGAAAAAGATATCACTGATTCACCCCCTCCCCCTCTCAGTGATACTTCGATCTTGATTGGGAACTTCAATTGGTATCAGAGGGAGGTTGCCTTCGTTTACTCTTTGCTGAAGTGTTTGAAGAGAAGTTGTGATGGAAAATCCAAATTGTGTGAATAGTAAGGGGATTCCAATCTTTGATGGAAAGAACTATCACATCTGGAAGGACAGAATGATGTCGTATCTTATGTCTCTTGGATATGAAGTTCTTGAAACTACAACAGATGGATTTCCTGATATTGATGACAAGGTCCCTCATACTCCTTTCGATAAGAAGAATCTTGAGAATGATGGAAGAGATAAAAATGCATTACTCTCATCACTTTCTGAGACTGAGTTTTTAAGAGTGAAAGGTGTCACTACTGCTAAAGGCATCTGGGATAAGCTAATGAATATCTATGAATGAAATAAAAAAGTGAAGAAGGCAAAACTAAAAATCTGGAGGCTGAAGTATGAAGACTTGAAAATAGGAGAATCTGAATCTGTTGGGGAATTCTTTAACAGAGTTAATGACATTGTCAGTACAATCAGATGTCTTGGTGAAAAGTTAGAAGATGATACAGTTGTTGAAAAGATCCTGAGAATTCTGAATGAAAAATTTGACCCTAAAGTTTCTTCACTAGAATACAGAGATCCGGAAACATTATCTCTTGATGATTTTCACAGTACTCTCTTCACTTATGAGATGAGAAGAGAGAAGACCATGAAGAGCAAAGCAAAAAACTGATCGAGAAATGTCTTTCAGGGCAGAAAAGAAAGAGAAGTCGAAGAAAATTCTTATTAATGAAGAAGCTGGTGAATCCAACTCTGAAAATGAGGTATGTCAAAATTTTGATGAAATTCTATCCTTGTTTTCTCAAAATGTTAAAAGAGGCATAGGGAAATACAAAGGGAAACTCCCTTTGAAAAGTTTTGAATGTGGAGCAGTTGGCCACTTTGCGGCTAATTTCCCTCAAAAGAGGAAAGATGCCGTCAGTGATGAAGAAGACAAAGGACCAAGAAGGTCATGGAAGAAACAGGATCGAAAAGATAAATATTCTGGTAGAAGTCAGAATAAAAATTTCATTAAATCAAAATGAAGAAGCTTTTGTCAAAAGATAAGGAAGTTGATGATAGCGAGACTGAATCAGAAAAATCATCTACTGAAAAAACTAGAGAGAGTACCATTTTTGCAACAGTGAATAATGATGATTATGAGAGTAGTAGTATTGAAGAAGAAGAGACTCATCTTGAACAGTATCTGAAAGAAGAGATGAAGGAATGTTTGAGGAAGATCAGAAAACTTGAGAAAGAAAACAACAAGTTAATAAAAGAAAATTCCACAGTAAACAATTAAGAAGGTTTTACAGATGATAAAATCTTGATGGAAAAAGAGATTGGTGATCTGAAAAATTCTCTTGAGAATACAAAGAATCGTAATGATCATCTTGAAGTGAAGTTGAAAGCAAAAGAAGAAGAGTTGGAACTTGTCCAACAAAAACTGCATAAAGCTAAAGAAATGGATATCAGTTCCAAAAATTCTATCTCAGAAGTAGGGGAATGTTCCAGTAAGAATGAACCAAAAAGGGATCTACAAAACATACCATCAAGGGTTGAAATGAAAGACAAAACTGGTTCTGATAAGAACAATGCTGGAAAGACAAAGTATGTGGTCAAAATCAGCAATGCTGAAAAATCAAAAGTGCATAAAAATCATGAGTCAAGAAAAGCTTCTAATACTTCTGGTACTATTGAATCTGAGCTGAAGAAGAAAGTTACAAATGAAAATATGATGGTTTTTGAGAAGCGTGTTCACAACTCCATTCAGTATAAAAGTTTCAAAGGTAAATATTCTTTCTATGGTTGCTGCTGGTATTGTGGTGGATTCGGACACATGGAAAGTATGTGTTGGTTTAACCAACAACATTACAACTATTCCAAAAGTTTTGAAGGACAAGGATTGAGGGGGAGTCAATGCTTTCAAAATAGAAGATCTCCAAATATGTTTCAAAAGATATCTGAGAAGACTGGTGTGAAAGTTGGGAATAGATTCCAACCACTGGAAACTTATTGTGAAAGATGTGATCAACCTGTACATCTTGCTAAGGGCTGCCTTAGTGTGTTACCAGAGCAACAAAAGTTTGTTAATAATCCTCAGAAGACAGAGTTTTTAAAATACAAAAGGGACAAGTATGATAAGTCTGAAAAGAAAGAATGCATGGTTCTATGGCCAGAACACATTGATTTGGCTAGGAAATTGGAAGAATCAAAACAGAAAGTGAAGGAAAAGGAAAAACAAAAAGAACTTGTTGTTGAAACAGCTTTGAAGGCTACCAAAGGAGAACGTCCATGGATTCTTGATAGTGGATGTTCATCTCATATGACAGGAGACTTAAAGCTGCTGAAGAATGTGAAAGACTTTAAAGAAGGAACTGTGACATTTGGAAATGATGAATATCTAAGGATCAAAGGTGTTGGATCGGCCATCATTGGAAAAGAAAAGATGAAATCCAGAAAAACACTATATGTTGATGGACTGAAACACAACCTGGTCAGTGTGTCACAACTCTGTGATGAGGGCAACAAAGTGATCTTCAGAAAAGATGGATTTGTTGTAAAAAGTGAAAATGATGGAAACATAGTTACAAGGGGGCAGCGTACAAGAGGGAATTTGTTCCAAGTTGGGGATGGACAGAACTCTTGTTACATGAGTGTGGTGGATGAAAATAAATTATGGCATAAAATGCTGGGGCATATGTGTCAGAGAAATATGTGCAAGTTGTCAAAGCGAGAAAGTGTTCGGGATATGCCTGATTTATCAAGAGAAAGAGATTGGTGCTGCACTATTTGTGAGAAAGGGAAGATTGCTAATTCTATGCACAAGAGAGTTGAAATTCGCTCAAAAAGACCCTTAGAACTCATACACTCAGATATATGTGGGCCAATGATCAAGCAATATTCAAATGGAGATAATTACTTCATTACTTTCATTGATGACTTTACTCGCATTACTTGTGTTATGTACATGAGACATAAGTCAGATGCTCTAACAATGTTTAAGAGTTTCAGAAGGAAAGAAGAGAAAGAATGTGAGTATTCAGTGAAGAAGTTGAGAACTGATAATGGTGGTGAGTATAAGAATGAAGAGTTTGAAAGTTATCTTGAGAAACATGGAATTCAGCATGCGTTTAGTTCACCATACACACCTCAACAAAATGGGGTGGCTGAAAGAAAGAATCGAAGTCTGGTGGAAATGGGGAGAACTATGTTACTTGAACATAGTCTCTCTCATTATTATTGGAGACAAGCCATGAGCACTACTGTGTATATTCAGAACCGGTGTTTCTATAGGCCAAACTCCGATATGACTCCATATGAAATGTTCTATGGAAAAACACCAAGTCTGAAACACTTGAGAGTCTTTGGGAGTCCATGTATTATAAAGAAGAAAGGTGGAAATCTGGGAAAGTTCGAGCAAAGAGGAGATGACGGAATTTTTCTTGGCTATGCTCCAGAAGGAAGAGGATATAGATGCCTCAACAAAGAAACAGGAAGAATTATTGATTCTTCAGATGTAAAAGTTGTTGAAAGTGCTGAGAAAGAAAAGCAGTCATATGTTGATGTGGAAGTCGAGCGAGATAAAGAAGATTTTGTTAACAATTATGATAATGTTGCAGAATTTGTTCATCCTACTCAAGAAGAGGAATCTGACTCAGAAATATCAAGTGATGAGGATGAAGTTCAAACAACTCATCCTAGGTTGAGGAAACAAGTGGAGGCTCAGAACATTATTGGAGATAAAAATCAGAGGGTTCAAACAAGAAGAACAACGAATGTTATATCACATACTTCTCTTTATTCGAAAGTTGAACCGAATGATGTAAATGAAGCATTTGAGCATCCAGAATGGGTTCATGCTATGAATGAAGAGCTTGATCAGATAGAGAAGAACAATACTTGGGAACTTGTACCCAAGCCGGACAACAAGAACATTATTGGTACAAAGTGGGTTTTTCGAAACAAGCTGAATGAAGAAGGTAATGTAATAAGAAACAAGACAAGATTGGTCTGCAAAGGGTATTCACAAATTGGAGGCATTGACTTTGATGAAACCTTTGCTCCAGTAGCTCGATTAGAAACAATCAGAATATTTCTTGCCATTGCTGCATAATGAGGTTACAAAATCGTTCAAATGGATGTAAAATCTGCATTCTTGAATGGTGATCTTGACGAGGAAGTTTACATTGATCAACCTTGTGGATTTGTTATTGGGAAAGATGAAAGCTATGTGTGCAGGTTGAAGAAGGCTCTGTATGGGCTAAAACAGGCTCCGAGAGCATGGTATTCTAAATTAGATACTTGCTTAAAGAAGATGAACTTTAAGAAAGGGAGAGTTGACAGCAATCTCTACATCAAGAAATATCAGGAGTTTTCACTGATCGTTATTGTTTATGTCGATGATATTATATTTGCTGGAAATAATGAAAGATCATGTGAAAAAATTGCTGAGGTGATAAATAAGTTATTTGAGATGTCCATGCTAGGTGAAATGAAGTACTTTCTTGGGTTACAAATTTCACAGAAGAAGAATAATGTTTTTCTGTCTCAAGAAAAGTATGCAAAGGAACTTCTGAAGAAGTTTGGCATGGAAAATTCGAAACCAGTTTCCACACCGATTTCAGTGGGAACCAAGTTGTCTAAAGATGGAGAAGGCAAGGAAGTTGACCAGAAAGAGTTTTGAAAACTGATTGGAAGTCTGCTATATTTGACTGCCTCAAGACCCGACATCGTCTATGCTGTTTCTTTATGTGCAAGATTTCAGAGTGCTCCTAAAGAATCACATTTGATTGCTGGAAAAAGAATTCTCAGATATACCAAAGGCACAACAAAATTTGGAATCCGGTATGACGGCTCTGAAAATATTGATCTATTTGGGTATTCTGATGCAGACTGGGCAGGAAATGTTGATGATCGAAGATCCACATCTGGTGGAGTATTCTTTCTAGGAAAAAGCTGTGTTACTTGGCATACCAAGAAACAGAATTCAGTAACTCTTAGCACAGCTGAGGCTGAGTATGTTGCTGCTACTCAAGCTGCAACTCAACTAATGTGGATGAAGACTCAGCTGGAAGATCTACTTGTTGAAGTAAAGCTACCATTGCTCTTAGGTTGTGATAATCAGAGTGCAACCAATCTTACAAGAAATCCAGTACAACATTCTCGTTCAAAACACATTGATATAAAGTACCACTTCATCAAAGAGCAGGTGGAAAAGAATGATCTGAGGTTGGAGTATGTTCCTACATCTGAACAAATTGCTGATATATTTACAAAACCGTTACCGAAGGAACCATTTGAAAAGTTGAGGTTGAACATGGGTGTACAACCTCCTTCTCATCAAGGTTAAGGTACATGTTTCTGTCCCCTCTCTCATCTTAGCTTTGGATAGTGTTGTCAAGGGGGATAATTGATTCATAAATCTATCCATAAGGAAGAATTTATTAAGGGAGAGTTGTGGGTAAGCTGTGAATTCAGCATGTATGTGAGTGAACTATTCTAACTATTTGTTGGAGTGGTTGTAGGAAACAAAGCTGTTTTTCAGGAATGTTGAAGAAATGAAGAATTCTATTGCAAGAGTGAAGAATGCTGAAGTAAAAGATTTCAAGATGTTCTGATGAAGGATGAGGAGGTATGTTCATGAGATTTTACAGTCACTGCTTTTGGACAGCATGGTTTTGGCTGTCAATAAATATTGTTTCCTACAATGATTTAGCTCACGTAGGCTTAGAATTGTTGATAAGTAATCCATTGAAAAAGGTTTCAAAATTCAGTTATTTATGAATATTTGTTGACAACAAAATCCAAAGGGGGAGATTGTTGGGACCAAGTTGAATGAAGATGATAGTTTGAAGAGTTAGCTTTTGCAGAGTGTTGTATTTTGTTGTCAAAGGCGATAAATCAATTAACTTTGTAGAAGGATCATAAATCAGACAATGCTTTGTTGGTATGTATTTCACACAAATCATGAGTTAGGAGAAATTGTGATGCAAGCCTTATGATGGAAAGGGGTAGAAATTATGATGCCAGTCATATAATGTTTTGATTAGAAGGAATGATGCTGTTGGAAGATAGAAAAGATTCAGTTCCCATTGCAACTCTGACGACGCTTAAGCTGATCTATCAAAGGATAAATATCACGATAGTGGGATTCGTGATAAGAGCATAAGAATGGTTATGGGAAGCAGTAAAGAGATAAAATGGCAAAGCAATAGACAATCTGGGGATGGCAGAAAAGCACAGTTTAAGGTGGCCCCGTTTTCTAGTGTTTTCCAAATTTTAGGGCCTGAAAATCGGGAGATGAAGAAATGTGCTTGGCAATGGATGTTGCGCATAATATTGAAGATGGTTTATACGTTAAAAAGAGTTATTCAAGGTCAGAGTGATGGAAAATGACAAAGGAATGGAGTGCGCGGAAATTTAGGCACGTTTCTCGCAAAAATAAAGTGGTGCGCGCAATATCTGCGGGATGCGCGAAATAGTAGCGGGTTGCGCGAAAAATCTGCGGGATGCGCGAAATATTGGCATGGTGCACGAAATTGAGGAATGAAGTTTTCGCGCAAATGATGGTTCGAGATCAGAAGATCAAAAATTGGCAAAGGCATAAAATGCGTGAAATATTAGAGCAGTGTGCGAAATCTGATGTTGCAGGAAAGATTGGGTTTGCGCGCAATATGGAACGCGGTGCGGAATTTTGCGCGCAATTGGTGCTTCATGCTTAGAAGGATGAAAAATGACAAAGGCATGAGGTGCGCGAAAACATGAAGCATGGTGCGAAATATGAAGTTGCATAAAAGAGTTTTTACGCGCATGGAGGAGGTTTTACGCGCGGATTAGTGTTTTTCGCACGGGTTCAAAAATGCCTATAAATATGAGGCTAACCCTTGTTAGTTGTTAATGCTCGTCACTTAGAAGAAATCTTGAGATCTGGTGCGCATAAATGATATGCTAAGTGAGTTGCGCGAAAAGAAACATGTTTGCATGAAAAGAGGATAGCTGCGCGAGAACTTGAGAAGTTGCGCGAAAAGAGAAAAAGTTGCGCGCAAAAGGAAAGGTGCGCGAAAACGTTTTTCGTGACAAAAGGTATTTTTACGCGCAAGTCATTTGAATTGTGCGCAAGTCACCCTGAAGGCTGCACGAAACATTTGGGGTCTTCGCATGTATTCAGTTTTGCGTAAGAGGGTTCTTACCGGCTTCTGGGTAAGAAAGTGAAGATTTGTACTTCAGAGAATACATCTGTTCAATTGTAAAGAAGCACTGAAACATTGTGTTACCCTATTTGTGCTAAGAGGGAGCACATGCACTATTATATTGTTTTAAAGTGCTGCACGAGTGTAAGGGTATATCCTACTCGTTGTATTCCACATCAAAGGATTGTTTTCTAGTGGATTGTGTGGTACTGGATTGTTTCTGTACCATACCAAGGACGTAGCTACTCTTGTTGAGTAGTGAACCTTGTAAATCTTATGTTCCTGTGGTTGTGTGTGTTCAGCAGGGAAGAAACTCTTTAACAGGAGGCGAAGGTTGTTTCAAAAAAAGGGGAAACTTAAAAAGAAAAAGATATCACTGATTCACCCCCTCCCCCTCTCAGTGATACTTAGATCCTGATTGGGAACTTCAATTGGTATCAGAGGGAGGTTGACTTCGTTTACTCTTTGCTGATGTGTTTGAAGAGAAGTTGTGATGGAAAATCTAAATTGCGTGAACAGTAAGGGGATTCCAATCTTCGATGGAAAGAACTATCACATCTGGAAGGATAGAATGATGTCGTATCTTATGTGTCTTGGATATGAAGTTCTTGAAACTACAATAGATAGATTTCCTAATATTGATGACAAGGTCCCTCTTACTCCTGTCGATAAGAAGAATCTTGAGAATGATGGAAGAGCTAAAAATTCATTACTCTCATCACTTTCTGAGAGTGAGTTTTTAAGAGTGAAAGGTGTCACTACTGCTAAACGCATCTGGGATAAGCTAATGAATATCTATGAAGGAAATACAAAAGTGAATAAGGCAAAACTACAAATCTGGAGGCTGAGGTATGAAGACTTGAAAATGGGAGAATCTGAATCTGTTGGGGAATTCTTTACCAGAGTTAATGACATTGTCAGTACAATCAGATGTCTTGGTGAAAAGTTAGAAGATGATACAGTTGTTGAAAAGATCCTGAGAATTCTGCCTGAAAATTTTGATGCTAAAGTTTCTTCACTAGAAGACAGAGATCCGGAAACATTATCTCTTGATGATTTGCACAGTACTCTCATCACTTATGAGATGAGAAGAGAGAACATCATGAACAGCAAAGCAAAAACTAATAGAGAAATGTCTTTCAGGGAAGAAAAGAAAGAGAAGTCGAAGAAAATTCTTATTAATGAAGAAGCTCGTGAATCCAACTCTGAAAATGAGGTATGTCAAAATTTTGATAAAATTCTATCCTTGTTTTCTAAAAATGTTAAAAGAGGCATAGGGAAATACATAGGGAAACTCCCTTTGAAATGTTTTGAATGTGGAGTAGTTGGCCACTTTGCGGCTAATTGCCCTCAAAAGGGGAAAGATGCCATCAGTGATGAAGAAGACAGAGGACCAAGAAGGTCATGGAAGAAACAGGATCGAAAAGATAAATATTCTGGTAGAAGTCAAAATAAAAAGTTTATTAAATCAAAATGAAGAAGCTTTTTGTCAAAAGATAAGGAAGATGATGATAGCGAGACTGAATCAGAAAAATCTGCTACAGAAAAAACTAGAGAGAGTACCTTTTTTACAACAGTGAATAATGATGATTATGAGAGTAGTAGTACTGAAGAAGAAGAGACTCAACTTGAACAGTATCCGAAAGAAGAGATGAAGGAATGTTTGAGGAAGATCAGAAAACTTGAGAAAGAAAACAACAAGTTAATAAAAGAAAATTCCACAGTAAACAATCAAGAAGGTTTTACAGATGATAAAATCATGATGGAAAAAGAGATTGATGATCTGAAAAATTCTCTTGAGAATACTAAGAATCATAATGATCATCTTGAAGTGAAGTTGAAGGCAAAAGAAGAAGAGTTGGAACTTGTCCAACAAAAACTGCATAAAGCTAAAGAAATGGATATCAGTTCCAAAAATTCTATCTCAGAAGTAGGGGAATGTTCCAGTAAGAATGAACCAAAAAGGGATCTACAAAACATACCTTCAAAGGTTGAAATTAATGACAAAACTGGTTCTGATAAGAACAAGGCTGGAAAGACAAAGTATGTGGTCAAAATCAGCAATGCTGAAAAATCAGAAGTGCATAAAAATCATGAGTCAATAAAAGCTTCTAATATTTCTGGTACTGTTAAATCTGAGCTGAAGAAGAATGTTACAAATCAAAATATGATGGTTTTTGAGAAGCGTGTTCACAACTACATTCAGTATAAAAGTTTCAGAGGTAAATATTCTTTCTATGGTTACTGCTGGTATTGTGGTGGATTCGGACACATGGAAAGTATGTGTTGGTTTAACCAACAACATTACAACTATTCCAAAAGTTTTGAAGGAAAAGGATTGAGAGGGAGTCAACGCTTTCAAAATAGAAGATCTCCAAATATGTTTCAGAAGATATCTGAGAAGACTGGTGTGAAAGTTGGGAATAGATTCCAACCACTGGAAACTTATTGTGAAAGATGTGATCAACCTCGACATCTTGCTAAGGGCTGCCTTAGTGTGTTTCCAGAGCAACAAAAGTTTGTTAATAATCCTCAGAAGATAGAGTTTTTAAAATACAAAAGGGACAAGTATGATAAGTCTGAAAAGAAAGAATGCATGGTTCTCTGGCCAGAACACATTGATTTGGCTTGGAAATTGGAAGAATCAAAACAGAAAGTGAAGGAAAAGAAAGAACAAAAAGAACTTGTTGTTGAAACAACTTTGAAGGCTACCAAAGGAGAACGTCCGTGGATTCTTGATAGTGGATGTTCATCTCATATGACAGGAGACTTAAAGCTGCTGAAGAATGTGAAAGACTTTAAAGAAGGAACTGTGACATTTGGAAATGATGAATCTCTAAGGATCAAAGGTGTTGGATCGGCCATCATTGGAAAAGAAAAGATGAAATCCAGAAAAACACTATATGTGGATGGACTGAAACACAACCTGCTCAGTGTGTCACAACTCTGTGATGAGGGCAACAAAGTGATCTTCAGAAAAGATGGATTTGTTGTAAAACGTGAAAATGATGGAAACATAGTTACAAGGGGCCATCGTACAAGAGGGAATTTGTTCCAAGTTGGAGATGGACAGAACTCTTGTTACATGAGTGTGGTGGATGAAAATAAATTATGGCATAAAATGCTGGGGCATATGTGTCAGAGAAATATGTGCAAGTTGTCAAAGCAAGAAAGTGTTCGGGATATGCCTGATTTATCAAGAGAAAGAGATTGGTGCTGCACTATTTGTGAGAAAGGGAAGATTGCTAAATCTATGCACAAGAGAGTTGAAATTCGCTCAAAAAGACCCTTAGAACTCATACACTCAGATATATGTGGGCCAATGAGCAAGCAATATTCAAATGGAGATAATTACTTCATTACTTTCATTGATGACTTTACTCGCATTACTTGTGTTATGTACATGAGACATAAGTCAGATGCTCTAACAATGTTTAAGAGTTTCAGAAGGAAAGCAGAGAAAGAATGTGAGTATTCAGTGAAGAAGTTGAGAACTGATAATGTTGGTGAGTATAAGAATGAAGAGTTTGAAAGTTATCTTGAGAAACATGGAATTCGGCATGAGTTTAGTTCACCATACACACCTCAACAAAATGGGGTGGCTGAAAGAAAGAATCGAAGTTTGGTGGAAATGGGGAGAACTATGTTACTTGAACACAGTCTCTCTCATTATTATTGGAGGAAAGCCATGAGCACTGCTGTGTATATTCAGAACCGGTGTTTCTATAGGCCAAACTCTGATATGACTCCATATGAAATGTTCTATGGAAAAACTCCAAGTCTGAAACACTTGAGAGTCTTTGGGATTCCATGTATTATAAAGAAGAAAGGTGGAAATCTGGGAAAGTTCGAGCAAAGAGGAGATGACGGAATTTTTCTTGGCTATGCTCCAGAAGGAAGAGGATATAGATGCCTCAACAAAGAAACATGAAGAATTATTGATTCTTCAGATGTAAAAGTTGTTGAAAGTGTTGAGAAAGGAAAGCAGTCATATGTTGATGTGGAAGTCGAGCGAGATAAAGAATATTTTGTTAACAATTCTGATAATGTTGCAGAATTTGTTCATCCTACTCAAGAAGAGGAATCTGACTCAGAAATATCAAGTGATTAGGGTGAAGTTCAAACAACTCATCCTTGGTTGAGGAAACAAGTGGAGGCTCAGAACATTATTGGAGATAAAAATCAGAGGGTTCAAACAAGAAGAACAACGAATGCTATATCACATACTTCTCTTTATTCGAAAGTTGAACCGAATGATGTAAATGAAGCATTTGAGCATCCAGAATGGGTTCATGCTATGAATGAAGAGCTTGATTAGATAGAGAAGAACAATACTTGGGAACTTGTACCCAAGCCGGACAACAAGAACATTATTGGTACAAAGTGGGTTTTTCGAAACAAGCTAAATGAAGAAGGTAATGTAATAAGAAACAAGGAAAGATTGGTCTGCAAAGGGTATTCACAAATTGGAGGCATTGACTTTGATGAAACCTTTGCTCCAGTAGCTCGATTAGAAACAATCAGAATATTTCTTGCCATTGCTGCACAACGAGGTTACAAAATCTTTCAAATGGATGTAAAATCTGCATTCTTGAATGGTGATCTTGACGAGGAAGTTTACATTGATCAACCTTGTGGATTTGTTATTGGGAAAGATGAAAGCTATGTGTGCAGGTTGAAGAAGGCTCTGTATGGGCTAAAACAGGCTCCGAGAGCATGGTATTCTAAATTAGATACTTGCTTGAAGAAGATGAACTTTAAGAAATGGAGAGTTGACAGCAATCTCTACATCAAGAAATATGAGGTGTTTTCACTGATCGTTATTGTTTATGTCGATGATATTATATTTTCTGGAAATAATGAAAGATCATGTGAAAAATTTGTTGAGGAGATAAAGAAGTTATTTGAGATGTCCATGCTAGGTGAAATGAAGTACTTTCTTGGGTTACAAATTTCACAGAAGAAGAATCATGTTTTTCTGTCTCAAGAAAAGTATGCTAAGGAACTTCTGAAGAAGTTTGGCATGGAAAATTCGAAACCAGTTTCCACACCGATTTCAGTGGGAACCAAGTTGTCTAAAGATGGAGAAGGAAAGGAAGTTGATCAGAAAGAGTTTCGAAAACTGATTGGAAGTCTGCTATATTTGACTACCTCAAGACCCGACATCGTCTATACTGTTACTTTATGTGCAAGATTTAAGAGTGCTCCTAAAGAATCAAATTTGATTGCTGGAAAAAGAATTCTCAGATATATCAAAGGCACAACAAACTTTGGAATCCCGTATGATGGCTCTGAAAATATTGATCTATTTGGGTATTCTGATGCTGATTGGGCAGGAAATGTTGATGATCGAAGATCCACATCTGGTGGAGTATTCTTTCTAGGAAAAAGATGTGTTAGTTGGCATACCATGAAACAGAATTCAGTAACTCTTAGCACAGCTGAGGCTGAGTATGTTACTGCTACTCAAGCTGCAACTCAACTAATGTGGATGAAGACTCAGCTGAAAGATCTACTTGTTGAAGTAAAGCTACCATTGCTCTTAGGTTGTGATAATCAGAGTGCAATCAATCTTACAAGAAATCCAGTACAACATTCTCGTTCAAAACACATTGATATAAAGTACCACTTCATCAAAGAGCAGGTTGAAAAGAATGAACTGAGGCTGGAGTATGTTCCTACATCTGAACAAATTGCTGATATATTTACAAAACCGTTACCAAAGGAACCATTTGCAAAGTTGAGGTTGAACATGGGTGTACAACCTCCTTCTCATCAAGGTTAAGGTACATGTTTCTGTCCCCTCTCTCATCTTAGCTTTGGATAGTGTTGTCAAGGGGGAGAATTGATTCATAAATCTATCCATAAGGAAGAATGTATTAAGGGAGAGTTGTGGGTAAGCTGTGAATTCAGCATGTATGTGAGTGAACTATTCTAACTATTTGTTGGAGTGGTTGTAGGAAACAATGTTGTTTTTCAGGAATGTTGAAGAAATGAAGAATTCTATTGCAAGAGTGAAGAATGCTGAAGTAAAAGATTGCAAGATGTTCTGAAGAAGGATGAGGAGGTATGTTCATGAGATTTTACAGTCACTGCTTTTGGACAGCATGGTTTTGGCTGTCAATAAATCTTGTTTCCTACAATGAGTTAGCTCACGTAGGCTTAGAATTGTTGATAAGTAATCCATTGCAAAAGGTTTCAAAATTCAGTGATTTATGAATATTTGTTGACAACAAAATCCAAAGGGGTAGATTGTTGGGACCAAGTTGAATGAAGATGAAAGTTTGAAGAGTTAGCTTTTGTAGTGTGTTGTATTTTGTTGTCAAAGGCGATAAATCAATTCACTTTGTAGAAGGATCATAAATCAGACGATGCTTTGCTGGTATGTATTTCACACAAATCATGAGTTAGGAGAACTTGTGATGCAATCCTTATGAAGGAAAGGGGGAGAAATGATGATGCCAGTTATATAATGTTTTGATTAGAAGGAATGATGCTGCTGGAAGATAGGAAAGATTCAGTTCCCATTGCAACTCTGACGATGCTTAAGCTGATCTATCAAAGGATAAATATCACGATAGTGGGATTCATGATAAGAGCAGAAGAATGGTTATGGGATGCAGTAAAGAGATAAAATGGAAAAGCAATAGACAATCTGGGGATGGCAGAAAAGCACAGTTTAAGGTGGCCCCGTTTTCTAGTGTTTGCCAAATTTTAGGGCCTGAAAATCGGGAGATGAAGAAATGTGCTTGGCAATGGATGTTGTGCATAAGATTGAAGATGGTTTATAAGTTCAAAAGAGTTATTCAAGGTCAGAGCGATGAAAAATGACAAAGGAATGGAGTGCGCGGAAATTTAGGCACGTTTCTCGCAAAAATAAAGTGGTGCGCGCAATATCTGCGGGATGCGCGAAATAGTAGCAGGTTGCGCGAAAAATCTGCGGGATGCGCGAAATATTGGCATGGTGCGCGAAATTGAGGAATGAAGTTTTCGCGCAAATGATGGTTCGAGATCAGAAGATCAAAAATTTGAAAAGGCATAAAATGCGTGAAATATTGGAGTAGTGCGCGAAATCTGATGTTGCAGGAAAGATTGGGTTTGCGCGCAATATGGAACACGGTGTGGAATTTTGCGCGCAATTGGTGCATCATGCTTAGAAGGATGAAAAATGACAAAGGCATGAGGTGCGCGAAAACTTGAAGCATGGCGCGAAATATGAAGTTGCATAAAAGAGTTTTTAAGCGCGTGGATGAGGTTTTACGCGCGGATTAGTGTTTTTCGCGCGGGTTCAAAAATGCCTATAAATATGAGGCTAACCCTTGTTAGTTGTTAATGCTCGACACTTAGAAGAAATCTCAAGCTCTGGTGCGCATAAATGATATGCTAAGTGAGTTGCGCGAAAAGAAAGAAGTTTTCATGAAAAGAGGATAGCTGCGCGAAAACTTGAGAAGTTGCGCGAAAAGAGAAAAAGTTGCGCGCAAAAGGAAAGGTGCGCGAAAACTTTTTTCGCGACAAAAGGGTTTTTGACACGCAAGTCATTTGAATTGTGCGCAAGTCACCCTGAAGGTTGCGCGAAACATTTGGGGTCTTCGCACATATTCAGTTTTGCGTAAGAGGGTTCTTACCAGCTTCTGGGTAAGAAAGTGACGATTTGTACTTCAGAGAATACATCTGTTCAATTGTAAAGAAGCACTGAAACATTTTGTTACCCTATTTGTGCTAAGATGGAGCACATGTACTATTAGATTGTTTTTAAAGTGTTGCACGAGTGTAAGGGTATATCCTACTCGTTGTATTCCACATCAAAGGATTGTTTTCTAGTGGATTGTGTGGTACTGGATTGTTTCTGTACCATACCAAGGACGTAGCTACTCTTGTTGAGTAGTGAAACTTGTAAATCTTATGTTCCTGTGGTTGTGTGTGTTCACCAGGGAAGAAACTCTTTAACAGGAGGCGAATTTTGTTTCAAAAAAATGGGAAACTTAAAAAGAAAAAGATATCACTGATTCACCCCCTCCCCCTCTCAGTGATACTTAGATCCTGATTGGGAACTTCAATTGGTATCAGAGGGAGGTTGCCTTCGTTTACTCTTTGCTGAAGTGTTTGAAGAGAAGTTGTGATGGAAAATCTAAATTGCGTGAACAGTAAGGGGATTTCAATCTTCGATGGAAAGAACTATCACATCTGGAAGGACAGAATGATGCCGTATCTTATGTCTCTTGGATATGAAGTTCTTGAAACAACAACAGATGGATTTCCTGATATTGATGACAAGGTCCCTCTTACTCCTATCGATAAGAAGAATCTTGAGAATGATGGAAGAGCTACAAATGTATTACTCTCATCACTTTCTGAGAGTGAGTTTTTAAGAGTCAAAGGTGTCACTACTGCTAAAGGCATCTGGGATAAGCTAATGAATATCTATGAAGGAAATACAACAGTGAAGAAGGAAAAACTACAAATCTGGAGGCTGGAGTATGAAGACTTGAAAATGGGAGAATCTGAATCTGTTGGGGAATTCTTTACCAGAGTTAATGAAATTGTCAGTACAATCAGATGTCTTGGTGAAAAGTTAGAAGATGATACAGTTGTTGAAAAGATCCTGAGAATTCTGCCTGAAAAAGTTGATGCTAAAGTTTCTTCACTAGAAGACAGAGATCCGGAAACATTATCTCTTGATGATTTGCACAGTACTCTCATCACTTATGAGATGAGAAGAGAGAAGACCATGAAGAGCAAAGCAAAAACTGATAGAGAAATGTCTTTCAGGGCAGAAAAGAAAGAGAAGTCGAAGAAAATTCTTATTAATGAAGAAGCTGGTGAATCCAACTCTAAAAATGAGGTATGTCAAAATTTTGATGAAATTCTATCCTTGTTTTCTAAAAATGATAAAAGAGGCATAGGGAAATACAAAGGGAAACTCCCTTTGAAATGTTTTGAATGTGGAGCAGTTGGCCACTTTGCGGCTAATTGCCCTCAAAAGGGGAAAGATGCCGTCAGTGATGAAGAAGATAGAGGACCAAGAAGGTCATGGAAGAAACCGGATCGAAAAGATAAATATTCTGGTAGAAGTCAGAATAAAAAGTTCATTAAATCAAAAAGAAGAAGCTTTTTGTCAAAAGATAAGGAAGATGATGATAGCGAGATTGAATCAGAAAAATCTGCTACTGAAAAAACTAGAGAGAGTACCTTTTTTGCAACAGTGAATAATGATGATTATGAGAGTTGTAGTACTGAAGAAGAAGAGACTCAACTTGAACAGTATCTGAAAGAAGAGCTGAAGGAATGTTTGAGGAAGATCAGAAAACTTGAGAAAGAAAACAACAAGTTAATAAAAGAAAATTCCACAGTAAACAATCAAGAAGGTTTTACAGATGATAAAATCATGATGGAAAAAGTGATTGATGATCTGAAAAATTCTCTTGAGAATACAAAGAATCGTAATGATCATCTTGAAGTGAAGTTAAAGGCAAAAGAAGAAGAGTTGGAACTTGTCCAACAAAAACTGCATAAAGCTAAAGAAATGGATATCAGTTCCAAAAATTCTATCTCAGAAGTAGGGGAATGTTCCAGTAAGAATGAACCAAAAAGGGATCTACAAAACATACCTTCAAAGGTTGAAATGAAAGACAAAACTGGTTCTGATAAGAACAAGGCTGGAAAGACAAAGTATGTGGTCAAAATCAGCAATGCTGAAAAATCAGAAGTGCATAAAAAACTTGAGTCAAGAAAAGCTTCTAATACTTCTGGTACTATTGAATCTGAGCTGAAGAAGAAAGTTACAAATGAAAATATGATGGTTTTTGAGAAGCGTGTTCACAACTCCATTCAGTATAAAAGTTTCAGAGGTAAATATTCTTTCTATGGTTACTGCTGGTATTGTGGTGCATTCGGACACATGGAAAGTATGTGTTGGTTTAACCAACAACATTACAACTATTCCAAAAGTTTTGAAGGACAAGGATTGAGGGGGAGTCAACGCTTTCAAAATAGAATATCTCCAAATATGTTTCAGAAGATATCTGAGAAGACTGGTGTGAAAGTTGGGAATAGATTCCAACCACTGGAAACATATTGTGAAAGATGTCATCAACCTGGACATCTTGCTAAGGGCTGCCTTAGTGTGTTACCAGAGCAACAAAAGTTTGTTAATAATCCTCAGAAGACAGAGTTTTTAAAATACAAAATGGACAAGTATGATAAGTCTGAAGAGAAAGAATGCATGGTTCTCTGGCCAGAACACATTGATTTGGCTAGGAAATTGGAAGAATCAAAATAGAAAGTGAAGGAAAAGGAAGAACAAAAAGAACTTGTTGTTGAAATAGCTTTGAAGGCTACCAAAGGAGAACGTCCATGGATTCTTGATAGTGGACGTTCATCTCAAATGACAGGAGACTTAAAGCTGCTGAAGAATGTGAAAGACTTTCAAGAAGGAACTGTGACATTTGGAAATGATGAATCTCTAAGGATCAAAGGTGTTGGATCGGCCATCATTGGAAAAGAAAAGATGAAATCCAGAAAAACACTATATATTGATGGACTGAAACACAACCTGCTCAGTGTGTCACAACTCTGTGATGAGGGCAACAAAGTGATCTTTAGAAATGATGGATTTGTTGTAAAAAGTGAAAATGATGGAAACATAGTTACAAGGGGCCAGCGTACAAGAGGGAATATGTTCCAAGTTGGGGATGGACAGAACTCTTGTTACATGAGTGTGTTGGATGAAAATAAATTATGGCATAAAATGCTGGGGCATTTTTTTCAGAGAAATATGTGCAAGTTTACAAAGCGAGAAAGTGTTCGGGATATGCTTGATTTATCAAGAGAAAGAGATTGGTGCTGCACTATTTGTGAGTAAGGGAAGATTGCTAATTATATGCACAAGAGAGTTGAAATTCGCTCAAAAAGACCCTTAGAACTCATACATTCAGATATATGTGGGCCAATGAGCAAGAAATCTTCAAATGGAGATAAGTACTTCATTACTTTCATCGATTACTTTACTCGCATTACTTGTGTTATGTACATGAGACATAAGTCAGATGCTCTAACAATGTTTAAGAGTTTCAGAAGGAAAGCAGAGAAAGAATGTGAGTATTCAGTGAAGAAGTTGAGAACTGATAATGGTGGTGTGTATAAGAATGAAGAGTTTGAATGTTATCTTGAGAAACATGAAATTCAGCATAAGTTTAGTTCACCATACACACCTCAACAAAATGGGGTGGCTGAAAGAAAGAATCGAAGTCTGGTGGAAATGGGGAGAACTATGTTACTTGAACATAGTCTCTCTCATTATTATTGGAGGCAAGCCATGAGCACTGCTGTGTATATTCATAACCGGTGTTTCTATAGGCCAAACTCAGATATGACTCCATATGAAATGTTCTATGGAAAAACTCCAAGTCTGAAACACTTGAGAGTCTTTGGGAGTCCATGTATTATAAAGAAGAAAGGTGGAAATCTGGGAAAGTTCGAGCAAAGAGGAGATGACAGAATTTTTCTTGGCTATGCTCCAGAAGGAAGAGGATATAGATGCCTCAACAAAGAAACAAGAAGAATTATTGATTCATCAGATGTAAAAGTTGTTGAAAGTGCTGAGAAAGAAAAGCAGTCATATGTTGATGTGGAAGTCGAGCGAGATAAAGAAGATTTTGTTAACAATTCTGATAATGTTGCAGAATTTGTTCATCCTACTCAAGAAGAGGAATCTGACTCAAGAATATCAAGTGATGAGGATGAAGTTCAAAAAACTCATCCTAGGTTGAGGAAACAAGTGGAGGCTCAGAACATTATTGGAGATAAAAATCAGAGGGTTCAAACAAGAAGAACAACGAATGCTATATCACATACTTCTCTTTATTCGAAAGTTGAACCGAATGATGTAAATGAAGCATTTGAGCTTCCAGAATGGGTTCATGCTATGAATGAAGAGCTTGATCAGATAGAGAAGAACAATACTTGGGAACTTGTACCCAAGCCGGACAACAAGAACATTATTGGTACAAAGTGGGTTTTTCGAAACAAGCTGAATGAAGAAGGTAATGTAATAAGAAACAAGGCAAGATTGGTCTACAAAGGGTATTCACAAATTGAAGGCATTGAATTTGATGAAACCTTTGCTCCAGTAGCTCGATTAGAAACAATCAGAATATTTCTTGCCATTGCTGCACAACGAGGTTACAAAATCTTTCAAATGGATGTAAAATCTGCATTCTTGAATAGTGATCTTGACGAGGAAGTTTACATTGATCAACCTTGTGGATTTGTTATTGGGAAAGATGAAAGCTATGTGTGTAGGTTGAAGAAGGCTCTGTATGGGCTAAAACAGGCTCCGAGATCATGATATTCTAAATTAGATACTTGCTTGAAGAAGATGAAATTTAAGAAAGGGAGAGTTGACAGAAATCTCTACATCAAGAAATATCAGGAGTTCTCACTGATCGTTATTATTTATGTCGATGATATTATATTTGCTGGAAATAATGAAAGATCATGTGAAAAATTTGCTGAGGAGATAAATAAGTTATTTGAGATGTCCATGCTAGGTGAAATGAAGTACTTTCTTCGGTTACAAATTTCACAGAAGAAGAATCATGTTTTTCTGTCTCAAGAAAAGTATGCTAAGGAACTTCTGAAGAAGTTTGGCATGGAAAATTCGAAACCAGTTTCCACACCGATTTTAGTGGGAACCAAGTTGTCTACAGATGGAGAAGGCAAGGAAGTTGATCAGAAAGAGTTTCGAAAACTGATTGGAAGTCTGCTATATTTGACTGCCTCAAGACCCGACATCGTCGATGCTGTTACTTTATGTGCAAGATTTCAGAGTGCTCCTAAAGAATCACATTTGAGTGCTGGAAAAAGAATTCTCAGATATATCAAAGGCACAACAAAATTTGGAATCCGGTATGACGACTCTGAAAATATTGATCTATTTGGGTATTCTGATGCTGATTGGGCAGGAAATGTTGATGATCGAAGATCCACATCTGGTGGAGTATTCTTTCTAGTAAAAAGCTGTGTTAGTTGGCATACCAAGAAACAGAATTCTGTAACTCTTAGCACAACTGAGACTGAGTATGTTGCTGCTAATCAAGCTGCAACTCAACTAATGTGGATGAAGACTCAGCTGGAAGATCTACTTGTTGAAGTAAAGCTACCATTGCTCTTAGGTTGTGATAATCAGAGTGCAATCAATCTTACAAGAAATCCAGTACAACATTCTCGTTCAAAACACATTGATATAAAGTACCACTTCATCAAAGAGAAGGTTGAAAAGAATGAACTGATGCTGGAGTATGTTCCTACATCTGAACAAATTGCTGATATATTTACAAAACCGTTACCGAAGGAACCATTTGCAAAGTTGAGGTTGAACATTGGTGTACAACCTCCTTCTCATCAAGGTTAAAGTACATGTTTCTGTCCCCTCTCTCATCTTAGCTTTGGATAGTGTTGTCAAGGGGGAGAATTGTTTCATAAATCTATCCATAAGGAAGAATGTATTAAGGGAGAGTTGTGGGTAAGCTGTGAATTCAGCATGTATGTGAGTGAACTATTCTAACTATTTGTTGGAGTGGTTGTAGGAAACAAAGTTGTTTTTCAAGAAAGTTGAAGAAGTGAAGAATGCTATTGCAAGAGTGAAGAATGCTGAAGTAAAAGATTGCAAGATTTTCTGAAGAAGGATTAGGAGGTATGTTCATGAGATTTTACAGTAACTGCTTTTGGACAGCATGGTTTTGGTTGTCAATAAATCTTGTTTCCTACAATGAGTTAGCTCACGTAGGCTTAGAATTATTGATAAGTAATCCATTGCAAAAGGTTTCAAAATTCAGTGATTTATGAATCTTTGTTGACAACAAAATCCAAAGGGGGAGATTGTTGGGACCAAGTTGAATGAAGATGAATGTTTGAAGTGTTAGCTTTTGCAGAGTGTTGTATTCTGTTGTCAAAGGTGATAAATCAATTCACTTTGTAGAAGGATCATAAATCAGACGTTGCTTTGCTGGTATGTATTTCACACAAATCATGAGTTAGGAGAACTTGTGATGCAAGCCTTATGAAGGAAAGGGGGAGAAATGATGATGCCAGTCACATAATGTTTTTATTGGAAGGAATGATGCTGCTGGATGATAGGAAAGATTCAGTTCCCATTGCAACTCTGACGATGCTTAAGCTGATCTATCAAAGGATAAATATCACGATAGTGGGATTTGTGATAAGAGCAGAAGAATGGTTATGGGAAGCAGTAAAGAGATAAAATGGCAAAGCAATAGACAATCTGGGGATGACAGAAAAGCACAGTTTAAGGTGGCTTCGTTTTCTAGTGTTTGCCAAATTTTAGGGCCTGAAAATCGGGAGATGAAGAAACGTGCTTGGAAATGGATGTTGCGCATAAGATTGAAGATGGTTTATACGTTCAAAAGAGTTATTCAAGGTTAGAGCGGTGAAAAATGACAAAGGAATGGACTGCGCGGAAATTTAGGCACGTTTCTCGCAAAAATAAAGTGGTGCGCGCAATATCTGCGGGATGGGCGAAATAGTAGCGGGTTGCGCGAAAAATCTGCGGGATGCGCGAAATATTTGCATGGTGTGCGAAATTGAGGAATGAAGTTTTTGCGCAAATGATGGTTCGAGATCAGAAGATCAAAAATTGGCAAAGGCATAAAATGCGCGAAATATTGGAGCAGTGCGCGAAATCTGATGTTGCAGGAAAGATTGGGTTTGCGCGCAATATGGAACGCGGTGCGGAATTTTGCGTGCAATTGGTGCTTCATGCTTAGAAGGATGAAAAATTACAAAGGCATGAGGTGCACGAAAACTTGAAGCATGGCGCGAAATATGAAGTTTCATAAAAGAGTTTTTACGCGCATGGAGGAGGTTTTACGCGCGGATTAGTGTTTTTCGCGCGGGTTCAAAAATGCCTATAAATATGAGGCTAACCCTTGTTAGTTGTTAATGATCGACACTTAGAAGAAATCTCGAGCTCTGGTGCGCATAAATGATATGCTAAGTGAGTTGCGCAAAAAGAAAGAAGTTTGCACGAAATGAGGATAGCTGCGCGAAAACTTGAGAAGTTGCGCGAAAAGAGAAAAAGTTGCGCGCAAAAGGAAAGGTGCACGAAAACGTTTTTCGTGACAAAAGGGATTTTTATGCGCAAGTCATTTGAATTGCGCGCAAGTCACCCTGAAGGCTGCGCGAAACATTTGGGGTCTTCGCACGTATTCAGTTTTGCGTAAGAGGGTTCTTACCGGCTTCTGGGTAAGAAAGTGAAGATTTGTACTTCAGAAAATACATCTGTTCAATTGTAAAGAAGCACTGAAACATTGTGTTACCCTATTTGTGCTAAGAGGGAGCACATGCACTATTAGATTGTTTTTAAAGTGATGCACGAGTGTAAGGGTATATCCTACTCGTTGTATTCCACATCAAAGGATTGTTTTCTAGTGGATTGTGTGGTACTGGATTGTTTCCGTACCATACCAAGGACGTAGCTACTCTTGTTGAGTAGTGAACCTTGTAAATCTTGTGTTCCTGTGGTTGTGTGTGTTCAGCAGGGAAGAAACTCTTTAATAGGAGGCGAAGGTTGTTTCAAAAAAAGGGGAAACTTAAAAAGAAAAAGATATCACTGATTCACACCCTCCCCCTCTCAGTGATACTTAGATCCTGATTGGGAACTTCATATACACTTTGACAATTTACCGTAAAGCTGGTGGTGTCTAAGGACTTCCAAGACTGCCCTAAGATGCTCAACGTGCTCCTCATATGATCTTGAGTAGATCAGGATGTCATCGATAAACACAATGACGAACCGGTCCAGAAACTCTTGGAAGACAAAGTCCATAATTCCCATTAACACAGCCGGTGCATTTGTAACTCCAAACGACATCACTACATACTCAATGTGCCCATAACTGCACCTGAAATCCGTCTTCGAGATGTCACTGTCCTTTACCCTCAGCTGATGATATCGAGATCATAGATCAATCTTGGAAAACCAACCTTCTACCCTCAGTTGGTCGAAGAGATCATCTATCCTTGGAAGGGGGTAACGGTTTTTGACTGTTACCTGGTTCAACCTTCGATAGTCTATGCATAGCCTGAGACCACCATCTACCTTCATCAAGAACAAAACTGGAGCACCCCATGCTGATATTCTAGGTCGAACAAAACCCTTCTCAATCAGATCGTCAATTTGATTTCGCAACTCCCGCAACATTTAAGGTGCCATCCGATAAGGGGCCATTGAAATCGAACGGGCACCAGGCTATAAGTCTATCCCGAACTCAAAGTCACGTTGGGGGGGGGGGGGGGGGTAGAGTCAGAACCTCATCGGGAAAAACATCGAGGAACTCCCCAACAACTTCCGGGAAATCCATCATCTTTGTATCAGCTAGAACCACTGATATACCACCTAACAAGGAAAGGACAGGCTTCACACGCCGGCTTCCCACCTGATAGCTCCACTCACCAACAAAATCTACATGTTTCCCATCCATGTCAGAGAACACGACTCTTCTCCAAAAGCAGTCGATAATAGAACTAACAGAAAAAAAACCAATCGATTCATAGGATGACATCGTATTACTGCATCTGTAACAGAAGAAGGTCCCTACTAGATCGATGTGGTCCCAACGTCAGCCACATCCCAGGCAAACACATGATAGGCTGGTCTGGCCATCAACTGGTGTACTCAGCACCAGTGGTACAAAACGTCTCTCTATGTATAGTCCCAAAGAATGGGCTAGACTAGGTGAAACAAAGGAGTGTGAAGCTCCCGAATCGAACAAAGAAGAAACGAGAGTGCTGAACAAAAAAAATCTTACCTCGCACCACCTCTGGTACTGCCAGAGCTATCAACTCTACTGCGTGCAACTGTCCACGCCCAGATCCTCTGCCTCTCTGATGTCATCCACCTCCCTGACCACGCCCTAGTTGAGGTCCTTGAAGAGCACCCTGACGTCGGCCTCCTCCCAAAGTGTCTGCCCTTGGAGGAGGATGGTCCTGCTGCTGCTGGAAGGGCCTCGCTGGAAACTGGTGCTGCTGAGGCGGGCGCTGAACCTACCCACCTCCACCGTACTGAGCTTGGGTCGGGCACCGACTCTAAACGTGCCCAAAACCTCCACAAGAAAAAACACTTCGGTCCCTGGGCTTGTGAAAAAGGGACAAGGACCTGAAGATCTGAACTGGAACTTCTTGGGCATGCTCCCCACTAGCATGAACCTGGAAGGTCCCGTCGCCGAGACCTTCTGCTGACTACCTTACCCTTCGATGAACCTGGCTGGATCTCCTCACGTGGTGCACCTCCCTGCAAGTGCATCCTTTCTACAACCTCTGCCTTCTTTTTTACCGCCAAGTACATCGAAGGGTGTAGGGGGTGACAGCATACTCGAGCGAAGGATGAAGCGCATACTCCAAACATCTCACCCGAGACTCCTCATCCGGAAAGAGATCCGGAGAAAAGCGCAGGAGATCCTTGAAATTGATTCCCAACTCTCGTACTGACATACTCCCCTGCTGAAGGGAGAGTAACTCCTGCCGCTTCTCTACCTTGATCATGGAAGAAAGGAATTCTCTCAGAATTCCTTCTCAAAGTCAGCCCACAAAACCTCTGACTCTATTCTCTCTCCAAGGTAGAGCGTCCACCACTGTCGCACCTCACCTCTCAGCTGACTGACTGCTATGGGAACCCAGTACTCCCTCGGAGCACGGATAAAGGTAAAAGTGATCCCTAGCTCTTCATGCCACCCCTCTGTCTCCATATCCGAAGTACTACCCTCATACTTCTTGAGGGTTTGCTGCTGGAAATAATGGAGAGTCTTCTGCCACTTTCTATCTTACTCATCTCAGTCAATTCTCAACTAATCGACCGCCTGAATCTGCTAGGCCTCGGCCGTCTAAGCCAGCCGGGGATGACGTCCAGGTGTCATAGCTGTATGGTAAACAAAGATCGCCTAAGACCAAGTAGTAAAAAAATTTCTCAAGGTTTTAATTTATCATTTTTATTTCAATTTCTTTCCCAAAACACCCAAATCAAGTAAAACACAATCATAGTGATGCATGTACCTTCCCTAGGGTCTCTACCCTGCAATCAATGTAGTAGCACATGGTCATTCAGTAGGCTCAAAGTCCTTGCATTGGATCATGGGGGCCCTAAAATCCCGTGTCCTAACCGGTCTTCCCTGGCCTATGTCACGCACCAAGATTAACCAACACTGTTTCCCTACCATCGCAGGCAACCCTCATGGTGCCTAACTCGAAACTCCATCCAATCTCTCAACCATCACCTCTGATACCATTCTGTCATGACCCCCCCCCCCCACCCAAGATGCCCATCCTGAGCTGGAAATGGTGAAATGGAGATAATTACCCCCGAGTCCCGCCTCCAGTAGGCCTCGGGTTGGTGACTAGCACCAAGAGTATGAGTTTTCACAAATATCGTAGGCATTACCCCTTTTATAATTTTAATATTGGGAAATAGGACAAGTCAACCACCAAAAAGAAAAAGAACAAGTGTATAGAAATAAACCCAAAGCAAGCCCACATTCATGTTTAAATAGTTTTATAACAAGGTGCAAGTACAAGAAAGCTCAAAGTACAATACCAAAAGAAACAAGTGTACAAAAACAACAAAAACTCCAACTGTCCGACTAGTAGGGTCCCGCACGCCTGGTAGTCCTCCTGGATACCTGAAAGTAAACGTAGGGTGAGCATACAAGTATACTCGGACAGGGAAACCTAAAGCTCTCGTGCACAATTGGGGAGACATCCAAATGTCCCGTGAGAACAACAGAAGAAACCTAGAAATGAATTCTATCCACACCAACCTCACCATCCACACTCACCAAAAACACAATCACAACAGGTAGTAGTATATAAGAACAAGAGTATTGGGTACCCCGCACCATTCCCCTCTAGTTCTCTGCTCTTCATAACAGCAAACATCCTGACGCTGCCACACTCTCCCCACCCACACACACCTGGGCCTCACAACCATGTATCCCGTCCGCACACTACGGGGCGTCAAAACCACGTATCCCGCCCGCCACACAGCTGGGCCTCACAACCACGTATCCCGCCCGCACACACCTAGGCCTCACTACCACGTATCTGGCCCGCATACACCTGGTCCTCAGACCCACATATCCCGCCCGCACAAACTTGGGCCTCACAACCACGTATCTCACCTGCACACACCTAGGCCTCATCCCGAAGATTCTTGGGAAACAGTAAAACCTTCCCGAAGAGTCTTGGGCTAGAACCACCCAAATCGAAACCTACCTTAAGGGGCCTCAGATGTAAGGTCGCCTCAAGCCATCACAACCAAGGGAAGAAGGAGCAGGAAGGAGCTAGTAACTAAGGGGAAGACACCCTCTCCCTTGAAATGGGAGTGTTCGGTACTAAGTGATGAACATGGGTGGGGTGCAATAAAACACAAAAGATATAGATATATATATATGTATACCAAACACACAACCCAACCTATGGATTCTAAATAGAGAAACTGAGCATGTGCCCCAGCACTGCTACTACGAAGCATGCATACAACAAACAACCCCAACCCCTTTTAGGTTTTCATGTTTCATCAATTATAGTTTATTAGTTCCTTAACTACTGGGAAACTATCCACAACCAACCACATCGATCGTTCATAAAACATATCCCTGCCATCCAAAAATCAAGTTTGGAAAGCACAAGCAACACAAACAAGTCCCTTCTTATTAACCAACCAACCAATTGATTATTAATCCTGTTCCATTACTATGGACAACCATGTCATTAACTCTTCCACGTTTTATTTATTATTCATAACCCCATAGCACGTTCACATTCAAACCCATCCCTGCAGCTCTGCTGCCAACTTCCATAACCACAACTGCACCGTATATCATCATCCCTTGATACCATTTATCGCAGCCCTGCTGCCCGTCACCAACATAGCATTTACACTCACCCACAACCAAGCCAATCGTAGCCCCACTGGTCACCCAATCCACAACAACCCATACAACACCCCCATCACATGCCATGTATCTAAGACAACACCCACATGTTCATTATTCCATTTTTGTTCAACCAGGGTGATCACACAAGGGTTCCAAATTTTCATTTAAACACCCAAATTTACGTGATTAACCAATTCACACATTCCACAATGTTTCCACCCACAAAACGGTCTAGAAAGATAGGGCAACATTTAATTGCGCAAGCAAAGGCCCCCAATGACCATTATTTTTAGTAGGCAGAAACATAATATAACAGGATATAAGATAAACATAACAACTTCCCCATTCCTGTTCTTTAATCAATTATTATATTTATTTAATGGTTTAACTGTTTCTCATGAAAACAAGAGGATACCCACCCCGTATTATGCACAATTTAGAGAGACGAAGGTAATATCCCTACCTCAACATGTTCTGATCACAATGATCCCCCAGACCAACTTTAGAAGATGTCTGTCGGCGTCCGTCACTTCCGTCGAGTCCTGGAAAAGCCTCCTCAGGTGGAAGTTGGAAAGGAAAGGCTGAAGGAAAGACAACGGATCCAAGCTCAGAAGTTCTGCCTCATTGTTACGATCCCGTGGCCGCTGACAGATTGTAAATCAGAGCTCAGGCGAAGAAGTTATTGAAGAAAAGGAGCCTTCGATTCTCTTGGGAGAACTATGATCAGAGGAAAGGGGAGGAGAGGGGTGAGTTGAAAAGGAGGAGGGGACCCCTCCTTTTATAGGAAAGAAAAACAAAATTACATGGCGTGTACTTTGTGATACACAGTGTGTACTCGACCATTTCACACGGTCACCCTGCGGCTTCCAACACGGCCTTCAACGCAGCACGCGACCATTGACTAGTAAACACATAGCTTGAGGGCAACGCATATGCGGGGAGGGACTACACGATGTGTAGTATTGTCTACACAGTGTGTACTCATTTATTTCACACGGTAAGGACACGACCTCAACACGGCACATAGCCATTGACTGGTCAACACACGGGTTGAACGTAACGTGTACGCGGGGAGGGACTACACAACATGTAGTTTGGGGTAAACAACGTGTACCCATTTATTTCACATGGCAAGGACATGGCCCTGAACACAGGGTATACCCGGCGAGGGGGTACACTGCGTGTACTCACCCTACACGGCGTGTAGTTTCAAAATTCCGGAAAGTGTGGGAAAAGTCCATTTTACCCTCCAAAACACTTCATGACCTTCTTTTTGAAAAATGAATGGGCTGGAGAGGTCCGAGCCATTACACTCAATTTGGGAAGAAGTCTTACCAAGGAAGCCTTTAGCTCAAATCAACAAGTGTTACTCGATTTTAAAATATTGTCTTCTCTTATGTTCTTTTGTTTTATTTCACTTCTCCAACCCCTTAAACTCTTTTTATTCGTTTATTTTGTAACAAAACCAGTATCTTAAATATACTAGGATGTTTTTATGGGAAGTATTTTATTTAAACATACACACACCTTCGTATAATGGTTAAAGAACATACTGTTACTGTGGGTGGCGAATTAATGCCTCACGAAACGATGATTATTCAATCTTCTATTAACACCTCTCATGGAGGCCATTAAGATGTCACTATATTTATATATGATATATATTATGTTTATTTTTTTCTTATGCTTCTGTATTTTTCATTTATGGCATACCTTTATGATATCCATTATGGGTAGACGCGATAATTTCATTTTAGGAAGTGCGGACTGCCGCCCCCTCAAAGTGATTTGAGTCATTAATGCTATATCTGGGACGTATAAAGGATGGATTAAATCATATTATATATGATATTATACTGGAATTATAATATACCTTTATATCATTATGATTTCATTCCATTAAATATGTAATAGAAATGAAAGTAGCGTTCATGCGTACGTACGGCTTACCGTCTCCATGACCGGTGCATTTCATATCTTACCTCTAAATGTTATGTAATATTAGAAATGAATTTATATACTATATATGTTTGATATATATGATATCTACATCATAAATAAAATTCTGTATATAATGGATATTTTACCACAAGAACAACTTATAATTATAAGATGTTTATTTTTGACTCAAGTACCAAAGATCGACAAAATGACTGTTATTAACTTAAATAATTACATAATGTTCATAACATGGTAATAAGTGATATAAAAGGAATAATGAACTTGAAAAAGGTTCTTAGGAAATTATAAATTAACTCTATTTTATTATTCATGAGTTTAAAGAACGATCGATTCAAGTCGGACATGAGGTAAGGGACATCGTCTCAATCTCTTTTTATTGAGGCATATTTTATTTTACACACAACATTCTATTATACGGTGTATAAAACCCTTTGAATTTTACGTTTATTGCAAAGGAATTTTTTCATACGAAGCGTTTTACTACATGAAAAAAGGGAAGGTTTTTTTGTCGTACCTATTCGGTGACAATGACTTCTCCACCGTCGTTACCATTATTTGAGTTTCAGCTTCCTCTACAAGCGATAACATTTTTTAAATGAAAAATAAAAACCAAGTTTTACTTTACTTTTATTTTGGTATTGAAAATTCTTTTATTATATCAATGTTTTGTATTGATGTCTTGTGATTGAAGTGTGGAAATGTTATTTTTCTTTTATGCATGTTTTATGTGATACGATTATGTTATGGTTTATGATATGTTTAAACCTTTTCATATAAGGAATGAATTGGACTTAGTATGTGATATGTGGAGCCTTATATAGATCCTCAATGTATCGGTATGTATCATGAGACAAACTAGTGTCTTAGCACAAGGCCTTGAAAAAATATTATTTGTAGTCTTGGAACAAGGAATTGACTATGTGGCTATGATAGTCTGGCATTATGCATTCCATCATTATGAAAGTGGTTTTTGGTATTGCATGTGATTATTTTACTAGTAGAATATCCATGTGAATAAGTAAATGGCATTATTTCATTTTACTTTTTCCATATTATCATGAAGTTCAAGTTTAAAAGGATTTTGTTTTTGTTATACATTTCCTTAAATGTTTATGTTTATTTATGAAAGATTATCCTATATTTTTATCCTTACTGAGCATCTGAGCTCACCCCTTTCTATGTATTATTTTTACCAGGATGTGAAGAAATATTTTATGACTGACCTGTAGGGATAGTCTGAAAGGGATATGAGTGTGGACTATGGAGACCATGTTATTGTAGTTTTCACTTTATGATGTAATGTAAGATTTACGAATGTATCTAGTGTTTCCAAGGATACTAAACTAATCATTCATTAGAGAATTTATCTTTTGTGATCATGCCAATGTTACATAATAATGCACCGAATCTGGGTAACTGGGGTCGGGGCGTTACAAATAATGAATGCAATTATATCTACTTTCAAAAATAATTATAATAGAATCCACATACAACCTTTTACATGAGGAATCCAGGTTCATCGAATAATATATTATAGTAATAGGATAAAAGTGAATTATATGGGAAACCGATACATATTTGTGTGGATATTATAGAATAAAAATTACTTGAATGAAGAAACATGAATATTGAGATACCATGAAACATACAGGTTCCTACATATAGGTTATTCCTATTGTATAAAGTATAAAAACACTATTAGTTCATGATGTAATACGTTATATATTACATGAGTCTTTCATGAAGAAACATAAGACCTTCACCGGTGATAAGTGGGAAATCAGTGTGTTACATGAAACATATTTTGTATTATAAAGATTAATGAACTATAATGATATTAAAACCCAATTTTATAAAATTATATTGAATAAATATTGCATATTTTTGAAATACATTGAAACCACCTCGATAAAAAGAAAATAAAATAATGATAAAAAAATTATATGTAGTAGGTTTTGAAAAACATTATATGCCATGGAATTCAAAAATATTTCATGATGTGGATTTGGTTTGAATGTTATGATAATTAAAATTCATACAATTTTATGAATAAGAATCAACTCTGGTTTGAAATTTAATTTATAGAAGGAGAACACAACTTCTAGATATTTTGACAACTATGAAGAGACCTGATCATTCATGAATGATTTGAAGTTATTAAGAATGAGTGAAAAGACTAATTTGTAGCTTTTGAATTTCTAGAATATGTGTATATGAGAAATATAATTGATCTATCAAGAATATGGAGAAATATATACTTCATGGTATTTATATAAAAATAGGTGTAAATAGATGTACCTCTATCATTGGATCAAAATATTATAATGAAATATTTTATGAGGGTGTCCAAAATGTAACGAAAGAAGATATTTTAATTTGATTGTATAGAAATTTATAGGGGAACTATTGTTGGGGTGTCTGTCAATGTACCATTTTATTAATTTATTTATGTAGTAGACTATACATTTATGGGTGACCAAGAAAAATTGCAAGAAGATGGTCTTTGTATCGAACATTCAAAATATGGTGTTGTAACACCCTGACCAAGGTTACCCAAAGACATTGTATTATTAAATTAGAATGGCATGATCACAAGGGATCAAATCTGGAAAGACCGATCAATTTAGTAGACTTGGAAGTAATATATACATATATATGTTTTACATTACATTATTAAATGGAAAAACAACAAAATTTTGTCCCCTTTGAACAGACTCATAAACCTTAGCCTATTCGTATAGGTTAATCGTAATATACTTATTCAAATCCTAGGAAAATTAAAACAGAAAAAAGGGCTGAGCTAAGATTCATAGTAAGGATAACAATATAGCTTAAACTATCATAAATATGTATAAACCATTAAGAAAATGTATAAGACCAAAAAAAAAGACTTTTCAAAATTATAAATCTGTATAATATAGAAAAGATAAATCAATTAATTCCATTTAATTATTCACATGGATAGTCTGTTAGTTAAATAATCTCATTTCATGTCAATAGTGAATTTCATAATGATGGAATACATAATGAAGGACATCATAATCACATAGTCAAGTCCTCGTGCCAGGACTATAAATAATAATTTTTATAGGGTTTTGTGGCAAGACAATAGTTTGTCTCATGAGACCTACCAATGCATCGAGTAGCCATAGAGGGCCCCACCAATCACTTACTAAGTCAAATGCATTTCTCATATGAAAAGTATGAAACATAACATTAAAATTCGTAATAAAACTAGCATAATAAATGATAATATATTAACTATATACCATTAATGGTATAGAAAAAACACATCCATACTATAACATATCACAAATAATTAAATATAATATGGATGTTTGTATCATATTAATCAACTTCAAACAAGTTTTAAATCCATCAAAGGATGTAGACATAGATGAAATAGAAACTATTTAAGAGAAACATCTATTTATATTTTGAAATTATTGAAAATTCATTCAATTATAAAAGAAAGAAATTATTTTGAAAATATATTATATTCTTGTAAGGAAAACATCAAATGTGACACAAAGGAAAAAAATTGATGCACCCTCCGTATACGTTAAAGAAAAATATTTTCCATAATTTTTTTAAATGGTCGTAATGTACCTTGTTTGTAATTCACTGGAAATATTACTTTCAAAAAAATATATAAAAAGTAAAACTAATTTATAATTCACTTTAACCCATAGTATAGTTAATAGTAAATTTTTGTGAAATAATTTTTTAAGAAACACATATATGGATGATAAAGAGGTATAAGTAGATACTCATGTAAAAACAACCTCGGATAATAAAGAAATTGTAAAATTAAACCTTACCTTGTACGTTTTCTTGGCCGAGGGTATGTTATCACTTGTACTACAGTAAAATAATTTTTATTAAATTTCTAAATACCCACATACAAAATATGATATCATATATGATATTCTAATTTTTCTTTGTTAATAATATTTCAGTTGTATCATTTTTTTAGGTGTTAACTGATTCATTTACGATTATATGTTTTTTTACATAAGTAATTTTTCTTATGGAAAGAATGTATTTGATTCATATCCAGAATGATATTAAGTTATTAAGAATTATTTTTACTCATAAAAAGAAAATTATTTTTTAATTGTTATGATGGGGAATGAATCTCATCACATTTGTGGAGATGGTGATCCGTATGTACAAACGAGGAAAAATATTATACTTTTGATGAAGAAATAATATGTAATTGGATGGTATATTATTTATAAATAATAATTAACATGTTATATTTATTATTTATATCAATTATACTTATTATTGTATCCATCCAAATAATGATGTGTAGAATTACAAACTACACCACGACGTGGAGACGTTAAGCCATACGTACACACGCATGGTGACTTAGTCATTCAAAGGATGGATAGAATAATAAATATAGTTGTACTGTATTTATAATAATTTCCTAGTATGTAGAAGGTACTAGATTTATTATTTTGGTATGGAAACAAAAAATAATGAGGAAGTGGAAGAAGAAATTAACTTCCAAATAGGTGATGAAATAATTATATCTTCTCCGGGTGATTACTTTAGATTTGATTGAAATGGATCCCTAGGTTGCCTTTCTGATCAAAGTAAGGCCTCTAAGTTGAGTTGAGTGTAGTTAGGAGAAATTTTTAATAGGTTTTGGATGATCCAAATTGATTTTTAGGTGTGAATTTGAGAGCCGAGGACATGTCCTTTTATAAAATAGGTGAGAATCACTTTAGGAAAAGCATGAAATATTATTTTATTATAAAATAATTATCAATTTCTAACGGATAAAACTATATTTATTTCAATAATAAGGTAATTATTGGTCAAAATAATCTCAAACAATAGGTTTTAGACAAGTTTAGGTAACCATATTAACATTGTCTTCTAGATTTAACTCTTAGTTTAATAGTTTAACCTTAACCTTCTCTTTTAGTATTACATTAATAAATTGTTAATAAAATTACTATAAAAATCCTAGAGAACCTCAAGTGGTTAATTATTGACATATCTAACCCTATCTATGTCCTTTTCCTGAAAATTATATATTTAGTAATATTAAATCATTTAATAAAATTAAATATTTTTTAAAATTCATTTATGTCTTTTTTGACACTATTTAGTATTTGGTTATTGTGAAAGTCATAGAAACTTTATCACTACAAAATAAATTTATTTAATAAACCCTAATATGTAATATTAACCTATAAATTTTTTAAAATCCAAAAAAAGTCTCAATTTACAATTATTTTAATATTTATAATATCAATTGTTTTAATATTTCATTAATGAGGTAATTACTGCATCATCATTGTGTCATAAATAAATATAACTATTTAATTTATAAAAAGTATAAATAAAATACCATGATATAGAAAATCATTTTAGATTTTTAATTAATATTTATTGTCAAATATTTCTTATGTTTAACCATATATTAAATATTTTTTTGTTATTAAACATTGAATTTTAAACATTTAATTCTCCTTTAAATAAAATAATAATAAATGTCCTAATGTAATCCAAGTCGATCAGAGAGGATAAAATTTTATTAAATTGGTTGATTTTGTTTAATAAACACTTATTCAATAGAATTAGGACATGTGTTATGGTAATTATAATATCATTTTTACCTTTCATTTCCCTATTTACTTTTACCCATGATAAATAAAATTCAAAAGTTACTATTCAAAAAAAACTATTTTCATCCCATTGAACAAGATTTTACTTATTAATTAAAACTATGTCTCTTGGATTTTTAAAATTCAAATAATAAAAGTGGTAAAATTATGTTTTATTCAAATTTTCAAATGTTCCTAGAAGGTGGGTAAAAGGTGTTAAATAGTTCAATAAAATTTTATATATCTAATCTTACTATAAAATGACTTCAAAGAATTGAATTGAAATTATATAGTTATTATTCATATATTTTGACTTAAAATGAATAAATATATAATATATAATTATTTAAAAAAAATTTGGTTTTAAATAATAACATAGTGTTTTTCACTTTTTTATAAAAAAATTGACAGTATTCAGAAAAATACCAAAAATTTACCCTAAGATAATTTTGATAATCAGAATCCAAAAATGATGCCATTTTGAAAAATAAAATTTATAAAATTTTAAATTATGGGTATTACTATTCGGAACTGTTTTTAAACAGCTAGATTGATTGGTCGTGGTGTGCTAGAAATCAAATTTGCATACAGCGCAAGCTATTTCATTATTCAAAGAGAAGCATATTGTGAACGCTTGGGGTGTTACATTGTTACCTCCTTCAAATATTTTTGTCCTAGAAATTTCTAGAATATTACTGTATATAAGTATTTGGGTGGTTCTTAATCATATGTTCCTAAGGTTCCCACATTACCTCTTCCATCTTATTGTTTCTCTATATAACTTTTACCATACTAGTAGATTAGTTTCCCAACACATGTTCTCTAGTGTCAAGAATCTTGAAAATATATTCACAATAAGGTAGATCTGGTTCCATTTCTAATTCTTCAGTGGTGAGTACATGCATTGGGTATGATTGGTATTTTCTCAATAGTGATACAATTAACACATCATGTACATTGGAGAGACTTGGTGGCATTGCCAAATGAATAGCTACAACTCCAATTAGTTCTAGAATTTTGAAGGTCAGATGCACCAGAGAATTAATTTACCCTACATACCGAATCGTACAACACTATTCCATAGAGATACCTATAAGAAAACATAATCTCCAAATTGAAATTAAAAATCTTTCCTTCAGTTATCGGCATAGAACTTTTTACTACTTTGATCTGCTTTTATGTGGGTTTGGATAATATTCACATTTTCCATTGTTTCCTTAAGATGTTCTAGGCCTATGAGTTTTCATTCCCCAAGATCATCCCAACAAGTTGGTGTGCAACATCTCTTTATATATAACACATTATATGATTCCATATCAATACTTGAATGAAAGGTATTGGTCTAAGAAAATTTTATCAGAGGTAAATACAGACCCCACCTACCGTGAAAGTCAGGTGCGAAATATCTCAAAATCTGTTCTAAGGATTGAATCGTTTGTTCTGATTGTCCATAATTTTGAAGGTGGTAGGTAGTGCATAAATGTATTTCAGTATCTAGGTATTTCTAAATACTTTTCCAGAATCATGATGTAAAATGGGGATCACAATAAAAAATAATCGGTAGGGGTACACCATGAAGTCTTACAACATCATTAATAAAATGTCTTGCTAGACGTTCAAGTGGTAAATCTTATCTTATAGAAATAAAATGTGCTGACTTGGTGAGATGTTCAACAATGTCCGCTATTGCATCATTCCTTCAAAGAGTCTTTGGTAGCCCCTAGAAAAGTCCATCAGAATATCATCCAATTATCAATCAGTTATGGTAAGTTGTTGGATAAATCCTTAAGGATATTGTATTCTAGCCTTAACATGTTGACAAACCATACATCTTAACACATAATCATAAATCCCCCTCTTCATGTTTTCCCACCAATTTTTTTTTCAAATCTCTATACATCTTAGTCATATCAGGGTGTATAGGGAAATTAGAGTTATGACCATCATCCGACAATTCCCTTTATAGATCAAGTATATCAAGAACACAAAGAATCCTCACAAATTTTAAAATTCCATATTCATATACAAAGTCAATCAATCTCCCATCATTCACATAGTTAATTTTATTTTGAAACTCATCATCATCAGTCTGAGAACGTTTTCTCCTTCCTTGTAAAGATGGTTTGAAAACCATTTGAAAATGTATCGATGCTTCACCATCCATGATTATTCCTATATTCAACATTACTAGATCCATGATTACAGGATCCCTTTCTACTCTCATATTGTTCTAAACACCATGATACTTTCTACTCAAAGTATATTCCACCTTATTTGTCTTCCCTAGGTGGTAGTGTATTGTGCAATCATAATCCTTGAGTAGTTCAAACCATTGTCTTAGCCTCATGTTGAGTTCTTTCTGTGAATAAATGTATATCAAACTCTTGTGATCAGTATATATCTCAAATTTTCACCATAGAGATAGTGTCTCTATATCTTCAGAGAAAATATTATAGCTGTTAACTCAAGAGCATGAGTGGGATTGTTTTGTTCATGAATTTTCAGCTCTCATGAATTATAGGCAATAACCCTATCATACAACATAAGGACACAACCCAGTCCTTTCTTTAAAGCATCACTATAAATAAAAAACCCATCATTCTATAATGGTTGAGTAAATATAATATCATTGAATAATATTTTCTTTAATTATTTTAAAAATTCTTTACACTCTTTTTTCCAAAAAAATTAACTCATTTATGTGTGAGCATGGTTAATGGGTTAGCCAATTGGGAAAAATTCTGGACGAAACACTAATAATAACATACTGAACCAATAAAAATTATTACCTCAATTATACTAATTGGTGCTAGACATTCATGGATTTCCATTTCCATTAAAGGGTCAATAAATATTCTACCCTTAGAGATAATATTGACATGAAAAGAAATCTCTCAAAGCCAAAATTCACACTTGCTAAACTTCTAATATAATCCATTTATTATAAAAGTTTTTAGAGTAGTGCACATATGATTTTCTTCATCCTAATAGATTTTAGAGTATACCATGATATCATCAATAAATACCACTAAAACTTTATCCAGATATTCTTTGAAAAATCTATCCATTAGATCCATGAAAATAGAGGGAGCATTAGTTAGTAAAAAAATGCATTACTATAAACCTGTAATGCCCGCACATGGTACAAAATATTGACTTCAGAATGTCTTCCTTCTTCATGAAAAACTGATGATATCTAGATTGAAGGTAAATCATTGAAAAATATTGGCCTCCACGATGTGATAGAATAATAATCAATTCAAGGTGGGGGACACATTTTCGTTATTATTATAGAATTGATCTCCCTATAGTAAATGTACAACCTCCAATATGCATATTTCTTCTTAATAAAAAGAATAGGGTCACCCCATGTAGAAACACTAGGCAAAATATTTTCATTATTACTCTATTTTTCTAGTTGTTTCTTTAGTTCCACTAATTCCAAAGTGGCCATTCTGTTAGGGGTCTTAAACCGGGGCCTTCAACTAGTAATTAAATCAATGGGAAACTCAATTTTTCATTCTAAAGTATTTCTATGTAAATCCTCTGGAAAGCATCAACATATTCTTTCACAATAGGTACATCATATATTTGAACATTCCTTTCCTCACACATTGTTATTTCACTCTATTCCTCCCCACTAATTGAATTTAGTATAGATATTAGGGGTGGATCTAGATGAGAATCATGTGGTGATGTTTCTTTTCTAATTATTTGGTATTCCATATCATTATCAAAAACCGTGACCTCGTTCTTCTAAGAATAAATATTCGCATCATGGATTGAAAGCCAATCCATATCTAGGATTATATCAAATTAAATCATGGGTATGACCACAATATCAGCATATAAAGAAAGATTATATTCCATAATGGTAACTGATTTACAATACATTATTCCAATTATACTTCTCATAGGAGTTTTAACTAACAAATCCCTTATTAATTCAAATTGGAAATATTTAATTTTCTTGGAAAACTAGGATGATATGAAATAATTTTATGATCCAAAAGCAAATAACACATTGACTAATTTTGAGGAAATGATTATAGTACATTCCACCATGTCATTAAATGAATCAACCTCTATAGTTGTGATTTTATTTTCTTGGCCTTTTTCCCTTGGCTCTTTCTGAGATATATTTCTTTGATGCTTAGGAAAATAATTTCTATAATGCACCATTTCTTTACAACTATAACATTCAACATTGACAGCCTCTTTATTCCCCTTGCAATCATGAGCTTAGTGGATTTTTTCTCCACATTTTTAACAGACTCCAATTAACTTCAGGAAAGTACCTGGGTGTCTCATCCCACATTTACTACAAAAAGGAAATTAAAATTTTCCCTTATACCCCTTATTTTGATTTCTAGAGTGTTCAAAAGATCTCTTCTTCTCTTTCTTTTCTTTAAAGTCGTAATACTTAGATAATTTTTTTTCTTAATAGCACATGAGTCTATATCTTCGTATGCTGAGAAGGATTATGAAGCTAAATCTCTATGGAGAAATTGTTTTAACCCATCAAAGAATCGATCAATTATAATATCGTGTTTTTATATAATCTGCAGCATTACCTTCTATCATTGTAAAGTTAGCCTCATACATTGCAAAAGTATCACCATCCTTTTTCCTCACACTCAGATATTGTCTTTATATACTTACTCTATGTTCACACGGAAAGTATTTTTCTAATAAAATCTCTTCAAACACCATATATTCCATATTTTATACTTCATCATCTTCCTTTGTGTTTTGAATTAATGAACACGATTGATCTGTATCTCATGTGATGTGATAAACATCCATGACAACATTTTCACTTTCACTACTCCCAAAAGCATGATATATTTTTTCTAAGGAACATATCCATTTCTCACCTACAAATGGATTTGTAGTCCCCTTGAATGTTGGTGGTTGTTTCCTCATGAGGTGGTATAACATTTATCCTTTGCATTTCAGATTAGGGTGCTCTATATGAGTAATATTATTATTCCTAACATGAGTGAGTTGTCCATGTATGGTTACAAGCTCTTCAGCACCAATTCCATCACCAGATCTAGTATAATTATCTTGAGTAGGAGGGAAATCCCTACATGGATTACATTCATTGATAATGTTTCCATTCCTTCCACTAGGTGCTATATCTAAACAATAGAATAAACTAGGTTAGTTTATGAATCACAATGAAAAATTCTAAACTTGTAAAAACCTAACATAAATTGTCTAAATTATGCATAAAATCCATAATCATAAAAAACATTTTCCTTGAGAAAGTAATTATTCATAAATCCTTCATAATGTATTGTAAATAAAATGTTATTTATCTGAAGAATTTTCCCTAGGAGTGTCGTAACCAAGAGTAAAGCAGGGCCCATTGTCGTGCCCGAGTTCCTGTTCATGTATTTCTCATTGCAGTGTTTTCATATTTTACCATTAGATATTTCTGTGCTAGAGTTGCCTCTACCTGTTAGTATCCAGACATGGATATATATCATGGGAAATTCTTAAAATCTCTAAATTACCAAAATTCTAGGATGACCTTCTATACTAATCATAAAAGTCTATCTTAGGGTAATGTTATCTAATCAGATTTTTTATAAATATAGTTTATATGGTTTGTACTAAACTTTTTATGATACCAACTATAAATCTCTGACCCTAGTAACCCATAGTATGTGCATTATTACATAACATTGGCATGGTCACAAGGGATAAAATCCCGAAATACCGATGAGTTTAGCATCCTAGGAAGTACTAGATCCATACATAATTATTACATTACATTATGAAATGAAAAAACAATTACATTGTTTCCCCTTTGAGCATGCTCATATCCCATATCCTATTCCTGCAGGTTAATCGTATTATACTTATTTACATCCTGGAAAATTAAAATATAAGAAAGTGGTGATCTTAGATTCTTGGTAAGGATAACAATATAACTGAAACTATTATAAATAAGAATAAACATTAAGGAAATGTATAAAACTAAAAATAATGATTTTTAAAAAAAACTTCAGCATAATATAGTAAAGATAAATCAATTAATTCAAGTTACCTATTCACATGGATATTCTAGTATTTGAATAATCCCATGTAATATCAATAGCTATATTTCATAATGTTGGAATGCATAATTCCAAACATCATAACCACATAGTCAAGGCATCATGCCAAGAATATCAATAAGGATTTTGTCAAGGACTTCTGCGAAGACACTAGTTTCACTCATGATACCTGTTGATGCATCAAAGAGCTATAGAGGGCTCCACTCGTTACATACCAAGTCCTATTCATTCTTCATATGAAAAGTTTGAGACATAACTTAAACATTCATGTTAAAACTAGCATATGAAATTCTAAAACATTAACCATAAACCAAAAATTGTATAAAAATCACAAATCCACTGTCAATCATATCCCAAAAACTTCAATACAATATGGATGGTTGTATCATAAAAAATCAACTTCAAAAAAGTGTAAAATGCATCAAACGATGTTGAGATAGAAGAAATCAACACTATTTGAGAGAAATATCTCTTTTTATTTTGAAATCATTTAAAAGTCACGTAATTATAACAGAAAACATTTATTTTTAAAATATTCTTATAATCATGAAAGGAAAAATTTGAAGGTGTTATAATAGAAAAAAATATCAACACTCACCGTATATGTTAAAAAACATTCTTTCCTTAATTTGTCGAAAAGTTCATAAAGAACAGTGTTTGGAAATTGACGGAAAGATTTCTTTCAATCCATTTTATAAAAAGTCAAATGAGTGTATAATTGACATTAACCCAATGTATAATAAATAGTAAACATGTTTTTAAATACATTTTTAAGAAACACGGATGTGGATGATAAAGATGTCTCAGTAGATAGTCACGTATAAAAAACCATATATAATAAAGATATTGTATAATTAACCTTTACATTGTACGTTTCCTTAGTAGATGGTATTTTAAACTCATGTATAATAGTTAAATAATTATTATTAAATTATACAATAACCATATACATAAATATTATATCATATATGATATTCTAATATTTCTTTCTTAATAATACTTCAGTAGTACCATTGTTTCGATTGTTAACTGATTCATTTTCCTTTATATTTTTTGTTATGTAAGACATTTTTGTTTTGTATAGTATGTATTTGATTCATATCCAATATGATATAAAGTTATCATTCATTATTTTTAATCATAAAATTATAATTATTCTTGAATGGTTACGATGGGGAATTAATCGCATCACGTTCATGCAGACGGTAATCCTTACGTATGCATGAGCGACAATATCATTCTATTGATAGTGAAATAAAATTTAATTGGATTATAAATTATATATAAAGAATCATTAAAAAATTTTATTTACTATTTATATCAATTATACTCATTATTATATCCATCCAAATAATGAAGTGTTGAATAACAAACTACACCACGACGTGGAGACGGTAAGCCGTACATACACATGTATAATGATTTTTTCATTCATAGGATGGATAAGATAAGAAAAATGGTTGCACTATATTTATATATAAAATCATAGTATGTATAAGGTACTAGAGACTTAATTTTTTTTATGGAAACAAATAAGAAATAGGAAGTGGAAGAATAAAAGAATTTCGAAAGAGGGGATCAAATAATTACCTCTTTATTGGGTGCTTCATTTTTATTTGATCAAAAGGGATCCATAGGATGGGTTTCTAATAAAATGCCCCTAGGTTGAATTAAAGTTATTTGTGAGAATATTTGAGTATGTGTGGCCAGGAAAAATGGCTTTGTATGTATGAATTTGAGAGAGGGGGAAGTACCTTTTATAAGAGAGGTGAGGGTCACTTTAGGAAAAGCTTGAAATATTATTTTATTATAAAATAATTTTCAGTTTATAATGGCCCCAAATAGATTTATATCAAGCATAAGGTGTTGATGAGTCTAAATATTCTCAAACAATGGTTTTTAAAGAAGTTTAGGTCACCACTTTAACCTTATATTTTATATTTAACTCTTAGTTAAATAGTTTATCTTTTACCATGTCTTCTTGAATAATAATAATAAATTGTTTATAAACAGACTATATAATCCAAAAGAACCCCAAGTGGTTAATCATTGACATATATAACTTTATATGTGTAATTTGGAAGATCCTTATATTTTTTAATATATTATATCATTTAATAAAATAGTATTTGTTTTAAAAACTTATTTTTGACAATTTTGAAAATATTTCGTTTTTGGTTTCGTGAAAGCCATAAAAACATTATAAATTCGAAAAAAATGTATTTCATCAACCCTAACATGTCATATTATCCTATAAAATTCTTGGAATACATCAAAAGTATAAATATACTTTAAATTTTACATTTATAATATCAATTTTTTTAAACATTATTTAATATGGTAATTACTCATCATCATTTTTTCATAAATAAATTTATATATTTATTGTATGAAAAATATAAATAATATACCATGATGTAGGAAATATATTTTTATTTCTTATTAATATTTATAGTCACATTTATCTTATGTATAACCCTATATTAAAAATGTTTTAGTTATTAAACTTCGAAATTTAAACATTAAACTGTTCGTTATATAAAATAATAATCAATGTCCTAATATAATAAACGTTGATCATATTTTATTTCTAAGGATTATTTTGGTCGAAAAAACTTATCTAATTGAATTAGGACATGTGAGAAAATATTTTAAAATATCATTATTACCTTTAATAACCCTATTTAATTTTAACAGTGGTAAAGAAAATTCAAAAATTTGTATTCACAAAAACATATTTTCATCTTATTGAACCACATTTTACATACTGATTTCAACCATTTCTCTCAATTTTTTGAAATTAAAATCACAGAATTGGTTAAATTAAAATTTATGAAAATTTGCAAATGTGCCTAGAAGGTGGGTAAAAAGCGTTAAATAGTTCAATAAACTTTTATATATCTAATCTTATTATAAAATGACTCCAATGAATTAAAATGAAATTATATACGTATTATATATCTATTTTGACTTAAAATAAATTAAAATAAAATAAATAAAATGTCAGTTTTAAACAATAACACAATTGTTTTCACTATTGATCAAAAATTTAATTTTTTAAGAAAAATAAAAAAAATACACCATATTATAATTTTGATATTCCTAATGATAAATGAACACTATTTTGAAAAATAAAATTTATGAAATTTCAAAAAGTTGGTATTACTATTCATAACTTCCTTTTAAATGGCTAGTTTGATTGGTTATGGTGTGCTTGAACTCAAAGTTGTGTACAACGCAAGCTATTGCATTATTCAAAGAGAAGCATACTATGGAGGCTTGAAGTTTTATAGTGTTTTGGAATCTATATTATTATTTTTGAATATGAGGTTAGGCTATGAGATATTATTAATAGGATAAAAAACATATCTTGTATAAGAAGTTGAATTAATAAAAGTAATTAGTAAAATTAAACAAATATTTCACCCCAATATGAGAAACCAATCTATCATGGGACTCTACATTTCTTATCAAAACTAATGTTGCTTATAAATATCTACATTTTTTTTAAGATATCTATAATATTAATATAATTGATGACTATTTTTATCCCACAAAATAGGAGAATAATTATCATAGTGTGATGAATATTATACAACCTTACCTCTTTTCATTATTCTAGGAATTGATAAATGCTAAAATATTTGTTTTTTAACACATTACAGAAGATATGTCAATGAATGGAGATGATAAGAGAAATATACTATTGTATACAAAGGATTAACATACCATATTTATGTCTTTATGAGAAAATATTTACCAAAAATTCATGAGACTCTATATTGCCTTCATGATCTTGGAAATATTTAGAAGTAGCTATAAAGGTAATGTCAATGTCATGGAATCCAAATAATTTGTTTGGGGGAGCCAATATGAAGGTGTTAAAATGACCGATGAGGAATATATTGATGACAATTTCATATAGGTGAATGTGATAGATATTAAAATTAGGGAATTCAAAATATACTCTTTTCTTATGGGAGTATACCAACACCAACCCTCAAGAATAAGTAACATATATGAAATGTCGACCGAATCCATAAGAAAAAGAATATTCTATATAGAATATGTTTTAAAACAATGTGATTAAAATGATGAGGTAGATGAAGAACATAAGAAAATAATTTATACTATATCATGGGGATTGAAAACAGTTATGTGGACAAGAAAAACAAATAACCTTTTTTTGAATAGTGTTAAATTTAGAAACATTTCTTATGAAGTAATGAAGAACAAGGCTACCACATTTGACGTTTATTTGAATGATGATAAATTTCATAAAAATAAATGTTTTAAGAATAAACAGAAGTAATATAATAATTAGAGATGAAATTTTATTGACATGCATGAGAAAACCTATTCATAAACAAATAACTATTTAGATAATGATGTTAATTTTATTACCAAAGTTGAAGAAGCACGTGAATCATCATACAATTACGGTGATGGAGATGAAAGAATATCGATGGAATGTGAGATGAGTTGTGATTTTGAATAATGTATTGAGGATATTACAATGATTATAAAAGAACAAGAATACATTTATGAAGGATATGAATAAGGATTTAGAAGAAAATAATGAATTGATCAAGAATGGATAATCATAATTTTATGAAATCATGAAGCACCAACTTAGAGAGGATGAATATTTAAATAATATTTTTTATCATAATGAGAATATATATGTAAAATAAGAGGAATTGGATGAGAAAAAAATCATCAATATTCTCATTCAAAAAGATCTGAACAAAGCCAATGAAGAAAAAATATATCCCTTAAAAATAAAAGAGAATATAATTATGTCTATTAAATAAAGTTTCGAACTAGGAAAGATAAATATGCACCGTAATTTTTTCAATATATAATTATTATTTCAAATATAGTAGGTCAAAATAAAAATTAAATAGTCTTTAACCAAGATGATATTTGATATAACCAATCTTAAGTTAAATTTATTGAGAAATATTCCAATGAAATGTTTCCCCCCATTCAATAGAAGGATCAGTTTGAAGTGTTAAAACATTGAAAAGTGTTTCTAATTATTTTTATCAAAGTTAAAGATCCATGATCAGATGTTTCTACATGTGTTGTATGAGTTATAGATATAATGAAAACTCATTCTTGTATGACATTTCATATTTAGAAATGGTATATGAATTAATGGGGGCATATAGTGTGTATATGAGAAAAAGTTCTCAAATAAAGATAGTTATAGTGAAAAATCTACCAAAGTGTCTAACACAATGAATTTATGAATACTTTGAATAGATATGTGGTTTGTGTGAGAATGAATCACAAATATAATAAATTTATGGCTAGATTTTTTTGAGATATTATTTTTGTTGTGAAAGGGGTGAAAATTTAGATATCTAATGTAACTCTCTAAAAACCTAAAGTAGGAAAAATATTATTTGATAACGTATATAACACCAAACACTAAGTGTGTAAGGAAAAATAATATACTAAGAATTTATAATATAATTTATATTTTAAATAAATTAAATATATTGTATTATTTTAAATTAATGTTACACTGAGTTAGATAATATCATACGCAACATTGAGTTTCTATAATGGATTGTGATACCTGAAAAACCATGTTTTACAGAAAAATGATATATTATTTAAACATAATTATTTAATATAATATGAAATAAAAACAATTTATTAATAGTATAAAATACATTAAGAAAATATAAGGTTTAAAAAACTAGATTATTTGTTATAAATTAGTTATAGATGAATAGAATAACAAATTTAATAAAAAAATATTTTTATATTCAAATATTTTTATAGTCACAAAGTTATATTACCCTATTTAATTAAATTAATTAAAATTATTTATTTATATTAATTTAATATATATATATATATGTACATATTATATATGAAATATAATATTTTTTATATTTATCCAATAAATTTGATAAGCTTATGATAAGAATAAACCCAATTATACACATAAAAAAATAAATTTTTATTAATGCGTTTTTACAATCTTTTAACAGAGAACCTATATTAAATCAATTTTTCGTAATTTTTACGTTATAAATGTACAAATAAACATCATATTTGAAATAAAAACAAAAAAATCAGGTTTGGGAAATTGTTTTGGCATTTTTCTGTGTTTTTTTATTTTCAATGAAAGCAAAAAAATATTGAATTTTAGATAATTTTTTTTCATATACTTTATTTTGAAGGATAAATTAAATTATAAATATGATTTTAAGTATATTTGGATAAAATTTATATCATTTAATTTAATTTAGGTCATTTAAATCAATTTTAATTTTAAAATTACTAGAATAACATAGAAAACATTCAAACTCTTTAACATGAAAAACAAGTATTGTCCTTCGGTCTGTGTGATTGAATTTAAATTAATTTATATCACATTGGTTATTAAAATTTTGAAAATGGGTTCTATATTTTTAATAATAATTATCTATAATTTCTAATATTTTTAACATATTTTTTTAACCAAAATTAATATTGAATGAAATCAAAATTAATTATATTGATTAAGGTAAAATTAAGATTAATAAGGGACTAAAATTGTATATTAAGGGTCCAAATGTTCTAGAAACGTGTAGAAAAGACATTTTATGGCCTTAATTATACCATATCCTCCCTCTTATTAAAACATGACCATTATGGGAGCCACTTTACATAGAACAAATATGGGTGGAATTCTCTTTCCCAAAATTTATTAGAGTGCCACTCCACCTCCACTATAAGAAGGCCTCTTATCTTCCCACTTCCTATAAATTATAAAGCCAATTTGGATTTACCTATATAAAAAAATTATATCCTTAACACCCTTTAAAACATACTTGAATAATTACCTTGAGAGGATTGCAATTTACCAAATCCCTTTCATGTAAACTAGAAAGAGTTACCTGATAAAGTGGTAACATATTTATTCAAGATCATTAGATTTGTTTCAATTCTCCACCACCTAAAATATTATGATTCTATGATTATATAATAAAAAAATTATCCATAATATTATTTAACGTTTTAATGATATGGTTTCAACCTAAAATTACACACAAGCCCATTTAATTGGTAACAAACATATTGTTTATGTGAACAGTGAACTACCACCTCATGAAATGATGATTGATCGTTCTTCCTTTACCGCCTCTCATGCAGGTCATTATAATTGAAAATATAGTTAAATAATATATATATATATATATATATAATATTTATACATATTTAATTCTTTTATAAAAAATTATTTTATGAACAACATTTTTTGTAACATGATAACATCACTCTTTAAAGTGTGGATGACCACCCACTCAAAGCTATTAGACTGGTTCACACTATACATGTAATATATAATTTATGATTTTAATATAATTATGTGACATATATGAAATTAATATGATAATTAAATTAATATATATTTATCAATGAATTTTCATTTTTTGATATGATAATGAAATTGTGTAGCATTCAAGCATACATATTGCTAACTGTCTCACTAAATCATGAATTTCATTTCATTCTCCAATAATAATGAATCATTATAAATAAAAATATAATGAACATTCATGATATTAAAATCATGCTTTACGTTATTTATATTTTTAAGCAATTTTCTATTACTTACAAATAACAAGGAAAAACATACTTCAGAAACTGGACAATTAATAGATGAAATAGTATAAATAATGAATGGTTATTAACAAATGCGTAAAAATTTGTTAATATAATACAATATATTTTGTTATAAATATTATTTTGGTTATATTATAATTTAGTAACATGTTTAAACCCCATATATAAAATGTTAAATGACATTCACCTAAATGTAAATGAAAGGTAAGAGATTTCCTCTCAATTTATATTCCATTAAAACTTATTTTTTGTTATGAACACAATTTCTTTTTTACAATGTGAATACATCATTTTGACATGTTATAACATGAAGATCATCAATCTAGAGATATTCTAAATTTTATTTAATTTTACGACTTCACATATGTTATTATTCAATATTTTCAATGTAGTATGGGACACATTGAAATGTTTAATGATCATTCTCCCCGAGAAACGTTTTAATGATTATATTTGAAATCTCGCATAGTTTTGTGATTTTAATCATTATCTTGAATCAATTTATTTATTTTTGTACTATTAATTTCTTATATCTAGTTTATATACATCCATTTTAACATATAATATCATGATTTATTAATTTTATATGATATTATAACCTTAAAGTTGAATAATTACATTTAATGGTATTTTTGTTAAAAGGAACCAAGTGGAAAATAGTTTCATAACTAGGTTAATTTTTATAGGGTTATGTTACATCCTCATTTTCATTAATATTCTAAGATTGTATGTCTAATAACAATTAACTAATTTTTTTTCTTTTCACTTCTCTTATATGTATTCATAATTTACACATGTAATCAATTCATTGGTTTAGTTTCACATCAATGTTATGGTCATTTCAATGGATTACCTTACAATGTCATTTTTCACACATAAATTTCCTTCAGAGGAAATTATTATATCATTTTTTAGTAAAATCTTTTATTTTACTCTAATATGGTTATTCACGACCTTTGTTAAGTATTAGTACCATTTCTTAATCTTGGTTACTTAAGATATTATATATTTTTTTACGAAAGCCCAAAGTTAATTTTATCTTTATTTGGAGAAACTGTATTCTTATATAAACCCCATTTTCAAAAAAGGATTCAAAGATGTTTTCAACTATTAAAAAATAATTTATTTAATGAATTTTTACCCATTTTTCCTTTTACCAATGTTTTCAAAAAAATATTTATATTACTTCCTGAAACAAAGAATTTTCCTAACCTTTAAATAGTGAAAAAGGACTTTTATTTTTACCACATATGGAATATATGGATTTACCATTAATAATTTAATTGAAGCATCCTTTTCTTGTCTAACTGGTTTATTTATTGTATTTTTCTGATTTTTTTTCAATAATTTTTATTTAAAAAAAAGATTATTTTTCTCAAGAATGTTATTACAATGTAATTTTATAATATTTCTATTCATCAATGTCAAAAATACTTTATTTTACTCCAATTGGAAAATGTTTTATTTATATAATAATTAATATCCCTATGGATGGTTTGTGATTGATTTGTCTAAGGATAATAATAAAATTATCTCCATTGATTCCTTTGAGTCCCCTTGAAATATGAGATATCCAATGAAAATTTCACCTTTAATTTCCCCTAAATAAACATATTATTTCTATGGGATATGATTATTGCTCGAACCATATACCATTTCTGATATGGTGATTAGTTTGGAATTTATTTTATTATTGGGGGAAATATTAGTAAATTCATATCCTTTATTCAATACAAATATTTGATAAGGGATATTATATATTAATTTAATATATTAATCAATAGGGAGAATTACTTTGACAAGAAATGATGATTGGATCCATGAAATTATGTAACTTCTTGATGCATTGATAGGATCAAATGCGATAAATATGTTGTGAAATTTAAATGGCTTTCTAACTATACTTTTAAAGTATCTATAGGATGGATCTTGAGAGTTGATGTTTTCATGTATCTAAGACATGATTTCCAATTATTATGAATTACCTTAATTTTTATTCATTTATTATTTATCCACTATATTTTGTTTCGATATATCTATGGATGCATTTAATACTAGTATTATTGATTAAATTTCATATGACTCTTATTTCTTACACTTTCATATTTATTTTTCTTTATGTAGATATTTGGATGGCATGTGTCTCTACTATTACCTCGACATATTGTTTATGTACTCCCATTTATGTCTAATGATTATATGGTATGTGTGTTCAATTATTCACTATAATATAAGTAATCTTAACATTAATTCACTATTTATTCCATTATACTCTACCCTCATAGTGAATTTGATCTCACCCTTAATAAATTTAATTTTTCCTTAAGAAAGATATATGAGGATATTCTAGATTTATTATTAACATTACCCTTGAAATAACAAAAAAAATATATTGTAATTAGTTTATTCATTTGTAATACAATAATCATGTATACATCTAACTTACCAAGATATCAAAACTATTTTGTCCTTCAAGATTTTATTACATGTCATTATGCCAATATAATGGTAGTAGACACAAACTTTGGGCCTTTTATGGTTGGGTCACTTCAACCTACATGGAGAGTTAATTAAATATTATATATTTCAAAATTACACATGAGAATTGAAAATAAGATGAAAATGTAATGAAATAAATCTAAGTTATTTGGCCAAATATGTTAGAGATGTACGAAAGATATTATAATGGAGAGGTGGATGATAAAGTAAAAATAAAAAAATTGTTACACCTAATAATAATTGCATTCATGAGGATCTTTCCTCATATAATTATATGAATGTTTATAGGGAATCATCAATTTATTGTGACATAAATATTGAAAATAATCTTTTTGGAGAGGTTTTGAAAAAATATGCATGAGATTTAGAATTTATTGTTAATCCAACAAAGATATGAAGAGATTAAGAAGATGATTTCACAATGATAATGAAAAAAATATTCCTCGATGTCTAGGAAGGAAGACACTAATCCACATGATGAAGTTATCCCAAATAAGTATGTAAGAATGAAAATATTGAATGATGTTTTCATAAAATACATTCTTCCCAATATGAGATATAAATAATGAATGAATATATAAGGGTTATTTGAAACACTTATCCTGAGTAAAACTACTAAGCAACCAATGTTCTATCAAAATATAACTTATTTATATTATTTAATACAAACAGTCGTGGAATTTAATTAGATGGATGTATCCCTCAAGTGGGTGAATTTGTGGGAAAATTATGTTAAATATTCCCTACATAGTTAGTATGAAACTTATAAATAAATTTATAAAATTGGATAATGAGGTGTGATAGTCACTACCATATGGATAATCTAAATTATTTTATACTTATTATCATGGGGGAGTTAGTATAGAGATAGTATTGGGGTTCTATATATTTTTTACTTCATGTTTTTTATCATTACTTGAGATATGTGTGTAAAAGATTTTATTTTTTGTAGATATATATTTAATATCTCCAAAACATGAAGGAATAAGTTATCTTGGATTGATATTACAAATAAAATAATTTATGGATTAAAATGATCATTTTGTTTATAATAAAAATTATACACAGAGTTATTCTATATAGACATATAGTTTTACTACCAATAGAATCTTTATTAAGAAAACCCTATGATTATATTCGTCCCTCACTAGTTTCAAAGTACATATATTTAAGTGAATAATTTTAAACAAGACTTCATGATCAAATGTGATGAATATTAATGATGTCCTAAGACACTTATTATGCCTTCAAATTTATTTCTATTATAGTGGAGAGAAAAATTGTATTTAGAATGTGAAGCAGTATTGATAAAAATTTATAAGGGGGTGATTGAAGAGCCTCTACCCACCATGGGAAAATAATAATGATTTTTTTATTTATCATTAGTGGATCATAATGTTAATGTATCAAGAATTATTAAATGATCATTTTTTATTACATAGAAAATTGTTATGGATTTATTCAGTATAATAATATAATTGAGGTGTTGTAATGATTAATGGATTTACAAAAATTGAGGTATCTCAATTGAAATATTATTATTCTAAACATTAAGGAAAATGTGGAATTGGATTCAATTATTGAGAAGGTATCATGGTTTGTACTATGGTGACTATTGAAATATTCATATTTCCTATAACATGTGTCACTAATTTGGAATATGAAACATTATACAAGATATGTTTAAGATAATTATTCATAATTTAGCGAAGGGCTTGGAAAAAATATATATTTTTATGAATTGATGAATAAATGGATAAATGTTTTTTTAATTAATTTTAAAATAAAAATAATTTGATATTGATGGCCTGATATTTATATTGGAGGTTATTTAGACAGGAAATTTATTTAAAAAAAGGTGAATAAATGAAATGGATTGTTTTCGTTGAAATTGATAAACTGTTTTTTACTAACTATTATGTATTAGACTTTATTAAAAAATATTAAATACCACATCCACCATTAGTGATCTAGATCAATTACAGATGGGTGAATGCTCTACTATATGGGGTACAACTAGAAATGGGTGTGCATCCTTGTAGAAGGAATACAAGTATGCATGAATGAATTAACAAGGATATGGTCATTCCAAAGAGTGAATATATGGAGAGGGTTTTAGCATTGGGTGATTGCATTAGATGTGCAGATGAAACTCAAATACTATCAACTTTGTTAATAAAGGAATGGGATCACTTATTAAGTGAAGGTAAACTGCATTTGAGATTGATGTGGGAACAATTATTTATTTGTGACTCTTTTCTTGTGTTAAATTGTTACATATAATAAATTTTTAATTTAACCAATTTAATCTGAAAAATTCAATCATTACCATTGATCCTCTTCTTCGTCAACCAATTAAGGGGTAATGTATGCTAAAATGTTATCATGTTGAAACATTAATTATCAATCTATTATAGAATGGTTGATATTTATAGAATGTGAGTCTATAAACATTCATAAATACATGATATTATTTGCATACATTCATAGGATCCTATAATATGATACTATTGGATTATAATATCTGTTATAGGTTTCTATTCATGAAGTCAATGCATGAAGGAGTTATAAGTTATAAAATAATGAAGCATCCGTTATCAAATTCATTATTGTTTTATCATAAAGTATATTTCTTGATATGTGTTGAATTTTTTTTCTTATATGTTTGAATAATATGTGAATTCATTGAGATATTTGGATTTTTTAAAATATAACATAACATGTAATTTAAACAAGATTTTTTACGTTTCATGAAGAATAATTATAAGGGAGATGTTTTTTCTATGAATATTCAACATGTCGGGGAAAAAATGTGGCTATAATTAGTGTTTGAGAGGATATGCCTGAATGGCCTGAAGGCATTCATTTTTTATTGAGTTTTGATAACCCCCCTTTCAATGGATGAGAGGGAACCCTTACAAGGCACATAAGCTCAGAGATTACATGGCCCGTAGGCTTAAGAGATTACATGACCAGAAGGTCTTAGGGAATTCAACCAGACATCTACAAGGAACAACCCCTCCCTAGAATCTGCATCTTGATAGTAGCTCTCCACCTTTGCATGATCGTCTGGCTAGGCTTCTTGTGCAAGCACATGCTGGTACCGATGGAATAGTCATACCCTCTCATTCTGACAATCTATTTGGCTCTGCTCTGGTGAGTGCACCTGCTCTGAGTCCTCTTCTGGGGCTGCTCCTTTTTTGTAGTGTGTCTGGGGCCTCCATTCATGTGGCTCGAAGGCCTTGGGGTGGCCCGAAGGCCTTAAGGTGGCCCGAAGACCATTAGAGGATATCATTTTTAAAAAAAAAATCGGTTCAACATATAAATTATATCAAACCAACATGTAATAGATTTTTTATTAGTATTGAAACATGAAAATAATTTGTTATTTTATCTCTCTTGTTATTTATATATATGGGGGGATCGTGTGAGATATTATTGTTCAAATCGAGAAGCTTAAAAATTTTGAGAGGTAGAATTAAAATAGTATAACTTTTTAAAGAAATCCATTGATTTAGTAGCCCTCTCAATGGAAAATCTATTTTATGGACATATAAACACAGTGAATATAAATGATATAAAATCAAAGGCATGGGACTAAAAATAAACCCAACCCTATTCCTTTCATGAATAGAACCTACTAATAAGGACAATGAATATGTACTACAATATTAAGTTCTAGAATCATTCATGTTATTAAAGGTCAAAACCAATTTACTATAGGCCACTCACAAAATACAATTTAAATGAAGATTAATTAAATAAAAGAGTTCATATAGAAGATCAAATTACATGTATAAGAAATGGTGTGTTCTGGTAGAAATAATTTTTCTCTAGTAACCCACAACTTCCCAAGAATTATAAAAAATAGCTATATTAACTATCTGTTTCTCTATATGAGAAATAATTTTTAAAATTTCATTGCGGGCTTTTGAAGAATAAATTAATTTAATGTGATATTCAGTTTTTTTCTTAGAGAGGAGAAGATGATACAACAAGAGTGGATGTTCAAAATTCCATCTGAACTAATTGCTACCTCATTGGAGGTTTGGAGGTTGTTTAGTTAGGATTGGAAAAGTATTTTTCCTAGATAACTATTATATTTTGAACATGGAAGATGAAAGAATTAAATCTAATTCATCTATCAATATGGGTGGTCCATTTCATAAATCTACTTAAACCATAATAAATACTAATGAGGGGATACATTAAATGGATTTTAGGTAATATAACATGTACATTAGCATTATATACTAAATGAAATACCCTCATATTGATAAATACATTTACAAATTTTCTCACTCAATGATTCCTTATTTTTTCAAGGTCATGATTCAAATGATTGATGAGACAATTTTATAAGGAGAATACCTATAATTACCAGATTTTTCAGATGATGATTTTTTTTTCAAAATTAGTTAATATTGATTAAGCATATTATTATGAAGAGTTTTTGGAGCTATAATAAATTATTTTAATTATTTAATTAAATATAACTATGCTACATCTTCCATAAGTGTGTAATTGACAAACATTGAGAATTCTCAGTTAAAACTGTCTTGAGAACACTCCCTAATCATGAATTTAATATGATAATATAGAACATAAAATATGTTTTCTTAATTAGTATAAAAATATTCCATCCAAAATTAAAATAGCTTTCTAAAAATCAATATATTTATGTTTCGATAATTATAAGACAAATTTTCAGTATAATTGGATGCTCTTTTAGGGACATCCCATAGATTATTATAAAATACTATTGGAAATGGATTATGTTAGATCCCATGTTTGTACCTGTGAAGAATCCAAAAATAAATATATATATGTTATAAAAAATGAAATTTAAATAATTTTAGAAGCTAGTGTAATTTAACCTATCTAAGATTACCAATGGAAGAGTATCAATCCAATTTTTCCCTGGAAAATTGGATTCACAATTATGAATTTTTTAATAATGTCTTAGTTCAAAATACGAATGAGAATAGTTGGAGGGTCTAAATTTTCAAAAGGATAAAAAATTGTGTGAAATGAAAAAACCATTAAAACATCAAATTTATAGATTCAATTATATAGAGACTATATAGGAACAATTATTTATATTTTTTATGAATTCTCTATTTATTCTCAGGTTCCCATATCTCCAGAAGGCATGGAAAAAATTTTACATTTCCCTTTGATTAATATTCTTATTGATGGTTGGTTGTTGGGTTATGCAATTCACAATTTAAATTCATCACATCATGGAAAATATATATCCAAATTTTATTGAGATGTATTCGAAGTTATTTATTTTTTATTTCATTATTTATCATAAACTCATTGAAACTAGTCTTGAAAATAATTATTTTTAAAAAAAAATTAATACATTGAGAAAATAAAAATGATATATAATTTTAAATTTATATTTTCTAGTGTAAAAATGGAAATGTTAACTGATATTTAATTTTTAACGATGTAATTGATGTTGATAAGGCCAAGGATGAAATCATATCCCCAATTCTGAACCCAACCATTATGTGACACATTAGATCACTTTTAGGCAATGATGAGTTTAATTGAATATTTTATGAATGTTTTAATTCCCTCAAATTAATATTTAAAAAGTAAAATGATTTTTTATTAGATGATTATGTGATTATCATTTTTTAAAACATAAAGAGTAAATAAATATATCCCATATTATGTGGCCACATGTCTATAATACCACCATTGATATATTGTTTTAGAATATACAATTCCACATGATTTTTTACTTTACTAAAAGATTAAGGGGAACTCACATGTGATTTATTACACTTCAAAGACCATTGGAACATACAATTTAGCTAAAAAATTGAGAAGGGTTATTTTTTATTTTATATTGTTTACATAAATTTTAGTTATATTTTTTTGGGAGAAAAATTAATTTCTTAAGAAAATATAAAACAATGTTATTTCATCTAGAATGAGGATTATAATCCATGATTGGTGATATAGATTCATTTTTTCTAAACATTATTTGCAGAACCATTTTGATAAATTTTTTTTAAATTTCATTACATACCACATCACTGGGTTACTCCATAGTACATAGGTATAAAAACTGACAATAAAAGTCTTAAATGAATCATTTCCTGGTGAATAGCTGTACAAAGTCACCCAATTATCATTAAATAATAAACTACTGAATATGTTTGGTTACATAAAAGGAACTAATCTTCTTAATTAACCATTAAAATTTTAAACTCACATATGAGTAAATTTTCTATAAATGGGAAATTATTTATTTATAGAATGTATGCAGTGATAATGTGATTAGAAGTTGTATATATAAAGAGGAGGTTAAGGATGTTTTTTCAATTTGTTATAGACTAGAATATAGTTTCAATTTTCACCAAAATACATTCAATGATGGTGTTAATTGATGGTTTATTTTGGCCATTAATTTTCGAACACTCACATAAATTTCTTGAATTATATAAAAAATTTCAATTTTTAGTGGAATTTACAAAAGGTAAGAAATACCCATAAAATTTTATTTTCTATGAAATATTTTATGTATTGAGATTGGACTTTATGGGCCCATTTATTAAATATTTTATATTTTCTTACATGTTATAAAAATTACACACCAGAATGAAAAGGGTTTGAATAAAAAAACCAAATAGATGATATAAAACGTTTGATCAAGTTTATATGATAATATTTTAAGGGTGTAAAATTCTTCCAGCCATAATTATGGAAAAATAGAAACATTTTTTACTAATGACATATATTATTTCATAAGGATATATTGAGTGAACAACTAGACCTTAAAATCCTTCCACAAACAAATAAATAGTAATACTGAGGTCTCTAAAATAGATATTTTAAAAAAAAATAGTGTATCCCAACTAAATGGATAGAAGTAAAAAATAGAATATTTACTATGGGAACACAATGATTATTTCAAAAACCTCTTAGTTATGTCCCCTTACATATTTTTTTATGGAATAAATTTTCACATGAAAGTTGATCTAAAGCACAATTCCGACTAGATTGTGATGAGAGTGAACTATGATTATAACTTGGATAGAGAAAAAAGGAATCACCATGTCATGAAAATGTATGAAATTAGTAGATAATATTATGAGAAAAATTTCAATATGTGTATATTTCTATATCTATCAATTACTGAATTATTTATAATAAATCCTTTAATGTGGGAGATGAAGTGATAATATAATCTATTATAAATAATCTCATGCTTAGAAGGAATTGTTCCATATCGAATATACTATTTATTATAACTAATATATTTCAAATTAATGTTGTTTAAATAAAAGGAACTAAATCATATCAAATATTTAAATATAATGTACATCATTTAAATCAATTCTGTGATGATTTATGGAAGTATCCAAGGGAGAATATGAAACTCGTTTTAATTTATTTTGAATAATGGATGGTTAGGCTACCACTTTCTTTCACATTAATATAGATTCTAAAATTTTATTTTTCTTATTCCATATAACATTCCTATATATGTTTATTAGAATTTAGGTCTTAGATAACTTTGGGATAGAGTACATGAGTCATATGATGTATATTATTCTTTTTTGTAATTTTATTTGTTTGGTTATAAATATTTTGGCATACAATAAAATCAATAAAATATAAAAAATATATATTTTAATAATATTTAAATATTTCATGCTTGTAGTTTTCATTTTTTGACTTTTAGAGTCTTTTTAAAAACGAAAACATGATCTCCAATACGTTGATTCATTTAATGATGCATTGGATTTGCATTATAGTATACATGAATATGATTAATGATATAAATATATTTGTAGTATTTGATATTATATATTATGTATGTTTTAATATGTATATTATTTATTCATGAAATGAGTTAGTAATATATATATATATATATATATTATTTTGACCGAATGTATTTATTATTAGTTACAATTCATTATAAATATATTAATTTCATTTGTTATTTATATTAAAATTAATTGAATTGATAAATACAAAATGGGTTGTAATTCATGAGATGTGTTATATATTCGAGATGATTTGGAAGCATGCTATATTAGAATATGAAATATACTAATGTAGGGAATGGTGGATATTGAAAGCCTTCACTTCCTCTTGAAGGATCTTTTATCTCTTTTGAGAAGGTTTTAGAACTGATTTGTATACCAAGAATCCTCATCATATAACCATGAATCAGTTTTTAGGGGCCTCGGAGGTATGGTGATTTCATTCACGGACAATTATAATATCCATCAAGCACACTCTATCAGTATATAAAGATAGTTGACACTTGTTTCATTTTACCATGCACCATATTTCTTCTCTACGTACTTGTTATTATTTTTAATGATTTTCCGACTATGGTTTTTGTTTGTCATCCACTTCATATGATCATAATATGACCATAAAAAACCCATTAGTAGTATTTTAGTGAGTTTTTTCTTGATTATAATGTGTTTTATTCATTTTTTTTGATGAAAAAAAGCAAATAGTGCTTTAATAATAATAAAAATTGATTATAGTCCCATATGTAGGTTGAGTAAGTGTAAAATTTTGGACTCCCATATGTGGGTTGGTTGGATAATGGTTATACTCTTAAGAAATACACTGCATATTGGTTATTCCCAAATGTGGACTCTCATGAACCCCTCCATCTAAATATATCCGAATTCGGAGAGAGAGACAATGACCCTATAAGTTCCACCTCTAGTCGGAAAATGTTAGCGACAAGAACCTTTGGTATTAAAATTTCCTTAAATGGGAGACATTACACACTATAACACAATAACATCAGGTGATAAGATGAAATATCAACAAACAACTCCATTAAATAATATAAAATTCACCAAGACCATCACAAAATTCTTTTATAATTAAAAATTATTTAGATAAATGTTTCGAAATTGAATTCCCAATAGCCAAGATAAATCAGTGACACATAAATATTATATGTTCTGAGTTAGTAATGTCCAACATAGTTATGGTAAATATCTTAGGAACCTGAAAACTAGTTTATATAAGCCGGGTTAACATACATTTTTACTCAGTAGGAAATCCAAATTATTTCATGAACCTATGAATAAATCCTACTATTACACCCATGAGAAAATATCATAACAAACAACACCTATAATAGGTTACTATCTATCCCAACCTCACCATTGTATGTTCACCAAATAACATAAGCCAAAATATAATAACATAATTAATGCATATAAATATATGTTACCCATCACTAATTTTCCACCTATTTTATACTCTTCAACCACAATTTCATTCATCTTTGGAAACCCATACCTTAAAAACAACATATGCACCACCCAAAGGCACAATCACATCACATCATGCTCGCAGATTGCTGAGCCGCCTTCCCAAATCACTTTCACATCACATCACACCCACAGACACCAGAGCTATCACATCATACCAGGAAAGTCTAGTCAGAGGTAAAGCCTCTGACCATTTATTAAGAAATGAAAGTACATAGAACAAGAAACCACAAGAAAACTAGTTACATGTCATAGAATTCATACCCCTCACCGTACCCGTGATATAAGACTTCCTCTGCAGTAGCTGACTCCCATTCAGAGCTGTCATAATGTTTTATGACCTTCGCATATTTCCGTCTGAGATTCAGCTTCTCAAAGGATAACAACTCCTTAGAGGATTTCCTGACAGCAGATCTAGTTGACACCAGCTTTGGCAAGTCAGAGTAAGTTTTCCTTGTTCTTCTCTTAGCTGGGGGATTTTCCTCATTTCCAGATTTTTTCTTTGCATCCTTAACTACATCACTAAAGGAAGGCCTATCCAAGCCACCACAATTTTCCTTGTCACTGTCCAAGACATCACCCCATTTTCCAGAAATTATAACTTCTTGAAAAACATCAGTCAGAGTCTGACTCTGCTCATATTTCCCATTGATATCCATCATCGCCAAACAACGAGGGGCCTCCACAAAAACAGTACCAACATCAAGCTCCTACCCCACAACATTCTCTTTTCCAGTCTGTAAAGTGTCACTTTCCTTCATTGGTGTGCACTCATCCACCTCATCATGACCCAATTCCTGAAAACGGTTCCAGGTGTCCTATGTGATCTGCAGTCCACTAACGGATGCCAGCTGCAACTGAGAGTCTTTACCAGCTGAACAACCAGTGGTGGAAATAGGGGCATGTGGCTCTAAACTCCACACCAACTGTCCCTCCTGTGGTCCAGATTCATCAGCTATGATCAGTATGCAAACACCACTTGCTGCAGCATCCTGCCCAGCAAAGGTGTTCCCATGCTGCGGTACAAGTCTTGCCTTAGCAGATGCATCCAGCACTCCCCCACTTCCAGACCTAGTACCAGAAAGCTCACCATGTTCTTTCCAATCAACTAGGCACAAAGCCAGCTCATCCCCCTTCTGTTCAGCAGTCCCAATGTTGAAGATCTCATTGGCAACCCTTCCTACCTCACACTGACCAGCAAATTATTGATCATGCTGCAACATTTCCCCTGAAGAAGCAGACATTACCAGCTTACCTCCATCTCCAGCGCCAGGATCGGCCTCATTTTTGTCTATCTGATCCACACCACTATTCCTAGAGAGATCATGTTTCAGTCTATCAAACACCACAGCAACTATCGGATTGTGTGAGGCCCGCACCTGCTTCACCATTGAAATAGCAGTAGATGGATTATGTGAAGACGGCACCTACTTCACTATCGATAGCTCACCAAAACAAAGAGCATTTCCATTCTTTGCTGCATCAGACCCCGACTGTCCTTGACCAGAAGCACTACCATGCCTCTTCACCGATGTGACATCTCTCCTACTTTTGACTCCCCGATGACAGCGACCAGCCAAGTGACCCAGACGACAACAACTCGAGCAGAAATCAAACCAATTCTCAAACACAACGGCTTGACTCCAGTGGAATTTCCCGCCAATAGCAATCTAGATCCATTCTACCGGTGGCTTCGAGGCATACACCTCGACACAAATGCGAGGGTTCACTGGATGACTCACAGAAGAAGTGCGTGCATCCGAACACCGGAAACAGCCAACCAAATTCCCTAGCATACAAATTATCGCAGGATTTTGGAAAGGTAATGGAAGATTAGGGAGACTTACCCAGGTCGCAAATGAAGGAGGATCTCGATTCATAAAGAGATCCAACGACCAGCGAAGCAGGAAGAATTTTCATCCATTGCACCGGCGGGGAGCTCTGGACTAGCCACTTATCAAGTCTTCCTCTGAGCCAAAACGAATCATCCGCTGACGGTTGTCAAGAAGCCCTACCACCTCACGTTCCTTCAGATCCCACTCACTAAACACGAAGTGATCGAACTCATCAACAGAGGGCCTTCTTAGAGAAAAACGAGCAACCAGTGTCAAATCGAGGAGGCTTGATGCCGCAGAGAATTCCGATGAAGAAATCGGAAGCTGAGGGGCCCCAAGCTGGAGCTATGGAACTTTCGGGCTTAGGGAGATCGATGGAAAATCCAGAAGGAAGCTAGGGTTTGAGAGAGGAACAAATTCCACCCACGACGCTGGTGGTGGTGGAAAATCACCTTCCCCCCTCCCTCCACCAGGAAGGGGGGGGGGAACCATCATCGAGCATCAGCTAGGGTTTTGCATCGCGAGGGAGAAAGAGCTCTCGCCTCTTGAGCCATCACATCATAATGATAACCAGAGCTATAGGGTATTATCAAAAAACAAATACACTTATTTCTTCCCTCCTACTATGCCTGAAACCCACAACAAGATTCCCTACATCACGACCACATCACATCGTGCCTAAATGAATTTGGGTCGCCACCCCACAACACGATCATTAAATCTCACCCAAAAACACCTCGATTACCACCCAAAAAAAGATCGTCATATCTCACCTAAAAACACCATGTCCACAACCTAGATCAAAAATAGTATTAATTCCATGAAACACTATTCATATATAATCACCTAGAAGTGAGATCTAGAAAGAACTAGAAAATAGCCATCCATTATCATCACTGGTATGTTGTGAAAACAACCCATGTGTGAATGTAAGGGTTTCATCACATAATGTTTAATGTGGGGATGGTTCGTATAAAAATCATAAGTAATATAAAATTACATACATACGACTGCTCATAATCCCTACCACTTAATCCAATAATGAACACTAACCAACACATAATATCTCTACTTTCATTTCCTCCACTAAATACATCACACCACAAAACAAGATGTATGAACCATTTCACATTTCGAAAAAATTCCATTAACCAACCCATTAATTTAATCATTAATCACAAAAAACATTTTACCACATAGCAGAAATTTTTTTATTCATTAACAATTTCCAACTAGATAACAAAACCAATCCCCATCCATCTTAATTATTAATAAATTATTATTTATTCAATTAATACCTGGGAATTTAAAAAAATAGAAAAACTATTCATAAGAATCTCATCCATCCCATCACACCATCACTGTGCCTCCTCAAAAAATATGACCAAACAACCACCGTCAAAACACCCCAAAATCATTGAAAAAAATCTAGCACCTCATCACCCCCAAAAGTGTGGCCAATTAATTACCACCTCTCCACCCCAAAATCACGTCCGTACTAACACCACCTCACCACCATAAATGCATAACAAAACAACCACAACCCCACCACCCTAAAATCATGTCCAAACAACCACCACCTCATCACCCGAAATACATGAACACATATCCTATATCATCCCCACAACACATCACGAACAAAAATTTCATCTGTAAATCATTACCAAACATAACAACACATCAAATATCACATTAAAAAGTTAATAAAGGTGATTTTATGACATTAGAATTTATATTAGGATCGTTATCACAATTGTAATAATTCCAAGAAAACTATTTTATTATCCTAATATAAGTTGATGGAAAATTCCCATTTTAGTGTGGTATCATCTCAATAAAAACAGAAATAGAAGTCATAAGAAGTGTCATATAGAAAAAATAATTCCTGAAAAAACTACAATTTTTAGGGTATCAAGCATGTACAATCAATCGTAACAACATAATATCAACTCTTTGAAAAAATGTTATTTATTCAACTTTTCCACATTCAATGTAATTAATCAAATTATTTATCTTCAATTATTCTATCACAATCATCTCCCATAGATAATATAAAGGAATTCCTTTGTGTATGACACACAATATAGTTAAATGAGGGATTAACTACCACAATGAAACATTATTATTTCACTATAGAATATAGGGAGAAGAAGAAACATCTGCAATGAACAACCTCAAACATGAAATAATGGATCAACCAACACCACATACTAATATCCTAAAAACAATGTATAACTTACAGAATCACCATAGGGAATCCTCATGACTAGAGTGGACGAAAATAACAAAAAAATAAAGGGGCTTACAACTGATTCCCAATAGGTATCCACAAGGTCGAACGAATGAAATCAGATGCGAGGGGTTGGGGGAAGCCGATCCACTCAAGGTTACTCAAGATCTTCCTGAGTGAGAGAAGAATAGAGTGTCCACATGAAAGGAAAATAAATTGAACAAGGGATTTTAAAACTTATATTCCTCTAGTTCCATTTCATGTAATATTTAAATGGTGTGTGAACCATGGGTTTTATGAAAGGTTTTTCATTCACTAAAAAACACATCACCTCTTACTTTTTATTATTATTATTTTTGAATATAATCTATACGATTTTTATTTTTCTCATGGGTTACTCTCTTCCCACATTGAAGTGGATAGTTCACCTGAATCTCAATCCATGAACCATTAATTCGTGTCATGTAAATTTTACACAATGTGATGTTCTTGATGTAGCACTCCAACATCCTCAAACTCCAAAAAAAATCTAATCACCTTCTAATTCCAATTACAAAAGACCTACAACACAATAAAAATGAATACTAATGGGATAGGAAGGCAGAAGTCGTTATATCATATACCAATTAAATTATTATCCCTATTGAGAATCCAAAACTAAAACTAGAAGTAATGGGGTTCAAAAAACTACCCTATAAGATACCTCTCAAGGATATCACCACTTATCATGCACCACTACCATAAAAATACATCAAACTAGAAGTCCATAAACATATCAAAACACCTCTTAACCACACAATTACATCACTGCAAACATCTATCATCCGTACATCCAAAACCAACAACCATTTAAACTGAAAGACCACACTACCATGAATATTGAAATAAGGAATTTACATCCTTCATGTCAAAATAGTAACAAATTTTGGAAGCACAGAATCATCCACATGGGTTTAATCACATCATAGTAACATGATTCATTCATTGGAATCAAGTCCTCTAGTTTTTATTTTTCAAAAACATATCACACATCATACATAAAAAATAATGGGAAAAGGTCATCCCCTGCAACAAAAGGATCCAAAAATGATATCATAATGTAAAATAGAGAAAATAAAATTTAAAAATAGATCTATGTTCTAGGAATGAATCTATATCATTCAATCCCATGTACATTTATTCAGGCCATGAAGCCTCTATAACACATGAACAAAAGTAATGCTCTATCCACACAACCCCTTCTCTTTGATATCTTGGATCTCAACTGATCGCTACATGAATGATGAATTTTACATGTTATCAAACTCTCCCTAAAAAGTTACATTGGATTTATTCTGAATATACTAATGAATCTGAGAGGCGTTTAAAACATTATGGATTCTCCCCATAAAAATTGGAAATTCAAACTAACACACAACCAATCTTACTAATCCCAACAACTCAAATGGCCCAAAAAACAAATGAGAATTCGTACTCCATATTCAAACTTCCAATGCACACATCAGTGGAAATACATCATAAACACGTGGTACCCTACCTTGAACTCCAAAAGCCGAGTCCTACGATCAGAATACGATTTCATTTTGTCATTTAATTTTTTTATCATCTCATGAACATGCTACACCATCTCTATTATTATCTACACAACATCAATCCCAATAACATATGCCTCCTCAACCACTATCTAGCATAATTATGAATGACATGGTAACATGTAATATTCCTCAAGTTGAAACATAAAAATGGTTGATTGATAGTTTCTATGATACGTAAACTCAAACAATGGATATTTTTCTATAAAATATGTACTAAATTATAACATGAATGGCTAAAACATATCATCCAACATTTGGGTAATAAAATCTATGTGCCCATCCATCTGGTGGTGGATAGTAGTGCTATGGAATAACTAAGTTACCAAATAATGTTGTAATCCCCAATAGACTAATGAGGTAGATTATATGTCCTAATACGAGATAACAGACCTTAAGAAATTCATAAAATCAGATCACCCCAATCCTTTTTGATCCATGAATACTACTGAATGATCCATAATGAGGCAATTCCACTACAACATGAGCACAAATAAAACCACTACACGATCCCGATAATGTGTGTAATAGTTATTAGAAAGGGGGAATAATTACTTATAAATATAATAGCTCACACACCTCTACTAGATCAAAAAAAGTATTCAAATCCTTAATAGGAAGTGTCACAAAATACATAAAAAATCTCAGCCGTCTTAGGAAATTAAAACCATGGCACATTGAACAGCTTTCCCTTCAGGTAGCCAAGAACTACCTAAAACTGATCAGCCCACAACAGATAATGGACATTCCTAGGAAATGATATCCATGGTTCTAAAATTAGGAAGAAATCATGTAAAAACCTATGATAATATCCTATTAGACTATGAAAAATGAGAACATATTCCATGTCATGGGGTGATACTAATGAAACAATTATCTCGAACATGGAGGGGTCCACAACCACAATACACCAAGACACCAAATTCCACATGAAATTAACATATCATGTCGAAAATAAACACCTTGAAAATTTTACATATATCTAGTGGCGTCGAAGAACATTACTGAAAAATATGTGATGAATAGAAATTTTCTCATCTAACATTGAGAATATTAATACATCGTCAATGAATATGGTCAACACATGGTCTAAGAAATCATGGGAAACAGAGTTTATAATCCTTAAAAACATAGTTGAGGCATTTATAAAAATGAATGAAATGAGTACAAATTAAATGTTCCCATATATTAATCTAAAGTTAGTATTCTAAAAATGAACATCTATCACCATCAACTGGTGATATCTATACCACTTATCAATCCTAGAAAACTAAGTCTCTAATCATATATGGTACGATATATCATCTATCATTAGAAGAGAGAAATGTTTCATGACCATCTACAAAATCAACCTCTAATATTCTAAATGGAACATCATAAGACAATCTTCCTTCTTAGAGAATAACACTAGAGAACCCAATAATGATACAATGTGACAGATAAAACCATTCTACATCAATTGATATTTTACAATCCCCAACTCCCCCAACTCTGAAGGTTCCATATGATAATGTGGCATTGAAATTAGAGAAGCACCATGGTGAAATTATATCTTAAAATCAACATCACATAAAATTGTGTGGTATTATAACATCATCAGAGGAAATATATAGAAATTTCCCAATAACCATGGAGACCTCTACTATCCCATCATCCACTAATTCCACTAATAACTTAGTCATCAAAAAAAGAAGTGTCTCCACATGTCGACTAGTCATCTGAATACCCCACTCACCAATGAAAACTACATGTTGTCAATACCCATCCTAGAAGACAACAATCCACATATTACATATAAAATAGAATATATGAAATAAAACCAATAAAAAAATTAGTTGAAAATTTATGGATTCATATGTAGTGATAAAATATCCCCATGTGAATTGTGTCACCCCATCATCAGTCTAAACCAAAAAATAAAACATAAAACAAGCGTGCTTGGACTCTGAAAGGAATAGTCAACACTAGGGGAAGGGAAATACAATATTTTTTAACTTATAAAGACGATACTATTGTGGATGAACAACGAGATTTTAAATTCCAAATCAAACAAGGCACAAAATAGGGTACTAAACAAACCAACAGTAAAATTGATTATATATGGCCACTTTGGAACTATCACCTCTAGTACATGCAAATGACCACACCCAACTACTTTACCTCTATTCTAATGATCATCTCATCGACCACACTCAGGATTATTTCCCAAAACATGAGGAACACCATGAGTTTGGACTCAACCCACTCCACATCTACTTAGTGAAGCATAATCCTGCTACCCCGATGACTAATATGGTCTCACTGAAAAATTATTATTAAAGAAGAATATAATGTATCCAATTACTGTAACGCCCCGACCCCAGCTACCCAGTGTCGGTACATTACTTCGTAACATTGGCATGATCACAAAAGATCAAGTCTCGAAAGATAGATTAGTTTAGTAGCCTTGGAAACACTAGATACATTCGTAAATGTTACTTTACATCATAAAGTGAAAAACTACAATAACAAAGTCCCCATAGTCCACACTCATATCCTCTTCTCACAATCCCTGTAGGTCATTCATAAAATACTTCTTCACATCCTGGAAAATATTAAAACATTGAAAGGGGTGAGCTCAGATGCTCAGTAAGGATAACAATATTGCGGAAGCTTTCATAAATAAACATAAAAATTTAAGGCAATGTATAACTAAAACAAAAGCCTTTTAAACTTGAACATCAACATAATATGGCAAAAGTAAAATAAGATAATGCCATTCACTTTTTCACATGGATATTTTACTGGTCGAATAATCACATGAAATATCAATAACCACTTTCCTAATGAGGGAATGTATAATGCCAGACATTCTGAAACATTTTGTCAAGGCCTCGGCCAAGACGTCTAAAATGATTAAGGCCTCGGCCAAAACCATAAATCAAATTGGGAAAGGGCCTCGGCCAATTCCACGTCTAGTTGTCTCATGAGACCTACCGATGCATCGAGGAGCTATAGCGGGCTCCACCCGTCACTTATTAAGTCCAATACATTCCTCATATGAATAGGTTTAAACATATCATAAACCATAACATAATCGTATCACATAAAACATGCATAAAGGAAACATAACATTTCCACATTTCAATCACAAGATTTCAATACAACACATTGATATAATAAAAACGCTTTCAAAACCATTTTCAATACCAAAATAAAAGAAAGTTAAAACTTTGTATTTATTTTTCATTAAAAAAATGATGGCTTGTAGAGGAAGCCGAAAATCAAATAATGGTCACGGTGGCGGAGAAGTCATTGTCACCGCATAAGTATGGAAATAAAAACATTCCCTTTTGTCGTTTAGCAAAACGCTTCGTATAAAAAGATTCATTTTGAATAAACATAAAAGTCAAAGGGGTTTATACACCGTATAAAAGAAAGTTGTGTATAAAACCAAATATGCCTCAATGAAAGGGGATTGAGACGAAGTCCTTAAAAATATATTTTTTTTAAATAAAGTACATCTATAATGTGTATTCACTATAAGTACACATAAATAATGTAAAAATACAAGATAGGACATAATAATATCATGACATAATTTGAAAGTAGGAGATTAACCCAAAGAATAGAAGTTGGGTTAAGAAGTTCCCTTACCTTGTGTCTGACTTGACTCAACCGTTCTTTAACCTCCTGAATAATAAACTAGAGTTAATATCTACCTTATTAAGAACCATTTTCAATTTCATTATCCTTTTTATATCACTTATTACAATGTTATGAACGTTATGTAATTATTTAAGTTAATAACGGTCGTTTTGTCGATCTTTGGTACTTTTGTCAACAATAACCTTCTTATAATTACAAGTTGTTCATGTGGTGAAATATCCATTATATCCAGAATTATATTCATGATGTAGATATCATATATATCATATATATCCAGTATATACATTCATTTATAATATTACGTAACATTTAGAGGTAAGAAATGAAATGCACCGTTCATGGAGACGGTAAGCCGTACGTACGCATGAACGCTACTTTCATTTCAATTTCATATTTAATGGAACAAAATCATAATTATATAAATTTATAATATAATTCCAGTATAATATAGTGTATAATACCATTTACTCCATCCTTTATACATCCCACATATGGCATTAACGATTCAAATCACTTTGAGGGGGCGGTAGTCCGCACTTCCTAAAATGAAATTATCGCGTTTTACCCATAATGGAAATCATAAAGTATGACATAAATGAGAAATACAGAAGGATAAGGAAAACATAAACATAATATATATATCATATATGAAAATAGTGTCATCAAAATGGCCACCATTATAGGTGTTAAAAGAATTTGAACAATCATCGTTTCGTGAGGCAGAAATTCGCCATCCACAGAAACAGTATGTTCTTTAACCATTAGATGTAGGTGTGTGTAAGTGTAGCTCGAATACTTCTTATAACAACATCCTAATATATTGAGAATACTGGTGTTGTTACAAAAGAATTTAATAAAAAGAGTTTAGGGGGTTGGAGAAGAAAAATAAAACAAAACAACATTAGAGAAGACATTTCCTAAAAATCGGGTAACTCTTTTTGATTTGAGCCAAAGGCTTCCTTGGGAAGAGTTCTGCCCAATGTGAGGCTTCTAGGAGTAAGAGAGGGATGTTGGGAGAGTATTTGGGCAGAGGTTGGCCGAGCCAAATGGCTTGAAGGTGTGAATAAGGTGGGAGAGGTGGGGGCCTTTTATAAGTGGAGAGGAGGGGCTCTTTTGGAAAGATTGAAATGTTACATTATTACACAATTCTTTTCGGATTCTAAAGGTCCCAAACTTATATAATTCGAGGCTAAGGTGATAAGGGTTCGAAATCGCCTCATCCAATTGGCTTTGGACAAGTGTAAGCCTTGGATTTTGCATTATCTTCCCATTTTATTTAAATCGTTAAATAATGAGGTCATCGCTACATCATCATGATGTCATAAATAATTTAATTTATTTAATGTATAAAAATTATAAAAAAATATTATGATGTAGGAAATCTTTTTATATTTCTAATGATTATTTATAATCAAAATTTGGACTTGTGTAACCCCACTTAAAAACTGTTTTAGTAAAACAACTCATGTTTGTGTCAATTTAATTTTAACATTAAATATATATATATATTAATGTCATTTTCCAACCAAAGTGGCTCCATGGGGTCCCCAAGTTGACCCATGGGTTGTCTTGGTCGGCCATGACTCATCCAATAGGAGTAGGACAAGTGTCAATCTCATCTCATAATATTAAAACATTATTTTTACCGTAAACTACACTAATTACCTCTAATCGCGATTAAGAACTTAAAAGTTACTATTCACCAAAAATTTATTTTGATCTCATTGAACCACATATTACTTCTTAATGACAACCATGTATGTCGGATTTTTGAAAATCAAATCACAGAAGTGGTAATATTTCATTGAAACGAAAAATCAGTTATTTAACTACCACTTAGTGGTTTCACTATTCATCAAAAATTGATGTTTTCAGAACAATGCCAAAATTTCACCCTAAGCTATAATTGATATTCCAAATTCAAAAATGATGTCTATTTTACAAAATTCCAAACATATAAGGTGCATTAATTAATTTTATAATTAATTCCCGTTGTTACAACAAATAGCGTGTTTTTAAGAAACAATTTATATCAAACGATTGGCAATTGTTTATGTCCAATTTCAATGTTAAATTAATTATAATGACCACCTTTGGATAAAATTGTAAAAATATATTCTAATTATACTTTAAAACCACTAAATAGTATAATTTATCACTATAAATTATTTTGATTAAAAAAGTTGTTTTTAAGTAATTTTCACTATTCATAAAAAAATTGGAAGTTCTCAGAAAATTAAAAAAAATTCAACTTTGGATAATTTCGATATTACGAATACAAAAATGAAGTCCATTTTGAAATATAAAATTTATATAATTTTAAAAAGTGGTTATTACTATTCATAACAGCTACTTTGATTAGTCGAGGTGTTTTAGAACTCGAAGTTGCGTACAATGCCAGCAATTGCATTATTGAAAGAGAGGTGTATCGTGGAAGCTCGGGGAGTTACTTTCTCCCCTCCTTCAATAAATTGCATCCTCGCAATTTGAAATTTTTCTTGGAAAATAAAAGGTTGAAAATAGAAAATACCTTTGAGGAAAACCCACATAAAAAATAAGATTAATAAAATTTAGCCTTAATAAGAGGGAAAGGGAAATGAAAAAGTCACCACCCAATTATGATCTCGATTAGGAGAACATTGGTGGCAATTAGAGACATATATTTGGAGGAAAAACGTAAATATTTGTAGGGAGCGATTGGGGTCATCAATCACAATCAACTGTCAAATTGAGGGCCTCAAAGCCTTCAATCTCTGTTGATTTAAAATATCATCAGTTCAACAAGACATAAGGTATTAGGATAACACATTTTTTTGTTTTAATATCCCTTTACTAAAGTTTTAGAATTAATTTATTCATTGAATAAGAGATAGGTATATATATATTTATGCTTGACAATTAGAGTTTCAACCTTCAACTCATCTTTCACTCAAAAAGATAATAGAACTCAAAAATATTATACTTATCCTAATTGTATAAGGTTCCAAATTTTAACACATACCATTTAGATTAGTAAAATTATTTTGTAATAACCAGGGGCTTCCTGTAGGCTAGTGGTAGGAAATAAAGGCCTGTCACACTATGATTGTGGGTTCGATTCCTGCAGCTTTGTCCGACGCGACGGGTTATGCCCCACCCTGCTGGTTGTCCTTTTTCCTAAAACTATAGTGTTATAATATTCCAAAAATAATCTTCAGAAATGCATTAACCTTAAACAATACTATCCATGGTTCAACTTAATCCATTCCAACCTTAATAGTTATCCAAAATACCTCCGTCCAGACTTTCTCTAAAGGGTCGTTAAATTCCAAAATCAATTGTAACCTCAGATTCCCCAAACAAAGTAAAGTTTCTCTTATTGTCACATACTAAAAATATGATTACCTTCATCATATTAAATCCTTAATGAAAACAACATGTACTGCAGTACAATCCTTATATATCACATTATTCTTATAACCATAATCTAGTTCTTGAGTCCAAAAACACAAATACAATAATTATTCCGCTTCAATTGTAGTCACAGCATAAGATTGTCCTTGATCCCTTGGCCTTTTCTGAGGTAAGTTTCCCTGATGCATAGGACATTCATTTGCATAATGACCCATCTCTCTACAATTATAGCATTCAACTTTGATAGCCTCTTTCTTTCCCTTGCAATCACGAGCCTGGTAACCCTTTTCTCCACATTTATAACAAACTCCCATTCCTTTTAGGCACGTACCAGGGTGATTCTTCCCACAATTATCACATAATGGAAAATCCTTCTTTCCCTTTTTTCCCTTTATCTGTCTCTTGTTCCACCGTTCTCTTCATCACTTGCTTTACTTTGTTGTCATAAGACTTAGAGAATTCCTTTTCTGTCTTGATAGCACACGAGACAATATCTTCGTATGATGAGAAGGATTGTGATACTAAAGCTCGACGGAGAAATGGTTTTAACCCATCAAAGACACGATCAATCTTACTTCTTGGGTTACGTATATAATCGGAAGCATGCCTCGCTAACCTTGTAAAGTTAGCCTCATACTTTGCGACATTCTCATCCTCCTTCTGCCTCAGACTCAGAAATTGCCTTTCCATATCTGCTCGATGGTCACGAGGAAAGTATTTTTATAAGAAAAGCTCTTTAAACTCCCTCCATTCCATATTCTATACGTCATCATCTTCCTTTGTGTTTTGAATCAGCGACCACCACTGATCGGCATCTCCAGTGAGGCGGTAAACTGCCATGACAACCTTCTCCCTTTCACTACTCCCCAAGGCATGAAATATTTTCTCTAAGGAATTTATCCATTTCTAAGCTACTATAGGATTTGAACTCCCATTGAAGGTTGGTGGTTGTTGCCTCATGAATCGATCTAACATTGATCCTCCACGCTGTGGATCAGGGTGCTCCATACGAGTAAGGTTATTATTCATAACCTGAGTGAGTTGTCCTAGTATGGTAATAAGTTGATCAGCACCAGTTGTATCTCCAGCTCCACAATAATTATCTTGAGCAGGAGGGCAATCCCTACAAGGAGTGCGTGCATTGATACGGTTTCCATTCCTTCAACTAGGCGCCATTTCTAAACAATGGCATAAACTATATTAGTTTATAAATCAAAATACATAATTCCATACTTGTAAGATACTTAACATAAATTGAACTATTTATGGATATAATCCATAAAAATGTTTTCTTTGAGGAAGTATATACTCATAACCCTTCATAGTGGTTTATAAAGAAAATGAGAATTATCCAAAGCATATCCCCCGGGAGTGTCATAACCAAGAGTGCAGCAAGGCCCGTTGTCGTGCACCAGTTCCCGTTCGAGTCTAGCTCAAAGCGGTGTTTTCGGGTTTTACCCCTAGGTACATCTGTGCCAGAGCCGCCTCTACTTGCTCATATCCAGACAAGGATGTATTGCTCGGAAAACTCACAAAATCTCTACAATACCAAAATTCTAGGAAGTTCTTCTATACTAATCCTCAAAGTCTAACTTCGGGCTATGTGCTCTAATCAGATTTTATCTAAATCTAGCTTCCAAGGTTAGTACTAAACTGCCTCTAATACCAACTGTAACGCCCCGACCCTAGCTACCCAGTGTTGGTGCATTACTTCGTAACATTGGCATGATCACAAAAGATCAAGTCTCGAAAGACCGATTAGTTTAGTAGCCTTGGAAACACTAGATACATTCGTAAACGTTACATTACATTATAAAGTGAAAAACTACAATAACAAAGTCTCCATAGTCCACACTCATATCCTCTTCTCACAATCCCTGCAGGTCATTCATAAAATACTTCTTCACATCCTAGAAAATATTAAAACATTGAAAGGGGTGAGCTCAGATGCTCAGTAAGGATAACAATATTGCGGAAGCTTTCATAAATAAACATAAAAATTTAAGGCAATGTATAACTAAAACAAAAGCTTTTTAAACTTGAACATCAACATAATATGGAAAAAGTAAAATAAGATAATGCCATTCACTTCTTCACATGGATATTCTAGTGGTATAATAATCACATGAAATATCAATAACCACTTTCATAATGAGGGAATGTATAATGCCAGACATTCTGAAACATTTTGTCAAGGCCTCGGCCAAGACGTCTAAAATGATTAAGGCCTCGGCCAAAACCATAAATCAATTTGGGAAAGGGCCTCGGCCAATTCCATGTCTAGTTGTCTCATGCGACCTACTGATTCATCGAGGAGCTATAGCGGGCTCCACCCGTCACTTATTAAGTCCAATACATTCCTCATATGAATAGGTTTAAACATATCATAAACCATAACATAATCGTATCACATAAAACATGCATAAAGGAAACATAACATTTCCAGATTTCAATCACAAGATATCAATACAACACATTGATATAATAAAAAAGCTTTCAAAACCATTTTCAATACCAAAATAAAAGGAAGTTAAAACTTTGTATTTATTTTTCATTAAAAAAATGATGGCTTGTAGAGGAAGCCGAAAATCAAATAATGGTCACGGTGGCAGAGAAGTCATTGTCGCCGCATAAGTACGGAAAGAAAAACATTCCCTTTTGTCGTTTAGCAAAACGCTTCGTATAAAAAGATTCATTTTGAATAAACGTAAAAGTCAAAGGGGTTTATACACCGTATAAAAGAAAGTTGTGTATAAAACCAAATATGCCTCAATGAAAGGGGATTGAGACGAAGTCCTTAAAAAGATCATTTTTTTAAATAAAGTACATCTATAATGTGTATTCACTATAAGTACACATAAATAATGTAAAAATACAAGATTGGACATAATAATATCATGACATAATTTGAAAGTAGGAGATTAACCCAAAGAATAGATGTTTGGTTAAGAAGTTCCCTTACCTTGTGTCTGACTTGACTCAAACGTTCTTTAACCTCCTGAATAATAAACTAGAGTTAATATCTACCTTATTAAGAACCATTTTCAATTTCATTATCCTTTTTATATCACTTATTACAATGTTATGAACGTTATGTAATTATTTAAGTTAATAACGGTCGTTTTGTCGATCTTTGGTACTTTTGTCAACAATAACCTTCTTATAATTACAAGTTGTTCATGTGGTGAAATATCCATTATATCCAGAATTATATTCATGATGTAGATATCATATATATCATATATATCCAGTATATACATTCATTTATAATATTACGTAACATTTAGAGGTAAGAAATGAAATGCACCGTTCATGGAGACGGTAAGCCGTACGTACGCATGAACGCTACTTTCATTTCAATTTCATATTTAATGGAACAAAATCATAATGAAATAAATGTATAATATAATTCCAGTATAATATAGTGTATAATACCATTTACTCCATCCTTTATACATCCCACATATGGCATTAACGATTCAAATCACTTTGAGGGGGCGGTAGTCCGCACTTCCTAAAATGAAATTATCGCATTTTACCCATAATGGAAATCATAAAGTATGACATAAATGAGAAATACAGAAGGATAAGGAAACATAAAAATAATATATATATCATATATGAAAATAGTGTCATCAAAATGGCCACCATTATAGGTGTTAAAAAAATTTGAACAATCATCGTTTCGTGAGGCAGAAATTCGCCATCCACAAAACAGTACGTTCATTAACCATTAGATGTAGGTGTGTGTAAGTGTAGCTCGAATACTTCTTATAAAAAAATCCTAATATATTGAGGATACTTGTGTTGTTACAAAATAAATGAATAAAAAGAGTTTAGGGGGTTGGAGAAGAAAAATAAAACAAAACAGCATTAGAGAAGACATTACCTCAAAATCGGGTAACTATTTTGGATTTGAGCCAAAGGCTTCCTTGGGAAGAGTTATGCCCAAAGTGAGGCTTCTAGGTGTAATAGAGGGATGTTGGGAGAGTATTTGGGCAGAGGTTGGCGGAGCCAAATGGCTTGGAGGTGTGAATAAGGTGGGAGAGGTGGGGGCCTTTTATAAGTGCAGAGGAGGGGCTCTTTTGGAAAGATTGAAATGTTACATTATTACACAATGCTTTTCGGATTCTAAAGGTCCCACACTTATATAATTCAAGGCTAAGGTGATAAGGGTTCGAAATCGCCTCATCCAATTGTCTTTGGACAAGTGTAAGCCTTGGAGTTTGCATTATCTTCCCATTTTATTTAAATCGTTAAATAATGAGGTCATCGCTGCATCATCATGATGTCATAAATAATTTAATTTATTTAATGTCTAAAAATTATAAAAAAATTATTATGATGTAGGAAATCTTTTTAGATTTTTAATGATTATTTATAATCAAAATTTGGACTTGTTTAACCCCACTTAAAAACTATTTTAGTAAAACAACTCATGTTTGTGTCAATTTAATTTTAACATTAAATATATATATATTAATGTCATTTTCCAACCAAAGTGGCTCCATGGGGTCCCCAAGTTGACCCATGGGTTGTCTTGGTCGGCCATTACTCATCCAATAGGAGTAGGACAAGTGTCAATCTCATCTCATATTACTAAAACATTATTTTTACCTTAAACTACACTAATTACCTCTAATCGCGATTAAGAACTTAAAAGTTACTATTCACCAAAAAATTATTTTGATCTCATTGAACCACATTTTACTTCTTAATGACAACCATGTATGTTGGATTTTTGAAAATCAAATCACAGAAGTGGTAATATTTCATTTAAACGAAAAATTAGTTATTTAACTACCACTTAGTGGTTTCACTATTCATCAAAAATTGATGTTTTTCAGAACAATGCCAAAATTTCACCCTAAGATATAATTGATATTCCGAATTAAAAAATGATGTCTATTTTACAAAATTCCAAACATATAAGTTTCATTAATTAATTTTATAATTAATTCCCGCTGTTACAACAAATAGCGTGTTTTTAAGAAACAATTTATATCAAAAGATTGACAATTGTTTATGTCCAATTTCAATGTTAAATTAATTCTAATGACCACCTTTGGATAAAAATGTAAAAATATATTCTAATTATACTTTAAAACCACTAAATAGTATAATTTATCACTATAAATTATTTTTATTAAAAAAGTTGTTTTTAAGTAATTTTCACTATTCATAAAAAATTGGAAGTTCTCAGAAAATTACAAAAAATTCAACTTTGGATAATTTCGATATTACGAATACAAAAATGAAGTCCATTTTGAAATATAAAATTTCTATAATTTTAATAAAGTGGTTATTACTATTCATAACGGCTACTTTGATTAGTCGCGGTGTTTTAGAACTCGAAGTTGCGTACAATGCAAGCTATTGCATTATTGAAAGAGAGGCGTATCGTGGAAGCTCGGGGTGTTACAATTACAAGAAACTAACCTTAGATATCTACTGGGAACTGGTTTTAGTGATGTCCATGAACCCCACAAAAAAATCATACTGGCCTAATATCTCTATGAATATCACAAAACCACTAGCCCATGAAGTTTTAAATGTAAAATTCTAAGGTTTTCAACTCCATTCATATAGAACAAATGATGGTCTTGTTTCTTATGAACATTGACTAACAACACTGCTCCTTTAGAGCACTCTATTGGATCCAATATCTTGGTAAGACACCTTACATGTGCAGCTACTCAGTAACCTATGTCTTCTTTTGAACCTCATGATATGTTGAAAACATAAAATGAGTGAATATATACTAGAAATAAGTAAAATGTGACTCCTTAAGATGATTCAAAGGAGAATATCCATCAAGAAAATGTTATAAAGAAAAGAGAATTAGTTACTTGTACATGATTCATAACACCCATACGAAAATACTCCCATGCTGAAGTGAAATAAGATCATTCTTCTTCACTGCATTCATGATTAATGAAAAAAAACACTGCTTGGGACACCTTTTAAAGGAAGATCTATAAAAAACATGACCCCTTATTCTATCTATGATACAATTCCCACCATTTTCATATAGATCCCCGCATGAAACTAATTACCAATGGACACAATATGCTATCAAGGAATGAATCAAACTAAAATTGTCCTCCTGTTTCTCCATCCAAATCTCTGTCTCCACATTTAAAACACATACCCAATAATTCCCTAGAGCCTAATGCTAGAAATATCACATCATCCTTTGACACTAATAATACTCCTCAACCAGATCAACCCTCGGACAATCAAATAGTTCAGTCTGTTGAACCTCAACTGCCTAATCCATGAAAAAAACATCTATGATCCATAGTTGAAATGAAATAGTAACATGTTAATGCTAGCATTATGTAATAAAATTTAGATTAATTTTAATTAAATTTATTCATAATTACCTTCCCAAAATAACAAAATTCAAATTAGAAAAAAAATCATTATGATTCATATATCTCTCTTAGGTATCTAACCTTACAATTGTTCCACCCCACATGGTCATTCAAAAATATTAGAGTCCATGCACTAGATCATGGGGGCCCAAAAATCCCATGTCCTAGACAGTCTCCCTAGACTATTTCACATACCATGGTAAACTAGAACTACTTCTATACCAACCCATGAAATCCTCATTCTGTGGGACTGTAACCTCCATCCAATCTCTTAATCATCACCTCCACTACCACTCTATAATGACCCCTCCATCCAAATATGTCGAAATGAGGGGAGAGAGATAATTACCTACCTGGGTGCAACCTCTAGTGGATAACAGGTTGGAGACTTGTATTGAGTATTTAAAAATATAATTAAATTGTATGTAATAACCATTATTATAAAACATGAGTAAGAGATAATACGAATTAGTCAACATTAACTCCATGATATAATATAAAAGAAACCAAAACCATCACATATGGCATGTATAAATAAAACTAATATTGATAAATTCAATAAGTAAAAAATCCAAAAGAAATGTTAAAATAGTGACACAACATCTACCAATGTTTTTAAAAGAAATGTTTAATATGGTCCATGTAATCCTCCTAAAAACCTAATAAAATTTATATATACATAGTTTTAGAATAAAAGTATACTTAATGGGAAAACCAGAGTCTCTCATGAACATGTGAATGAAGAATAGTAATACTCTAGTGAGAAAATCGAAAATCCAATAGAGCCTAAATAGGTCAACCATCCATCAATACCTAAACAAGGAACCCTAAAAAATTAACACAAGGCAAGTATAATGACATGAAAAGAAGTATATCAATAATATGTACCATAAACAATTATGACACTGAATTTCCTCTATCAAACCCCATCTTCATATGTCATGGAGTTCCCATATCCTCTAAATAAAAAATACCACCACCCCACAACATGGCCACAACACTTCACACCCATAAACAGATGGTCCACCACCCCACAACACAGTTACATCACATCATGCCTGAAGACACATGGATAATCACATCACACCAACATACAGAGTAGTAGGGTATATTGAACATGAAGGAAATAAAACTCATTCACTCCTCCTATAATTAACCACCCCAACATATTTTTACCCATAACTCAATCACATTAAATCTCAACCAAAATCAATCAGACCCCTTCCCTTTAGCATGGTCATCACATGTCACCTAAAAACACATAATCCTCCACCCCATAGCACGATCATAAAATATCACCAATAAAACTAAGGATATAACTTAGTACACCAATTGACCAATTTCCATCAATAGATATTCATATCTACTCACATACAAGAGAGAGTGGGAAAGAGAAGGTAGCCATCCATTCTTCGTCATCACATGGATGTTTGAAAAAACACCTCCCCATGTGACAATATGGGTATAATAAAATAGTTCTCATAATAGGTGGAATGTGTACATAAATCACATGGGATAATCAAGTATATACATATGGCCACAAAAAATCTCAACCTATGGGTTCATAGGAAAACACTAATAAACCCAAAATATCCCCACTTTATCTTCCAAATATAAATAAATAACACTACAAAACAATCTATTATCCCCATTTCAAATTTCCATTCAATTACATTAACCATTACATTAGTTTAATTATTTTGAACCAACCACATTTAAACTCATAACCCACAATTTTTTTTATTCATTAATCATTTCCATTCCATTAACATTACCAAACCACAGTCATCTTTATTATTATCAAATAAGTATTTATTCTATCCTTTGCTAAGTATGTAGCATAATAAATCTATACATCACAAGAAACCCATCGTCCCCATGGTATAATCATCTCCCAACCCAAAATCATGGTCATACATTCACCACCTCATTATCTGATAATAATGGCCAAAAAACCACCATCCACTTCCCAAAAATATTATCCAGTCAACCACCACCTCACTGCTCCAATATCATGGCCAAATAGACACTACCGCACTACCCTAAATCATGAAAAAACCACCAAATCACCACTAAAAGCATAACCAAATCTCACCCATTATCCATAAATCACATCCCAAACACACTATCCCTATATTAAAACCACACACTAGAAGACATCATTCATTATTTAATATATTTAATAAATGGAATTTTATCATATTCACTTTATTTGAGGAGAGTTATCACAGAAGACATAATTTTGGGGAATCCATTTTGTTATCGAAAAAAGTGTCATGAGTCGATTTACATTTTAGGGGGTTATCAAAAAAATCACAACCGAAAAACCAGTCACAATACATCTCATCCAGCACCTAAAAATCCAACAATGACCACACTTTTCATAGGGGTATCAATCCCATACAATCTACCATATCACAATAATATGAAATCTATAAAATCATGAACATGATTCAAATTTTTTCCCTTAATTTATATTAAAAATTTATTTATATTTGATTTTGTATGCATAACCATATCTCAAGTAAGAATATGAAATCCGCTCCGACAAGAAACATAATAAAGTGAATTGATGGATTCCCTACCTTAATGAACATTTCTGATCTGAATTCAAAATGCAGGGAAACAAATAATCACCTGAAAACTACAAATAGAATTGGGAAATGGATGTTCATACTAAAAAATATCCATATATAATAAAAAAACATCCCATATCACATAAATAGCAACATCTATACTTCAAATCTCTATGGGAAGAATTGAAGAAAACATCCAAAATTAATATAAGGATTAACAATAAATGAAAATATACATCCACTAGATCCAAAAAATCATAATGGTTGTATATGTGATATAATATAATCTATGTGAACCTAGGGCTCATCAATAATTAGAGAGTAAGAGTTCAGAAAAATTAAATTAAAATCATCTAATCAAGGGTTTTAAAAACCTGGATTCTATCGGTTTCACATCATGTAAACTTTGATTTTTTCTAAAAATATCTTCAATAACCAAAATATTTATCTCATATAATATTAATTAGTTTATATTGTGCACTTATTTTACCAGAAATGTATTTTTCTTCTATCCTCATATAATTCATGAACCATTAGTCCGCTTCTTGTAAACAAAACACAACTTTTATTTCCTTCTACGCCAGTCCTATAGCTTTAACCATCACAAGAAACTCCCAAAACCTCCTTAATAATCATCTAGAATACCCAAATCTCCTAAAATTGAAATTTAATCGGAAAAAGGCATGGATGATTATATGGCAAGTTACGTAAAGGTAGAAATTCTTATAACCTAATGCAGTTGTGCCTAAGAGCTACATAAATGTAAGTGTGATTTACATTTTCATTTTTCTCTTACGTTTGCCTCTTTATAAAGGATTAACCCTTATGAAATACCCTTACATAGAAGTTCTATGTAATGGTATTATACTTGTTACCTTTATTAAAATGAGTTGCGTAAAGGTGCTTCCCATACACATTGGGATCTATGTATTGGTAGTAACCGTATATAAGGGGTCTCATAAATGTGGTATCCCTTTGAAAATGGGTTTATGAATGTGTAATTTTCAATTTACCATTATGAATTAATGTATATTTTTCATAATAGTAATTGAATATTCTAGTATATAGAATATGAAACTTTCAGAGTATCCTTACACAAAGTAGTTCTGTAAGGGTAATACCTTTACACAAGGGAGCCTGTATTATTATGAAATCATCTCATATCGTTACACAATTTGTATTTATTAGGGTAAAATTGGGAATACCCTTATACAACAAACGAGTTCCACATAATGGTAACTAAGATACAATTGAAAATTATTTCATAACATATTAAATGATTTTTATAGTGTATAACTTTTTTAGAAAACATATTAAATGTTATTTTAAAAATATGTAATTTATATGGATTTTATTATTTTATTGTTTGAATATAAATATTTATATATAAATAAATAAATTATTTTGAATCATTTATCCAAAATATTAGTGGTAAATACTTATTGATAAATTTTTACAAATTAAATTTTATGTGATATAAAAAAAGATTATATAAAAATCATAAAATCTATTTTAGGTTTTTTATAAATTTCAAAATATATAATATTTGGATTAAATATTTTGTTTATTTAAAATAATTGAATTATAAAATTAATTAAAATTCAAAAAATATCATATAAATTCCATTTATTATAAAAATATAAAGGGGTTATATTTAAATGGATATAAAATATTTATATTATTTCAAGATTACCAAATAATTATAATTAGAATTTATTTATTAACATTTCATTACTTTCTCATGTTTGGGTAATAAATGAATTTGTTTTCTATTTGTAATGTATTCATTGATATTCATGTCTAATATATTTTTTATGAAATATGAATATTTTTATGCACATTTATATAATCAGCTAAATATTGGATAAATCCATAAATATAATTCTAGGTTTGATATCATAAAATTTAGTTTTCATTATCCTGGACCAGGATATGTAATTTTATCAATGAGCATAATTACTAGACATGCTGGGTTAATAATAGGTATCATAATTTTTCTTGAATTGAATCCTCTCTTGATTAAATTCTCACAGAGTTGGATGAGGGCGAGTACCTTTGTTTAAGCCTCCCATCTCCTCATGTATATTTTCTTTTTATTTTATATAAATGGTTAAACGTTTATCTTTTGAATTGATATGTATGGTATATTGTCACAAGGTAGTGTAACACCGTGATAGTAAATACCCTAACATAATTTTCATAGAGATGGTGGATATATTATTAACTTGGAACATGAAATAAGGAATCAAATCCTAATGGGACCAATAATTTGTTTTTCATGGTAAACTAGATACGTATTTTAATCTCACATTAAATTTGAAAAAAATATAACACTTGATTTTAGTTGAAAAATAATTATTTGGCATTAAGTTTGAATTCATATCTTTCAAAGTACACTTCATGTAATCTAGGGGAAGAGAAAAAAATAATGGTGAGATGAGATTCTTAGTTATGGTTATAAAAAATTGAATTCAACATATAATAAATATGAAATAATCAATATGAAATGGTAAATAGATGAAAACCATTTAATTTAATCAATACATTAATCCCATGAGTAATATTTATGTAAAAAATGAGGAACAAAATAATATCATATAAAGAATATTACATCCATGAAATTTATATATGGATATCATGACTAATAAAATAATCACATTCCCAATAACAACTAATATCAAAATTATGGAATCTATATTACCGAACATTATAGAAATAATATTAATGCCTCGTTTCAAAAAAAATATTACATAAATGGGTAAGGTATCATCTTAATACCAAAGTTAGTTTAGATCATGAAACCATATTATACATGGATATTCTAGGGGGATCCACCCATCTCAAACAAATTCCTTTGCATTACTAATATCAAAGGGGTGAAAAAATAAATGTAAAAAATCATATTGGATAAAATAATAAACAAAATTTCAATACCTTCCAAAATCAATAAATGTAATAAATAACCATATAAAAGAATATGGTGAATAAAATAAAAATTTTACATCCTGAATAATGCATAATGTCTACAAAAAGTTTATAACAATGTCTAATATTCATTAAAAAGTGTTTTTTTTAAAATATAATTTTTCTTATTGAAATTAAATATTATAAACTAATATTATTCCCCAATATTATGAAAAAAATATTAGATGAAAAGAGTCAATAAAAAATCCAAATATGTTTTAATGTAATGAGTGGTTATGATGACAGACAATTCCATTAATTACCTAAAAAAACAATCTGTTCATGATGTTATAAATTTTTCAAAAAGAACATTATATTGAAAACTATAAGAAGATTCATTTTAGACCATCAGGTAAAAAAGGAAAAAAAATGTGTAAATAAGTATTAAAAAACATGGAAGAATGATGAAATAATTTTTAAATAATTTTTAAAATAACATTTACATGAAAGAGAATGTATTTATGGGTGACGAGATAAATAATGGATATTTTGTTTTAAAACATTCATTTAGTCAATTTAGTTCTCAAATGTTGGAAAACTATAAGGGAAATTCCTATTTAATAGAAATAATCATATTAAAATAAAATATATATTTTTAATATATATAGATAATTTAATTTTCTCAATGGATAGATAAACATAGACAATTACAAATAATAATGAGGTTGTGAAATAAACTCTTTCTACATTGATATCCTTTAAATTGTAAGCCCTGTGAAATAAAAAACAAAATGTGGATATGAATATAAAATAATTTTAATTATAATAATCTATATTTACATCCATGGTTAGTATATACAATATACTAAATAAATAAGTGTTTGATTTTTCTTGTCTCCCACAGAAATAAATGTGAAATGAATATCACATACCTTGGTCTGACTTTGTTAATATGTGTTTGAAACATATTTATAATAAATATAGGTAAATTATATTTATATTTGTTAAAAAAATTTATTTCACATTATATTATTTCCTTATATCCTTTTATCACCCATTTATTAATAATTCTATGTTAAAATAACAATTGAGAGTAATAATTGCTTCATTTTTCATATATATTTAATTATAGTAGTTTAGTTCCTTTTACATTGATCAGTGTTACATAACCAATGAAATTTTAATAATAATGTAAATATATTTTATATTCATGATATACATAATTTGGTACATCTACAAATGATACAAATATATAAAAATTAATTAATCCATTCATGTGGATTATAATTCGTACAAATGGATGAACGTTGTTTCAATTTTTTTGTCAAATGGAAAAAAATAAAGGTAAATAATTAATGACCATTATAGAATCATTATTATATAATATATATCATTTATATTCAATAATTATATCCTTATTACCATCAATGGAAAATAATTTTAAAAACAATCGCATGGCATTATGGATGTGGTAGTCCACACATAAACACCAGAAACATTACCGTTTTCTAAAGGATTTGATGTTATAATGAATATGTTATATTATAATTAAATATGTATAACTAAATCATAAATATAAGAAATATATATATTTATATATTTACATATATAATAAACCCATAATTATATTTATTATTGAGAGGTTTTTGTAGAAAACAAACTAAATAGGTTCGTGAGGCTGAAGTTTGTTGTACAAATGATAGAGAGTTTGGTTTACAATTTCATAGAAGATGGGATAAATATAGTTTATTAAATTTTTATAATAATAAATCGTTATATTTAACATATTTTTTTTTATTTTATCATATATAAAAAATATTCGAAGGTAGTAGATAAATAAATAAAATTTAAATGTATTGTTAGGAACAATGTAGAGACCCAAAGCTTGACGTACATGGACATTACATTACTTTTGCAGAATACTTAGTACATAACAAAAACACACACACAAGGACCGTAATAGTTTAGTGTCCTTGGAAACTCGGAACGTAATCTTCTAATCATGGTGAATGATCTTCAACATCTCCCTTAAAGATCTTCCCTTTTTTTTCTTACCTAAAACCTTTCTTTATATCCTGGGGAAAAGAAAACATAAAAGAGTGAGCTCAAATTCTCAGTAAGGGTAAACAAAAGAAAAATCAATCACATCATATTCATAAGAACGTAACATTTTGGAAATCTTAACCTGCAAAAGAGATCATAATATCATAACATGGGATAAATCATAGTAGTGAAATGAAATCCCAATAATCATAACTTAAAACATGAAACTTTGTGGCATACACACATAGTCATAGAGAATCATTTCTTATTAGTCAAGACTCATTGCCAAGACTATCTTAGTGGACAAAGTCCCTTTCTGAACCGAGTTACCCTCGTTTCAGTCCTGTTTCACTGAACCGGTATAACCTACCATTCCAGCCATGTCTATCTCATGAGATATAAAATCTTTACCCAATGCATTGGAGGGAGATATAAGTCCCACCCATCTCATAATGATACCATTATTATGTGTGCCACAAAATCATAAATCATACACCCTTCCATAACCCATGTAATAAAAATGGGAATCTTAAACATCATGACATCATTTAACAATTCATATAAGATAAAGGAATTCATAATAATAATTCCTTCACAACATAATCAAATAAATGTAATAATAGGGATAAAAACAGAACCCTTTATTATCTTAGATGGGAAATAATTTTGATAAAACACTTGAACTTCATTTTTGAGGAAAATATCCTTTCTGCATCAAAAACACTTTTCCTTTCTTAACATGTCGTAAAATTATAAAATAAAAGAAGTTGATTAAAAATAAACTTGAAAACTTGTAAAATAATATTCTTTTACATAATGTTTTAAAAATCCATTCATGCCGTATAAGTTAAAAAACATTTTTCTCGTACTTTTGTCGGAAAAGTCAAAAAGTAACTCGTACGAAAAACAACAAAAGATTCCTTTCATATCTTTTACTAAAAAATCACTAAAGGGTAAAATTTGATTTAAAAAATTGTAGATGGATGGAAATACTATTAAATATTGAGGAAACATGGATGTGGATGATAAAATACACCCCAGTAAATTCCGAAGTATAAACAATCTCGGATAAGAATGAGATTGTTATATTTCCCTAACCTTAGGTCTGATTTGCTTCGTAAGTGTCCGAACCTCCTGTATAATGATTTAAATAATGTCATTGACTTATTCTAGAATCATAATCATTGTTATTATATCATATATGGTTCACTTATGACTTTATTTTACCCGTTCTATTGTAAATTCCACGTTAAAGAGTGTTTTGGGTAAAATCGATTCATTTGTTGTAGGTGTTTGGACTTGTTGTTCTTGACATTATTATTACTTATATCATGATTTAATTACTTCAAGAATATAAAACATGATTTATATATCATATATATTTAGTATATATATATAATAGATAGATAAATGAAATGAAACACACCGTTCATGGAGACGGTAGTCCGTACGTACGCATGAACGCTGTTTTCCTTTCCTTATTGTCTTGAATGGAAGTAAGTAGATGACATATATATATATATACATAAATACAGTAGACTTAACATGTCATATATTTAATTATTATTCATTATATATACTTTATAATCATTCATGAATGGTTAATGTGGATAATGAATCTCATCGCGTCGTGGAGACTGTATTCCGTACGTACGCACGAGCGATGATATCGTTCTCATGATCGTGAACTTGTGTTGAAGTGTATGTATACTATTCCAGTATCAATATCACTTTATAATAATCATATATAGTTACTCATTACACCACTATACCCATCCAATTAAGGTGGTGGCAAAAAATAGATTACACCACGGCGTGGAGACAGTATTCCGTACGTACGCACGCGCGGTGATTTCAATTTCCGTAGGATGGATAGATGGTGAAATAGGATTGTTTCATACTTATAATAACATATAAGTATATGAGTGATACTGATGTTTTACTTAATAATGAAACAACCTAAGAAGAAGAAGTGGAAGAAGAAATAAATGTGAAAGAATCGGTAACGGAAATTACCTCTTCTTTGAAGCGCCTCTTTGAGACCTCCTCTTAGGGAACTAAAATTGGTCTTTGAGGAAGACCAGAACCTCTAGGATGTTTATAGGGAAGTGGAGAAGATAATTTGTCAGGGGTTGGACGATCTTTAAGGCTCAATGTTGTGTGAGGAAGAGAGGGAGGAGATGTCCTTTTATAAGGGAGGAGAGGGGTAGCTTTGGAATAACTAAAAATATTATTTTATTATAAAGTCAAGTTCGGTTTTAAATAGCTACAAATTGATTTATTTCGAGGATAAGGTGGTTATGTGTCTAAAGCCTCTCATCCAATAGAATTTATACAATTTTAGGTTCCTATTTTAACCTTATCATTTAGATTTAACATTAAGTTAAATAATTTTACTTTTACCGTGTCTTCTTGTGTTCTTACATTATAAGGTTAATAAACTTACTATATAAAGCCAAAAGAATTCCAAATTGTTTGTTATTAATATATATAACCTTATCTAAGTCATTTGGCCGAACCTTAGATTTTTAGGAATAACATAACAATTAATAATATAATATTTGTTTTAAAAACTATTTTATGTCAATTTTGACACTATTTAGTAATTGATTTTTTGTGAAAATCCTAACAGAATGATAAGTTAGAACAAAGTTAATTAAATATATACTATCATGTCATATTAACCTATAAAATTAGTGGAATTCATAAAAAGTCTCAAATTATATTTATTTGAGTATTTATAATATCAATTATGTCAATATTTTATTAATAAGATAATTACTGCATCATCGTTGTGTCATAAATAAATTAAATTATATAATGTCTAAAAATTACAAATAAAATACTATTATGTAGGAAATCTTTTTATCTTTCTAATGAATATTTATAGTCTAATTTATCTTATGTATAACCCTATATTAAAAATGTTTTATTAAATAAACATTGATTTTAACTCTTTTAACTCTTCTTTGAAATAAATAATAATAAATGTCCTAATCTAATACAAGTGGGCCTAAATGGTCATATTTTATTCCTAAGCTTGTTTTTGGTGGAATTACACTTATCCAATAGAATTTGGACATGTGTTAGGGTAATAATAATATCATTTTTACCCTTAATTACCCTATTTACTTTTATCCGTGGTAAATAAAAGTGAAAAGTTACTATTCACCAAAAATTATTTTCATCTCATTGAACCACATTTTACATACTGACATCAACCTTGTGTCTCGGATTTTTGAAATTCCACTCACAGAAGCGGTAAAATTAAGTTTTATGAACAATTCAGTTTTTTTATCTACCACTTAGTGGTTTCACTATTCATCAAAAATTGAAAGTTTTCAGAAAAATACAAAAAAATTATGCCTAAGCTATATTTGATATTATGAACTCAAAAATGATTTCTATTTTACCGAATTCAAAACATATCATTTTGATTAATTAATTTAAAAATTAATTCCCGTCGTCAAAACAAAAGGCGTGTTTTTAAGAGATAATAACTATCAAAAGATTGACACTTGTTTATAACTGGTTTAAATGTGAAATTATATCCAATGACCAACATTGTATTAAATTGTAAAAATATATTCTAAATATACTTTAAAACCATTCAAATTAATAGTTTATCACTATTAATTATTTCGATTGAAAAAGTTGTTTTTAATTAAAATTTAGTAATTTTCACTATTAATCAAAATATGAAAGTTAACCAAAAATCACCAAAATTTCACCCTAAGCTAATTTCGATATTCTGAATCCATAAATGAAGTCCATTTTGAAAAATAAAATTTACAAAATTTCAAAAAGTGGTTATTACTATCCATAACGGCTAGTTTTAATAATATCTTAATAGCATATCGTTGTTTAGCGAAAATTGGTGTTGCGTACAACACACGCTATCGTGGAAGGTCGCGATTGTGTGTAATTCAAGCCAGGTCAGAGATGTGTGTTGTGAAAGCTCCTTTTGGTGTAGCGTATAACACAAGATATTAATGAAATTAAAAAGAATATTTTTCATAAAATCTCGGGGTGTTACATTCTACCCCCCTTAAAATGAATTTCGCCCTCGAAATTCGTCAGGGTTATAAATGGTATACTATTCGAAAGTTTCTTTAATCGAAACCCACATCGTAAAAAGGAATACCAAAACCAATCTTTAAAAACAAAAGTATGAAACGTAACGGTTACCCACATAAACTAATCACTGGGTTTCCACATAGGTGAAAATATGGATATGGAAGAGAAATCTAACCATCATGTTCTGATGGAGAGTGGTAGAGAACATGGCTATGTAAAAGCTAGCAGTCACAAAGCCATAAATTTGTGATGACCTAAGGTACCATCTGATTCATCAGATATAAGAGCACTAAGACAACATTTTTGGTTTTCAAGTTCATTTCCCTAAAGTTGATGAAATTGGAATTAGAAGAAATACTTTCATGATTTTGGTATAGTCTCACCTTTTGTCATTCTTTGTAAAATTTCCACTTCATCTCTTAAAGAAATGAAGTTGAATTTGTCATTCATGATGTGTTAGCAGATCATGTGATAGAATGATGGGTCATTCCATCTCTTTCAAACAAAAGGTTAGCAAAAGTTATAAGTCCATCTTATGGTTAATCGTATATGGTTCCAAAAATGAACTTATAATTAATATATCATACCTCTTAATATAATAAAACTAGTTTCTACTAACCAGGGACTTCCTGTAGGACAGTGGTAGGCGATAAAGGCCAGTCGCACTTCGGTTGTGGGTTCAATTCCCACAGCCTTGTCCGACGCGATGGGCTGTCCCCCGTCCTGTAGGTTGTCCTTTTTCTAAAACTACATTACTATAACATCCCATAAATAATATCAAAAAAAGTTCTATCCTTAAACAATAATAACTTCTGTCAAACATAATCCATTCCAATCTTTAGGCTTATCTAAAATACTTCGGTCCAAGCTCATAGTATAAAGAAAACGATTACTTGAAATGTCATCAACCAAGCATGTGAATACCATCATTTGTCCCCCATATATCTTGTTGGTCACATTCCAATCATGTGAATACCTTAATCATGTATTCTCTTGAAAAATGAATACTTATTAATCCTGAGTGAAAACATGAATGCTTTCAAAAGTTAACTCTTACCACATACCAAAATCCAAAAATTCTATATACTCAAACCATGATATAACCTTCTCCTTATATCAGTCATGAGCTCATGAATACTATCAAACATTTAATTTTCTCTTTATCCCTTCATTATGCGCATATCATCTTCATTCCAAAAATATCTGAATAACCTTTCATGGATACTGGTAGCATTAATCACACACTTTCAAAACTCAAGGAAAGACAACAATGTAACAATCCTAAGATGTCTCTTTATTCCATAGTACCATGAGATTCTTTACACTTGATAAACATGTAATCATTCCACTACCTTCTTAAACCATTGACCGAGCTTCAACAATTTTTTCATCTCACATATCATTTGTAGTATCTTCATCATCATCAACATAAATACTACCCATACGGCCGTACTGATTCTCTTCATGAGAATTTCCCTTAGGGAATTGGTTTGCATAATGCCCGTACATTCCACATTTAAAACATTTAACCATTGTTGATGTCGTAGCAATACCATTATCCTCATCCCTGGTGTTAACTGAACCTTTTCCTTTGCACTTACTAGCTTTTTGTCCTTCTTTTCCACACCCAAAGCATATTCTAGTTCATATGAAACATTCTCCTTGATTCCTCTTCCCACATGATTTACATAGGGGAAATTGAACTTTCTTTCCTCTATGATCATCATGAAACTCCATCTTTCTCTTATTAGCCGAGTCAGGAAACTTTCCAAATTTTACTTTATTGATCATATTATGATATTGCTGATTCAGCATAATAATGATGTTTGGACTTCCAAATCCCATTTCATTTGGTTGCTCATGAAAAATATCATTCCATTGTCCATCATATCCTCCATTATCATGAATCACCTTGTTTCCAGCCATTTTCTAAATCCGAAAAAGAATAGTGTGAGAGGCAAAAATCATAATAAAGGGGGAGTAACTTCAATATCTAACATCTTTGGTTTAATCTAATATCGTTACCATAGTTCTAGGACTATATCCTATACGTATACTTATCCTTAGGGGCATCCCTAGACATACCTTAGAAATATCTCTAGGGATCTCACTAATGTTTTCGCATCATAGTTTCCAAAGGTTGACTAAACCTTTCCTCTGATACCAACTATAGAGACCCGAAGCTTGACGTACATGGACATTACATTACTTTTGCGGAATACTTAGTACATAACAAAAACACACACACAAGGACCGTAATAGTTTAGTGTCTTTGGAATCTCGGAACGTAATCTTCTAATCATGGTGAAAGATCTTCAACATCTCCCTTAAAGATATTCTCTTTTTTTCTTACCTAAAACCTTTCTTTATATCCTGGGGAAAAGAAAACATAAAAGGGTGAGATCAAATGCTCAGTAAGGGTAAACAAAAGAAAAATCAATCACATCATGTTCATAAGAATGTAACATTTTGGAAATCTAAACCTGTAAAAGAGATCATAATATCATAACATTGGATAAATCATAGTAGTGAAATGAAATCCCATTAATCATAACTTAAAACATGAAACTTTGTGGCATACACACATAGTCATAGATAATCATTTCTTATTAGTCAAGACTCATTGCCAAGACTATCTTAGTGGACAAAGTCCCTTTCTGAACCGAGTTACCCTCGTTTCAGTCTTGTTTCACTAAACTGGTATAACCTACCGTTCCAGCCATGTCTATCTCATGAGATATAAAATCTTTACCCAATGCATTGGAGGGAGATATAGGTCCCACCCATCTCATAATGATACCATTCTTATGTGTGCCACAAAATCATAAATCATACATCATTGCATAACCCATGTAATAAAAATGGGAATCTTAAACATCATGACATCATAAAACCATTCATATAAGATAAAAGAATTCATAAGAATAATTCCATCACAACATAATCAAATAAATGTAATAATAGGGATAAAAACAGAACCCTTTATTATCTTAGATGGAAAATAATTTTGATAAAACACTTGAACTTCATTCTTGAGGAAAATATCCTTTCTGCATCAAAAACACTTTTTCCTTTCTTAACATGTCATAAAATTATAAACTAAAAGAAGTTGATTAAAAATAAACTTGAAAACGTGTAAAATAAGATTCTTTTAAATAATTTTTTAAAAATCCATTCATGCCGTATAAGTTAAAAAAACATTCTTCTCGTACTTTTGTCGGAAAAGTCAAAAAGTACCTTGTACGAAAAACGACAGAAGATTCCTTTCGTATCTTTTACTAAAAAATCACCGAAGGGTAAAATTGGATTTAAAAAATTGTATATGGATGGAAATAATATTATATATTGTGGAAACATGGATGTGGATGATAAAATACACCCAAGTAAATTCCAAAGTATAAACAATCTCGGATAACAATGAGATTGTGATATTTCCCTTACATTAGGTCTGATTTGCTTCGTAAGTGTCTGAACCTCCTGTATAATGTTTTAAATAATGTCATTGACTTATTCTATAATCATACTCATTGTTATTATATAATATATGGTTCACTTATGACTTTATTTTACCCGTTCTTTTGTAAATTCAATGTTAAAGAGTGTTTTTGGGTAAAATCGATTCATTTGTCGTAGGTGTTTGGACTTGTTGTTCTTGACATTATTATTACTTATATCATGATTTACTTACTTCCAGAATATAAAACATGATTTATATATCATATATATTTAGTATATATATATATATATAATAGATAGATAAATGAAATGAAACACACCGTTCATGGAGACGGTAGTCCGTACGTACGCATGAACGCTGTTTTCCATTCCTTATTGTCTTGAATGGAAGTAAGTAGATGACATACATATATATATATATACATAAATACAGTAGATTTAACATGTCATATATTTCATTATTATTCATTATATATACTTTATAATCATTCATGAATGGTTAATGTGGAGAATGAATCTCATCGCGTCGTGAAGACGGTATTCCGTACGTACGCACGAGCGATGATATCATTCTCATGATCGTGAACTTGTGTTTAAGTGTATGTATACTATTCCAGTATCAATATCACTTTATAATAATCATATATAGTTACTCATTACACCATTATATCCATCCAATTAAGGTGGTGGCAGAAAATAGATTACACCACGACGTGGAGACAGTATTCCGTACGTACGCACACGCGGTGATTTCGTTTTCCGTAGGATGGATAGATGGTGAAATAGGATTGTTTCATACTTATAATAACATATCAGTATATGAGTGATACTGATGTTATTACTTAATAATGAAACAACCTAATAAGAAGAAGTGGAAGAAGAAATAAATGTGAAAGAATCGGTAACGGAAATTACCTCTTCTTTGAAGCGCCTCTTTGAGACCTCCTCTTAGGGAACTAACATTGGTCTTTGAGGAAGACCAGAACTTCTAGGATGTTGATAGGGAAGTGGAGAAGATAATTTGGCAGGGTTTGGCCGAGCTTGAAGGCTCAAAGTTGTGTGAGGAAGAGAGGGAGGAGGTGTCCTTTTATAATGGAGGAGAGGGGTACCTTTGAAATAACTAACAATATTATTTTATTATAAAGTCAAGTTCGGTTTTAAATAGCTCCAAATTGATTTATTTAGAGGCTAAGGTGGGGATGGGTCGAAATCCTCTCATCCAATAGAATTTAGACAAGTTTAGGTTCCTATTTTAACCAAATCATTTAGATTTAACATTAAGTTAAATAATTTTACTTTTACCGTGTCTTCTTGTGTTCTTACACTATAAGGTTAATAAAATTACTATAAGAAGCCAAAAGAACCCCATATTGTTTATTATTAATATATATAACCTTAGCTAAGTCATTTTGCCGAACCTTAGATTTTTAGGAATAACATAACAATTAATAATATAATATTTGTTTTAAAAACCATTTTATGTCAATTTTGACACTATTTAGTAATTGATTTTTGTGAAAATCCTAACAGAATTATAAGTTAGAACTATGTTAATTAAATCAATACTATCATGTCATATTAACCTCGAAAATTAGTGGAATTCATAAAAAGTCTCAAATTATATTTATTGAGTATTTATAACATCAATTATGTCAATATTTTATTAATAAGATAATTACTGCATCATCGTTGTGTCATAAATAAATTAAATTATTTAATGTCTAAAAATTACAAATAAAATATGATTATGTAGGAAATCTTTTTATATTTCTAATGAATATTTATAGTCTAATTTATCTTATGTATAACCCTATATTAAAAATATTTTATTAAATAAAAATTGATTTTAACTCTTTTAACTATTCTTTGAAATAAATAATAATAAATGTCCTAATCTAATCCAAGTGGGCCTAAATGGTCATATTTTATTCCTAAGCTTGTTTTTGGTGGAATTACACTTATCCAATAGAATTTGGACATGTGTTAGGGTAATAATAATATCATTTTTACCCTTAATTACCCTATTTACTTTTAACCGTGGTAAATAAAAGTGAAAAGTTACTATTCACCAAAAATTATTTTCATCTCATTGAACCACATTTTACATACTGACATCAACCGCGTCTCTCGGATTTTTGAAATTCCACTCACAGAAGCGGTAAAATTATGTTTTATGAACAATTCAGTTTTTTTATCTACAACTTAGTGATATCACTTTTCATCAAAAATTGAAAGTTTTCAGAAAAATACCAAAAATTAGGCCTAAGCTATATTTGATATTATGAACTCAAAAATGATTTCTATTTTACCAACTTCAAAACATATCTGTTGAATTAATTAATTTAAAAATTAATTCCCGTCGTCAAAACAAAAGGCGTGTTTTTAAGAGATAATAACTATCAAAAGATTTACACTTGTTTATAACTGGTTTAAATGTGAAATTACATCCAATGACCAATATTGTATTAAATTGTAAAAATATATTCTAAATATACTTTAAAACCACTCAAATTAATAATTTATCACTATTAATTATTTCGATTGAAAAAGTTGTTTTTAATTAAAATTTAGTAATTTTCACTATTCATCAAAATATGAAAGTTATCCGAAAATCACCAAAATTTCACCCTAAGCTAATTTCGATATTCTGAATCCATAAATGAAGTTCATTTTGAAAAATAAAATTTACAAAATTTCAAAAAGTGGTTATTACTAACCATAACGGCTAGTTTTAATAATATCTTAAAAGCATATCGTTGTTTAGCGAAACTTGGTGTTGCGTACAACACACGCTATCGTGGAAGGTCGCGATTGCGTGTAATTCAAGCCAGGTCAGAGATGTGTGTTGTGAAAGCTCCTTTTGGTGTAGCGTATAACATAAGACATTAATGAAATTAAAAAGAATATTTTTCATAAAATCTCGGGGTGTTACAAACAATACCTCTTCTTTATGGATCTTCTTTACCTTTACACCTAAAGAATTCCTAGGATGGTTTTCTGAACCCTAAATGGATACTTAGTTATATATTTGGGATATATATAAGGAATTTGGGAAATTATTGGCCAATAAAAAAGGTTTTTTTTATTTTTTTATAGGAAAATATAGGGGGTTTCCTTTTATAAGTAATAGATAAGACATATTTAGAAACCGCATGGAAATTTCCCAAAAAAAAAATTATAAACTCATTACCATTCCTTTTTCATAAAAGAGTTCATAGATAAAAATTTGATATATTATAATTTATAAATATTTCAATCCAATTGGATTTTTCAATGTATAATTTAAATACAGAACCTTTTCTTTTTGGTTAACCCTTGGTAAGTCTATTATAACCATAACTCTTGTATCAAATTTTGATTGTTTCTATTATTTTTTATTAAAAAAAATTTAGTTAACATATGAAAATATATTAATTATTTTCTGTAAAAATATGTATTTAGGTTTATCATATTCAATTAACATAAGTTTTAGGATTTATATTTTATATTATTCCCACAAACATGGTGAAAAACTATTTTCCAATGGAAACAATTTTTTATATTGAATTTTATATATATAAATATATAAGCATAAAATCGATTAATATAAAAAAATTTAATTATTAATAATATAAATGATTTAATTCTATTTTATAATCAATTTTATTTATTAAAATATAACTTTTTAATTTCTTAAAAAAATATATTTATAATTAAAATGTAAAATATTTTAACTATTCATAAACTAGTTAACATGTTGAAAAATTAGAAAAAGTTAAATCCAAGATATTGATGACATAAATATTTAAAAAATTAATTTAATTTATCAAATGAGTTTTCTAAAAGCTTAAAAATTAAATTTTAAATTAAGTGTACAAAATGCAAAGAAACCACTATTTAGAAAATTAGAGTTTTTTAGAATAAATGTGCAGTTATTTTAAACCCAGGAATAAATAAATATGATATGAATGACAAATGTTTTATTGATTATATAATCTATAAATTTCAATAAAATCATTCATCAATGGTAATAATATTTTTTTTTTATGATAAAAATACATTCCAATGATAATGTTTTTTTAGAGAATCATTTATTTTAATTTTGAAATTTATTTTAATTTTAATTACTAATAAATTAATAACACACTATTATAATTTATATTTTTATAGACAACATAATTTTCATAATTTAGATTGTATTATTCATATCTTTAATTTTAACTATATGATTATAATGGTATACTGTATTTCACAACATTTAGTCTTGTTATTCCGTGTATCACAAGAAATCAATGTGGTTATATTTATTTAAAAAGAAATATATCATAAATTATTGGGGTGTTACATTCCCCCCCCCCCACTCATTAAAATATTATTATATAAAAATTTTCAGAGTGTTTCTTCATGAATAGATTTTGGTATTCATTGATTATAATGTCTTTAGATTACCCCATTACCTATTTTAACTTACGATTTCCCCAATGTTCATTTTCATGTCTAATACTATGATTACTAAAACCTTGTTCTCTAGTTTCAATAATTTTGATAGGATATTCACTATAATATATTAGAGATTCAAATAATACTTGATCAAATGTGAGCATGTGTGTTGGGTTGATAAAGTGTTTCTTTAACAAAGATATATGGAACACATTACATACTTTACAGTGAATTGAGTGTGTTTCCAAAGAGTAATCTAGAAAAATGATTCTTTCTGAGACATTAAATTGTATGATGTACCCGGTGTCCTATTTCCCTTTGATATAGAACCTTGTAACACCATTATATAGATACAATTTCAAGAAAATGTGATTCCCCCATGACATCCTAAATTTATCCTTTAGTTACCATCATTGTATATTTTCTTTCCTTGAGGCACTTTTATATAGTTTTTAATAGTCTTTAAATTTTATGTTATCTCCTCCACAGTTCTTGGGCCTAAATGATTATTTTAAAAAATATTATCCCTATAAGTTTTAGTATGAAATATCTTGTCGTATAATGCTTCATACGATGCCCCCAAAATTCAAGAATGGAAGCTATTGTTATAGGAGACCCTCAACAAAGATAATTGGATATGAAAATTACTTTTATGGTCCTGAGGGACTGAAATAAATATGGTTTCTAATATTTTAATAGTTATTTTATACTATCAATTAATTTGCAGGTGATGAGTTGTATTGAAATGAAGCACAATATTAAAATCCTTATAAAAAATGAATATCCTTTTTTATAAAATGTGAATAATGATTAAAAATATTGAAAGTGTTATTCCATGATATCTTACAATATAATTAATATAGATCCTTGTGGGTGATCCAAATTATAATATTAAATATTATCTAGTAAAGGAGTAAATTTAGTGCGGTGATCAACAATGTCTCATATTAAATCATTCTTTCTATGAGTCTTTAGTAATCTAGCGAAAAATACTACATCAATGTAATCCCGTTTCCACATAAAAATTAAAAGGTTGCATGAATCTGATTGGATGTTTTATCTTAAACATCACCTATTGGGAAAATAATAATTTTCACAGATAATCAATACATTCCCAATTTATTTTATCCAAAAAAATGTCAATCAAATATATATACATCTTGGTGTTACTAAGGTTTATACAAAAATTTGAGTTATGAGCATTGTCCAACAATTCCATATGCATCTAAGGTATAGATGGAACACATGATCTCATTCAAAATTTCAAAACACATTCTTGGAAATTTAATTCTTCTAATTTTTAGTCATTCACAGATTTACATTAATTTTGAAAATTCCCATCATCAAGTTGAGAACTTCATATCTTTTCCAAAAAAATATGGTTTAGAAATCACATTGAAAAAATTATGATGTCACCAAGTACATAATACTTATCATATCCATTAGTACTATTTTCATGAACACACACTCCGTTTTATCCTAATTTTGGGTTGTTATTTGTGCCATTTATTAAAAAATTCATATACTACCCTATTTTTCTTCCCTGGGATGTAGTGTATTGATAAATCATAATACCTAGGTATCATTATCCTTGGTATTTTCATAATGTTGATTTATTTATCTAAAAAGATTTATTTTTAACTTTTATGATTCGTGTATATATCACATCTTTCACCTTATTTATAATGTCTCCAAATCATCAAAAGTTACCATTAGAGAGACCTGCTCAAGATAATGGGTTAGATAGTTCTGTTCATGAATCATTAACAACCTTGATGTATATAAAATAACTTTATTCTTTTTCATCAGGATGGAATGAAGCCTCTTCATCAAATCATCACTATATATAACATATTCCTCATTTCATAATGGTAGATTTAGAATCGAATCACACAATGATCTCTTATTCAATTATTAAAATAGTATTAGCATTTTCTTTACATATTAACTTAAATAAAATTATAGAATTATTTGTTAGTGGGTTACACAACAAGGATTTTTTTGTAGAGATTGCTAAAAGTATCTTTCTAAACTAATGAAATTATAATCTACATTTATGATCATCGCTATAGGAAATACATCGAATAAGTTTTCATAATAGAATCAATTGAGATTAAATCTTTTTAGGAAATATGGACAAGAAATGAACCTTTTAAAATCTAGAACTCTTAGTTTATAAATTTCCCATATAACTCTTTTCTTATAAAAGTCCCAAGAATGATTCTCAAGTGATTCAAATGGTCTTAATAGCTCTTTGACTACACAAAGATGGCATCAATAAATACCAAAAAATAATTTTTATATTATCTAAATAATTTTTTAATTTTATACAATAATATTGAGGGTTCATTAGTCAATACAAATAGGATCATTGTATACTCATAATTTCTATACCAAGATTGAAATTATTTATTTAGAATATATTATATTTTTACACTTCCGCTTCGGCGGTGGTGTAGTGGTGCAGGGTCGAGGACCATAGCAACGGTGTTCGGTAAGGTTTGGGGTTTGATTCCTGGGAGCCCGCTCTTGGGGGAATTTCCGCCTCCCATGTACCACTCGTCTTGCCGGGTCACCCTATGTCTCACCGAGTGGGCAGAATGGGCACACTTCACCTGGATGATGGCTTTCTATGATGAACCATCGCTGATTGATGTGTTACCTTGTGGGACGCAATGTCATCTCAGCTGACAATGGCTCCTCCCCGGCTGGGGCATCCCCGAATGATCTCTTCGTGGGGAGGGGGGGGGGGTTCTTGAGTGTGGAGGGTTCGAAAAGGCCACTCTCAGGAATTCCCTTTTCTTCGATTATATTATATTTTTACACACAATTGATAATACCCATAATTATGGTTAATATTTGAAAAATATTGGGCTCTATTATTGGTTGAATAAGTCATCAATGAATCATTAATAAATATTATTCTTTATCATTACAGTATTAGTTTACCTATAATTAATGCACTTCAAAATAGATCAATAATTATTCTTAATTAATAGAAGAGTGTCTCACATGGTGGTACACTAGGCTATATGAAACCCTTATTACAAAATTACTCTAGGTGTTTCTTCTATTACATGAATTACATAGTGCATACTCAATTGGGAGTCTATGATATTGGTATTTAATTAGGGATTAAGTATGTGAAAAACTATACATTTCCACCGAGTGGTTGTAAATGTAATTTCAAAATAAATACATAAATATATTCTTAGGAAATATCAACATCTTAAATTTTATGATTACATTTTTTATCTATAGATTGTGTCAACTCTTATTCCCCTAAGATATCAATAAAAAGATATACTAGGTTTAGATCATGGCATGATAAAGATGATGAAGTCCACCCTATAAAAATAAGGACATCCCTATCATCATCACAAATAACAATTTCCATCCTTTGGTAATAAATATTTTCAACATATTTCGAAATATAGTCCATAACAAGGAATATATCAAAATAAATAATAGATATAATAATGAAGTCAGTAATATAGTCATTCTTACAGGTCATAATGGGAACTAACTGAAAAAAAAATTATTGGGGTGAGAATTGAACTAGGAGTCCAAAAAGATAAACAATTCTTAATGTTATAGGGGAATAAAGATTTTTATAAAAAATCACTAATGATATAATAGAGTGTAAAGATCCCTAACCAAATAAATAATTATATAAATTTTAGGACATGACTAATGTACCCTCCAATACATCTTTAATAAATTCAACCTTAGTTTTTATTATCATATAAGAACCATGATCTATTTCCAATTTCCAATTATAATTCCTCTAATACCTTGGAAAATCATTCTTATAGTGCCTTATCTTCCTAGAGTTGATGCATTAAATATCTGAGAATTATTTTAATCCCTTCAAATCATGAACCTGGTGGCATTTCAATTCATATTTATTGTAAACTCTAATCTCCATAAAACTTCTTTAGTGATGTTTCATTCCACATTTATTAAAATATGGAAATTCCACTCTTCCATTACCCCATTTTGGAATATTTACTTTTCCTGAGTGATAAAAATCCATCTTCATTTCTTTCATTCCATTGAACTCATAATACATAAAAATTACCTATCTATCTTCATAACATGTGATTATATAAGCTAATATGATGAGAATGTTTTAGTGTCAAGAGTCCTTATATATATTGTAGTAATCCAATTAATTTTTTTCAACATTTATCTTCAATTATGTTCATAGTATGTAACATTAATTGAAAACAGTATAATGATATATTCAAACATTGGAATATTTTTCTAATCCTTTTGTCTCATTCTTATAAATTGTCTTTATTAATACACTCTTTGTTTATGAGGAAAATATGAATTAATAAATATTAACTTGAAAGATTAATATTCCATGCTATCCATTTAATTATAATTCAAAAAAAAATTGATTCAATGAAAACATATGATCTTTATATTCTTATTTATGATCAAATTCATTGACAAATTCTCTCTCTCATTACTTCCCTAAGTTATAGATATCATCCCTAAGGATTTTATCCATTTCTCAAATAAAAATGGATTTTTATTACCATAAAATGAGATGATTTAATGGTGGATAACGTAGTTTTCCATTGTGACACCACATTTTGGATTAGAAGGATAGTATATATTAGCAATGTTATTGGTTAAATCCTAAGTCAATTTTCCCAATATACTTACTATTTTTTCATCTTGAGTTTCATTCTGAGCTCTAGATTTATTATCTTTCCAAGGTGGGGTATCCCTTTATTGATTATGTGAATTAATATAATTCTCATTAATTCTATTAGTAGTCATTTATTAAAAATATAATACACTATATTAAACCATAAGATTATGAAAATTAATTCATAATTTAGAAACTAGTGAAACACATAAAATAAATTTAAAATTTTTGGCCATGTCAATGTAGGAATCATAAACATAATTTCATTGGTAATTTTTAAAAAAAAAATTCAAAAAATTCATAATGATTTTTGAATAAAATATTAATTTTTCAAGGAATACCCCCCCAATGTTTTAAACTAGGTCTACATCAACACCCTTTATTTTGCACCAAGTAATTTTCATGTAAAAGGCCAATGCACCTGTTTTAGAGTTATTACTAATAGGTACAATGGGCTCAAATCCACATCCAGTTGTAGTATTTAGACATGAAATATTTTCATGGATAATAATATATTATCTACCATACAAAAACATTTTAATTTTATCATATAATTATAGATATCCTTGAATTTAGTCATATTTTTATGATATATAATATTTGAATTCATAAATCTAGCTCAGAATCATTCTACAAAAAATCCTATGATACAAACTATAATGACCCCAACCCCAGTATCCCAATATTGGTGGGTACATTAATATAATCAAACTAGATACAAAAAAGAATATCTGGAAAGACATAATAGATTAGTAGTCTGGTTAAACTAGATGCATACAGTAATATGACATTATACACGAAGAAATAAAATATAACACAATATGTTTATGGAAAATACCATTGTAATATATAATATTTCTTCTTGTTTCATTCATATTAAACATATTGACATCCTGTGTGAAGAAATAAAATCATGGGTGATAATATATGGTTGGTAAAGGTTATATATATTAGAAGAAAACATGGTAAAAATAAGGCATAACCAATATGGAATGCTTAATTACTAAAGAAATTACATATAATTAACAAAATTTTCCCAAAAGTAATATGTTATGATTAAGTGATGATAAAATAATACCATATATATAATTACCTAGGCTTTAATCATAAACATGGATATAAAAAATAATCATATAATTTAATGGATTTTAATAATTAATCTAATTATGAGGGTATGTGAAATGTACAAGATCAAAGAAATAACAACAATGCCTCTTTCAAAGAGGTATTACATAAATGGGTATACCATTATCTATATACCCAATGTATTTTTTCCCATTAGATATAATGATGCACTATGGGGCTATAATGGGCCTCTCCCATCACTTACTATTTCCAATGCCTTACTCGTCTGAATGGGGTGTAATATAATCAACACAAACTTTCATATCTAAAAAAAATATCATACGTTATGTCAATACATTACTTAATAAATAAACATTTTCATAAACGATCTAAAATGATATGATTATTTTAATAAATATAGTTTATCATCATTAACAAAAATATATACTAAAGAAGATCGAAATATATGAATATTCTTTAAAAAGATTGCAAAATTTATTGAAGAAAATATTGTTTTAACTTTCAAATCAATTATTTAAAAAAATAAATCATAGATATCAATTAAAAATATATCCTAAAAATAAAAATAACAAAATTTTAATGTAATATTATAATTAATGAGTGGTCATGAATACAATAAATTCTATAAATTCTTTACAAAAACATTTCATTCACAGTATTATATAAAGGATAAAAACTACATCATTTGGATAATTACATGAAGATTAAATTTAATAAAATTGGCATAGATGTCAAAAAATTTGAATAAATATTACTTTTCAAAATTATATTATAATTTTAAATTTCTATTTCATAACATATTTATAAAATATGTACATGTAAGTGTAATGAATTTCAAGAAAATATATAAATGAGTTGATTTTCCATAAAAAAAATATTTCTTGTATGTTGAGTTCTTAGAGAGTTTATTTTTGAGAGAAAACCATTTATTAAATATAAATTACTACAGGAGAAGAATATATATATTTTTTATGATATTAATATAAAATAATTTACCTATAGAAGACATAAACATAAACAATATCATATAATGCTGGTATTGGGAAATAAACCCTAGGTAATTGGGATACATTTGAATTATAAATCTCATGAAATTATTTTTCTTATATGGATATGTAATATTATTATTATCATTATAGAAATCATAAAATAAATTAATGGTTAGTATATACAACCTAAAAAATATATATGTTTTGAATATGGAATGTTTCCCATTCAAATAAAAGTTAGATGAAAATTCCTTACCTCTAGTCTGAATTCCTTTGAATGTGTTAGAACCTCTTATATAATAAATATATATCAATTATATATATATATATTACATAATAATATATAATATATAATATAAGTAATATAATTTATTTATAACCTATCATCATCCTTTAAATAAAAATTCATTGTTAAAATCACTCTTACAGGTAAAAAGAACTTTATTTTTCGTGTATGTTTTTGTTCGATAGGTTTTGACCCTTGTAAATTGGTCGTGGTTAAATAATCTATATAATTTCAATAATTATATAAATATATTATATAATAAATATATACATATTTATATTCATCCATAAAAGTTATATATATATAAATAAATTACACTGTTTAGGGAAACGGTATGTCGTACATATGCTTGAATACAGTTTCCATTTTTTTCAACATTTGAAAAAAAGAATGTTAATATAATATTAAAGTTTATATATTTATTATTATATAATATATAAAACATATATTCATTATATCCATCCTTATAACATTCTAGGAGAAATAAAATGAAAATTTACGAAATCACTTCATGTAGGCGGTAGTCCACACGTATGATCGAGTGGCGTTTTTTTAAAAAAGAATGGAAAGTAAGAAGGTATATTTGATATTTTAATTATGTAAGAACAATTATTTCATAAATAAAAAATATAAATACATTATATACATCAATATTTCCATTAAAAATATGTTGTGATGGAAAACAAGTCACATTGGTTTGCGTGGCAGTAGACTTCTATTCACATGATAGACATTTTTATTTCCCATTTGATTGAAGAAGGGACTGATAATGGTTATTAAATTTATATAATAATATATAATTACATTAAATATTATTGTGTAATTATTTTATCATATTTGAAGAATATTATATGGTGGTAGAGGAGGAAATAAAATTAAGACGCATGGTTAAGAACTATACTAATTCATCAAGGGACTTCTTTAAGCATCTACCTAATGCCTTCCTAGGATAGTTTTCCGGTCAAAATGGGGACTATAGGTCATATATAAAGATATAAGGAAGATATCCTTTAATGTATTAGATGAGATAAAATCCTATTTTGGGGTGTAGAGGTGCAGAGAGGGGGTATCCATTTATACGTGGTGCTAGATGGCGTATTTGGAAACGAACTAGATATTTCCCAAAAGAATAAAAAATGAAAAATTAATTATCAAGATAAATGATTCAAAAAGAATTTATAATATATTTAGGGATTGGAAAAATTATAAATATAGATAGAAAACATTATTTTTATATGTTTTATTTTCAGTTTATAATTATCAATTGGTTTAAACCCCAATGCCACATTTTATCTTTGATTGTGGTAACATTTTTTATTGTTTTTAAAATTAATTATTATAAAAAATAACATATATCTTATTAAATAATAGTAATTATTCTGATTGAAAATATTAATACCACTTTACAAATTTCAATTCATAAAAGCAGCATAATTTTATTTAATGTCAAACCGACATGCTGTTTGATAAAACGACGTTCAAGAAAAAAATTATTTCAATATAAACAATGTTTTATATCATAAATCAACATAAAATTTATTAGAATGAATTAAATTTGATTAATTATAATAAAATTTAACCAAATTTTTATTTTAATTTTTAAAATAAAATAGAACTCTAGAAATTCATTAAATAAAAAAAATTCAAAAAAATTATGTAAATTATTACCATCAATTGAAAAATTAATATATTTATAAAATTAAAAAAATAAAAATAAAATGATAATTTTTACATGATTATTTCAAATATGATTTTAATATTTCCAATAAAATTTTTAAAAAGAGGAATAATTTAATTTTATGATAAGTGCACAAAACGTGACGAAATAATTTTTTAGAAAAATATCATTTTTACAATAAATCATATTTTATTCTCATAAAAAATATATATATAATACTATATAATTGATAAATGTGATTTAAAGATATTATATTTAAATTTTATGAATGTAATTAAAAAATAGGGATTAGTTTAATGTATTATGATAAAAAAATATTACACGCCTAAAATAAATATTTTTTTCAGAAAAAATATCTTTTACATTTATATGTTTTTAATTTTAATTTAAAAAAAATATTAAAAATTTATTTATTTTATATATTTTTATATGATATAATTTTCATAATACAGTTACTCATTTTCATACATACCAATTTAATGACTAGGTTATAACAGTATACTATATTATATTTCATTTATGCTCGAGGGTGTGTGTATTGTAGTTAATACATAAGGTTAAATTTATTAGTAAATAAATATATAATTAATTCTTGGGGTGTAAAACTATGATTTTAAAATGTGAAAAATTATATTCAATGAAAAAAATGCACACAATTCTGAGTAAAAAAGAATTTCAAATCATTTTTTTAAATATCAATTTTAAAACCTAGCCATTTAATAGAGAGTATGGATTGGAATTACCAAATACTAATATATATATTTTTCATATTTAATAAAATCTTCTTGATTAATTTTTTCTAAATACGAAATTAAATTTAGTAATGAAATTTTATGCTTAAAAATTATAATTAATTTTCTTCAAAAACTATTACTAATGATTTTTGTGAGAAACAATTTTAGTTTAGTTATTATACTTTTGTAAAACATATTTGATAAAATTTACTACAATTTTTAAATCATTATACTTAAATTAACATAGGTTAAAATTTTGGGATACTTTTGAATGAATGTTTTTTTTGTGAATAGTAAAAAATATATATTTTTTAAAAATAATTATTTAACTTCATTATATAATATAGTATACAAGTACCATTATTCTATATTTTTAATACAAAATTGTTATATGATACATTTTATTTGTAATAATATAATTACTTTACTTTAAATCCAAAACATTCATGATTTCGATGTATGTTTATCTTTTTACTTAAAATCACAATTATATAAAAGCTATTTTTTATTGTGTTTTTTGAAGTTTTATTATCATTTTTACCACTTATATGAATTGATTATTGGAACATGGGTTCCATAATGTGAATAATTTGGATGATAATTCTTAAATAGTTCCTCTATATTTTTTTAATTGTGAAAAATAATATTAGTAAATATTTATTACATGGGTAAGGGTAAAATGGGTAAAATATGGTCATGACTATGAGATAAGGTCTCCAAATCGATAAATGCATTACATTATCTTATTAAATTTGTGTATTTCAGACATATACATCCATATCTCTAACATATGGCCAATATGTTTAAATTATAATTGAGGATAACCGATATTTTAATTTACGAAAAAAAGAAATAAAAAATTCACCTCACTTTACATTATAAAATTTAATATCATTACAAAAGAATAAAAAGAGTTTAATTTATGATCTAATTTTTTTAAAACAAAAAATAATTTTTATTATGATATTATAATTTTTATTTTTAGTGATTTAATAATTACATTACATTCTTTTGAAATACTACAACAATATTTATTAAACTAGTAGAGAAATATAATAAATTATTCTGAAAAGATTAAGTGTAATATAATATATTGGAATTGCTATGTTCAAATAATTTCACAAAGAAAGTTATAGAATTGGTAATTTATAATAGGATAATATCTGAATTTCATTACTGTCATGATGTCTTTTTTTCCAAATTTATTGAATAGTGTGAAAAATAACATTAATGATTTAATATGATAAATAAAAAATATATATTTTTTTATGAATAATAAAAATATTTCAAAAGTTTGAGTAGTATTATTAATTGTTAAAAAATCATCCCTTTACTATTTATGTGATAATTTTCACAATATAAGTTAAATTATAACCCTTTTATATTAAATAATATAATTATCATGGTTAAGATTATCATTTCTTAACCAAGGAGGTAAACTAAAAGATGAATATTGAAATGGAAAAAAAGCATATCTAAATGTTATTTTATAGTGATATTTATACCATATAAATTATTTATTTGAACATATATCCATTTTTATGATTTTTTCATAAAAATGACTTGATTATATTGTAATATTTTTTTATTCGAAATGGGTCCTTTCCCACCACAATAAATGGAAAACCCCTCTCTCATTTAAGTATTCTATATTGAGACTTATATATTTATAAAAACTAAAATATTATATTATAAACATTCCAACAAATGAAATAGAGGTTTCATTCTTCATTGATGTCTTCTCAAAGGGTGAACAATAAAGGATCTAAAGGATCTATACACATGAAGTGGTTACCGTATAACTAAACTTTTACAATTTATTCTTTCCTCTACCACATATTGATCTTGTTTTTTCATCAAAAAATAATATATTAAATATATTAAATATATATAAATGTTATTTCTATCATGATACCACAATTATACACCATTTTTTAATGAAATAAAAGTGAATGTATTTCTCGTGCATAAGTGCGGAGTACCCTCTCTATGTAAATGTCAAAATAATTTTCCATCACCATATTTTAAGGATAATTTTTATGATGGTGTTAATTTTTATATATGATATGTATGGAAAAATTATTAAATTTTTATTAAAATATAATATGAATTTTTTTTACCCTTATATCCGTTGAAAAACGATAATGGCGCTTCTTTGTATATGTCGACTACCATCTTCCCAAAGTGATGAGATTATTTTTTCATTATTTTCTTACATATAAGGTAAACTAGATTTATTTACATTATATATATATATGATATAATAGTGATTATTTTAAGATGAATAATTTTTTTCATTATTTCATACCATCCGTCAAAATGTGAATCCATCGTTTATGCGTATGTATGACCTACCATGTCCACAAACAGTGTGATTAATTTTTATATTTCATACTTGTATAGATGTCACTTTATATTACTATATTAGATATATATTAAATTTATATAATTATTAGCATTAGATATCTTATTTGACCATGAACAAAGAAGAATGATCATAACTATCAAACTGAAATTCTCATGAAATTATAAACATTTATATCTAAGAAATTGTTATTTTAATATGGATTTATTAAAAAATGTGTGTGGATATGTTTTAATTATAACATATAAGTCATTATAAATATTAAAATTATTATTGTATGTAAATGTAATAAATTATAATTTATTATATAATAGGATATACTGATTTTATTTCATGTCAAACCTGAGGTAACAGTTTATCGTCTCAAATTGTCTTCTTTAGAGAAATTATTATGTTATGAAGCTATCTAATTTTATGTGGTCTATATAATCATATTTGAAATGTTATATCATGAATTTATTTATATTATAGATTTTTAATGTTTCATTTTATATTATTATTTCTTGGGGATTATGATTTTTATATTACCAATGAGGTAAGTGATTTTGTCTTGCAATTATTCTTGTGGGAAAAATGCCAAATTATCATTTTTTTAAATTTCTGTATATAATTAACATGAATATACTTTATTATTATTATCTTGAAAATTATTGTGATTTGAATACCCATACAAGTTTTTCTATATTGTTGAGTCTGTGATTCATAGATTACCAAAGCAATAACGTATTTATGTTATAATATCATTATTTATTTGGGTCATCTATGATTAAGATAATATTGATTAAATTTAATGATATTTCCCCCAATAATCCCATGAACCTTATTATAATTTTTTTTTGTTGAAATTTTTTTTCTTTAATTTTCCTCAATATAATAACTCATGATACCAAAATAAATTTTTTTATAATGAATTTATTTCACTCTTCTATCCAATTTTTTTTTTATTTTATAGCCATGTTTTATAAAAGTTATTTGATGGATATTTATAATGGTGAAAAAATATTTTGTAAATCCATTTTTACCCATGTATCATTTTTTCCAAATGGATTAAAAGGAATATTCTTGTCGTTTTTTGAGTGAGGTACTTTTTAATTTTTACCAAAAATGGAAAACAAATGTTTATTTTATTTTACACAGAACTAATATAATTTCTTTCCAAAATGACCACTGAATGATTTGAAGACGAAATTACATTTTTCAAATATATTCTAATGTAAAATAAAATCCTTAAAATTTTTATATTAATTTTGTTTTAGAGATATTATTTTATTTTTAATAGTTCATTTTATATAGGAAATGTTCCTATGTTTTTTTAAAGACACTTTTATCTGTGATAACATCCTTTAATGTTAAATATTCTTTTTTAGGGTTTTGATAAAATGGTACCATCCATATTCATTCATTTTATTTGTTTAGATGATAATGATTTGAGTATTATTTTATAAAATCCAATTCATTGCCATGTGTAAATCTTGTCATGATTATACATTTTTGAAACTGTTTCTTCTTCATATGGGTTATTCCATAATAATATTTTGAAGTTTTATTGAATCCCAATTATTTTCCAAGGGTTATTTTATTATTAGTTTTTTATAATCTTTTTCAGCATTTATATTTTTTCATTATGTGATGGGTGGTTCGGAAATAATATATCACTCTAATTGAATGGGTAAATATGGATATTTATGAGATAACATGTAACGTAATAGGGATTGAACATAGTTCATTAAGGGAATCAATCCAGTATGATATTGATGGGAGTGAACCATGACTATGTATATTATGTAATGTGCTGTTAACCCAATCCATTATTATATTATTAGATGTGAACCTTTCCATGTGAAATTATTCACAATGATTGCGTATATGTTATAATAGTATGTATTCTGCAAATATTATGCTCTCATGAATCTTGAACATTTATTCCATTATTATTTATGTCATATGAATATCTAAGCATTATTCCATGACTCAATATAATGATATATGATAACCTGGTACGGTTTTCCAATGTTATGATCACGATTTCACACCCTTATGTAAATGTTATGTTTATGTGATCATGTATATCTCTCTTGATTACAAATACTAAGAATATAATCTACAAATTTATTATGTACACTTTCCCATAGGATACAGATAATATTTTTACGTAATATGGGTATAAAAAGTGTGCTATATGTGAATAAATAAGTGGGATATGTTGTAGATATTTTATTAAATAGTTATTTATGATTCCAAAATAGAAGTCACTAAATCATTACGATTCTGACATTGATCAAAATGTTTTCAATAATATATTAATCTAATAATTTCATATATTTTTGTATAAAAAGTATAGTTTACAATAGCTAAAGGTAATTATGGTTCATCCACAATATTTCTTGGATTGTTACATTGGATAGTAAAGTGATTGGTGATTTCTATAATTCACTTTATTATTACTCGTAGATATTTTTCCAATCTCATATAAATATTTTCCTTTATATGAATCATTTTTCTTCTATATACGTTTGATGAATTTTGTGATATATGAATACACTTAAATTATATTTATGGGTAATTAACATAGATATATATTTTGTGTATGTATTTATATAATAGTATGGTGTTGATATGTTAATATGGTGGATAGAATAAAAATTACATAACTAGATCATTAGAATAATGCATACACAGAAGAATTTAAAACCTTGATAGATAATTACAAAATATAATGTAAGAGTTATGAATTTAATTTTCATATGATGTGTATTAAATTTTTGAGAACTTAATAGAAATACCCACAAATACTATGTGTGATATTCTTTCCAAATAAGGACCTCTAATGAGCCTGATCATCTTACCATATAGACCAAGCTAATGAATGATGTGTAATATAATCATGTAATGGCTGAAAGAAGATTATTATATTGGATGGGTCATGTTAAAGATATGTTTAATTGAATGAAATTTTCTATATTTTTTTGACTTCTTTGGTTTAACTATCCAATAGATCATAAAAATATTTTTTTACCAAGTGAATATCGTTGAGTGAATCTATATGATGGATTTAGATAACTATTTATCCACTAAAATATCTACGATTCACAACTATTGTGATTGGGATGAATCCATTCCTAAATAAAATGTTCATGAGATAAAAACTAAGGAATACACATTGATTAGTTAAACATGGATATTTCCTCAATAAAAGGATATGTTATATGACATTATCATTTTCAGTGGGAGCACATTCAATTAATGACGTTAATAAAATGTTTTAATAATTGATTTCCTCTAACAAAATATCTATTTTAGATAAATAGAAACATAATCAATGATATATTCAAGATCAACCATTGAAATATAATACATAATGGTAGAAACATAAATGATTATTATAAAAAATTTAATAATTATTCCCCAAAAATAATGAATGTTCCATCTGTTGGAATAACCATCTCTAGATAAACATACTGGTGATGCTATTCAACAAAAGGATTTTGATAACAATGATACACATTAAAAATATTACTAGAATTATCTATAGTCATATATGTTACAATGGATTCTGAATTTCAAAAACTATATGATATGCTTAATTCCTTTTAGATGATAGATAATCAGAAAATGATTTGTTATGAACAACTAAGGAATTAAAAATATGAGTTTTCTAAATCCATTTTAAAATCATTATGAAATAAGGATCCTAATTCTTGTCCAAAATACTCAATATTTGATTGAATTTAAAATAAATGTGATGGATAAGTTCTATATAGAGATTTATTGTCAAAAATGTATCCCACTATAATCACTACAAAATGGTCCTGAAAGATTGTTTTGATTTATTAAAAAAATTAACTATGAAGAAATTAAATGATCCAATTATTTTTATGATAAATGTCAAATAAGTAATGGGTGGGATATGATAATATACCATATTGGTGGAACACAATTAGATGATTAAATGTTTTGAAAATACATAAAATAAATTGGGTCATGGAATGTAAACATTGATGATCAAATTGAGAATGAAAAATAATGGACATAGTTTTAGTTGTATAAAATCTATCCATTATAGAAAATTTTTATAGATTATATAAAGGGTTGTAATATGGCACATAGTGTGTCCACTAAATGTATGTATTTGATACAATTCTTTTATTGTATGGTTTTTGATATCAATTTTATATTTTAAATTTGTGGTAAATTTATAAGAAATCATGAAATGAACGAATTGAATGATCAAAATTGACATTGTTATCCTAATGGAAGTGAAAAGGTGATTTCATGTGGTCGACATAAATACTTACTTCACAGAAATATTTTTCATATGATTTTTATTTCATCATATTTATTTTCAGAAACATATTTAAATAATAACTGTTTTAAATAACATGGATTTTTATACAAAATATTATAGTTTCATCACTTTAATTAAAATATTTAAAAAAGGAAAAAGAGTTATTTATAGTTAGGGAATTCATATAATTTTCATTTATGGATGTTTTCTGAAATATTGAAGGAAATCAATAAATTTTTATATATAATTGTTGATGTGTTTAGTATATATAGTTGAGGTATATGAAGTCTATTTTTTATTTCTTAATAGAAAATACAATAAATTAAAATTCTAAAACTATAAGAGGTAATAAAGGATGTCCAGAAATATTTATTCATAAAGCCGGTAAATGTTATTTAAAACATTACTTTGTTATTAGGAATGAATGATAAATCCATGTGACGAGATTATGTAACATACCTTAATGATTTTGGGAACACCATAGAGTACCCATAATAGTTTTTGGTGTTATACAAATAAGTTCATTTTTAAGGGTATATAATATCGAATCTGTAATGTACATTTTTTTTGAAAATAAAAATGCGTTAAAAATAATAATTAGAATTTAATGTGCTTGTAGGTTTCATTCAACAACCAAATTAGATAGTTACCACATTGAAAAATTTATTATAAAGATGGTTTTCAAACAAGGTTGAATCAATAAAAAGGATGTTTATTTTATACTAACTTCTTTTATATGATAAGATGTGTTAAAAATCACATTGTGAATGACATAGAATGAACAATTGAATGCAGTTGATTTAGGACTTTTTAATTTAGTTAACATTTTTTAAAATAGTATTTGGAATAAAGTATAATAACCTTGATAAAATTTTATCCAACCATTTATTAAAATATGTGGGAATGTGTCCCACCACCCATTTGTGGTATATTTTTATATTAATCAATATTTATAATGTTCCGTGAACATAGAATACCATTGTGAATATGAAAATAATAGATTATTAGTGTAATATTCCTAATAAAAGGATATATGCTTTAATTTTTAGAAAAATGTATTTTGTGTTGAGTCTTAGAAAGATATTTCAAATAAAATATGATGTCTAAGAGGCCTGTGAGAGTATTTATGTACTTAAACAAGTTCAAAAAAAGATTATATAACATTTATTTTATGTGATTATCTACAATGTATCATAAATATTTAAGATGTGTGGCTGAAAATAAAAGTTCAAATAGTTAAATTATTTTATTATATGAATGTGAATATAAATTTTTCCAAAATGACTATACAATTACAAAATTATAGTGATTATGTACATAATATCATAATTATTTTTTAGAAACACTTATGAAATACAAAAATAACATTATGGTATTAGAAATTATTTTATTGAAAGTAACATTAAAATGTTTTCCACATTACTTTTATACAACATTAGTTAATAAATCATTTCATGGGGGGTTTAAACATTGGTTTATTTATAATTTTTTGTCGAAACCCCCCAAGGAAGGTATTTCACATCGAGATTTTATAAAATCAATGTTGAAACAAATGTTTAAACAAATTTTGTAATAAAAATAATATTAAAAACATGATGTGATAATGGGTTTAACTACGCATATATATACATATATCTAATTTTAAAAATAAAACTACTAAAATCATGGAATTGCTATTTATATGTTTTCAAATCATTGTTTTAATTCTAAAAATAAAAAAAATTCTTTTGTCACCATGAACATATTTTCACATCAATTATATATCGTATAATAATATATGTTTTAATATTTTTTATATATCCCTTAGTGATCCAAAAAAAATTATCATCAATAATTCATTTAATGATTTAAATACAGTACTTGTATTCTTCATTTAGTTTCTTTATTGGTTTTTTTCATCGATGAATTTTTTTATAATTATATTTTAGAATGAAGTTAAAATCATCCAGTTTATTTGAGAATGAAAATATTCAACATTAGATTTACCATCCCAGGTTTGAATTAAATTTTCACCCATTATCTTTTTCTCATAATTTAATTCCTAATAAAAGAGGAATATTAATAAACTGTATTTTCATTCGATGAAAAATAACCTAAGAAATGATATTTAGTACGTGATTTCTGTTTAATTTTTTTCATTTGGTTTCTGCATTATTTATTTCATGTTCCACTTTATTTTGTCAGAGTATAGTTTTTATCAACATTTTTCATTAAAAACATCACATGTTCCGTGTCTATTATCAAAATAATAGATGTTTAAATTACCTTCTACCTCGATTATTCAAAAAACAAACATTAAAAATATAATAATTTACTATTTATATTTATTATCATAATAACTGATATTAAAGTCCTTATAAACAACTATTATTTCATTTTTTAATTAATTAATGTAAACAAAAGGACAAACATTGTTAGTTTAATTGAATTTAGATAGAAATTCAATGTTAATGATAAAAAACAGATATTGAAAGATGATTTTCAACTACTGATGTTAATTGGATAAGAAAAATATAATTATTTTTATTTTATTACCATAAAAAGTGAGAATAAATCATGATTAATGGTTTATACAATCCAATTCAAAATGTCTATTGTTTGGTATGAAGAAAGAGTTTAGGTTATATAGGTAATTAAGTTTGTAATGAGTTACATTAGTTACTTTAATAATGTGGATATATAATTTTCCTAAATGTTTTTATGATGTTTGGGTATGGTAATAATTTAAATTGTTATATTATTTAAAAAACATATTGGGGAATAACATTGATAGAAAGGTCTCTATATAAGATATTGATGTAAATAAAAATATATATAAGTAGGCATCAAAAGATAACATAAAAAAATTTAATTTTGAGAAGAAAATGAGGTTGAATATGTAAAAAGATATGAATATAATGATTATGATTCATAAGTATATATATTAATCCAACTATATTGATTCATAAGGATTGCTCACTAAGACGATAGTTGGATTATTTTATCATATGATCAAATTAAGATGTGATAAGAATTACATAAGCATGAAGTGTTTATAAATTCTATTGCTGCATAAAATTTACGAGGATAATGTTTTACATCTATTTGTTTACACATAAGATGTTTTTTTTGTTGTATGATATCATGTGTTTATATAAAATTAATTCACCATTTATATTAATCAAGGGTTTGAAAACATTAATTTACATGAATGGTTGAATTTAATATACCCCGTAAAATTATAAAAATTGATTTGTCCTTGACCAATGAAAATTATAGATTGTTATGGGATCTAATGAAATGATACGAGTTTTAAGAATATAATATTATATTCATTGTAAATAGATGCATATGAGATGAAAATAATAGATTAATGATTTAATAATTAGAGACTAATGACACAGAAATTTTAGATAATGTATATCTTATAAAATTTATTATTATTATTGATATAATTAGGGGCGTATACATACTACCAAAACATTTTTATATTAATTAAATATAAGTTCATGCCTATTTGTTTCACATATTATGTATATTATTAATTGTATAATTGGCATGTGATGTGCATATTCAGTTAATGAATGACATGGGATGTATTTATCTAGTTGGTGAGTCATATTTTGTAGAATCAAGAAATTATGAGGGGCCAATACTACATTTACATGTTCCACGTCTAATGGCCACGTGATGTCATGGAAAAAGAGATTATATAAGATATATATGATTTATATGATACATCCTGTAGTGGAAATGTTCTTATAGATATATGACCATGTTTCAAGCAGATCACACCAGACCCCTTAATAGCTCTTGAATCATTAATTCCTTTTGAGATTCTTCTTATTAATTATATATATTAATTAGTATTTTATAGTTTTTTCTATTCTGATATGAGTTTTAGGGTTAAATAGTTAGGACCTTTTACATGATTAAAAATGTATAATTTTTTTTGTTCAAAATGAAGAGTGTTTTATGAAAAACCCTAAATAACATTTTTAGATAAATTCACAAATTTTTGTGATGTTTATCATAAAGTAAATTATATAATTTTTATGCAACACATATATTTATGGATGCGAGTTAAACTATACAAAAATATGATTTTTTTGCACATGCATATGATTCTATAACACATCCATATGATGTATTGTTTATATATAATTTGACAATATATATATATATAGTGTTTGTTATGTATATAATGAATGCTTGTCGCTGATGAATAATATATATATATATATATATATATCTATGTACGTGTGTCACAAACTATCCCAAATACCAGGGTATATTGTTTCCCAAGGTAAAACTAACATATCTAAAATGGAGTTCCTTTTCCCAATGGGTTTTGTAACTTAGAGATGGCATCATTTAATATAAAAGAAGGAATGAATTTTCCCTAACACATTAGATAAATAAGATATATATCTGCATTCTGATAAATACCAATAAAAATAGTAATAGAAGCCAAAAAGTTATATTCAAACAAAAATTTTAAATCGTCTAATGTACGCCAAAAAATCAAGATAAATTCAAATATCCAAAATGAGTCAACAGTACATGACCAAATATCAACAACCTCTACAACCTTTATGTCGGGATTTCCCCTTTCTCAAACTGGGAAGAAGAAAAAATAAAAACACTCGAAGGAAGAGGTAGGGTGTGAGATCATATTCTTAGTATGATCTCGCCATGTATTCTATAATATGATTTTATAATAATGAAACCATATCATCCTCTCAATTTTTAAAAAATATGAATGGTTGTACAATTTCACATTTAAATCAAATCATGTTTTTCGATTCAAAAGATGGAAAACTTTAATAAAAGGAATAATTAAAACTTCATGGAAAATATTTTATATAATTAAAATGGAATTAATAATGATGTTTCATAATCAATGGAATATATAAAAAAAAAGTTACAATGACTGCATCTGCCACTTAAGAAAAAATTACACCCTCACCCACATAAAGAAAAAATTACCAACAGTCTCATTTAAGAGAAAATTACATCCATTCATACATACTGGAAAACTATATACACCCCCACATAAGGGAAAATTATAATCATTCACTCAATCTAATTATAATTCAATCATTATAATTAAAAATATCCTTTACAATTCAATTTCAAAATTTATCATTTCATTATGCCAAAACAATTCAAAACCAATTCATAGATTTTACATTATTTAATGGTTTTTTTTAAACAAAACCAATCATATGTTTTAATCAAGTCAATTAAATCATTTTTATTAAATAAATTCTCAAATCAAATTTACAATTTCCATCAATTTTTTAATTAAATATGAAATTCAAATTCCATTGGAATTAAGGATTTTTTCCAAAATCCCAACTTTGATAATTCAAATTCCAATTCTCAATGAATTGGGTTTTCATAATATAATTGAAATAAATTTAATTTTAATCACAAAAATTTAGTTTTTATTAAATGAAAATTTTCAATGGAACTGCTACCATTCTCTTAAAAATAATTATCACAACAGCTACAAAGAGATTTTAAAATGATGAACGGTGATAATGGATATCATGGAATCAATTATAAATTCAATATCAAAAACAAAATAGTTTAGTTCCATCCAATAGATGATGATATTACATGCCATATGTATGAATTAATTAGAGTGTGAGATAGAAGGAAAGTGATAATATCACTTACTATAGAGGGATCAATTGATGATTAAAAAAATTTGGTACTCCTAGGAATGGGTTTGGATGAGCAAGAATGGGATATTTAGAGACCCCAAAACCTTGGATTTCATAATACCCTAAGTTAGCATTTAGAATGAGGATAAACCTGGGTTCGAGAGTTTTTTATTAATTTTTTTAAAAATAATAACTTTCATGCATGGTTAGCCTAATAGGGCCGCACAGTTTGTTAAAACATGCACCCTCACTGTGTGCCCCTCTAATAGGGTGTATGGTTTATACTTGGGGGTGAACAATTATTCAAACATTATGCCTAACGTTAAACCCCTACTCTATATGTTTTCATGGTTTACACTAGGTCGGAACATGGTTTTGGAAAACCAAGTTCCAACTATGTGCATACCAATAACACTCTAAAAATATCAAAATATCAGTTGAAACACCCCTAAATGAGACCCAAAAAAATAAAGATCAAAAAGCGGGGTGAGGAGTACGTAAATAAAGTATTATGATGTTACGCACTCCCCACCATAGAATCATTGTGTCCCCATATATTATTTCATGAAGTCTCCATATAAAAAATAGTATTTCACTACTCTGTTATCAGTTCCTCTCTCTCACATATCTCTGGATTATCAGAACTAAACTGCCATAAAAATATAACCAAAGGTGTCATCATCCAACAGTGTACCTAGGATTCATAATCAACTGTCATTACTTGATTATCATTCATAGATAAATCTTTATCACCCTCATGGTCACTTTATTTCAAAACATGATATAGATTAGAAGGATACTTCCATGGCTACGATGCATGTAACACGTTATGTCTCGATGTAACCTATATAGGAATTGATAAATGGTAATAAACATTACCTACCTTCTGAACAACCTCACAAGGTCCCGAATAATAAGGATAAATCATCCCTTGCATCCCATTCCTTATATGGCCCAATCGAAGTGAAGCATCAATGGAAACTTGATCATTAACTGAAAATAAAAACTACCTATAGTAATGGTTAATAAAATATTTATTTTAGGTATATGCAATCAGCATCATATGATGAATAAACAAAATATTATTTGTTATGTCTTAAACCAAACCTATAATTCCAAAGATATATTCACCGATCAATTACAAATATAATATAGATTTAAAATTCCATCCAAACAAGTCCGTAAAAAGAATCCATCTTGATCAGGGTATTCAATCTATTATTAATAGAAAACCAAACTAGCCCCAAATGGTCATCCTAAGATCTATTAAAATCGAGGAAGAATGCATAAATAATATCAAAAAAGAATATTTATAGAAAATTTTTTCTATTCATTGGTATAGGGATCGCATGTCGTACTCAATAGAACAGGTGATACCAGTGCCTCCTAAAAGGCCTATCCAAAAGTGAGAAGTAACACTAGGATCCCCATATGAGTCTATAATAGAAGGAAATATATGAAAATGTATAACACCTCCCACATAGATATTTCAAAACTCCTAAAATTTTTATGAATCGTGAATGGGTAAGATGTTATCCAATTTTTCCATCCTCTCATTCAAAACCCATATCACATTCATATTTCTTTGGGAACGTGATCACCCAACCAGAAAGACCATAGATATCTCATCACCCTTCCATGTGTCACTAGGAGTGTCTAAATAATTCCAAATGGTATTTGGTTCCCTATCATTACATTTTGGGAAGTATAATAATGAGATACATAATAAAAAATGAACTCTCTTATACCTAGATACTAGAATAATCACCAAATTTCATAAAACATATTTTAGGTTCATAGGATAACTGATCATAGGTAATTTTGAAAATACCCTATCATAACATATTTTATGGTAAATTTTAAAAAATGAACACTAAAACATAGAATAAAATATATGGAGAATTAACACCTAGTAATGGTCACACAGCCTTAAAGAGTGTCTCCAATTATATGGAATTTATCATCAAGTTACCTCTTCCTAAGAATCATCTAAAGAAGAGAAGAGGTAAAATGATCATTGTACAAAACAAACTCATCCCCTAATACCCAAACTACAATATGAAACTCTGAAAAAGGTAAATCAAGTTCCACACTTTTGATTACTCTTTCACAACCTGTGTTGGAGGTTTTCTTAACAAATCATATATGGTTGATTTCCCTTTCCCACGGGTATAAGGGATGTCAATGTAAAAATAATATAGGTACTCTTCCCAATAAATCATGAATAAATTTATGTATTTTTTTAGAGAAGATATAACTCTACATATAGTGTACAAAATACATGGTAAGTCATTCACCATAATGGTAATTCCACTATCTTTTATGCACATTCATATTAGCTACAAAATTATGGTCATCGGTTTGATAATTGTATTCATGTAGCCTAAGATACTAAGAGACATAGAGAATTACATGATCTCCCTATATCAGAACATTATTAGAACTCAATCTAAATGAATCATAAAAGACCACATAAAAATCATCAGACTATGGATGAGTGAGAATCAGTGGAGTAGTCAAAATGCATTTCAATTTAGTAAAATAACTCTATAAATTTTATTCCCAATAACAGAAAACTCCATTTTGAGTGAGATCATTCATTAGGGAAGCCTATTTTTATATTTAATTTACATGCCTATGAAAAAACCCACACAAACATGATAATATCTAAATCGCCAAAAATATGTAGTTTCTCCCATGTATTAATATATTTCTCCTTCTTTTGATCAACTAAAATTCCATGTATCAACACTATTATTCAAAAGATAAAAAATTCAATAATCTAAAAATATCATTTTATTTATTTTATAGAATGTTGGTGATTTTTTAATAATTAAAAAAAACACTATCAAATGATGTAGATGATCCTCCACAGAAATAGAGTAAATAAGGATGTCATAATGAAATTCCACCCAAAAAGTAACAAGTGAATCATATACGATTCACTTAATTTGATCCATATAGACTACATTAGATTGAGTTAGACCATAGAGAATGAAAATATGCTCATAATTTCCACACCTACTACATTAATCAGTTTTAGAAATAGCTAATTTTTTTCCAAATAGTAATAACAAGATAAATTTTCAATCTTTGAAAACCATGTCTCTGACGTTAACTGGTCAAATAGATTTTCAATACATAGTAGAAGATAATTTTTCTTTACCGTGAATTTATTGGGTTTTTATTAGTCAACACAATAGAAAATTTTTTCTTTTTCTTTTTTTGAAAAGATAACTGGTTCCACCAACGACGAAACCCTTGGGCATATAAATCCTATTTCTAAAAATCATTTATATGTGTCTTTGACTTGTTTATTTCTGTTGGTCCCATGTTGTGAGATGGAATAGAAACTGGTTTCATACCATGAAGTAAATTAATAGAAAAATCTACCTCACTTAATAGTGGAACCCTACAAAATCAAGAAGTGAATATGTGAGGAAAATTGATGAAAACTATAGGGTAATAATCAAATAAGGATTCTAATTCCATGTCAACACAAAATACTAATATTAAATTCCATTAATATAGAAAATAAGGCCCAAATATTCTTGACCTTAGTTCCCACTCTCCCTAAAATACATGAAACACCACATTAGGTGTGGTAATGAAGATTTGTTAAAGATGGAATGTAATTGGATGTTTGTTTTCAATGATCTATTCCATTCCAAAATTTTGAATAAAGGGTTTCATGTAAAAAATAGAAGAATAAAAATTATGATAGATATCTGAAAATGGTAAGACACTCACAAGATAATGATGACACTTCTCTCTCTTTATTCAAAAGTGTGTAATAATATACATCACATAAGAATATATCTCTATATGAGGATTTAAAAGATTCACAATTTGAGTTGAAATGAAAAACTGTGATGTACCAATATAAAGTAAATATCTTACTAATGATGAGGATATAATAATGCCACCTATAATAGATGTTAGACCTGTATCTGATTTCTCTAAAGACTTTTCCACTACATGAAGAGGGTTCAGTCTAGATGCATGTGGCTAGACATTGATAGATATTGAGAATATGATTGTGCTATAGTACTTCTAGATTCTAATGATCTCAAGGCAATATGTTGAGAATAATGAATATAAAATAACTTACGAAAATGACCTGAGAATCAATATAACCTACGCATCATGGGTGCCTTATTGAAAACCCATTTTTAGTGCCCATGATGTATACTCTAAAATCAATTTAAAGGGCCTCTACAAGGAACTACATGAGATATAGAATAATCCTACTATTTAGAAAAACCAAGAGACAGATCACACTTACTATTATCTTTATGAGAACTCACTTAAATTTCACTATGTTTAAAAAAACTCCCATCATCCTAGAATTTCCAACCAGATCAAATTCAACCATCAAATCTCTATCCAGCATATCAACATTAGAAGAGATATAAAAAAACATAGAATGAATATTAGATATACATCCCATATCAAACCATATAGTATTCATATTATCATTTTATATTATCTAATGTGAATACTTCACAAGATTAGAAAATCGGTTCACACACTCCACCATGGTCCTATCAGTCTACTAGAGTTTGATAAAACCCATTTCATTTTCCAAAACCACAAAATCTGTATAGAAATGTTCAATGAAAATATCTTTGATGACCATCCACTATAAAACCTAGTGCTTCTTTATGATCACTATCATTTCCCACTATCGCTTTCAAGGTTTTCCCAGCTTAAAGGGGGAGCATTTCACCATGAATTAATCAGGAATATCTAAGAACACTTATAGAATATCAATAATCCTCGTCCAATACCTAGACTTTTAAGGATTTTTTGAGCCTTGGAATTATAGAATATTATATTAAAGGAACACCTAATCACAATTCAAGAATTAATATCTCAAGGGATCGACTACTGGAACCAAATAAAATGTGGATTCAAGTGCCTATCCAAAATCATGGATAGAACACACCATAACCTCATCTAGGTTATAGTCTATGAAAGGATTTGCATGATTTGTTTCATTATACAATTATTTCTAGATCAAATATATACTTTTTCTTGAAGGCATGATACTAAAAAACATTAGTAAACAATAATGAAGACATCATAATATTACACATCTCAACAATCAAACAAGGGAAACAGGTAAATTAATCACAATAGATAGATTAAAAAGATTTGGATTTCAACCTATCCAAATCCAAAGTAGGTAAAAGACTATAACTAATCCTAGAGATGCCTTCCCCATTCCACCCATGGTATCACGAGGCACATTATGATGACATATAGATATAAATTCAATGATAAATACCTTATATGTTCCAACATGATCTTTGAACTATATACTGATGTCTTGGAATGTGGAAAACATGAAACTATAATAACTATTTATGAAAAATTTCCATGAATACCTAGAAATGAGATAACTGATCTAGCACTAACATAGATTAGAAGGTATTACCTATCCCCACAAGATAGAATATATGACATGACATAATACAATATAATAGAGGGAAATAACTTTCCAAAAAATAGTTGAGGAAATAGATACATATCAGTACGCTAAAAATATCAATAAGAGACTCTACACGAAGACAAATAGATTTAAAAAAACATGAACAGAACATCATCGAATATAATCAAATGTAGAAAAGATAATATTCAACATCCCAAATGTGTCAACACTCTATACCTAAAGATCAACAATATCCAATACCTATAAGTTGTTCTTTCTTCTCACTCGAACCATGAAAGAGGAAATATACACATTCTAGTAGGCAAAGGTAGTGTGTGTGCATAAAATTATTAGTGGGTTATATCCAAAATTTTCCCAATAATATTCCCTTAAACAATAAACACTAAATTATTCATTCAATTTGAAAAAAAACTATCATGTTAGTACAATTTTATATTTAAATAAAAAAATTCTTTTCATTTCAATAGAAGGATGTATTTCAAACAACAAATTAATAATCGCTTTATATAAAATAGTATATATAATTCAATTCACATGAGTAATGATGTTTTATAATGAATGAAATATTTATCAAAATAATTACAATGATTGAATCACCCACTTAAAAAAAATTCATCCTCTCATAATTAATAGAAAATTAGCTCCACTCCCGCCTAATAGAAAATTTAATCTACTAAAACTTAATGGAAAATTACATCCACTACCACTTAATAGAAAATTACAACCACTCAATCAATCAAAATTAAATTCATCCATTTTAATTGAAAACAAAATGTACAATTCATTTTCCCAATTTCTCATTTCATTATTTGAAATAAAATTCAATACAAAATTATGGATTTTTCATAATTTCTTGCATTTAAAAACAAATCATAGATTTTAAACATGTGAATTTACGACATTTTATAAAAGTATGTCCAAAATCAAATTTAAAAAATCTATCAATTTTCAAATCAAGCCCCTACTTCCATGCAAATTTGAATTGGTAAATCTTCCCATAATCTTTACCAAAGATAGTAAAATAAAAATTATAATAGAATTTTATTGAATAATTTAATTAAAATAAATTTAATTTAAATTAAAAAAATAAGGGGTTTATGAAACAGAGTAACTCAATGAAACCACATAGGTAAACACATATTACAACCCCTATAATGGGATTTTAAAAAGTCAATGACAAAAATGGAGATTAAGGAATCAATCTTATATTCATGATACAAAAGAAAGTTTTTTCGATCCATCAAACTCAAAATGATCCAACATACACTAATGAGTAAATAAAGAGAGTGGGGTATAGAATGAACAGGGGAATATCACATACCCATGATGGGTCAATTAAGGTTATCCATGATTCAATCCACCAATGATGGGGTTTGGAGGAGCCAAAATAGGTTCTTGAGATCCCCCAAAACCTAGTATTTCTCAATAAATTGATTTATGGTTGAGTGGGAGGTTGAACATGGGCATTGAAAATTATTAAATAATTTTTGGATTAATTATTACTCATTCAAATTGTTATATGAGAAGGGCCACATGGTTTGATACACTATGCACCCTAAACATGTGCCCCTACAGTGGGGTGAACAATTTATATTTGGTCGGAGCATTGTTTTTTAAACCATGTTCCTTTAGTACAAACCCCAACTATCTAGGGTTTCATGGATTCCAATAGGAGGGTGAAACGTTTAGGGAAAACAATTTCTGACCGTGCATAGCCCAACACACCCCATAAAATTTCAAAATATCACCTGAAGCACCCCTAAATGAGACCCAACCAAATCATGGTAATAAATGGACATGGAGTACCAAAAATAAGTAACATGATTTTATAATATATGTATAATATATATTATTCATTTGTCTCAAATATTTCTCTTATCTTTTAAAATTTACAATAGTAGGATTATTTGATTTTCATTTAATTATTGAAAAGAATTTATTAAGTAAATTACCTTAGAGAAGTTACACATGAGATGTGTTATGAATTTGAGATTTTTCATCCATAACCTATATAAGTGGATGAGATAACCTTTTGTTTGGTATAATGGATATATTTTGAGCTCCCTCTTCCTCCTAGAAACATGTTTAAATATTTTGAGAAGTAGAAACCACCCATTTTGATATTAGGTATCCTCATGATATGATCCGAAAAACATTGGATTGTTTCTATACACCGTTGAAGGAAGGGTTATTTTTTTTACTAGTTTATGTTATCTCCCTCAATCATACTCTATCGATGGAAGAATATTGGTGACACAGCTCACAATTTTACAAGTAATATTTATTTTATTTTAAATACACATTATTATTTTTGAAGATAAATCACATATGGGATTATATTATCTTTCAGTAAATATGATCATAATATTGTTACACAAAACACATCAATAAGTTCCATTCTCAAGTGAATTTCTGCCATTTTTTTATTTTTGAAATTTAATTACTATTTATAAATATTTATGAATGATTTATGGATTTTCTAACATTATTGTATGGGAAAAATATTTCAATAAACATAATCTAGGTGGAAACGTAATTATAGTATGATGAAACTGAAAAAATGAACATAAACTTTGGGAATTGTTTTATAGTGATTTACTAACACATTGGAAATCCCCACAAGATGAAATTTTTATAACTCATATGAACTATAGTAAAACATGATGATGGGAACAGATTTATATATACTCTTAAATCATCATAAAATATGCATGTATTTTTTATCTGTTAATTATGAGTTATAGTTATCTGAAATAATGTTTACCTAGAATTTAATTTATTTCATGACTATTTCAATTAGTCATAACGAACACTTCTCATCTGTAGATGGTTTATTTCTTGGTTTAGATAGAGTCATCCAATTATTACTGTTTGTAAATCATGGTTCGTAAAAATTAATATTATAATAATTGGAAAATTGTATGAAAATATTTGGGAAATTATATTCATGTTTGAAGAATAGGAAAATGTTATATTTTAATTCCAGTTATGAAGTACCAAAGATATGTTAAATTTTTTTTGGAAAGGAATCGCATGGGTGGGATTTTAGGAATGTACTACTTATTATGATATAATTCCCCATAATATTTCTTCCATTTATATAAAAGTAACGTGAAAATTTAATGAATAAAATTGGGGAATTTAGTAACATTTAAAGTAGAGGAAATATGTATTACAATGATGAATAAACATGTGATTGTATTTTACTCAAGATTATGTATCTATGTATTGGAAGAATTGTTTTTTTAAAATTAGTGGAATTCATTTTATGATTTGAGAGTGTAGTGTTGTAATTGTTGGGGTGAGGGGGTGAAGAGAGCCAATGTTTTAATAATTTTGTTATATTTTTATTTTAATTTCACCCATAAATGAAATAATACATGGGTAATTAATTATTTCTGGTCAATTTTTTTATAATTTCATTAAATTTTTAAAAAAGTTAATGGTAAATTTTGGCAATTTATTTATTTCTTGGATTAATTGAGGAATCAAAAAGTTGAAATTTTTATTAAAATTATAAATACTCTTTAATATGGTATTAATAATTTTATATAATAATTAATTTTAAATAAATAATACAATATTTTTTTATTTTTAATTAATAATTTCATAGGATGATAATGAAAAAGGATAGTATGTGTATGATGTCTAATTTTTTTATATGAAATATTTTGTATTTCATGATTTCAATACAATACTTTAAGGCTTATAATATCATTATAATTCCGAATTGGATGACATTAGACGAACTATAGAATTTTATAAATACATTGTTCTGATCACATGACATTATAGAAATGATTATTTAATTTTATAAAAGATCAAAATAATGAATGTAATGAACTATAAAATGTAGACGTTGAAATACCACATTTTGTATAGTTCTACATCAATGAATTAATAGTATATAAAAAATTTGCAAATGAGACAACATTGAGTTTTACTATAGAGACTACCTATCTAAATATAATTTTATAATCATAAAAGTTAAAATAATGAAAATTTATAGTTATTACAAAACCACATAGTGATCAAAACACATGGAGAAAATTTATGAACTCTTCCTCAAAAGTGATGATATGTTCAAAATCATGATATCTTAGTGTATATAGAATTGATTTAGATGATTCTTCCAAATGAAGATTCATTGATTAAACATCATAATTAAGTACTAATAATGATTCAAGTATAAATGATATAATAACTAACTAAGGTAGATACCAATATTTATAGGTATTGAATTTTCACCACTATAATGGTTATTTTTCATGTAAAATGGGTAGAAGATTATCACCATGACATAGTCCAATCTTGGTAAAATTTTTGACTTATGATTATGATTTTTTATTAAATTTACATCAATGATCATCATAATAATGTGATAAATGTCCGCGTTTCAATGGAATAATGCGATTTCTATGTTCAGATTCACTCATGTAAGGGTCATTTATTGGAAGGTGCTTTATAAAGGAAAAACAACCTATTTGTGAATGTAACATACGTTGGTGAGTGATTCATAATGGTAACCATATATATTACAATATAAATAAAATGGTGGCCTTAAAACCTATTTAGAGGTAGTACTATAGTGTTAATGGATGCATAAAGTTGCCTCTATATTTTATAATTTACACTTCAAGGTAACATGATACTCCCATAAGGATACCCCTGAGGTTTTGAGGCTATGTAAAGGTATATGACCAAGAAACTAACCTATGTGAATATAATATCAACATATGTGAAGGTAGTTTACATATATTTTAATGGGTTTGTTAAAATTTTATATTTACACCATCAATGAGATTGGATAGAGAAATTGTTGATATGAAAAAAAAAACAGAACTCACTCGATTTAATCAAATCAGGGTGAACTCCAAAAGTAAACCATCTTGTTGTCATCATGATAAAAATGAATATGGTTTTTTAAAAAAAACATGAAGTTAGAGGATACAAGTGGAGAAAGGATTCATAAATCATATCTGTAATATGATATAAGTGGTAGAAATTAATCAAGAATAAGCTTGTAACTAACATTTAGGAAAATATTTTAGTTACATGATTAAATAGTGGAAATAATGGAAATAATACTTCTAATAAGGGAGATAATGATACCAAACTATGAATGTGACATTCAAAAACTTCTATAATAATAGGATTATACATTGAGAGAAATGGGTTGTCACTTCTTATCGATCAAGGGGTGTTTTTGTGGATTTTTTATTTCATATAATGACTATAACGTCTTCTACGATTGAACATTATTCCCTTAGTGTCCAATCCAATGATAATATCTCGGTTACATAGTTAATGAATTATTTTATTTAATTCATAATATATTCTTCTCATTTCACTACTAGTTAATTATTCTGATAAATGAATGTATATTTTCATTATTCTTTGAAATCATTCCATTATCCCCTGTATCAAATATGGAATACATATAAAACCATGGAATTCATTACTAGGTTTGATCGTCAACAGTTCGATTTATTAGGAGTAATTAATGATATCTAAACTTGAGGTTTTTCACAGATGTGGATGATGTTATCAGAGAACCTCCCTATTCAATTTAAATATATTAAAGTACGATAGTTTGTGAGGTTTCACATATTTAAGTGGATAATTTAGGTTTAATAATGAAATTTACGATTTAATAAGTGAGCAGGGATGATATCTAAGGTTATTAAACAATCTTTAAAAATTTAATTGAAAACACCTTGTTTCTTTGTACACCCTCACCATTCAATTTCATTTTGAACCACATCAAACCCACACAATTAAAAAGAAAATTAGAATTGAAATTCTCTCCATCTTAGAGACAATCATGTTCCCCCATATACTGAATTTAAATAGATTATAAAAACATATTTATTGGGACCTTAGTTTCATGCTCCTAATGGTGGATCTAAGAACATAAAAAAAATTATGTTCATTTAAAACTACATGGTTCATTTATAAATTGTTCATTCATAATACTACATTATTGTTTAACATTATTATTTGTAAAATAAAATTCTATTTAAATTTTTATTAAATGCATGACGAATAAAAATATCAAATTATTAATTTATGTTGATATCATAGGGTCAGAAAAAATATATTGTGGTAAATTATATTATCTAAAAGTTTAAAATATATCTTCCATTTATGTTTTTATCATTATTCGTCCTAATAAAAAACATCATAGATACCCCAAATATTAAAACAGTTGAAAAAGTATCATGAAATTAAAAAAATGAAAACTCAAATTTTAAAAATACAATTACTACAATATTTCCTATAATATTTACTAAACTTTTCATTTCATAATTTAAATTCATTTACTTTCAAACTCTCTCATTTATTAATGAATTTTTTCATTTTGAATCACCCAATTGAGAATCCAATCGACCAAAAGAACTATTTTTCCTCTTCTAGTATAAAAATGATATAAAAGAAAATGTAATGATTATTTGTACACATATAACATTATAATAACTTATAAATATTAAAAAACATGATTTATGATTATTCCATATAATTAAAAATTCTGTATTATTTATCCCATGAATAATACTACTAGAAAAATATATAATGTAACGGACAGTTCCAACACATGATACATGAATTCCCTATCAATGTGTCCTTCAATTGTGACAGTGTTAATAATAAATATACTTTACTAACCTACAATGTTATATCAAATTCATATATTCCAATAAATAACAAAATTACCAAAACCCTACCACATTCAAAACAATTTTTAAATCTATTAAACAGATACCCAAGAAAAGATGGAATTGACATTAAAAAATCACATCATTCATGAACCCACATAATCAAAAGGATACAAACTAGCATAGTTTTACTATACAATCCCTTGGGATGATAATACACTATATAAAATGATCAAAATAAAAATTTATATACATCTAGACCAATGTATATATATATATATTCATATTCACATTCAATAATGAAAATTTATCTAATCAATGAATTAATAATAAACTAAATATCATTATATGTTACATAATTTTGAATGTAAATATAAATACCCCTTGAGAAATCTCAATTTAAATTCTGTAAAAGCCTCAACCAATCTAATATTTAACTGAATGATATCTAACAACACTCCCTGAGATATATATTTATCAACATGAATCAAAATGAAAAAAATTAAATAATAAGTATATAAGAAAATAGAATATGTTCCTGAGTAAATAAAAAATCTATTTACTTAAAAAAAACAATGTAATACTTGACACCTTATTTTAATATAAATCATTTGGTATTCATGTGAAATTCCCTAGAGAGAGACTTTACAAATCCCAAAATGTAATAATAAAAAAAATTAATAATATCAATAATTACACCAGTTAATGTTTAATAACATCCACCAATGAAGGGAACACCCTAAATAGAGAATAAAATCCCACACATACACCACAAACCATTACTAATTCCCCACGCTCACTTCTTTTATCAAGGGATGCTAACAAAAAATGACTAAGCCTATTTTTAGGATTAAACAATAACCTAACACAAGGAATTTGAATAAAAAAATATAGATACATATTACTAAAAATAGATATTTAATTATTAATATCCTTAATTTCTATACACAAATTTATTAATTATTCAATACTAAATTACACCTGAGAGAAAGGCACACCAGAAAAACAATAATACACCCTTTTTGACACATTGTGTGAACATCCCTTCATTCACTACTAGGTAAAACTAATATATGAGACACCTAAACATAAATTTTTTAATAAGGAATATCTCAAGTTACCCCTAACCCAACATATATATGAAATATATGAACTTCTAAATACCAATATACACTACGCACCAAAGCCGTACTTGTTTAGAAAAAAATTTATTTTGAACGTTCATGTACACGTTAGGCATATATGTAACCCATAAATTCGTTTTTTAAACATAGTTATCCCTATTTAATTAAAAAATCCCAATATATCCCCTTATAAAAAACATAATTAATCATGTTAACCCCATTTAGAAAAACCACCCATTATCCTTCGAAGAGACTGTTCACAATTTTTTTACATTGAATGACTTATTAAAAAATAATGATCTAACCCATTCACACAATATAAATCATGGTATAACCCAAAAATTTTACAACGTCATTATAGTGATTATACACAACCTCATAACATTTATAGGGTGATAATATATGTAAATTTTAATTGAACTATGACCTAAGATCGATCTAAGAACTACTACTAAGGAATATCATCATCCAATGGGGAACAATACCCCCACATATAATATGTATAATTACAACAGGGTCTATAACACATACATAATATTATGTGAATTTAATGGAAATATGATACAAAAACAGAGTAGTAATATGAATTCTATACCCAATTTTCATACCATTCCATAAACCTTGAAAAGTCACTTGTTAAATTATAAAACAATATATGGTGTTATTAACATTAAATATATACATTATTTCAAAAAATATATATAAACTGTTCCATTTAATCCTAATTTAAATAATACTACCATAAAACTTAACAAGAAGCCATCCATCACATTAATATACATTATATTTATTAGAAGTTTCCATTGAAACAATTCAAATCACTATATCTAGAAAGGTCTCCTCATTATATCTCTCTATTTTAAATCTAACTAAAATGAAGAGAACAATATCTATGTGGTCTTACCATTAACAGAAACATATACAAAAAAATTGAAAACTATATTTCATCAAAATTCGAATCACACATCGTAAATTAAAATCAACTACGAAAACTTTTAATTTAAAAAAAATCCCTACAGTGATGGAAATAAATTAAAAAGTATAATGTAAAACAAAATCAATGAGAAATAATAAATGTCCAAGTTAATTCCATATTTATTTTTTCATTAATAAACAGAAATAAATATAAAATATTAATAGAATTCTTTATTTTGATGCTCTTTTTTCATTAGAAATCCTTTTGGGTTGGTAGTGAAGTTGATTATGACACCGAAACGCCAAAAATAATAATTAATTAGTTGACGACATATGTCGATGGTAAAAAATGAACATCGTGGTTGGAATTATAGTTTTTATTCCCTATAAAATAAATAAATAATATTATATATATCTTTATTAACAAAAAGAACCCAAAATCTTAGTAAGAACATATTTATGCATATAATGTCATCGAAAACAAAGGAATACATTGATGGAAAATGCCAATATTATAAGAACCATAAAAAATAACAATAAAAATAAATAGTATGGTACTACATTGTAAAACTATACATCATTAATATCTATAATAGACTAGATAGATTTAGTGGTGAACATATAATTATAGTAAATATGATACTATATATATACTCTCTTGTTAATGTGGAAGAATAATACTTGAAATCCAACGAATAAATATAAAGAATGATATCAAACAGAACCAAATTAAAATAAAAATATATATTAGTAATGGAACAATATATTAATCTACAAAGAAAATATATATTTTAAATCATGATATATCTGCAATAGAGGTATTTCATGCTGACATTCTAAGGGAGATAATCACCTTCATGTTACAACATAATACATATTGGTTTTAAAAATTATTCTCTTATTTAAATACCCCAACCACATCCATATTTTCATACCACAACCATAATCTACCTATATATAATTAAAATAAAAAACATTGACCATGCCTACTATATTCCACAACCATTTACACTATAAAAAAACCAAGTATGGATTGAAGAGTTATATGTGTGTAGTAGTTATCAATGTGTCCAGCACATCTTAACTGTCGGGGGTTCACTGGTACCTTAGTTGACATATGAGTGTCAGTTAGGTTGCACCACTCATGTAGTTGTTTCGAAAAAATAACAAAATATGCAATGATATATATATATATATGTATATATATTCACACAATCTCATCCCAAGATCCATAACTTATAAGCCTCTAGAAATATATTTAAGTGTCACACTATCACTTCCTTACAATTATATGTACCACTTTTAAAAACATAATAATACACTACAAAAACCAAAATATCAGGAAATAATTTATCCCATTTAATATTTCAGTTCTATTTATATATTATTCATTACTAACTATAAGGCTTCTACTTCATATCTCTACAATAAAACATTAAATTAACTATTATACAATTCCTAATTAAATTAATGTACACATAATTCATCATTTAAATTATATCATTAATTATAATTTCTCTTCCACATCATAATATTCATCAGAATTTGAAAAAATATTTCATTAAACAATTTATCAATTAAATCCCTAATATAACCTCATACATACAATGTTTATTCAATTAATATAATTGTTTTACTAGACCCCAAAATCTTAAGATATAAAAACACATTATCCAAACCATCCTTGCAAACACCACACCTATAAATTCTCAAAAATACTTCTTCCTCTATTAAATTCATATATTTTCATATTAATTTTTTTTATTTTACCATAAAACATAGTACCAATAATAAGAAAGAAAATTATTCTATTTTATAACATTTATTTATATTACCACTAATTAAATGATATTATAAAATGTATGAATCATATACTATAAATTTAAAAGAGAGACAATAAATAATCAACTACATTAGAATAAGATACTTTGTTATAATCCCTCATATATTTTACTTAATTTCAATTTCATAATTATTCTAGTATTATATCATTACATAAATAATGACAAATTAAAAGTTGAAATCAATAACAATTAAATAATTGATAATACAAAGAATCAACCAAAAATGAAGCATAAAATGTCAGAACATTGAAAATTGATTAATACAAATGAAGAAAACATCTCTTCTCTTATAAGGATCCTCCAAAAATCCTATATTCCATCATCCATAAAAAAATTCATGTTTATATCCATGCACCCACTCTTTCTTTAATCCACGTGAAAAGTAAAATAATGAAACATAGGAAGATGAATAGGAATTTAGTTACCATATATAACAATAGGTCAAACTAAATGTTTTTGGACATAGGGATACACCATGGTCTCCTAGAACTACAAGTGAAAATATCTTGAACAGAATATGGTTTTAATAAAGATGGGGAAACCAAACAATACAATAATCTCATGAATTTTTTATTCAATTTTTAGTGGACAAAACCACAATGTGCCCTCATATCTAATCCCATGGTGTAGGGACATGAAGTTAATCATCACATAATCTAGTATCCTTATACAATAATTAAGTTTTTTAATTTACAAGGATATATTTTTCTTAATGTTTTTTGGTATTATTCAATAAATCATATATAATAAACCTATATATAAAAAATTTGACACTACTACTAACTTTATATTTTCTCTATAATATATTATTTTTAAAACAAAACTCATTTTCTATGTATGTATTATATTTACGAGTTTCACATTGAATTATTCATTGATCATATGCATCTTAAAGATTCATAAAATTTTTATAAATCATAGGGTGAGAAAAAAGGCCTATATTGGTGATATAAAATAAAGAAGAAAGAAATTTGTTTCTTTGTGCATACATATGAATTATTTTTTTAAAATCGTTATTATGATCAAATAGAAGATTTACTACTCAAGAATCAAAATTTCATTACAAAAAAATCTGTAATATAATCCAATGAATACTATAATTAAAATAATTATTATCAATGTTTTATGGATTACATGAAAAAAACATTAATACTAATTTACATTTTTTTACTACACACTTTGGAATTAACATATAATAGGACTTAAACATTAGATAATTGGATTTCAGTAATAAGTAATATGATTTACACACAAAAAAATATCAAGAAAAGATAATACATGTAGTTAAATTTGGAAGTAATTTTTCAATGTCACTCTTAAAAATGGTATAACAAATGATATTGACTTCCATACCCAATGCATCAGTGGGATAACACTGACCTTTCTATATAACTACCCAAAGTTTTAAATGAAAATTTACTTATTATAATTACGTCATATAATCACATGAAATCTCAATATTGTGAACTATTATGTGATAGGTGAAATTTAAAAATAATTGTTTCACTTCCATGTTTGGAATGTCGAAAATTTGACATACACAGTTGTGATCAGTAAATTAGTTGGACTACGATAAAAAACTTAATTCACGGTGAATAGTAAATTACCTATTTGAATAGAAACATACCCTTATGAATAATGATATTACCAAATGAATATTAACCTTAACTATGATAATATATAAATAATATTCAAGTGGAAATATGATATACCTATATCTTGGAATAAATAAATAAATGTTTTAAAATTGTTATTTTCCAGTAAATTGGGATTTTAATAAAATATTAAATTAATCATATTTTAAATTGTTTTTTGAAAATTAATTTCATTTTGTGATTCTAAAAATTGAAAAATGGTTAGGGTAAATTTTTGGGATTTTTATAAAATACATGAATTCTTAATGAATAGTAAAATACGATAATTCAGAGTAAATGCTAAAACCTGAATTTCTGTGTCATGCTTGAGTCATGGATGATATAAATGGACATTGGTTTGAAATCACCTTCATTTATTACTATTCTTGGTCATGGAATCATCTCTATTTATGGTCTTGAGGGGAATTAATAAACTAATGAATAAAAAATTATGAAAACCCACCTCTCATCCACTATAAAAACCCCCCTCAATCCCACATCTCTTCACACTTCTCAAGCCTTGTGCCTTTCTAATATTATCCCAAATATATCCCCAATATCATCCCTCATGTCCAAAATCCCATAGTCTCTTCAAATTACTAAAACCTCTCCCTTTAAGATGTTCTCAAAGGAGGTATACTTAAGAGGTAAATTCCTCTATCAATTTATTTATTTCTTTTATGTTCTTTTCTTTTATTATTTCATTACTTAACTCCCTTTACCCAAAAGGTATAATAAATCCTATAAAATACATGCATTGAAATTATATTAGTCTAATGTGAAAATTAATTATCTTATATCCTTTCCCTATATTTTATTTAAATGAAATGAAAACACCATTTGAGATGTGTTAATTTAGCACATTCAAGGACAGCGGTTTATCAATTTCTATTATCTATAATTTTGGTCATGAAATAGTTTGTGTTATAGTTGAACCAGATTATTATATATTTAATTTATCCATGTTAAGGATCTTTAATCCTATTGTAAAATGGTATTATGTTATAATGCAAAACACAGTCATAGTAATCAAAACCACTTATTAAGCAAAACAATTATCACTATGTTTTTATATAATAACTCATCTGTACTCCCAATAACCGAATGAATTTTTATAATCCTTTAATCTCTTGTATGGTCAATAATAACAAAAATCATTAATTATTGAAAACTAATTTCATAGGAATTGTTTATCCGAACATGAATATAAGTGAACTGATCATTAAAAGAAAATAAACAAACAGGCCCGAAAATGGAATTGAACCTCCTAACTAATAAAAATAGTTATAAATGAACTCCAAATGATTATAATAAATAAATTAACTATAGAATATGTTCTATAATTATTAATTAATAAGCCTATTTTTATTATTCAGGTAATTAATAAGATGTGGAGAACACCACTATACTTACAGTAATGGATTCTCTAGATTTAACACTTAATCAAGATGTCCTCTGTGCTATGTCATTTAATGTGCATTACCAAATGTTGGGGTATGATTACACACCTCCCCCATAATATCCTAATTATTTATTGAAGATTATAAATCACTTTCTATCTCATTAATCCCCCTTAATTACAGCCGATATCATGATGATAATCTGTAAGGAATTCTACTAGAACCACCTTTATTCATTTAGATTGCTCTATCGATATTTTTACCCAAATTAAGTTTTATTTTTATTTTATTTACAACATATACATGTTGTTTATATGCTCCAAAATCATGTTTTATGATCCATACCTCATTCTATTTTGGGTATATACATTCTTTTATGTGATTTCCCCCATCTATATTTCGCAGAAAGCAAACTTGTTTTAGGGGAACTTCCAAAAATATTACTAAATATCCTTTGCACTCTAGCATCTATTTTAAGCCACCATTGTCATTATAAAATAATTTTTTATTATTAAAACCATCTTTTATCACTTATGGTTTTATATAAATTATACTACCATATTCCAATTAAAAGGCTCTATAGTGTTTTCCTTAAAACCAGACTAAAATGTTTTAACTTTATAATTTATTAAATGCTCTTGTAAAATGTTTTCACTTATGTTTGAAATAACATACCACTTATATTAATATTTTATCTTATTAACTTCCATGTATTTTCTAACACCTTTCTCTCATGGACACTTTTATGATACACCCATTTATTATGCTTTGTGACATGATTGTGTTACCCATTTCTTTTCATGGGTACCCTTATATTTAGTAATTGATGATTTGGTATGATTATTTATGTTGTATAAATATTCATGAAAATATTGATTTGGTTGCACCCAGATAGCGCTCCAATGCATTGGGTAATGCTATGTCCAATGAGATGTTTGTGAAACTGGATTGGAAGTTATCCTTGGCTCATACTATAGACATGTATTTTGTTTCTTCCATATTTATATGATTACATGTTTATATGATCCCATGCTTATATGTTTTGATTTCATCTGTCCATGTTCTTTTGATATCATTATATCATTCCTCAAAACCCTAGTGCTTAAGCTTTGTTGTAAAGTTCATTCTCTTAATGGTGTTGTTATCTTATCCCTTTGTTTTTGTGTTCCCCTGTGTAGCTTATGTGGAAGTAAGGGATTAAAAAAATTTGGATACTTTTATGGAGATTAAATAAAGAAGTGTTTTTTAGCCCCATGTTTTATGTATTATGTACCTAGTATTAAAAGATAATAGGCTTTATTATCCTTGGATCTTACTCTGATGAATATATATGCATTTAAACATGTAATGTTATATGTATATGGCTAGGGTATCTATAGGTGGAATGATAAAATGGTCTAGTTATTATTAGTGATTAGGTATAGAGAACTTTAGTAAGAACCTTAAGGATGAGGAGAAGTATAAGAAAAAAACCCTTTGTTTTTATAAGTATAGAGGATGTGGTTTATCAAACGAATATATCCATGTTTGGATACAAATAGGTGTAGGTGTCTCTATCACAGATGTTCCTAGGAGTGAAAACACTGATAAGGATTTTTCGGCCTAACCCGAGGAATCCTAGTACATGAAAATGGGCCTTGCTTCACGCTTGGTTTGACAATCCTTTTGGATATTATTTGGTAAATTCTTAAGCATAGTTCTATGCATTATTAAAGGAACAAAATGTACCCCATCAGAATATACGTTAGGAGATAAATCATGAATGAAGTTGAATGTGGCTGAGAAACACATATGATAAAGGGATAAGTGTAATTTGTAAGTTTATCCTTTAAAGTCATTGATTTCCCCCGTTTTTCATACTCATCCCAAAATTTTCTTTTTATTCTAGCTTATGGAATGTAATACGATGAATTGGGTTAACAAACGATTTTACGGGAAATGTGATGACTTTCAAAACGAGGTCCCGGATCAAATGGGAGCTCAATAAGGACATATTGTGATTATGCCGAACCAGTTATCAATAATAACAATTAATAATTGGTACTTGTTTGAATGAACAATGAAGTCAAGGAAGAGGAAGATGAAATAAAATGAAGGTACATCAAATAAAGGTGATAATGTAACAAAGACCCAATTCAAATTTTGCAATAAATGTGGAAAGAGGAACCACGGGAAATGTCACAATGGGACTGGAAGATGTTTTAATAATTGAAATACTGGACATAAATAATTCAATTGTTGTGAAAAAATGAATAAATTGTTGAATAAAAAAAAGTTACATCCACAGAATCGTACATAGTTATATGTCATAAATATGGAGAATTTGGACATTATCCAACATGATTGTCTAATGTAAAGGATGAGAATCATGGTGAACATCCACAATCTCCATGATTAAGGGCGTAATGAGGGTCCTATTATAAGGTGGATGATGTTGGATAAATTACATGTAACCAATACATTAATGTATTGTATGTCGTAATGTATTTTAATTCATTTCTTTTTAGTATATCTTTAATGTTTTCAATGAACATTGAGTCCCCAACTGAAATAATATTATATCATATGGGAAAACTGCTATGATTATTGTATCTAATTCTGATGTTTATGAGAATGTAGTTATTGAATATATTATAATTCTAATTTTGGTGTAATGTGAGGAAAAATGATAATGTGATAGCCTATGCCTCAAGGCAGCTGAAAACCAATGAGAAAAACTGCCCCACACGTGATCTGGAGATGACAGTTATGATCGTTGTGTCAAAAATCTGGCAGCATTATCTCTATGGGTATAAGTGTGAGATATATACTGACCACAAGTGTCTCAAATATATATTCAAACACAAATATCATAACAAGCGCCAAAGAATATGGATAGAGCTCATCATGGATTATGACTGCTCAATCCACTACCATCCTGGTAAGGATAATAAAGTGGAAAATGCTCTATATAGAAAGGATCATGTATCTTTATCAATGATGATAATTGAAAAGGATTCAATCTTATATATGCAGAGGATGGGCATGGGAATCATTATGGTAGGAACATCATCAATACTTTCTCAAATTATTCCTCAAAAATCCCTCATGGAGAGAATAATTGATTGTCAAATAAAAGATGTGGAAATTATGAAAAGGGTGGAATCTATTCGAAATGGGAAATCCTCAGAGATTAATGTGGATGAAGAAAAAGAAGTAAGATTTGGGTCCCGATTATGTGTACCATCTGATCCATAGATAAAAAGGAGCTTCTAAATTATGCATATAGCTTAGCTTTATTTATCTATCTAGGGAGCACAATGATGTGTCAGGATATTTGAAAAAATGTTTTTTGAAACAATATTTAAAGGGAGATGGATTAAAATACATCAAAGTTCGTAGTATGTTAGAAAGTGAAGGCTATGAGGAAAAAGGCTAGTGGGATGATGAAACCACTACCCAAACCAATATGTAAATGAGAGAACATTACCGTGGACATTGCCATTAGACGTCAAATGACATTAAGAGGAAATCATTCTATATGGGTCATAGTAGATAACCATTCAAAGAAAGCTCACTTTATAAAAATTCTAGGGGACTTCTCATTAGATCAACTTGAAAGGATATAATTCAAATATGAGGTAAGGATGCATGGTGTACCATAATCCATTATATCTGATCATGATACGAGATTAACCTCGATGTTCTGGAAAAGTCTCCATCATGCTCTAATTATAAGGCCCCATTCTTAAACCTTACTTAAATCTTGAGTTAATACAAGATTACACACTGAGGATCTTTTCGGGTTTAGAGTTTTAGAGAATTAGATCATAAAACTTGCATTAAATTCAACATATAAACAAAGTGGTTACATAAAGATATTATTCTTCATTCCCATCAATGGAAACACATTTAAAATAAAACATGGATTATTTCTTGACACATTTTTGAATCTATCATCTTATCATGTACCTTTCCCTTGACCTGTGAAAAACATTTCAAAAACATGGGATGAGCATAAAAACTCAGTATGGGTTATAAAAAAACATGGAAAGGAAACATGAGTTCATATATACATAAGAATGAAATCATACATTACCCATAAAACAGTGGCACTTTAACATACCTCATAAAATCATGCATAAATCATAGAAATCATAAGACATAAAGGTAACTTGAGGCATTCATAACATTCTTATGTAGGGAGTAACCCTCTTGGTTACGTTTGGAATACCCATCACAGTATATTCCCTAAATCTCTTCAGAGAAACCTTAACGTTTCACTCCTTCGCGTTACCCAATGCATTGGAGAGCTATAACGGGCTCACCCGCCCTTAGTTTATCACGGAACCACCCGTCTTCATAATAATGCCCAAGAACCATAACATAATCATATCACATAAAACATGCATAAAGGAAACATAACATTTCCACATTTCAATCACGAGATATCAATACAACACATTGATAAAATAAAAACATTATGAAAACCATTTTCAATACCAAAGTAAAACATGGTATTTATTTTTCGTTTTAAAAAAAATGTATGGCTTGTAGAGGAAGCCGAAACTCAAATAACGGTCACAACGGAGGAGAAGTCGTTGTCGCCGCATACGTACGAAAAAAACATTCCCTTTTGTCGTTTAGTAAACGCTTCGTATAAAAAAGATTCCTTTTGAATAAACGTAAAATTCAAAGGGGTTTATACACCGTATAAAAGAAAGTTGTGTATAAATAAAATATGCCTCAATGAAAGGAGATTGAGACGAAGTCCCATACCTCGTATCCGACTTGACCTGACCGTTCTTTAATCTCCTGAATAATAAACTTGAGTTAATCTCTACTCGCTTATGAATCTTTTTCAAGTTCATTATTCCTTTTATACCATGTTATGAACATCATGTAATCAGTTAAGTTAATAATGTTCATTTTGTCGGTATTTGGTTCTTAAGTCAAAAATAGACTTCTTACACTTACATGTTGTTAATTTGGTCATAGGTTCGTTATATCCAGAATGATATTAATGATTTGGATATCATATATATTCATCATATACATGTATTTATAATATTACATCACATTTAGAGGTAAGAAATGAAATGCACCGTTCATGGAGACGGTAAGCCGTACGTACGCATGAACGCTACTTCCATTTATATTTTATATTTTCTGGAATGGAATCATAATGATATAAGAGTATATTATAATTCCAGTATAATAACATATATAATATCATTAACTTTATCCTTTACACATCCCACATATGGTATTAACGAATCAAATCATTTTCAGGGGGCGGTTGTCCGCACTTCCTAAAATCAAGATATCGTGTTTACCCATAATGGGAACCATAAATGTATGCACAAAATGAAAAGAACAGAAGCTTAAGGAAAAAATAAACATATTATATTTCATATATAAAAATAGTGATATCATAATGGCCACCTTTGAAGGTGTTAAATGAGTATTGAACAATCATCATTTCGGGAGGCAGAATTTCTTCATCCATGAAAACCGTATGTTCTTTAACCATTTGATGTAGTTGTGTGAGAGTGTAGCTCAAATATATATTATAACAATATCCTTGTATATTGAAGATACTGGTGTTGTTACAAAATAAGTAAATAAAAAGAGTTTAGGGGGTTAGAGAAGCAAAATAAAACAAATGGACATGAGAGAATGAATTACCTTTAAAAGTGTAACTCCTTTTGATTTGATCCTAAATGCTTCCTTTGAAAGGATTCTGACCAAATGGAATCCTATAGGATGAGGATAGGGATGTGGAGAGAGTAAATGGGCAGGGGTTGGCCGAGCCAAAGGCTTGAGGAGTGTCTGAAATTAGGTAGAGGTGGGGGCCTTTTATAAGAGGAGAGGAGGGGCACTTTTGGAAAGTAAAGAAATATTACTTTATTTGAAAATGTGTTTCGGTTTCAGAAGGTCCCACATTGATATAATTCATGGATAAGGTGATAAGGGTTCGAAATCCACTCATCCAATTGGTTTTGGGAATGTGTAGTTCATAGATTTTACATTATCTTTCCATTTTATTTAAATCGTCAAATAATGATGTCATCGCTGCATCATTATTATGTCATAAATAATTTAATTTATTTAATGTAGAAAAATCATAAAAAAATACTATGATGTAGGAAATCTTTTTAGATTTCCAATGACTATTTATAATCAAATATCTGATCTTTATAACCCCATGTAAAAATTGTTTTCGTGAAACATATTATGTTTGTGTCATTTTTACTTTTACATTAAATAAAAAGTTATTTATGTCATTTCCCAACCAAAATGTCTCCATGGGGTCCCCAAGTTGACCCATGGATTGTCTTGGTCTGCCATGACACAACCAATAAGGTTGGGACATTTGTCTAGGTCATTTCATATTATTAAAGCATTATTTATACCTTAAACTACACTAATTACCACTAATCGCGATTAAAACCTTAATAAGTTACTATTCACCAAAAAATTATTTTAATCTCATTGAACCACATTTTACGCCTTAATGACAACCATGTATGTCGGATTTTCAAAATTCAATACACATTAGTGGTAAACTTTCATTTAACTGAAAAATCAGTTTGCTTGATTACCACTTAGTGGTTTCACTATTCATCAAAAATTGAAGTTTTTCAGAAAATTACCAAAAATTCACCCTAAGATATATTTGATATTCCAAATTCAAAAATGAAGTCTATTTTACAAAATTCAAATCATATAAGTCACATTAATTAATTTAATAATTAATTCTCGCTGCCAGAGCAAATAGCGTGTTTTTACAAAACAATAAGTATCAAAAGATTGACACCAGTTTAAGTCTAATTTCAAAGTGAAATTGATTCCAATGACCACCATTGGATATAATGGTAAAAATATATTCTAATTTCACTTCAAAACCAATTCAAAACATAATATAATCATATAAATAAATTAGATTAAAAAGCAGTTTTGATGTAAAATGCAGTATTTTTCACTATTCATTAAAAAATGAACATTGTCAGAAAAATACCAAAAATTCACACAATGTAAATTTTGATGTCCCAATCATAAAGAATTAGTTTATTTTGACAAAAATAGTTTATAATATTGTCAAAAGATAGATTCAAAAATGGTTTGCCATCAAAAGGTAGTAAAACAATTTTTAAGAATATTAGTGTATTCCATGCATAAGATTGTATTTATTTTCATTTTAAGCCTCTATAACACTATCTTAATCATTAATAGACATAGATAAAAATATCTATTATTCATTACTTACTTGGGATGTTACATCCTCCCCCCTTTAGAAAATTGCGTCCCCGCAATTTATTTACTTATCGAATCAATGGGGGTACTTATCCCTCGTTGCATTTTCAGATTTCCATGTTGCCTCTTCAATCATGTGGTTTTTCCACAAAACCTTTACCTGATGAATCACCTTATTCCGTAACACTTGCTCCCTGTGGTCAAGAATCTGGACCGGTTGTTCCTCATAAGATAGGTTCTCTTCCAGCTGAACTACCTCTGGACTCAAAACACTAGATGGATCTGGCATATACTTTCTCAACATCGAAATGTGAAAAACATTGTGTACCTGAGATAAACTCGGAGGTAAAGCCACTCGGTATGCAACTGATCAAACTCTATCCAGAATTTCGTATGGTCCAATGAACCTTGGACTCAAATTTCCTTTCTTACCAAATCTCATCACACCTTTCCAAGGAGAAACCTTGAGAAAAACATGATCACCTACCTCGAAAGATAGATCCTTCCTCCGGTTATCCGGATAACTCTTCTGCCTGCTCTGAGCTGTTCTCATGTGTTTCTGAATCAGCTGAACTTTTTCTGCCATCTCTTCTACCAATTCTGGTCCCATCAACTTCCTTTCACCCATTTCATCCCAGAAAGCTGGAGTTAGACACCGCTTCCCATATAACGCCTGAAATGGTGGCATCTGTATACTGGAATGAAAACTGTTATTATATGAAAACTCAACCAAAGAAAGATGTTAGTCCCAACATCCCTGATAATCCATAGAACAAGCTCGTAGCATATCCTCCAATGTCTGAATTGTTCGTTCTGACTGCCCATCTGATTGAGGATGAAAAGCTGTACTAAAATTTAATTCAGTACCCAACAACTTCTGAAGGCCTTTCCAAAAGTTATAAGTAAACCTGGGATCACGATCTGATACAATGGAGAGAGGAACTCCATGTAACCTGACTATCTCTTTAAGATACAAACGGGAAAATTGATCAAGAGAGAAAGTATCTCGTATAGCAAGGAAATGAGCAGATTTGGTCAAGCTATCAACAATAACCCAGATTGCATTATTACCTCGAGATGACTTCGGTAATCCAACAAGAAAGTCCATGGATATATTCTACCATTTCCACGCTGGCAATGGTAAAGGCTGAAGCATCCCTTTCGGTAACTACCGCTCTGCTTTAACCTGCTGACAAGTCAAACACTTCACAGTAAAATCAGCAATATCTCTTTTCATTCCATCCCACCAGTAATACTCCCGCAGATCTCTATACATCTTAGTACTGCCCGGATGAACTGAAAACGGAGAACTATGAGCTTCACATAACAACTCTCTCTTCAACTGTGAATCACAAGGCACACACAATCTCTTCCCAAATCTCAAAACGCAATCATTATCAATGTTGAATTCAGGCAACTTACCTTTCTGAACCAGCTCAACCTTTTCCTGCAACTCACTGTCTTGCTTCTATGCTAGCTTGATTCTATCTGATAGAGAAGATCTCACTGATACCTGAAACAAAACATAAGGACATCCTGCACCAACAACTTCTATGCCAAAGTTCATCAAATTGTTAACTAAAGGATCACGTTCCAACCGCAACACTGTTAATGAAGCATTATGTTTTTCGACTCAAAGCATCAGCCACTTTATTTTCTTTTCCCGGATGGTAATGAATTGTACAATCATAATCCTTGATTAATTCCAGCCATCTCCTTTGTCTCATGTTTAACTCTTTCTGAGTGAATATATACTTTAAAATTTTGTTATCGGTATATATTTCACACTTTACTCCATACAAATGATGCCTCCAAATTTTTAAAGCAAAAACAACAGCAGCTAGTTCCAAATCATGTGTAGGGTAATTTACCTCATGAGTTTCCAACTGTTGAGAAGCATAAGCAATTACCTGATCATTCTGCATTAGGACGCAACCAAGTCCTTTCAATGAAGCATCACTGTATATAACAAACTCACCATTCCTGGAAGGTAGTGCCAAAACTGGAGCATTCACAAATCTTCTTTTCAATTCCTGAAAACAATCATCATATTCTTTTGTCCAGATAAACATAACACCCTTCCGAGTTAGCTTAGTCATTGGACTAGATAACCGTGAAAAATTTCTAACAAACCTTCGGTAATAGCCCGCCAAACCAAGGAAGCTACGAATCTCGGTTACATTTGTGGGTCTTGGCCATTCTTCCACAACTTTTGTTTTTGCAGGATCAACAGTTATTCCATCTTTAGAAACAATGTGACCAAGGAAAGAAATTTGTTGCACCCAAAACTCACACTTGCTGAATTTCCCATACAATTTCTTTTCCTTTAAGGTTTGCAAGATAACCCTTAAATGTTTTTCAGGCTTCTCTTTACTTTTAGAAAACACCAAAATATCATCAATGAAAACCACCACAAACTTATCCAAGAACTCATGGAAAATTCTATTCATTAAGTCCATGAATACAGCAGGTGCATTGGTTAGCCCAAAAGGCATTACTACAAATTCATAATGGCCATATCTCGTACGGAATGCAGTCTTTGGAATATCTGCCTCCTTTACCTTCAGCTGATGGTACCCCGATCTCAAGTCAATCTTTGAAAAAAACTGAGCTCCCTGGAGCTAATCAAACAAATCATCAATATGAGGCAAAGGATATTTGTTCTTAACAGTGATATTATTCAAGGCTCTATAATCAATGCAAAGTCTCATAGAACCATATTTCTTTTTAACCAATAAAACAGGAGCACCCCATGGTGATGTGCTAGGTCTAATGAAACATTTCTCTAATAAATCTTGCAATTGCTCCTTCAACTCTAAAAGTTCAATTTGTGCCATTCGATAAGGGGGTTTTGAAATTGGCTTAGCATCAGGAACTAAGTCAACAGTAAAATCAACTTCCCGATCTGGTATTATTCCGGGCAACTCATCCGGAAAAACATCAGGATACTCATTTACCACTGGCACATCATTAATCTGAACAGTTCCTTTATTTTCAACGACATGTGCAAGGTAACATTCATTTCCATCTTTTACAAGTTTCTCGGCCTCTTGATATGTTATCAAAAGTAAGGGTTCATTCTTGTAAACAAACTGAAAGTCTTTCTGAAGAGAAACTTCTTTAGCTCTACAATCAATCTTAGCATGGTAAATAGAGATCCAATCCATACCTAGGATAACATCAAACTCTAGTAGAGGTAGAACAATAAGGTTTGCAAGTAGGTTCTTTCCACAGATAAGGATAGGAAGATTCTTATAAATTCTTTTTGCCTCAACATTCCCCCCGGTGTTTTTACCAAAAGTTCAGGAGTCATTTCTTGAGATGGTATTCCCATTTTACTAGAAAAGGTTTCAGAGATGAAAGAATGGGTAGACCCTGAATCAAACAACACACTGGCATAATCTAAAAAAATAAACAAAGTACCTGATACAACTTCATTTGATGTCCCGACATCTGCTGAAGTAGTTGCAAAGGATTTCACCACCCCTTTCTGCTTGTAGTCTAACTGCTTCCCATCACTCAAGCTCGTTGTCGAACACTCGTTTGCATAGTGACCCATCTCATTGCACTTATAACATTTCACTAACTGTACCTCAAATTTGTTCTTACCTTCACCTTGACCCTTTTCAGTGCAATCACGAGCCTTATGTCCCATCTTACCACATCGGTAGCACTTCCCAGAATTCCGAAGACATTCCCCAGCATGCCTTTTTCCACATTTATCACAAATTGAAAACTTAGTTTTCTTACCATCAGACTTTTTTGAAGAATTCTTACCTTTCTCCTGCCACCTCGGTCTCTTCTTCTGCAGGTTGTTATAGAAAACTTGGTCATCGGCAAACTTCATTTCCACCTTCTCATCACATCGAACAAGCTTTTCATAACTTTTAAACTCACGAGAAGCTAATGCCCTTCGATATTTTGGCTTTAATCCTGAGTAAAAACGATTGATTTTACTATCAAGGTCCCGGATAAAATTTGGAGCATACCTTGCCAAACGAGTGAACCTTTCTTCATAGGTAGCCACTGAGTCTTCCTCTTTCCTCAATTCCAAGAATTGCTTTTCCATCCTAAGTCGAAGAGCTTTAGGAAAATACTTCTCAAGAAACATACCTTTGAATTCATCCCAGTCAAGAGCATCAATCTCATCGGCGTCCCTGATATTTTTAACCATAGACCACCACTGATCTGCTTCACCCTCCAAACGGTAAATAGCAAAACTAACCTTTTGATTGTCTGAACACCCCATGACATCAAAAATCTTCTCCAGTGCTTTAATCCACCCTTCAGCTGGCACATGGTCAGATGATCCTCTGAATGATGGTGGATGTTGCCTCATGAAATGTTCCACCACTGACATGTTCCTCTGCGGTTGGTCTGGCTGATCTTGTGTATGGATACCACCGCCATTTATCGCCTGAGTCAACTGCGCCATTACTGCAAAAAACTGTTCAGTTCCAATTCTGACCATTTCTGGATGCTGATTCGGAAGGTTATTTCCTTCTGTATGCCTTCCTAGCACTGCTTCGCTGTTTCCTCTTCGGAAAACCATTCTGAACAAACATGTCTTAGATGAAGCAACATGGTAATCTTTAAATGCTGTATCATTTCGAAAAAAAATATTTTTGGATAATCATTTAATATAATTCTAAATCCTAAAGTTATCTAAACCGACCTTTGATACCAACTATAAGGCCCCAGCCTTAAACCATACTTAAATCTTGAGTTAATACATGATTACACATTGAGGATCTTTTCGGGATTATATTTTTAGAGAATTAGATCATAAAACTTTCATTACATTCCACATATAAACAAAGTGGTTATATAAAGATAGTATTATTCATTCCCATCAATGGAAACACATTTAAAATAAAACATGGATTATTTCTTGACACATCCTTGACTCTATCATCTTATCATGTACCTTTCCCTTGACTTGTGAAAAACATTTCAAAAACATGGGATGAGCATAAAAAATCAGTATGGGTAATAAAAAAACATGGAAAGGAAACATGAGTTCATATATACATAAGAATGAAATCATACTTTACCCATAAAACATTGGCACTTTAACATACCTTATAAAATCATGAATAAATCATAGAAATCATAAGACATAAAGGTAACTTGAGGCATTCATAACATTCTTACATAGGGAGTAACCCTGTTGGTTACGTTTGGAATACCCATCACAGTATATTCCCTAAATCTCTTCGGAGAAACCTTAACGTTTCACTCCTTCGCGTTACCCAAAGCATTGGAGAGCTATAACGGGCTCACCCGCCCTTAGTTTATCACGGAACCACCCGTCTTCATAATAATGCCCAAGAACCATAACATAATCATATCAAATAAAACATGCATAAAGGAAACATAACATTTCCACATTTCAATTACAGGATATCAATACAGCACATTGATATAATAAAAACATTATGAAAACCATTTTCAATACCAAAGTAAAACATGGTATTTATTTTTCGTTTTAAAAAAAAGTATGGCTTGTAGAGGAAGCCGAAACTCAAATAACGGTCACAACGGCGGAGAAGTCGTTGTCGCCGCATAGGTACGACAAAAAACATTTTGTTTTGTCGTTCAGTAAACGCTTCGTATAAAAAATATTCCTTTTAAATAAATGTAAAAGTCAAAGGGTTTTATACACCGTATAAAATAAAGTTGTGTATAAATAAAATATGCCTCAATGAAAGGACATTGAGACGAAGTCCCATACCTCGTATCCGACTTGACCCGACCGTTCTTTAATCTCCTGAATAATAAACTTGAGTTAATATCTACTTGCTTATGAATCTTTTTCAAGTTCATTATTCCTTTTATACCATGTTATGAACATCATGTAATCAGTTATGTTAATAATGTTCATTTTGTCGGTATTTGGTTCTTAAGTCAAAAATAGACTTCTTACACATACATGTTGTTAATTTGGTCATAGGTTCATTATATCCAGAATGATATTAATGATTTGGATATCATATATATTCATCATATACATGTATTTATAATATTACATCACATTTAGAGGTAAGAAATGAAATGCACCGTTCATGGAGACGGTAAGCCGTACGTACGCATGAACGCTACTTCCATTTCTATTTCATATTTTCTGGAATGGAATCATAATGATATAAGAGTATATGATAATTCCAGTATAATAACATATATAATATCATTAACTTTATCCTTTACACATCCCACATATGGTATTAACGAATCAAATCATTTTCAGGGGGCGGTAGTCCGCACTACCTAAAATGAAGATATCATGTTTACCCATAATGGGAACCATAAAGGTATGCACAAAATGAAAAGAACAGAAGCTTAAGGAAAACATAAACATATTATATATCATATATAAAAATATTGATATCATAATGGACACCTTTGAAGGAGTTAAATGAGTATTGAACAATCATCATTTCGGGAGGAAGAATTTCGCCATCCACAGAAACTGTATGTTCTTTAACCATTTGATGTAGTTGTGTGAGAGTGTAGCTCAAATATATATTATAACAACATCATTTTATTTTGAAGATACTGGTGTTGTTACAAAATAAGTAAATAAAAAGAGTTTAGGGGGTTAGAGAAGCAAAATAAAACAAATGGACATGAGAGAATGAATTACCTTTAAAAGTGTAAGTCCTTTTGATTTGATCCTAAAGTCTTCCTTTGAAAGGATTCTGCCAAAAGGGAATCCTCTAGGATGAGGATAGGGATGTGGAGAGAGTAAATGGGAATGGTTTGGCCGAGCCAAAGGCTTGAGGAGTGTGTGAAATGAGGTACAGGTGGGGGCCTTTTATAAGAGGAGAGGAGGGGCACTTTTGGAATGTAAAGAAATATTACTTTATTTGAAAATGTGTTTCGGTTTCAAAAGGTCCCACATTGATATAATTCGTGGATAAATTGATAAGGGTTCTAAATCCACTCATCCAATTGGTTTTGGACATGTGTAGTTCATAGATTTTACATTATCTTTCCATTTTATTTAAATCGTCAAATAATGATGTCATCACTGCATCATTATTATGTCATAAATAATTTAATTTATTTAAGGTCTAAAAATCATAAAAAAATACAATGATCTAGGAAATATTTTTAGATTTCCAATCACTATTTATAATCAAATATCTGATCTTTATAACCCCATGTAAAAATTGTTTTCGTGAAACATATTATGTTTGTGTCATTTTTACTTTTACATTAAATAAAAAGTTATTTATGTCATTTCCCAACCAAAATGTCTCCATGGGGTCCCCAAGTTGACCCATGGCTTGTCTTTGTTGGCCATGACACAAAAAATAAGGTTGGGACATGTGTCTAGGTCATTTCATATCATTAAATCATTATTTATACCTTAAACTACACTAATTACCACTAATCGCGATTAAAAACTTAATAAGTTACTATTCACCAAAAAATTATTTTAATCTCATTGAACCACATTTTACTTCTTAATGACAACCATGTATGTTGTATTTTCAAAATTCAATACACATTAGTGGTAAACTTTCATTTAACTGAAAAAATCTGTTTTCTTGATTACCACTTAGTGGTTTCACTATTCATCAAAAATCGAAGTTTTTCAGAAAATTACCAAAAATTCACCCTAAGCTATATTTGATATTCCGAATTCAAAAATAAAGTCAATTTTACAAAATTAAAATCATATAAGTCACATTAATTAATTTAATAATTAATTCCCGCTGCCATAGCAAATAGCGTGTTTTTACAAAACAATAAGTATCAAAAGATTGACACCAGTTTAAGTCTAATTTCAAAGTGAAATTGATTCCAATGACCACCATTGGATAAAATGGTAAAAATATATTCTAATTTCACTTCAAAACCAATTCAAAACATAATATAATCATATAAATAAATTAGATGAAAAAGCAGTTTTGATGTAAAATGCAGTATTTTTCACTATTCATTAAAAAAAGAACATTGTCAGAAAAATACCAAAAATTCACACATGGTAAATTTTGATGTCCCAATCATAAAGAATAAGTTTATTTTGACAAACATAGTTTATAAAATTGTCAAAAGATAGATTCAAAAATGGTTTTCCATCAAAAGGTAGTAAAACAATCTTTTAAGAATATTAGTGTATTCCATGCATAAGATTGTATTTATTTTCATTTTAAGCCTATATAACACTATCTTAATCATTAATAGACATAGATAAAAATATCTATTATTAATTACTTACTTGGGATGTTACATCCTTCCCCCCTTTAGAAAATTGCGTCCCCGCAATTTATTTACTTATCGAATAAATGGGGGTACTTATCCCTCATTGCATTTTCAGATTCCCATGTTGCTTCTTCAATCATGTGGTTTTTCCACAAAACCTTTACCTGATGAATCACCTTATTCCGTAACACTTGCTCCCTGTAGTCAAGAATCTGGACCGGTTGTTCCTCATAAGATAGGTTCTCTTCCAGCTGAACTACCTCTGGACTCAAAACACTAGATGGATCTGGCATATACTTTCTCAACATCGAAATGTGAAAAACATTGTTTACCTGAGATAAACTCGGAGGTAAAGCCACTCAGTATGCAACTGATCCAACTCTCTCCAGAATTTCGTATGATCCAATGAACCTTGGACTCAACTTTCCTTTCTTACCAAATCTCATCACACTTTTCCAAGGAGAAACCTTGAGAAAAACATGATCACCTACCTCGAAATATAGATCCTTCCTCCGGTTATCCGCATAACTCTTTTGCCTGCTCTGAGCTGTTCTAATGTGTTTCTAAATCAGCTGAACTTTTTCTGCCATCTCTTCAACCAATTCTGGTCCCATCAACTTCCTTTCTCCCACTTCATCCCAGAAAGCTGGAGTTCGACACCGCTTCCCATATAATGCCTGAAATGGTGCCATCTGTATACTGGAATGAAAACTGTTATTATATGAAAACTCAACCAAAGAAAGATGTTGGTCCCAACTTCCCTGATAATCCATAGAACAAGCTCGTAGCATATCCTCCAATGTCTTAATTGTTCGTTCTGACTGCCCATCTGATTGAGGATGAAAAGCTGTACTAAAATTTAATTCAGTACCCAACGACTTCTGAAGGCCTTTCCAAAAGTTAGAAGTAAACCTGGGATCACGATCCGATACAATGGAGAGAGGAACTCTATGTAACCTGACTATCTCTTTAAGATACAAACGGGAAATTTGATCAAGAGAGAAAGTATCTCGTATAGCAAGGAAATGAGCAGATTTGGTCAAGCGATCAACAATAACCCATATAGCATTATTACCCCGAGATGTCTTCGGTAATCCAACAACAAAGTCCATGGATATATTCTACCATTTCCACTCTGGCACTGGTAAAGGCTGAAGCATCCCTTTCGGTAACTTCCGCTCTGCTTTAACCTTCTGACAAGTCAAACACTTCACAGTAAAATCAGAAATATCTCTTTTCATTCCATCCCACTAGTAATACTCCCGCAGATCTCTATACATCTTAGTACTGCCCGGATGAACTGAAAACGGAGAACTATGAGCTTCACATAACAACCCTCTCTTCAACTATGAATCACAAGGCACACACAATCTCTTCCCAAATCTCAAAACGCAATCATTATCAATGTTGAATTCAGGCAACTTACCTTTCTGAACCAGCTCTACCTTTTCCTGCAACTCACTGTCTTGCTTCTGTGCTTGCTTGATTCTATCTGATAGAGAAGATCTCACTGATACCTGAAACAAAACAGAAGGACTTCCTGCACTAACAACTTGTATGCCAAAGTTCATCAAATCGTTAACCAAAGGATCACGTTCCAACCGCAACACTGTTAATGAAGGATTACTTTTTCGACTCAAAGCATTAGCCACTTTATTTGCTTTTCCCGGATGGTAATGAATTGTACAATCATAATCCTTGATTAATTCCTGTCATCTCCTTTGTCTCATGTTTAACTCTTTCTGAGTGAATATATACTTTAATCTTTTGTGATCGGTATATATTTCACACTTTACTCCATACAAATGACGCCTCCAAATTTTTAAAGAAAAAACAACAGCAGCTAGTTCCAAATCATGTGTAGGGTAATTTACCTCGTGAGTTTCAACTGTCGTGAAGCATAAGCAATTACCTGATCATTCTGCATTAGGACGCAACCAAGTCCTTTCAATGAAGCATCACTGTATATAACAAACTCACCATTCCTGGAAGGTAGTGCCAAAACTGGAGCATTCACCAATCTTTTTTTCAATTCCTGAAAACAATCATCACATTCTTTTGTCCAGATAATCTTAACACCCTTCCGAGTTAGCTTAGTCGTTGGACTAGATAACCGTGAAAAATTTCTAACAAAACTTTGGTAATATCCCACCAAACCAAGGAAGCTACGAATCTCGGTTACATTTGTGGGTCTTGGCCATTCTTCCACAACTTTTGTTTTTGCAGGATCAACAGTTATTCCATCTTTAGAAACAATGTGACCAAGGAAAGAAATTTGTTGCAACCAAAACTCACACTTGCTGAATTTCCCATAAAATTTCTTTTCCTTTAAGGTTTGCAAGATAACCCTTAAATGTTTTTCATGCTCCTCTTTACTTTTAGAAAACACCAAAATATCATCAACGAAAACCACCACAAACTTATCCAAGAACTCATGGAAAATTCTATTCATTAAGTCCATGAATACAGCAGGTGCATTGGTTAGCCCAAAAGGCATTACTAAAAATTCATAATGGCTATATCTCGTACGGAATGCGGTCTTTGGAATATCTGCCTCCTTTACCTTCAGCTGATGGTACCCTGATCTCAAGTCAATCTTTAAAAAAAACTGAGCTCCCTGGAGCTAATCAAACAAATCATCGATATGAGGCAAAGGATATTTGTTCTTAACAGGGATATTATTCAAGGCTCTATAATCAATGCAAAGTCTCATAGAACCATCTTTCTTTTTAACAAATAAAACAGGAGCACCCCATGGTGATGTGCTAGGTCTAATGAAACCTTTCTCTAATAAACCTTGCAATTACTCCTTCAACTCTAAAAGTTCAATTTGTGCCATTCGATAAGGGGGTTTTGAAATTGGCTTAGCATCAGGAACTAAGTCAACAGTAAACTCAACTTCCCGATCTGGTATTATTCCAGGAAACTCGTCAGGAAAAACATCAGGATACTCATTTACCACTGGCACATCATTAATCTGAACAGTTCCTTTATTTTCAACGATATGTGCAAGGTAACATTCATTTCCATCTTTTACAAGTTTCTCGGCCTCTAGATATGTTATCAAAAGTAAGGGTTCATTCTTGTAAACAAACTGAAATTCTTTCTGAAAAGAAACTTCTTTAGCTCTACAATCAATCTTAGCATGGTAAATAAAGATCCAATCCATACCCAGTATAACATAAAACTCTACTAGAGGTAGAACAATAAGGTTTGCAAGTAGGTTCTTTCCACAGATATGGATAGGAAGATTCTTATAAATTCTTTTTTCCCCAACATTCCCCCCAGGTGTTTTTACCAAAAGTTCAAGAGTCATTTCTTGAGATGGTATTCCCATTTTACTAGAAAAGGTTTCAGAGATGAAAGAATGTGTAGACCCCGAATCAAACAACACACTGGCATAATCTAAAAAAACAAACAAAGTACCTGATACAACTTCATTTGATGTCCCGACATCTGCTGAAGTAGTTGCAAAGGATTTCACCACCCCTTTCTGCTTGTAGTCTAACTGCTTCCCATCACTCAAGCTCCTTGTCGGACACTCGTTTGCATAGTGACCCATCTCATTTCACTTATAACATTTCACTAACTGTACATCAAATTTGTTCTTACCTTCACCTTGATCCTTTTCAGTGTAATCACGAGCCTTATGTCCCATCTTAACACATCGGTAGCACTTCCCAGAATCCAGAAGACATTCCCCAGCATGCCTTTTGCCACATTTATCAGAAATTGGAAACTTAGTTTTCTTACCATCAGACTTTTTTGAAGAATTCTTACCTTTCTCCTGCCACCTCGGTCTCTTCTTCTGCTGGTGGATATAGAAAACTTGGTCATCGGAAAACTCCATTTCCACCTTCTCAGCACATCGAGCAAGCTTTTCATAACTTTTAAACTCATGAGAAGGTAATGCCCTTTGATATTTTGGCTTTAATCCTGAGTAAAAATGATTGATTTTACTATCAAGGTCCCAGATAAAATTTGGAGCATACCTTGCCAAACGAGTGAACCTTTCTTCATAGGAAGCCACTGAGTCTTCCTCTTGCCTCAATTCCAAGAATTTCTTTTCCATCCTAAGTCGAACAGCCTTAGGAAAATACTTCTCAAGAAACATACCTTTTAATTCATCCCAGTCAAGAGCATAAATCTCATCGGCGTCCCTGATATTTTTAACCATAGACCACCACTGATCTGCTTCACCCTCCAAATGGTAAATAGCAAGACTAACCTTTTGATTGTCTAAACACCCCATGACATCAACAATCTTCTCCAGTGCTTTAATCCACCCTTCAGCTAGCACATGGTTAGATGATCCTCTGAATGATGGTGGATGTTGCCTCATGAAATGTTCCACCACTGACATGTTCCTCTGCGGTTGGTCTGGCTGATCTCATGTATGGATACCACCGCCATTTATCGCCTGAGTCAACTGCGCAATTACTGAAACAAACTGTTCAGTTCCAATTCCGACCATTTCGGGATGCTGATTCGGAAGGTTATTTCCTTCTGTATGCCTTCCTAGCACTGGTTCCCTGTTTCCTCTGCGGAAAACCATTCTGAACAAACATGTCTTAGATGAAGCAACATGGTAATCTTTAAATGCTGTATCATTTCAAAAAAAAATATTTTTGGATAATCATTTAATAGAATTCTAAATCCTAAAGTTATCTAAACCGACCTTTGATACCAACTATAAGGCCCCAGCCTTAAACCTTACATAAATCTTGAGTTAATACAAGATTACACATTGAAGATATTTTCAGGTTTAGAGTTTTAGACAATTAGATCATAAAACTTGCATTACATTCCACATATAAACAAAGTTGTTACATAAAGATAGTATTCTTAATTCCCATCAATGGAAACACATTTAAAATAAAACATGGATTATTTATTGACACATCCTTGACTCTATCATCTTATCATGTACCTTTCCCTTGACCTGTGAAAAAAATTTCAAAAACCTGGGATGAGCATAAAAACTCAGTATGGGTTATAAAAAACATGGAAAGGAAACATGAGTTCATATATACATAAGAATGAAATCATACATTACCCATAAAACATTGGCACTTTAACATACCTCATAAAATCATGAATAAATCATAGAAATCATAAGACATAAAGGTAACTTGAGGCATTCATAACATTCTTACGTAGGGAGTAACCCTCTTGGTTATGTTTGGAATAACCATCACAGTATATTCCCTAAATATCTTTGGAGAAACCTTAACGTTTCACTCCATCGCGTTACCCAATGCATTGGAGAGCTATAACGGGCTCACCCGCCCTTAGTTTATCACGGAACCACCCGTCTTCATAATAATGCCCAAGAACCATAACATAATCATATCACATAAAACATGCATAAAGGAAACATAAAATTTCCACATTTCAATCACGAGATATCAATACGACACATTGATATAATAAATACATTATGAAAACCATTTTCAATACCAAAGTAAAACATGGTATTTATTTTTCATTTTTAAAAAAAAGTATGGCTTGTAGAGGAAGCCGAAACTCAAATAACGGTCACAACGGAGGAGAAGTCGTTGTCGCCGCATACGTACGACAAAAACATTCCCTTTTGTCATTTAGTAAACGCTTCGTATAAAAAAGATTCCTTTTGAATAAACGTAAAAGTCAAATGGGTTTATACACCGTATAAAAGAAAGTTGTGTATAAATAAAATATGCCTCAATGAAAGGAGATTGAGACGAAGTCCCATACCTCGTATCCGACTTGACCCGACCGTTCTTTAATCTCCTGAATAATAAACTTGAGTTAATCTCTACTTGCTTATGAATCTTTTTCAAGTTCATTATTCCTTTTATACCATGTTATGAACATCATGTAATCAGTTAAGTTAATAATGTTCATTTTGTCGGTATTTGGTTCTTAAGTCAAAAATAGTCTTCTGACACTTACATGTTGTTAATTTGGTCATAGGTTTGTTATATCCAGAATGATATTAATGATTTGGATATCATATATATTCATCATATACATGTATTTATAATATTACATCACATTTAGAGGTAAGAAATGAAATGCACCGTTCATGGAGACGGTAAGCCGTACGTACGCATGAACGCTACTTCCATTTCTATTTCATATTTTCTGGAATGGAATCATAATGATATAAGAGTATATTATAATTCCAGTATAATAACATATATAATATCATTAACTTTATCCTTTACACATCCCACATATGGTATTAACGAATCAAATCATTTTCAGGGGGCGGTAGTCCGCACTTCCTAAAATGAAGATATCGTGTTTACCCATAATGGGAACCATAACGGTATGCAAAAAATGAAAAGAAGAGAAGCTTAAGGAAAACATAAACATATTATATATCTTATATAAAAATTGTGACATCATAATGTCCACATTTGAAGGTGTTAAATGAGTATTGAACAATCATCATTTCAGGAGGCAGAATTTCTCCATCCACGGAAACCGTATATTCTTTAACCATTTGATGTAGTTGTGTGAGAGTGTAGCTAAAATAAATATTATAACAACATCCTTGTATATTTAAGATACTGGTGTTGTTACAAAATAAGTAAATAAAAAGAGTTTAGGTGGTTAGAGAAGCAAAATAAAACAAATGGACATGAGAGAATGAATTACCTTTAAAAGTGTAACTCCTTTTGATTTGATCCTAAAGGCTTCCTTTGAAAGGATTCTGCCCAAAGGGAATACTCTAGGATGAGGAGAGGGATGTGGAGAGAGTAAATGGGCAGGGTTTGGCCGAGCCAAAGGCTTGAGGAGTGTGTGAAATGAGTTAGAGGTGGGGGCCTTTTATAAGAGGAGAGGAGGGGCACTTTTGGAAAGTAAAGAAATATTACTTTATTTGAAAATGTGTTTCTGTTTCAAAAGGTCCCACATTGATATAATTAGTGGATAAGGTGATAAGGGTTCGAAATCAACTCATCCAATTGGTTTTGGCCATGTTTAGTTCATAGATTTTACATTATCTTTCCATTTTATTTAAATCGTCAAATAATGATGTCATCGCTGCATCATTATTATGTCATAAATAATTTATTTTATTTAATTTCTAAAAATCCTAAAAAAATACTATGATGTAGGAAATCTTTTTAGATTTCCAATGACTATTTATAATCAAATATCTTATCTTTATTACCCCATGTAAAAATTGTTTTCGTGAAACATATTATGTTTGTGTCATTTTTACTTTTACATTAAATAAAAAGTTATTTATGTCATTTCCCAAACAAAATGTCTCCATGGGGTCCCCAAGTTGACCCATGGCTTGTCTTGGTCGGCCATGACACAACCAATAAGGTTGGGACATGTGTCTAGGTCATTTCATATTATTAAAGAATTATTTATACCTTAAACTACACTAATTACCACTAATCGCGATTAAAAACTTAATAAGTTACTATTCACCAAAAAATTATTTTAATCTCATTGAACCACATTTTACTTCTTAATGACAACCATGTATGTCGGATTTTCAAAATTCAATACACATTAGTGGTAAACATTCATTTAACTGAAAAATCAGTTTGCTTGATTACCGTTTCACTATTCATCAAAAATTGAAGTTTTTCAGAAAATTACCAAAAATTCACCCTAAGCTATATTTAATATTCCAAATTCAAAAATGAAGTCTATTTTACAAAATTCAAATAATATAAGTCACATTAATTAATTTAATAATTAATTCCCGCTGCCAGAGAAAATAGCGTGTTTTTACAAAACAATAAGTATCAAAAGATTGACAACAGTTTAAGTCTAATTTCAATGTGAAATTGATTCCAATGACCACCATTGGAGAAAATGGTAAAAATATATTCTAATTTCACTTCAAAACCAATTCAAAACATAATATAATCATATAAATAAATTAGATTAAAATGCAGTTTTGATGTAAAATGCAGTATTTTTCACTATTCATTAAAAAATGAACATTGTCAGAAAAATACCAAAAATTCAGACAAGGTAAATTTTGATGTCCCAATCATAAAGAATAAGTTTATTTTGAAAAACATAGTTTATAAAATTGTCAAAAGATAGATTCAAAAATGGTTTGCCATCAAAAGGCAGTAAAACAATCTTTTAAGAATATTAGTGTATTCCATGCATAAGATTGTATTTATTTTCATTTTAAGCCTCTATAACACTATCTTAATCATTAATAGACATAGATAGAAATATCTATTATTAATTACTTACTTGGGATGTTACACTAATCATTGAACTGATCATCAGTACGGCTTACCATCATCCAAATGATGTCCAATCTAAGAGGACTATTCAGACACTGGAAGACATGTTGCGAGCGCGTTATGTGGAATTCAAAGGATGACGGGACTAACATGTATAACTGGTTGAATTCTCCTACAAAAACAGTTTCCACTCGAGCATTTGAATGACTCCATATGAATCCCTTTATCATAAAAGGTGCAAAACATAGGTGTTTTGGGATGAATTTGAAGAGATTAACCTGCTAGAGACTAAAATGGTCAACAAAATGTTGGAGAAGGTGAAAACCATTCAGCAACACATCAAGGAACCCCAAATTCGACAAAAACGTTACACACACAATCGTCGATGAGACCTTGAGTTAAAAGTTAGAGACCTAGTATTTCACCATATATCACTATAGAATATGTTCATGATATTTGAGAAGAAAGGAATGATAATTCTTAGGTATATCAGACCATTCATGATCCTTGATTGAGTCCAAGTTTTGTCTTACTGATTGGCACTTCCATCTACCATGTGAAACTACATGATGTCCTCCTTGTATCTCTCTTATGGAAGTACATACTAGACCCTCCACATTTACTCACTTTATAGGTGGTACAATTTAAGGATGATTTTTTATACAAGAAGTAGCCAATGAAGATCTTGGATCGTGGGGACAAATTTATACCTAATAAGACTACTAATCTAGTTAAGGTTTTATGGAGAAAACATAAGTACAAATAGGCAGCATTTGAATTGGGGGAGGCAACGAAGGAAAAATACTCACACCTGTTTATGGAATTGAATGTAAGATGAAATTTTGAGGGTCAAATTTTTTATCGGGGTAAGATTATAACAACCTGATGTTATCAATTGAAATTTCATTCTTATAATTATTTCTTATAATCAATTGAAATAAAAAAAATAAATGAACTGCTAAGTGCTATGTGACCAATTAAAATAATTTTGTCACTTCTATATTTTTAATTTTGAAAATCTGACCCACATAGTTGCGATCAGTAAATTATCTGGATTCCGATCAGAAAAACATAATTTTTGGTGAATATTAACTTACCCTTATGAATAATAACAAACCCTTATGAATAGTGATATACCCTAATGAAAATTTTCCTTACCTATGATAGTACATAAATAATATTCAAGTGGAAGTATGATATACCTATATCTTGGAATGAAAAAATAAAAGTTTTAAAAATGTTATTTTTGAGTAAATTGATATTTTCATTAATAATTAATGTAATAATACATAGAAAAATAATTTTTAAAAATGGATCTCATTTTTGGATTTTACACGTTGAAAAATGGTTAGGGTGAATTTTTGTGATTTTTCTAAAATACTTGAACTTTCGATGAATAGTAAAATCTGATAATTCAGAATAAATGCTAAAACCTGAATTTCTACATCATTCTTATGTCATAGATGATGTAAATGGCCATTTTATTGAGCTCAAATTCAAATATTACTATAATTTTTCGTGTAATCACCACTATTTCTTGTCTTGAGTGAAATTAATAAACTAATGATTAAAAAATTATGAAAACCTTTACCCCTTCCACTATAAACCCCCTCTTTTTCTCTTATTTCCACTCCTATCAAGCCTTTTTCCTTGACAATAATTGGTCCAAATCTATCCCCAAGATCCTCCTCCAAATTAAGAGTCCCATATACTCTTCAAAATACCAAAAAATATCCCCTTAAATGGTTCTTAAAATATGTATACTTAAGAGGTAAATTTATCATTACAATTCTTTTATTTCTTTTATCTTCATTTATTTTCATATTTCTTTCCTGACTCCCCTTCAACAAAACGGTATGATAAATCTGGTGACATACATTTACTATAATTATATTATACTAATGAGAAACTTTATTACCTTCTCTTCTTTCCCCCTATTTTATTTTAATGTAATGAAAACACCGTTTGAGATGTGTTAATTTAGCACATTCAAGGACAACAGTTTATCAGTATCTATTTTATTTCATTATAGTCATGAATCTATTTGTTTTATGGTTGGAAAATATTATTATATATGTAATATATCCTATTTAGGTTCTTTAATCCTTTTGTACAAATGGTTTTTTGATACAATGAAAAACATGTTCATTGTAATCAAAACCACCGATTAACCTAAACAATTATCCCTAAGGTTTTATATATTAACTCCACTACACTCCCAATTACCTAATGAATTTTTATAAACATGTGATCTCATATATGTTAAATAATAACATAAAACTTCTTTTATGGATGACAAATTTCACCTTTCATGTTTATACAATCATGAATATAAGTGAACTGATAATTAAAATAATGTAAGCAAACAGACCCAAAAATGAAATTGAACCTCATAACCAATGAAAATGTTTATAAATGAACTCAGAATTATTTTACTAAATAAATTAAGTAGATAATAGGTTATGTAATTATAAATTAATAATCCTTATTTTTCTATTCATTTCATTAATAAAATGTTGATAACCCCATCAGACTTAAGGTAAGGGATCCTCTTCATTTAACTCTTAATCAAGATATCCTCTATGCTATGCCATATATTGTGTAATTACATATGTTGGGGTATGATTAATCACCTAACCCATACTGTCATTTTGATTTATAAAATATATGAAATCCATTTATCTGCCATTAAGCCCTCTTAAGTACACCTGATACCATACTGATAATCCGTAATGAATTCTACCCAAACGGCCTTTATTCCTTCGGGCTTCTCTACCTTTCCTTTTACCCAAATGATATTGTAATATTCTTATGTAAAACTTCTAAATTATGTTTATATTCTCTAAAATCATGTTTCATGATCAATCACTCATTCCCTTTTGTGGATATACAATTATTTTAGGTGATTCTCTCCTCGATACATCCTAGTAAGAAAACTTGTTTAAAGGGAACATCCAAAATTTTTACCTAATTTCAAGTGCACTATATCCTCTATTTTAAGACATCAATTCCATTATAAAATAACTATTTTTTTTATTAAAACCTTATTGGTTCACTTCTGGTTTTAAATAATGTTTTTACTATTTTCCATTTTAAATGCTCTGTAGTGTTTGCCTTAAAACCGCACTAAAATGTTTTAACTCTAATGTTTCTTAAATACCCATATTACACATTGTAACTTCTTATTGACGTAAAATAACTAATTATATGACTATTTTACCATATTAATGTCCATTTATGTCCTAAAACTTTTCTCTCAGGGACACTTTTATGATACACCCATTTATTATGCTTTATGACAAGATTGTGTTACCATTGCATTCCATGTGTACCCTTATGTTTATGAATGGTTTATTTTGTATGATTATTTATATGGAAAGAATATTCAAAAAAATTGTTTTGGGTGCACCCAGATAGCGCTCTAATGCATTGGGTAATATTAAGTCTCATGATATCTTATGTGAAATGAGATTGGCGATTATCCTTGACTCATACTACTATGGAAACCATGATTTGCAGTTATCCTTGACCCATGCTACTATGGGAAATGTTATAGACATTTATCCTTGACTAGTACTAACGACATGTTTTATGTTTCTAACACATTTATATGATTCTGGGTTTAAAGGATACCATGTTTACATGAAATAATTTTATTTGTTCCTTTCTTCTGAAATCATTATGTCATGCCTCCAAACTTGTGTGCTTAAGCATTATTCTTATGTTCATTCCCGTAACGGGGTTTTTAGCTCACCCCTCGATTCATGTGTTCCCCACGGTATAATATGATGATGTAAGGTCTCAAATGAAGTTTGGATATTTTTATGGGTATTAAATAAAGAATTGTTTTCTGCCCCATGTTTTTTTTTTATTTACCTAGTCTTCAAAGACACTGGACTTCACGATCCATGGATTGTACTCTGATGAATAATTATGTTTAAAAAAATGTAATTTTATATGTAAAACGCTAGGGTATCTATAATCCATATTTTTTTAAAATATAATAACTTTTAATTGGATAATAATGATACCAACCGTCATTATAATATTTCCCAACAACAATAACATAATTGTAGAACATAAAATCTTTAAATTTCTAATATTACCCCCATAAAAATATTATTTTCACCAATAAGAACTTTTTTGTATATTTAAATATAAATTATATTTTAAACCATTTCGAAAATAAAAAAATATAAAGATGAATGATTTTAGGTTAAAGAAAACATTAAATATTATCAAGGAACTCAAATATAAAAAAATATATTTATAGTATAAGAAAAGGTCGTTTCTCACTGTATACAATAAAATATAACATTACTTAATTTGTAAGGATTGCTGAAAAATTAAATATAAAAATGAAAAAATATTCCTTTTTAAATACTTTAAATGGATGTAAATGGAGCCATATTATTTTCTTTTATTTTTCATCTATTTTATTTATAAATACATCAATAAAATAATTTTAATAAATATGAACATGGAAGGAATGATTTAGAATGGTATATTTAAAAATGATTTTTAAATGATATTATATTATATTTAGTATAATTAATCACATAAGTTATTTGTCATCATAAAAAATTAGGTAAATTATTTAGTTACATAAAAACAATATTTTAATTTTTCATTATATTATATTTAATAAAGATTTATATATAATTACATAATCATTTAATATCACATCGGACATTTGTATGGAATTTGGATCAATTTTCCAATATGTCATTAGTAGGTAGACTATTTTCAAATAGATAATTATTCCATATTAAATGGAATAATAGTAATGAAATAATTATATTTTTAAACAAAAAATAAACTTTAAAACCAACAATTAATGGTGGTTATGAAAAAATTACTACTTTACAATCATGGAGACAATAGGTTGAACATACATAGGAGTAAAAATTTTATTTTACAATGATCAATAATGAAATAAGTAAATTATTATTGTTTATTTTTTATAATTAATAACATGTTATTTAATTATATATATATGAATATATTCATGTGATCTTGTGATGCAAAAAGAATCAAATCACTTCATAGAGGTGGTAGTCCACATGCACACACAAATGACATTATCATTTCAATGAATATAATAGTGATAATGTAAATTTCATGTTTTGATTATATAATGGTAAATATTTTTGTAATATCATATATATTTATTATGTACAATACGATAACAATGCTTGAGTGGTGGTTATGGAAAAAAATAAGTCGGTCTGTGGGGAGGTAGTATGTTGTACACATGATCGACGGAATCCATTCCCATTTAATGAAACTTGGAGTTGGATTTAGGTAATTAAAAATATATAATAAAATCTTATTATATGGTATTTACATTTTTAATTATGTCATCATGGTTGAAATATATTTTAATTAGGTGGGAGAATAAATTATCCAAAAAATATTAGTTAGGAACTATGTTTCTTTTCAGAAAACATCTTTTTTTACACCATTATACCTGTATAGTTTGTATTAATATAAAAATTAAGTCCAGAAGAACATGTGTAGCTATTTTTGAAAGGTATTTGGGTAGTTACTATCAGAATGAAATCTTTTTATGTGTGAATGAAAAAGGATAGGATGTACCCATATATATGATAGGTGAGGGATAATCTTGGAATTTCCTAAAGTATTAAATTCAAACAAACTATTTTCCATATTAATATGTCTTCAAATTGATAATATTACTTGTTATGTCTTTTATGATTATAAATAATCTAATAATATAATATTTTAAATGTTTATAGAAGGTTTTTACCCTTTTATTTTTTTAACCCTTATTTGCCCTTTTTTGATAATTACCTCAAAAATGATGTTTTTACTCTTTCAGGGAAAATATGTTTAATATAAAATGAAAATTGGATCTTAAATGGATAATCATTGTTATTTTAATTCTTATCCCAACCTATTATATTATTAAATGTATTTTTTAAAATTTAGATAATTTAATATAAAATTATTCATCATAAAATATCATTATTATTAAAATTGGAACAATTTAAATAATTTAACATTAAGACACCAATAAAAGGGTGGATATTGAATATAAACCTTCCAAAATCCCATAATATAATATTTTTTTCCTACCTAATTTATGAACGATAATAATTGTTTTACAATATAGTACTATCAATATTTTTAAATCCACTTATCGTTTTTCTATTAATTGAATCAATACATTGTTGGAGTTTCATACAAATTTAAAGTATATTATTTTTTACAAGAATTTTTAATGATGTTAAAATAACCGAAAATTAGTATGTGTAATAAATTTTTATTTTGATCTGAACATTCTCGGTTTTTATCAACATGTTAGTGATTTAATTATAATAAAAAAAGATAATAGAATTGTTTATTTTTTATTTATATAAAATAACATAATGTTAAAAATTATGGAAAAAATAAAAAAAAATCATAGAATTAAAATTATGATGATTTTTATTATATACGCTCATAAGATAAATTTCTGGAATTTTTTGGTTTAGTAGATAGCTTTTTTCCTATTATCTTTAATCTTATCTTAATTATTTACCCTTTAATATGGTAAAAAAAATAACTAATGTTCTATACGATATTCCCTAAAATTAAAGGAAGATAATTAAAAATTTTGTACCTTCTTAATCCAAATAAGTAATAGATTTTTCTAGATTCTATTAATATATTTTTTATAATATAATTTATAACTATACCACTCTTACATGATCAAAAGATTTATTTTACAAAAATTCTATTTGGGGTAAAAAATGTCATTATACTTAATTCATGTATAAAATTCATTCCAAATATTAAATAAGAGAAATTTAAATTATAGGTTACAAATAATATTTTAAATCAAATTTATAATAGAATATTACTTCATAAATTATTTATGGGAATATAACATTTTCAATAAAAATCAATATTATTTTTTGTATTCCTTGAAAAATAGAACATTTAAAAAATAACCAACATTTCACCCTAATTTAATTATGATATTATCATTATAAAAATTATTTCATTTTTATAAGATAATATTTTTAATATTTTCAGAAAATAACTATAATATTTTCTCAAAAAAATAATTACAAATAATTTTGGATGAAAAAATATTTTGAAAAAATAAATGTGTTTTCTAAAAACAGAGTTCTATTTTTCATAAAAATGAATAGATATATGTATATTAATTTGAACCATTATATATATTTCATAATTTTTTAATAATATTCATACCCTCTAATTTAAAAAATATTTTATAATAGTTAGATTGAAATAATTATATTTCGTGGCACTATTTGTCTTATTGTTTCATTTCTAACATGCAATCAAATGTTGTTTTATTGTAAATATATCAAGGTATTACATTACCCCCATTAATAAGAACCATCTTCAAAATCTTAAATTGGTCTCGGTAATCAATGGTTTAACATTTGAATATACCTTTCTTGAAATCCAACATCATACAAATTATTAATAAAAATAAAGGTGATAAGAGAGGATGTGAATTATGGCTATAATCTATAATAATATATAACATGGTTTCCCTATAGGAAACAATTACGGATAATGATGGAAAAAATAATAATTTCTAAGTTATAATGGATATTTATAGAGGTCATTGATCAAAAGAACGAGAATAATCATCAAAATGTTAACAACCACAAAACCATAAACCTATGTGGTTTGAAAATGACCATTGATTATTTAAATTTGAATGTTATATGAAAAAATTATCATTTTATGATCCTATTTAGAGAGTTTAAAAATTCCTTACCATAAATACTAAAAAAATATAGAATATACTTATTTAAAAAGTAGAATTTTATCCTTTATACATTTTCTACAACAATCTCATCCCTTCCTCTAAAAAACATATTCATGATTAACTATTTTTGTGTGAATCACTAAAATTAACATTTAATGGATCACATAATCCTCAAAAGGATAATAATATTTTTCCCTTACCATTAGAAATACGATAAAAAATTTCTCGAAAAAGTTAAAATAATTTAAGAAATTAATTCATACGAATGAAAAGAAGTAATACATTAATCATCAAAATTCAGAAATAATAACCGCAAATCATACAATATAATTATTTATATATATATCCTTAATATTTATCAATATATTTCTGACCATGTTCACAAACAAAAAATCATACAAATTTGATCAAATATTATTCCTTGATTATTTTAACATTATCCTCTAATCAAAAATGGTCCCTCAAAAATTCATATACCAAAAACTAAAAATGCCTCAATCATATAATCTACAAAAAATGATAACAATTTAAAAAAATGAAATGAATTTCCATAAATTCACTTTGAAATAATATGTATTCCTCAAAAATATAATTCATGATTTAATATCATAATTAAATAACAATATTTTTTATTTACCGTAATCATATATGTTTTCCAAAAAATAATGATTATATCAAAAAAAAAACATTTATCATATCTTGAATTTTTATTACCACAATTATCTATATGATAAAAAAATTCTTCCCAAAATCAAAATAATGAAAAACAATGCCATACTGACTAGGATATCACATACAATATTGGTCGGAATTTAACCCTTATAGCCCTTCCATTGTGGGTTCAAGCCTCATGGCCTTTCTGGATTAAACGAGTCACCACCCAACCAATGAGATTTCCTTTTACTAAAACTTATTAATATAATTCCTATAACATTCTAAAAAATATTATAAACTTTCTCAAAAATACCATTAATCATGAAATCAATTTTTAAGCTAAAATGCCCCCTATAAAGCTCACTTTTTCACTAAATAAAATAATGATAATTGAATATCATCATGAACATATTATCTCACATGTTTATTCATCCTTTTATCTTATGTCCATAAATGAGTTTTAAAAAATTATGACCTTTTCTCATCACAACTTTTCAATTGTATCGATTTTATATATTTCCTAATTTTGAAAAAATGTTTATAATATTATGTCTCATAATTATCATAATATTTTGGATATATCATAAAATCATTATTAAAAAAATCATTTAACTTATTTATTAAACCATTAACCACTATTTTTCATCTTATTAAATTATATGAAATATATTACCTTGTGATTATACAATATCAAATCCGTTATATTTCATATATATAATATTGGAAAATAATTAATAACATAAATCCTAACACCATGGTATTTTATCAAGTTGTTGATATACCCCTTATCTCCTAACATGATGTCAATATGTACAAAAAATCAATATTGAAGTCTTTGGTGGTATTTTGTTTCAGGAATCCGAGGGATGGATTAATACATTGAATTAAAATAAAATAAATTACCATATCCAAATAAATTTTTGAGAAATTAAATGTTTTTGTATAGATATAATATTTTATCATAGGTGGTTTGGATTTTTAGATATTAGTCGAAATAATTTAAAAAATAATTATGCATGATAGTAATGGATGAATTATCTAGATGGGATAATAAGGTTGGGTGATGTGGTATTCCATTAATCATGATAAATGATCTCTAATATTTCCACTTAAATCCCCCAAAATTTAATATATTTAATCTAAAAAAATATTTCATGTTAGGAATAAGGGTAACAAATACTTCAAATCGATAAAATTTATCCAAAAATATAATTTATTACATCTACATCCTATTATATATTCCCTCAAATGTGGTGTATAAATTATTGAAATTATAATCATCCTTAAAATTATAATGCCATGATTGTATCTGTAACTATTCTGTTAAACTCACCTGGAAATTTCTTAGTATCCAATGCTATCTAAAACATTTCTCTAATACCAACTGTAATGAAATAGACTTATATTTTACATAATATAATTACTTTTCAGTATAATTAAATTTCCCTTTTTTTTGTTGTTTTATATTATAGTTTTAGAGAAAAATTCCACAACTTTTATAAAAAAATCCCTTATATTTTATAGTGTATAATATTCAACTATGTGTCAAATTTTCTGATAAAATTAATTTTGTAAAAACAAACATGTTACTTTTCATAGAAGTTCGTCATTCCATTAAACATGAATTAAATGTTTTTTACATGTATCTATAACCTATTTTATTATATTTAAATATAGTGTGAACACAAAAATACCTAATACTTTTAGTTCATTAATACTTATAAAAAATTTCCTTTCGGAAAATAATCTTTGGGATCCAAATAAACAATTTCTTACTCAAGAAATGAATTTTCCTTACTAAATCATTTTGTTAAAAATTTCATATGTCATATTATATTTTAAACAAAACTCATAATTATTTCATTTATGACATACATAACACATGAAAACATTTTCACAAATGTATACTTTCCACCAATAATAAGTAGTATATAATTTATTTTAAACATATAATCAGTATCTTAACATGTAAAATAATATAAATTATTTAAATACAAATATAAATCATATTTAAAAACATTTAGGTGTCTTGGGACATCATTATATATATGACTCTTACAAACATAATAACCAATACGGGAGAGTACCATACCCAATGACTTGGAGGGCTATCAAAGACACAACCATCCATCATTTTTGATGGAATCAGCCATACATGGATTATAATTAAACTTCCAATAATTGGTTTATAATGGATCCACATATCATCATAATGTTTCTTTGAAACCATAACATAATAATAACACATAAAAAATTTAACATTCCAACATTACACTTATAAAAATATTCGTTGCATATATAATAATTATTTTATGGATATTCAATTATATATTTTATTTTAGAACCCTTTTTGATAATTAAAATAACTTAAGGAAGGTGGGGTTTTTAATTATGAAAACATGGAATACAAAATTTTCTATCAAATATAAAATAACAGTTACCCTAGTGGGAATGGTCATGGTAACCATATACATTAAAATATAAACATTCTTTTAAAATTTGGAAATAAATTCAAAATTATATATATAAAATACCTTAAAATACACATTTTTAAAACAATTTAGTGAATGCAACAATAGATATAAAATTTCATTAATTATTCATTAATTTCCATATAAGTATATCTATTTAATTTTTTTAGAAAATATGGTATGTAAGAAAAAGGTTTTTTCGGGTAACATTAAAATAGGATTTAAAAAATGGTCCTTAACCATGTTTGTGGCTCATCAGGTACAATAATTATATTTATAAATAAATTTTTTATAACTATTTAACTGAATAATAATTTTTTTCCATCTCCATTATTTTTTTAATACCTAGTTATATTCAAATAGTTAATAATTCAGGTTTATTACGAAGCTTTTGATGGTATTTGGCTCATATGTCCACAATGACATTGGTAGGTTGACTATGGTCAAAGTTGTAATTATCACATCATAACAAGAATAATAATTATAACAAAATTATAATTTTTAACATCAATTTTACTTTTAAAACCATCCACTAACAATGGATATATAAAATTCACAAATCTAAAATCATAGTGATGGTTGGACGTATATACGCATGAGTATCATTTCTATTTTCAATGATCATTATAGAAAAAGGGAAGTATTATTTTACCTTTTTAAAATTATAAATATATTACATATATTGTATTTTATTTATCTATGTATTATTATATATATGATCATATGATTTGGTGATGAAAAACAAATCTCATCCATTCACAGAGGAGGTCGTCAACATGTAAGAATAAATGATGTTATCATTTTTCAATGAATGAAATGGTAAAAATTTAAAGGAAATATTTTATTTTTATGATTATTAATTATTAATAATTCATGAATTTATTATATAAACATTCAATAAACTATTTCAACCATGTTCTATATGTGGTTATGGAAAATAAATTATATTGATCTAGAAGGTAGTTGTCCGCTGAACACCTAAATGGTGGATTACGTTCCAATTTATTAGAGGTTGGAGATTGATATAGGTTATGAAATTAACATAATAAAATATTATTATATATGAGATACATATTTTATTATAACATCATGACTGAATAAAATTTTAAGGAGGCAAAAGATTAAATAAATGAAAAATATTTGTCAAAAACTATACCAATTATTCATATGAAATCATTTGGATTACAAAATAAGACCTTTAAGAAAGTTATTATGAATTAAATAAGGCACCTATAAATGAGGAATAAAATTAGAAAGGTATTTTGGTAGGTTTTGGGAAAAAAATACTTTTTCTATTTTATGAAATGAGGATGCAATATTCTTTTCTATAAGAGAGGGGATGTACACTCCTGAGATTTCTAAAATTTTTAAATTAATATTAATAAATTTCAATCTAAATGTCTTTAAATTGATAAAATTATAATCTAAAATGAGGATGAGTCTAAATATGGTCATAAAATGTTTTTTTTTGAGAAAATTATGATATTTTTTGTCCTTATCTTTTTTTTATCCAACTACTACCCATTTTGAAAATTACAATAATAACAAGGTTTTCACTATTAATGGGAGCATATATATACTATAAAAGGATAAATTGGCCTAAAATGGAACTTACATCACATTTTTAATATTATCCTAATAACATTAAAAATAATAGTATTTCTTTGAATTTTTATTCTTTTTATATAATAATATTCATTATAAAATATCATTGATGTCAATTTAGAGTTTATTTATTTAATTTAAAATTAAAAACCCCATGATGAATATGGAATAAGAATATAAACCCTTAAATATCTCCAAATAATTTAGTTCTATTTAAAAATTTCACATAACCCAGTAATTATTACAAATCATGTCAATTTAACAATTATTAAAATCAATTTTCTAATAATTGAATAAATATTGTGCCAACATTACATAAGTATTTAATGTAATGATTTATTTTATTAAAAATAAAAAATAAATTACCATTATAAAAAATGTTTTATAAATAAAATGACTATTCTGAACCAATATTATATTCCTTTTTATCATAATGTTAAGGATTTACGGATAATTAAACAAAGATAATTAAATTTCTTTACTTTTCTGTACATAAAATATTATAATGGTAAAAATCTGTTCGAAATGGAAAAAAAGTTAATATAGTAACACAATATATTATTATAGATTATTTATACTAATCCAAGAAGTTATAAAAACTAGAAGGGTATATATTTAATCCATGATATATTATTATCGAATCTAATTACGCGATTTATCCTTTACCATTTTATCAAAAATTGCATAGGTTATTATTTAGAAATTACAAAAAATAAATGGGAACTATTTGATATTTATTTATACAATGATCCAAGATATTGATTAAAATAGTCATGAACCAAAAAATTTGTTTGAAAGATATAAATTTAAAATTATCCCCATAAAAAAGATGAAATAAGTTTCTTAGAAAATTACTTTTTAGGTACAAAAATATTATGGATATAAATTCAGTTATGAAATTAATTACGAAAACCATAATTGAGTTATGTTTAGTCAAAATTTACTTAGGTAAACATAAAACTAATAAAAAATTGAATCTAAATTTTTTAAATACATTAGTAGAAGATAACGTTTTCAATAAATACTAGAAATTATCACTATTCATTAGAAAAATTATCATTTTAGGGAATTCAAAAAGGTTCATCCAAAGATAATATTGATATGGTGATTTAATAATTATTTATGTTTTATCAAATAAAATTTATCGATTTTATATAAATTAATTATAATATTTTTTACATAAATAATAATAAAAACCCATTTTTGAATAATGTTTTTTAAGGAATATAATTTATTTTAAAAAAATCAATGCTTATTTATTATGATATAATTAATATATTTTAATTTTTTATGAAATTTATATATATTTCCTAAATAACTTAATATTATTCATATACTATAATTTTGTGGCTTTGAGAAAATAATCATATTTAAATAACGATTCTTCATGGTTCGTTTAAGCTTGGGGTTGTGTGTCACACATTCCATCAAACACATGATTCTTTTTAAAATTATAAGGTGTTGTACATTGTTATTTTTCATGATAGTGATATTAAAACAATTGTTTAAAATCATAAATATAATAACCCATAATCACAATATTTTTTCTATAAATAAATTGTGTATATTTCAATGATTTTGGTACCCAAAATATCAAACTGGAATTAGAAATTATTTATTTCTATTTTTTAGATTATATTAGTTAAAATTAAAATAAATTAAATTGCACCAAAATGAATCATAATTTTTAAAATTGAACAAGTAATAGTACCATAAGTAAATAAAAATATAAAAATATTGAAATTCAAAACATTATAATATTTCCATAATTTATTACCACCAATGATAACTATAGAAAGAATAAAACTTATTTGAAAAATCATAGACACACTATTAATGAAATTAAATAATTATTTGAAGGATTTCAGATATTTTTCTATGTATATATATTTGAATATAATTTTATCTTTATATATATGACCATTGGAAATATGGTCACTTGGTATATAGTCATTGGATATATTTATATGTAAAACATATACTGATGTAGTGTAATTAATAGTAATACATTTTAAATAATATGAAAAAATAAGTAATTTTGGAATGAAATAAATTTATAATAATAAATTACTGTTCTTTACTGAAAAAATTAAATTTATATTTTTAATTTAATAATAATAAAAATAATTTTAATGGATAATTTTCTGTTTTTTTTAAATAATGGAAATATTTTAATAAAAGTGATATTTTTCAAAAAATTATTTTTTTTAGGGTTGTGTATTGTAATTATAATAAACTTTTTATCAATTATAAATAGTTATTATTATAAAATGTATTGATTAAATTTATTAAGAACACATTAACATTTTTTGAATTAGTAATTGATAATATATAAGACTAAACAAACATTATGTTTTAATAGTAAATTTCTCTAAACCATTTTTATATACTTTTTTATTTCCTTTAAGAGTTAAATTTATAATATTTTTAATTATAATTATATTAAATTTATTTCAAATGTTTCATCATTATAGTGATATTTTTTAATAGGTTTGACTTCATTTTTGGGAAAAATTGATTTATTGATCAAAAAATTGATGTAAAACAGTATATGTAAAATGAGATAAATGGGTTAAATGAAGAGGCGAATTTATAAAACATATTTAAAATTGTCATAAAAATTATTTTATTAGAGTAATAGTGACCAATTTCTATTATTTATTCACCTTTTATAGAATTTAAATTTAAAATAAAAACCATACATCTCAGGTAAAGTGTATTTAAATAAATTCCACAAAAAATCACTTGTAATAGTACTCAAATTTTACATCTCTCAAAATTAATTTTTTCCCTTCATTTCAACATTTTATCCTAAACCAAATTTCCCTTTTTAAATCCTTGGAATGTGTTTAATATCCTTGGGTCCCAACAAGAATGAAAAATAGTTTATTTTTTAAGAACCTGTTTCGAGAATGAGTGAATTCATCTGCATAAGTATCTTATTATTCTAATATTTTTTTTGATTACCATTTCATATAATATACTTCTATGTATCATTATAAAAAAATAATGGTTTATTAAAATCATTATCGTTATTTAGAATTGATATTTCTATAATATAACATTGTACTCTTACTCATTCATTCGAAAATAGTGTTGTTACTTTAGTCGATTTAGCCACCTACATGAACAATGTTATACTATCTATATTATTTCCAATGTTAATGAGTATTGTGAACCATATTCATGTAACATATTTTATTTTATAATATTTTATTTTATGATTTTTTCCATAAATAATGAAAAAATTGAATATACATTATAATGTAATCCATTTTTATTGTTTATTTTCATAAAACATATAGATCAAAAATATTATTCTAATTAATTATGCCAATAGATTGATTAAAATAAACAACAAAATTAATGAATCGTTGAATAATTATGATTCCAATCCCACAAATAACACGTTAATGATAAACTTGTTATCAACTAATGATGATCGTTAAGACCATTATGAAACATCCACAAAATAATCAGCATTAATCACATCAAAGGATAAAAATAAACAATTACTAACCAATTTATGTGTAATAAATGACTTTAATTAATGATTTTAAAAGATAAAATATTTGAATAATCTTTTAAAATATGTGATTAAGATTTTTATGTTTACTATAAAGTAAGTTAATGTGATTCTCTATTAGTTTATAGTAATGGTAATAGATTCTTTTATCATTTCATTATGAAATTTAGATTAATTATTTTAAAATTACTATTTGAGGATAGTTTATAAACGTTCTTTCTAAAAAAAATTAATTTTTTATCCTAAAGTTAATTAATGGTCTTATATATCTCCATATAATTTCACATCCCTTTGGGTCGAAATCAATAAAAAGTGTTCTTGTAAATAGACCTAACATTATTTTTTATTGGGAACAATACTCCATCATGTACTTTCTTTAATATAATTTTATGAATGTAATTATCAAAAACTATCTATGTTATTTTTGAAATAATCTATTAACTATTTAGTCCTATTACAAAAGATTGAAATTAATATTTTTATTTAATTAGCTACCTGATCAATTTCTTCAATAATTATCATTTTATTTTATAATAAGGATTCAATTTCATGTTTTATGGGTTAATTAATGAAATTATTTATTAATGTATCATAATTTCTTTTAAACAATTTGTCTAATTTTTATTTGATTTAAAATTAAATGTTTTAATTTTTTTTCATATTTATTCTTATATTTATAAGAATATTTTAATTATCCTATTAAATGTATTTTTACTATTTCAATATCACATGATGGTTAATATACTTCACTATGGATATTATCTAATGTTACTATCCCTCTAATGCATTGATCAAATATTTTTATCACATGATATGACATGGAAGTTATTATGAAGTGAAATTAATTTAGTATATTATGGGAATCGGTCTACTATGGGATGAAGGTCTTGGTTGTGAGGATATATATAAGAAATAATTTTCAATACTTATGTATGTTCAAATTTCATAAGTCCAGATTCTCTTCTTGTTTTATATACTTATTTTTTATATAATTCCATACTCACATGTTATGTCTGTATTAATTACTATAGGTGTATCATGATTTGACATTACATGAACCCATTTGAAATAATACGAATAAACCTTATGTCATGATTCATGATTTATGATCAATATTCAATATTTTAGTTTTTCCTCCTGATTTTTTAATTTTTTTGGATGATGTTCGGAATTCCATATGTTCATTTTTTCTCAATTACGATCTTCAGTTGACATCACTTATATTTACCCCATACTAAGTTCCTGAGATCACACTTTATTAATTTTCAATTCCATAGGTGATGAGGTATATTGTTATATATGATATTTGTATAAGGTTATCATGTTTAATAATTATTTTTTGGATATATTTAATAATGTATTAAAAATAAGATGGTATTGTATCTAAACCTTACATATACTAAATATATTTGTTTTGGGGTGTGATTTATTATTATTATATATAAAAAATAATCATATAAAATTATTTAAAAGTTATATATTCAATGGTTTGGTTTTCTTAGTCTGTTTTATATAGAGATTTATATATCTTTTGTGATTAAGTGATTAAAAAAGGGGATCAAATATAAATCAACATATATTCAACCAAAATTGTTATAGGATAAATGTGGAGGGTAATTATTTTATCACATTTTATCATACTTTGAAATGATGATGTCCTAATTGGACAAAACATAAAATTTATTGTAGTTATTATTTTATTTTATTTTATGCAAAATTTTGTTTATTTACCACAAGATCATTTTTGGTTTTTATAAATGTATAATACTAAGAGGAACTAATTTAAAAATAATTGTGATGGAAAATTCATTATACAAAAAACGAGACTGAAAATGGAGTAAAAAATATCATATAAATAGTCACCATAATTTATCAAGATATGAAAATTAATAAGAAGCATATGGAACTCACAAATTTACAAAGGATTATTTTCTTTGAGATTCAATCATAAATAATTGAATACCATCAATTAATTTTTTTAAATCATTAAAATAAATGATCAACAAAATAGAAATCATATTTTTCTTTATCCGAAGTTCATATTATGAAATATTCTTTTTATTGATATATCAGTTGGAAGGTGAAAATAATTAATTGTAGTTAGTCCTTATAAATATGATAATTGAACAAGAAATAAAATACGTGAAATGATAGGATTTTATGAAGTTATATCACATTAAATATATTCCCCAAAAATTCACACTAAAATAGAGAGTAAATTCCAAAAGATGAATAAATATTTTTATGAATTCATTGGAATCTCGGTCAAAAAATTCATAGGATTTTCAGGGAATTATTCTGGTTTTATCATTTTGTATGAATGAAAAATACATCATTTTTAGGTTCCCAAAACCATGAATCTAAATAAAATAGTCTAATTTTGACTTTGTTATTTATGAACAAATTAGAGATTTTTTCTCAAATGGGAAATAATAATTTTTTTACTTTCATTATTATCATTTTTTATGGAAAATAATATGAAAATAAGGTTTTATGGAACCTCAAATGACAAAAACCTTGGAAGAACAAATATTGTTATTCTAACAAGTTAAAAATGTGAGATTATAAATAGAGTATGTTCTCTCAAAGAAATATGTAAATGATTGAACTGTGGAAGGTAATCCCATTAGGAACTTGAATAACAAAAATAGGTGATGTTTAAAACTAATGGAATATATATAAATTGAGATCTATATAATGTAACACATAGAAATCAATGCTTAAATAGGAAGGAGTAGAGAAATTACAAAACTATTCCACCAATACTAGTGTAAGTAATGTAAATAAATGTAAACTACCATTAAAAACTAGGATAACAATATAAATAAATGAAATAATAGTTGGTGAAGTGGTCTACAAAATGAAGTGGTGAGAGGTACAATCATCCAAAACTCTAGAGCTAAAATTATCTTATTTTATTATAATTCCATCTGAACAATTATCTATAAAAATAATATTATAAGGATATATTATCCACATCAATGATATTATATTGATTTATCAAAGGAATCAAAAATTGGTGTTATGGTTTTATTATATGAATATAACTCCTCTAATTTGGTAGTTTGTTGAAATGTGAGTCTTGTAAATATTATTATTTTACCTTTAGTTGAATTTGTCATTTTTTAGATTATCTCTCTCTATATATATGGATTACATTTTATTTTATTGGATAAGAAGGCCATATTTTATATCCCAAATCATACCATGATTTTCTATGTGTGAAATATTTACTATGAACCCCTTAGGGATGTTACATCCCATATATCGGACTTATTAGCAATTAATCAGAGATATATAACAAAAATGGTTCAGAAAAAATTCAATATTGATGACATTCATAAGGTTTTAGAATATATTTATATATTTAATAATTTTTTAGCCTTCTAATAGATCAGTTGGTTGAGTTTTAAAGGAATTTCAATCCCATTATTATTCACGTATCCTATGATTCCTCTTATAGACTTGTTTGCTCAAAATGGGGGATCTGCATGAACCTTAGTGACATACCTTCCATCCAAATATCATTAATGTTGGAACAATGGCTGCTCGTTGCTAATAATGGAGGTTGGTTTTTGTTTTTTTTTCAATCTGTACATGGATGGATAGAGAGTTTGCAATGAATAGGGCCATAAATTTCGGAGTTTGGTAACGGTTCACAGCAACAGTACATGATGAAGGTGTGCAGTACGCGATGAGGGCGCACATTATGCGGTGAAGGTGTGCGGTACACAGTGATGGCATGATGTATGTGGTAAAGGATCGTGGTACACAGTGAAGGCGCACGGTACGTTGTAAAGGCATTAAGTACACGGTGAAGGCATGCAATATGCGGAATGGTGCACAGAACCGAAAATAGTTCGCAGTGATGTTACACAGTGAAGGCGTGAGGTACACAAAATGCCGTCAAAAATGATTTTCCCGGACAGTACGCTATGAAGTGATGTAGTACACAGACCGACAGACATACAATATGCAAAAGGTTAATAGTATACAATAACGTATTGCAATTCAAGGGATTGTAGTACATGGTGGAGGATAACAGCACGTGGATGGAGTTAAGGTTATAGTTACTATTTTACCACATTGAAAATTTGGGTAGATCATATTAACCAAGTTTTTCTAGTTATGTTCTTATTTAATCAGATTTTATCCCGTTTGTTAAGGGACGATATTGGATATTAAAATTTGGGGAAGAAATTCGGTGATGTCCGAAGTGGTATGCAGAAGAGAAGACAATACATAGAGAGAATCATCTATGTAAAGAATACAACTCATGGATGAGAGAATGGTTAGCACAAGAAGGTCACATAGTACACGACCAAGAAATGAAGTATTTTGAAAGGATGGTATGTGGGGGAGTTGCACAGTATGAAGAGGAGTGGATCAATATGTGGTAGAACAAGGCAACACGCAGAGTAGGGCAGAACACGAAAGAGTGGATCAGTTCACAGAGTAGGGAAATACGCAAATCCTGGAAGTATGTGGAGGAGCTACATGGTATGCATAAATAGTATAAATAAATGGAAACAACTGAATTTTACATGGAAATAGTTGCACGGTATCCATAAACAAAAAGTAATACACTGAACACCAAAAAAAGCCTGAAAATTGACCAAATCAGTTTTTTGAAAATAGTTTCCATAACATTTCAGTGTACGAGAAAATAAATTACATCTATAGGTGATTAATGGAATTAAACATAGAATCCATTTATAGTTAAGGATGCATGATTTAATGCTAATAAATTAAAGCGACCATCAAGTTGATAAATTGAGTAAAGATTTTTCCAATGTAGTAAGAAAGGGGGAGTCAACAGAAGTGATCTGAGTGATGTAGTGTGCTATCCCTGAAACCTTATAAAGGCAGTTCACCTAGAATAGTGTGACTATGATAAACTCTTATAATTCACAACAAGTGAATATTACTAGTTTTGGTATGACTGAAACACTATTGGTGTATACTCCTTGGACGTAGCCATTAGTGGTGAACCAAATAATTTTTTTGTGTCTTTTCTTTGCATGTGACTGTTTATTTTTTTGCACTTCTTCTTGATACAAGTTTAACAGGTTCCTAAAAATGTAAAAAAAGATCCATTAGTTTAAAAGAAAAATTTGACACCATGATTCACCCCTCCCCTCTCCGGGTGTTCCAGGTTGCATCAAGTTGTATTAGAGGGTAAAGGTTGCTATTATTGAATCGGTATATCATGGAGAATCTAGTCAACATTAGAGGAGTTCCACTCTTATATGGATGTAATTTTTAAATATGGAAAAATAGGATAAAATATCACCTAAGATCTATTTGAATGGATATCTCATTTTCTACTACATAGAGAATACAAGTCACTGATTCTATAGGACTATAAATGATAGATTCAGACAAAAAATTTCTTGATGCTAATGCAATATCACAAAAGTATTGCACTATAGTCCTTTATAATCAGATTTATCTTAAGGAAATGAGGTCGACATTTTCCATGTCAATGAGGGATAAACTAGATAATATTTGTGAAGGATATAGCAAAGTGAAGAAGTTAAAACATCAATTACTACAAAATAGGTTTGATGATCTAAAGATGCACCCTGTTGAGAATACAGACTCCTATTTCAATCTAATTACTGAAGTTATAGGGGAAAACCAAGTTCTAGGTGAAGAAATGAAATAAAAATTGATATAGTGAAGAAAATATTGAGAATACATTCAACCGTTTACAGTACAATTGTAACATCCCAGGTAAATAAAGAATAAAGAATTTTCATATTTATTAATATTTACGAATTAAATATTAATTTTTTTTAAAGGGGTTGGTATGTTCAATAGCGTACCCGATACGCAACGATGAGTTTCTTTGAAACTTACGTAGCACACTAGTAATAAAATAATATTATTTTAAATGTTAGTTAACAAGTAGCCGTTGTACTGGCGGGAATGGATAGAAATAACTAAAATATGATTAGATATGTTTTTAAATGTTTATACATTTACCCAATAAAAGATAAAGGCTTAAAATACGGAAAGAGTTCAATTTTAGGCATATATACTCTAATTTTCACTAAAGGTTCACTTATCACCTTTTAATGGTGAACCGTCATTAAATAAAGTTTTGATCACTCTTATACTTTATTTTGGACCAAATATAACTCTTCTTTAGAATCGGGGCATCAAAATTTACTTTGTGTAAATTTTTGGACCTTTCTGATAAAGTTCATTTTTTTATGAATACTGTAAAATGTTGTATTTTAATTCAAAACCTCTTTTTAATCTAAATTATTTATATGATTAGATTATTATTTTAATTGGTTTTAAAGTGAAATTAGAAAATAGTTTTACCAGTTAATCCAATGGTGGTCATTGGAATCAATTTCACTTTGAAATTGGACTTAAACTGGTGTCAATCTTTTGATACTTATTGTTTCACAAAAACACGCTATTTGTCATGACAGTGGGAATTAATTATTAAATTAATTAATTTGACTTATATGTTTTGAATTTTTTAAAATGGGCTTCATTTTTGAATTCGGAATATCAAATATAGCTTAGGGTGAATTTTTGGTAATTTTCTGAAGAACTTCAATTTTTGATGAATAGTGAAACCACTAAGTGGTAATCAAGCAAACTGTTTTTTCAGTTAAATGAAAGTTTACCACTAATGTGTATTGAATTTTGAAAATCCGACATACATGGTTGTCATTAAGAAGTAAAATGTGGTTCAATGAGATTAAAATAATTTTTTGGTGAATAGTAACTTTTTTTCATTAATCGCGGTTAGAGGTAATTAGTGTAGTTTAAGGTAAAAATGGTATTATAAGAATGTGAAAACACCATGAAACTTGTCCTACACCAATTGGGTGAGTCATGGCCGACCAAGACAAGACATGAGACAACTTGGGGACCACATGAAGCCACTTTAGTTGGAAAATGACATTAATATATTTTTATTTAATGTTAAAGTGAAAATGACACTAACATAAATTGTTTTACTAAAATAATTTTTTAGTGGGCTTATACATATCCAAATTTTGATTATAAATAGTAATTGGAAAGCTAAAAAGATTTCCTACATCATAGTAATTTTTTTATAATTTTTATACATTAAATCAATTAAATTATATATGACATAATAATGATGCAGCGATGACATCATTATTTGACGATTTAAATAAAATGGAAAGATAATGAAAAATATAAAACCTACACATGGCCAAAACCAATTGTATGAGTGGATTTCGAACCATTATCACCTTATCAACGAATTATATCAATGTGCGACCTTTTAAAACCGAAACACATTTTCAAATAAAGTAATATTTCTTTACTTTCCAAAAGTGCCCCTCCCCTCCTCTTATAAAAGGCCCCCACCTCTACCCCATTTCACACACTTCTCAAGCCTTTGGCTCGGCCAAACCCTGCCCGATTACTCTCTCCACATCCCTCTCCTCATCCTAGAGGATTCCATTTGGGCAGAAGCCTTTCAAAGGAAGCCTTTAGGCTCAAATCAAAAGGGAGTTACACTTTTAAAGGTAATTCATTCTCTCTTGTTCATTTGTTTTATTTTGCTTCTCCAACCCTCTAAACTCTTTTTATTTACTTCTTTTGTAAAAACACCAGTATCTTCAATATACTTGGATGTTGTTATAATATTTATTTGAGCTACACTCTCACACAACTACATCAAATGGTTAAAGAACATACGGTTTCCGTGGATGGCGAAATTCTGCCTCCCGAAATGATGATTGTTCAATACTCATTTAACACCTTCAAGGGTGGCCATTATGATGTCACTATTTTAATATATGATATATAATATGTTTATGTTTTCTTTAAGCTTATGTATTTTTCATTTTTGGCATACCTTTATGGTTTCCATTATGGGCAAACACGATATCTTCATTTAAGGAAGTGCGGACTACCGCCCCCTAAAAGTGATGTGATTCGTTAATGCCATATGTGGGACATGTAAAGGATGGATTTAAAGTTATTATATATGATGTTATACTGGAATTATAATATACCTCTATATCATTGTTATTTCTTTCCATTAAAGTATGAGATAGAAATGAAAGTAGCGTTCATGCGTACGTACGGCTTACCGTCTCCATGAACGGTGCATTTCATTTCTTATCCCCAAATGTAATGTACTATTAAAATTACATGTATATAATGTATATATATAATTAATGATATATCTAAATGATGAATATAATTCTGGAATTAAAATATACATACCTCTCATTTAGTTTTAATTCCACTAATATGACAAAGAAATGAAAGTAGCGTTCATGCGTACGTACGGCTTACCGTCTCCATGAACGGTGCATTTCATTTCTTACCTCTAAATGATTATGTAGTATTATAAATACATGTATATGCTGGATATATATGATACATATTATATCCAAATCGTGAATTTCATTCTGGATATAAAGAACTTTTGACCACATGAACAACATGTAATTATAAGAAGTCAACTTTCGACTTAAGAACCAAATATTGACAAAACAAGCATTATTAACTTAAATGGTTAAATAATGTTTATAACATGGAAATAAGTGATATAAAAAGAATAATGAACTTTAAAAAGGTTCTTAATCAAGTATAAATTAACTCAAGTTTATTATTGAGGACGTTAAAGAACGATCGAGTCAAGCTGGACCCAAGGTATGGGACTTCGTCTCAATCTCCTTTCATTGAGGCGTATTTTATTTTATACACAACTTTCTTTTATACGGTTTATAAACCCCTTTGACTGTTACGTTTATTCAAAAGGAATCTTTTTTATACGAAGCGTTTACTAAACGACAAAAGGGAATGTTTTTGTCGTACGTATGCGGCGAAAACGACTTCTCCGCCGTCGTGACCGTTATTTGAGTTTCGGCTCCCTCTACAAGCCATAACTTCTTTTTAAAAAGAAAAATAAATACCATGTTTTACTTTTCTTTTATTTTGGTATTGAAATTGGTTTTCATAATTTTTTTATATCAATGTGTTGTATTGATATCTCGTGATTGAAATGTGGAAATTTTATGTTTCCTTTATGCATGTTTTATGTGATATGATTATGTTATGGTTCTTGGGAATTATTATGAAGATGGGTGGTTCCGTGATAAACTAAGGGCTGGTGAGCCCGTTATAGCTCTCCAATGCATTGGGTAACGCGAAGGAGTGAAACGTTAAGGTTTCTCCAAAGAGATTTTAGGGAATATACTGTGATGGGTATTCCAAACGTAACCAAGAGGGTTACTCCCTATGTAAGAATGTTATGAATGCCTCAAGTTACCTTTATGTCTTATGATTTCTATGATTTATTCATGATTTTATGAGTTATGTTAAAGTGCCTATGTTTTATGGGTAAAGTATGATTTCATTCTTATGTATATATGAACTCATGTTTCCTTTCCATGATTTTTTATAACCCATACCGAGTTTTTATGCTCATCCCATGTTTTTGAAATGTTTTTCACAGGTCAAGGGAAAGGTACATGATAAGATGATAGAGTCAAGGATGTGTCAAGAAATAATCCATGTTTTATTTTAAATGTGTTTCCATTTATGGGAATGAAGAATACTATCTTTATGTAACCACTTTGTTTATATGTGGAATGTAATGCAAGTTTTATGATCTAATTCTCTAAAACTCTAAACCCGAAAAGATCCTCAATGTGTAATCTTGTAATAACTCAAGATTAAGTAAGGTTTAAGGCTGGGGCCTTATCGTTGGTATCAAAGGTTGGTTTAAACAACTTTAGGAGTTAGAAAAGTGTTAAATTATAATATGATTGAAATGATATAGCATTTACGGATTACCATGTTGCTTCGCCTAAGATATTTCTGTGTTCAGAATGGTTTTCCGCAGAGGAAACAAAGCAGCTATGTTGGGACGACATCAGGAGGAAGATAACCTTCCAAATCAGCAACCTGAGATGGTCGGAATCGAAAATGAACAGTTTGTTGCAGTGATGGCACAGTTGACTCAGGCTATAAATGGTGGTGGTATCCATGCACGAGATCAGCCAGATCAACCGCAGAGGAACATGTCAGTGGTGGAACATTTCATGAGGCAACATCCCCCATCATTCAGAGGATCATCTGACCCTGTGCAAGCTAAAGGGTGGATTAAAGCACTGGAGAAGATTTTTGATGTCATGGGGTGTTCAGAACATCAAAAGGTTAGTCTTGCTGTTTACTGTTTTGAAGGTGAAGCTGATCAGTGGTGGTCGATGGTGAAAAATATAAGGGATAGTGATGAGATTGAGGATCTTCACTGGGACGAATTCAAAGGTATGTTTCTTGAGAAATATTTTCCTAAGGTGGTTCGTCTTAGGATGGAAAAACAGTTCCTAGAATTGAGGCAGGAGGATGATTCAGCGGCTACTTATGAAGAAAAGTTCACTCGATTGGCAAGGTATGCTCCAAACTTCATACGAGATCTTGATAGTAAAATAAACCGTTTTTACTCAGGGTTAAAGCCAAAGTATCGAAGGGATTTAGCTTCTCGTGAGTTCAAAAGTTATGAAAAACTTGTTCGATGTATGGAGAAGGTGGAAATGGAGTTTGCCGATGATCAGGTGTTCTATGAGAAACAACAGAATAAGAGGTCTAGTTGGCAGGCAAAGGGGAAGAATTCATCAATGAAGCAAGGAGGTAAGAAAACCAAATATCCATCCTGTGAGAAGTGTGGTAAAATGCATCCTGGAGAATGTTTATCCAAGTCTGGTAAGTTCTTTCGGTGTGGTAAGTCTGGTCATATTGCTCGTAACTGTAAGGAAGATAATCAAGCAGGAAATGAAAAGCCAACGGTAAGATGTTTTAAGTGTAATGAAATGGGTCATTATGAAAACGAGTGTCCAACGAAGAACTCAACTGGGGGAATGCAGCCAGAATATAAGCATAAAGGGGTGGTGAAATCCTTTGCAACAACTTCAGCAGATGTTGGGCCATCGAATGAAGTGGTATCAGCTCCAGGGAGCTCAGTATTTTTCGAAGATTGACTTGAGGTCGGGGTACCATCAGTTGAAAGTAAAAGAAGCAGACATTCCGAAGACTGCGTTCCGTACTAGATATGGCCATTATGAATTTGTAGTTGTTCCTTTTGGGTTAACCAATGCACCTGATGTATTCATGGACCTTATGAATAAAATTTTCCACGAGTTCTTGTATAAGTTTGTGTTTGTGTTTTGAGGTTTGGGAAGGGGTTATGTGTGCCTTGTAATTCACAGTTGAAGAATGAGTTGTTATGTGAGGCTCATAGTTCCCTGTTTTCAGCTCATCCTGGCAGTACTAAGATGTACAGAGATCTGCGGGAGTATTACTGGTGGGATGGAATGAATAGAGACATTGCAGATTTTACTGTGAAGTGTTTGACATGTCAACAAGTTAAAGCAGAGCGGCAGGGATGCTTCAGCCTTTACCAGTGCCAGAGTGGAAATGGGAAAACATATCCATGGACTTTGTTGTGGGATTACCGAGGACATGTCGAGGTAATAATGCAATCTGGGTTATTGTTGATCGCTTGACCAAATCTGCTCATTTCCTTTCTATACGAGATACTTTCTCTCTTGATCAACTTTCCCGTCTGTATCTTAAAGAGATAGTCAGGTTACATGGAGTTCCTCTCTCCATTGTATCAGATCGTGATCCCAGGTTTACTTTTAAATTTTAGAAAGGCCTTCAGAAGTCGTTGGGTACTGAATTAAATTTTAGTACAACTTTTCATCCTCAATCAGATGGGCAGTCAGAACGAACAATCCAGACATTGGAGGATATGCTACGAGCTTGTTCTATGGAATATCAGGGATGTTGGGACCAACATCTTTCTTTGGTTAAATTTTCTTATAATAACAGCTTTCATTCCAGTATACAGATGGCACTATTTGAGGCATTATATGGGAAGTGGTGTCGAACTCCAACTTTCTGGGATGAAGTGGGTGGAAGGAAGTTGATGGGACGAGAATTGGTAAAAGAGATGGCAGGAAAAATTCAGTTGATTCAGAAGCACATGAGAACAGCTCAGAGAAGGCAGAAGAGTTATGCGGATAACCGGAGGAAGGATCTATCTTTCGAGGTAGGTGGTCATGTTTTTCTCAAGGTTTCTCATTGGAAAAGTGTGATGAGATTTGGTAAGAAAGGAAAGATGAGTCCAAGGTTTATTGGACCATATGAAATTCTGGAAAGAGTTGGATTAGTTGCATACCGAGTGGCTTTACCTCCGAGTTTATCTCAGGTACACAATGTTTTTCATGTTTCAATGTTGAGAAAGTATATGCCAGATCCATCTCATGTTTTGAGTCTAGAGGTAGTTTAGATGGAAGAGAACCTATCTTATGAGGAACAATCGGTCCAGATTTTTGACCACAGGGAGCAGGTGTTACAGAATAAGGTGATTCATCAGGTAAAGGTTTTGTGGAAAAACGATGTGATTGAAGAGGCAACGTGGGAATCTGAAAATGCTATGAGGGATAAATACCCCCACTTATTTTGATAAGTGAATAAAATTGCGAGGACGCAATTCCCAAAAGGGGGGAAGGATGTAACATCCCAGGTAAATAAAGAATAAATAATTTTCATATTTATTAATATTTACGAATTAAATATTAATTTTTTTTAAAGGGGTTGCTATGTTCGATAGCGTACCCGATACGCAACGATGAGTTTCTTTGAATCTTACGTAGCACACTAGTAATAAAATAATATTATTTTAAATGTTAGTTAACAAGTAGCCGTTGTACTGGCGGGAATGGATATAAATAACTAAAATATGATTAGATATGTTTTTAAATGTTTATACATTTACCCAATAAAAGATAAAGGCTTAAAATACGGAAAGAGTTCAATTTTAGGCATATATACTCTAATTTCCACTAAAGGTTCACTTATCACCTTTTAATGGTGAACCGTCATTAAATATAGTTTTGATCACTCTTATAATTTATTTTGGACCAAATATAACTCTTCTTTAGAATCGGGACATCAAAATTTACTTTGTGTAAATTTTTGGTACCTTTCTGATAAAGTTCATTTTTTTTATGAATAGTGTAAAATGTCATATTTTAATTCAAAACCTCTTTTTAATCTAAATTATTTATATGATTATATAATTATTTTAATTGGTTTTAAAGTGAAATTAGAAAATATTTTTACCAGTTAATCCAATGGTGGTCATTGGAATCAATTTCACTTTGAAATTGGACTTAAACTGGTGTCAATCTTTTGATACTTATTGTTTCACAAAAACACGCTATTTGTCATGACAACGGGAATTAATTATTAAATTAATTAATTTGACTTATATGTTTTGAATTTTGTAAAATGGACTTCATTTTTGTATTCGGAATATGAAATATAGCTTAGGGTGAATTTTTGGTAATTTTCTGAAAAACTTCAATTTTTGATGAATAGTGAAACCACTAAGTGGTAATCAAGCAAACTGATTTTTCAGTTAAATGAAAGTTTACCACTAATGTGTATAGAATTTTGAAAATCCGACATACATGGTTGTCATTAAGAAGCAAAATGTGGTTCAATGAGATTAAAATAATTTTTTGGTGAATAGTAACTTTTTTTCATTAATCGCGATTAGAGGTAATTAGTGTAGTTTAAGGTAAAATTGGTATTATAAGAATGTGAAAACACCATGACACTTGTCCTAAACCTATTGTGTGAGTCATGTCCGACCAACACAAGCCATGGGCCAACTTGGGGACCCCATGGAGCCACTTTAGTTGGAAAATGACATTAATATATATTTATTTAATGTTAAAGTGAAAATGACACTAACATAAATTGTTTTACTAAAATAATTTTTGAGTGGGGTTATACAAGTCCAAATTTTTATTATAAATAGTAATTGGAAATATAAAAATATTTCCTACATCATAGTATTTTTTTTTATAATTTTTAGACATTAAATAATTTAAATTATATATGACATAATAATGATACAGCGATGACATCATTATTTGACGATTTAAATAAAATGGAAAGATAATGAAAAATATAAAACCTACACATGGCCAAAACAAATTGGATGAGTGGATTTAGAACCCTTATCACCTTATCCACGAATTATATCAATGTGGGACCTTTTAAAACCGAAACACATTTTCAAATAAAGTAATATTTCTTTACATTCCAAAAGTGCCCCTCCTCTCCTCTTTTAAAAGGCCCCCACCTCTACCCCATTTCACACACTTCTCAAGCCTTTGGATCGGCCAAACCCTGCCCAATTACTCTCTCCACATCCCTCTCCTCATCCTAGAGGATTCCCTTTGGGCATAATCCTTTCAAAGGAAGCCTTTAGGCTCAAATCAAAAGGGAGTTACACTTTTAAAGGTAATTCATTCTCTCTTGTTCATTTGTTTTATTTTGCTTCTCCAACCCTCTAAACTCTTTTTATTTACTTCTTTTGTAACAAAACCAGTATCTTCAATATACTAGGATGTTGTTATAATTTTTATTTTAGCTACACTCTCACACAACTACATCAAATGGTTAAAGAACATACGGTTTCCGTGGATGGCGAAATTCTGCCTCCCGAAACGATGATTGTTCAATACTCATTTAACACCTTCAAGGGTGGCCATTATGATGTCACTATTTTAATATATGATTTATAATATGTTTATTTTTTCTTTAAGCTTCTGTATTTTTCATTTTTGGCATACCTTTATGGTTTCCATTATGGGTAAACATGATATCTTCATTTAAGGAAGTGCGGACTATCGCCCCCTAAAAGTGATGTGATTCGTTAATGCCATATGTGGGATGTGTAAAGGATGGATTTAAAGTTATTATATATGATGTTATACTGGAATTATAATATACCTCTATATCATTATTATTTATTTCCATTAAAGTATGAGATAGAAATGAAAGTAGCGTTCATGCGTACGTACGGCTTACCGTCTCCATGAACGATGCATTTCATTTCTTATCCCCAAATGTAATGTACTATTAAAATTACATGTATATAATGTATATATATAATTAATGATATATCTAAATTATGAATATAATTCTGGAATTAAAATATACATACCTCTCATTTAGTTTTAATTCCACTAATATGACAAAGAAATGAAAGTAGCGTTCATGCGTACGTACGGCTTACCGTCTCCATGAACGGTGCATTTCATTTCTTACCTCTAAATGATTATGTAGTATTATAAATACATGTATATGATGGATATATATGATACATATTATATCCAAATCGGGAATTTCATTCTGGATATAAAGAACTTTTGACCACATGAACAACATGTAATTGTAAGAAGTCAACTTTCGACTTAAGAACCAAATATTGACAAAACAAACATTATTAACATAAATGGTTACATAATGTTTATAACATGGAAATAAGTGATATAAAAAGAATAATGAACTTTAAAAAGGTTCTTAATCAAGTATAAATTAACTCAAGTTTATTATTCAGGACGTTAAAGAAAGATCGAGTCAAGTCGGACCCAAGGTATGGGACTTCGTCTCAATCTCCTTTCATTGAGGCGTATTTTATTTTATACACAACTTTCTTTTATACGTTGTATAAACCCCTTTGACTTTTACGTTTATTCAAAAGGAATATTTTTTATACGAAGCGTTTACTAAACGACAAAAGGGAATGTTTTTGTTGTACGTATGCGGCGACAACGACTTCTCCGCCATCGTGACCGTTATTTGAGTTTCGGCTTCCTCTACAAGCCATACCTTCTTTTTAAAAAGAAAAATAAATACCATGTTTTACTTTTCTTTTATTTTGGTATTGAAAATGGTTTTCATAATGTTTTTATATCAATGTGTTGTATTGATATCTCGTGATTGAAATGTGGAAATTTTATGTTTCCTTTATGCATGTTTTATGTGATATGATTATGTTATGGTTCTTGGGCATTATTATGAAGACGGGTGGTTCCGTGATAAACTAAGGGAGGGTGAGCCCGTTATAGCTCTCCAATGCATTGGGTAACGCGAAGGAGTGAAACGTTAAGGTTTCTCCGAAGAGATTTTAGGGAATATACTGTGATGGGTACTTCAAACGTAACCAAGAGGGTTACTCCCTATGTAAGAATGTTATGAATGCCTCAAGTTACCTTTATGTCTTATGATTTCTATGATTTATTCATGATTTTATGAGGTATGTTAAAGTGCCTATGTTTTATGGATAAAGTATGATTTCATTCTTATGTATATATGAACTCATGTTTCCTTTCCATGTTTTTTTTATAACCCATACTGAGTTTTTATGCTCATCCCAAGTTTTTGAAATGTTTTTCACAGGTCAAGGGAAATGTACATGATAAGATGATAGAGTCAAGGATGTGTCAAGAAATAATCCATGTTTTATTTTAAATGTGTTTCCATTGATGGGAATGAAGAATACTATCTTTATGTAACCACTTTGTTTATATGTGGAATGTAATGCAAGTTTTATGATCTAATTCTCTAAAACTCTAAACCCGAAAAGATCCTCAATGTGTAATCTTGTAATAACTCATGATTAAGTAAGGTTTAAGGCTGGGGCCTTATAACAATGGTTTCAGTCCTTGAGGAAAGTGATCTCTCCAAAATCTCAATGGGATATCTTCTATGAAATCTATCAACACAAGAAATGTGAATCAAACCATAAGAAGCCACGACTCGTGTGAGTAGGGAAATGGCATTAAAAACCATTGAAAAACTAAATGTTTCAGCAGATAGTGGTGATGAATATGATGATGAAAATGAAACTCTTTCATTCATTGTCAAGAATCACAATAATGGAACAAGGAAATTTTAAGTCAAGATACCTCTGGATTGTTTTCGTTGCGGATGATTTGGACACATTTCCTCTTAGTTCTCAAGAAAACTTTATTATGAAGATAGTGAAGTTGAAAAAATTGATAAGACTCAGAAAATATTCTTCAAAAAGGGGAACTACAAATTTGAAAAGAATGTACAGAATAATATTTTTTTCTATGAGGAGGAAGATGATGATAATGAATTTTGTGAAGATAATGAACCAGAATTTAAGACCGGAAACCATGCTTCTATAATGGATATAATAGAAAAGTCAAAAACACTGATTGATAAAGATAAGGATAATTAGTTGACTAAAAATTCTGATCCAATGTTGAAACATAAGGATTATTTTGGTATGACTGAGAATAAATGTTAGAGATGAAATAAGTGGAAATCAATGGTGGAAAATCATCATAATATATTGTTCACTTGGAAGTATAAATTGAATCACTGGAAGAATATGTGAAAGTATAATCATAAATCCTTGAAAGCATAGATGTTGTTGTGGAAGTAAAACACACAATTCAAGAACAATTAAAGTTCATCAATGACCTTACCTCAAGACTAGTGGAGAAGTACAAGGTAGTTGAGGGACTCAAAGAAGAAGTTTTTATTATGACATGTAAACTTGAGAGTGAATAAATTTGAAAATTAAAAATAAGAAAATAAAATTTGGAAAGTTCATAGTTGTTAAGCTTATAGAGAAAGAAAAATGTGGTGCTAATAGAGTGACAATGATCTTGAGTGATTGAAGACCCACATGCATGGGAAATAGTGGAATTGGTTTTCATAACAAAACATTAAATGCTTTAAATAAACTGAGATAGAATAAAGGAAAGGTGAAAGTTGATCTTGTTGAAAATCAATCAGAAGTGATAAAAAATAACCCCTTTAATCAAACATATCGGAGAACTGAAGATTACCATCGAGTTTCCACAAATGATAGGTAATAAAAATATATTCTTGAGCAATAAGGTATGAAGAGGAATATAAGTTAGAATACATCTCCTTTCATGAATTGTCCATTTTGTGGCTATCTCAACCATACCATGTCATACTGTGAAGAGGCAATGAGCTATATGAATTGGGAAGAGTTAGGAGTTCAATAAAAGAGAAAATATTTAAATCCTACTTCTTATAGAAGAAATAATTTCTACGGATATTGTTTTCTCTATTCTTACATTGGCTATAAATCAATGTATTTCAGGTAGAGGTATGATATAGGAAATTCTTTCATGCTTAGAGAGGAGTCGAAAATCGTCAACCAGACAATTTTTTTATATTTTCAAATAGGTTTGCTCTGTTGGAAGAAAATCTTGAATATGAGGAACCCACGTACACATAAGAGAAAATCGAAAGACCATTAGTGTCTGAAGCTCAATCCCACATCTCATGGAGAGAAAAGAGGAAAATTGAAATGGTCTAAATTTTTAAGAGTATCCCTAAAAGCTACAAAGAACGACAACAACTCAATTCTAGATCGCGGATGTTCATCCCACATGATGGGTAATGTATACCTATTAAAAAATGTCACGAAAAAGGACGATGGAATTGTGGGGCTTCGTAATGATGGTTCATTGAAGATAAAAGGTTATGTAATTACAGAGATAGATAATGGAGAGCTTAAGAAAACAGAAGTCCAATATGTGGATAGTCTACTTCATAATCATCTTATAGTGATTAAACTCTATGACATAGGTCTTATTGTGACATTCAATCAGAATAATTGTAATATAAGAAGAAAGTATGACAATTCTCTCATGAAAGGGTGTAGAACAAAAGGCATGTGATATCGGGTTGATAGTAAAGAGAACATTATCTACCTAAAAATTGGAGAGGAAAATAGCTTATGGCATTAGTGATTGTGTCACATCAATCAGCAAGAAAATGAAAAGATATCTTTGCTGAAGATAGTCATGGATATCACTAAAATGAAGCATGAAGAGAAAATACCAATGATGCTTGCATGCATGGGAAACTACTCTAAAATTACTACCTGCCAAAGAGTAAAAGAGAATCAAATCATCCTGAACTCATCCATTGAGATGTATGTGTCGTGATAAATGTTTTTGGAAAATATGAATTGAGGTACTTTGTTCTTTTCATAGGTGATTACAATAGAATGGAATGTGCGATCATTATAAACAAGAAGTGATAAGTTCTTGATTTCATGAAAATCTATTAATGAATTGCCGATAATGATACTGGACAGAAGATCAATGTCATGCGGTCTGACAATGGAGGGGAATAAATGTCCATTGAGTATAAAAATTACCTAGAGAAGCACTTGATATAACATTAGGTGTCAATTTTGATAACTCTACAGCAAAATGTATTTTTTTATCATAGGAATCGATAAGTAAACATCATGGATATTACAATGCTGATTAAGACTCATATTCCTTGACATTACTGGAAAAAGGAAGTACAAGATGTAGTGTATATTCAAAATTGAACAGGGCTATATAGGGATGAAACAAAAAAACGATATGAATTAGGGCATGGATGGAATCCCTCTTGGAAATAATTCCTTGTTTTTAGAAGAAAATGTTTCATCCGAAACAAAGATGAAAATCAGGGTAAGTACGAAGACAATGCAGATAAAGGAATTTCTCTTGGATACTCATTGAATAGAAAGGCCTACAAGTGTTTCAATAAGAACATGGGATGAATTGTGGAGCTTATTTATTTAAATATCTTTTAAGATAAACACCCAAATGATTCAAGGAATTCGAATGATTATGTGACAAAAGATGAGGAAGAATGTGAACATGAAAAAAATGCTAATACGGAGGTAGAGGAAGGTGTGAAAAACTCTAAAGAGACACATCATGATATTGACTCTGAAGAAGAATTATAAGAGTTATCCATAGCTGGAGAGAATTCAATCAAACTCCAAAGGAGAGACTAAAGAGAAGTGATTGACCAGTCCAACATTATCGGGGATCGAAATGCACCTACACAGAAAAGGACAATGATGAATAATGAAAAATATGCTTTTCTATCACTTGCGGAACCATCCTCATTTGAATTGGCTAAAAAGGATGAGTCATGAGAGAATGAAATGAATAAAGAGTTAGATTAGATTGACAAAAATCAGACATGGGATCTTGTTAAAAGAAATGAAGATCATAATTTGATTAGTACGAAGAGGATTTTTGAGAACATGTTTGAAGAACATGGAAAAGTGATCATAAATAAGGTATGCTTGGTATGTAATGGATATTCACAAATCAAAGGTGTTGAGGTTGAGGATACATTTTCTCCCATAGCGAGATGGGACTCATTAAATATATTTATTTCCATGGTAATCTGAAGAAGTTATAATGTGTATCAAATGGATGTCAATAAATAATTCTTAAATGGAGTATTGGAAGAAGAAGTTTACATTGAACAACATGTTGGGTTCTTGATTGTAACTTAAGAATTGAAGGTTTTCCAATTAATGAAAGATCTTTATTGCCTGAAACGTGCCCTACATGCATAATACTCTTGGTTGTACTCTTATCTGAGAAATATTGAGTTTAAAATAGGATGAGTGGATCACAATCTCATTATGAAGAACTCTCAACATGATCAGTTCATGGTATTGGTATAAATTGATGATATTATTTATAGTGTGAACAGAAAGAGATCAGTAGACTAATTTTCGAATCACATGAAATTGTAATTTCATATGTATATGATTTGTTAACTCCAGAACTTTTTAGGGTTTCAGGTTCTTTAGATGAAAGATTACACTTTCATTTCTTAAGAAAATAATGTAATAGAAATATAGATGATATTAAATATGAATGATTACAAACAAATTTCTACTCTGATTGATGTGAGATCAAAGCTTATAAATATTGAGGAAGGGACTTATATGGATCTTACAATGTACAGAAGAATCATTAGATGTCTACTATACCTGAAAATGACACAACCAAATATTGTATTTAAAACATACCTTGCAGTCCGATTTAAGAGTAATTTGAAGGAAGAACCTAAGGTGGTAGTGTAAAGAATCAAGAGGTACAATCAAGGCACACAAAAATATGGGATATATATTGCTGCAAGAATATATATTGAACTATCCACATTTCTTGATGTTGACTAGGATGGATATATAGTGAAAAAAAGTCTACCAGTGGTGATGCATGATATATTGGGAAGTAATTTGTTGTCATGTATGGAAAGAAATAGGAAACTAATTCACTTAGTACTAGTGATGTTGAATTTATATCTACTACCAAGGTGTACACTTTGGTACTTGGGATGAAGCTGCAACTGAGTGACATTGGTGATGTGGTGAAACAAACAGTGGTGATTTACATTGATAAAAAGTGAAATTGATCTTAATAAGAATCTTGTTCTATATTCTTGTAAAAATCATATTGAGATCAGATATCACTTCATCAAGGAAAAATTTCAACAAGGCATGATCAAAATCGACAATGTGGGAACTGATGAGAAAGTGGATGACAATATGACCAAGCTACTGTTAGCAACTATGTTTGATAAACATCAGTTGAACCTCAGAGTTTTTCCAAATCCTAGTTCCTAAGAAGGTTATGATATTACCCTCTCCCCAACTGTTTGAACTATATTTATTGTATTTATTGAAATGATGCAGTTTTATGGGGGAGATACAATCCAGGGGGATCATGTTTATTTAAACCGTATTAGTTAGGATTCAGTTCATTGGTTTTATTTCTAATGGGGATAATGGATAAGTTCAATGGAGAGTGATTTTTTTCTTTCGGGATATAGGAAAGATAGAGAATAGAAACAACTAGAAAAGAAACTATGTGGGAGAAACGATAAGTATTAGAACTCAATTCATATCCTATATCTTGATTTCTACATCAATCACTACTCACGTAGACATAGAGAGATGGACGAGTTGTTTTTTGAAGGTTCATGTTTTTATCGGGGCTAGGGTATCTATGAATTTATCTTGATATTTCCAACAATCCCAAAGGGGGATATTGATGGTATTAGGTATTCTCATTGCTAATAATGGAGGATGGTTTGTGTTTGTTATCAATCAGCACATGGATGACTAGAGTGCTTGGAATGAATAAGGTCATACATTTTTTGTTTAAAGAAGTATTGAAGGATGCACATTTTCCAAGTATTTTCCAAATTTGTTTCCCAAAAAATTTGGAGTTTGGTAATGGTTCATAGAAATGGTACGTGGTAAAGGAATGCAGTATTTTTGGAGGACGTGTGGTACACAGTGAGGGTGTGTGTTATGCAGTGGTGGTTCATGGTATGTGGTGATGTCGTGTGGTATACGGTGAAGAAGTGTAGTATGTAGTGACAACATGAGGTACACAATGAAGGTGTACTGTGCGTGGTGAAGACATGCACTAAACAGGACCGTTTACATAACTAAAAATATTTAACAGTGATGGTACACGGTGAAGGCGTGCAGTATGAAAAATGTTGCTGAAAATGATTTGAAGAGATGGTACATGGTTGGGAGATATAGTACGTGGATCGGCAGACAAATGGTCAGTGGAAGGTTAATAGTACATGATAAAGGTTTGTAGTTCAGAGGATTGCAGTACATAGTTGAGGATAATATTACATGGATGGAGTTCAACTTATAGTGAACATTATACCACAATGAAAATTAGGGTAAATCCTATTCCCAAAATTTTCATGAGTTATGTGCCTATTTAAGGAGTAGTAATCACCTTTGTTAAGGGAAGACATTAGAGATGAAAATATTAGGAAGAAATCCCGTTAAGTCATAAGTGGTGTGCGGAGGAGAAGATGGTAAATGTTGAAATTCATCTGCATAAGGAAAATAGTTCACGAAAGAGAGTGTGGTTCATGTAGGAAGCCTGCATAGTACACAACTGAGTGAAAAAGTATGCAGACCAGGATGGTATGCATATGAGTTTCACATTATGTAGAGGAGTTGAGTAGTATGGGGCACACCGAGGTAATACATGGAATGGGATGATACGTAGAGGAGTGGAGCAGTACATGGAGTAGGGAAGTACACATATTAGGGCAGTACACATAGGAGCTTCATGATATGAGAAAAAACATTTGTACATGGAAACAACAATATAGTATACAGATATAGTTCCACGGTATGTGGAAATATCCACAGTATGTCGAAACACCAGTAGTACGTAGAAACATCAAGCGGTACACATAACACCCACAAAATCTTGAAAATCGACCAAATAAATTTGCGAAATTAATTTCCAAAACATATCAATGTCTTATAAAATTAGTTACTTGTGTAGGAGATTACATGACTTCAATATATCAACCATTTAATTTTGAGGATTCATGATTTAATGAAAATCAATTAAAGTGACCTTCAAGTCGTTAAATTGAGTGAAGAATTTTTACAATGTAGTCAGATAGGGGGAGTTAGTTGAAGTGATCATAGGGATAAAATGTGCTATCCCTAAAGCCTTGAAAAGGTAGTGTTCCTAGAATATAGTGACTTTGCTAAACTATTGTAATCCACAACTTGTAATGATTAGTGGTTTTTGGTACAAATGATACAGTGTTAGAATATGCTCATTTGATGTAGCCCTTAGTGGTGAACCATGTAAAATTGTAGTGTCATTGCATTGCACATGATTTTTTATTTTAGTCATTTCCTCTTCAGACATGTTTAACAGGTCCCTACCAATGTGGGAAAAAGATTCGTCAGTTTTAAAAAATTGAAACCCTAATTCACCCCTTCCCTCTCAGGGTGTTTTGGTGTCTTTCAATTAATTATGGTATAAAAGAGGTGATATATCATAGAAAAACTTTGATTCACCATATAAACACTATGAATTCATTATTATGTCATTTGAAATTATATACATCAAAGTTGTCTTCATGGATTTTATTAGTAGTGTAGTTATAAATTACATTGATTAGTTTTCAGTAGTCTTTATGTATGATATTTTCATATATTATATGATATAAATGAAAAGAGTAGATATCATTTGATTATTTTTATAAATGAGGTTAGAATGGATAAAAGGTTTTAAAAAATAATAAAATTTGAATTCAAGCTTGTCAATGTATCATTCTTGGTACATGTAATCACCAGTGAATGTATATTTGTAAGTCTTTCAAGGAAAGTGGTTTTTGATAAATGGAACACCAAAAAATATAATAGAACTTCTTTTTTTTCTTGGTCCCATTCAATATTCTTGTTTATATTTGAGAAATATATTTTGACAATCAAATATGGTAACCTTGCACACAAATAAGGGATTATATTTCCACATGATAAGTGACTACAATGATGATTTATTGTGGTTTAAGAGAATATAAGTTATTTTAATTTTACATAAACTAACCCATAATGGAGATGGGTTTGTGAAATACAGTGATTGATCAAGTAATTTATTATGATATATTCTCATGAAAAATTACATGGAGTAAACTTATTCTTTGAATCAAATAATTATTATGAAAAAAGTACATGAAATAATATTTGGAGATAGAAGAATTAATATTTTCAATATAGAAATATTTATATTACCAAAATTGTTTTATGTAAGAAATATTAAAATATAAAAAGTTTATAAAGTATACATCCACACATGAGTTTAACACTTCCCGAAGGAGATCGTTGAAGTCACTGAATAATTTTGACTTGTCAATACATTATAACACTAGAATTAATGATATGGTGGTTTATACATTATGTAGGAATGATATTTATAAATTATATATTATTATAATTAAATGAAACATGAAAGTCCTGAATTTTTAATTTATGGGTCTGAACATCCTAATAGAATGGATGAAATCCCATATTCCCTCAATGACTAATCAATGAACCATATATATATAATTATCACGAAGGTATAATATGTGATATATATCTATATAATAAGTTATGGAATATTCCATATATAAACCTAAAATGAATGGAATTATAAGATTCTTGAAATGAATATGTTTCCCTTAATTAATTTATTTGAAGATAGAGTAGTTTGATAATGTTAATAACTCATAATTCTATATTCATGCAAGAAATTTATTTGTGTGTGTGTGTGTGTCAGAATTATTTCTATTGATATAATAGGATTGGTGGGATTACAGAGTATATATATCGATGCTTAGTATACCAGAATGTTTTGAATAATTATTATTGTCATAGAGGTTATATTAACTACTACTCATACTTATATAGAAATAGGAAAAAATAACCATAGATTTTATTATAGGTCTTCTTATGTCCACTAATGTATATATTTTCCTTGTGATGTATTAGATCATGTTACAATTGTTACATTTTTCATTTCAATTCAAAATGATTTATCACTCAATCAAAATTTCCTCATATATATAATGGTTATGGTAATGTTTCAAGAAAAACATTCTTTACTATTTATAGTAGAAATCAAATGATAACCTAGAATTTATAGATAATTCATTAAAAGTAATTGGATCATGATATGGGATTTAACATTTATTTTCATCGTATTCCCATTTTTCAATATGAATGTTCCATTCAATCCCTATGTTATATACTAATATCTTTCCCATGGGATTTCAAAGGAGGTTTAAATAAATTCTTTTACCGTATATATCAATCATTTAATAAATTATTACATTATAACATTCAAATAAAATCATATGAGAATATATTTGGTAAGAGTTGTATAAATCCATCACATTGGGATGAATTTAGAAAGTGTATGGTTGTGAGACTATATTACTATTGCGAAATGTTATAGAATATTAAAAACATTTCAAAAATTAAAATTTCACTATGTTGACTTATTGGCTATGGTGATTATTATCAGTGATATTTGATGTTTTATGTTCGAGTAAATGTATTCATTAAAATATAACCATATAAGATATTTATGAGATTCGGGAAGAAGGATAATTTTATTCATACATATATTGGACCCTTTGAAATCATAAGTCATATAGGGATAATATATTGTCACCTTAGATAACCAAATTACCTCTCCTATGTTCTTGATGTGTTACATGTGTCAGTTTGGTGAAGTTACTTACCTAATCTGTCACATGTTCTATGCAATGTTCTAGTAAAGCTAATATAGGATATATATTATAATGAGTAACCGGTAGATGTCATGGATCATAGTGATAAACTACCACAAAACTTTCACTCCGCTTGATAAAGATGAAGTTAGAATAATATCTTGGAAGGGGAAATATGTGAACCTAATATGTTATGGAAATAACAAACTATCATTTTATCCCTATAATTAAATAAATTTTAAGGTGAAAATTATTCTATGGACGCAATGTATAACTAAAATGAACAAATAATTATGACATTATATTAGATTAATTAAAAAAAATTAAATACACAAAAATATAACTAAATGAACCATAATATGTAAAATTTTGAATGTAATGATAGAAAAATTAAATAAAAATATAATAGGGTTGGAATTCTCATCATCATGATCTTCCATGAAGATCATACCAGCACTGATAAAAATAGAAATAATAAAAAAAACTTTTATATAAGATAATTTTATAAAAATTAAATTAGTGAATAGGATGAATTTCTATAGGGAGGAAAGTAATTCTATATATAGTATTGCAATTTGACCATTTTACATATGATCATCCGATATTTGTCAGTTGGATATAGGTTCATTAGAAACATTTTTATCCAATAGGTACATTTTTGTTAGGTAACTACAAGAAACACATTAAAAATAATATAATATAATGAATAATTCTATATTAAAATAAAAAGATACAATTACATAAAATCATTTATTAAATAAATTAATTTTTTTTCATTTAATAATAATAATTTTATTATTTTTAAATAATTATTTCATGTGTTTAAAAAATATGAAGATGTTTTCTCATAAAAAGGTGTTAATAAAATTTAAAATTTTCGATGAAAAATGATTAATTTTAATTGGATGTGATTAAAATAATTTTTTGTTAAAAAATGATATTTCAAAAAAATATTTTTTTCAAGTGTTGTTTATTTTTAACAGCAAAAGATATTCAATTTATTGTTATGAAAAATAATAATTTACCATGGAAATCATTGATGTAACATAGTAAAAAGTAAAACACAGTAAAAGTGTTAAAAGACTAAAATACTTATATTGTTATCTATGATCATTATAAATAAGTGTATTAACATATCATAAAATTATTTTTCTTACTTTTTATCTTATTTCCTTGTAAAATTACAACCACACACCTTGGGCAAAGAATAATTGTAAAAATCGCACTCAAAACTCACCAATAAATGGTTTTCTCCTTTACCCCTCATAAAATATTTTCTCTTTAGGTATATATTGAATATTGGAATAAGTTTTATTTTATAAATATATTGTACGTATTTTTCCTATTATGTTTTTAAGGATGCAAAAATCCATCATTTTGAAGGAACGCATTCATAAAGGAGTGGATTCAACTAATATTATAGTTTTCATTATATATATCAATTAAGATATCATATAAACTATTTCTAAATCTCGTTTTTTACAATAAAGATGTTATATTATAATAAGTTTTATTTTTTTAAAAAATTATTACTATAAAATGACACTAATATTTCTCATTCATTTGTACAATATAATCTTGAATTGGATAGTTCAACCACCTATATGAAGGATGTTATACTATAATCAATTTTCTAAACATTAATGAGTTTCAAAAAATTTATACATGTAATATATGAAATTAAATTATAATTTATTCTTTAAATTTGGATCATTAAAGGTAACGCATAAATCAATGGCCATTATAAAGTCACCCATTATTAATGGTAAGTTACTAGAAACAAGATAATCCTAAAATGTATTCTCAGTAAACACACCAATAAAATGTATGAAATAAAAATGGGTTTACATGGTTTATTCCAGTAAAATGATTCCACTACATTTAATAATAAAGGGATGACAAAAATGTTTTGAAGAAATCAGTATTCATATCTTTATTATGAAATCTATATGAAATAATAATAATTACTAAAATGTGATGATGAAAACAAATAATTTCAAATTAATATATTTGTGATAAATTGATATGATTGAATATTATAATATTTAATTGATACAAATATTGTTATGAAATTAGTGACTATGATTTTAGGTTTATTATACAATATGTTAAATAACTTTCATCAAATCATGTAGTAATGATAAGGGTTTATTTCCCAATCTCACTTTGATACATTTATTGACTATGTATGAAATATTATTTTTAGAAACTATATATAAATTATTTATAAATTCCCTTTTAATTATTCATTATTTCCCCTCTTCACTGGTACAACTCCATGCTTGAAATTAATGTTGTGTTTAACACCCTAAATAATCTATTAAAAGGCAACAATTTGGAGACTAATGTGGAGGGTATAAAATACCTAAAAATGGGTTAAATCACCTAAACTACATACATTTATATATTAGATATAAGATGATACTATCCAATAATTTTAAAATAATAAAAAATGTATTACTCCAATGTCATGAATGTAATTTTATACATTTAGAAACAACTAGAAATAAAAAAAGGTAGAATTCACGAAACATCAAAAACATCTGATAAACTCTACGAGCTGCTAACAACTATCTTAATCATAAAATACCGCCTTTAAAAAAATATTATATATATATATATATATATGGTTTCACCATAATGGTATAATAATTTGGATCCTCTAGGTAACCTCTCATGTAAATGTTAAATAAACATTAAAAATCCCAATGAATAAAAAAAATAATACTAACCCGTTACCAGAACATGTAAATTAATGTCTCATCCTTCGCACAATGTTCTCACCAAATAACACATAAAATTAATCCATTATATATCTAATTAATTTAATAAAAAATGTACCCTATTTCCACTCACTACAAGATTATTTATCTCATTCCCCAATTCCAAACATCATATTATACAATCCCTTTCATAAGTCATCAAGTGCCCCATGTATATATATTAAACCCATGTAATCTTATTACTTAGATTCCCATGAAACTCATAAAACCCACATCTACATTTTACCATGTATAATCAATTATAGTATCTAAATGATAATAAAACCTACATACCAAAAATTATACCCCATTATACTATAGATAATTCATGTCAAACTCTAGGAGACAAAAGTCCCTGCATCTAAAAATCATGTTTGTGGCTCAACCTTAAGCAAATATTGCCTGAAACATAAAAAATGGTGAAATAATATCCATCACAACCTATGTATAAAAAAACTTATACATTAATCCATAAAAAATATATAAGACAATTAAATTATTTTATTTCTAGTGAGAGATCGAGGAAGATGGAGAATTTAACCATTCATTCCCAGAAAAACATGGATATTATGGAAAACAATCAGAAAACAAAATAGTTGGTCATGGGATTCATTATTGAATGATGTGTTATAAAAATTGAAATAAGTAAATTTAATTAATTATATACCTCAAAATGATACTAATAGAAACTACATAACCTAAGGAACATGACAAACTATAATCACAATTGACACCTTACAAACATTTATAAGGCCTAGGATACTAGATTTAATGTAAGCATATAATCTGCAAGATTATATATATTAACAAATTCACATATTAATTAAAATTACCAACCATTCATTAAACCCCATTATAAATTCTTTTTAACCATTTCACTAAATTAATTTTAAAAATTCTTTATATTTAATATTATAATATCCAAAAAATTTCCCATAATCAAAGAGAAATAATCATTACATAACATGGATAATATTAAACACATATATTACCTTTATCCACACCCATCCCGTGAGTTCATTTAAAATTCATATACCATTCAATAAATTGGGTTTTATATGCCTCAAACTGAAAATAATTTAATTAATATTCTATCATAGTGTATAATAATACTTTATTAGGTTGATAGAATCCAAAATAATATAACATCATATCATTAGTAATTATGAAATAATTAAAATCATTCAAAATCCATTCTCTCAACCAAAACCGCAAAATCAGCAGCCCAAACATAACCATACAGTAATTTGGAAGCCCCACTGTCAGTATTTAATGACTATAACACCCATAAGAAATTACAAATAATTAGCTAATGTATGGATCTATCATCCTAGATATCATATAAATTTAATTAAAATATATTTTCAACACAAAAAACATATGTGTTTCCCAATTGTCCCCCAAAAAATACATAACCTTAACAAAAATCGACTAACAACAATGTCTATTTCACATCACCCATAAACATGGAATGTTAGTAAGAAACTATTTTCATTACAATCATCAATTTACCAATTTATTATTAAAAGGTTTTAAAAAATAGAACTCCAAAAACCATTAAGAGATAGTAATTAAGTATAATCATACCTCCAATAACACATCCCTATAAAATAGTAGTTATCGAATAATTATGTTTAAACTCGTAGAATTATTTTATTAATTACTTTATATTAACAATTTTACATTGTTTGAAAACATTCAAACATATCAACCATGGAAAGGAATAATAAAATTAATATAAATCAATTACACAATTTCCCATAAAATAAATATAATGTAAATACCTAAATTGCACATGAAATAAAAAGTAGTCATGAATCCCCTACCTCAATTCAACTATTTAACGATGCAACCACTCATTAACAGAAGAATCAAGGGATAAATCAAAATCCAACATGAAGGAAACAACAAAGAAACCTATAAAAAACAAAACACAATCATTTCATCCATCAATATGGTCACCAAACATGAGTAAATATCCATAGAGATCCTTTTTAATGAATGAGATCATGGATGTAAGCGTGAATAGAAGAAGAGTGTTTATTGGTCCAAGAGAGTTTTATCCCTATGAACCAATAGGTTTACAACCATTATGAATGTAGTTGAAGAAAACTATGTGGGAATGGTATAATCAAGGGTTAGATGACAGATAACAAAAATTTAATTAAGGGATTTTGACCCCTATTTATAAAGAACCACTGAAAGGACTCCATCGACTTATAGTGAATCCCACTATAGTGACTTATTGCACATCTATGTGAGATATTATTTCTATGTGTTTGAAAAAAAATTAAAAAGTAATATGATTTATAAAAACAATGTTCTATAGGATTCACCGACAAACTATCTTTCACTTTGGCATATAGAATGTTATTTTGATGCCCATCTTTCTCTCATTACCTCATTCCATTGGCCAATTGAAAGTCTGTCATCATTTCATCTGACCATGACCAATATCATTGTGTGTTCACGCTATGTTTTCTACTACAACTTCACTACAATAATCTTTACCACATATCAACTCACCACAATACCCCCACAAACAATTTCATTTTTATGGTCTCCATTTCACATAGGTCCACTAAACAAGTTAAAGATCCACCAAAACATCCTAAAAGATGGAATATGTTTCTACTTTGTACTATGGTAATGTCACTTAACATCCCATGACACCACAACGGCCTCTATGTACATAGATCTTTTTCTTATTTCACTAAAGATACTTATTCTGAAAAATAACTCCACCATGGGGTTTTTAGACCCTATGGTTCACTAACAACCAAAATTCACTCCCTATAGGGAAAGAATCCTCAAATATCTCCTAAAAACCTAGTCAATACATGGTACATCTTTTGATGTTGAGCATGGATCTGTGACTCTTGCACCATGGTACTATCTCTAAAGACACCATGACACTATATGGAATGACGGAAGAGGAAAAAATCTTATGGTTATTGAACATAAAAATTATGAATTCAAAAAAGAAACCATTGAATTAGATAACTCTCAAAATGTTTTCATCCTTTAGAATTTAAACAAAAACCATAGATGTAATAGAGATGGAAAAATAAAAGAACACAAAACCATAAAAATGACAGGGATCTATCTATAATAGCATACTATATTACACATTAGAGGATGAAATCATATAATCCAACAAAATATATAAAAATCCCATTTGAGATGGTGAAAAATTGAATAAATCATGTTATTAATAATGTTTATATACCTCCCACTCTCATATACACTCACTATAGACATTGTCTTTCCTTAGGACAATGACTAAAGAATTAACATGCCTATGAAACAAAATCTCCTGACAATATGCGATGTTAACATGCCTCTCAAACAAGGACATGTAATCTTCAACATCTAGGTCAAACCATTCCATGACATGCAAATAATTATGTAGATACTAAAAAAAATTTGATACATGGAAGATTCATTTTATTTCTATCAACAATGTGGGAAGTGTTAAGTGATATTTCATAAGACAAATAAGTGAGAACACCCTGAATGGTCCAAAAAATAGATTATATGGCTTACTCTCACAACCTATCATTTAGTACCCCTAATTAGGTGTTATGTTCAAGATTAAATGATCTCCAACATCATACTCTATTGGAATCCATCGACGATAATTATAATACTTATAATGATTTGTTATTTCCATCATCTACTCCTAAATCAAATGTAACTAATTTTTCATTCTAAGAACCTGTTCTAGTATAATAATTACAATCTAACTAACCTCAGTATAACAAAATGGATATTTTAATGGTTTTTTATAAAAATCTAATAATGGGTTCATTCCAAAAGTATAGTGATATATAATAATATAAGCTAACTCTTCTAAGGGAAAGTACCTCAACCCCGACGTCCAATATCAGGATGTCATGCACATAATATGTCTTCCAATATCTAGATCACACACTATATATGACCAATATTCATTGGATTAAAATTAGTTTTATAGTATAAAGAAATTATAAAATCTCATTTAAATCATCTACAAAAATTGGAGGTGAAAAAAGGATCATAATCTGAGATGACTATAATGGGAACATCATGAATCCTCACCAAATCCTATAGATAATTCCATAATATAAAATCTATTAAGCTCCACTAATTCATCAATTACAAGTGATATTAATTATTAAAATATTAATTGATCACCCAAATATACTCACATACACTATGTTCTTGAGTAAAAACAGTGATAATATCTATTAATATTTCATCACACATTAAATTGGGAACGTCAAGATGCTAAAGAAACTCCCAAGGAATATAGTTCTTATCTTTTACCCTCTTGAAGAACAATAATCATGATTGAAAATTCATATCCATTTTCATTATCCAAAAACACCTGAACACACCTCATAAGGTCTAATACATATTTTCCACAGTTGGATGTAGCATAGAAGGTTAATTATGGAACTCAGAGAGAAGAAAATCACCTATTGTTGAAGGAATGATGAACCACCTCAAAAAATTACCTAATTTTTTCCATTTTTGTTCAATTAATAAAATTCTTCAGCCAAAAACAAGTCTATCCTCCCATACATCAACCTTAGAATACACTTGATTGGACTCCGCCACTTCCATCATCATGGATAACAAAACATTCATATAATAAATCCTCCATTTCCGATCTAATTATCCAATATCATGATGAACCACATAGGGAAAGTCCATCACCCTCTATGAATCACTAGAATCATGCACAACATCTCCAAATGAATTATTTTGTAGTGAATCATCCATTAAAATAACAACATAATTTCTATAGGATATATCTAAGTTATAATCCAATTAATATTGAATCCACCATCGATGTCATAAATTTATATAATTATAATAAAATATACAACTCAAACTATTTTTATTTATAATGTTTATTACATTTAAACAATTTAAGTAATTCCACTATAAAATTTAGGAAAATCAACCACAAATATATCCACATCAAGGGTAACATAATTATTTCACGAGGAAATATGTTCTAATACCCACAGAAGATAAATTCACTATGCTATATTAAGATGTTGAAATTAAAAATCCCTAAAGAAAATACCACATGTGAATAAATTTTAGAGATTTTGGATCAATTTATTATGGGATTACATTATAAATTACATTCATCTATAATCTCTTGAATATTTTTCCAAATTATAACCATTATAATTCAAGTGAATATTTTCTCATATATATAATTTAAAATATCATCTTCATAAGATAAATCATATGATTGTGGTTATATTAATGTGATTAATATAGAAAAATTCGATTTCATTTACTATCATCTTATAAAACACGAGTCATTTCGGCAGCACTAAATGTGTCTCCTCAAAGGTATTTATAATGTTAAACACCTATTGTATTGGAGGTAAGTGATATATTAATATTATGGAAAAAAATCCATTTATACTATTGATATATTAATCCTTCTCATTTGATCTTGAGGCACTACTATACCGTAGATGATGCATCACCCCATCTAATATTTTGATGAATTATATAAACCATTTGATACATATAGTGGGGAGAGGTCTTCATATACAAATTATGTGATATTCTGCCAAAAATATGATAAATATTTTTCAGACGCTCTTTTGATTATGTAACACATTTTATAAAAATATTAATTTTTTTCATAGTATAATATTTATATGCATGGGTAGTATTGGGAATGATATTTGACCACATAATCCTATAATAATAATCATTAGTATACCCCTTCAACTCTATTTAGTGTTACTTGATAACCCCGTGATTTTATTTGAATAAAATCATGCATCACAAATTATGTAATTATCTAATAGTTGTAAGAAAATGGGTTTTAACTCCTATATGGATCCTTTAATTTATTGTCTATATCAAGACATGAGCCTGATATGGATACCAGATTAGTTAGTAAAGGTCACATGGGTGTCTATAGTATGTTCAAAGCCCGTAACCCATATTTTTGGGAAAACTGGATTGGTCGCACAGTTGGCACATAGTTTGGCTAACCATGTAGATTGAAATTTTTGGACAAAACCACTTCGCACAGTTTTTGAAGAGTTGCACAACATAAACATGAAATGTTCCCCTTCTATGTAAAAATAATCCCACAGTTTGCGTACCATAGGTCAAACCATATAGAAAAACCATGCATAGACTAATTTTTTGGGTAAATTTATATTTTATCCCTTAATGGTCTATTAACCACCATACATATTCCCTAATCTTAGTTTATATAGGATTGACATCCATGAATCTCATTTTGGTGATTTTTAAGAAATATATAGGTATTAAATGATATCCTACATTCATGATTCGATCAATAATTTGTTCATCATGTTGGATGAACAACGGTAAGTACTCGAGCCCTCTTAAGCATTTCTCCTTATATTTTTCTCATGACCAAGTATTCAGGGTATGAGCATTTTTCTTTTTTCCATAGATCTAATCTTTTCTAAGCCATACCAAGGGTTAATATAAGAGGATGTTAATCATACAACCCTAATGTGGGTGGTCAATAACTCATCCCAAAAGATTGATGATTTTTGATTTGTTATATGGGGACCACTGATTTCATTGGGTTCCATTAATTGAATATATATTCCATGATTAAGGCATTAGATATATATGGATATTCCATTTCCATATATGTTATTAATTATATTGTAATTATTTTCAAACTCCATCCCTTCCATGTTGAAAGATATTACATAATTGTTTTTATTGTTTTGACACATTTGTGCAACTGTTCATGTGTGCCTTGGACTGATATTTTTAAAGGAATGAATTTTAATATTAAATTTCATTATTTATATTGTAAATTTCATAATTGAAAGAGCCATGTATGCTCACCACATCACCCAATAATGGTATGTGCTTCAATTTGACAATGAAATGTGGAATATAAATTGGAAACTACACTAAAGATATGAGTTGACTAGATTAAATGTGATTAATAATATATTTAATATCCATAGACCACTTAAAACATTAATTTAAGGTGGAATAAAGATCATTGAATATGGAATATTCTTTAAATATGTTAAATGAATATTTGTATGCTACATGAAAATGTAACAATAATGAAAGGAAGTGTTTAACCAAATGGACTTATTTATTAATTATGACCTAATAAAAAGGTTTCATGCTACATGACCACATAACAATAATGAATGGGAAGCCTTGAACCAAATGAAATATTACATGACTCCATAATCAAATACGAATGTCATGACTCGAGCTCACCTTGGATTTAGACCAAGGAATGCCTTGAGAACCTGGGAACCCCATTCGGATTCAACGATACAACCTTCTTAAGTTGAGAAACAACTAGATACTGATCCTTTTCCATTCCTGGATTCATGGTATTACACTATTGGATCCATCCCTATTATTATAGGATTCCTCTAATACACTCCTTTGATCCATCATTGTCAATTAATTTCCATGGTTATAGCCCATATGGCCCTATCTCTATTTAAGAACATGTTACCTTGGAAAATCACCATGGATTTTGTTGACACCTTATTTTGGAATGCCTTATACATTTTCCTAGGATTACACTCTTATACTTATATATGATACATTTAATATGGATTTGGAGACCCTTGAGGCCTATGTTTCCTCTTGGAACTATCACTATCTACACGTCACGAGACTACATTAGTGCTGGACATGCCTCACCTTACCTATTAATATAAACCGATAATTGATTATTTAATGAACTAGTTAAATGTTCATATGCCTACCAAGGGATAAATAAGGTACTTATAAATTTAGATACATTATAATTCTTTATATTATATATTCATTATTTCACAAAATTAAATTTCCATTACATGCGCCAGATATTATAAACACTCTTGGTGGTGGACCACTAAGATTTATCTAACACCATATCCGAGCATCCTTTGGTACTTGGAGTAGAGTACATGGTTTCATGTGTTGACAATGGGAATCATATGGATTCAAAAACAATATTTCTATCTATCTTGTATAAGGATTGATATAAGATGATCGAGCTGGAGCACGAGAAGCTTGGGATAATCATTTGATTCATTTATACATTTGTGGAACCTGTTATGCCTTCTATCTTATATCCATGTTTTTCAGTTTTCTAGTGAAATGATATATCATTATATTTTATTGTATGATTCTATATTATTCTATTTATTTCATTTATTTTTACTTTTGTCATTATTTTTCTATCGTACCTTCTATTTACATATATTACTTTCACTATTTACACTATGTTTACATCCACCCACTACACCAAACATTGGTAATAAGGGCATAAAATCTATATGGACACGCCCTAAGACCACAATGATCATCAGAAGATTATTCCATTTGGGTAGATGCATTTGAGGTCATGTGTCCCATTAGGCTCGGGCACCCATTATGTGGAATCTAGTTCTAAGACTTTATAATGTGGTATCATATTAGTTTCCTTTATTTATTTACTATTTGGAGACAACATTTTTGGATATTAGGAACTTGTGATAATTTGTCATAAGTTGTGCTTGGGTGTCACAGACCCATGTTCAGGGTAAAGATCAGGTTTTTTAAATTATAATTGTTGTTCTACTTTTGGCTATTACAGTTGATGTTATATCACCATTGGATGATGCACATGTTGTTTGAAGTTGTTGATTATTACTCTAATTGGGAATTTTTTTCATCCTTGACCTGATGATATGAATGAAATGATCATTGTTACATGCATCATATTAGGCACCTAGATTTAACATTTCATTGCCATTACCATGCTATATGGGTGTATTTCATAGCTTTTATTTTCCTATTATGCTTTTGAATTATGATTGATGCTGTGATTGTTAGCATATGATCACATTACTCTTCGATGTGATTAAGGGACTACCTCTCTCAGTTCACGAGGTGTATGGGCCCTCATGGGTTAGGATGTGTAATTTGCCGAGTTGAGCCATTTTGATATAAATAAATGGGTTTCATTTTTGGTGATATTTGTATGGGCACTAATTCATCGAAAATGGCTATCCATTATGAAGTGAATATGACATCTAAAATGAATTGGTTATACAACCTTATCATGCCATTTCATGACGATGAATGGTAAAGGAGTGAACCTGATAATTAAATAAAAAATGAAATGAAACATATACTAGAGAACTTACTGATACATCACTGTCTATGCGAGTAGTTGGGGTAGTTTTCCCTAGGCAGTGTGTTTTCATACATTCATCTTCCTCTAATGAGGCTATATTCATACTGAAGATTATTTTGAGGTCAGATTTTGAGGGTGGTTACAACAATGCTCCAGGCGTGGTGGGACCAGAGCTGTCAGTATTTCCTCCTTAAGTTCCACTCTAGGTACCACCTGTTGTACCTTATCTGATTACTGAATCAAATGTTCATGATTATTTCCTACATCTAATGTATTCTATGTATGGTGTCCCATGGATTTCACCTATGATGGTTGATCTGACTCATGGGTTGCAGCAGCAGCATCCTCCTAGTTTCTCACCAGATGCATGTCCACAAGCTATTGAGTCTTTACTAGAGTCCACCTTATCAATCATTGAGCATCTGGATATTCCTCCAAAGTGGTATTTTATTATTTCCACATACTTGGTTTGGGATTTATCCAAGAGTTGGTGGGATGTGATTTCCCAGGCCGGTTGTCATCAGGGCATGTTATGGGCGAGTTTCAAAATTATCTTCTATGATTAGTTTATTCCTTAGATACTGATAGTAGGTAAAGATAGAGAGGTAATGCATCTCAAGAGGGGTTCTATATTAGTTATGGAATATCTAGTGCATTTCAATGAGTTTTATCACATTTAATTACTTCTAGACGGTGATGAGATTTTGTGTTCTAGAAGCTTCAAGGGAAAGCTCATGTATGCCGCTTACACGTAGGTGAATGTATATCACCTACATAATTTTTCTACAATATTGAATAAAGATATTATCACTAAGCATAACCTAAGGGACAATAATTGTATCAGGCTTAGATGACCAGTGCCGCATCCGGCCAATTGTTCTTTCAGGGGTTGAAAATATTCTCTCGAGGTTTCTCATCTGGATAGTGATAACCACAGTTCCCATTTTAATAGTTTCAGAGTGTTTCATCAGTAAGGATGGTGGGGGCATTCAAAGTCTCAGTGTGGTAGCGACCCCCTGATGTTCTAGTATTGTGGTCGTATAGGGTACCTTCAGTGTTTCTGCAGCTCCTTTCGAATATATTTGAGTGGAACTAGATATACAATAGCTTTACCATCAGGAGTGGGTTCATTTATACCATGTCAAGTGGGGAGTTGGAAAAGAAACAGTAGATCTAGCCTAGGAGGAGTTCGTGATCATAGTAGCCAGACCCCTTATCACTAGTAGCACTAATATATCAATTATGATAGTGGTATTCTATCTGTTTCACATGGCTATCGACCAGGTCAGTTGAATGCACTACTACCAACACCCAAGGATCTTGCTATGGGACCATCTAAAATTCTAGGTACTATTCTTTTGGGATCTACAATAGTATATACTATATTTTATTAAGGTGATTTGAACTCTTTTATCTCTATATCTATAATAGAAGGTTTCAGACTAGATATACTATATTACTATGGTGTAATGATTCTAGATATGCTGTTAGGGGTATGCAAAGAAGGCATACTCTTGTGTAGGGTCTTTCCCCTTGTGGTATGAGGTTTATATTTCTTATAAAATCTATTTGTTCTCAAGATGATGGGATTCAAGGGCATACTCGAGATGAACTGGTTTTTTCACAATAATTATTTTGTATACTTCTATCACCCTAGGGTATATTTTACGTCACTAGATAAAAGAAGTTATCTACATTACAATGAGTGTGATTCCTTGGGTGGTAGAGCTATACCATAGCATCATGGGCCAGGTGGAGTGACAGCTTAGATAAAAAATCTCTCTCAGGAGGACTATGGTTTAAAAAAAGCTGTGTTCCCTCCAGCATTGGGTCATTAATGAGATGTCATTCTTAATGATTTCTTTAGGTTACCTCTAGAATGACAGGTATATTTTACTATCAAGCTTGTTCCAGGAGCATCTCGACTGTCCATTCCTCCATAAAATATGGCATTAATTGTGCTTCAAGATCTCAAGTATTAGTTATAGGATTTAGAGGTCAAATGCATTATACGACCCAATATATCCTCTTGGGGATCACCTATGATTATGTCCTAGAAGGCATATGGAAACATACATCTATGAATGTATTAGATAAGACAGATACATCTTATGATCATGAACCCATATCCACTTCCTCGAATAGATGATCTCTTTGACCATCTCTGAGGAGAAATGGTCTTTTCTAAGATTGACTTGAGATCGAGTTATCATCAAGTATGAGTCTGACCATCAATCATACCGTGTACGTCTTTCTATAGTTGGTATGTTCTATATGAGTACCTTGCTATGTTGTTAAGTCATTCGAACATGCATGTCGTTCTCATGGATCTGATGAATATGGTGTTCCACCCTAATTCAGATACTTATGTAGTAGTCTTTGTGGGTGAAACCTTCATGTATTCTGTCACTCATACTAACCATGGAAAACAACCTGATATCATATTGAGTAAAATGATAGAGTATCAACATTATTCCATGATTTCAAACATCCACTACTGGATTTAAAAACATCACTTATTGGGTCATATTATCCCAAAAAAAATTGACTTCTGTAGTTTCCTAGGAGGATCCCAAGAAAGTGTTTGACATACACAGTTCCCGGGGGTTGGATGGATATTATAGGAATTTTTTAAAATACGTCCACTTACTAGTCTTACGAATAGGGGTGTCACTTTTATATGGTCATAATCATGTTAAAAATCATTTCAGGAGCTGAAAGAGAGGCTTGTATCTGAACTTATTCTAACTCTTCTAGGCCCAAGAATAGGTTACACCATCTTTTGTAATGCATCGGGCATTAGACATGGTTCTGTTTTGATGTAGGAGGAAAAATTCCTTGCGTACGAATCTTGATAGTTGAGTCATCATGAGTGAAATTTCCCGACACAAAACCTTGAGCTAGCTGCTATTGTCCATTCCTTATATTATTGGAGATATTTTATGTCGTGTGAGTACTTGTTGGTTTACACAGACCAGAAAGAGCCTCAAATGTATATTTTCATAATGTTTCTTGAACTTAATATAGCAAAAATGGGTTGGATATCTAAAATCCATTGATTTTGAGCATGCCTATATTCCATGGAAGGGGAATGTGGTTGCAGGTGGGTTGAGTTGGAAAACTCAAGAATATTCCACACGAAAAGCTAGTGAAGAATGGATGTCAATGGATATATTTTCTGAGACGCATATAAAATTTCATGAATGTCATAATGATTCATACCATTCACCCTTGATATTTACATATTCCCTCCTTGAGAAGTGTAACACTAGACAATTTTCAAATACTGAAGGCTTGGTTCTCTGTGAGAGTATATCCAGAAATAAAACACCTCTGTATTGGTCTGTGGATAGAGACAATTTCATTTGTCTATGTGGATTTATCTGGATTTCATACACGTATGAGATAATATTTGGTGATAGATTCGAATGCTTTTTAGTGGGAAGTTCATCCATTCATATCCTAGATGTATTGACATTTGTGATGCAATTAATGGTGGCCTTTGAAGACTTGTTAGAGAGAAGAATTTATCACTAGGTGTTCCACCAGTCAGCTGGTGAAGGTTGAGCACTAGAGACATGTAGGCTTGTTACAGCCTATTCCAGTCCAAAAATGGAAATGGGAAGATGTATCCATTGATTTTATGGTTGTATTACCAACGTCACCGAGGGATAACAATGGTGTCTGGGTAGTACTTGACTGAATAATGAAATAATCCCACTTAATTACTATATCCGGTACATTCTCAGTTAAAGAAATGGAATGGATTTAGGTCCATGAGATAGTACGACTCCATAGGGTTCCTCATACTATCATTTCAGATAGAGATTCTCATTTTACATCACTGTTATGGAAGGTATTACAGAAGGCTAAGAAAACATAAGTGCTTCTAAGCACAACTTTTCACCATCATACCGATGGACAATCAGAACAGACAATACATGTTATAGAGGATATACTCTAAGCATGTGTCCTTGATTTCGTTGGTTCGTGGGAGAATCATCTCCCTCTCCTAAAATTCGTCTATAATAAAAGATTTTATTAAACAATTTAGATGACACATTTGGAGTTCTTTTAGGATTGGCCATGCCATTCACCCCTGTGTTGGGTAGAGGTATGTGAGGTAGCCCTAATAGGTCCTCATATCATTCAGGAATCATCAGAGAAGGTTCAGAAGATCAGAAAGCATATGACTGCTACTAAGTCCATAGATTAATCTTATGTAGATCACCGTCAATGACCTATAGATTTTAATGTTGGGGATCATCTTTTCTATCAAGTATAATCCCCGATATAGAATAGTTGGTTACAAATGAAAGGGAAATTTTCTCCCCATTTTGATGGGAAATTTGATATTATAGAGAGATTTGAGATGGTATCATGTTTGTTTCTACATACATAGAGGTATCATGCTATGCATGACAGATTTTATGTTTCACAGCTTCTCCAGTGTCATAATGACCTTTCTCATACATTTTATACTAAGAAGTGGAGTTATATGATGATCATACCTTTAAGGAGTATCTAATATACATCGTAGACATGAGAATTAACCCTCTCTTAGGCTTACATGTCCCTCTAGTATAGGTTTTATGTCATTACAACTGTGTACATGATGATACTTTGGAGAGGGAATCTGATGTATGTGCCTAATGGCTACAGTTTTTCACAGAAATTTTTTCTCCACACTTAGTGGTGAACACGAGGATGAGTTATTATAAGGGGGAAGATTGTAAGAACCAAATTTTTACTTGATTTTAGATACCTTATATTTTGGTATAATTCATCCCTTTCGACTTAATATGTATACTTGATAGGTTAGTAAAGGTCTCAAGGGTTTCTGGGATATGTTTGGAGTCAGAACATCTATTTTTGGTAAAACATGATAGGCCGCATGGTTAGTGCACGGTTGTCGCATGGTTTCGCTATTGTACAGATTGAAATATCTGGATAGAACCAATTCTCATGGTTTTCACATGTTTGTGTGGCGTAAACCTGAAATATTCCCATTCTTCTAAGAAAACCTCACACAGATTGTTCATGGTTTTTGAAACCATGTGGTCAAACAGTGCATAGGCTAATTTTTTGGGTAAATTTATTATGTTTACCTTAATGATCTATTAAACTCCCCCCGTCTTCCCAAAACCAATACTATGCTTGATTTACCTCCATTTATCTTATTTTATATCTTTTTAAAGGCCAAGTCTTGGTATTCAAATATCTCCTTCTTCAATGATCCAATAGAGCTTTCCTTCAACATATTGAATGTTCAATGGTAATTACTCGAGTATTTCTGTTCCGTTGTCCTTATCTTTCTATCTCAACTATGTTATTGGGATATATGTTTTTCTATCTTTTACTTATATATAATTTGATAAAAGAAATATCAATGGCCAATATAGTTGGATTAAATTCATACAACCCAATGGTGGGTGTTCTATAACTCATCCCTAAAGATCATTGATTTTTGATTTATATTGTGGGTCCCAATGTTTTCATTGGTTTACATTATTTTAATTTATATATCATTATTATTTTAATTAGAATTGTATAGATATTCGCTTTCCATATATATGATTAATTGTTGGTGTAAATGAAATATACTCTATCCCTTACATGTTTAAGGCTATTCCATTATTGTTATTTAGAGTTTAGACATATTTGTTACACCGTTAAGCTATTCTTGGCATTAAATTCTTAAGGTTATACATTCTATATTAAATTATTTTGATTTATATTTAAAATTTCACAATGTCAACTACCATTTATGCTCACCACATGACCCACCTAAAGTTAGTTCATTAATTTTTCATTGAAATGTTAAATGTGAATTGTCATGTACACTAAGGATATGGCATGAATTGATTAAATGTAATTGAATAGTCGGATGAATATCGGTAGAACCCCTTAACACATAAATGGAAGGTAGAAGAGATAACCTTTAATATGGAATATTCTTTAAATGTTTTAAAATAATGGGTGAAAGATACATGACCGTGTCACACTAATGAAAGGAATGGATTGAACCAAATGGACTTAGGGATTAATTATGATTTATTAAAATGATTCATGCTACATGAAATTATCACACTAATTAAAGGAAATTATTGAACAACATGTTGCATGATACATGAATTTATCACACTAATTAAAGGAAAGGCTTGAACAAAATGAAATATTACATGATTTCATAATCAAATAGGAATGGCTTGATTCGAGCTCACCTTGGATTCTGATGGGGAATGCCATGAGAACTCAGGAACCCCATTCTGATTATAGGATATAACTTTCTTAGGTTAACAAGAACCTAGATCATGATCCTTGTTTGTTCTTGGATTCTCATTATGACACTGCAGAATCCCCCCATACTATTACATGATGCATCAAATACACTCCTTGGATCAATCATTGAAAAATAGGTTCCATGTTTACATTCCATAGGGACATGTCTCTCATTATCCCCATCCTACCTTGGATGATCACCTTGAATTCAATAGGTACCTTATTTTGGAATGCCTTGGAGATGATCCATAGATTACACACTTAACCTTATACATGATATAATTAATGTTTATTTAGAGACCCTTGAGGTCTTTGTTTCCTTGGTTATTACCTTGGATCTTCCACTACCTAAAAATCATGAGACTATTTTAGTGATTTCCATGCCTCACATGACATACTAATATAAACTGATAATTTATTAATTAATGAATTGGTTACATGTTCCGATGCTAGTAGAGGGTTGAAGCAGGTACTCAAGAATTTAGTAACATTATATACATTACATTATATATGAATGTTTTGAAACAGTTACATTTCAATAGCATAGGCTTGATGTCATAAACACTTTTGGTGGTGTCCCATTTATATTTATCTCACACCCTTTTGAAGCATCGTTTGATACATGGAGAAGATTACATGGGTGAAAGTGTTGGAAAAGGGAAGAATACGGCTTCAAACACTTGATTTATTATTGTTTGGTATGGAACATGATAGATGATGATAGACCCAAAGCTCAGGATTCTTTGGATAGTCTTTTGATTCCTTTATACTTTTTATGAACACGTTATTCTTTCTCTCTTATATCCATGTTTTCAAGATTTATAGTAACATGAAATAACATCATCTGTGGTTGTATGCTTAGATGTTATTCCCATAATTTCAGTTATATTTCATGTTGTCTATATTTTTCCATTGTATATTCTATTTACAAATATTTCATCAACAATTTACCCTATGTTTATATCCACCTATTGCGATATACTTTGGAAATGAGGTCACAGTCTCCCCAAGGACACACCCCATTCCATTTATCCCAGTCGACAGACTCTGGAATTCAGGGAGATTCCCTTGAGGCCATGTGGCCCACCGGGCTCTGGGAACCCATTTTTTGGCATCCGATTTCGGGATTTCATAATAGTGAACTATGTTTTGACTATCACCATGACAAGTAAGTCCAAATTTTTTAGCAAAGGGATAAAAAATGAGTTTGTTGACATATTTTCATGGTTATATCCATGGTGGTAATTGGTTCTTATTCCTTATATAATCCTTCACCTCAGTAGCCCATATCTAGTGTATACTATATTACACTAGAATAATATACATGGAATTACATCATGATGGACAGAATAGTTTAGTATTCTTAGTAAATTTGAAAAATATTTTAAAATCACACAAAATTTAAAAACATAAAATATTTAAATAATTTTCTTTGAGAAAAACATTATTCCACAATGTATATCCATGTATATCAATAAAAAAACACTTCCTGGCTTCATTGCGAGTAAAAAAGATATTAAAGTGGTAATATTAGATTCTTAGTTAGTGTATGAATGTAGTAGAATCTATGAATTAATAATTTATAATCAATATGTTAAGAAAAATAATTTAATAAAAATACATTTAATCGATATCTTGATCATAATATCATATAAATAAATTATCATTAAATAACTCCATATAAATCATCACATTAGCATGAAACGTAATGATGGATATTAGAAGTGATTTAATAATCACCTGGTATATCTACAAATAAATCCAAAATGATTGAACTCATAATGAAGGACATCCAAAACATACCATATAGGGCTTCTTACAAGTCATCTAATATCATTGAGGCCTTGTGCAAAAACATCTATATAAATAGGTATGGCCTCAGCCAACATCCAAAAAAGGTGGTATCATGAGACCTATTGATGAATTGAGGGATAATATAGGGCCACATCTATAACTTAGAATGTTTAATACATTCCACATTTGAAATTTGTGAAACATAGTTAACATAGAATTGGAATTTTAACTAGTATATCAAATTTAAATACATTCCCCAATAAATCAACATAATCATAAACCATCCATATTAATATAGTGGAAGGTAATAAAACTGTACATCGTCAGTCAAACGTATAACAAACCGTCCAAAAAATAAAATAAGGACGATATCAACTCAAAATATCCCTAGCATATTATTATTGTAATAATGAGTTGATTCCATTTATTTTTAGAAATATGAAAAAATAAAATTGAAAAAAGTCTGAGGAAAATAAAAAATTTACGATGAAATTTTTTTAAAAAAAATTTAAAATATTTTAATAAACCTTTCACCAAAGAATTACTTTTGAATAAATTTTAAAAAAAATTTAACACTGATTTATCATGATGGTGGAATATTCCTTACTTTTCTTATGTGATAAATTAAGGATAACTTTCTTATTTTAAAAAAATCCAAATAATAAATATTTTGAAAATTTCATAATGACCCTTTTTAATTATTTTGTCAAATTAAAATTGGGAAAAAATGAATTTAATAAATCATATTGAGAAATATAAAACAATTTTTTTAAATCATTTATAGGGATCATGTGTTTTGATGAAAAATTATTTTTGAACGAAGAGAGAAATAACGCCATATTTTATTAAAAAGGTATTATTAATAATTTTAGGTACCAAGGCGATGAAAATGGTACTATTACTTGAAATATTTCATTAATATCATGAGGAGAATAAAATAAAATTATTTTAAGAAATAAATATAAAATAATTTTTCAAATGAAGGCAAAAAAAAATCCATAATAATGATGATATTATGAAATTAAAACATATAACTTTGATAACTTTTGAATCACAATCCCCATGAAAAAAGGACTTTAAATAAAAATTTTAAAACATTGGTGATAAAATAATTAATGACAAATTATACATAAAAGGTAGCATATACACCACACAAATGAAGTATGTGGTGAACATCTCATATGTCTCAAGAATGTAAAAGTTGGATGAGAAACCCTTACCACTTAAGTAATATTTTGAATCGCAATACCTAATAAATAATAACATTAAATGAAACATAAAATATCATGAAATGAAGTATATTTATGATATAACTTGTCAAAAGTGTAGTATATACACCACACAAGCTAAATATGTGAGGCTTTTCATATATCTCAATGAAGAGGGAGATTGTATAAATCCCCTACATAAAGTCAGAATCAACATGCAATTTCCTAATATTCCAAAATAATAAACTTATGTTATTTTTTAACTTGAATAATAATATATATTCATGTTTATTTCTAATTTTATTTCTTGCATTACCTTCTTATATATATTATTATTTGATCAATTAATTTCACATCATATGTTTCGATGATATTTGGATAATGCGAAAAAAATCTATTTGTAGGTTGACTATGTCAAATGAGGTAATTATTTAAATTTTTTAAACATTCAAATTATGATTTAATTTTAACATTTAAAAATAAATTATACATTTAAAACAAACCATGAATTTTATTTAGGGGAAATGGTGTATGTTATGACAGTAGAGATGGATGTTCATACGTACACATAAGAAACATTTCCATTTTTCAATGATCATTGTGAAAGGGTTTTAAGTAATATTTAATAATTACATAATGATCATAATATAATAAATATGAAGTAATTTTTTTACAACTATATATATCACACATGTGGTGTTGAAAAGAGAGTATAATTCTTTTTGAATGTGGTAGTCCACACCTACACGGATGACATTATCCTCTTTCAGTGATTGACAAGGTAAAGAAAAAAATGATATATTATATATTAAGAATGATCAGTATTTTATTAATGTCTTTATTATATAATTTATTTATCATACATCGCCTAAATTTATTCTTATCACCATCCATGTAAAACGTTATTGAATGAAGAATCACCTTGCTTCACGAGGAAGTAGTGTGCCGTATAGACTAGCGATGTTATCACATCTTATACGTATTGGAATTTAACCAATTTATGTATGGTATAATAAATTAATAGGTATAATTATGTATTGAATATTATGTATATATATACATTCTTTTTATCCTATTACATATCTGTGAGAGGTGGTAATGGAATATAGAATGACATTTTTTTGTGAGGAGGTAACCTTCCATACATGTGAATGATGATTGCATAATGCATTTCATTGAAGTGGGAATGGATGTAAGTAATTACCTCAACATTAAATCTTTTAAGTTTATGTATTATACTTAATTTATAATACAATTATTTTGTAATAATATTTTATGGAGGTGAAGGATGAAAAAAAATTCTCATTAAACAACGTTACCCCTTCATTGGGCAACCTCTTTAGGTTTACCCAAAAATATTTCATGGGGATGACTTATAAAAAATTAAGTCTTATAATGTTTGGTAATGTAATTTAGTATGTGATTTTGGAAGGTATTTTATGAAAAAGGTCTTCTGGTGTGAGTAAGAGATGAAACATGATGTCTTTTATAGGTGTGTTGAGTGGAATAATTGTAATTTTTCAAAATACAAAGGTTTATTGACATTCTTAATATGTAAAAATAGTAAAAAATTAATTATTACATATTCCTAGACAATATTGTGTCAAAGGTTTTCTATTAAAA